>OY743217.1:4556188-6029437 GCA_963555745.1 Cardamine flexuosa
CCTCCAGAAAAATAACGTGTCAAGACCGAGACTTTTATTATTCGTATGTTTGTATAGTCAAAGGTTGTCATTACGTGTAAAACTTGATTTACTAGTATGTTTATATATACTCAAATTCATTACGGCGGGGATAAAACTTGAGAAGAAATACGACCCGCGTGAATGCGTGATGATGCTCGGTTTCTTTGATGCCAACCAACTATGATCAATCTTAGACTCTGATAGTAGAATACTATGATATAATGATATATGAGGAGTCTCGGAATTAAATCTTTTCTTAGTACGTACAACGTACTCTTTTCATATATGTTTGGAATCATTGTTCTGTGTTGTTTAATTGATGACTTAGTCTGATCATCGTCAAGTAAGATGTCATGTATGCATAAAGATAAATGACTTCCTTTTAGGTTAAACTAGCCAATAATTTTCCCCGTTTCCAAACTACATCATTGATAGTATGGTATCACCACCATTAAGAATGATAGTACTATTTATTGATCACATGTATTGTAAACTAGGACACCAAAACAACTTCACAAGAACTACAAATAGTAGACATAAATAATCAACAAATCTAATACGGCCAATAAATTTTTCATATATATGCTTCACCAAACTAAGATTTTTTACAAGAAAAAATAGTAAGAATTTTCCGAACATTAACTTTTCTAAAATGATATGGAAACGCTGAAGCTCAGCACCCGCCTCCACCTCCACCTCCACCTACCCCTCCGCCTCCGCCTCCGCCTCCATCACCACCTCCACCTCCCCCTCCACCTCCGCCTCCATCACCACCACCACCTCCACCAAAACCGCCTCCACCACCTCCGCCGCCGCCAAACCAGCCGCCTCCACCACCTCCATCACCACCAAACCAGCCGCCTCCGCCGCCAAAACCTTCATGACCACCACCGCCAGTGTCACCTCCGTTTCCTCCATCACCTACTTCCACATCTCCGCCGTTGCCATCATCTCCACCTCCATCCTCACCTCCTCCCCCCTCACCTCCTCCACCCTCACCTCCTCCACATCCGACCATGCATGCAACTGAGGCCCCATAAAGTATTAAAATACCAACAAGAGAAGCAAAAACTATGAATATTATTATCCCCGTCTCCATATCTTAAGCAAATTCGTAACATTCAATGATCCTCAATAATATATGTATATATATATATATATATATAAGCTTCTTGCTGAGGTGTTCCTCTAGAAAAATAACGTGTTAAGTTTGTATTGACTTTTGACTTTTGACTTTTATTATCATATGTTATTTTGTATATTTTTGTTATCATATGTTTAGTGTTCAAAGGTTATTACGCATAAAACTTGATTTACTAATATGTTTATATATACTCAAAGCTTTCATTACGAAGCATTACGCCCCGTACATGTGATGCTCGGTTTCTTTGATGCCAAATATGATCAATCTTAGACTCGTCTAGATGGATTGACTCGGTCATATGGACTTGAATTCCAAATGTTTTCGTTTAATTGGTGTGGCATTTTTTACACAGTCTTGACAAGATCCAAACATGAATCGACGAAGAGTGAATGCACTTAAGCAAATTTCAGTTTTTGTCTGGTTTACTTCCAATTTGATTCTGTTTTTTACAAACTGTATGCTATTGACATTTAGTATAGTATAGCTTTAAATTTTGTGTTAATTTATCAATTTACTTTACTTGTAATTGATCACAAACAGAACAATTAGTAGAAATGGTTCTTAATTCTAACTATCATTTGTAAAAATCCTTAAAATGTTCCACTCCCAAAAAGGGAAGAACAAAAAAACCTTTACAGTTGAGCTCGTGGCACTGTAACATATATCTCCCATTTCCCACTAAGCCATAATCTTAATAATGACCATTAATTAGTATTTAATAATTTCCTTACCTTATCATATAATATAAGCCAAATACACGTCAGTGGCACGAAGATTCTTAGAATAAACTTCAAAACATTAAGTAACATTATTCTCTTCTCTATTTCTCTCTTCATTATCCGAATACGTCATTTTCAAAATAACCATTTAGTTTATGATTTTCTATACTCAATATTAATACCAATCACTGTTTCTTTGAAAATTATATATAAGTATTTTGTTATTATATGTATACAATTTCTAGAAAATTGAAACATATTTTTATTTTAGAACAAATTAAACAAGAGAATTCCAGTCCAAACCCCGCAACGCAAATAACATTTTATGAAAATTTCCCTTCTTTCAACAATTCCTACTCTCTCATCAATGGAAACATAATAGTATAATATAGTAAAATCTTTATAAATTAATAATATTGAGATCAATATATTTTTATGATAATTTTATTAGTTTAAAAAAGTTATTCATTTATAAAAGTGATATTTGATTTTAAATATTATTTTGAAACTAAATTTTTTTATTAATTTAACAAAATTATTAATAAATCGAATATTAATTTATAAAAATTTAATTGTAATACTCTTTTCATATATGTTTGGATTTACTATTTTTGTTTTTTAATTAATTAATGACTTAGTCTCATAGTCAAAGATGTCATGTATCATGCATGCATTTAGGTTTAAAATAGCCAATAATTTGTACCGTATATCCAAACTACATCATTGGTAGTATGGTATCACCATGATATATTAAGACTGATAGTATTATTTATTGATCACATATATAGAGATATTGTCAACTACGACACCAAACCAACTTCACAAGAACTACAAATAGTAGACATAAACAATCAACAAATCTAATATGGCCAATAAAAACTTCATATGCTTCACCAAACTAAGAACTTTACAGAAAAAAAAATAGTAGGAATTTTCCAAACATTAACTTTTTCTAAAATGATATGGAAACGCCGAAGCTCAGCACCCACCTCCGCCTCCACCTCCGCCACCGCCCCCGCCTCCACCTCCACATCCACTTCCATCTCCACCACCGCCCCCACCGCCAAACCATCCATGACCCCTATCACCGCCAATGTGAGCTCGTCCACCCTCACCTCCTCCACCATCACCACCACACCCACCTTTAACCATGCATGCAGTCAAGGCCAGAAAAAGTGTAGAAATACCAACAACAGAAGCAAAAACTATGAAGATTATAATCGGCGTCTCCATCTTAAGCAATTTCGCAACATTTAGTGATCCTCGAATATTGTATATAAGCTCTTGCTGAGGTGTTCCTCCAGACAGATAACGTGTCAAGTTTGTATTGACTTTGACTTTTATTATAAATTTTTTTTTTTGTTTTGTTCAACTGACTTTTCCCTTATTATTCATATGTTTTCTGCGTAATGGCAACCTTTGAATAACCCTATATAAAACCATATGACTTTTCATTATTCATAGATTTATATATTGAAAGGTTGTCATTACAAATAAATTGATTTACAAATATGTTTATATAATACTCAAACTCTTCATTATGGCCGGGTTAAACTTGAGAAGAAATACGTCCTTGGTTTCTTTGATGCCAAGGTGATGATTTGTTCACCGGTGGTCATCATAGTGATCCGCATCGTCTGTTTTGGCTTCTCGGTCTCCTCCTTTTAAGACTTTTTTTGGTCTTAAGAGCATAATACCAAAACCCGCTGGTATGGTATGAACGAAAAGACTAACAGAACCCTATATAAAACCATATCGCTTTTTTTTTTTTCCATCAAATAGGTATTTTATTAACTTGAATGAAGTGATTCAAAATATAAAGAGTTAGTTAACCATACAGGTGGATAAATACAATTGAAAAAAAAATCATTGGACGATCTATAAGTTGCTAGCAGATGTGCGATTTCATTGTTGATCTTTGAAACATATGATACTTGTATACTTTTAAATTTCTGCATTTATTTCTTAATATCTCTACACAAGTTAAGAACATGAACATTCTTTGTGTCTTCATTGATTAGATTGACGAGTACTTGGCACTCACCTTCAAATATCATCTTCTAAAATTTTTTGCATCAAGCCATTTGTAATGCAACTAATAATGCTTTTGTTTGAGCTTCTAGTGGAGAGATGATATATTTAAGATTTGCACCAAGAACCATATCGCTTTTTATTATTCACAGATATTTATATTGAAAGGTTATCATTACGAATAAAAATTGATTTACCCATGGATCTTTAAATCCCTACCGTTTCCTTTTATTATAGTACACTCATGAATCCATCCATTAATAACTCGGTTTGGTTTGCTACTTTTTGCCGGTTTATTTAATAATACGCAGAAATCAAGACAAATGTGGCTTCTCGAACAAATAGTGAGCAATGCATGGAGAATCTTTTAACTTTAAAACACATAGATAGCTCGAGTCAATGATTACGAAGTTCCGAGAGAAAAACAAAACGGGTTCAAAAAACATACTAGGAGAGTTCCAAATCCAAAACAAACTGAAAATCAGTAGAAATAGTTTTAAACAGAAGAAATATAAAGGATTAAGAAGACACAACCACAAGCGTCGTTCTCTTATCTCTTTCTCAATAAGCCAATGTGAGCATCTCTTCTTCTCTGAGATTGTAATGTGCAAGTGACATGTCGTCCTCTAAAGACGAAAATAAGTTATGAAGAAAACGTTACCGGATGTTGAGCAAGAATTTCTTCTAAAAAAAGGGCCAACTCATCAAAATTCGGCCTTTGAGGTTCAGGTAATCAGGTAGAGGAGTATGGTCCTCTATGTCAAGAAAATACTGAAAATACTCATCACTAACCACAAAATCACGCCTATCAGTGACAACCTTGCTCACTACCTCATCCCTCTCCTCCTCTTGCTTTCCCTTGAAAGCATGAAAAGCAGAGAAAAACCCTTTGAGAAGGGCTTCCATACGAGCCGGGTTATTCCCCTTTCTCGGCTGCAATCCCCAAACCTGTATTACCTTACCATAGGCAACAACAAGCTCAGAGAAAAACGTATCATTCTTCAGAAACTGAAACTCTGTTTCACTAGACATTTGTTCCCACAGACCATCCCAAAACTCCTTCCCATACCGCACCACAAACATGGCTGTCAACTTGAAAATACCAAGCTCCTTGCGCATCATCATAGGAACACCTTTGATCACTCGCATCCAGAAACTTGAACCTTGTATTACGCAGCAGAGCCTTCCGAAAATAAAACCCATAACGAGACACAAACTGGACTGTCAACTTAATTAAATCAAGCTCCTTGCGCGTCATGCCTTGAGGGATTCCAAGGCTCATGGCACCACGGTGGGAGGCAAGATCAGCTCCCTCAAACATACCAGTGAAAGAAGCGAGTAGATCATCAACAAATTTCTGAGATGGTGCTGGTGGGGTATGAGTAGGAGGATTCTTGGTATAATGAACAAGCAATTGATTGTAACGTTGGAGATCAGGTTCTAAGCTCCACAAACCATAATTGGTATTCAGATTCTCCTCCATCTCTAACCCTCCTCCAATCGAAAGCCTCTCCAACAGATAGTCTTTCTGTTTATCTTCATCTGGATGTGCTGGATATTGATTCCAATTCTTCATTGCCTCCGGTTTCATTCTTTTCTACAACCAAACAAAAAAACAAAAAAAAACCTTAGCCGTGACCCCGAGAAGAAGCGGAACAAGAGATCTCAAGCTTGGAAAACTGACCAAAACGAACAAAGATCTTTCAAGAGGAGAAATTAAGCGGACAACCCTAGACCTAATCTAAACTGGCATTTATTAAGGAAGCGTTTTAGGTTTTCTAACTTGGCCTTCACGAATTGGGCTTATTATTTGTTACGCTTAAATCACAAGTTCTAGTCCCAATTAGGGTTGGGCAAAATATCCCCACCCTAAACCTATGCGACCAATGTTTTGCTAGCGTAAGAACATTTCACTAGTCTCTTGTGAATCATATGTTTTAATGTAATGACCGATTCAATGAAGGAAACTGAAAACTGGTAACGCAATCCATCCGCAATAAGACTAACACAAGTAGAAATCTGAAAGTACCAATGCAAAGTTTCACGATACTTTTTAACTATATTTGTATATTCGTATTGCATATTTTGGTATTGATTCCGATCATCCTTCTAAACACTCTAAGATTGAACCAGTATCGATGTGCTCTCGCAGAACCTAAGAGGCAACAATCCAAGCGAGGCTAAGTACAACGAAGAACAAGTGCAAACCTTCTTCAAAAACTAAAACTTCATAAATATTGTGAGGAACAAAGATACCAAAGCCATCCAATACTCAGTGAGAGCGCCTAATAACTGAACTCTAAAGTTGATTACATTATATCAATACAAGGTTAAGAGGTTGGTGTTGTACACTTGTGCTTCTTCGAAAAGCTATTTCCACGAAAGAGCCTATAGAATGTATACGACAATCAGGGATTTTTCTTACCAGTGAAACAAAATCTATCGCTGACATAACAACATAGCATGAAGATTAATCTAACGGGGTGCCTGTTCGTGAGTGGCAAGCTTTAAGCTCTTGTTTTAATGTCTCTATCTGAATAAGCAATGCCGCATTTTCCTACACAAGAGACAGTGAACTAATGAGCTATAAGCATCCAACATAAGACAAATACTAAAAGAATTTTAATTCTTGAGTGGGGAATGTCACCTTTTGTAATGACTCCACTTTTTGATTGAAAGTAAAAGTGTTTCCATTCCCAGATGACTCTTTGATCTGTACGAGAACAAGACAATCCCCAAAAATCAACGAGTAAACAAAACCTTTTGGTATCAACTTTTTCATGTCATCAAAAGCTACGACCATATTAACATTCATGAAAAGCAAAAAAGAAACATCTCTAAATAGAGAAGCTTAGCAAAATTACCAGTTTCAGTTGTGTGTTGCATTTAGAAGCTCTCTCAGCTTCACTGTCAAACATTCTCCGCCATTCTGCAGATTCATCCATTGCTTCTCTATTAGCCAAATCAAACTGTCTCCTACACCAACACAAAAATCTCAAAATCATAAAAATTTACTTGAATGATCAAATCAATAAACCATAAACCCCTAATTATATAAAATGCAGCTGAGATATTAAAAGGTCAATTCACGACAAAGTTGAAATCCACAGATACCAAAATTGAAGACACCTCAACATATTATTATAAATAATAACCAATACTTGGAGCAAATCAATGAAGAATTGAATCGTTTTTTGGATTTGAGAAAAGAGGGAAAAATTAAAAACCTTAAACGTTCTGTGTCATCGGAAGATAAAGTATAATCAATTGTCCAAAGCCTTAAGTAAACAGCGACGCCGAGAACGAGAGCTAGAACAAGACCCACTAGTATCGTCTTTCTCTCAGATCCTCCCGCCATTCTTCTTCCTCCTTCCCTGATTTTGAGTCAACATCGACGAGCAAAATCAGCAAAGAGACGACGATTTGTTAGGCAGGAATCGGTTTTACTAAACCGGATATTTTAATTAAACATAACCGTGGCAGAACCGATTAGTCTAATTGAGTACTCTCCTTGGGTTTAAGATTAAAAGCCCATAAAGGCCCGGACATGTAGAAGGATAAACTCGTAAATTCATCTTTTGTAAACCCTAATTTATATCTCCTTCTAAATACCATTCGAGTTCGCCCTCAACCGCCTCTTCGTCTCTGGACCTCAATTCTCAAAAACCTAGGAAAATTCCGTTTTAACCCGAGACAGCCACAATGCCACCCAAGTTGGACCCTTCCGCGATCGTCGATGTGTACGTACGTGTAACCGGAGGAGAAGTGGGAGCCGCGAGTTCTCTAGCTCCAAAGATCGGTCCACTAGGTCTAGCTCCAAAGAAGATCGGAGAAGACATCGCCAAGGAAACCGCCAAGGAATGGAAAGGATTACGTGTCACCGTCAAGCTAACGGTGCAGAATCGTCAGGCTAAAGTCACGGTGGTTCCATCAGCCGCCGCACTTGTCATCAAGGCGTTGAAAGAGCCGGAGAGAGACAGGAAGAAGGTGAAGAACATCAAGCACAATGGGAATATCTCTTTCGACGACGTGATTGAGATTGCTAGGATTATGAGGCCTAGATCTATCGCTAAGGAGTTGAGTGGTACTGTGAGAGAGATTCTTGGGACTTGCGTCTCTGTTGGATGCACTGTGGATGGGAAAGATCCGAAGGATATTCAACAGGAGATTCAAGAAGGTGAAGTTGAAGTTCCTGAGAATTAAGAAGAGTTTCGTAATTTGGAAATGGTGGTTTGTTCGTTTCTTTTACATTTTGAGATTTTAGCTTCTTCTTGTGTTTCGTTTAGAACAAAAACAACTCAGTTTTGGATTGTTATTGCAGCTTTTTTAATTGAATCCCAATTTTATCATATGCTTTGCTATTTTCAGTTTTATACGAAATGCTTGAACTTGGCTTAGGAATCTGAATCTGTTTTGGTGTTATATGATTCCTGAAAATGACGAGATTTGAATTGTCTTGTCTTAGAATATGCGTTCTAAGATGTTCTTTTGGTTAAGTGCGTGTTGTTATTTGGGTATCTTCGTCTCTATGATTATGAACATTGCTGTTGTTGTTTCGAATTGTGAAATATATTAGAATTAGAAATGAGAATAACAATGGCAATGCTTGTGTTGATTCATCTGCATTCCTCAAATTGTGCTCGTCTATTTTAAGTTGGCTTACATTGCTTTTGAAGATTCATGTGTGAGTTATATTTAGTTGGGTTAGTAGAATTGCAAACAATGTAACACAATTTATATAGGAGAAGGAAACGAAGTACAGTGGTTCTTCTCGAATTTTTCTTAGTAGTCAAACACACAGACATTGCTAAAGATGAAAACGTTATTGATTAAAAATCACACAAATTGAAGCAGAAAATAGTGGAAAAGAAGGCTAATTTTAAAAAATATTTTCCCAATTTCTACATAATGAAAACCACATTTGTTTGTCTTTGTGGCCTAAATTCAAACATTGGCTGCACTTCTGAAGGAACCGAGGGACTTGGAACCAGAGGCCCTTAGAACGAATTGGTGATAAAATGCAGCAATCGCAGCTCCAATGAATGGCCCCACCCAGAATATCCACTGTTATTAAATATAGCAAAAACATTCCATTATTTTCCATTTTTGACAATATAACATAACTTGATTAATTTTAGTTAAGTTTAGAGATAGTAACATACGTGGTCATCCCATGGCTTGCTTTTGTTGTAAATAACGGCAGCTCCGAAGCTTCTCGCCGGGTTAATGCCGGTTCCGGTGATCGGAATAGTTGCCAAGTGTACCATAAACACCGCAAAACCAATCGGAAGTGGCGCCAACACCTTTCATTTCATAATAAATTAACTAGTCGTCAGTCAAATTATATCATGTTAATTAAAACCATGTCATATAAATTTACTGATAATGATAAAATACTAACGGGAACGTGGGAGTCTCTAGCGTTGCGTTTAGGATCAGTGGCTGAGAAGACTGTGTAGACAAGAACAAAGGTTCCAATGATCTCTGCAGCTAGTCCGGTGCCTGTGCTATAGTCGTCAGCGAGAGAGTTGGCTCCTCCACCGTAACGAACGTAATAAGAGCTTTGAAAAGCCTTCACAAGCCCAACTCCACAAATCGCACCCAAACACTGAGCGACCATGTATAGCACCGCTCTAATCAGCGACACCTTCCGAGCCAGGAACAACCCGAACGTCACCGCTGGGTTTATGTGACCACCTACAAAAAGTTGTTGGGTTAATTTCAAATAAACAAGAAACCAAAGGGTACGTGTTTGTAAGTCACACTTAAACCGGGTATAAACCGGACCGGTTCAGTATATGATACCTGAGATACCGGCGGTGCAGTAGACAAGAATGAAGATCATGCCACCGAAAGCCCAGGCGATGCCGAGGATTCCGACGCCGCCACAGTCGTCGCCGCCGGCCTTAGTGTCGGACTGAATCTTGTAGCCGATGACAGTCAAAACGGTGACGTATAAGAAGAGAAGAGTGGCTACGAACTCGGCTATGACTGCTCTGTATAAAGACCACTTAGTAAGCTCCTCCGCGTCTATAAAGGGTGTAGGCGGCGGATCTTGGTAATCTCTTGCCGGAAATCCATCTGCTCCTTCTACGTCTTTCGCCATATGAGTAATGGTAATGGATGTTTCTGGATTTTGTTAGGAAATGTTTTGCTTGTGGTTTGGTGTTGGACTTGTGGTTGTGAGAAAGAAGAATAAAATGGTTCTTTATATAGAGTGAGCTCTTGGTTTGTGCTACTTTATTTAAAGTTGAAAATTGGAGTTCTGTGTTTTAATAAAAAAACATATATTTTTTGGTAAGACGTCTAATCTAATGCTTAACTTGGTACTTGGTACACTGGAGTACAGTAAAAGTTAGATGCTAAGAGTAAAAACATTGAACCCGTAGATTGGGTCGAAGTCTTTTCTTTTGCCTCTGTTCTGCATTTTGGTAGTAAAAATAACGATAAATTTTCTGGATTTAATGGTAATAGTATTATTTAATTATCAAATTCATGTAAAATGAATTGAACTTTTGTACTCAAATGAATTGAACTTTAGATCTACATTTAGTATATACTTTCACATGAAATTAAACATATTGTAACATTCCAAAGAAACTCTACAGTTGGTAATGAGAGATCAACGTCTCCCATATTCACATCATTAAATTTTGTTAGGCATCACCCAAAAATTTGACCGTTGACAAACAACCAAAAAACAAATAAAACGTGAGAAATTGTGAACAGAAATAATAATGATAATTATAGATACATGCCTTATCTGTAAGCTGTACTCATATGTATAGGTACTTTTAAGTTTTGATACATATTTTTTTTTTGTTTTCATTATATATATTGTAAGCCTTAAAAGTATTTGTCTCGATCAGGTCACGCTATTCGTGTTTTTCCTACCGGTTCGAGCGCATTCTGGAGTCTTCTTGTATCTTTTTCATGTTAAGTATAATAGTAAATACATTAAGTGAATATCGGTAATTTGGTACACAAGTGAAAAAAATAAGAGAAACTTAATTATAGTTTTGATTTTGTTTTTTCTGTAAAAATAACGCATAAACATGTAATTTGAAAGTTAACTTTGTCATTATACATGTGTGGTTGCTTCAGATTGCATACAATATTGAACGACCAACTAGTGTAAAATTTGTCACAAGACACTATATCAATTAATTATAAGTCTATACTGCATCGACTATATGTGGAACTGCTGATGTGGAACTATGGTCCAATCAGAGCAGAGGGACGTCGCTAAAACGATAAATTATTGTGAGGTGGCAAAACAAGAGCCATGAACACCACAATACATCACATTCCTTTTGTCTGAGTACAATTTTATTTTGTTATTTTTCAATTTCCTGTAAATAATATAGTAAACGTAAGAAAATTGCAATTGGAATTGAGGATGAAGAGAGAGTGAGAGCAAATGATTGTTGGCGATCGTGGGCTCTACACTACGTGGCATTAGAGGAGTGGTTGAGTGGAACCGACGGCTGTACTGAGATGGACTTAATATGCATGGACGGTGCCGATGCATTTGTCGGAGGCTATGGGCGGTTTCTCCGGTCCAGTGGGCCCAACTTCCATCATATTTTCGACCTTAGTGGAAAACAGAACCCGTGATACGACGCCGCTTCTATTATCCTGCCATGTTAATAATTATTTTAATGTAATGGTAGGGTTAGCTAAGCTCGTGCATGCTTTTCTTTATTGTATTTTGATTGGTAAACGCCTAAACGGTAATATAAACTATAAGGGTATGTATTACTGGTTTTTTCTAATCATAAAACTATTAGCATTTTGTGTCATCAATAAAAAAATCTAAGTAGCTAAGCTCTATCTCAAAGTTTTCAACATATAGCCGTTATGGCATCTTAAAACCAAGTCTGCCCAAATAGATAAGATTGATTTAATATTTTTTTATGTGTAAAAGAGTGACAGTCTATAATATTCTAAAGGAGGACAAGGCTCATGACAAAGGACAAGAGAAAGAAAATGTAGAAGGATATAGAATATTTGGGTCGGTCCAAATGAAAACAACGTTTAGGTGATGGGGCGGCGAGGCTATGTTAAATTAACCACAAAACTCCATTATCTACCATAAATTTAGAACTAAAAGGTCGCTGTTCTTCTTAGTTCCACGATCATTTTTTATATAATCCGAATCTCAAAAAAGTTCAGATTAACCCTTTTATTAAAATAAAATGAAAATTTTAGATTTTAACTGATGATAGTGAAATAGTTATTGAGTTCTAATTTCGTATACTAAACAATAACTATTTAACTATTATCAGTAAACTTTACAATCATTTTGCTATGACGAGTCATTTGAGGTGAAAACAGTATTTGTTTTGTGCCAACAACATGCAAAAAACAATAGTTGTTTCCTTGTTGTTGCACTTGTACTCATTCTCAAATTTACTTCTATGAAATTTTCTTTGCGAAAAAAAGTCTAATAGATATTAAAATTTTGTTAAAAAAAAGAAAGAAAGAAAAGGAATATATTGTTAGTATAGATTAAATATGGAGCAATGATTAGATTGGTTTAGATTACATATCAAGACAACAAGGCAGGTAATTAATTAGTGAAAGCCAGTTCCGCAAAAAATAATCATAATCGTCATATACATTTCTATATTCATTTAATTGAAACGATCAAATAAGCATAATCTACCAAATCATTATTGTAATAATAAAACCAAATAACTATACGTATATGTTAAAATTACTAACATGTAATGTAAAACTAACAAGAGCATTATTAACTATGAACTCGCTCTATAATCTATATAAACAACCTTTCTTCGTTCCTTGACAATCACACAACAAACCAAAAACACATTTTCTTGATAAAAAAACATAAAAATGGGCAAGGATCTAGAAGGATCAGAGGGATTTCAGGCGAGGGACTACGAAGATCCGCCGCCTACTCCGTTTATAGACGCGGAGGAGCTGACTAAATGGTCTTTATACAGAGCCGTCATCGCCGAGTTTGTAGCCACTCTTCTCTTCTTATACGTCACCGTTTTGACTGTCATCGGTTACAAGATTCAGTCAGACACTAAGGCTGGTGGAGACGACTGTGGCGGCGTCGGAATCCTCGGCATCTCTTGGGCTTTCGGTGGCATGATCTTCATTCTTGTCTACTGCACCGCCGGTATCTCAGGTATCATATAATAAACCGGTCCGGTTCCTACCTGGTTTTATATATATTTTTAAAGTGTGTCTTACAAACGTACCCTTTGGTTTCTTGTTTATTTAAATTTAACCCCAAAACGTTTTGAAGGTGGTCACATAAACCCAGCGGTGACGTTCGGATTGTTCTTGGCCCGGAAGGTATCGCTTGTTAGGGCAGTGCTTTACATGGTGGCTCAGTGTTTGGGTGCGATATGTGGAGTTGGATTCGTTAAAGCCTTTCAAAGCTCTTACTACGTTCGTTACGGTGGAGGAGCCAACTCTTTAGCCGACGGCTACAGCACCGGCACCGGACTAGCTGCAGAGATCATTGGAACCTTTGTTCTTGTCTACACAGTCTTCTCCGCGACTGATCCCAAACGCAACGCTAGAGACTCTCACGTTCCCGTTAGTATTTTATCATTATCAGTAAATTTATATGACATGGTTTTAATTAACATGATATAATTCGACTGACTAGTTAATTAATTATGTAATGAAAGGTGTTGGCGCCACTTCCGATTGGTTTTGCGGTGTTTATGGTACACTTGGCAACTATTCCGATCACCGGCACCGGCATTAACCCGGCTAGGAGTTTCGGAGCTGCCGTTATTTACAACAAAAGCAAGCCATGGGATGACCACGTCTGTTTCTTATCTCTTAATTTAATTAAAATTAATTAAACTGTGCTATATTGTCAAATGGAAAAATAATGGAATGTTTTTGCTACATTTAATAACAGTGGATATTCTGGGTGGGACCATTCATTGGAGCTGCTATTGCTGCATTTTATCACCAATTCGTCCTAAGGGCTTCGGGTTCAAAGTCCCTCGGATCCTTTAGAAGTGCGGCCAATGTTTAAGTTTAGCCACAAAAACAACAATCATAATAATAACAAATTACAAAATGGTTGTATTATTATGTATGTACAAATTTGGCAACTTTGTTTTTAAAAGTACGTCGTATTTTCTGCTTTCACTGCGGTGTAATATATGTGTGCTAATGTCAATGTTTCTGTACTCGGGAAAAACAATTAATGAAACCAAATTGTTTGCCTCCTTTTTTTTGTATCATCAATATTTTCACGGGTAATGTCTCAGTAAACACTTCAGATAACATAATACCTAAAAACTTATTTACATTAATGGTTTTAATTTCTAAATTTCTTCTGATTCAGGCTATCTCCACCGAAAATTAAGACATAACAAAAATTTGAAAATAAACCACAAAATATTTTTGAAATTCTCCCATACTATATATGTCGTTATATTATTTAGGGACAAGACAGCCAAAACTGAGGCCTCATAATTATAACATTAGGCTAAAAGTATCAAGCATATACATTGGTTTTAGAATACAAAACTAGCGTTTATGATTTTGCTGCAATAAAACACAAGAAAGATAATATTCATTATGAGTATTTGGTTGAGTTTTATATTTGGCACTTAGTCAATTGGTAAAAAATCGTCTCAAATTCAATTAATATAAACCATAATTGAATTGTGTGGTGGACACTTTTTTGTTTAATGTTTAAGTTATCACTGCTATGCATAGTGACAAAATACACAAGTTTGGAATAAGGAAAAATTAAGCATATAAATAAAAAGCCGGTAAAGTTCTTTAATCCAGTGTCGATTATCGAAAATTCTAAATGTACCTCAAGGACAAAATCAGAGTTTGAAACAAAATAGAAACAAAAA
Organism: Cardamine flexuosa; assembly: GCA_963555745.1. Classification (NCBI taxonomy): domain Eukaryota; kingdom Viridiplantae; phylum Streptophyta; class Magnoliopsida; order Brassicales; family Brassicaceae; genus Cardamine; species Cardamine flexuosa. Next base: position 4,570,972 of record OY743217.1, read on the forward strand.
TAGGGAATTCTTAAAAAAATCATTGCAGTCCCAAGGCAATGAAATTCAACATGGTTATTTCATTTTGGTTTTTGTTATTTAAACCGGTCTACATAAACCGGGAATCAGCTTATAATTAATAGTTATTTTTTTTCTTTTTCGACAAACCATCTTACAATAATCAAAAATACCATCACTCAGGTTGGAGCCAATGGTTGGTCTCTATACAAAGAAGATGATAAGCTGTGCAAAGTGATATGGGGGAGACTTTCCCTTGGAAGTTGCAGCCTCAAAGGCACATGGATCATAGGCACATTGAAAAGGCATATGGATTACTGCTTTGGTTCTAATAATTGCAGTTGCCGTTAGGATTGTCTAATGTGTGAGAGAGTGTTTTGTTTTGGTAAATGGAGGCAATTAGTGAGGGCTTCGTTTTTATATAATCACAGTATTTAATTTGTATGGAGATAATTAGTCATTTATTAGGTTACCATTCAAATTTGACATTTTTTTGGTGATTACCTCCATTCACATTCTCCATAAAGACAATAATTCAAAGAGGACAATTCTTGATTTTACAAATGTAATGTTAATCTCCATGTCATTTCATGTCCTATTTCTCCAACTTAGACATACACATGCATTTAGAATATCGTTATGACAAACTGACTTTATTACAAATGTTTGGATTTATGCAACTTATGGTTTTTGATGATACAGTGATACCAATGAGATGGAGAGAAAATGCGTGAATGAAATCAGTTGTGCAAATATTCACATATGTATTTTTGTTTTCATCAATTCTTCACATATGAATATGAAAATAATCTTCAATTTATTTTATTTTTATCATCATTTTTCTTGTTTATGTTTTTGCTTTTGGATATAACAAACAATTTTGTGAAATGCAAACAATTAAATGGTGAATAATCAAACAAAACTATACATAATCTACCATTCCAATATCAAAATCACCATCAACAACATCTTCATATATTTCTTTTGTTTTACAAAAGCAGTAATATTATCGACATTCATATTTTATTTTAATATGATAAACAATGAAAAACTTCATATATCAAGTATTATAGTTATTGATGAATATAATAAGATGAAAATATAATGCTTGAATGAAATAAGTTGTGCAATTCTTCACACTTGAAAAGAGTTTCTGAAAAAAATTTAAAGAAAATTATTAGAATCAAACTCAGATACTTATGAATTTTTTTTATAAATAAAAACAAATCTTTAGTGCTGTTCACTATTCCAAATTGTTCTTAATAGCTGAGAAGTAATATTAGTCAAATGATCATTCTGTGACTTTAGTTTACATATGTGTGGATAATCTAACTTAGTTGTCCAATCTTCACATCCATCAACAGTTGCAATATCTGGTGTTTTCAAAGAGACTTGAAGAGCTACCTAAGAGCGAGGTAAATTACCGATATGTGAGAGAAACCTCAACTTTCATATCAATTCCCAAAACAAAGGGTGTGCAAGGGTTTCATGTGCACTCAAGCTGCAGCGAAATCAAATGTTATCAAATGCTGTAAAATTAAAATCGATAAAATTACAAAGGTGAGAATCAATACCGTAAAGTTGGGTATTACAAAAGGGGTTTGTTGCATCACTTAAATTTCATCAATTAAATAAATAATACTAATTTGAATTACTTATTAATAATTGATACCAAAATTATAAATAAACATGAATTACAATTAGTGATGTTATTTGACATCAATTAAACATAATTGATACTAATCTACTTTGATTTGCATCACTTAAAAAATAAAAAATAAAAATTAACATCAATTTTTAAGTGATACAATATTTTTATCAATTAAAAAAGGATGCAATTTTTTTCTTCTATTTGTCCCACATCTTCCAAACAAGTGATGCAGAGAAAATCTTTCCCCTGTAAATAAACTCATCATCAAATAATTAGTTTAATATTTATTTTGATTATTTATTAAATAATTTGTGAGACTGCAAAATTTATCTATTACCATATAAATTTAATAATGTTTAATATTTTGATTAATTAAAATTTAGTTATGAAAATCAATTAATTTTAGCATCAATTATATATAACCGATGCAATTATAACATCGATTACAAATTACAAATGATACAATTATGCAACATCAATTATTAGATATGTAGCAAAACATTATCGTCATTTATATTAACTGATGAAAAATTAACATCATTTGTTTGTAACTAATGAAAAATTTAACATCATTTATTTGTAAATGATGCAATATTTTTCTCAATTGATGCAAAAATATTTACATCATTATTCTAGAATCATTTACATAAATGATGAAAAATTAGTTTGCATCACTTATAATTATAAGTAATCCAAATACACAAAATAAGTGATGCAATAGACACTTTTATTTTTTTTGTAGTGGGGGTTGATGACAATAATTGTAAAATCAAGCTACAAGCTTCAAAAGCAGACAAATCAAAATCTTTGAGATCAGAGGTATCTTTCTTCATTATTTTTGCATTTCTTTTGAAAAATGGATGACCATTAGTGACGTAAAGTAAAAGAAACAGCCGAGATTAAACATATCGGTTGTAGTTATTTCACGAAGATCCGGATATTTGAGTTGCTCTTTTGATCTCCAACCATGAGTTTCCTTCCCTCATCTGGACCCGCCTTATAAGAAAACCTTAGATCCCTTATCTTAGCTGTCAAATTACCATTTTCATCTACAAATAGGAAGATGTTCGTAGGATGCAAGTCTATATACACAATCCTTTTGGAGTGCAGATGTGCACTTGATGTTGTGAAGTTCTTGAAAATATTAGTACACATAGATCAACTGATGGTAGATGATTTCGGCCATTAGCGTGACTGCTCATCAAATATTATTTTTCTTGATGAATATAATGAGATATAAATAAAATTTTTGAATGAAATAAGTTGTGTCATTCTTCACATATGTATACAAACATGATGAGGATGAACATCTTCAAATCTGGTGGATTAATGTTGTAAATTCATAGAATTTTTTGTGATACTACTTCAAATGTTCAATCTGTGTACGGATGACAATTATTGATTTTTTGTTGCTAATTTATGGTGGATATCCTTTATGTCGAATGTCAAATATGACATGATTATATGGATTTAGGAGTTTTAAAATTGTTTTCTGAAATTTTATTTTTATCTTCATGAATTTTGTTTTCTACTAATTATGTTTAAAATCTTTTTGATCTTTGCATCATTCATGTGAAATGAATGCTGATCACTTAGAGTGAAATAGAAAAGAGATCTAAGGTGAGATGTCATTCAATGTAAACAATTAATGGTAGAATAATCAAAAACAAATTGATACATAATTATATTATGTAGATATATATTTTTCTACTAATTATGTTTAAAATCTTTTGATTTGCATAACTCAAGTGAAATGGATGCTGACTACCGAGAGTGAAATATAAAAAAGATATGATATGTTATTCAAAATAAATAATTAATGATAGAATAGTCAAACAAAATTCTACATAATCATATCATTAATGGTAAAAGTGTAAAAAGACAAAAAAAAAACATCTTATAAATGGTATAATAGTCAAACAAAATTTTACATAATTAAATAAACAAAAACTAAATGAAAAAATTAGCATCATAAATTTACGATTATTTATAAATTTACACTTATAGCTATAGATATTTTACTGTTTGACCAAAAGCTATGATATTTTAGGATTTTGTGCAAATAAACTATCAAACTTTATTTTTTTTGCAAGATTAACCCTCACCCAAACTTTGTGCAAGTTAAATCTGTGAACTCCAAAGTCACCCGGTATATAGCCATCCGCTATATTGTCGATGTGGTCTCGTTAGTGAGTGTTAAAAAACTAACAGAATGATTAAAATTACGTCGTTTTAAGCCCAAAAAATTACATAATATTTTATTTTATCTTGTTGTTTTTCTAGATCCAAAACAACAAAGCTTTTCCATTTATTATTTATTTTCAATTAATATATTAGAAAAAAGAAAAACTTTGTTAAAAAAAAAATGAATCGTGATGCTGTTCTTGATTATGAGAGAGTAAAGATATTTTAATTAAAAAAAAAATTGGTCACCATGAAGGTGCTCAATAATAAACAAACAAAATGGTATCTCTCGTGATGAATCCATGAATACAATTGTTCTGAATTGCACTCGTCGAATCTCAACCCAGAAACAGATCTGGGTCTCAGCAACACTTGTTCTCTTTGAATTTGATATTCTGGGAATCTAACACCAAAAGAGAAATTCAAATCAAGGGAAACAATCAAGATTTCCTTGTGATTCGAACTGTAAGCTTCTTAATCTTAGAATTTGAGGGAACAAAATGGATCAACGAGAAAAGATTAGTTACTCTATTAAGAAATTTATGTTCAGATGATGATTTTAATTTGGGTGAAACTGTTGCAAAATTGAAATCAAAGTGAAGAAGACGAAGCAGAACTAAAGAAAGAGGAAGTAGATCTAAGGAAAGATGGAGACTTCCGGGAGAATGCTAGTGGGTGTGATGGAGTCACCGTCACCTACGACGGAGGAACATTTACAGGGAGCCGCGAAAGACGACAAGATCTTAAGTAAGAAGTAGAGGATTTAGAAACTGTAGATTGATATTTAGATCATATGAACAAGGATTTAGGATTTAATTTGACAAATTTTGTGAGTTGCTCAATCTTTGTTTATTTTAATGAGCGACCAGTTAAACAAAATTTTGATTATTTTATCATATGAGTATTAGCAACTCAAGTTAATTTGGTGGTGGATTAAAAGAGTTGATATATTTTAACGAGACCAGTTAAACCAATGTTGTTTGTTAAAACCAAACCCTATGTAATTTTTATGTCGTTTTGATGAAACAACAAATCACAAAATATCATGTTGTGTTGATGTATATAACAATAAAAATTATATTGTTTCGATGAAAACAACAAAAAATCATGTTGTTTTGTCTAAAAAAAAACATCACGTAATTTATTCAAAACAATGTCGTTTTGGAACTTCCATTAGTTTCGTAACAGAAGATGACGGTGTCACGTCGACAATATACGCAATGGCTATATTGTGGATGATTTTAGAGTTCATAAAATTGATTTGCACAACTTTCAGATGAGGGTTAATCTAAAAAAAAACTAAAATTTGATGGTTTAATTGCACAAAACCCGAGATTTTACTATAGTTTAATTAATCTACGTTTTGTAAATTGAAAAATGAATGAAAAAGCCTATAGACAAATGGAATCATCATTCCCTCAAACTACAATTAGCATCACGTAGTGATTACTCTCACTCTCAGACGAACTATGAAGAGTTTCAGGCTAGAGGTAAAATGCCTCTTACAGTCTTACTCTTGTAAGCTAAACTAGTAGCTTTCACCCTTGTAACTGCATCTCTTATCTAACATGTGATGTTTGTTTTTGTTAGAACAAAAAAAATCATCACTCAAAAAAGAAGCCAATGGTTGTTCTCTATATAAAGAAGCTGACAAGCTGTGCAAAGTGATATGGGGAGACTCCCGTGAAAGTTGCAATCTCATTGGCACATGGATTGCTATTTTGGTTCTAATTATTGCAGTTGCCGCTAGGACTGTCTATATGTGTGGGAGACTGTTTTGTTTTGGTAACTAGAGGCCACTAGTGAGGGTTTTTTATATAATCACCAACTTTGGTTTTTTAGGCAAGAAAGCTGTTGGTTCAAAATAATTTGCGTCACTTTGCTTAAATATACTAAAGGTCATTTTCACAGATAAGCAATATCTAAGAGTCTGAAAAAATTATAAACCAATAGATGAACAGAGCACGCAAGTATGTAAAATTAAGCATAAAAATAAAAGCTCTCTTTAATCCAAAATTCTAAATGTACCTCAAGGACAAAACCAGAGTTTGAAACAAAAATAGGAAATTCTTAAAAAATATTCATTGCAGTATCTGCAACTGCACAAAAATACACTCTTGCGTCTTCATCTGAAGCACCAATGCTGAATTATTGGTTTTTGGTTAGTATTTGTTGGATATAAACCCAAAATCCAAAAGAGCTGTTTTCTTATAATTACATCTGAAAATTCTCTTCTGTATCTTTCATCTCCATCAATCCCCAAAATTGTCTCAGCCTCTCTTCCCATATATCTTTAGCGTCAGATTCAGTGTACCAAGGAGAGATAATTCAAAGGGCTTCCTTTCGAAACCAAGACCTGAAACAATATGATTTTTAAATGGTGACTGAATTAACTGGGGAACCACCGATCTTGCTGGGTCTGCTTGTGGTTGGATTAGCTTCTGCGCTGCTGCTAGACTGGGTGTCGTCTGGTCGTATCCAGATCTTTAGATGACCTTCTCTACAAGCTGTTATAATTGATTCTTGGGTGAAGATCAAGCCTGAGAGGGGCTCCATGTGAACACGATGAGCCACAACTGGTGAGAGCTTTGGGACATCACGCATGCACGGGGCTGGCTGAAGAGTACCCATTGGAACAATATTGTCCCAGTGAGCGGACTGACTCCCCGTGCTGTAAGTTGGTGATCCTCCTGGAGCTCGTCTAAGCGGAACTACAATCTCATCCATTTCTAGGTCCCATAGCAGTAACTGTGTGTCCTGTTCACCACAAACAGAGAGATTATAAAGACACATTGATGAGATCATAGGAAGATAAGAGGATATCATAACTGAATACCTGACCAACGGAACCAAATCGATACATGACATTCTCGCCACACCCGTCTGAATTTGGTGATGACCAATACGAATCAAAGGCTACTCCACTAACCTGTGAGGAAACATTTCACATTAGTCAACTAGTGTTTTGTGTTACATATAAAATTCACTATACTCCAAATGATAAACCTTACCCACGAATTGTGTCCCTCACCCCACGCCACAACCTTTCGATCTTCCATACTCCACACTTGAACCAAGTCATCTTCACCTCCAGTCAAAAGGTACTTTCCATCCATACTGTGTCAGGCCGATCACAGTGTTAGTATAAAATAACAATTCCATGCTAAAAGCAACTTGACTCAACAAAAATTGACTCAGAAAAATCTTTTCCTTCAAATGCAATAAGGAAGATAATTTTCAAAGGATTTAGATCCAGTCACCTCCAAGCACAACATAATAGAGCACCATAATAACTTTTTCCACCACATACTAGCTTTTGGGTTGAGAAATCAAAAATTCGAAAATAACCTGTACATGGTCAAAAAAGGAAAACAAATGCTCAACCGAAAGATATATATAGAGAAAGAATTGGATCTAGGGAATAACAAAAAAAAAAAACCAAATTACCATCTCTTCCAACAGTTGCCAAATATGCTCCATCATTTGAAAATGCAATGCAATTAACTGAACCTTGACCAATATGCCATCTCGCAACTGGATTACTCTGCAGGATAATATTTGTGGGAGTGAACAATGGCACATGATTATAAATTTAAAGACAGATAAAAAATGAGCATTCACATCCTGCTAGAGCTACACAAAAATCCTTGAAACCATAATCAAATGGATACAATACCAAACTTAGGTACCTTGCTATATTTTGCTTTGTCAACTGAAAACTGTGTAGGATCTCTTATAGCAGAAAATGAAGAATCAGTAGCACCTTCTTTATTCTGCAAGTATAATAATTACAATGGTCAGAGATTAGACAAAGTTAGGTAAATGAAAAGTTAAATCCAAGAGTTCTTTTTTTTCTGATATATGTGCTTGCCTTCTCATACACATACAAATTTCCATCGGCATGAGCAACAACAAAGGATCCATCCCCTCCAGGCACCCAAGCGATACTAGTACAACGGCTGTTATTAACAGAACCATCTTTGTTATAATGCTGAGCATTAACAAGCTTCTTACCAACATCCTGTAACTGCTGTCTTAGTGATACGGTGTAGACTACAATAATTCACCAAAAATCATAAATAACAAGACAATATTTCCATCCAGGAAACACAAGTAGCAAACTTGATCTCAAAGCCTGTACATTACCATCCCCAGAACTCAGCCCAATAAGTAGATCATGTCCATCCTTAGCATCTGTATCAAACGCGTGGCACATAGGATTCGAATTGCTAATATGTATAGACTTTACTGGATCCTACATCAAATAATTTTTCTCAACTCTGTAACCCAAAACCACCACATCAAATCGAGTAAGAGTAAAATTTACCTTGTCTTGTGAGTTCAAGTCACTAATGAAAATAGCATCACCCACATTGAAGACTAAGTAAGTTCCTTTCCCATCGAAATTTGTATTAGTAGCAGAGGTACCAGAACTAGACGCAGTGAATGAGGCACCAATTCTTGCACTTGCACCCACATTTTTGCTCCCTCCGTTACCTCCAACAAAACTAAGCGCACGGTTACCATTCCCGCCACCCAACAACCTTGCTGTAGCTGACCGGAAACCGCTACTAGCAGTGAAGCTTGATGACGTACCAGTTGGTGTCGATGGAGCAGGTTTATCCTTAAGGTGAGCTATAGTAACCTGTGACAACCAAAATTTCCCCAAATCCATCATCTAAAACCACTTTTTAAAATGTATAATTTCACATTTATCAATGCTACTGAAAACAGCGATTCGGATTTCAATTTACCAAAAAAAATTCAAACCACATAGGAATCACAACAGAAACGCAATGAAATCAGATTGGATTAAACTTGAATTCACAAAAAAAAACGAAATCAAAGGTTTCAAACCTGAGTGACGGTTTTGCCATGAGTGTAGTGAAGGAGTCCAGAGGGATGAGTCTTCTCGTAGTGGAGCTTGTACTTCCCTTCAGGAGTTTTGAAATACGTCTTGATTCCCGGAGACTGAGGATTCGCTGACGAAGAAGAAGGCGCAGAGATCATTCCATTGGAAGTGTTCATCAGATTAGCTCTTTCTCTAATTTACGAGCTAACTAACAGCATCTGATCAACTCCATAGTTTAGGGTTTTCTCTTCTCCCACTACACCAAATCCAGAAATCTTCTCCTCCTCTCTTATTGGATGCAAATTGCTATAAATTCAGTTCATCGTCGCCAAAATCAAAACGGAACTTTATACTTGTTTGGCTTCTTCGGGTCCTCCAATGAATCTAAAGGATTACTTACTATGATGAATACAAACAATGACTTCTACCTCTGTATATTCAGATTCGCCATTGCTTTCTTAATAATCAAAATTTTGACTCTTTAGGAGATAAATAAAAGTCATCTCAATCAACGGTCAAAAATCCCCTGAATGGATCAACGGCTAGAGATACGTATAGTTGAGGCCCAAATAAAGAAAGGCCCATTATTCCTTCCTCAATCTTCAGCTTCGACTTGCCGTGAAACAGAGCACCACCTATAATGACGGACGGCAAAAAAGGCATTGAACGGGTTTTACCGGTAGCCGGTGAGGGGGTGGTGGTCAAACTCACAGATTAATTGTACCAGCAACGTTACTCAAAACCGCTTTAATTCGGTTTTTTAATTTCCTTAAATACAAATAAACCGATCCTTCTCATCATCTCCCCAACCATCACAAGAAAAATAAGAAAAGCTAATTTCTCAAAACACATTTCTCTTTCTAAACCTTCTTTTCGACAAAGCTGCGTCATCTATACGAAATCCATTCATCTCTTTGCTTCTTCTGATCGGTTTCCTTTCTCAATCGCCGGACGTTCTGGTAATGTTTCTCTCTTCTCCGATCATAATTGTCTCGCCGTTGAGCTGATGGTTTCGTATTCTAATGTTTAAATAAGCTGAATCGATTGCAAATTATCATTATTTTTTACATGCTGTTACCGATCGTTCTTACCTTTTTTCCTTGGGACTATGTGATGATTGTTTGATTCTGTCGGTTTAATCCGGTTTATTCCCGGTTTACTGCTACTCCGGTGACTTTTCCCGCAATTTTGGGGTGTGATCGCGATCACGTCCGTAGACCGGAGTCGGTTTTGGATATCAGCATATCTAAAACATTCATTTTTCGCGCGGATTTCTTGTTTGCTCTAGATTCCGATGCTGAGGAGAGACCAAACGTCCAAAAGGATTTGTTTTTGGGTCAGCTTTGGTGTGCCCTGACTCTCAACTCAAGCTGCTTCAGAGGCAGGGCAAGCTTAAGCTAGCTAGTTTGGGATATATAGTCTGTTACTAATAGACTATTAGCATAACCTAGGCTTAGCTGGTTTGTATTCTGCAGGTTTAGGGACAATGGTGATCTCTCAGTATATATCCTACTTTTCTCGACCACCAACCTCGAGTAGTTGAGAAACCTTATTGGTGAGTCAAGTGTTTGGGAGATTTTGAGAACTAGTACGCCTATAGTTTCAGGTCAGAAATACATCCTCCTCCTTGAAAACTTTTAGAAACTTTGAAATTATAGCATCATTCACTTCAAAATTGCATTTTTTATACACTTTGCAAGCAGATTTTAGTTCCTCATGCTAGCCTTTGTAACACATAGGATCGGTGGTTGGCCTTGTCATGTCATTTCCTTGATGTGGCAGATCGGTGTTGCAAGCAAAGTGAACTTTGTACGAAGATAAGTGATCCAAGAGTTATTAGTGTGGTTAGTTCTTCTACTCCTAATGTTATATAGCCAGTGACCATGTTTATGGTAGTAAAGGCTTCGTGAAGTTTACTTGATCTAGTTCTTCCATCAGTTTTTAGTGGCGTAAGATTTATTTTTTGATCCTATTACATCTTTATGGGAGTAAGCGAACATCCTCAACTAGTCTGCCATCACATGTGTAGCTGAATGTGTTAGTCAGTTAAAGATGTCTGAGGTCTGGCATAAGGTATCCATGAGTGGGGAACTTCAATCTTCCTTACAAGACTACATCTATCCTATAATAAGTCCTGAATTCATGAGTCTATTAAGGTGTGCTGGCGGGTTTTAAGACAATAAGAGTGCGGAAATAATATTGGAAGTAGTATTAAAATTGAATACACAAAACCACTTTACTATAGGAGGCTGTAGTGTAGTCGACTTGTGGATCGGAAGAGAAGGAATTAAATTTGGTGTTCTTGTTGTATTAGTAAAGTCAAGGGCCTAATTGCTTCCGGTTGGTCTACTTGAAAGGCGTGTATGCAAATGGTGAATCAGTTTCTCAATCAAGCATGACAGCGTTTTTTCACTTGAGTAGTGTGTGTATCCTTGGTTGGGATTTCTAAACCTTTATCCTTCTAGGATTATTTCCCTGCAGGTGCATTTTTGTTTGGTTTTGGTTCAGAAAATATTCTAAGCTTATGTCCTGCTATTGGATCCTCTATGTAATTTCTTGGTCATGTCATCAACCATAGTGTAAGTTTAGCGAAATATATGTACAAGGTCCTTACATACTCCAGAGCTATCAAATCTAGTGACAAAGAATTTTACTTTTAGTGTCTCTTTTTGAATTTGGAAGTCATTGTTGAAAGAAATAGTACTTTGATACATGCTGAAAGGATGATGTCAAATGTTACCTATTTGCAAGGCCTTGCTTTGATTCTCTTCTATGCGGATATATTATATGACTATTTCCCATCGTGCCTTATTATTCCATCTTCTTCTATGTCCTAGTTGGTTCTCAATAGACTGTTTCTGTATGAAATTTACTCACTTTCTGAAAGTGTGTAATTTAATGAACTCCTTGTGTTACTCTTAACTTTAGATGGCTCTCCTTAACAGAGACGAGAACCAAAGTGATGCTTTTAAATGCAACAGCATCTTTGTTTCCCAATCTTGTTTGTTTTCTGTCTCTCTTTTCTTTTGGCTTAAATAAACCAAGTATGTCTGTTTCTATTGACAAACTCTTGATGTAAGTTTTTCTTAAGAACTAATCGATCTGTACTAGTTAAGGTTTAATTTTTTTATCTATAAGCATCATGAACTTACCTGCAGCACAGAGCCTAAGTCAAACTTCTTTGCTTATGATTTTATGAGATCTAAGGTATAATAAGGTAGGTACGAGTAACAAAGGTTATAGGTTCTAGATTTCTTTTTTTTTACTTGGGAAATATGACTATCAGACTGAAAACAAATAGGTGACACATTTTCATTCATCATTTAGTACTTCTTGGGTTTACTTATAGAAATACCATTTACCCACAAAAATAACTGAAATTGCAAATGTCTTTCTGGATGAATATTGAATGTTGAGAGACTTTCTGTGCAGGTTTAGTTGGACTAATAGGTTGAAGCATTGTGTAATCATGGGGCACAGACACTTTCTCGGTTCATCCGAATTTTTTGATGATGAACATGATCAAGGTTGGAATCATATACATCCAGAGCATCCGTATACGAGTCTAGGTAATTAGTCCTCAGTTCCTATAGATCAGTCTATTTTATATTCAACCTCGTTTTCTATTGATAGAGATTGCTATTCAACCTTTGTAAAAGCAAGCTTATGGTGCATGTTTATTTTTAGGTTAAAATGGGCCATGTGCTTGAATATTGATAAGTGGATGATAGCCTCAGCTAGTGAGAACTAGGAGGCTCTACTTTTTCATGTGTAACGTGTCTGGAATTTTGATTAATATTATATATTCCTTGTTTTCTCAGCTAGATCTGGGACCAGTGAGACCACATTGCATGTTTATCCAGCAGAAAACATGATGAATGAGGGATTACCAGTTTCTTCTCATTGGAACTCTTCTCCTCGACCAAACGCCTATGCTGCTTCAGGTCATAATGTGGAGAGACCACACTACAATCCTGGGGCTTCGGGCCCATCCCATGATCATTTCGTGAGTTCAACTTTCTCTGCTCCACATGAGACTTATGGGACATTTGCATCTTCTTCGAACTGCAACAGCCAGACATGGTCAAATCCTTGTTATGTTGATCAATCTCTGGAAAATGTGAGAGGAGCACAAAAGCGAAAAAGCCCATGTGCGTCTTCCATCTATGAAATGGGCAGTTCAAGCCAATACCATGGTGACAGAACTTCTTCAGACACCCATTTCCCTTCGGAATTGCACCTGGGAAAATCAATAACGCATGATCATGATCGTCATTATATGCCATGGCTCATGGACCCAACTTATAGAAGTAGTAATCTCTCGATCAGGGGAGAGGGTTCTTCAAGGAATGTCCGGAGTCGTCCTACGCTTGATTTAGAGACCAGCTTAGGTAGAAACAATTTGCCTAGAAGCCCGAGCCTTGATTCTCATTCTACACACCACCACAGTGTTGAGCATTCTCGAGCAGGTCCATTTCCTGGTCAAACATCTCATGGAAATAAGGACTGGAACTGTGCTAGACTGTCCCCAGTTCCTAGAGGTATGCAAAATTTAACTTTGTATCGAGCTCTGAATTTTGTTTGTCTCTATAACCACATTAGTTCTCACCTTGCAGATATAAATGGCTTTAGTCCAGAGACAAATAATTTTCTTCCTCCGAGAAGTGTTGCCAACAGCACCTCTCTTGATTCTACCAGCTACCACCATGAGCTTATCGGAAACAGAAACCATACAGTTTCCCACGGTTTTCCTGGAACTTCAACACAACCTACAAGTAGCAGCCGCTTCTCTCATAGGTCAACACCCATATATAGACCTTCTTCTCACGGTTTGCGATTGGGACATGCAGCATCTTCTTCTGGAGATAGGTCTCATTGTGTCTCTGAGACTTATCCTTCTAGGCATCCAAGGCCATCACCGCACATTTCCTGGCGTAGTAGTGATCGTCCTGGGAGACGCAGGAGTTCCTATGAGAGGTTTCCACCTCCTGTTGATGAAGTTTCTTTCCATGAGCGATTTTCATCTGAGGTATAGCTTTTCCTTACAGCTGCATTATTTTGAGTACACTTCATTTAAACATATGAATTAAAACTGAGTTAAAGATCAAGCTCATGTGATATAGTGCACTTTCAATATTAACAGCTGAACTGTTTTCTGTTATTTTTTGGGGGTGTGTAAATACAGGGATTCATGGTTGTAGATCACCAACCACACTTCTACGGATCCAGAAACATGCCTGATCACCACAGGGACATGAGGCTGGACATCGATGACATGAGCTATGAGGTTAATAGCCAAATACATATCTTCTGAAGCCTCACATAGGCAAAACCAAAAGTTTGGTAACTAACTAATATATATATTCTGAGTATCCAGGAACTTCTTGCTCTTGGAGAAAGGATTGGGAGTGTCAACACTGGTCTATCTGACAGGTCAATCTCCAGTTGCTTGTTAGCTACAACGTATTATCCATTGTATCAGACGGATGACCAAAGAAAATGCGCTATTTGCTTGGTAAGATTTACTTGTCTGATTCATTAAGTAAAGAAAGGTAATAGAAATAGGCTAATGGTATGTGGTAACAAATAATAGGAGGAGTACAAGGAAAAAGAAGAGTTAGGGGAACTCAAGTGGTGTGGTCATGACTACCATGGGAGTTGCATCAAGAAATGGTTGTCTATGAAGAACTCTTGCCCTATTTGCAAATCCCCTGCTTTACCCGATGCTTCTAAGAACCCATAATTTTAAGACAAGCTTGTTTTTTTCTGTGTGCATGTTATATTATTCATTTGTCTTTCTTTTTAACTAGAAAATAAAGTTAACTAGTCTTAGTACAAGTTGTAAATAGAAGCAACTCCAGGGTTTTTCTTAAGGTTTTAATATATGATATTGGAAAAGAAAAGCTCTGTTTGGAAAATCTGAATTTGTTACAGCTGAAGAAGAGCAATATATTACAGAGAGGCAAAAGTACACAGTATAACTTAGTGAAGATACACATTATAGTAACTGACATTCAAAGAGGAATGAGATTGACGAATAAAGAAGTGATATAGTCTTTGAATTTTCCTTGGGGATTAGTGAATTCTTCACCAGTCATGTAGGTGACATCTATCATTTTTCCAGCATTAGTGGCCCGTGATAAGATTTGGCGTGATATGATCTTCCTTGTCTTCAAGTACTCTTCGTTCACCGACTTGTTGATGTCTCTAATCATGGTATGGAACTCTCTCAAAGTTTCCTCTTTGCTAACTCCATGTTGCTTCATGTAGCACTTCATGGCACTCAATTCATACCCTCTGCTTGTGTCATCCTGCATTAATTAACCATAAACTTTTACTATAAAAAAATGCAAAGTATGTATATGGTGTGGTGTTTATGTACCTCGAAGCCAGTCATGTCATTCATCAGACGCGCTTTTTCAGCCTGAGCAGTGATAAACTTTGGTCTGGATTTAAGCCACTCATAACTTCTTCTTCTATCATTATGTTTCAACCCAAGAAAACTGGATGCAACAGTTACATACATTGACACCTCAACGCCACCAATCTCCAAGTACTCATCGAACGTAGGCACGATGTCTCCTTGTGCCCACTCGGCATAGCTAAGGTTGGCTTTTGAGTATAGCTTGAACTGTTTGATATATAGGAGCATAAATATACAATAATGTTATTATGTCTATGATAATCTCTTTATATCAATTATAGTTAATGAGGATAGTTATTATTACCTCATCAAGTACACCTTGAACACTATATGATAGTTCTTTTTCGCTATCTTCGAAGACATCCCAAGCAAGCTTAAAGACGGTTTTCATATAATCGGGTAGTGGATCCGTGTTATTTGGAGCCGATCTACGCATACATAAGATGATTTTACATATATGATAATGGTTATCCAGTAGAGCCAGATTTAGAAAATGTGGACCTATAAAGTTGATCCCTTTAACTGATCAGTGATCCATAATGGGATCAACTTTATGACGTATGACACCCTACATGCAATATAAATATTAAACATTTCCTATTATATATGCATCAAGATATTATACTATATATAATACTAAAAATAGTAATATTTACCTTTCGACGCAATGAACAAGAGCTGCAACTTCAGAAACAGAACCATATCTGTCACATGCATCGTCCAAAATGGTTAAGACAATAAAGATCTTAGCCATTATGATTCTCTCACGTGAAAATATCGGTTCGAAATTGATCATGAATGCGTAGAAATAGTTCTCTATCAATCTATCCCTGAAAAAAGGTGGTAGTCTTGATGCAAGATCTTGCTCCTTCCACCATCTGCAAAAAACATGTTGTCAACGATTTCATTTTTCTTTTCTTTTTGTAATGGTCAGTAGCTATAGCTAACGGTATTGAATGTAAAGAATAATACTTAGTGAGAGTTTTCAGTTCATTATTCCAATTTAGCTGCAAGAACTTGAAATTGATCTTGGCAAACTCAAGTAGCAACTTGTTATGATCTTCCTCTTGCTCGTAGATTGAGATGTATTCCCTAGCGAATAACATTTCTGGTTTGCGATGCTGAGGAATGGTTAGAGCATTTCTTATAAGCCTTGATATATGAGGCGGGTTTGCTCCATCTACAAACAAGTTCAAGTAAGTAGATGTGAAGCTTAGTGCTTCGTCCATTATATCATCGCTCGTCGTCCCCAAATGAGCGGCTTCGTACAAGCTCAACATACCCTTGACATCCCTAATAAGATACTCCTTGAACTTCGCATCATCCCCTTTGAATCTCTTGAACACATCTATTCACCAAGAGAAACATCATTTTAAACATATGAATCAATGAAAACACACAAAACACTTTTAAGAATATCTATAATATATATTTTCTTACCGGAAGACATGTTGTGACCGTATGTCCTAAAAACCCAAAATAAAGTTGAAACCGTGTACAAATCATCTTCATCAGCCATCATATCATCAATATTTTCGTACCCATATTTTAGGTTTTCCTCGATCTCATCTTGAAAGTGACAAGCGAGACCAAGGCTAAGCAGCAAATATATCAAAAGAGTTATCTTCTTAATAGCATCAGCGCCTGAAGAAGACATGATGAGCATGCCCCTCACTTTCGGCTTTAGTGCCTCCATCTTTCTCCCAAGGACATCCATTTCCTTAAATAAAGATATGTAGTCATTAGTCATGTACACACACACATATATATATATATATATATATGAATCCTCTCCCCTACATCTCTATCTATATATAACTTTTGGTCTTACCGAAACATTGGTGGGGACATAGAGGAAGTGATGACCCCATTCAGAAGGTGGCAACTTCTTGAACTTACGATTATTTTCTTGACCATCAGAAGCTAAAGCCTTGAAACGAACATGGGTACCAGAAAATGAGGTCACCGGAAAAAATAAGTTATTGCGAAGAGGAAGAGGAAGTTGGGATCCATATTTTGGTCCAAAAAATGCTATGGCTTTCATTTTCACCATTAATGATACATGCATGGACTAGATTTATGGGAAACAATTAATGGCGGTAATGTATAAAGGAAGAAGAGAAACAATAATTATATACACTAAGTCACAGCAAGTAACACGATGAAACAGTGGAGGTCATATCTAAAGGAAGAAGATAAAAAATATTTATATACACTAAGTGGGGGTAACACTAAGTCAGAAAGTCTAACACGGTGAAACAATGGAGGTCATATCTAAAGGAAGTAGGTAAACAATAATGATATACACTAAGTCAGCAAGTAACACGAGTTTTGTTAAGTGCTGTGTCGGCCCTTCCATAAAAGAAGTTACCAATAAATTTAAGAGCGGTTACACTGTTTTGTTCTTTCTCATGTTACTCTTCTTTATCGTTATTGTGTGTTATTTTCCTCCTTCTGTTGTTTTTTCTTCCAAACAAAATTTTAACTGTGATTAAATATCTTATGCTTATTAGTCTTATTACTTTTAAAATTTATGTCTTTTCTCGTTAATTTGGATTATCAGTTTTATTTTTCAAACGCAGTATTGTACTATTTTATTATTTTCTTAGTGTTATGCTTTTTATGCTCACATAAACATTCTTAAAACTTCCAAATAAAGAGAAAACATTATTGCACATAAAAACAAAAACAAAAAAAGAGAAAACATTTATGAAGTTTACATAAAATGAATTCACATAAATAATCTAAAATTAAACTAATTACATAATTCATTGGAATGTATAAATTACAGCTCACACAAAATGTGCTTCAGGTCCCTGTATCTTTAGGACCGGGCCTTAAGAGCCATATTTTATTGTTAATATGAGGCTCACAAGAATCCTATCTATAAATGTCTGTTGTTAAATTAAGGGGTCATATATGTATATTTTGAAAATAAAAATTATAGGTCCCAACATATATATATTGAATCGGAGTCATGTTCGACCGCTCCACTTGTAGGTGCTAAAAAGGGCTCTGACCACATGGACACGAGGCTCAACATCGATAACATGTGTCCTACGAGGTTAATATAGCCAAATACTTGTGTTTTGAAGCCTCACATAGGCAAAACCAAAAGTTTTGTAACAGATATATATACACGAGTACCCAGGAACTTCTTGCTCTTGGAGAAAGGATTGGGACTGTCATCAACACATCCGTTGTATCATACGGAGGAGCAAATAAAATGCGCTATCGGATTGGTAACATTTGCTTGTCTGAAACATTTTATGGTGCAAGTAAAGAGGTATACATAAAGTTTGAAACAGGCTAATGGTGATGTAGTAATGGTACAAATAAGAGTACAAGAAAAAGAAGATTTAAGGGAACTTAAGGGGTGTGGTCAACTGGTCATGACTACCATATATGGGAGGTGCATCAAGAAATGGATGTCTATGAAGAACTCTTGCCCTATTTTCAAATCCCCTGCGTTGCCCGATGTTTCATACCCATCTTATTTCTAGATATCTAAACAGTTTAAAGTTTCTAAACACCACCCTTGCTTTCTTGCCCTAATAAAATATTTCTAGATTTCTAAACACCACCCTTGCTTTTAGGCTAAATAGTGAAAGTTTTAGGTCCCTATCTTTTATGTGCGCATGTTTTATATTCTTTTTGTCTTTCTTTTAAAGGGAAAGTAATGTGATAGAAAACAACATTAAGTTGTATAAGTACGTACTAGTAAAAAAAAAAAAAAAAAAAAAAAGTACGTAGTAGTTGTAAGTAGAAGGAAGTCGGATTTTTCTCAAGGGTTCTTAATTGATCTTATTGGAAGTCTCCTCCCATCGTGAAGATGCGTCTTCTTTAAATGGTACTTTCATCTCTCAACGTTTCTTCTTTGCTAACTCCTGTAATAATTACTTCATGGCACTGATCATATACCCTCTGCTTCTATCATCCTGCATGTTCAAAGATAATTTGGTTACTTCATATATATATATTATATGTATAGCATATATAGCGAATGTTGGCTTTGGAGTCTATCTTAAACTGTTTGATATCTAGGAGCATAAACAAAACATGTTGTCTATGATTATTATCTTGATATATGTCGCCATTAATCAATGAGGATGGTACTTTAGCTAAGATATCAATATATCCCATGAAGACTTGAAGACCATCAATCAGGTAGTATGCCCGTGTAATTTGGAGCCCATCCATGCATACTTAGGGTGATAATATATGACAATTAATATTCGCTAGAGTTACTAAATGTATACATTTTTTTACTTCATTTCATTTTACTTTACATTCTTGAATCTCATTGGACTCATCAACCTCTTCATGTATACATTTTTATATTTGTTCAAAATTTTCACTCTTGTTTTAATTTTATTTGCTTTTTGTATAAAATGAAATGAAAAGGAAACAAATGTTTAAAATGGAGTTGCTTGCTGTACAATTAAAAGAAAATAAATTATGAAACAAACTTGAGAACAAGGGGAGAATTAATTCAAGAGGATAATTCTTATGATTTTGAACTTCCAAAATCACATAATTATATAGTTTCATGAACACAAATATAGCCACACAAATCAAAAGAGATGTACCGTGTACAAATACAACACACTCCAAACTAAATAGTAGATACAACAAGGGTATCAATGTAACGGATAAGGCCATTTTGGAGATATTCATAATGTCAACTCATATAAGTGAGTCACATTCATATCCCGAAAAATATAAACTAACTTAGAAAGAAATAAATTTCTGACTAAAATTATAAAGCAATAATAGACTAACATATTAATATACACAAATATATTATATATAATTCAGAATTATTTCCGACACGCTTGCTTTGGAGACAAGCATTTTGCGGGGAGAAGCAAGACGATGGGTCCATAGTTTTGGGAGCCAGAAAGTGATATTCCGGATCCAAATCCACATATATATTAGATTTTAAGGGCTAGTATAACATATATATTTTAATTCTTTTTTATAATTAGTTTTTTATGTAGTGATAATATTGTTTTACATTACACTAAGTAAATTAGGGTAGTAGTTATTTATTTTTTGAGGAAAAGAGTTGACCTAACAACAAATCAAACAATGGTAAAACTAGGGAGTTCGACCAATCCGCAAAACTTGTGAATGATCGTGCTTTGAAATGGCAATTCTACCAATACAAACGCGAATAGAGCCCACACATTTTAATACGTAAATATTTAAAAGACTAACCATGATCGATTCCTCCAATATATTTAGAAAGTTCTTTCAACTGATACTTACCATCAACACCGAAAAGATTCTATGATTTTTTTCTTTCATATATTCGAAATCTTCGATAACGGTTACTTCTCAAAATATGGGTGAGGGGACAAAAAAACATTAAAAAAAAGTGTTGGTTTGTGTAATTTTGTTTGTACTTGCTTTTGTGTCCTTGCCTCACAAAATATTTACATCCTAAACCTCAAAAAATCAGGTAATCTTCTCAAGATTCGTGAGATTGCCTTAATACGGAAGAATACGTTTCTATTTTCTTATATAATCTTCTCAAGATTCTAAGGTAGTAAAGTAAAAGTTCTTTAGTAATTTTTTCTTTTGTTTAATGTTATTTTGGTTTTATCTTTATTCATCTAATATAAAAAGGATTTTTTGTGTGTGTTTAATGTTGCTATTTGACCCCGGAATTTAGTTTCTGAATGGAGACCGTCCAACATTAACATCTAGAAAACCCACATCTCACCTTTTAAACATAGAAAATAATAAAAAAGAAAAATCATTACACAAAGAATATTATGGAAGATATGTGAATTGGCAACAAAGCATTATGTCCGCAAGTGAATGGATTGGACGGTAGAAGATGATAGTATTTACAGCCGCCATCGGTTACAATAATTAAGAAAGTGGGATCTCATCTTATTAGTGGTTTGCAAATGCGCGTGCGATTAGGGAAGTGTCAAAGATGTCAAACTTAATGGCTTTCAATTATTCATATACCAAGGAATCTTAATTCTTTTTTTAGAAATTTCTTGCTCAAAAACTTTGGTATTATACATCATATTTAGAAGATATATATGTAACATTTAAGTTAATATTACGGGGGAAGAAAAACAGTTTTTCAAGAGCGGTGTTTATAAAATGAGAACAAAAGTTCATTATGCATAATACGTAAAGTAATTATGATGCATAATACGTTTACATGTGTCAAATATTCAAACATAAGATCTTTTTGAAATAGTGGGAACTGATTTCAATCTGCCTAGATAGGCATGGATCTCTCAGTCCTACATTAAATGTAAATATAACTTATTCACCGAATGTGCTGTGAAGTGTATTAAAAAAATCATAAGTCGATGGATTAGCGGCAATGGTGATATAAACCATTTAAATTTTGCTCCAAACGCATGTGCAAGGACTAATTAGATAACGTAAAACTTCTAAACATGATGAACAACTCGTATGATCCGAATACCAGTCAGATCTAGACATCACTATAAAAATTATGCGTTTACTAACATTAAAATACATCAACCCTAATCAAATACTTCTAAGTGATATATTATCTCATAGTCTCATTGATCAAACCTAACATAATCTCTAAGTGCAGTAGTTTCCGACCTTAAGTATACATGTCATCTTTCGAATAAAATTATCTTTCAAATTTGATCAGCTTTTTTCATAACTTTATAAATCATTTCTAACTTCTGATATGGGAATTGCCACATCAAAAATAAATAAAAATATCTTAAGAGCGCATAATACTCAATCTAACCATTGAATAACCATCAAGCGTCAATTTGACTCACAAAAAGCTTACAGAGTTTGAACCTATACCCAACAAGACTCGAGACTAAAACAATAATTACTCTCTTTCAAGAATATATGTTTTCTAATTAATTTGAGCGTATTTTGTTTTTTTTCAAAATTCACCACACAAGTGTTTCTATCGAAGATGATCGGATCCTCAATCCCAATTCCCAACGAAATACTTTAATTATTGCTGTACCCATATTACAAAAACTGTTTTGTAGATGGTTGTTATACACAATTAAAATTATTAATATGTATAGCAATTATTTTATTAATGGTTGTTATACATAATTCTAAAATTTTAGGCTTTTATATATTTTGTTAATATATACTTTTGCCATGATGTAGTACAATGGGCCATGCATATATAATTTATGACTGGTCCATTGATTTTGTTTGTTCTATTTATGTAACAACTCTTCACAGAAAACAAAAATTCCCAGCATTTTATTTTTGCTACAATTTAACAACTCTTAACAGAACTGAAGCAATCAAGTTTTTTAAGTGAGCTAAATGATTCCAAATCGGTAACGATATCTTAAACGAAAGGTAAGAAGCCAGTAAGTAGTCTGGTAGAATAAAATATTACAAACAGAATTAATTTAGTATATATATATTAACTTAAATAAAATTGGATTAAAAGATAATTAGCTAAAGATAGCATAAGCTATATAGATAAGCATGGTGGTGTGTTAAGCGAGTTAGACGTTGACGTGTAGTATTCATTGGAAGCTAGAATTGATTTATTTAGTTTTAATAATATTTTAATTTTAAGAATTTTTTCAAATCCGAAACAATAAATAAAAACGTATTCATATTAGATCTCCTCGTTTACTTTCTGGTGGGAAATGAAATTGTTTGAAGATGGCTAATTAATATATGACGGTTGAAAAAACAAAATAGAGGAAATGTCTTGACCCGATTATATATATTCATTGAACAATGGGGAAAAACCAAACGAAATACTAGTTTTGTATTCTTATCGAATAAAATTGGAAATCGAGTCTCACTGAATTCACAAGTTCAACAACTATTGAGTTCAGATAGCTAGTGGTTGTACATTTTCAGTATTAATATGAGTTTAGAATAATACAAACCCATATTATTGAAAAACAAAAATATTTAATATTGGCAGCAACCACTATGAATAAGAAATAAAGATACTTAATTATATAATACACGATTAGAGATGTTCTCAATCTCTATATAACACTACATTGGAACACTTAGAGAGACACACACCAATAATTTATAAGTAGAAAAAAATAAGAGAGCAGAGAGAGAGTGAGAGATGGCCAAAATCTTCGCCTTCTTTTGTCTGTTAATACAGTTATTCTCCATCTTCCAAATCGGTAAATATTCTTCCCTGATCCAGTTACGTTATGCCACGTGTATCATGCCTCATATCCTTTTATCTATTTTTGTTTACTGAACCAAATCGGAAATCGCCATATACACTATAGAAGCAGTAATAGTTTTCTTTAAAAAATCAAGAAATATCAACATTGTCTTTTTACTTTAGTAATCGCTAGTAAAAACACACATGAAAAAAATTGAATTAATTTTTATAAACTAATAAAAACTATAGGAAATGGAGAGTTGGAGATGAACTATTACAGAACAAGTTGTCCAAATGCGGAAGAGATAATAAGAAAACAAGTGGAGACACTTTACTACAAACACGGCAACACAGCCGTATCTTGGCTCCGTAATCTCTTCCATGACTGCGTCGTCAAGGTAATTTAGTTGACTCTCTTATGACGTAATCATCATATATTAATCTTTGCATGTGTGTTTTTGTGTAGTCTTGTGATGCATCACTGCTGCTAGAAACAGCGAGAGGTGTAGAATCTGAGCAGAAATCAACGAGGAGTTTTGGGATGAGGAACTTTAAGTATGTTAAGATTATCAAAGACGCACTCGAAAAAGAGTGTCCTTCCACAGTCTCTTGTGCTGATATTGTCGCTCTTTCTGCTAGAGACGGTATTGTCATGGTACGTAAGCATATATTTATATGCATTTTAAGGTTAAATATTGATTAGTTGGATTTGTAATATTAATTGTGATATTTTTTGGTGAAATTAATAGTTGAAAGGGCCAAAGATAGAGGATATAAAGACAGGAAGGAAAGATAGTAGAGGGAGCTACTTGGTAGATGTTGAGACTCTAATCCCTAACCATAATGACTCCCTCTCCTCTGTTCTTACCACCTTTGAATCCATTGGCATCGATGTCGAAGCCACCGTCGCTCTCTTAGGTACCATCTTTTAACTACATTGACCAACAATATATTCGGTAAAACTTAGTCGGGTGAACATTTCGGTTTTCGGTTTAATTAAAAAAAAATTTGGATATAGAAGACTTTTGGACCCTTGGTATATATATTGGTTCGATCCACACAAATTTTTAATTTTTGTTCGGTTATTTTAAGTCTTTGAGATAGATCATATTAATTTTTTAATTAATGATATTTTCAGTTACAACAAAAAAAAAAATCTGTATTTGGAAAGTTACTTAAATAGTTAAAAAAAAATGGTTTTGATGACATAGACTCGATCATTAGTAACTAATTTTCTTTAGTTTTTGGATTTGGTATTTGATGGGACGGGAGAAATTGTCCAATATAGAGACGGAAGTAAAAATAAATATCATAGAAATTTTCTTAGAGGTATAAATTGGAATTTCTTAAACAAGAATGATGTTGTTGTTAGTGATCAGTCAATTTATATTACCGTAGGTGCTCACTCAGTGGGTAGGGTCCATTGTGTTAACCTAGTGCATCGACTATACCCAACCATTGACCCGACTCTCGACCCCAGTTACGCTCTTTACTTGAAAAAACGTTGCCCATCTCCAAACCCAGACCCGAACGCGGTCTTGTACTCCCGCAACGACCGTGAGACTCCAATGATTGTTGACAACATGTATTACAAGAATATCATGGCTCATAAGGGACTTCTTGTCATCGATGATGAGCTAGCCACCGATCCGAAGACGGCACCGTTTGTGGCCAAGATGGCTGCGGACAATGGTTACTTCCATGAGCAGTTCTCACGCGGTGTTAGGCTCTTGTCCGAGACCAACCCGCTCACCGGAGACCAAGGGGAAGTAAGGAAGGATTGTCGTTACGTAAACTAATTAATAATAATGTTGTGAAAAAAGAAAAAGTAATAATAATATGTGTCTAAATATCTATGAATGTAAGCATAAAGCATGTAAATGTTTTGGATTCAACAAGAAGAAATACCAAAACCGTTATACGTTTGGATTGTCTCAAGGTTCGATGGGATTTTTTTCTTCATTTGTTTGGTATATTTGTGATTGATTTCGAAACAACTACTGATCCGGGTACTTATTCGAATTTTAGTCATAGTAATCACAATGTTTAGTTTTAAAATCATCTAAATTTAGATCATAGATGCAAAACTTTTCTTTGTCTACAATTTCAAGCTTTTTGTATAAACTCATATTTATCAAAAATATAGAGGTCAACTTCAGGGAAAATATCAGCTAGTGTTATCATTTATCAACTTGTTGACTCCAAATCCAAATCATGACCGTGTTTGTTCAGTTGTGAGATGCCAAACGAATTGGGTACTTCTCCATGTGTCTTCATTGACTCTTTTACAATCATTTCCATTATTATAAGATTATTTCTTAATCATCGACGAATCATTTGGTCAGTCTCGTTTGGTGTCTAATTAATAGACCTAATTATTTGTGTAAGAAAATTGCAAATATTATAACAACCCTTGTTAGTACCAAGATATAGTCATATAGATCTTGACCTCTTTCATAAACTAAAGTTTATAGAAGTCAAATCACATGGAAAGTAAACTCACGGAGTCAAACTAATTACTAGACAAACTAGTTTAGTCAAATTATTAAAATGGATATAATGCGATTTATACGATACGATGGGAATACAATTGAACCAAACTCGAACCGACACTATAAAATAAACCGAAATGTCTATCGCTATTCGCTAGTATTGAGGTAAACCGAATATTCAATATCAAATGTCATACATTAACAACCCAAAAAAGTAACAGAAGTAAATGAAATATGTGGGCCTTTTTGTAATTCAACCCAAATATTTAATATTTATAACATTTAGATTACCTGCCAAAACGGGCCGTGTGGAACTTATATTGCTCATGGTTTTGTGTTTTGTCTGAATCTCATCTCAAGTCCGAAACACAGATCTCCGGTTCCTAAAGAAGAATCTCCGCCTCGTTTCTTTACCGCATCGGATCTCTCAATTTTGGAATCGTAGCCATGAGCGGTGAAGGTTCAGCCGGAACGGTACGTCTACATCCGCATTTGTAATTTTCGATGAAATCGAGTTTGGTTTACTATCAAGCTCCTTCTCTTCCTTTGATCCATAATTGGTTATCAGCTTCCAAAATCTCGGTTTATTATAATTATATCTATTAGAGCTGAATAGATTATACATAAGAAGTTTATCAATTTCGCTGTTGCTTATTGTATTGAGCTTGATGATCCTTTCGCATGCATTGTTTATTTTGAACATGATCTGACTTTCACAGAGGATTTTCTTATTCCGATTACATTTGGTTTGTTGATTTTAGTTAAGGGTTTAATCTTAAAGTCTGTTTTCTTTCGAAACCATTAAGCTATTGAAATATTCTTTTGAGTTTCTTAGAACGAACTTGAATTTTGATGGTGTTCATGGATTAGTGTCACATTATTTAAAACAATCACAATTTTAATCCGATCAAGAAAACAAAAGCTTTTGCCCTTGGATGGCATGGTTTCGTTAGGCTCTCTCTTGTATGTTGTCAAGAATCTCATACTTTGTTCTACATATGTAATGTAAATGTCTGAGTGAGATATTTGTGTTTGTGTGTTTTTGTATGAATTTTGAATTGTTGTTGAATCTGTAGGCGGCTGCTGAAGCCAAAGGATTGAACCCAGGATTGGTAGTGCTGCTTGTTATCGGAGGTCTGCTTGTGACATTCCTTGTAGCTAATTACGTGATGTACATGTATGCTCAGAAGACTCTACCCCAAAGGAAGAAGAAGGCCGTTTCCAAAAAGAAGCTCAAGCGCGAGAAGCTCAAGCAAGGAGTCCCCGTGCCTGGTGAATAGATTCCATCTTCGTCCCTTACTATTTCAACCGTCAGTATCAGTTTTTCTTTTTTATCTTGTATTGACTATGTTAATGAGAGTTTATGTATGGATGGATCTCTTCTTTTGCTTTTGATAAAGACTTCAAAATTTGTATCAACTTTTTTTAGTCTCTCATGGTCACTTATCTTATACCGAGTTGTGTAACCATTTTTACATTACAGATACAGACGGAATCAAAAACAAGTGCGTAAACAATAAAGATATGTTTCATTTTTGGATAA
The DNA here is from genome assembly GCA_963555745.1 of Cardamine flexuosa. Classification (NCBI taxonomy): domain Eukaryota; kingdom Viridiplantae; phylum Streptophyta; class Magnoliopsida; order Brassicales; family Brassicaceae; genus Cardamine; species Cardamine flexuosa. Next base: position 4,598,249 of record OY743217.1, read on the forward strand.
GAGAAAAAAAGAAAGACACACAACAAATTACATATAAGAGTTTATTCAAAAAAGAAAGTAAAAGACAATATCATGGCTCGAGTTCCACACAAGAGCACTTGTTTCAACCACTCGACTCAAAGCAAGCTTCACTTACGACCCATGGTTTGTTCTCCGGGTGGGATCACGACCACAGTGGATTGAGCACTGAAACCTGGGTGAAGAACCTTCCTGCGGAGCTCACGGCCTTCTTGGCAAATAGCACATGTATGGCAAAGAACATGTGTCACAAAGTCACAAGTTGTCTCCAAGTGCTCCCTTTGCATCTCGTCCTCAATGCAGCTACCGCAACAACCACACGACCTGTTCATAGCCTCAAAGCTTCCCTATTTTTACACCAAAAGAAAACGAAAGATAAGAGTCAACTTATCATAAAGGACAGGGAAGAAGAGAGACGAACTTAGAAAGAATCATTTACCTCAAGGTTAAACTTTCGACGAATAGCAGAGCGGCTAGAATAAGAGAACCATGGAGCAAGACAGTTCCAGCCAAACAAAGAGTTACCAACAAAGTATAATCCAAAATACGTCAAGCAATGGTTTGAAAACGTTCCTGGAGCAGATCCAAGTCTCTCTGCATTACTTCCATACAACACACAAGGAGCCACACTTCCAAGAAGACCTATATAGAAGAAACCATTATCTCTGATCACTCAACAGTTTCATCAATCCAAACATATTTCATCTGCATTTTATATCTCAAACATGGTTATTAAGCATTTAACAAGATCTGAATTATGACTTTTTCAGCAAATCCAGGAAACAAATTATAATCAGAGATTACTTCCAATTTCATCAATCAATTCCGATATAATTCCCAATTTTCAAAAAAGGGAATGAAGATGACTCACAAACTTCGAGATCGCTGCTGCAGAATTCATCGTTACGGCCAAGACAGGCGAAGAGACTAGAATTCCATTGGTTTCTGCTGATCGGCTCGCCAATCACGCTCCCATCATGATTCACCGGTAATCCATCCGCCGTCCATCCGTATCCTTCCGCCGTAGGAGGAGGCGCAAATGACGCCGCCTTGGCGTCTGCTTTCGAGTAGATCTTGGTGTCGTTCTCATTCAAGAGAGGGCTCGATTCTTCATGCTCGTCGCCTCGTTGAGCTTTGTGGTTATCTTCTCCCGCCATAATCTGCTAGAAATTTTAACGCAAGATCCTTGTGAACAAAATGATCTCTTTGATCTAAAAGGAAAGAGAGAAAGAGTTTAACCAATTTATTGGGCGAGCCGTACGCGTTAAGATTAGTCAAAAAGACACCTTCGTCTTCACTTTCTTAGCAATTAATTTGATTAGACTAATAGTATTTTTATTTTATTAATTTCTGGGCCCTTTAGGCCCATCAGAACTTATTTTTATGAGTTTTTTTTTTTTTGTCAAAACTTATTTTTATGAGTTAAAATATTATAAATGCCGATGATGATGACAAAGTCTCAATTGGTTTTGTTCTCTCTTTTTTTTTTCTCCAAATATTTCTAGTTTCTACAGTCTTATTGTTTTTTTGTCGTCAATTTATGGACAAACAACTTTCGGATATACCAATGCTCTCTTCTCTAGTCTTTTTTGTTTCCTCTGTAGTCTATAGTCTATACACCATTTTTATACTTTTTTTTTTGTTAATAAATTTTTTTATCTTTACTGGTATGAAATTTACGTTAATCTTATAATATAAAGTTAGACGCGTTTATTAACAATATGATGTGTGATTTAGACATGTTAATAATAGGTTTTAGCCTTTCGGTATCCGAAACCCGCTCATAAACATCAGGTCAGGTCTGTGACCTGTTTATTTTTATTAAATAGTTATTGGATTTAAATCGGACAGACTTTATTTAGTTTGGGTTTTGATCGGGTTTACCCAACAAGATAACGGGTACCCGTCGGGTTTTTTTTTTACGAAAGCAAAATATGTAGAAATCGATTTCTTCTTTCACCCAAATGAACTCTAATCGTTTTCTTCTTTCACTGACCAGCTTGATAAGTAGATACAAAAATTGATTCCATTTCTTCAATTCGTTGAGTTGAAACTTCTTCTTCTTCCTCAAATCAAGCTCTCATTGAGTTAAAATTGATTCCTCTCACTACTTCAGAAGCGATTTACTGTTGTGGCGGCTGCAACCCAAACCACCTCCTGTTTCCTCGAGCTTTCGTTCTACTGGAGAAGAAATCATGTGGCTGATTTGGCGCTCTCTGATTCAGCATAAGAGTTTTGGTGTTGAAATCCAAGAGACCCTTCTCGTGCTTCTTCCTCAATGGTTCTGGAAAGAAGGTAACTTTTTCTGTTTTGTTTTTGACTTGTTCGTTTTGTGCCTCTCTGTGTTCAAAATCAAAGCTTTGTTTACTAGGAAAGTATTGAAGAAATGGGTTCTCTGTGTTACCAAAGTTCTGAGTTTTGTGTCTTTTCACAATGATGAAATATGTATTTCAGATGATATATGTTCCCGAACTGTGGTTTACGCTGTTGATTTCTGGGTTTATCTTGATTGATACTTACGTTGATGCATATTTCAGTCTTAAGTTGTGCAGAGTTGTTTTTTGAAGCTTGTCTAGAAAATCTGGTAATCGCATTGGTTTGTTTCGTTAACAAGGAATTAAATGGTTGTGTTGAACAATTTCAAAATTTTAGTCACTGTTAACAATGATATATGTATTTGAGAAGAATTGGTTAAGGCCCAAGCTGTAAGTTATCGCAAATGTTGATTCTTGTTTAGCTATAAAGGTTTAGCCTTTTTGGGGGAAGTAATAAGCAATTGATTGGTTATGTGACTGTGTTTCAGCAAATTACTCTACAAGTTCACAAATTTGAGTGATATTTTTGTTATAGGGTTGTTAGTTTCTTTCTACAGAATTAGGAAAAAGGATTTCAGATTCTCTGGTTAAGTGAACTTGATTGACATTTAAGCTTTAGTGCTTTACTCTTGCTCGTTTACATATTTTTGTAAAACTTGATTTAGCAACTGCGACTTATTAGCATACTGTTTCATTACTCTGATTGTTGCAAAATCAAGAATTAGTTTGATACTAATCCTTCATTCTTAAAAGATGGTAGGATTGATGAATGTTTCACAAGAATCCTACTTGTACATATTAATAACAAGATGATGATAAACTTAAGCCGCAAACATTGATAAACATGTTTTCAGTTCTCTGAAGTCTTTCATCACTTTTATTATAAAACTAATATTTGATCTCACATGTCTCCTAAATCCTAGTATATTGTTTAGTTGTTTTACTTATAGAGTTAATCTCTTTGATTTCAGATAACTGTAATTAGAAAAGTTTAAAGCTTTTGATACCAGCTGATGAACACCAGCTTTTATTGTGACTAATCCTTGTCGGTCATGTACCAGCTTTTGAATATTCGTGTACTGATAAGCTTTTGACTTAAACTGCGTGCTTGTTCAGATATCTGTAACAATGATGTGTGCTTGTTTTGCGTGATTTCCTTGTGAATGATATGTGTTTGAGTTTCTTTTATTAACTTAATTGGTGATTGATCTTTGGTTTCAGGGATACTGTATTGGATTTACAGACAATAGAAACAATGACAGCTCTGGATGCAAACAATGACAGCTCTGGATGCAGAGAATGAATACATGTCAATGAATGAAGAGCATGGAAAAGAAACTCAAGGTTAAGGAGCAACACAATGAATATATATGTATTTTAATAAATTATAATGAGCAACAAAATTTATTCATTTTTTAATTTTTTAGTTTTCATAAATTGTAAAATTGAATATGAATTAAATTTGTTTCATTTTATAGATTTAATTTCCAATTTTCTAATTTTTAAAATTAAATTAAACTTAAAACACAAAAAAAAAGAAAAAATCAAACCGGATACCTACGAGTTTATTTAAAATTTACGGGTTTGTTTCGGATAAATCTGTTTGAGTATCGAATTAGACAGATCTTTTAAAAAACAGATTCAACACGAGTAGATCTAAAACGGATTTGATTCTGACCGGGTAAAAAAGTCCATCAGACATGTCTAGTGATTAGAGAACATACATAGAAATAGTATACTTTCATATCAAGGCAGAGTACGTAAATGTTTCTTTATTTCAAAAAAAAAAAAAAAAAAGCAAACTAAGATTCTAAAACACCAACCTGTTAGCGTAACAAATGAAACTGTAAATGTTGATTTTCTTTTAGTATTTAAATAATGTAAGTGTACGAACGAAATTATTTGTTTACTTACATGTCATAGATAGTATACAATTGAAAAATATTAGTACATGGCCAGGGGAACCAAAAGATTCTCTATGATAAAATAAAACTTTGACGACAAAAAAAAAAAAAAACTTAAAAAATCTCCTAAATTTCAGCGAAAGTTTCCAAAGTAAATCCAGCAAAAGAATATAGTATTCGTTTCAATTAAAATTCCTCGAGAAAATACAAAATAAAAAAGTAAAAAATAGAAACCCATCACGTAAATCCCAACCTTTGGTTTTGCCGATAACTCATCTCGGGAACAAGATCCTCTCCGATTCTCGCAGGTTCCGAGTTACAGCGCGTGAGTACCCCACACTGCCGTCGTGGAGATCCCAAAACTCTCCGTTTCGCTTCTTCACTCGCTGCTGATTCCTCCAATGTCTCTGTTGTTTCTGTAACGCTTGTCGTGGATTCTCCCGAAACAGATACATTTCCCGGCGATGCGTGTCGTTGGAGAGGAGCTGCTTTTGTCTCTTCTTCTTCTTCTTCCCATAAGTTATTAGCTAATGAAGGAGATGATCTATATGGTGCAGATCTGCATCGAGTTAGTAAAAAAGCGTTTCTCGGTGGTGTAGCTGTGAAAGATTTATCCACATTTGCTTCTTCTACTTCGTTTTTTTCTTTTCGAGTCTCCTCTGATTCCTCCGGCTCCACCGTGGAGCGGCCAAAGATAGGCTCACTCCTAGACGAACTTGATCTCTTCTCTGACTTTCTCGAGAAGCTAACATTAGAAAACGATTTCCATTTGCGCCACACAGGGCTAAAACAAGTCGGTTTGATTTTTCCGGTTAAAGGATGACAGGTAAAAGCGTTCTTGACCCACCCGCATCGACGACTCCGACAGCTTTCCTTTGCACCACCAACGACCCGGCTAGTTCCGGGTTTGGGTTTATTTGACCGTTTTATCCTGACTTGACCCATGCAAGTGACTTTAGGTGAAGATGGTTCTTGTGTCTCCGCCGCCGCAGCCACGTTCTTGCGCCGGAAAAAGATAGGTCTTCTTGTACGGGACCGACTTCTACTTCTGCTTCCGACGTTGGTACGTAAGAACCGCATGAGCAGAGGCGGGTTTTCGGTTCGACCCGGACTGGAAACGGGTCTTGATGAAGAAAACCTCATCTTTTTGTCTGAGGTTTTTTTTTAGTATTGAATTTTTTTGAAGCTCTGACTCTTTTTTTTTGGTTCTATGGACCATAGACTATGGTCCCTCCCTATATGATTCAGATCGAAGACTGCGTTTTTATATTTTCTAATGTTTTTGTTATGTTCACACGTTGGGTTGGGGAAAATTGACGGTTGAGATCTTTTCTACAAGAGGAAATCGGTGGTTGTAACTCGGCTAATGTTATTTTCAAGAAAAGTTTAATATTTGTACTTTTTGTCTGTATGCTCTCTAGTTGTTTTGTTAAGATCTCTTGCTTGCTGGATTCACTTTTCGGGACACCTTGCTTTTTGTTTGAAGCTATAAAGTTGATAAATCTAAAAACTCTTTTATGTAATAAAGAGAATTAGTATTTTAGTTTTGTGTTCCCTATTCAGTGCATGCTTGCATTGGTGGTAAAATCCATAATGAAGCTTTATAGAATACATACATGCTCATTTAGAATTAGTGCTACTCTATTTTGTTAAGTATCTTGGTCTTATGCTAATTACTCAAAAACTAAAACACTATGACAATATGTTGACTTTAAGCTGTTGTTTTTCATTGAGACTGAAAAGCTTTTCGATGTCTTTTATATGGTATGGATGATGGATCTTCTGAGCGAGGCAAGAACTTAGAATTATCGTGTGATTTTATAATACACTTAAAGGCTCTTAGGGTATCGTTGATCCTAAAATTGTATTAGTTTGGAATTGACCGATAAGAATCATCATTTCCGTTGAGATTTAGATTCAGATAAATGGAAAATATGTATTTCTCTTTGAATTAAAGTACAAACAGAGAATCCAAGAGAAACCCAAATAATTGATTTGGAGTTTATAAAAAACCATGAACTTAAACCAAGAGTCTACTGCGGATAGGTCACATGTTTGATGAAAATTTCAAACAAGAAAACTGCATTTAGGAAAAGCTCTATGGCTGTAAATTTAAGTAAAGAGACTATATGAGATGTTTGGAATACAAAAGGATCGGAGTTTCAGACTGAGTTAGAGACCTTGAACACCAATCAAGAAAGCCAAAAAATAGACTATTATTGCCAGGTTTAAACCAAACTACTATCTTCTAACAATCCACAAAAGGCTATAGCTCCATTTGACTCTGCCCATCAATTATTGTCCCTTGGGACTATATCTTTAGTTCAAGTAATCGAAATGGATACAGCTTTGAAGAGTAACAACAAGATAGGTTAAGAGGTCTTTAAGGAGTTGTAACTTATTCTTGATTTTAAGATCCTCCAACAAAATCTTTTTTTCGTTAGGAGAGCTAGCGGACTAATTTCCAAGTGTTTAGTGGGGGGCCTCTGATCTCCTTCACATAAAACGTTTCATATACTTCTATTATACTGAGAATAGTAATCTTCAAACAATCTATAACGTCAAGTCCTTCCATTGCAATAATGTAGACGTTTTTAATAGTAAGAAACTAAGAATGTTCATTTTAGAGATTAGTAAAGAATTTCATCCGGGATTTTCCGGTTATAAAAAAGATGAAAATAGTAGTTGATTTCAACAGTACTAATCTGGTTTTAGTGCTCCACAAATTCACCGCCAACTTCAAGCTATAGCATTAAAATTCAGTACTAAGCAACCTTTATTTTAGTATTTTAATTTGTCACTATTAGCAATGATTTTCTTTAATTTCCCAAACCTGTTTCAGTTAATGTGTTTCAATCCCAACAACTGGTTGTTGCAAAAGACAACCAACACAAGCAATCATCAAACAACATAATATTCTTACCGTAGCTCACCAGTTTCAATCACATACCATAAACGCAAAGAAAAAAACTATACAATTGTCATAAAATTCATATATATCACAATCTTCACACATTGTTTTTCCCCACAAAATAAATAAAAGAAGAAGGCTATGGGATCTCTGGAGAGATCAAAGAAGAAAACTCAAGTATGGAAGAAAGCTGTGATCCATTTATCTCTTTGTTTTGTAATGGGTTTCTTCACTGGCTTTGCTCCTGCTGGTAAGGCCTCATTTTTCTCTAATTCAAAAAAAACCCCCTATACTTCTACAAAATCTCAGATTCCTCCCCAACCTTTTGAAAACTCCACCTACACACCTCATTCCCTCCTCAACAGAACCTTGAGCAATCCCCAAGGTCAAGCCCCAGCTCCTACGGAGTTGGGAGAAGCCAAACCAGAAACCAGAACTCTCTCTCAAAGTGAAGACGAGATCCAAGTTAAAGTGACACCTAGAGGACTAGTGATTGTTGTAACTCCAGTAATAACAAAAGATCGCTATAAAAACGTTCTTCTTAGGAGAATGGCCAATACCTTAAGGCTAGTTCCGCCTCCTTTATTGTGGATAGTCGTGGAGAAACACTCTGATGCTGACGAAAACTCTTCATCCACAATGTTAAGAAAGACTGGTCTCATGTATAGACGCATTGTCTTCAAGGAGAACTTCACGAGCTTGGAGTCAGAGCTTGATCATCAGAGGAATCTAGCGTTGAGACACATTGAACATCACAAATTAAGCGGGATAGTTCATTTCGCGGGACTAAACAACATCTACGATCTTGATTTTTTTGACGAGATAAGAGATATTGAGTAAGTAAACTAAACAACATTTTCTTTAATAACTATAAAAGAGTGTTTAAAATGTATGGTTTGTTCTTTTGTAGGGTATTTGGGACTTGGCCAATGGCGTTACTATCAGCTAATAGGAAACGAGTGATAGTAGAGGGGCCGGTTTGTGAATCATCACAAGTATTAGGGTGGCATTTGAGAAAAATTAATAACGAGACAGAGACAAAGCCTCCGATTCATATATCAAGCTTCGCTTTCAATAGTTCCATACTTTGGGACCCTGAGAGATGGGGTCGTCCTTCTTCTGTTGAAGACACTAAACAGGTAACTTCAGCTTTTAAAGTTTTATCTATTCAAAAATTGTTTCTACAAAAATTTGATTGGTGAATGTGAAAAGTAGAGCTTGAAGATAGTTTAAATGTGGAATGGGTTGGTAAGTTAACACAACCTAGTCATTTAAGTGTTTGTTACTAAATCATTATAAATCAGTTAAGTGTTTGTTGCTAAATCAAGTTTCTTACCAATTGGTTCCGTTAATCATTAAAATAGGCTTATTAAACGGCCCATAACCATTTAGCATAAGGATAGTTTCGTCTTTCTTCCTTACGTCCACAAGTATTATTACCTACCGAAACAGCTTATTTAAAACACAAACTTACCATTCGGCCAATTAAAATTAGAGTCAAGTGTTTATTTCCTAATAAACCCGTAATTGTAGTTGGTAGAGAGAAATATCGTCTATGATAATACATATACCATTGCATTGGAGGGCTTAATGATTTATATTTCCTTTCACATTTATTTGCATTTTACGTACGTCAATTTTTCTTCTACTATATTGATTTTTTTGTTTCTTGCATAGGATTCGATTAAATATGTGAAGCAAGTAGTACTGGAGGACGATACAAAGTTGAAGGGACTTCCGACACAAGACTGTTCCAAGATTATGCTTTGGCGTCTCAATTTTCCCACAAGAACACGTTTAAGCACCTGATTTGCTTTATTTTATTCTAATCTCCTCCAAATTAGAACTTTTTCCCTTTTTTCGGATTTATACATTACACAAAAAGAAACACTAGTTAAAGAGAAGAGAACTACAAGAAAAGAAAACAAAAAAAGGGTTTGGATTGTCACAAAATAGATCTTGATATTTTTTGTTTGGTCTTTGTTTATTTAAAGCCAAAGCTAAATCTTACAGAGAATTGAGAGCCCTAACAAATTAAAAATCTACTACGCAAAGAGAATGAGATACATGAATTTATAGTGCCAATAATCAACATAATTTTGAAAACATTTCATTGAATACCTATAGGCTAATATGAACGAGTCAGGATACGATTAATGACAAGTGATAGCCATGCAATAATCACCGCTGAAAAAAAAAATGAAACAAAAAAATTACTGATAAAAATCTCATAAAAATCGAAACCTAATTTCTCAATTGCAAATGATCTCCTCCTTTCTCTTCTTTTCTCAAGCGTCTGATAATTTCAAACATTTTGGTCAATTAGATATGAAGTGTCAAGGTCAATAGCGTCAAATCAGCTTGTGCACATGGAATAATAGTCCCAATGAAACTCTTTAAGGGACATGGACCGACAGAAATTTTGGGATATCAATGTCCATCTAATAACATACTACTACGACCATATAGTTGTTGGTACTAAATAATAAATATGAGGGTTGCATTTAATCTCCCGGTTACCTATTGCGGTGGCAACTGGGAATTCCTAGGATCCCCGAAAACAGAAACCACAATAATGGCCACTCAAACTATAGTTATTAACTTGTACTATGAATATGTGAGATTTTAAAAAGAAGATAAACAAATAGGTAAAAACGTTATACTCGATGAAACTTGTAGTTTTTTTCTTCTTTAACCTAATATTTTTTTAAAGGATTGATTAGGAGTCCACATTTTGTTTTTCAACGGCAGCTGTATGTGGTTGTTGGGTTAGTGGTTTGACATTTAGAGATGGACTTCTCTTGTTCATTCGTGAGTAATGGTTTTGAAAAATGAAACAGCAGCTACAGTTATATGTTTTAAGACATTAATTAAATTCGAATCTGCGGATCAATTATTTTTATATAAAATTATAATATTTTATTTGTTTATTTACTGTTGTGATGTAAATTTACAGTTATTAATTGTATGTATTATATAATAATTTAAAACAATTTAAAATAAAATAAAATAAAAGTGAAAAAGGAATCATATTATTCCAATATATAGGTTTAAATTAAGTAGAATATTTTAAGAAATTTAAAATTAGTATTAGTTTTCATAATATTAATATATAGATGATTGTTTGGATGTAAGAATATAAATAAGGTATTTGGAAGCATAAATACCCTCAATTTGTACTTTAGTTTCAATTTTGATAGAATATAAGTATAAGATTTACTCTAATGGGTTAAATTTTTTAATTTTAAGGGTTCATAGTTCAAATCAGTTCATGGTTAAATAAGTTTAATGAGTTGGTTATGATGGATTGATGGGTTATCCATTTATCTTAATCACTTAACCAACTTAACCAATATTAATCAAACTAATTTAACTAAATTAGTTCAAATGTACTAAACCAACTTAACTGATTCTTAAATTTTTTAAATTTTCCCGAATGCATATATCTTACCTATAGAAAATACATGAATTTTAGAGCATAATTTCCGCCAAAGAAGGGATTGGCAATTTTCATGCCAAAAACAATCTCGTTATTTTTCCTGCCACAAAAGGTCCCGTAATTTACCCGTAAAAAAACTTATCTTGTCATTTTTTCCGCCGAAACCGATTTCATCATTTATCCCGCCAAAAATAATTTGGCCATTTTCCATCAAAAACGGTTTCGTATTTTTTCTGCCAAAAACTGTTATGTCATTTTCCGCCAAAGACGGTCTCGTCACTTTTTCACCAAAATGGTTCCATCATTTTTCCGTAAAAAATAGTCTCATAATTTTCCCATAAAAAATGGTCATGTCATTGTCCTCACTGTCCAACATATTAGCAAGATCCGAATAATGTGCATAAAACTTTATGTCTATACCTACCTTATGTCGAAATTACTTGTACTTATTCCGCAAGTCACCGATCCGATTGAAATCTCTACCAATGTGAGATATTGAACATACATTTTTTCTTATTGACTGAGTTAATATATGTCCGTATATGAAATTCAAATCACAACATATGCATTAATAAATCTATAATTTTATTATTGTGTGTATTTATATAATAATTTAAAATAATTTGAAAAATAATATTAAATACAAATGATAGGAGAATCATAATTCATACTATTAAAATCAAAATATTATATAAGGAAATGATTGTAGAGAAATATTAAATAAGAAAATAATTATAGAGAATTAATTGATTGTTATCTAGAAAAAACAAAATTAATTAATTAATAATACTAATTTAAATTTGTTTGGATATAAATATAAAATAAAAGTGTTTGGTAACAAGAGTCTCCAATTTTATACTTCCCTTTTAATAGTATAAGATTCTTACAAAATCACTACAAATTTTATTAGCAAAAGTTTACCCTTATTACTAAAAAGGAAAAAAGAGTTCATGGACTTAATTAGTATATATGTAATTCAAAGAAACTCTAAATAAATTATATTAAGCAAACTGTAGTGAGGGGATTAGGTGCATCTTTTTAGCAAAAATAGAGGTGGAGGATGGGAAATTAAATATATAAAGTATAGAGAGAAATGCATGCTTAATCTTTATTAATTAAAACAATTAAAAATAACTAGAAAACAAAAGAAACGTATAGGGGATGTTTCATATATTACCGTTAGCAATTAATAAGTAGCAACATGAGGCTGAACAATGGCACGTGACTCTGGCGCGTCAACAAGCGAAGCCACGAGAGTCGAGAGGTCTCTCTTTTTCTGGTTTACCAAAGGGTGCTCGAGTCGTTTCTTCAACTTGATGCACTTATCAGTCCCACGAGAATTGTATCCTTTCAAAGTAATAGTGGAGAAGATTATTAATAGCTAGATAACTTACGTTGTATAATGTTGTTAAAATATGTTCCTACATGTTTTGAATGTCGTGAATGCAACTTACTTGTATTGTAAAGGCTTTTAGATAATAATAGTACCAACTACAAACTTTTTGTTAATGAGTGCGCAAAACTGTTGACGTGTCGTTTTAGTGAAAATTAAAGAAAGAGGTTGAAGATTACATTTCTCGTTTTAGTGTTTTAAATGGTGGTTACATGTTAACAGTTAGGGACCTATGGGTTATGTTTGTGTTGACATTGAACTTTGAAACTATAAAGCAAAACCTACATTTTAAAAATTAATAACTTGATAAGTAAGAAAATAATACTAACAGAGTTATTTTGTCCATTGTACAATATTGATTAAAACACGTTTTAGAGTATTTATTGTTATGGGATGTCTAATTTGTTTTTCCACTCAAAATTTTATCAGAATAATTAATGATAATCAATTTTTAATTTTAAAAGGTTAAAATATACTCCATTGAAATTTAGCAAATTAGTTCATAAATTACGGATTGACATAATTATGAGAAATAGTTTATGTCAATCCCCGTGCATTAAAATATTAAACCTTAATCCACAACCAGAAATTAATATTTTCGCAAAAAAGATATTCCTAGTACAGCTTAAACTTTTAAATAACAAATTTCATCTAAACATAAGATAAAATAATTTCCAAAAAAGAAATAACGAATATCATTCATGCCTTCATGGTCCGAAAAACAAGGTAAGTAAAATAAGGACTAAATTGAAATAAAACAAAAAGTATTGGGCCAAAATCATGATTTCTCTATTTCTATTTCTTTCACAATCTCTCTTTCCTTCTTCTCTTTCTGGATATTAATGTAAACAAATAGACAGTTCACTGGAAAAAGAAAAAAAAAAGAGTTGGGAAACGAGCAGAGTCAGTGAGAGAAGAACACTAGGGACAAATTGAGAGGATTCAACTTCATGTCCCAACCTCAATTGGTCTAAATCTTTCGTTAGTTTAAAGCTTCTGAACTCTTCCATTTTTGTTTTCATTTCCGTTTCCTCGTTTCTCCGATCTCTCTGTTTTAAAAAGGACCATTTCGAACCAAAAGAGGAAGCTAAAAGCCACAGTTCAGGTGAACAACATTGAACACCACTTCTCTCTATCTCTTTATTTCTTCCTTCAATTAGCTTTACAAAGGTTTCTTCTGCTAACTAATTGGGGTTTTATCTTCCTTAATGGGTTCGAAAAGACTACATTTTTTTCTTAAGTTTTTTTTTTAAAGTCAGTTATTTTATGCATTATAATGCTGCAGAAACTGTTAATCTTTGAGGGTTTGTGTTAACTCTCTCTTTTGGGTTGTTCTTGAAGATTCAGCTAGAAAGATTAGTTTAATAATATTTTACAAGAACAAAGCTCAAAGCGTTTTTGTTGTTTTTAAAGAAAGGATTTTTTTCTCAAATTTTGATTTTCTGAAAATGATATTATCGTTTAGGTTGTAAATTCAAAAATTTGTAGTTGCTTATTTTTCTTTTAAGATCTGTTGTCTATTTTGGGGAAGATCCACCTAATAAAAACTAGAACCCACGTTAACTAAATTCCAAATTTTTTGGAAAGAGAAAACAAAACCAAAATTGATGACTTGAAAACTAAAATAGAGATTATGTGGAATATTAATGTACTTTCTTTGCTTGTAATTTGGTTTATCTTTTGTGATTAGATTGAATCACATTGCTAAAAAAAACTTGTCCTTTTTTTCTTTAATTTTCCTTTTTTTCCTTTTGACTGTGAACAGTTTCTTTTATGTTTGTCTTGTTGCCTTGGTTTGGTGGTAGTGCTAGTAGTTTCATATGGAGTCTCTTTGAAGCTAATGTATTTGTATAGCTTAGGTTGTTAGGGTTTAGTGTGTTTTTGTACACTTGCTTAAGCTTTGTACTTCCGTTGAGTTTGTTGTATATGCGCTTATGCTAATCTTATAATACAAATTCGTCTTTCGTGCTTCTTTCTCACAAACACAGGTTCTCTTCATGTTCTTCTTACCAGGTTCTTCTTTTTCAAAGGACACACAAAAGGGAGTGTTTTAAAACTGTAATCCCAAGCAATGCAGACTCCAAAACCTAGGTGATAACCCTCACTTTCTCTCTTGTGTTCTTTTAAGGTCTTTGATGTGTTCATTGGATAGTTTGGTTGTGGTTTTTTGAATCCTTGATCAGATCCATTGGTTCTTTGTTTATTTGCTTATGCTATATCTTTGTTGTGAGTATGATAGGCCGGGTTCGTTGGAGGTGCCTCAGAAGAAATCTCCTTCAACAACTCCTAAAACTGCTCGTAAGCTCAAGACTGCAGAACCCGACCCTGTTTCGTCTCCTAACCCAAAGATCAGGACACCAAAAACCCAAAGTCCAAAAGTAGTTGCTGAGCGCCGTTCTCCAAGAACCCCTGTTAATGAGGTACTTGTAGCTTTTTGCACAATGCTTTTTAATTAGTTCCTATATGATTTAACTTATACTGGTCTCAGCTTACCACATTTAGTTTGAACTAGTTTGGGACATAATCTTGGTGCTGCAAAAAATACTCTTAGGTGTTTGAAGTTTGTCTATGTATTGTTTCTTACAACAACTGATTAAACACTGAAATAGAAATGTAGCATTTGTTTTGTTTGCTAGTATTAATATTGTTGTGGCTTGTTGCGTAATTGAGTTTTTTATATTTGTTGTTACTTCTGTCTGCAAGATTCAGAAGAAGCGGACAGGGAGAACACCCGAAGTAGCATCTCAGATATCTCAACTGCAAGAAGAGCTAAAGAAGGCAAAAGAACAGCTAAGCGCTTCAGAAGCTTTAAAGAAAGAAGCTCAAGATGAAGCAGAGGACACAAAGCAGCAGTTGATTGAGATCAATGCCTCTGAAGATTCAAGAATCGACGAGCTTCGTAAGCTGTCTCAAGAACGAGACAAAGCGTGGCAGTCTGAGCTCGAAGCAATGCAGAGACAACACGCTATGGATTCGGCCGCTTTAGCTTCTTCCATGAACGAAGTCCAGAAACTAAAAGCACAGCTGTCTGAATCCGAGTCTGTCGAGAACATGAGAATGGAACTCAACGAGACGCTGTCTCTTGTTGAGAAACTCAGAGGTGAGCTGGTTGATGCAAAGGAAGGGGAAGCTCGTGCGCATGAGATAGTGTCGGGAACTGAAAAGCAACTAGAGATAGCGAATTTGACGTTAGAGATGTTACGTTCAGATGGAATGAAGATGTCTGAAGCTTGTAACTCACTAACAACCGAGCTAGAGCAGTCTAAATCCGAGGTTAAGTCACTAGAGCAACTTGTGAGACAGCTTGAAGAAGAAGAAGAGGAAGCTCGAGGAAAAAACACTAGCGGAGACAACTCATCATCAGTGGAAGAGCTTAAAGAAGAGATAAATGCTGCAAGACATGAGATTAGCCAATTGAAAGCTGCAGTGGAAGTAACTGAGAAAAGGTACCATGAAGAGTATATCCAAAGCACGTTACAGATCAGAAGTGCTTATGAACAAGTCGAGGTAGTTAAATCTGATTATGCGCAGAGAGAGGATGAGTTGGGAGAAGAACTGAAGAGAATTAAAGGTGAAAGAGAGTCTTTGCATGAACGTTTGATGGATAAAGAAGCTAAGCTGAGGATACTCGGAGATGAAAACGAGTTACTAAACTTGAAGATCAAAGAAAACGAAGATGCAGACCAGAAAGAGCCTGAGATTACAGGCGAGCTGAAGAAGCTAGAATCTGATATAATGGAGTTGAAAGCGAGTCTGATGGATAAGGAGATGGAGCTGCAGAGTGTAATGTCACAGAACGAGAGTCTAAGAAGCGAAATGGAGGATATGGAGAGCGAGAAGAGGAAGGCTATTGATGAGGCATTAGCGAGGCTTGGGAGTCTGACAGAGGAAGCAGATAAGAGCGGGAAGAGAGCTGAAAACGCAACGGAACAGCTAGGGGCAGCACAAGTAACCAACACGGAACTAGAAGCTGAGCTGAGGAGACTCAAGGTTCAGTGTGATCAATGGAGGAAAGCAGCTGAAGCAGCAGCTTCAATGATCTCTGGTGGTAACAATAATAACAGTAATGGGAAGTATGTGGAGAGAACAGGATCGTTAGAGAGTCCATTGAGGAGGAAGAATGTGAACATGTCGCCTTATATGGATGAGATGGATGATGAATTGTCGTCAGCAAAGAAGAAGAATGGGAGTATGCTTAAGAAGATTGGTCATGTGCTATTGAAGAAAAGTCAGAAGTGATAAGGTTGTTGTCTTTAATATTCAATTGCTGGTTTCAATGTGTAGACATGCTTTTGTTGCCTAAAAAAAAACAAATTGTATTGTGAACTACTTTGATGCTTATCTTTTTTTCTATTGACTTAGCTGAAACTCTGATCAACATTTAATGAAGATCAAAATCTTTCATAGTCTTCTTCCCAAAGCTCAGGTCATGATGATCAATGGTTTTCATTTATGTTTTTGTTTGTATGGTTGCTAAAATTTATCTTTTTTCTTAAAATGATGCAAATAGTTAAATTCACTCGTTGTGAAAGATATTTCCTAGTGGTGATGATCAATGATAACATTTATTGTAGTTTCGTAGTATACATATATAATTATGAATAATATGTTATTTTAAACAAGGTTTTGAAAATCAATATACATCAACCGGAAAATGAAACTAAAATATAAGACTGGTGGTATCTGATGTAGTAATAATGGCTTTGGATCACTTAGCTTCTTCCAGATACGTATGACCATCATAGTCATTGTCGAAAACAGTCTAATGTGACAAAGACAACAAGAGTCGATGAAGAGAAAAGAATTATGGAAGCTAATGTTTGAATGGAGGAGAATGAAGAGAAAGAGATCAAGATATACATTTTCAGATCAAGTGAGTTAAAAAAAAAACCAATTTGACAATTTTTTTTTAGTTGATAACTCGAAATGGAAGACCAATAAAATAATTTTATCAATCACCTATAATTTGTTCAAATCAAAATTCTTATATTAAAATTTCCTTCACACCAGCGTGATTTTAAAAAAAGAGTTTAACATATTCATAGTTTTTATAAAAAATGATAAACATTATTCAATAATCAGTTTCAATTGTTTAATTTATCTTGTTTCGCAATCACAATCACTTAATTATGCAATAGTCCGGTTTAACACCAAGCCAATCAAGCCGATTTTGAGGCATCTACCTGATGGTTTTCCTTGAGCCAACCGAAAAAATATTTCAAAAAGATGGTAGATTCAGTGATCAGCATGATAAGTCTTCGTCCAATAGCACTTAGGGGGGTGAAGTACTTGAAATGTCTCTTATCCGAGAATGATATTTTAGAGACAAATGGAACATCTTCTACCACGGAGTAAATCGCATGGATTGTTTCAACCGCAGCAAAAACTCATGCTAGATGGAAGACTGATGGCTCATTAAGACAAGATGAACAATTCCCCTTTTTCTTTGGTACCATCTAAGTCCAAACCAGCCAAGGTTAGTCTTTGATTCAACATCATCATATGCTATAGTTTTCATTTAGTGACTTTCTATGAAGACTTGATAAACATGAACATTTTTTTTATAATCATGCATAGGTTGCAGCAATTTGCAATGCACTGATAGGTAGTGGATATTAGACAGTGATCATACACAAAAGAGCATTAGTAGATTGTCAGATAAAAGAGTATATCTAACATGTCGATTATTCTTATATATTTTTTGAAATTGGTTTTACTTATTTCCCGGATAATCTCCCAGATAAACTACCTTTTAAGAGCTGTAATGTGGAAATTATGGAATGA
Source organism: Cardamine flexuosa (assembly GCA_963555745.1). Classification (NCBI taxonomy): domain Eukaryota; kingdom Viridiplantae; phylum Streptophyta; class Magnoliopsida; order Brassicales; family Brassicaceae; genus Cardamine; species Cardamine flexuosa. Next base: position 4,616,013 of record OY743217.1, read on the forward strand.
TGCTGTAAATTCATTTTTTTTTTGTAATACTACTTCACATGTTTAACTTGTGTACAAATGACAATAATTTGTTAATTGGCTTTTTGTTGCTAATTTATGGTGAATATATTTTATGTCGAATGTCAAATATGACATGACTATATGGATTTAGGAGTTTTAAAATTGTTTTGTGAAAATTTACTTTTATTTTGATGAAAAATATATATATATACATATATATATATATATATATATTCTACTAATTATGTTTAAAATCTTTTTGATCTTTCACTACAAGAAAATGTTATTGCAAGACTACAAATTTGTTGCAATAGGTCAATATTTTGTTATAAAACTACAAATTTGTTGCAATAGGTCAATTGAAACGTACACTCAGATTCTAACAAGTATGGCTAGAGACAGTGTTCGAAGTGTACTGCAGAACTTTATAACAGAGAAGGAGGCTGTGTCTTATAGAGTTGGACCATTAGTGAAAATCTTGGAGGATCGTGGCCAGAACACGCCTGAGCCATGGAGGAACATGTGTGTTGTTGACTGATTGATCTGATATTATGTTTTCTTCAGTTATTTTTGCATTGAGTTCCAATGGTTTACTGAAGTTTGAAAATTTTAAGTATGACAAAAAAGCTATGGTATTTTCATAATCATATACTAGAGATGCTAGAGATGTTAAGTTCAGATGGAATGAAGATGTCTGAAGCTTGTAATTCACTAACAACCGAGCTAGAGCAGTCACCGAAACAGGGAAAAATCATGGATAATTAGTATTTATAATAATGAATAATAATATATTATTTAAAACAAGGTTTTGAAAATTGATATACGGAAACTAAAATAATTAGTCAGTTGATATTTTTTTTTACTTTATAAAATCCCATAATGAACCAGACTGCAAATGCAAACCAAAGCTATGCACATAAGACAGCACTTGTCGATCTGGTTTTTACCTAAAAGCTTATGAAAATATAAGAGGTTACAAGTTACTTGGCTTCATCACCTTGCTACATAGTCAGCCTCTTCATTGCCCTTGAGTTGTTCCTCTGCACTGACTTTTGAATACATTTTGTTGGTAAGTTTTGGAGAAGCCGACACAAGCAGCCTGGAACTTCTTGAAACATGACTGACCTTTGCCTTAGTATTTGTGGATTCTTGTATAAGAGGAGATCTTTGGGGTTGAGACTGTCCGGACTTGGTTCTAGTAACAGTTGATTCATTTGGACTACCAATTCCTTTTCTAACAAGACCACTATTGGATCCTGTGTGTGGTCGTGGAACACTGCTCCTACCCTGTTAACCACAAACATTCATATACATACTGAGATTCCACAAAGATACTGAAAGCTCCTATTCAAAGAATATCATGAAGTTGGGAACTTACTCCATCAAAGTAGCCGATTTTTGGTGATGGCACGCGTAGTCCTGTTGGTTTAATCATGGAAGCTGAACTCACTGAGCCGCTATTGACAATTGAACCACGTTTTGCGACTAGTTTATCCGACTTAAGGTCATCTTGGACAGCTGTAGAATTGTTAAGAGGCCTTAAAGTTTGTGTTCTAGCATCATTTTCACCAGGGAGAGCTTTCTTATATCCTTTAGCCATTTTATTAGGTGTAGAAGCTCGCAGTGATTCTGATGACCAGTCAACGCTAGCACTTAGAGTTGAGGAAGAAAGCTTGGACTTATACATCCTACTGGCTGAGAGGGATGGAACTTTAGGCTGGCCTATGCTTTTAGATCCATTATTAGGCGTAGAAGCTCGCGGTGATTCTGAAGACCAGTCAACGCTAGCACTTAGAGTTGAGGAAAGCTTGGACTTGTTTGTTCTACTTGCTGAGAGGGGTGGAACTTTAGTGCTTTTAGATCCGGCTCTAGATGTTGGTCTACTTGCCAAGGAATGAGAAGCTGTTCTAAAACTCTGATCTTTCTTCTTCTTTAAAGAATCTAGAGAAGACTTGTTAGAAGCGGTTGATGAAATACTGAGGCAGCTCTCAAGTGAAGAGCAAGAAGATGTTAATTCATTCTTGGAGGCAACTGAAGAACGTAAAGAAGATTTGAAAGGCACTACAGGTTTTGTTACAATGGGTCGAGAACTTCTTGAAACTGAAACTCTAGGAGCCAAAGGCTCTTTACCTGTAAGAAGATCACAGTAAGGTCCAACAAAAGTAAATAAAGAGATAGTTTGAAAACACACATAAATGAAAATCTTTAAGAAAAGAGTTTTGACTTACCACCACTTAATTTGGGATTCTTCTCTTGTTTAGCTTTGTTTATCTCTACCGAAGCTCTTATAGTTTTGTTGACTCCATTGGCTGGCCTGGAAATAGATGTACTGTGTTCTTTTGCAGCGTGAGGCTATAGAAAATGCATCATAAACGTGACACACACACAAAAAAGCTTAATCAGTTAGAATTCACTAGTTTGTTATCAGTTTGCTTTCACTTGATAGAGAGTCATAAGTGTACCTGCTTTGTCGCCTTCCCTAATACTTGTGGCCTTTTACGAATAGGATTGGATTTCATCTGTAATAACAGACAAACAACACAAAAACATGTTTAATAAGGGAGGGAGTAAAATATCAAACCACAACCTAAAATTGTTTTGAGACTAACCTTTTCATGAGAGTCACGATCGTCTAGCGTACTTGCAGCTACACATTTCAAATAAGAAATGTAACAAATGGTCAATGTAAGCTTAAACATAAAGCAAAAAATACTAGGTTTCAAGCATATACAGTTTCAAAACATTACTTCATATAGTACATTATATAAACTATAAACACAATAGCTAGATACTTACTTGGGCTAGGTGATGTCTCTGTTGCAACATCAGATGATATAACAGACCTTTGAGTTGACGCTCTTACATCTTCAAACAAACCAAACTCCTGACCGGTCTCCACAGTACAATCACTTTTCAATGTAGATATAGACTCTATTGATCTATTCACATCCTCTTGAATGGTTGGTAAAACTTTCTTTTCACCCATATGATTTCTTTCCATCATGCTGGACAGTTCATCTGGTTCCAAAACGCCTGTGTTCGAAAATGTATCTCAGCAAAACTAAAACAATAAACACAGCCAAAAAAAAAAAAAAAAAAAAAAAAACTTGCCTGCATTGGTGAAAAAGGCTTTGTCCCATGCAAGACTTTTGCGAAGGTTAGTTTTCATCTTATTAAAAGGTTCCTTCTCTTCTGAAGTAGACACCAAAATCTCTTCATCACTATTATTTGTATCCCCAAATAAACAAAGACCTCTGCCTTCCTTGTCTGTATCTGAAATACATCATTAAGCTATAATTTTAAAAATCAATACTATAGATTTCAGATGCAATACTAACAATCGTAATTAACAATAAAATAACGAAGGCAATAACGATCTATAAACTCTACAAAATGAATAATCATGAACCAGCAGAAAACTTATTTTTTAAAAACAATAAAACATTATTAATTATCTCTGCTAAACAATTTAACAATAATCAAGAGATGGGAATTACAAATTTCAGAAATTAAAAAAAATATCTACAAAATTTACCCGAAAAATCATAGGAGGTGGGATCGAGAAACGACGAGAAAAGGAGGCTATCATCCTCGGTGGAGACATCAATAAGACTAAGCCCATCGAGACCATCAAGCTCGCTTCTCCATTTCTCGTTGTCTCCCATAAAGATAACGAGATTTGACGATTATCAAATTTACCTTTATCGCTCGAGATTTCCACGGATTACCAAAGATTCATAAAAGAATTTGAAACGAAGCAAATCGGCGGTTTCTTTTTATTTATTTATTTATTATTATTGTTAATTTATTATGACTATATTTTTTTCTGAAATTAGTTTTGTCTCTTCTTGTAATAAGAGAAAAAACAGCCGTGTACTTTGTTATCAACTATCGAGGTGTTTTTTTCAGTTTTGTCTTAAGCCTTAACAAAAGTGGGCCTGAGATGAATCTAATCCGTTGATCTGTGATTTTGTGACCGTTGGATTAATCCACGTCTACAAATCTCTAATTTTGTGTCAGATAAACGTCTCCCCTTAGTACAACTGTAACAAAACAAACAGTACGCACCTAAATTTTGGTTCTTACTACTTTAGGTAAGGTTAAACGGATTCTAGATTTTTCCACATCATCGAGAATGAATAGGTCATATGTCGAGCATCAAAGTCTTTTATAAACAAGGATTATTTTTTCTCATTATGATTGTGAAAACGTTAGAGCAGAATCCATTCTTTGAACCGGTGTTGAAAGTTGAAACCATTATGAAATAAACCACAAACCAATGACTTTCTTGACTTCTTCAGAACAAATCCAAGGAATGAGAAAAGAAAAAGAAAAAGAAACAATGAGATGATTATTGTCACAGTTCTGCAAATCAAAACTCTTACAACACAAATAATATACATAATCCTTTATAGTTGAACATAGGACACAGTTCAATAATCCTCATGCTACTCTGTGCCCGGCATTGGAACCATCATATGCTGACCCTACATTACATATAACAAATCATTTAGTATAAAATTAGTTCAAAGATTTTTTCAGCTATACAAGTGATGCTTGAAGATATTATTGCTTTACAAGTTTTTGGTTCTGTATTAGCCTAATCATAGTTCATCAGAACATCATTATTGGGTTGCACAACACTCTTACGGTTCAAGAAATAGATACACAAATGACGATTATCAGTTATGTACTTAAAGAAAGAAGAGAAGCATGTGTATCACTATGAGTGTGAAAGAGAAGAGAGGAAACGTTACTTGAGAGTTCCCATAAGGACCTTGTGGGTAAGAGCCTTGGTGAGCAAGCTGAGAGAACTGCCATATGGTAAACAAAACCCTGATGTCAGACTAGCTCGCACATCTTAACTAAAGCAAATAAAATTGAATGCAAAGAGTCAAAAGAATGAGATTAGAGACATCTCTACCTGGCCATTTTGGCTTGATTGGCCATCTTTCTTTGCATTTGCGTCCCCACTTTTTCCTGATCCCTTTGTGTCACCCTATCCATAGTTAAAATGTCACGTTCACGTTCTTGAAATTTGATACAATAATTGCCTAAAAGTCACGTTCTTGAAAACCATCAAGATCGTTACAAATCTTAGGAATGAACAAAGAAACAGAAGAGATGAACCACTAACCTCCATCTGCGATTGTTCCAGTTCATGTAGTAGACATTGAAAAACAGATTAAGTGAGTGAAATTCAAAAAGACTCTCTTCATCTAATATCATTAATCGAAATTGAATATTTTGTTTGTTGATATGGAAGATGAATATGGTGAAACCATAACGTACCTCTCTATATCTGGTCAGGTAAAGCTTCAAGGGTTCAATGTAGTCTTCAAATCCTAAAGTTGCCATTGCCCAAAGCAAATCATCACCATTTATGGTCTTCCTTTTCTCTCTTTGGCATTTATCACTTGCTCTGCTCATCATATTCATACAAAATAAAAAAACCATTACATCATTATACAAAAGGACTAGATCCAATGAACAACATTAAAGCCAAACAAAGATGTAGTTCAAGAAAAAGCAACCAATGTAAGAACTAAAAAGACCTTAACTTTTCAATCAATCAACCAACCAAAAACAGGATTTAAGAAAACCCAAAATCTCAAAACTACACTAGTAAACTAAAATCACCATAAAGTTCAAAACTTGAAAACTGTGGCGCAAATGGTATCTTAAAAATCTAAACTTCGAGCCTCTAAACATTTCAGCAAATCTACACAAGTGGACTTAAATCACCTTAAAGTTTAAGACTTTGAAAACTTTTTGCACACATCAATGCTCCCAACAAGCTTATTAAACAATCCAGCCAATCAAAACGTTGAGAACCCAACAAAGAATTGAAAAATCCAACGAAATGTTAAAGTTCAAAAAGAACATACTCGCTGGTGATGAAGCTGATGAATTCAGAGACACATTCCTGAACAATCTCCTTAGCATCTTTAGCGATTTTACCATTAGCAGGAAGACCTCGTTTCATGATACGGCTTATGTTAGCAATAGGAAGAAACCTATCTTGCTCACGAACGTGCATCGACCTTGGACTTTGATCTCCACCACTCTCATGGCTTCCTCCTCCGGGGCTCTTCGCCTGCGACTCCGCCATCTCTGAATAAAAAACCCTAACTTCCCACCATTAACACATAGACAAATTAACAAAAAAAAACTGAGAAAATCGATATACAATCAGATATTGAAAAGAAAAAAAACAGAACATGACAAATGAAAGAAGAAATCGGAGAAGTGAAAGAGAAGATTTGATTACCAGAAGAAATTCGAAAAAAAAGGGCGGGAGTGAAAGAGAGAAGGTTTGATTGGAGGAAGAGAAGAAGGCGAGAGGGAGAGAGATCCAGAGAAGAAGGGAGATTGATCCGACGCTTCAGAAGAGATGAGAGACGACAACGTCTGCGATTGACAGATTAGGTTTTCTTTTTTTTTAGCTTTTTATCAGCACCGTTCGTTTTTTTTTTTTTTTAATTCTCTCTGGTTGATATGCTACCAAATCCAACCTTGCCACGTGTATTCCTTATCTTTATCATTTATGAGAATAATGTTATTCTATCCTATAACAAAATACTCTAAAGTTTATTTTATCTTTTATTTATATAATTTGGTTATAAGAACATTTTCAAAGCTACATTATTATTTTGTATTCTTTACTAAAAATACAAGGAACAAAATTAAAGTAATATAGAAAAACTTTCAAGAATATCTGGTATTTTTGTATTTTTACTATATACTATAGATAAAAAAAAATACTCATTTTGTTTTAGTATTTTAGAAAGTTTGATTTTCTAGATTTTTTCTTGTTTTTAAATGATTGGTTTTCTATATTTTCAAGTACATTAGATATTTATTAGTTGAGAGTATTGAAGTTGTTGAATTACTATTGGTTTATGAATATGAGAGTGTTTAATGTAAAATGATAATATACTTCTTCTTTTTAAAAAAAACTGTGTAAAATATTTAGAAAATCAAACTATCTGAAATAGAAAAGAGTGAAAAATTTAGACAAAATAAATAAATAAAAAACACATAACAAAGTTATCAAATCCTGTGGGGTAATCCAGTAATTTATTTGGTTAAGTTATAGACAAAAAATTCCTGAGTTAGCTATGGCAATAAGAACATAAAAATAAGCGGAAGGATCATATATAAACAAAGCTGAAAATGTGTAAAATCAGTTAAAAGAAAACATAATAGAATTATATCACAATCCCAAATAAAATCACCGAGTTAGTTTGAAAACAATTAAAAAAAAAAAAACCCAAACTCGAAGCACTTCTTGTAAGCTCGAGTCCAAAAGAAGAAGAAGAAGAAAAATAGTGTTAAGCTCAAAACTAATAACTAAAAAAAAACGTGAAAGATCAAAAAACACAAAGGCAAGTGATGCATCTGTACACAAAACAAAGCCAAATCTACTACCGAGCTGTTGGCTGCAATACAGATTCATCAATGGAAACATAATCCTGTGATCCAGCCAAGTCAAGCATTCCCATATTTAGAGACGATGAATGCGCCGAGCTCCGACAAAACTCATCCGAGATCCCACCTCTCCCAGCCAACGCCTCCTTCTCGATCCTAATCGCGTCTTGAATATCCTTTTGCACTTCGGACATCGATGGTCTCATGTTCCCGTGCGGTTTCACGCAAAGCAAAGCTTTCTCCGCAATCTTCCACATTGACTGAAGACTGTAATCATCTTCCGCTAACGCTGGATCAATGATCCCTCGTATGTCTCCATTGTCTATATGCATCTTCGCCTACAAAAAAACACAAGTACCAAAGGGATCATTTATAAACCGATACCAAACTTGACGACAAAAAAAAAAAAAAAAAAACCGATACTAAACCGATTTAAAAAATCTTAAATTAACAAAACCATGTCAAATCAAACCGAATGTTATTCATTTTTTATTTGGTTTCTATGTTTCAAAAACAGAACCGGATTGGACACCTTTGTTCTGTAAAAGATCTTTCAAATTAACAAAACCATATCAAATAAAACCGAACCGTATTCAATTTTTATTTGGTTCCTATGTAACATAAACCAAAATATCCAAAAACAGAACCGGAATTGACATCCTTATTCAAAACCGGTTAGGGACTGAGGGAACGATAGGAAACAAGAAAATGAAACTAACCCATTGGACTATGTTTCTGCAATTAACACCGAAGCTTTCATTGGATATGGCTTCTTGGCCAGACATAAGCTCAAGAAGAATGACTCCGAAGCTATATACGTCGCTCTTTTCCGTTAACTGCTGTGATATATAGTACCTTAAAACATAGAATAAAAGAAAAAGAAAAAGTGAGTTTTGGTTAAAGATTAGGTGAAGTTTCTTGGTATTAGTTTAGGTCTTAGCTTACTCGGGGTCAAGATATCCAACTGTGCCACGAACAATGCTGGAGACATGAGAGGTCCCATCAACTGCGAATTTCGACAAACCGAAATCTGAAACCTTTGCCCTCATGTGTTTATCGAGTAAGATGTTACTTGTCTTAAGATCTCTGTGTATGATTGCTGGAACACATCCTGTGTGAAGATACTCAATCCCTACGAAAAAAAACCAAAATCAAATATCAAAGATTCAAAGCTTTTTTTCTATTTTGTTTTGTAAGGTTTCACGAACCTCGAGCTGCATCTTCAGCTATCTCTAGCCGTTTAATCCAACTGATTCTTCGGTCACGCGGTACCACGCCTGTAAAAAAATAAACGCTTGTTCACATAAGCGTTGAACCAAAACGTTGCAATAATCGTTAGAAGATAATGTTACCATAAAGATGCTCTTTCAAAGTCCCGTTATGCATGAACTCATACACAAGCATATTTTTTCCTTCTTCTTGGCAATAACCAAGAAACTGCACTAGGTTACGATGATGTATCCTTGAGAGTAATGTAACCTAAACAAAAACCATAATCACTCATGTTACCTCCCAAGAAAGAAAGAAAAAAAGCTTGATACTTATGGCATATATATATATACTTGCCTCGTTAGCGAACTCTCTTTTTCCCTGGTATGAATTATTTGCAAGAACTTTTACAGCAATCTCTTTCCCTTCTCTTGTTTTCCCATAGTACACAATTCCAAAACCTCCTGACCCAATTCTCTTCTCAAATTTCTTTGTGGCTTCCTCAATCTCATAAAGTGTGAAGCAATGTGCACCTTCTCCATGAGCTTCACTCAATGTAGATGATACTCTTTGAACCGGTAAGGGACGATTTGTTAACTCCGCTGAAAATTAAACCACAAGAAAAAAAGGTAAGTACATTTCATCCAAAACCCAAGAATCAAGGATACATAAGAAAATAACAAATACCTGAAGTTTTTCTCATCTTATTATTCTTCTTCCCTTTGCACATGAAGATGCAAGAAATGATAGTGACGATTAACAGAACAGCAGCACCGATTGATGCACCGATGATCACACCGAGCTTCTTCCCTTTATCTCCACTTTCTTCAAGGTTAATGTTCCCAGAGAAGCTACAACAAACACACACAAAGACAGAAGAATCCATTATTTGTTCTTGAGCAAACTTCTCATACCAAAAGCAGTTTAACTCGGTAAAATACTTACTTTGTTATCACATTATTTTTGCTGAGGTATGATGGTATTTTTCCTGATAACAAATTATTCTGCAGATACCTACAATCATCAAGAAGGTTAGATGCATAGAAACGTAGATTATATACAATGAAACAAATCTTTTAAAAGTATCTTACAATTCCTTCAGAGTTGTGAGTTTCTTCAACGAAGAAGGGATCTTTCCGGTTAGTTGGTTGTTCTCAAGGTGTCTGCCACAACAAACATTTACTTCATCATCTCTACATATAAAAAGCAATAGAAATTCTTAACTCATAAGAAAGTGTTCTTTTTTACATTATTCCTAAGTTCGGGCATCGAGAGAAATCCGGTATTGGACCGGTAAAAGAGTTCCCATCAAGCCTCCTGCCATTTCACAAAAAGTTGCAACATCAATAACAGTAATAATATCTCTTTCTATAATCCAAACTCAAAAAGCTTAAGAGACAAAAAAAACTTACAACTCAACCAAACCAGTCAACTTCACCAAGTCAGAAGGTATATTTCCAGTCAAGTTCATATTAGACAATTTGCTACAGTCACAACAGACAAGGGAAATAATGAATCATAACATAAAATAATATGTGCATGAGTTCAAATAAAGCTACTTCCTTACATAGTAACAACCCTTGGTTGTGGATCTGAATTGCATTCAACCCACGACCATGGTGCGGGTAAACATGGGTCACCACCTTCTTGACCCCAAGCAGTGGAAGAATAAAGAGATGCCACATCAGCCATAACAGTTGCTGCAATACAAAACAATCATCTTTAGAGTCAAACACTAAAGAAGAGAGAGGCTAGTTGTGCTTACCATCTACAGAACCATCACTTTTCTGCACATATTTACTTATCTCCATAGCATTAATAATAGGTCCTCTAGAAGAATCAGCAGTTTTAGCAAACCGAAAGTTCAACACAAACGGAAGTGTTATGTTAGGAAAGCCAGGTTCGTAAACACGATACGGTCTCTGAGCATTTTCCTTGATGTTAACAATAGCTTTACTATACTCAGGCTGATCAGGTAGAACTAATCTGAACTTCCTTGACTCATCTTCAGCTAAATCTTCTATTTCAGCAAAGTATGTAAACGCCCAACCATAACCAGGGAAGCCATCTAGGTTCATCCTGTAAGTTAAAGACCCGTTTGTTCCAACCACAGCTGTCTGCATAACCTTCTGAGGCGGTCTGTCATTACCACCACCTTCTATAGGTAATTTAGTTGACACATTCATAGTCCCAGCAGCAACATCAACAAGATAGTTAGGTTTCTTTAGCTTGTCAGATTCCCATATTCTATCATATGGATCATCCGGATACCTGCAAATACCAACTCATTTTTCTTAACTCATCTTGACATAACAAAACAGATTATAAACTATATAAACTAACCTCACAGGATCTTCACTTTCAGCTCCGAAATTTATCCTTGCAGAGACACTAAGATAATATTGGTCTTCATATTCAGTGTAATACATGGAACCATTCAACTGTCTAAGCTCAAGAGTAGATATAAACGGCTGTCCTGTAGTAGCATTAGACAAACAAACGCTGACACTAGGACCAGAAGCGAGAAACACAAGCTCTTCTTTTTCGATAGCGGATGCTTCAGAGATAACAATGGTCTTCCAATGAGTGGCACCAAGGGAGATGTCGAATTTGGGATACACATTGTTGGTGTCGAAGTTACCATAGAGGAAAGTGGCCCTTAAGAGATAACGATTCCTACTAGTGACATCGAGGTTGTAACAGTATTTTCTTGCATCAGCAGGGAAATGTCTCAATGTTGTGTACTGAGCTTTTGTTACATTAGGAGTTGATATTTTAGCGGTTTCTCCATAGAGAAGATGGTTATCAGGTGACCATTTAAGTCCAAGTTCATCAGTGAATGGCTCTTCACCTCCACAATCCAAACTCACAAAACCTGCACTTATCAAAAAAACAAAAAGTTTGATACTTTTTGTTATAATTCAGTTCAAATAACATAAAGACTCAATCTTTATTCCTTCTGCTACCAAACTAAACACACAAATCTCAAACAAAAATACCACAGCTCTTGAGATTTGTTAACAAAAGGCAAAATTTTCAAAAACCCTTGTTACTAATTTCACATAAACTATAACTATGTCAACTAGAAAACATCAAAAAGTAGTCACATCAAAAAGTAGTCAAAAAGAGTCAATTACCTGGAGCTTGGCCTGATGAAGAAGTGAAGAGACAAGATGAAACCAGAAGACACAACAAAAGCAGTGAGAATTTCACCATCTCCTGCTCAGACAGAAACTCTTTGCAACAGTTTAACACATAAATGGCGTTACAAAAGAAAAAGGTGAATGTGATCTCAGTAAAGTTTTTTTATTTTATTTTTGTTAAAAAACGAAAATTCCCAGAAACAGAACCAAATAAACGTAATGGTCGAACCTAAAATTAATTTTCTTTCCTAATAAGAGAGATCTAAAACATGGAAAAGATTCTGGAAGAAATGATATAAACGAAAACCAAAACGCCCAAAAAGATAATTACTAATAAAAATCAAAAAATTGATAATGAGTGTGTTTCTTCCTCGTTAAGAGTTTGCTTTTTATGCGAGCAGCTTCAAAGCAGTGGAGGTAAGTGGTAAAGGTTGAACTGTGGGGTCCATTCTTAGTCTGGCTTTGAAGATTACATCTAACGGTTCATATGGCTTTACGTTTTATTTAATGGTCCAGATCATTGTAACTGATGTGTGGTCCACCTTTTTGCGTGTCGTAGTGGATTCTTACCCCACCGCAGTCTCAAGGTGAAACGTTGTCGTTTAAATTATCCGGTTAATTATGCGACATTCTCTTTCTCCAAGAGTTGTTGTTTCTGTCACAGAGACTTTTTTTAGTTACATCCAGATTAGATCATTTTAATATAAATTTTATCAGAAGTATAAAGTGACCAAATCAAGTACTAATTGTGTATCTTAGTGAGCAATAATAAATTCAGGTGCTAGTTTCCATTAAAGTAGTTTGTTAACTTGATAATAACAAATAATTTTCTAAAATTATCCAACTCTAAAATATCATAAGCTAAACACGAATCTTACAATATCTTAACTATTCTGAAGATTATTTTTTCATAAATTATATTCGATATTCAGTTAAATTTTATTCGGATATACTTTTATCACAGAAAATATATATATAGAATATTTATATATCGAAACCAATAACGTGTATATCTTCAAAAATGAAAACAAACATAAGAACCCAAGAAAAATAAAAGTTCGACAATAATGTTTCCGCGAAAATTGATCGTTACATAAATCGACCCTAGTGACTAAAACGTGTGGGACATTAGTGTGTATGTGTATAATGTAATTCGAGTAAAATACGTGTACTCTATTTTTGTTAGCGATAATACACCAAAAAGTGTATATATTTTCTTATTTTATTTATCTTTTGTCATACTCATAGTGGAAGTTGATAATTCAAAATTGTTGATAAACGTTAAAAGAAAGTGGAGAATAAAAGTGTTAAACAGATCTTGTAGTGAGTTGAAGCACCAAAGTGAGTAGCTAAATGATTATATAAGTTGAAATAAAAGTCCAGCAGATAGAGATTGATTAAATAAGCATAATGATCTGTATGGACAAATGACTAATGGGTCTTATTATGTTACACTTTTTCTATAAAAATTCTATATCGCCACTTCATCGACTTTAGCAAACTCCAACTTTTTGTACTCGGAAAGATAATATTCTCGTTATTATCTTTCTTCTTTTTATCATTAATATTTTCATTCTGATTAATCTGATGTAATGTATCTCAAACGATTGATCTAGTGGATAAATAGTGAATAGTGATCCTTCCTGGCCATTTCCAGGTCGTTCGCCATACGAACCCTAAGTTACAGCAAATCGTTTTGCCCTTTAAGATATAAAATAACCTTATCATCTGTGATTATATAAAGTTAAAGAGACAAGTGACAGTCGACCCAAAAAAAAAAAGGATAAGTGACAATGTGAAATTCATGAACGTCAACTGAAACTTACTAAGTACATAAACTTAATTGAAGTATAGGTCTAAGATAATGTAACATATCTTAGTTTTGTGTAAATTTTTTGTTGTTGTTGTAATTTTTCGAAATCATTAAATTTTTATATGTTTTAGCCTTTCCATAAACATATTCTTTTAGCATTGTGTATTAATCATGTTTGTCCATTGTGTATTGTTAGGAAATATATCTCGCCTCTTTATGTGAATATTATCTTTGTTGATTACATTTTGAATCATCTTGTTGATTTTGTTTGTGTGAATATTATCTAACTTGCATTATCGAACATACCTCTCTTTATTTTATTGTCCGAGTTGAATTAGCTACCTACGAAGAAATTTTAAGAATCATGTGATCAGATTAGAAAGCAATTTGTTTTTCGTAACTAGGGGGAAAAAGGAAGTGGTGTGTGGTTTTTGCAAACCCACCTAAAAGGAAATAGCCCATGAAATAAAAGCGAGCTCTAACTGAATCAAAGCCCAATAGACTAAGGTTTCATAAGAGGAGTTGTTTTGAGATATCAAAAAAAAAAAACAATGTGTTGTTTTAGTTGAATACAAATATTCATAAAATGAGAATTTTACATAACGATCATATAATATGCTCAAATGTTTTATTTTATTTTGAGCAACATGCGAGTTACAAACCTATATACATGTATGGTAATTTTGATCCGGTAAATATATGGATGGAATGGCGTAAATGTCACAATGGAAAGAATATTCAACGTTATTGATGTAATTTCCCAAGTTTTTGGGCTATCTTGGGTCCTCCTTAAGAGGATTCTTTTTTGTACTACGTACAGTATGTTCAAATTTGTGACGGCATATGGAGTAGAATGGATAGAATTAGAAGTGTAGAACATACTAAAAGGTATCTGTTAAAAAAAATTAATTTCTATCAGAATAAAGCGACAGTGTCCGTCGCAAAAGCATAGCAAATGTAATGACTCAAAATAATATTACGATGAACTATATCACTAATCGTCCTAAAAAAAAAATCACAAGACTGATGGTTTTTGAATGTATATCTTTTTTAGAGTAGTTTTGGGCTTTAGTTTTAGACATATAGTAGTATTCCTATTTTCTTTTTTAGTGGTTTGACCAAATTTCCAAAGAACAACTAAAACCCGATCCTATTTTTGTTTGTTTTTTCAATATCTTTTTCTTATGAAGACTAGACTAACCTTCATTTTTCGTTCCTTTTTAATAAAAGTTATAGCCTTATAGCAAAAACCCAAAACTCAAAAATCTTCATTTTCCACTAAGTTATTTTTTGCTCTCTTTGTTGTGTCTTTTTAAATGGTATCCTTTAAAGGGAGAACAAAGATAAATACAAGAAGGTTAAAAGGAAAAAAAAAAAACCAAAAAACTAAAAACCAAAAGTCAAGAATCAACAACCGAAAACTAAAAACCAAGTTCAAAACTACAGCCATTCACAATATTAGTTCATTCTCTTAATCAAATGTATATAGTCATACGACTCATACCATTATTAGTCTATAAAAAGTTATACATACGGTCCAACATTGCATCTACCACAAATCCACAATAATAACAAACAAAAATGTCTAGGGCGTCAATTCTAATCTGATTAGCTGTCCGATCTGTCCCGATCCCAAAAACTTTGGACTATACAACAAGTTTTAAGGCTGCTCAGTTCTCATTCTACACTATGTTGTGTGTCAACATTTTTGAACGGTGGCAATTTTGAGCCATCTGCAAATTTAATTCAGAAAAATAAAATTTAAAAAAACTCAGACCAATGTAACAATAACATTAAATCACCACCCATTTTGATTCCATCAGTATGCGGATCTGGAATGATTGAATCTATCTTAAATATTTATAAACTTACTTTAATGAGTAACATTTTATTTAACCGGTCTTTGTTGATAATTCATTGATATATATTTCAGTGACGTGTACAACAAATGTTAGTATTGATTAGGTTTGGGATTTTGTAAGTTGAGTCTGATTTGGACAGCAAGAGAGGAAAGGGTTTGGTGAAGGTTGTGAAAGTGGGACCCAATGAGTTCTGAAGAAGAAAAGAGGGTTTGGTGAGACGAGTGGTGTGCGATGGATCCTCGCGACTGTGGTTGGTTGTTGTCCTTTTTTTCCTCCATTTCTCATTGTTTGTTTGGTGGCCTAATTTTATTCATTCCCTTTATCCTATTTTTATTATTTCTTTTGTAAATGATGACATCCTAAAAAACTACTAAAATAATAATATATCATCCACCAAATAATTCGCTTAACAACTTTAATTCTATATATGTTTTCTCTAGAGATCGTCTTTTCCCTGTGATATAATCTATCAAATATTCTTTTTTAACTTCTTCCTTCGTTCCATGTAGAAATCCTTAGATATCAATCAACTTTTTTGGTTCAGAATCATGTTAAAACTTTATATATCTTGTAAAGAATGAGAAAACCCATTAATAAGAAAAAGAATCAAGAACAAAATAAATAAGTCATGTCATACATATTTGATTCACGTATGTGGTTGGTGTCTCGATGGAATCCATTTTGAAATGAGTCTGTCTATAAGATTTAAAGTATTTAATCATATAGGCCCGCCATGTTGTATAATAAATGTTTTGCTTATACTGTACTTACCACATTCTTAAATACTCAAAACATTGATGGAAGCTATATAGCATCTACTAACCTACTAGCAAGCAATGTGTTCATTTGAAGACTCCATGCAACTTTATTCAAACTTAGCATAGGGGAACCAAATTGTTTTGTAAAGCCTATGACTTGGATTTTACATAGCTAAGATGGTAAAGTCTGTCAAATCCACAAACTATAACGCAAGTAAAGCCATTTGGAAATTTCAGTTTTATAGGATTTTAATTCGAAACACAAGTAAAGCCAATGTTTTATCATAATGGAAACAAATTGTTGTGAAAAAACCCTATAAAATAATTTCTTTGTGGAACTTTTTTCCCCCTGATCTCTTTAATTAGATAAATATAAAGGAAGTCGCCTTTGATAGAGAATGTCTAAAACATTGGTTGAATCGTGATGGCAACAGCTCTCATCAAGCGCTCCGACACTTATATATTTTTTACATTGAAAGGACACAAGAGATCATATGATCGCGAATTTTATGCATGGAACCAATTAGATTGTCTTGGGTTCTTCACTTTTTTAGCTAAGAAACAAAATCATGCTTTATTGATGTGATATTTGAACTGTACTAGTTTCCTCCAATCCAAATTTGGCGAATAGAGATCTGTAGTGGTAAAGCAACGTCCAGAACAGTTGTTCTTTCTCCCTTAGTAAGAGAATGATTACATCAACAGAAACACATAATCTTATACAGAAGCACAGTCTTATAATGACCATATATATATACTTGATCGAATGGTTATGCTCATCTATGCAAGACCCACACATGTTCCCTTGTCACAAATACTCAAGTCTCACATAGATGACCAAACCAAAATCGGATATTTGACATTCGTTTCCTTTCACATTAACCGAAATCCACCTGCATTCCAAATAAACTTACGTAATAGCGTATTTCTAGGTTTATTAAATAAACACTATTTTGTATTGTGTCCAAATGTGTCTTTTATTTCCTCTTGCCTTCATTTGGACCTTATCCTTACAGTCAAAACAGGTGAAAAAGCGTGATATACAAAAGAAAAAAAACGCTAACATACAAATAGTTTTCTAATTAGAACTAAATATCGGAATCGAATTCTTGAGCGTCTTTAAGTAATTAACACAGTCAAACATATATAAAAACGAAATTAAAATATAAATAAATTTATTTGTAAGATACAAATTGGAGACTTTCGCAGTTTCGCTTGCTATGAAGGAAAAATGCATGCACATGCAAATGTTTCAATGAAGGCGCCGAAGGCCTTACCTTACCAACCTACCACCCATCTCTACCATTTCTTTTATTTATTGGTTTTTATTTTCTTATATTCTTACACTGTTGAATATATTAAACGCGTTAAACAAGAAATCAAAGAATGGAGGTGATAATGATTTTATATTTTATCAGCAAATGGATTGGTGACATGTTATATTTATTTTTCTTGCGTATTCATGCATCCTTGGTTTGATAAAGGAAAGTCATAAAATCTATACACTAATAATAACAGAATATTATTAAATAGTAAATCATTATCATAAAAAAGGTCTGTTGATGATATGATAACACTAGTTGAAAACTTTTGTAAACAAATTAATTAGTGATTCCACTAGATAAAACCCATTATAATATTATTTATGGTTATACTTAATTGTAGTTTCAATATTAGCTTTAGGATAAGATTTGCAAAAATGGAGGTTATATTTACACGAGTGCCATTGCCTTTGTCATGCAAACGGCGTGTTGCGTCACTCGGCTTCTATTGGGAATCTTATAATTGCGTGAACATTATTTACATTGCTTGCAAGATGTCCACGTAATAATTATATCCACTAATGTGATATCCAGTTACAAAATCAGTGAGACGTTACACATGTACATATGAATCTTTATGAGTTTTTACTTATATGTTTTCAGCGTTACAGTATTTTTACTTTTGACTTTTTCAGTTATCACTTAATGATTGGTACCATATCCGTTAGATTAAATAATATTTTAAGTGTCTTTTCTTTTCATAGTTAAATCAAATGTAAGTGCATATATATGAACCGTTACTCAAAATAAACAAAATTAATATGTAAAGTTACATTTTATTTTGGTGATTCATTCATGGAAGTTTTTTTTTTGGTGATAAAGGTTTAAATTCATTACTAGAAATATACATATAGTCACACAATAGTCAAACACGACATAAAAGAAAATGCAAAGACAGGTGGTGGTTCGTTGTTGAATAAAAACGGCAAATTTGGTTTTGCAAATGTTCGAGTCTTATCGTTTGAAATCGGTGTTTCTTCGGTAAAATTTTAATAGGTTTCTTCAGCCTTTGCTTTGCTTTTCGATTTTTATCCGTTATTTGTGTTATGTTGTTGCTTTGTTACTCTCTATATTTGTTTGGTATTTTCGTAGTATTTGTTATCTCTTTAAACGCTATCAAAAATTTAAAATAGTATAAAACTAAACATTTTACAACAACAACAACGAAACCTTTCCCATAAATTTGAAATGATATCCAAAATGACAAAAATAACAATATAGAAAATACAAAACAAAAACACGAAATAGTGTTATTGTGGGGACACGTTACTTGACTCAATTACGTTCATACATTACACACCTACTCCCATCACAATGAACGCTTTACTCCAAAAAAAAAAAAAATCACTCTTCAGAAAGAAAAAAAAAAAGAAAAAAAAAAATCTCATAGTCTCACCAACCGCGAAATGCAACTATCGTCAGCCACCAGCCACGACCACTTTTACCACCGTGACGTTGACGAAAAATCACCGCCGCGTAAAAAAAAAATGAAAACAAAAGAAATCTCTTTTATTTGCGACTTAAACCAAATCCACGAATTATAATCTCCACCACTAGAATCCTTCACTCTCCATCTAACGGTCATCATTAATTCTCAACCAACTCCATATTTCTCACAAATTTAATTTTGTTTTCTCTATTTAAAATTATAATTGTAGGAAAAAAATAATATAGCTCTCTTATGCTTACCTACCAACAAACACTACCGTCTTATATAAACCACCCTTCATTCATCTATTTTCTCTCAGGAACAAATACAATTCCTTAACCAAAAATATAATACAAAGTTACAGACTCTTTCTCTACCTTAGAGATCTCATAATCTCCTCTAATTAATCTCCTCTTGTAAAAAAACTAAAACAAAAACTCGAAGACAAAATGGAGATTAACGGAGCACACAAGATCAACGGAGGAGTCGACGCTATGTTATGCGGCGGTGATGAGATCAAGACTAAGGTCACGGTACTGGCTGATCCTCTCAACTGGGGTGCCGCAGCGGAGCAAATGAAAGGTAGCCATTTGGATGAAGTGAAGAGAATGGTTGAGGAGTTTAGGAAGCCAGTGGTGAATCTTGGAGGAGAGACTCTTACGATTGGACAAGTGGCTGCAATCTCCACCATTGGTAGCGGTGTGAAGGTGGAGCTGTCCGAGACGGCTAGAGCCGGTGTGAAGGCGAGTAGTGATTGGGTTATGGAGAGTATGGGCAAAGGCACCGATAGCTATGGTGTTACTACTGGTTTTGGTGCTACTTCTCATCGGAGGACCAAAAACGGTGTCGCACTTCAGAAGGAGCTTATTAGGTAATATAATTATCATTTTTGCTTTGTTTCTCTTCTTGGCAATTATTTAATTTTTAAGTTTTTAACATTCTTAGGTAGATACGTGGCAGTTTATTCTTTATTATTTCTTTAGATATATGGAAAGAAGAAGAAAAGTATAGGTAGTAAGTTTTTTTTGTGTTAATTAGGAGTAAGTTTGTTTGATATTTTCCCTTTTAAGTTCTAGATTTTTAACACGTATAATATTCTTTTCAAATCTAGATTTCTAGCTTCTTATCCTCCAAATTTCTTTAAATAATATTTCTATATATATAATAAACTAAATTAAAATTATAGAATGAATTTTAGAATTATTAAAATCACGGGTAGCAACATCTTTAAGCGCTAAAAGTCATGACGTTGCATGGGAAATATGCGGGTTGGGTTCAGAATTTTTTCTACCGGGATTTTTTTTTGTTTTTACGATTAGTTGATTTATTTAAACGTGTTTAATAAAAACAAGATTTATTAATTTAATGAATAACTAATCCAAAATGCAATTCGAATGTTTTTTTGTTCGTTACAGATTCCTAAACGCCGGAATATTCGGAAGCACGAAGGAAACATACCACACATTACCTCACTCCGCCACAAGAGCCGCCATGCTTGTTCGTATCAACACTCTCCTCCAAGGATATTCCGGTATCCGTTTCGAGATCCTCGAAGCCATCACCGGTTTCCTCAACAGCAACATCACTCCATGTCTCCCTCTCCGCGGTACAATCACCGCCTCCGGAGATCTCGTTCCTCTCTCCTACATCGCCGGACTTCTCACCGGCCGTCCCAATTCCAAAGCCACCGGTCCCAACGGCGAAGCTTTAACCGCAGAGGAAGCCTTCAAGTTAGCCGGAATCAGCTCCGGATTCTTCGATCTACAGCCTAAGGAAGGTCTCGCTCTCGTTAACGGCACGGCGGTTGGATCTGGAATGGCGTCGATGGTTCTATTCGAAACGAACGTCCTCTCTGTTTTGGCTGAGATTTTATCAGCGGTTTTCGCGGAGGTGATGAGCGGAAAGCCAGAATTCACCGATCATCTAACTCACAGACTCAAACATCACCCCGGCCAAATCGAAGCGGCGGCGATAATGGAGCACATCCTCGACGGAAGCTCATACATGAAATTAGCTAAAAAGCTTCACGAAATGGATCCTTTACAGAAACCAAAACAAGATCGTTACGCTCTTCGCACTTCTCCTCAATGGCTAGGTCCTCAAATCGAAGTGATCCGTTACGCCACGAAATCGATCGAGCGTGAGATCAACTCCGTCAACGACAATCCATTGATCGACGTTTCTAGAAACAAAGCGATTCACGGCGGTAACTTCCAAGGAACACCGATCGGAGTTTCAATGGACAACACTCGTCTCGCAATCGCCGCCATCGGAAAACTAATGTTCGCTCAATTCTCAGAGCTTGTGAATGATTTCTACAACAACGGCTTACCTTCGAATCTAACCGCATCGAGGAATCCAAGTTTGGATTACGGATTCAAAGGAGCAGAGATCGCAATGGCTTCTTACTGTTCAGAGCTTCAATACTTGGCTAATCCAGTGACTAGCCATGTTCAATCAGCAGAGCAACATAACCAAGACGTGAACTCTCTTGGACTAATCTCGTCTCGTAAAACTTCAGAAGCTGTTGATATTCTCAAGCTTATGTCAACAACGTTCTTAGTTGCTATATGTCAAGCTGTGGATTTGAGACATTTGGAAGAGAATCTGAAACAAACCGTGAAAAACACAGTTTCTCAAGTGGCTAAGAAAGTTTTGACCACTGGAGTCAACGGTGAGCTTCACCCATCTCGTTTCTGTGAGAAAGATTTACTCAAAGTTGTTGACCGTGAACAAGTCTACACGTACGTGGATGATCCTTGTAGCGCCACGTATCCATTGATCCAGAAGCTGAGGCAGGTGATTGTTGATCACGCTTTGATTAACGGTGAGAGTGAGAAGAACGCAGTGACTTCGATCTTCCATAAGATTGGTGCTTTCGAGGAGGAGCTTAAGGCGGTGCTTCCGAAAGAAGTGGAGGCGACAAGAGCGGCGTATGATAACGGAACTGCGGCTATCCCGAACAGGATTAAGGAATGTAGGTCGTATCCTTTGTATAGGTTTGTGAGGGAAGAGCTTGGAACAGAGCTTTTGACTGGAGAGAAAGTGACGTCGCCGGGAGAAGAGTTTGATAAGGTGTTCACGGCGATTTGTGAAGGGAAGATCATTGATCCGATGATGGAATGTCTCAGTGAGTGGAACGGTGCTCCAATTCCTATATGTTAAGAGTAAAGTCCTCTGTTTTTTTTTTGTTTTTTTTTGTTAAATGTCTCTGAATAATTTTACCAATGATTTGTCTGTGAAGTGGTTTATGTTTGTCTAATTTAAAGTTGCGTGTAAAACTCATTGTAAGTTCTCAAATGAACAAATTTTTCTTTTACAAAGTGTGAATCATACTTTTTTTTTAAAGTCAAAATTTCCCCTATATTGAAGTAGTCAACAAACACCTAAGTTATGAAAAAGGTTATCAACAGACAACTCTAGTGGAATCATCTAAATTTAAGCGGTTTATTTCCTATATTTAGTGTATCTAACAAAAATGCTCGCCTCACACATTCTATGGTTATAATATTTCTCCGAGTCAGTCCCCATCTCAGACACTCGGACATAAACTCTTTTATTACTTGGGAGCCAAGCTAGTTTCATAACCACCAGGAAAGAGCTTCGTTTAGGTAACCACTAACCAACCATTCATCCACTGTTTTGCTTTGAGATGTACATAAAGAGTGGAGAGAATGTCGTTTTTTTTTCCATGATGTGAACTACAAAACAATGTGTAAATGCAGTTCTCTCTAGTTTCACATCGTTTGTCTTGAAATCAGTTTTAGGTTTAGAAATTAGAGTCTTGCGGCATTGTAGTGATGCTGATGACATTGACTATTTTTATTTAGAGTAATGCATTTGCATTTGCCATCTCATTTGCTTTTGTTTCAAAGTTTATTTTCAGATTAGCTTGGAATATTTAAGGATATTTCACTTCAATGTATATATATATATATATCTCCCTTGTCTCAAATAAATTAAACCTAACCTAAAAACATGGAAGAAAAAAAAGCATCGACGACGACGACGACTGGGACTATCATCCGGAGGAGAGATGTATAACGGCGGAAGAGCTTCGCGAACGGCAGAGTGAATACTGGCGTCGGGTAGCAGAATCCGATGTAATCATTGTTTCTCATCTTTTAGATAGTTTATCCTTTTAATTTTTGTCACACAAACCCTAGTTCTTAATTTCTTGTAGACAACTCAAGGAAATCGACTAACTGATTATTGGGTCGTAGGGTTTCGATGTAGAGGGTCTTGTAATACCACGCGGAGGTGGACTGATTGGCACCGACTGTCAACGTAGGACGATTCCACCTCCTCTTCGTTCATTGGTCAAGTTTTATGCTATGGTTGGCCTTCATCGCTACAATATGGTGAAGGTACTACTAGCTCTCTCCTTTCTTCTTTATCTGTTATAGCACATCCAATTTGTTTTTCTTCATCTGTTGTCAGGGTACAAGCTTCTGCCTCAATGACCTACTGAAATTCAACAAGCTGACGAACCCAAAAGTCAAGTTCCACGGGAATTTCAGGTTCGAATTGATGAAAAAACACGTGGGGATTTGGATTTGACCTGCTCTGTTGCTAGACCTAAAGATGAAAAAGGTGACTTGACCAAGAAGAAGAAGCCTTTCTCAGCTCACTATAATGGTGGTGCAGTAGCGAAGAATGTTATCTTCAAAGGTGGTTTGCCTGATTGGCCATCTGATCTTGATTTGAGTAATACAAAACGATTTTACATGGTAAGATTCATCATCAATCATCCTCTTGATCAGATGGATTGAGCAGTGATATATGTCTTTTTTCTTGCAGTTGACGAGACAAGAGATTGAAGACTCTGATTGGATTTTTCTATATTTGCAACTTGTTATCTGTGCAACGGATAGGTTTGTCGTCGAGGTAAGTTTTTTTCGCACATATACATACCATGAGTTGTTGATGGTGGTAATAATTAATAACTAACACTGCATGTGTGAAGACGTTCTGGATGAGCTGCAGATTGATAAAGTGGCGATAGAAACTGGTGAAGATAATAATGAGAGACTCAATGCCAAATGTGCTATTGTCTACATAACCTTTATGGGCTTGGTCAATGGCAAGCCTGCTGAATGCAAAGCTATAGTTAGAAGAGTCCTTAATGTGAATGGAGAACGCTTGAGTCTCCTGGGTGAGATTTGTGGTGGTGTTAGACTCTGTCTTGAAAAAGAAGTAGAAATCCGGCGTTATAAAAGGGCACGAATGATTGATTGATTTGAACTAAAACTAAGCTATTTTGTCTGTTTGGACTAATTTGTTTTTGTCCTTTGTGTATGTGGTTTTTTGCTAATACAATAAGTTTGAACTTATTTGCTAATAGTACTATGGGCGTTTAAATATTCAGGTCGGATTTGGATTGGATATTTCGTGTTGGGTTGGGATTGAAAATTTTGTATCTGAATCTATATAAACAATTTGAAAATATCCAAAAATCTCAAATATTTTTAAATGAAGCTACTTAAAATTAATTAAAATATCAAAAAATATCTAAAATACCTAAAAATCTTGAATATTTTAGGCATTTGGTCTATTACAATTTACAAGTATAAATATTAATATATTAATATACTATTAATATATACTTATATTTTGAGTATGTTTGGATAATTATTCGGATTTGGATCAGATTGGCTTTGCAGCTTTTGAAGTCTACGACTCGTTCGGGCATTTTAAAGTTTCGGTTTGGTTTTTGGGTCGGATTTTTCGGTTTGGTTTTCAGAATTCTGCTCAGGCCTAGCTAATACAATAAGTCTCAAAGCCCATAAAAGCCCAATAAGAGTCGATACAAACACTACAGATTCAATGCGTTAGACAAAAATAGAGAATATCCAAAGGCTCTCTTCTTCATTCCTCTCTCTCTCGGATCTACCCAAAGTAACGGGAGCGAATAGTAAAACAATGACCGATCACCACCACCACCACCACAACCACCACGCGCGGCTAAACCGCCTCCGTACAACCTCTCAGCTCCTCCGTCAAACAACAAATTCGTTCTCCTCTCACCCTCTCACTTTCCTCTTCCTAACTTCCCTCCTCTTCTCCTTCCACTCTCTCGTCGATCATTGCTCTCTCCTTTTAACATCCTTCGTCGACACTGACCCTTCTCTTCGCTCTCTCCTCTCCCGCCTCCCTCTCAACTCTCCTCACTCCCACGCGCCTCACCCACGCTTCAACCATCACAGACGTGCTCCGTTTCTTCAGCTCACGCGCCTCGGTACTCTCGACGACGACTTCTTCTCCACGGACGAACACGATCCTTATCGCCGATCTCTTCAAGGCTCTTCATTTCGTTCTCCAATCAACGCCACCACTGTGATTCTCTCCGGATTTGAGTCCATTTCTGGCTTCTCTCTTCCTATTGCTGATAACGGACTTCTCCTTCCTCAGATCATTCGCTCTGGCTTTGTATTGCGGCAGATGTCTTCTTCTTCTTCTGAGGAGGATGATGAAGAAAATACGAAATTGGATGAATCTGAGGAAGATAGTGAGAAGAAAGGTAACGAATTTGAGAGTTTTGTGGATCTGAAGATGTTATTCAAAGGATTGGAGTTAGGTCGTCGTGACGCAGCTGCTCTGTTCTTCCTTGTGAGCTTTTTATCTGCAGCTTATGGATGGGTGATTCTAGGGTTTACTACTGTTTACTCATTGGTTCTGGCGATTATGTTTGTTACTGTAATCAACGATTTGATTGGTAGGTTTCCTTCGTTTCTTGGACTTGTTTGGAGTGGTTCTAGATTAGGGTTTAAGAGAGTCACAGGATTTGTTTTGATGAGATGGGCAGTGAGAGATGCTTTAACACAGCTTCTTGGTTTGTGGTATTTTGGTGAGGTTGAAGATCAGTTCTCGTTTTTTAGACTGTTTGTGAGGTTAAAGGTGATGCCTTTCACTGTTATGCCTCCATGGATTCGAGGTTTTGAAAAGGAGATATCTGGTTTCTTGTTCGCTTGGTTTCTACTTGATACGCTTATAGGTTTGATTTTAGCTGTTGATGCTTTTGTTGCCATTGTGGATTCGAGGAGAAGAGGGAGAGAGATAGTGAAGGAAGGTCTTTATTTGATTTCTCTTCTGTTGCATCAAGCTGTGCAGCTCAAGTGTCTTGAAGCTATTCTTTGTGGGTCTTTCTTCAGATGGGTTCTGGTTCGATTCATAGGGAAAGGTTTTGCTTCTGTGGTTCAATCTGGTTTGGAGGTTTACTTCATGGCGGCTTGGTTAGTGTTCTACTTAGCAGCTAGGTGTAAAGATGCACATTCAGATGGTAGAAGATTTGGGAGAAGAGAAATGGAGAATTTGATCGATGGGCTGAGATGATAATGAATTGTTTGATCTGTAGGATGATGATGATTCAGTTTACAAAGGAGCAAACTTTGGGTTTCGATGTGCAATGCTAGTGGCAACATATCTCTGTGCCACATAACTTTAGGTTCCTTTGGTTTTAGAATTAAAATTTGATTTGATAAGATTTGCCAACAATTATGATGTATGTACGCACGCACTTAGGATTATTACTTGTGAGAGCTGTTGAAAGAGGGAGCACAATACAACTACTACTGTGTATACTCATCTGCAAGATTTTCCTTTTGTATATATATATCTTGTTGCAGTTGTTGATATCAAAACTATTAGAATCAATTTCTTGTTTTGTTTTCATTTTGGGAAATGATAATAGATCCAACCTTCGGCTTAAATGTAGTTTATCTTGTGGCCATTTTTGTCCCACCATTTTGATATTTTTTATGTGGATACTAACATGTTGCTCAACCATAGCTTCTTGTTCTAACATACATATTCAATCGCTTAGATACCATACCTACCAAGGACATTACTCTTTAAGCGTAATATAACAGCAAACAAGTTTATTCCGATTCACAAATACAACCGACAAAACCTGGAGGTCGTTTACATTAAGCAGTGACTGTATGACTCATACAGATATATACAACCGACAAAACTCTCTAATAACAGCTGCATCGGAGAAGAGTTCGAGTCTGTTCTATGTTTTGCAAACGTGTCGAAGAAATGAACCATTACTTTCAAGAAGAAGGCTTGGTCTTTGTCTTGAGATTTATGAGAAGGTAAAGCTGTTCTGTGCTCTTCTTGGATGATTCTTGAGTCATTTTCATGGTTTAGTTTTAATGTCTTTTAATCAATAACAAGCTTCCGGCTTTAGTGGCTTTCATGTCTGTCTTTGGAAGCTAAAGAAGAGTGATACATTAATTTTTAATCTTATTTTATTGTTTTCTCTGTAGCTAGATAATACATTTGCCTCTGAATTTAAAGACACATTTAATACAAAAAGTTTTACATTATTAGTGTACCCCGGCTAGCTTAGCAATAAGCAACATTCTTTTTGTAAACATGGAGCCAGATAAAATCAATTAGTGTCTTCTTAAAATCCCTGTACAAGAACCTTCCTAGATACAAATACAGTTCTTCTGATACTGTGGAGCACCAGCGCAACGAACAACATCTAGGAAAGTACTCTCATGACATGGAATCCATAGTCTTGACTCAGCATTAAAACCATAAGCATCTTGTGCTTGATCCAACAATGCTTGAAAGAGTGGATGTTTAAGCAAGTTTATGTTTATCACAAACCTCTTGTACTCCTCACCAACATACACAACCAAGTGTCCTTTAGGAACATCTTTTGGTATCACCTCAGCTTCTTTCTTGAACGCCCAACAGATTCTCTCGTAGCATGCCTCGCAAGAGATACAAGGTATGATGTCTTTGCTAGTCATCTTCTTGAGTTTCTTTTCACAGGATCTAATGAACTTGCTCTTCATTTTTAGCTAGTAGGAAGAGAAAAGACTAGTATCTAGCTAGTAGAAGATAAGATAGAAGCTAGAAGGCTTTTGGAACTTTTGATGAAAGGAAGATGTGTGTGTGTTTGGATTGAAAGTACAAAGTGTAGGACAAGTATTTATATACACCAAAAGTATAAATAAATATCAGAGCTCCTCATTAAAAGTAGGGACATGACAGTAAGCTAAAGGGGACGAGATGGGCAACTTTTAAATGATAACAGTATAGTTTATTCAACCGTGCGGTTCTGTTAACTTTTTTTTTGTTCGTAGAGTTGCACTACTGAAACTGTACGAACATACATACACACACTTTGTGGTTAGATTTGATTAAAAAATTGGTCTCTTTTTTTTTTATATGTCAGAGTTCTTGAGGTTCATGAGGGATTAAGACCCCACAACACAAAGACAAGATGAGCAGAGATAGAATGGAGATAAGATCTGAAAGTGAACAGGTTCCAAGCATGGGTCTAAATCTTCTTGGAGATAGTGTGATCTTTGGTTTATTAATTAATAACTCATGCATTTTGGATATTGTAAATTATTATACTTTCAGTTTAATCTGCAGAAATGTTTGTCTCCAGATCTCTTTGACTTTTCCTATAGAGTTATGTTGGTTCTATATATGTGACTTCTTCAACTATATATCTACACATGGACTAAGTATACATGACTCTATACAATGATTAGCATTTGAAGTTTATTAATGAGGATAGCTTTATTTTTTTTAACCAATCAAAAGCGTGTTTACTGATAGAGTGCAATAAAAAGTACGTACGCGGGGGAAGAATGTGATTCACAAGATTGAGATAGGGATGGTGAAAGGGTTGTTGTCTCAAGGAAGGGTACAAAGATGGAGAAATGTCAAAGGTGGAGGGTCCTATTAATAAGAAAGAAACCGTGTCATTCATTAGGGTTCATCCCCCTATGGACTCAAAACTATGTTTCTATGAAACTAACTAACTAAGTATAAGAGATCCTCATTGTTACACCATTTCACTTCTAAAAACTGTCTCTCTCAGATCTACTTATCTGTTATGTTTGTGTTGTGTGTGTGTTCCGAAGTTAGTTTTGGTCAGTCAAGTAAATAACAAGGACTGCCATTTCGAACTAAGCTGGCCTCTTTATTGCGAGCATGTGAAACTCTTTTATGATATTATCTATAATACACGTATCTATCTCTCTTTCTCTCTTTTTTCCCTTTTTCATGGAAAATAGAGAAAAAAAAAATAGTTTTAAGAGCATCTTATCTGGCCATAGAACATGTAGAATTGACATCTCAGAGTCGGGACCTTTGTTTCATGTTTGTTTTCTTTTGTTAAATTTTGTTTCATGTTTGTACTTTTAATGTTTGAATTATTGGTATCCAATTCTCAATACTAAACTACTGTATACCTTTTTTAATATTCGATTATGTGTGCATGTATATATATATGATATAATTGTATGATATTCTTTAAACAAATATTGTATATATTAACTTTATTCAAAACTAATTTATGTATACTATGCTCAAAACTATTAGGGAAGTTATATTTTTTGTTTAAAATAAATAACATGCTGCATTTTCAATGAATAAATAAATATACTATTTTGTTTATGTTTTAAGGTTAAGGATTTAGGATTTAAGAATTAGTTTGTTTGTTTTGGGATATACGATTTAGGATATTGAGTAGAGTTCATGGTTTGTATTTTAATTTATTTTGTGTTGGGATGTTCATAAAATATTAATGATTTAATTAGCTATATGTAGACAAAATGGCTCAAGTGGAATCTCCTTGAAGGGGACCTCTTCTATCCAAATCTTATGTTAAGACGTCATTTACGACTAGGAGATGTCTCCTCCCACTTTATTGAGAGATACCAAATGATTGGATTTAATGGAACAAACCAATTAGAGTCAGTTAACAGAACAACCATTTTCGAAATTTTATTTGATTAAGAATTATAACTGTTTAATTTTCTTTATTTTCCATATATATATATATATATGTTTGTCAAACTGATATAAAATTGTAGGTGAAGAAGATTTGAAGACTATGAACTTGGTAGAGTTGAAAAGATGATGTGTGGTAATGAGACCAGAATACACACATGTTCATGTTTAATATTGTTTTACTTGTTTTACTATTTTATTTATTAAATAAGTTGATAGTCGACAATTTTTTTTTAAGTTGATATTGTTTTAAATAAAATAGACAACTTGTACAACAAATTTTTTAATCAGTTAGTCATCCTCATTTTACAACAGAAATATCGCATAAATTTACAATTTTTAAGACATTTCTAACACTTGAGCAAGTTGCTAGTAAGTGACCATAAATCTTGAGACAAAAAGCATATAGTGTGCGACCGTGTTGCTGCTACTTGTTATGTTAATTTATTCACTTCAGAGGATTGAAAATATAAAGGAAATGATCAAAAGCTTTTCTGAATTGAAGTCATTCTCATTTTCCATTAACAGAGATTTCACATAGAACTTCAACTTTTCAAGACAGGTTAAAAAGATTCAAGTCGATTATAGTTTTTACAAGACTATCAATATTCATTCTTGTTCTTCTTTTTTTTTCTTGAAATGCTTAGGCTTCTTGAGGAATCATGTGCAAAAGACAATGACTTGGAGAGTGGATATGGATGGATCGAAGCAAGTTCTCTTACACGATGTAGAATATCCTTTGGGATAGGACAAGTCCCTGACCTTTGTTTTTCTTCAGCCTGTGTAATACCGTTACGCTTGTCGTTATAACTTGCTTTCAGTAGATTACGCCATTTGTCCTGAAACGATTTGAGGCGAAGAACTTAGAAAAACAAAGAAGAGTTTCTTGATTTTTTTTTTTGAGGTGAATAGTGAAAATACATACTCTGATATCGACAGGTGTGCGGTAGGATGCAGAATGAAAGAAGAGATTCTTTATATCAGTCCATTTGCCAACACCAAAGTGAGAAATACCATCAACTAACTTCACAACTTCATCAACAGTCCACATCCTCTGATGCTTTCTCCTGTCACTTCTGCTTTTGGATTTGTTTGTTACTACAGAAACGTCATCTTCACTCTCTGATGAAGTTACTTGATCATCATCAGATAATAATGTATTCTCCTGCAATATATCAAATAGTATTTGGTTTACATATAGATTAGTAAAAAAGTAAACTCAAAGAGTAAAGACAAACCGTTGAAGTTTGAATGTATTTCTTCATTGGTCCTTTCCTAGGCCTGAAGTCATATGACACATTAGACATTCCACGAGCGGTGTTCAGCAAATTCTTGTTTCGATTCTTGCCTCGTTTACTACCCCATGAGCTTATGAGAGTGGATAGTGGCTTCTTGTCATCTTCTGACGCATAGAAACAGTGACTATCTTTAATGTTGTCGCTAGATACGTTCTTGGATTCAGCAGTCGGAAGAGATTCTTTTGACCACTTTGAGAGTCCGATGCTACTAACTACAGGTGAAAGATCATGTGATGCATAGATATCTTCCACTTCATCAACTTCATCCAGAAACCCATCAAGAATCTACAACATGGCAAGAACTTCATTACATAAAAGACCAAGAAAGAAACCATGTAATGGAAAGCATAAAGAGAAGAACATACTTCGAGCTTTAAACCTGCTTCCACATCTTGAGTGCTGCTACAATAGTCTAGTCCACCTTAAGAAAAAAGATAACTCTAGCATTAACCATACTCCCAATTTACAAAGCATTCAACATAAGAGAAGTTTAATTGACTTCTTTACCATAATCTGGGAGAAAGCTAAAGTCAAATCCATGAGAAAACTCTTCCATCTTGGAGTCTATGTCCATATTATCCATACCAAGGCCTAAGAAACTGTCTACAGCGATTTTGTCATGTTTAGGTTCCATTAAGATATACTTCATGTCACTCATTTTATCCTCAACTGAATGGAAGACATTATCATCAACCTATCAACAAAATAGTTCCAAGTCATGAGATAAAATCATACACTAATGTAAATACTAAACCAAGGAACACAAGTGAAGAAGAAGAAGAAGAAGAAGAAGAACATGTTCTTACACTATCATACTTCAATCCAGGAAAATCAGGTGGCCGGTCCATCTCAGAAGGTCCCATTCAAGTCCAGTTCATGTATTATAACACTACAAATCACAAAGCATGTCACAATGGATAATTGAAGAGAAACCCGACAACAATGTTGCCCATATATAAAACCAATCTAACCACTTACATGCTACACTCACAAAACTTGGATCTCATTTCTCTATATCAGTATTAAAAATTGAAAACATGAAACATGTTCTGTCAAATTAAAAAAAAAACAATACTTTGACTCTAATCTTAGAAAAAAAAATATATAAAATTCACTAAGGAGCAAAGAACAAACATTCTAGGCAAATACAGTGTAAAAGATACTGTTAACCAGACAAACTTCTGTCGGGTGATAATAAACACAAAAAGAAAAAAAAACCAAAACTTTGAGCTACAGAAATGTCTTAACTGTGTGTGTTTATGACAATCACCAGTCAAATGCATTGCACAATTGAGAAAAACAAAAAAAAATAAACTACGTATTTAGTGGGCCAGATAGACACAGCTGTTACAGTACTACTACCATACGACCATCGTAAGCCCACCAAACTAACAATTTTTACAAGGAAAAAATCTCCTCTGCTTAATTAGCTTATCTTCCTTAAACTAGAACAATCCGAGGATAAAAATTCGACGAGATCATACATACATTGCGATCAATCTCTCAATTTTTACAAGAATCTAAAACTTAAATTTCGATAGTAGATATGGATAAAAGAGAATCTAAGACAATGTCAGAGTAAATACACGAAGCTGAGACGGAAAAACAAAAAAAACTACCCAAAGAGACGACGAGAGTGGAAGATGAGAAGAACAATTAAGGAAGTTGGTGAATGGCGACTCTTGGATTCGGATGATTCTGTTTTTTGTTTTTTTTCTCTACTCGGCGGATTCCAAAGGTTATTTATTTTTGAAATCTAAGTGACGTAAGTCACCGTGTAATATAACGTGCGTTTCAAGTCCGCAACGACGACAGATGGTGTTCATGAACATCTACTGTTACATGATGAGTCAGATTAACGGAAAAGTTGCGATTCCTTTTCACGCCGTTAACTTAAACCCCGTCTAAACGAATTAAAACATGGGCTTTTTTTTCAAGGCCCACAAAAGGAACACTTGGCATTACTTAAAAAAAACGCTCTCGAGTCCTTGCCGTTTTTGGTTTACAGAAAAGGATTACTTGCCGTTTTAGTGCTGCGCTACACATAGTCACAAAAGAAAAAGAGGAAAATAGAGAGGGAAGACTTCTAGTTTTAGGATTGGCCTTGGATTTGTTGATCTCCAACAGAAATCAAACCTCGGATCTTAACATCGTAGTAAACTTCTTCAACTCTTCGTAGATCATATTTCATACCTGTGACAAAATGTCAAAAACGAATAGATTTTATTTCACCATTCACACATTTAGCTACAAGACTAGTCAGAATGGAGAAAAAATAGTCAGAGATAAGACTTACTATCGAATTTCTTGCGGAGAAAATCGTTCCTGAGATTGAGCATGCGGAAGGCTCCATGAAGATCCGTCAAGAAATTCATCACTTTTCTCGGGCAGTCATAGTCTCCTGCTGTCACTCGATTAACCACGTACCTAGGCTGGTACAAATACGAACAAATGTTACCAAGTGACATGTTAGGGACAAAATGAAAACTAGGGATAAAAATGATCTTACCAAGTCGTTTGACATGAAACAAATTCCTGCAAAAGTATTGGAAAAGCTAAACATCAGGATTTGAAAGTAAAATATTTGGCCTCCCAGTGTATAGATTAGGGGTTTTTTCTCAGAAACATACCAGTCAGATAATCTTCTGTCTCCAATCCAAACTCCAAACTGTTCACTGAAACATAATGAAGTGGAATTAGATTAGACAAAATGAAAGATGATTTTGACCAAGAACTCTTAGTATAAAACACCAAGCAATGACCTTTATATGGAAGTATATAAAAAAAGAGAGTAAAACTGAGATACAGAGAACATACAGCCAAGTTTTTCTTGAGCTTCAGTATGCACAAGAAGAGTTCCAGTTTCAAGCCAATGCATAAAAGCAAGCTGAGAAACCACTGCCTGTGTTTCACTTCTCCAGTCTCCATGGTACCTAAATTTACCAAACCATTACCACTAATTTCAAAAACAAAACAAATTCACTAACATATAGTGACTATCGAACTTACCTGTAGTATTGTCCAGGACACTCTCGAAGAATTTCAGCAAGCCGGCCATAAAACTTCTTCAAATCATTGATTTTCTCCTTAGATTTCTCGATAATCTCTGATTCATCAACAAAAATAAACAATCTTTATTAGTCACCAAGTTCTGAATCTAACCCATTTCAAATATTTAGCTAAAAGATGAAATTTTTAACTTATTTTGTTCTTAAAGTTTTCGAATTTGAACTAATCATTACCAGGAATAGGTCGAGACTGATGAACGAGAAGGAGATTAGCTTGAATAAGCCTCGTAGCGGACTCAATCTCCATAACCACAGCACGAATCTGTTCCCTCAAAGCTGCGGATTCATCAAGCTGAACTCGGATATTCTCGAACTGCATCTCAAGCAAATGAGACGATGGTGGTGGAGGCACCTGATCATCTCCTCCCGCCATAGGAATGTAGAAAGAAGAAGAGGAAGAGCAGAAAGGGGAAGAGAAGGAATGAGACACTGAGTTTCGTTGCCGGAGAGGATTGGTACGTCGAGGAGCAGCTTCGCCGGAGTAGAGAGGAAGGAGATGGAGAATCGAAGAGCAAAAGGGGTTAGGGTTTATCAAACGAGACGCTGTGAAGTGAACGCTTCGAAACGCTGAATTCATCATTTGTTTTTGGCTTATTCTCTTTTTCCAACACTATCTTTATGAACCGAAAATGAAATTAAACCGGATTGAATAAACCAAAATCGAATCGAATTAACCAATTCTTTACAACCGATTTCCTTTGTAAAGAACACAACTGGGATTCTACAAATCTTTTTTTTTTTTTGTTATCTTCTAATTCTAGAAACTACATATATAACTCGTTTAATATAATGTATCAAAAAAATAAAACTTTGTTACAATATGTACGCTTTTTAATCATGGGTAATTAAACTAGATTATTTCTTTTGGAATGTAACCATGCAGAAATAAGCTATGAATCGAAATATTAGTCCCATGAGAATAAGAACAATGAGACACAATATCCAATCACTAAGATCGTATCCGTCTAGTGACAGTGAGCTGCATCTAGTCACAACCCACACTCCAGAGTACCTAAACCAACAAAAAATAAATCAAATTTTGTGAATTTAAAATGATTATATGATGAAGAAAAATGTAAAAGTACTATAATATACCTTTGAGCGTTGGAAAGTACAAAAGCTTCAAGTGTCCATTTAGGGTAACAAAAGCTTCCTAGATACTTAATAACCAAGCTGTCTTTATCTTGATTCGCAATGAGGGTCATAACAACGGGTACTAACACCGATAGCTGCAAGAAACAATAATCATATGGTTAGTGAAGCTTTTTTTGGTTGCTTATATGAATTAAGAGAAAGTGATGATGAGGACAAACCAATTGGGCTGCGCTAGCACTGTACAATATGGCAAATATGTAAGCCATTCCCGTTACGCAGTAGACCAAGCATACTAGTACAATGTAGTTGTCTCCGAAACTAGATCTCGGGTTGTTGAAGAAGTAGAACATGGACAAGTACACTAACGGTTTCATAGTTGTGTTCAAATGGTCCATTGTGTCTTTGGCTAAAAAATGTGCTAAACTGCTAATTCCAGCGGCACTTTCTCGCCAG
This sequence comes from Cardamine flexuosa, assembly GCA_963555745.1. Classification (NCBI taxonomy): domain Eukaryota; kingdom Viridiplantae; phylum Streptophyta; class Magnoliopsida; order Brassicales; family Brassicaceae; genus Cardamine; species Cardamine flexuosa. The sequence continues at coordinate 4,651,658 of OY743217.1, forward strand.
TATTGTATTTTATCTACAGAGAATGATCTCAACGCTGAAATCTTACACAAAAGAGCTACAACAAAAGATAGATATAAAACAAATAAAGCATAATTAGTTAATAGTCCAAAAATCGCATGGTCTCATGAATATTAGTATTTGTGTAGTTTTAAAACTTACAGACAGCTATAATTGTGTATGTGTAGCCAAGTGAACCAATGGTCTCGTCGTTCACCTTAGCAAGAGTTCCTAAACAAGCTCCTGCAACTAACAATATTAGAAAATCTAGCGCTTGTAGTCTTGCTTCTCTAAGTCGTTGTTTACCAACCCTGAAACATATATAAACTATAGTTTAATATACATATATATATAAAACTAGCGTTACCTTGAATTTTCATTCTATTAATTCTTGAAAACCATACCTTCCAACGAAATATCTGTATTGTCGACCTACAGTAGGAGTTACTCGATTAGAATTATCTTGAGAATTGGAGTAATTGAGTTGTAACTGATCTTTTTGGATCTCCACAGTAGTTTTCACATCTTGCCATAAATCATTACTAAACGAGTTATGATCAGAAGAATCATCTTGAGCTGGTGTAGATGATGATGATGGGAGTCCATCACAAAACTTCAACATATCATGAGGAACTGGATAACCATTGTGTAACATCCATCTCACAGGAAGCTGTTCTACAGTTATGTCACCATTTGGTTTTACTATGCCTTCAAGAATATCTATATAATGATCAGGAGGATTTACACGATCCGGAACCGTGATCCCTATATCAGCAAAATAATCTTCGATTTTTTTTACAGATCCATGGTACACTGTTAGGCCACCTTTTGCTAGTATTATCATGTCATCGAACATTTTGTACATCGTATAACTGCTCAGAAAAACAAAACAAAAAAACTCATTATTAAGCTTACAATGTTAAAACACAAATACTCTACTACATGTTTCATAAAAAAATGTGGTTTGACACTTTTATGACAAACTAAAAAGATTATTTAAATTCAAAATATATTAGTGAAATGGTAAATTTGTTTTTTTTTGGGGTGAAAATTTAGCTTAATATTATTCTAAAGAGACGTTCTTAAGTTTTAGTGAAATGGAAAGAATAACATAAATTTATTATGGAGATAACGTACGTACCTAGGTTGATGCACGACCATGCAAATGTTAACACCTTCAAGTGCTTCACGTCGAAGTGCTCTAAGAAGTAATTGTGAAGAAGCACTATCTAAACCTGTGGTGGGTTCATCCAATATCAATAGAGAAGGTTCCATGACCATTTCAACACCAACGTTCACTCGTTTCCTTTGTCCTCCAGAGATTCCTCTTTTCTCTACCGTACCAACCAATGAGTCTCTTACATGTTGTAGTCCTAAGCTTTCAATAACTCTTTCAATAATCAACACTTTGTCTGCTTTTGACATATAAGCACTTAATCTGCATGTAAAATAAACATACGTGAACAACAAGCAACCTTTCTTTTAGTATAAACACTAGGTTTAACATTTCTAGGTTTTTTTTACCTGCATCTTGCGCTAAATCGAAGGTTCTCTTCAACGGTCAGATTTCCATGCACAACGTCATCTTGTGGTACAAATCCAGTAATCTTTTTATATGAGTTTATGGATTCATTTCTACCATTTATAAGGATTAGACCAGTTCTTGTACATCCAGTTGTTTTTCCTGCCAAGGCAGAAAGAAATGTAGTTTTTCCAGCTCCTGATGGACCCATGACGGCAGAGACACGACCCGGCATGATCTTTCCAGTAACAGATCTCAATATATGTTTATGTTTACCCTTCAAAGTGAGAGTTAAGTCCTTAAACGCAACTTCTATAACAGGTCTAGTCCTAATCTCAGTATCAGTAGCCATAGAAATAACTCCTGAGAATGTTAAGTTCTTGTTGTTTTGCTCCATAGCTTTCTCTTTCTCAATCTGACCATATGCATACTTAAAGATCTGGCTTTGAGTATGTAATTGTTTACCCTTTGGAGCTTGTGGCTTCTTCCCTTGTTTACTACTAGTTCCTACATTAAACCCTTCATGGCTATTAGAGTTATCCTCCGTTGACTTCATCATCTTGGTCAAATTAGTTGATCCTTTTTTCTTTTCTTTTCCAGATGCTTTATTGTCAGGTATTGCATCCTTCTTAGCTGATTTCATGCGAGAAAATGTTTGAGATAACTGTGCGGACAATCCCAGTTTTGGGTTCTTGGCAACATCTCTTGCAGTTTTCCACCTCTCTCGAGCTTGTGTTGTTTCTTTTGCATGTCTTGCTGCTGCTTCTCTTGACTTTGCTTGTCTTTTTTCTCGAGTGGCAAGAACTTGATCAGAACAGTTATAAACCATGAGCATTAGAAGACTTAGTGCCGCCTACATATACAATCAAAGAAAACTATAGTTTCCAACAAATTTCAAAACAAAAGGTGTAAAATTTTTCTTATTATCAAGGTACAAACTTACAATTAAGAGGGCTCCATATGCATGAATATTTTGGTTTGCAGTGTTCGGATTACAAGTTGCCAGCTTGAAACATGCTACAATTAACGATCAGCAAACAATAAAATTATGATCAACTTTATCATATAATAAAAACATTTTCTATGGTTTTAGAAACTCACGTTTTTGTGAAGTAGAACCTTGTCGACAGTAGTGTCTGAATAATAATAATACATAAAACATTTTATCAACTCAATAATTATGTATTTTAATAAAACAATAATTATTCAAAAGGTAGTAAGAGTTATGAGATAAAAGAATCAATATACCCACTACTACAAGTGACCTTTCGAATCGTGGTTGGGCAATATGAACCTGGAGAACAAAACATATCACCACTACTCTCCGCATCAACCCAACTATCAGCAGAACCACATGTATGGTTCACTTTCCCCGGTGGGATCTGGTAATTATATCTACAATGTAATAAATTAACCTTTAATCAACCACTACATTTTCACAATTAAACTAGAGGATTAACAACTTACGGCTCACAAATTCCTGTTGTTTTATTAAGCTTGGCAAGAGGGCAATATGCGCCTAATGGGCACGCTCCATTTACATAAAAGCCAGAGAATAAACAAGAAAAATGTTAGATTGAAGTTTTAGTAATCTTAAAATGTTGATATAGTATTTAAGTAAATGGAATGCTTACGTATCATGCAAGCAAGACCTTGTGGACAAAAGAAACCCTCACAACAAGGTTGACATTTTTTTGTTCTAGATGGAAGAACTTTTACATTGTTGAGATCAAATCTTTTATTATCATCTGCATTGCAACTCCACCCTGGTTCGCATCCGGAAACCCATTTAGCTAAATTACAGTTGACGTTAGGTCTTACATGAACCGTTGTTGCTTCATCTCTTCTAACAAAACTATTGAAGTAGAACTTTATCTCAGCAGCTGTACATAGTCTAATTGTGAGATCACCTGCATCACAAGAACATGAAAACTCAATGTTTTAGTGTTTTGACAAAAATAAATGATTTTTAGAAATAACTATTTATCTTGTTTACCTTCGGTTTTCTTGACACAATTGCTTAAGAAGTCCAAATTTTTATCAAAATTAAATGCTTCATCCCAATCATTCCTCCTGAATTAATTATCAACATATTATATGAAAAAAATATATAAAAGAGATATTTATACAGATATATATCCTAGATTGGAATATTTTGCGAAATACTTACAAATTTTTGATGCAATATCCTAAATCTCGATCAACATCAGCCTTTAAGACATTCTTTAGATTCTGAAGTCGACTATATATAAGGTTTGTAACGGAAATAAGAACTTTTGGGCTCCCTGTTTTGCTGTAATCATCTCCATCCAAGGATAATGCAAACGATATAAAACTCAAGCCAAAAACAAAGAACAACAAGATGTGTTGTGGCCGACCAACATCAACCCTAACTCTCATATTGTTCTTAATCAAAAATCTTGATATAAAATCAGAATAGTCCGAAACGAAATATTTGAATTTTCTGAAGTACCAGTGGAATAGATATATTGGAAGCTACCAATAGAAATGTCTTGTGTTTCTCTATCATGTCTTGAGAACAAAACATCAGCCGTTTTGTAAAAATTCACGGCGATGGAAAAATATTGGAGCTGAAGAATTTAAAGAAAACTAACGAGCTTGTTGCAGAACAAAATAGGGAAACTTGAAATGATGAAGTTGAGATCAAAGTTGAAAAGGTGAAAAATGAGAGACTTGTGTGAAAAGAGAGAGTTGAGAAGGGTCATCGTTAAAAGTCATGGAAGGAGGTCCATGTTTCTAGCAAGTAAAAAAAAATGGCTGAGAAAAATTAGTGGTTTTTTATAACTTGTTTACCAAAAATAGAAATAGGTGGCCTATATTGGAGGAGCATGACAAAGAGGATTTCTTGGATTTCATGAGAATCATTTTTGTGAATTTTTGAAAATGGTTTTGACTTTGCCAAACAAGTAAGTAGCATCATTAAAAACCACAACATCAAACAATTCAATAGAGAGAACAATCATATAACTACATTCTAAACATATGTCACCAAATAAAATCAATTTGTTTCCGAAAACAAACATGCAAGATGAAAATACATACGATGTTTGAAACAAGAATTACTCTTGTTGGCTTAAACAATAAATTAAACGTATGATGCTAACGTGATACGTGATGCTAATTTTGATATTTACAAACGTTTGGATTAGTTAAACGGTGTTAAGGCAAAACATTATTATCAAACACTTTCTGTTTTCTACAATTTTATTAGGAGCACATATAAATAAAAAGCGTGATTATAACCAAATGTAACACGTAGCAACAAAATATTATAAATCTCTCCTAAACCATAAATAAAATCCTAATTAAAAACTCTAAAACCTAAAAAATTACATTGATTAATCCAATTAAAAAACATCTAAACAAAAAAGCCTAATATCTTACTAGTGGTGACGGCGTCATCCACGATCCTCAGCCGCGATCTCAACATCAGACTCAGCCGCCGCCGCCGTATTCATCGGCTGTAAAAGCATCGCCGTGAACGGCATATGAGTACTGTAACCATTCACTGGATATTGAAATCCGATAGGCTGACATAGATCAAGCCGAAAACTCGGCGGTTGTTGCTGCCCTTGCGTTGGCGGCGCAACGCCAACGGAAGATGAAATCGCTTCTGAAGGATTAGTTCCAGATCCGGTAGCAGCAATAATCGCCGGTTCAGCTTGATTAAGAAGCCATTCGATAGTTTCTCCATCAGATCGATGACCAAGCTCACGCGTCAGCTGAAAAATCCGAGCGGCGGCTAGAGCCGGCATCCTAACTCGACGGCCTCTTCCGTTAACTTTAGTGTGACGGTCTTTAGACGCCGCGGAGCGTTTCGAAACAGCGATCCGCGTTTGGGAACGCGATTCGGGAGGAGCCGCCACTACAGCGTTATTGAAGTTGGATTCAGTTGTGAATAATTTCTGAAACACCATCTCTGAAATTGATCAATAGTTGATTCGAATAATCCCGCTCTTAACTCTTTGACACGTTGACCTATTCTCTCGGAAACTGAACTGAATTTATTAATGGGTAAGTTTTTGTGATTTGAGCTTTTTTGTATTTAGACCCAATAGGCCCAACAACTTGAGCCTTTTAAGGAGTTAAAAAGGAGAAGAGAACAAAATCTGACTTCCATGGCATTGGAAGCAATCAAGTTTTGATTTTTTTTTTTTTTTTATAAGTGTTTCGCCTTATCTGTTCGTCATGGCTCTGTAGAGCAGCCTCATGTTAATATTCTTCATCTTCTTTAGCTATTTGTAGAAGCAAAAAAACAGAGTGTGTTTCTTGGTGACTCTGTTGAAAATGGAAGCTACGAGGAACTTGGTTTCTTCATCTCCTTCGTTTCAAGCAAAAACACATCTCAAAAGCTACTCTTCTCCTTCCTCTGGTACTGTGCCTTTACTCGTTTTTCCCATTGATATGTCTAAATTTCTTTTCTTTTCCATTGTGGTTTCAGTTCTTGGATTCAAAATTTCGATAAAATGGATACTGTTTCTGATATTATGTGCTCAAATTAGTCTGCTTTAGTAAAAAAAATCAATGCAATTGGTGTTCACAATGTTTCTGATTTTGTATCGTTTCGTTTGGTAATTTGCAGTAGTGATGCTTCATGAGCAAACAGCAACACCAGTAGTTAACTCACGACATCTCAATTCACTATCTCGACATTTTCCTGCTTCGGTTCTCTCACAGGAGCCACGGGAAGAGTCTAGGCCTTTCTCACATGCGTTAAGAGAAGACAGAACATCTCAGGTTCATTTTATATAGCTTGAATCAATCGTAAAGTTCTCAACTTTATATATCTGAAACCATCTTTGTTTTCATACAATTTTAGTTGACTCTGGAAAGGAAGCAGTTTGATGAATTGGTTACATCTAGAGAAGATGAGAAATTTGAACAGCAATTGCTTCACTCTGCTGGTTTATGGAACTTGTAATGTCTCTGAACCCACCAGTTTGAATTTTTCATTCGACTTATGAGTTTTCATTCAACTTATGAGCAATTACTTCACTCTTGCAGATTGATATCTCCTTTAACAGCTGAGAAACAATTGCCGACGAATGTTGTATCTCCTTTAGAAGATGCGGAGCCTTGTGATGTGGTTGCATTAGCTCAGAAGGCTTTATCAGCTGTAAAACAAGCTGCATTGTTAGCTGATGACTCTGAAACACCTCAATCGGATAACACTTGGGATTCTCTTTCCACTAGGTTTGCTTTTTTATACCCCTTGTTTGTCTATCTTATCAATCCTGCTTCTGCTATGTACTGGCTATAATGTGGAAAGTATTTTCATTTTCTTGATGTTGGTTTTTAGCTCTTCGATGTCCTTACCGGAAAAGGGAACTATAGTAAGATCAAAGCGGCAGCTGGAGAGACGAGCAAAGAACAGAAGGGCTTCAAAATCAAATGATGTGGACGATGAAGGATATGTTGTTCCTCAGAAAGTTAATGCCAAGAAAAAGATGAAACAAGGGTTTGATACAGATGATGCTCTCCAGCTTTTCTTGTGGGGACCTGAGACTAAACAACTTCTGACTGCTAAAGAAGAAGCTGAGCTGATATCACATATACAGGTTCTTACTTCCCTCTATTCTTGTGTCTTTGGACTTCCTTCTTGACTTGTTGATACTAACTTCTGTAATCTCTGATACATTCAGCATTTGATAAAGCTGGAGAAAGTAAAGACTAAACTTGAATCTCAAAACGGCTGTGAACCAACAATAGGTGAGTGGGCTGAAGCTATGGGGCTAAGTTCCCTTGTCTTGAAATCTGAAATCCACCGCGGTAGAAGCAGCCGAGAAAAGCTGATTACAGCAAACCTACGTCTGGTAGTCCATATTGCTAAACAATATCAGAATCGTGGACTCAACTTTCAAGACCTGTTACAGGTTAACTTCAATAGAATGATCTAACTAGTGTGCTATTTCGAGTTCTTCTATGTTTCTGGTGTGCAAGTAGAATGATCTAACTTCAAGTTCCATTATTTATGCTGTGTGGCTTTTTTAGGAAGGAAGCATGGGGCTAATGAAGAGTGTAGAGAAGTTCAAACCACAATCTGGATGCAGATTCGCTACTTACGCCTACTGGTGGATTCGACAATCCATTAGAAAGTCTATATTTCAAAACTCAAGGACAATCCGTTTGCCGGTAATTACAAACTTTATCTACTAAGACACAATAAAGGATAAAACTTTTAAAGCAAGACTTGGTAAAATCTAATCTTGTTGATAATACAGGAGAACGTATACATGTTACTAGGCAAAGTATCCGAAGCCAGAAAAACTTGTGTGCAAGAAGGAAACTACCGTCCAAGTAAAGATGATCTCGCAAGCCACGTTGGAGTTTCAACAGAGAAGCTAGATAAACTGCTCTACAACACAAGAACACCACTTTCAATGCAACAACCCATTTGGGCTGATCAAGATACAACCTTTCAGGTATACAAACCTTTTCTTGAAGTTACTTTTTTTTTTACTGAACAAAAACACTAGTACTAACCGTTTAATCCCCATAGGAAGTAACACCAGACAGTGGGATTGAGACACCGACGATGAGCGTGGGGAAACAGATGATGAGGAACCATGTAAGGAATCTCCTCAATGTACTGAGTCCCAAGGAGAGAAGAATCATAAAGCTGAGATTTGGGATTGATGGAGGGAAACAGCGATCGTTGTCGGAGATAGGAGAGATTTATGGATTGTCCAAGGAGAGGGTAAGGCAGCTAGAGAGCCGAGCATTGTACAGGCTTAAGCAGAACATGAACAGTCATGGACTCCATGCTTATGCTGACTTGCTTGTCTAGCTCATGGAGATAATAATATTGGCTTTTTCTATGAATTATGATGATATGTGTATACAAAATATACTTTTGTTATATAAGGTTTTTTGTTGATATTCTGAGGAATAGTGTTTTATTGGAGATTAGTTTTGTCTTTCAAACTTTTATTTTGGTAAGGAAAAAGAGGGATTACCAAATTTTTCATAAATTTTTTACTTTTTTATTGCTGTGTAAGTGTGCATGTTTTTGTTCTTTTAATCAAAACAAAATTTCTTACACTAAAGCAGAAAATGGCAAAGATCCTAAAACTTACCAGCCTGCTTCACGCCTGTCTTGTTCATCCTCGTATTGTATAGTAGTAGGTAAATTATCCCCAAGGGTTCTAACTAATCTTTGGTAGATAAAATATACACTTTCTTCTTCTTATGCTTTATAATAAGTTTATGATATTGATATCTTTGTTAAATGTATTAGTAAGGAAAAATAGTATGCAAAAATATTGACGTGTCACTTGAAAAATAATGAAAGTTCCATTAGACAAAACTACTTTTTCTACAAGTTTTCATTCTTCGTATTATTATGTTTTGTTTTAACTGAAAACCCTAATTATATCCGATTTCCAAAACTATCATGTGTGTTTACCTACAAACTAGACCAAATGAAACCATATTACATCTCTTTATAATTATTTGAGTACTGTTAAAAACAAAATAACTTTGCATTTATATGGGATATTATAACAAATGCCATTGGACAATTTTTTTATTTTTTTATTTAGTTAATTAATTCCCTAATAAATAGCACAAAAATAAATATATAGATATTTTAAATTTTAATTCTTAATATTTTAAATTTTAATTCTTAATATTTTAAAATCTATTTATTTTTATTTAATATCTTTTAAATAAATATGAAATTGTTTAATTAGATCATTTAAACAGTATAGTATTTAAGCTTTTTAAATAAAGTCATTAAATATACAATAATAACCGCACAATTAATATAATTAAATGAAAAGTTTGTAAATATTATTTTAAACAATTATTATTTTCAGCAAAAAAATAAACTCAATTTCATTCTGTTATTAGTTATAGACGAAAATTAAAATTAATTTCTTACCATCCTACTTTAAATTATCTAAATCTTTAAATATTCTAATTTTTATCAATAGGTCAAAACGGATTAAGACGGGCCATAACAGATAAAAATGGGTCAAGAATAATAATGATGGATATATTGGAATAAATCAAATAGTTATGAATTTTTTGAATAATGTAAAAATGTATACACAACACCACTTAATTTTTACAAAAGTTATATTATGATCTAACTTTATTAAGTAACAAATATAACATATTAAGTGGTGTTATGTTTGTGAGATAAATCAGTTTTTATGCTAAATGCGGTTTAAATCTTTACATATAGTTCCGATATTTTTGAGATTAATATGTATCAAATGAATATTTAGTTAGTGGTTTAAAAATTAAAACAGATTCATATAAAATATTCTGATTCTTTGTATTTAATTGTTTACTCCACATGAAATATAACTATGGGCCAAGATCCAACAACTTTCACCAAATTTCAATGGGATCAAGATCCATCAACTTTCATCAGATTCTTTTGTTATTTCTTCTTTTTTAAATTTGTCCTTTTAACCATTTGTTTCCTTCTATTAATTATTAGCACTGTATGTAATATTTTATTAGAACTAAAAGGTTTATTCTAAAATGTCATTCCTTTATAATAGTATAGATTTAAAACTATTGAATATAACCATTAACTATAAAAACAGTTAGCATATACTCATTATATATATATATATATATATATATATTCCATTGCTAATAAACAAAAATAACTCTTTTTCTATTCATCAAATTTTCCAAAAAAACAAAATATTTTTCATGGTTATTGACAAGAAAAAAATAAAACTATGATTAGCGGAGGTCTGGTGAATCTCTCTCTTCTCTCTGTAACAAAATTGTGATGGTGAGGATTATGACTATGGTATAAATTTCAAAAACATTCACTTATAGCTTATTCCTAAAAATAATTTATGATTTCCTTTTGAAAATAAATTTAAAACCATTCACTTATTGAAAAATGTATTTCAGTTTTATAAAAAATTTAGTATTTCCGTTTAAATCTAGAAACTAAATGAAAAATAAAAGTTAAAAATAATGGAAGACTAAAGTGTAGAGTTAGAACTAGCTTGATGATTCCATCAAACATGATTGAGTTGCGAAAACTTCTGGTTTATTGTATCTTTTGTTTCCAGATGTGGATATCATCATCTCGAAAACCTGAGATCATGGAGATCATGGATGCCTACGTGACTGATTTTGTCGAGGTCCAACCAAATCCAGAAGACTACCAGTTTATTCTACTGCATATTCTGTTGTGAGACTTTCAGACCAAAAAAGAAAAGCTAGAAAGGCTATATTTTTTGCTGCATCATCGTATAACATTTAAGGTTATCATCTTCTCCCATTCAAAAAACAAGGCATTGCTTATGTCCAATGATCTCAAGTCCAATGGATTCACTTCCACTCTAGTCCATGTAAGCATGACTAAAAGGGAAAAGGATAGACTAATTGACTATTTCCATTTTGCATTTTCTGGTTTACTAATCACCACGGATTTTGTATTATGTGCCCAAGTAAGTTAGTTTTATTTTTTTTCTTGTGCATGTAAGTTATGACTATTATGTGGACTTATTATTATTTTTATGGTACAAGCACTCATATTCATAAGTTTTGGCATTCCCATTGATCATTTTGATGACCCATAGTCAAGTGTTTTGGCACCACCAGAGAGTTCTACATCCTCTCTACAATCGAAGAGGGCAACAAGGTCAACCAGATGAGGAGGCTCTATCTGAATATCAATTTCCACTTATTGTAATTATTCTCTGCATGTTTCTTGCTTTAAAGAGTTTCAAAACAAAGAAAATGTTTCATCAAACGACATTTTTTATAACGAAGTATTATGTAGAATAAAATTTTGAAGTTTCACCTATTCTATTGTATAACTCTATTACAAACTATTTTTAACTTTTACTAGCAAGGCGAAAAAAATAACCAAACAGTGTTAGCATAATAATATGATAATGTTTCCACTTTCCAGGCAAATGATCAGTTCCTACTATACAATTATGAACCATAAGTCCATAACCAATCGATGATATACAAATTTAAATATACAAATATGTTTATAGGTTTCAACTTTCAATATATTGCTTTGCCAAAAGACTCAAAATATTTTATATTGTTAAAATGCATGTATACGCCGAATGCATCTTCTTGAATACATATAAAATTAAACTATCAATATTGTCAAGGTTATAACCTTTTATATATTTCCAAAATTTGGAGATTAGTTTTGTCTTTCAAACTTTTCTTTTGGTAAGGAAAAAGAGGGATTACCAAATTTTTCATAGTTTGTTTAATTTTACTGTGTAATTGTGCATATCTGTTTTTGTTATGTTAATCAAATTCAGTTTTAAGGAAAAATAGTGGTCCGTATGCAAAACAGCCCAAGTAATTAAAGAAAACATTTTGTTAGCACATGAACAAGTCTAGCTAGGGAATGAATATCAATATGATTTTAATATATGTAAAACCCCTGGAATAAATCTAAGTACATTGTTTAGAAGAAGAATTTATAAATTCCATTATGTCAACATTTTACTCTATATGGGCTCATAGTTTCAAAGAGTTGGTGAAGGATTATAAAATAAATTGACTAGAGAAGATATATTAAATTTTCATATTCTGTATTAACGAATATTGAAGACAAATGTTGTTGCTTTTGTTAGCCTTATTAATTTTTTTGTTATAAAAAAATTGAACGAACTTTATTTTGGTTATAATTTCTGATTTTTGATTTATCTCTCAAGAAAAGGGATTGTTACATTAAAGAAAAGAAAATGTTGCCTAAGCGACATCGAACCTTTGAACAAAAAGACTTGGAAAAGAAAGTTTTTGGGTATCGGAGAATGTGATGTCGTTGAACAAGTGTTAAGAATTCCTCGATCAATGATCTTGAACAAACCTTTCCAATTCATTGTTCAATGATTAATCATTTTTATCTATGATCATAAAATATCTTTTGAATTTGCAAAGTCAATCTTTCGACATATCCATTGTTGGATGTCGTCATAATCAACGTGGCGAAGGGTTCAATTTATTCTATATTGTAACAATTTGAATAGAAAACGAATAGAAACTAAGTATAAATACAACATTTTCTTCTCGTTACAATTATCTCCAAATTACCAAAACAAAATTTCTTACACCAAAGCAGAAAATGGCAAAGATCCTAAACTCATCCATCTGCTTCACCGCTGTCTTGTTCATCATCTTATTGGTCGTCATAGGTAAATTATCCCTTGGGTTCTAACTAATCTTTTGTAGATCAATTAAATATGCATTTTCTTCTTATTATTCTTATAATAAGTTGATGATATTGATACTTTTGTTATATATAGAAATCCCAAAGATTGAGGGGAAAACATGTAAGCATTTTGAAGGGGAATGTCCCGTGACGCCATGTGAAGCCGCACAATGCGACGAGTGTTGCAAGGCAACTTTCGGAAAGCAAAAATGTGGAGTATGCGAGCAAGAAGGAGAGGCTTTACATTGTCATTGCCGTCGCTAAAAATGAAGACAAAAGAAGATGAATACTGATGTGTCAAATGTTGTATTCATTTGATTTCTGTAAAATGTTTGGTTTTTCTATTTTGGAATAATGATGGACGGTTCTCTTGACTTGTTGTCGTCCATGTTTAATGTACTCATACTGTGAGCTTTCTTGTTTATGTTTTCTACGTTATAAATGATATTGATTTGATGTGCTCTTTTTCATAAATTTAATTAAGTACCGACCAAATTTTGAGGTTTCTACTTGCTAAGTATGGCAAGAACATTATGACACAAAAAAATTTGGAAACGTAACTTAGCTAAAAGAAAAAAGAAATGTATCATTTCTTTTTTCATCTGAATTTCATTGAATGAATGTAACCAAACACTGAGAGAGTTTCGAAACAAAGAAAACGTGTCATCAAACGCCAATTTTGCTCACGAAGTATAATGTAGAATAAAATTTTGCCTATACTATTGTATCACGAAGTATAATGTAGAATATACGCCGAATGTATCTTCTTAAATACAGAAATTTTTTTAACTATTAACATTGTCAAGATTAGAACCTTTTATGTATATAAATATGTATTTCCAAAATTTGAAAGGTACAATTCAAATTTGATAAGTAAAATCTCTGAAAAGCGAGTAAAAGGTAATAGCGTACGAACCTAATAAATTTCAATGAAGACGACACTTCTTACAGAAGTGGGGCTCGGCTTACACGGACGACCACTCACATTCAGGTGCATGCCAATGCGGCAAATGTCTTACCATTTAGTAGTTCGATATTGAATTATGAATATCAAATGTCGACGACCAAGATAACATAAATATTCATTATCAAAAAGAAAAAAAAAGAATTACATATATATTAATTTCAGTTAACTGTGCATCATCATATTTTGTTTTTTTCCCTTACGACATAACACAACACTGTAACTCTTCCTTTTCTCAACAGTGTTAGTGTTTTAATTTTCTTCAGAGTGATACATGGACGTTTACTTTGCATAGCATATTTTATGAGTTTCTTTATCTTCTTTTCTTTTATATAATTTTAATATATTTGATGAGTTTATTTTGGTAAAAACTAAATATCAATTACTAACAAAATACCGAGTGAGACTTATATCTATCTTATCATTTCCAATTCCAAAACTAATAATGATGAGATCCTTATATTTTAATTTGGTTCAAGTTTCTTTGGTTTATTCCTTACTAAAACAAAAAAAAAACTGTGTTTTGAAACTGAATTACTTTTGTAGTTTTGTTCTAAACCTGATCCACAAACAAAAATTACTTAAAAGTCTTTATAATTCTATGTTTTGAAACTGAATTACAGTCAATTCTTAATTTCTGATGCTACTCGAGGTAATGAAAAGAAACGAAAAATGAATTATGCTTTTATCTAATATATATATATATTATAAACCAATTCATGGTTATCCAATAGTTGAAGAATTAAATTTATCCTAGGATTTTATGAGTTTTTCATTGTGATTTTAACTTCTTCTTCTTTTTTACGGCCATTGACAATGTGATTTAAACTATGGTTGGATATTGTGCAACTTTTAAGTGATTAGTTCAGAACATTAGTTAGATATATATAACCCGATTAGTAAAAAAAAAGAAGGATAATTGTGTCCAAACTAAACCATATGTAATAAATATCGATCGCAGTGAAAGAACTCGAATCCTAATTGAATCCTTAAAATACAGGACCACCATGAGTTGGTTTTTGGACAATTACTTAGTAAAAACTTACTTTTGAGTTGTTGATGATGCTTGCCCCTCCACTAGACGACTATATACTTAAACTCTCCATATTTGTCTCTCTTCCACATCTCTACTACAAATTAAAGCTCCTAAATAGAAACCTTCACACTCTTTCATTTCTATAGCTCTCTTTTTTCGTTAAGTTTTTAAATATTGTGGTCGGACGACTCACTAAGAGAAGACACTAATCAATGGCACCAGAGGAGAATAGCACGTGCGAGCCGTGCAAGAGTTTTGGGCAAAAGTGCAGTCATGTCGTGAAGAAACAAAGAGCCAAGTTTTATATTCTTCGCCGTTGTATTGCCATGTTGGTGTGCTGGCGCGACCAAAACAGTGACCGTTAAGACTCTTGACTGTTTTCATTTATGGATAAATGGGTAGTTTTTGAATATGTTTTAGTTGCAACTTAATTTAATTACGTTAACTGTTTTTTCAAGATTGATATAAATATCGTGCAACTAGTTTTACAAAGATTGTATGTGATGATCAAATCTAAGCTTAAGTACGACACTAGCTAATATATATCTCTTAGAGGAAACAAATTTGCAGTGCTGAACTGTTATTACTTATATATATGTGTTAATGACTAGTTGATCTTGAACGAGAAATTCGCAATAAACAAAAAAAAAAACCTTTAAATTAACCAACTTTTGAAAGGCGACCCTTGAACTTGAACTATGAAAATGGTAAAACAACCATCTATCAGAATATCAGATTAAAAATCCCAATATACCACTCGAGTATATAATGACGTATATATTTTTTTTGTCTAGATAGCAAAAAACGACAATATTATTTGGGTATTAAAAAAGAATTGCGATGGCAAAATCAAACCCTTAAATACTTGACTTTCAATTAAAAGAGACATTAAAATTTGTGCAAATTCAAAATTTACCTAATTTACAAACAAACATAATTACATATCCAAAGAAAACGACTATAAATAAATAAATAATTATACTTATATCCACCAACTGCCACGGTTGTTTTGCATTTTTCGTAATTAAAGGATTATTTTGAAGTTTTCTCCTTTTTTTTGCAAATTGTCCATATTGAATGTAAGAAAATACTAGACAAAAACCAATAACATTTTTCTACCAAAGAGAAAATCAGCTATTATGGACAATAACAAAAACGTGGAAAAGTTCTTTTGTTTTTTTCTTTTCTAATGTGGAAAAGTTCTGGCCTTATGTATTTTTCAAAAAAAATCCTTTCGTTTTAAAATAAAGTTGAAGGTTTGATAAATGTTTGTAAGGGGTAAATCAGGATAAAAATAGACGCTGTCTACTATTCTAAAGATAGAAACTTCTCTGATTCAGAATAGAACACATGAAAGTCATCATCATCAGATTCGTAGTCACACGCTCCATATCTTCTGCGAGTGTGGTTTCTGTCCTTTTTTTACTAGATATGCAAATTATTAACATATCTTTCTACAAAAAAACTTTTTTAATGTTTATGTACTAGTAGTATATATGATCATGTTTTTTTGTTAACGTACCACATGATCATGCTGGTTCAGTAATCAGTCATTTACTTGTCAGCGAAATATTAAAATCGGGTTGATATGTATTTAACTACTTCTGCTATATGTATTAAATAAAGGGGCCGTGTAAAAGCTTAAGACAAGTGACGACGACTATCATATATAACCAATTGTGGTCCTCTTGTTGACCGATTTATTTTGGAGTTTTGGAGTTGGGAGAATTAATTATTAAAATGACAAAAATATGCTATTATGCTATTTTTCACAGCTACCAAAAATTAGTTTGAATTTTGGTTTGAGATTCCGAATTCGCAAAAAAGTATATCAAAAAATAACTTTAAAGTTAAAGAATATTACACAGATAAATGAATTCCAAAAACGAAAAATCATATGGACGAGCACTTCAACTGTGAGAACTTAGAAACATTAAAAGAGAACTAGGAAACATACAATATGTTTGTTATTTCATTTATAATCCATGCAAATAATGGATTAGTCACGTCAATATTACAAAACATACCACATAGATCATGAAGATGTCATGTACCTTAATAATATATATGTATATTTTGATAAAATTGATTAAAGTATATAGTATTAGTATTGAAAAAGATAGTGGAGATTGGAGAAACAGTGACGCATGAAGAAAAATAGTTGGAGAATAATGATTGAAAATAATTATGAGACAGTCCCAAGTCCAGTACGACCTAAGGATCCCATGTGATGCAGTCAAATTCGTACAAATTTATGCAATGCAATCTACTCAACTTTTGACTTGCAGGTCAGAGATCATATTGGAGCACCCTTCTTCTGTAGAAAAAAAACAATTATTTTCACTCACAGATATAAGGGATAATTTTAGAGAATACGATATTTATGAGAAAAATATTTGTTTAAATTTCGTTTCGTTCAAAAAAAAGCTTAACATTAAGAAAATAGGAAGAAATATTGATGCTTCCACTTACTCTATTTTCTAGTCCTTGTTAACAGAAATCACAAATGATATTATTTAACAGAGTCAGTATATAACCCAAATCTGATTTTAAAACTTCATCCTGAAAAAATAAATATGGAAGCTTATATGGGGATGCTAAGATGTATTTTGACCTATGAAACATGAACTAGTGTCTTAAGGAACACAAGAACTTATAAAGAAGGCTAACTCATTTACATATTACTGATACAAATACAATAGTGGATGTGTGTGTTTTTTGTTTGTTTTCACATTTCTCATTGTCTATAGCACTAAATCCCAAAACGTCTCTGGGTTTCTCATTTCATGTTGAAGGCAGTTTAAAGTTACACAAAGCTCCTCTGCGCGAGGGTGCGAACAGTCACCAACTACAAAAGTCGCAACCTCGTTTCCTACTTCGATCCAGCTACATCCTGGTGTTTTCTTCACGCCTCGCTCAACCATTTCTCTCCTCACATCTTCTGCTTCCTTCCACCGCCCACTAGAGCAGTACAAGTTGGATAACAGAACAAAACTCATCTCTTCACTTGGTTTTGCTATATTCAGAACTTTGCTAACTTCTCTGCCTAATTCTGTTTGCCAATGTGCGGCACAAGCACCCAAAAGAGCTTCCCATGAACTATTAGTGACAAGTGAACTGTAAGTTGTAGCCAAGTCCTTTGCTTCTGTCAAATGTCCACTTCTCCCAAACATATCTATCATACATGTTACATGATCTACTTCCAATGGGATTCCATAATCTTCAACCATGGATTTGAAAATCATGCAACCTTCCTCTACAAGACCTGAATGGCTGCAAGTTGTCAGCAAACCGATGAATGTCACGTTGTCTGGTTTAATCCCTGACGCTATCATGTTCTCACAGAGCTTTAGAGCTTGATCCGCTAACCCGTGGATACCAAATGCGAAAAGCATCGTGTTCCAAGATACCAAATCTTTGTTACCTATATCACCAAATGCTCTGATTGATTCATTAATATCTCCACACTTGGCGTACAGATTAACCAAGGCGTTACCAACATAAGCATAACCTTGAAAGCCACGATGTATCAGACAACAATGGATCATTTGGCCGTGTCCTAAAAGGGCTAAACCAGAACAAGCGTGAAGAACAGCACCATACGCAAAATGATCAGAATCCACATCAGATTTCACCATTTCAACAAAAAATCTCAGTGCTTGATCTCCATCTCCATTCCTACCATATCCTGCAATCATAGTAGTCCAAGTAACAATATTTTTCTCAGGAGCTAGATGAAAAACCTCAAGAGCTTTATCTGTTTCTCCTATTTTCATACGCGCGTCAATAATAGAATTCCACGATACCTGAGTCAGGACATCAATAGACTCAAGCTCTCTCTTGACATCATCTTTGCAGCCTAATTTCGCGTAGAAACTTAACACAGAATTCTTAGCCTCAGCCGCAGAATGCCACCCGCTCTTCACCATAACAGCATGAACCATCCGTCCAAAAACCAGGTTTGATGAATCACCACAAGCATTCATCAGAGCACTAAAAGTGTAACAATCCGGTTCGAACTCACTCTCCAACATTTCTCTGAATAAACTTAAACAAGATTCAATCTTTCCACATTGGGCATGACCAGAGATCATTATATTCCAAGCAAAAGCAACCCTTTTTGGCATTTCAACAAAAACATCGAAGGCAGCTTCAAACTGTTCAGCATTCATGAAGGCAAACAGAAGTGAGCACCAAGTTACTTCATTTCTACTCTCATTGCACATATCTCGAAACACTTTGTTTGCGCTAAGAGTATCAGAACACTTACCATACATGTTAATAAGTGAGTTATTAACAGGCAACGAAGCACCGTACCCAGACCGGATAAGTAAAGACTGGATTTTTCTTCCGAGTCTAACATCGCCTAGACTAGCACAAGTGCTCAAGATTGATGTAAACGAATAATCATCAGGCTCAGCATCGGAGAATCTCAAGTGGGTGAAAATTGATATAGCTTCCTGATGTAGACCTAAATGGGAATAGCTCGTCAGCATTGTGTTCCATGCTACGGTATCTCGTTCAGGCATTTCGTCGAACACTTGGCGAGCGCTTGATATGCGACCTGATTTCGCTAAAGACGCAATCTTTGAAGTAAGACGAACCAGAACTGACATTTGGGCAAAGTCAGGGACCCTTAACTTTACTTTTTACCAACATAACTTTTAATTAGAGGTTGCATTCTTGGCCAATGGCCAATCAACACAACATATATCAACTTCACAGAAAAATCACAAGTATGATTTTTCGTCTTACTTATTCATCTTAAAAAAACTAATCTATCATTATCTATCTTTATGTTTTTTTAGTAAAACAAATTACAGTATATATATATATATATATCGTCTGTTTTTATTTGTGTCATTTATTATACCATTTAAAAGTATTAAATATTAAATTTTAGCATATAACCATTATATATTCCATTCCTAATAGATAAAAAGAGCTATTTTCTTCTATTCATCTAAAAAAATTTTAATAAAGAAAATACTTTCTATGGGGTTTGACAAATAAAATAAAAAATTTAAAAATGATTAGCAGTGGTCTAGTGAATCTCTCTCTTCTCTTTGTAACAAAACTTTTACGATGAGGATTATAACTAGTATAAATTTGAAAATATTCACTTAGGGTCTATTTTAAAAAATAAATATAAAAAGCTTATATATTATTTTGAATTATAGTTTGAGACTATTTATATTTCAAAAAGTTGAAAATGTCTTTCAATTGTATGAAAATTTTATGATTTCTTTTCAAATCTAGAAACTAAATAAAATTAATGAAGACTAAAGTGCAAAAAAAATCGTAGCTCTTCAAATCGTGGCTTGTGTTCCTAGTTTCTTTCTTGACTATATCAATATGCGCAAGATTAAAATCATGCAGCAGTCTATTTTAGTCCTTGATGATCTTGAAGAAAATAATGATGGATGACTAAAATTGACAGTTAAGATAAAAAAAAATAACAACTAAGATAATCGGAATAAATCTAACGATTAAAATTAACAGTTAAGACAAAAACAAAATCTAATTTTGAAAGTAAAAAAGTATAACGACTAAAACTGACAATTCAAATTAAAAATAATTTAAAAAAATTCAAAATCAACAAGTAAGATAATAGGAATAAATATTTAAATCTTTTACAAAAATATGATTTACTGGAGAATTTTAAGAAATAGGATTAACAAAAAAATAAAGTTACACCTACTCTAACCATTATAGACATGGACCACATGGTATATATAGAATTAGTATGTAATATGTATCAACTTCACAGGAAAATCAGAAGTATGAACTTTTCGCCTTACAACCTTTAAAAAACAAATGTATCATAATATTGTCTATTTTTTAATTTTTTTAATAAGAAAAATTTACAGTATCAGATATAACCATTACATATAAAATTTTAGCATATAACCGTTATATATTAACTTCCTAATAAAGAAAAATAACTCTTTTCTTCTATTCATCTAAAAATTTTCAATAAACAAAATACTCTCCCCTTCATACGAATAATAACTTAGTCTGGCCGACTTATTTTCGGACCATTTATATTACACAATTTACTTTCTATTTTATTTTGGACATGGTTAACAAATAAATTCAAATTCGTTTCTGAAGATCCAACGGCTTTAACGGCATCTTTGAGATGACATTTAACCTTTTCAACATTGATTCTCAGTCCACTTGAAATTTCTCCGTTCATCATCAACTTCCTAATGTTATCCGAGACTTGTGACCTTGTGATCGTCTTCTTCTCACCAAGGTTAATCCCAATCCTCCAATCATCGACCACAAGCTTCCTATTTGTAAACTGATCGGTCAAAAGCGGATAACACAACATTGGCAAACCAAACCAAACACTCTCTAGAATTGAATTCCATCCACAATGTGTAAGAAACTCTCCCACTGCCGGGTTTGATATTACTGCCATCTGGCAGCACCATTGGACCACAAGGCCTCGATCTTGGGCTTGGTCCAAAAACCCGGGTGGCAAAAAATCTGGTACATCCGAACCAACTATATCCGGACTTAAAACCCAAATAAAACTAACCCCACTTAGCAAAAGCCCATGGGCTATCTCAACGATCTCCTTCTTACCAACATGTGCATAGCTACCAAACGAGACATAGAGGACTGAACTGGTGGGTCGTCCCTTAAGCCACTCGGTACAGTCTGACTCGGCCCATAAACTTGTGGGGATAGCCGACTCGGTTGAGTAAACCGGACCAATAGCGTAAACTGCTTGTTTAGCTTGTAGAGCCGAGAGACAGTCTGGTTCGAGTTCTTGCACGGTGTTGCATAAGACGAAGTCCGCTCTCTTGACATCTTCAAAGACCTTAAATAAAATTCTGTAGACCACTGAATCTGTGTCTACGTCTTTGTCCCTCACTTGCAAACGTGAAATCCATAAAAAGATATAAATCATTTTATTTCGAGATAATAGACAAATTTACAGTTATCTATGACTTGTGACAATTTTCACAAAAAATCTGATGAATTTTGTATGCATTTTTTTTTTGAAATATAGCTTAGCTATAAGGTAATATATCATTGACATGGTTATAAAAGAGTGTTACGTACCAATAGATTTGAAATGACCGTTGGATATGAGGAGATCCATGTGATAATAGATATTGAGGACCAAGGCAGGTTGGGTCCAAAACGAGACATTAACGAGGTTATGCTTATCCCAAATCATAGATGACCAAACAAAAAACGTATCGGCGATCATCCCTGCTGGAGAGTTTTTTGATGAGATCATCGACGTTGGCTGAGAACACGTGAATAATGCCTTCATAAAATTGGTCACGGTTAAGTGAGCGGTCAAACTCCAAAGGGAAACCATCGCTAACGGTGGTGTAACGTACGTCGAGCTGGCCGGAGCTGCGGGCGGCGGAGAAGATGTCTCCGCCGTCACCGTGGTGGGCGGTAGAGATTTGGTGGTGGATGAAGTCGGTGTTGACGAAAGTGATGGTGAAGCCATGAGAAGCAAGTTTGATGGCTAAGTTTACAAAAGGGATAACGTGTCCTTGAAGTGGGTATGGTATCATCATGGCATGAGGCTTCAACGATTTTGCTCTCTCCATTAGTTTTGCCTTTTGGAATATTTGTATTTTCTTGTGGTGTTTTGAGTGATATGTGTGGATATGATTTTTATCAAGGTTTGAGTGATATATATACTACGGTATAACCGTACAAGTGAATTTCTTCTAATAATGGGTAATTTTTTTTTACTCTACGATGTCATTGTAGAAAACTTACATGGAGATTCTTCTGGAAAACTTTATTAAGTATACCATTTTCTAATCGATGTTTTTCAAAATTTTAAATAGAAAATCCTTTATGAAAAACAAAACAGAAAACTATTTTAATTTATTTTAGAATATATAAAATATATTGGCCCTTACCTATTTAAAAATAAAGTAAAAGAATTGAATCATGCTAGGATTTCATAAAATCGTTCGTTGAAACAAATTAGTGTCTAAGCAAATTTAATTGTTAAATTATAAGAGATTGGAACCTCAAACCTTAGTTAAAAGCAGATATTGGTTATGTTCCTTGACGACAAAAAAAGAAGAAGGTTATGTTCGTTATTTCTCGTATAGCAGAACTAATCGAGATATCAGTTTGGGCTACAAAATAATCTGAAGTTGTATTTCTTTTTATGATAATAGAAAATTGACACATCATATCATTGACAGCCATGAATACTATACTAAACATATTAACCGTTCGCTTTAACCTTTGATACAAACAAATCTAATAAATTTGGACTAGGATTTTCTTAAATTATATATGTCGGCACATATTCAATTTGGTCTTATAATATGAATTGTGTTGTAATGATTGTCTACACAATATTTCGTGACAACGACAAAATTAATTTTGGGAGAAAATGCATGAAGATGAAGGAATATCCAAAGGGCACGTCCGTCTCTTCGTGTACGAACGAACTCGCCGTGATATGAAAGGTGTAAAGGGACGTATTATCACAGAAAATCAAATTTGTCATTTTACGACAACTTGGCTTTCATCATTTTTGCATGGGACTTGGTGTCGAGAGCATACCATAAAAGAAATGGTGGGCATAATTTAATCACAAAGATAATCATGACACTCAAAATTTGAGGAATAAATTGAATCAATTGCCGCTCCGAGATTAGCAGAATGGAAAAACACCAAGTGATATAATATATTCTTTTTAAAAAAGAATATTATTAGATGCTCGAGATTTGAAAAATGGACTGAATCCCTTATAGTTCCGACGTTGGCGAAGTGAATAAACTTCAAAATAATATGCGAAAATCCAACTCTGTCCCAAAGAAAGAAAGGGAATCCATGGGTCATTCTCGACAAAGCAATTACCTAATGTTGTGGTCATTGCTTTTACAATAAACTTATATGAGATAGAAGCCTTAATAAAACGACTTCCATAAATTGATCATGCAATAGTGAAGACTCCACAACAATTTTTATGTATATATTTCTATATATCAACATCTACATGAATATATATATATATATATATATATATGTAGTTTACCATGTGAAAACACATGAGCATGTGTCATTTTAAGAGTTATATATATGTATATAATCTAAATGATTATTTATTTTCTCCAAAAAAGTTTATATGATTTCTATGAAGGCATGTAGACATAGAATTAGGAAGACGGGCAACCTAATCTTTTTATAACTTTGGCAAGTACTTCAAACATTGGGAACAATACCCAACCAAATGCAAATGTATCATAATATTGTCTAGCTTTGCTCCTCCGCTAGACTTCTCATCTGCTTTGGTTTGGTCTAAGGACCTATCTCCCATCGCCAAGCTCAGTTCCATATGCAAATTGTTCTTCTAAGCTTGTGTCTATGAAATCTGGAAGCAGCGTAATGCAAGATTCCACAATGCTCAAGTCAAATCAGTTCCGCAAGTTATCCAAGACATTCAGACCACACTACGAAATAAGATGGCTGCTCTTGATTCTGAAGCCTCTTCTATTCGGACCAACATGCCTAACCGCATGAATCCAGCTGCATCATCTTACCTCTACCACTGGTTTGAGTTCTTCCAACAAAATCCATGAGCTCAAAAATTTTCTCAATCACAAACTGTTCAATTCTACCAATGCTTGTTGTTGTATCTTTGTTTCTGCTATTATTCTGTTTATGTTGTTACTCTGTTTTGTATGCTTAACAGGTAAGCCATGTAACAATCCTGAATAAATAAAAAGTACGATGCTTCATGGAAAAAAAAATAAAAAAAAAAAATACCCAACCAAATTATCTAGTCTTTCATCATATTTCGATCAATCCCTATTTTTTATTTTTTTTTGAAGGTAGATAGTGTAGTAAAAAAAAGCCATTTATACATAGTTGAACTTTAGTTATGTTATATTGTATTAATTTGAGTTATAAATATATATATGAACTTTAATTTATATTAAAATTATGCATGTAGAGGTAGGTTTTCAACCTACACACATATATATACACGACACCATATCTCGAATGTGGCATTCAACATAAACTCACGGTTTTCTTTAATTTGTTTTCCCCCCTTTATACGAATAATAACTTAGTCTGGCCGACTTATTTTGGGACATTTATATTACACAATTTACTTTCTATTCTATCTTGGACATGGTCAACAAATGAATTAAAATTCGTTTCTGAAGATCCAACGGCTGTAACCGCATCTTTTAGATGACATTTAACCTTTTCAACATTGATTCTCAGTTCACTTGAAATTTCTCCGTTCATCATCAACCTTCTAATGTTATCCGAGACTTGTGACCTTGTGATCGTCTTCTTCTCACCAAGGTTAATCCCAATCCTCCAATCATCGACCACAAGCTTCCTATTTGTAAACTGATCGGTCAAAAGCGGATAACATAACATTGGCAAACCAAACCAAACACTCTCTAGAATTGAATTCCATCCACAATGTGTAAGAAACCCTCCCACTGCCGGGTTTGATATTACTGCCATCTGGCAGCACCATTGGACCACAAGGCCTCGATCTTGGGCTTGGTCCGAAAACCCGGCTGGTAGAAAATCCGGTACATCCGAACCAACTATATCCGGACGTAAAACCCAAATAAAACTAACCCCACTTAGCAAAAGCCCATGGGCTATCTCAATGATCTCCTTCTTACCAACATGTGCATAGCTACCAAACGAGACATAGAGGACTGACCCGGTGGGTCGTCCCTTGAGCCACTCGGTACAGTCTGACTCGGCCCATAAACTTGTGGGGATAGCCGATTCGGTTGAGTAAACCGGACCAATAGCGTAAACCGGTTGTTTAGCTTGTAGAGCCGAGAGTGAGTCTGGTTCAAGTTCTTGCACGGTATTGCATAAGACGAAGTCGGCTCTCTTGACATCTTTAAAGGCCTTGGATAATATTCTATAGACCACTGTATTTGTGTCTACGTCTTTGTCGCTTACTTGAAGATATGACATTAAGTCCTTTGGCTCTATTGCTTTAACCCCTGGTATGTAATCGATCACGTCTTCACGTTTATCTACCATAATTAAAATTCAAAAATAAAATAAAACATAACTTAGAGCATAAATATCTAGGCACCGAGTTCAACAAAAATATATAAATAATTTTTCTTTCGAGATAATACACAAATTTATAATTATCTATGACTTGTGAGTTGTGGCAACTTTCAAACAAAAGGTTTTTGTATGCATTTAAAAAAAAAAGAACATTTCAAATATATCATTGAGATGATTAGATAAGAGTGTTACCAATAGATTTGAAATGACCGTTGGATATGAGGAGATCCATGTGATAATAAAGATTAAGGACCAAGGCAGGTTCGGTCCAAAACGAGACATTAACGAGCTTGTGCTTATCACAAATCATAGATGACCAAACATAAAACGTATCGGCGATCAAGCAAGTCACCGGAGGATCATCACGGCAGGAGATTTTGGCGATGAGATCATCAACATGGGCAGAGAAGACGTGGAGAATGCCTTCAAAAAATTGGTCATGGTTAAGTGAACGGTCAAACCCCAAAGGGAAGCCGTCGCTTACGGTGGTGTAACGTATGTCGAGCTGGCCGGAGCTGCGGGCGGTGGAGAAGATGTCTCCGGAGTCACCGTGGTGGGCGGAGGAGATGTGGTGGTGGATGGAGTCGGTGTTGACGAAAGTGATGGTGAAGCCATGAGAAGCAAGTTTGATGGCTAAGTGAACAAAAGGGATAACGTGTCCTTGAAGTGGGTATGGTATCATCATGATATGAGGCTTCCTCGATTTTGCTCTCTCCATTGATTTTTGCTATTTGGAACAATTTTATTTTCTTGTGGTGTTCTAAGTGATGATATATATATGGATAGAATATTTATCAGGGTTTTGAGTGATATGCGGTCTAAGTGAATTTCTTCTGTGAATAATATTTTATTTTCTCTTACGATGTCATTGTAGAAAACTTGGATGGAGATTCTTCTGAAAAACTTTACCAAGTATATGCCAATTCCTTTTTAACAAAAACAAATTATACTAATTTCACAGCACGATTTTCTAATCGATATTATGCATGACCAGTCCAACCTTTTCAATTTTTCTAAGAAAAAGATGAAAAGAAAATCCTGGCCCTTTTCTTTTCAAAAGAATAATAAAAGAATTGAATCATGCTAGAATTTCATAAAATCATTTTTTGAATATGAACATATGATTAATTTAAAAGAAACAAATTTGGTGTCTACAAAAATTTTAATTGTTAAATTATTAGAGACTAAAATCTTAAAACAGTTGAATCTGATATCATTTTGGGCTACAAAATATCTGAAATTTAGGACCTAATCCGTCGCTTCCCTCGCTTATACTATGGTCTAGGCTTGATTGTAATATATTTCTTTTTGATATGATAATAAAACGACTCATCAAATTAGACACCCATAAACTATACAGTATTTACTATATTTATTTATTAACCGTATTTATTTTGGTCTTTTCATATGTATTTTGTTGTGAATGTGTATTAGAACTAGAATATGCCCTATATAAACTATCAGGAAACAAAAAAGAATATGCCCCATATAAAAGATTTTGTATCATATGTAATTGTGTTGTAATGATTGTCTAGAAAATATCTCGTGACAACAGCAGCCGTCAATATTGATTTTGGAAAAGATGATGAATATTCAAATGGCACGTGAAGACGCGGTCCCTTTGTGTACGAACGAACTCGACGAGATATGAAAAAGTAGGCATATATTGCAGATTTGTCATTTTATGACAACTTGGCTTACATCATTTTTGTATGCAAGTATGGAACCTATCATTGAGGAGATATAACAAAATGTTAAGTTACTCATATTTATAGTTTTTGTCTTACCTCGGATAAAAACTGTATCTTACGGTGTAAACTTATAACTTACCAACCATACGAACTTAATTGCTTCGAAATATTTTATATTGGTGGATTTTCTATAACAAAGTTTTTATATTGGTTGGACTTGGAGCTTCTCCACTATCATTTTAATCATGATTGGCACTATGAAAAGAGTACTTGAGATTTAAAAGATGGAACTCACTCGTAATACCCAAAAAAAAACAAAAAATGGTTTTCCTCATATTGAGGAAACCGATATGGTTTGGTTTACATATTTAGTTTTCAATGATTTGGTTTACAGAAGAAAGTTTAGTGTTGATTTTTAGCATTTGACCTAGACTAATCATTGAGTGTGAGAAAACTGAAGAATGTTTTCATGTAGAGAGGAGAATACCAAATTGAACACATCTGGTTAAGACAACACTCAAGTCCGAGTGTTGATCAATCTTGGTTGGACTGATTAAGTGTAGAAAAGTCGAAGTTTTATAATCTGTCGGAGAGAATAATATTACATACTTGAGAGGAAAAAAAAAAAAAAAAAAGAGGAATCAATTTAGTCTTGTATATATGGCTACTCTATGGTCTAAAAATTTTTCCCAGCAAAAATTAATTGGATGAGAGTTATATTTTGCATCCTACAAATTATAGAATATTCTTCGACATGTTTGCCATGCAACTTGTTATAAACAAAGAAGAAAAGAAAACAGCATTGATAGCCAAATAAGAATGTAAAATAAAACATCAAGTGTACACATAGAAACATGTAATCAGAGACAGAAGAATGTGTCAAAGAAAGAGTTATAAACTTACATCAGATTTTTGTACAGTGAAGCTATTAGTTTTGTGATAAAAGTTTATTCTTTTAAAGGCAAGAGTCACTTTCTTTGTCAACTATCAACATTTTGAACCACCTAAGCTTTTGCTTTGGTTCCATTTCAGACCATGTTTGACTTATCCTTCTTGTTGTCGAACCCAAAGAGCGAGCAGTTTTGAAACGCATCGAGGCTGGTTGGTTGCTATCAGAAATTCAACTGTTGATTAGCTGCAATGGCAAGTTGAAAGAAGAAGAAAAATGACGTGGATTAAATTTTGTTGAAATAATTCAACGTGTAAAGGAGGGAAATTGTGAAAGGCATCAGTACTTATTACAGAGACAGTGATTAAACATAACCAGTATAGTTAACAAACAAAAAACATCTAGAAACGTCAATTTCATACTCTATAAATAGAAAATTGTTTAATTTGATTTAGATGCATAAAAAATATCTTGTTACTATAAAATTTTTATTTATCTCCAATAAACTCTTATTTAAATATTTTAACACCCAAAATGGATCCCAATAATACCCTTTTTAACACCTAAAATTCTTCAACTTATCAGTTTTACTACTCTCCCAATAATTATTTATTTCAAAATCAATCTTTCAAGCAATCCTAAAATATGGGTTTTTACCATAAAAATTGCATGCCCTCAGCTGTTCCAAATGTTAAATATGAAAAAATTAAAAAGTTAACTTGTATTTTAGTTTGATTTTATTGAGAAATATTATTAATTTATAATCAAAAACCAAAAACATAATAAAAAAATAAAGCTAGTTAAACTAGTGTTGAATTATTATGTGGAAGAAAAACAAGATGATGTGGGCTGCTAAAAGAGGAAAAATAAGGTGTTGAAAACAAAAAACATTGCATATAGTATGAGCAGTTTAGTTGAAAACTTGAAACGGATTTACGATTACACAAATCTCCGATATTGAGAGTAAATTGGGATTCTATCTTCATGAACTTCTGTTTCGGCAGGCTCTGTTTTAACAAAGACATCTTTGTCTGACTCTTCAATTTCAGCACCAAACGAAATTATTTTGTGGTGCGAGACATCTTCTTTATCACTCTCTGTTTCTGACTCACTCAGAGTCGTTTTGAAAGATTTCTCTTTACGCTTCTGAAGATTTGGACAGTCAGCTTTAAAATGTCCATATCCTTGACACTCAAAGCATTTGATGCCTCTTTTCTCTTTGCCTTGATCATATCTTCTACGATAACTATTGTTGGATTTTGAGAGCTTATTGTCTTTCAGTAACTCTAGTTTCTTCATGTATTTTTCTATCTTCTTGGTGACCGTCTCATGAACCTCATCACTTTTGCTTTCGCTGGAGAGAAACGCAAGGTTCCTTGTTCTTTCGACGAGATTTCTGTTCTGATCTTGCATCGCCATTTCCATTTCATACGTCTGAAGAGATCCAATAAGTTCCTCCAGCTTCATCTTTGAAACATCATTAGACTCCATCATTGCAGTTTTCTTTGGAGCAAACTTGTCTGACAGAGACGTCAAGACTTTCATGACAACGTTAAACTCTGTATATGTTTTTCCAAGAGCATAAGCTTCATTTGAAATGTCTCTTAATTCTTTGTAGAACTCAGCAATAGAACTGTCATGCTGCATTAACAAACTATCAAATATAGATTTAAGCATAATCAACTTTGTTTGCTTAACCTTAGATGTGCCCTCATAGGTGGTTTCCAGCGCCTCCCAAACTTCTTTTGCTGTTTTGTATGAAGAGATCATCCGAAACTGGCCAACATCAATGGTGTTGTAAATGGCATTCAAGGTTTTAGCATTGCTGGTGTCTTTCTTGAGTTCTTCTGGCGTCCAAAGAGATCTCTCTTTTGGAGATATGTGCCCTTGAGCATCAGCAATCACTGGATCTTTGTATCCAATTAAGACCGAGTTCCATGCATTGCCATCAACGGAGCTGATGAATGACTGCATTATGAACTTCCAATAACCGTAGTTTGAACCATCTAGGAATGGAGGACGTGTCACAGAGCTTCCTTCTCGTGGAGGCTCCATCTAGTCTCTTAAACAAGATCGAATCACTGCAAAAGTTTAAGAACTTGATCAATGACCCCGCTCTGATACCAAGTGAAATTTTATAGAGACTAGATAATATAGATTAAAGTGCGGAAGCGATTTAAACAATAAATATATAAGAGACGACATAACATTTAACAAGGTATCAGCTGGTTCTCTTTCAAACCAACCACTAGTCCTCGGCTGCAAAATATGTTTATTAGATAACTTCAAGAAGACAATACAAGATAGACTTAGAACTAAACCAAGATCTAATACATCTATCTTAACAAAACATGAACTAAGCAATAACAAGTAAATTCAGTTTACTCTCCCTTAATCATGGTTGTCTTCTTCTTGCAGAAGTCTTTGCTTAGTGCTCCTCACACCAATCACAATCTCTTCTCAAGGTTATCTCTTCCAAACACCAACATCAACACAACTTTAAAATAAGAGACTTTCTTTTATATTTCTCTGATTTTACAATGATGAATCGTGAAAGATAAAGATGGATATCTTCCATCTTATATAGAGAAACTCCAATGTAAACTTGCACAATTAAACCTGCATATATTCTCATCTAAACAAGGAAAGATATCATAGTATATTGGCAAGTAACGGTTAGTGAATAATCACCTAATCAAGTAATTCTAAAATAGAGAATATCAAAATATGAAATAAAGACAAGTCATAACTATTTTAACTAAAATTATAAATCAACAATTTATTTATTCTTCAACATGTCGGAAGAGAAACTAGAGACAAACAGTTTAACAAAAGGTTTATACTGGTTTGATCTTCACCACTATCATTTTAATCATGATTGGTCACTATATATGAAAATATTGGTTGAGATTTAAAAAATGGAACTAACTCGTAATAATAAAAAAAATTGTTTTCGTCATATTCGGGAAATCGATATGGTTTGGTTTAGTGAGCCAAATTTAGTTTTCAATGATGTGGGTTGGTTAACTGTAGAGAGTTGAGTGTTGATTTTTAGCATTTTACTTAACCTAAATTAATTACCTAATCACTGAGGGTGAGAAAATTAAATGCTGGATTAAAAAAATTTGAGAAGAGAAAAACAATTTGAACACACATGATAAAGACAACACTCGAAATGTGGAAAATTTGAAGTTTTAGAATTTTTTCGGAGGGAATAAATAGTCCTCTATGGCTAATCTAAGGTCTAAAATTTTCCCCAGCAAAAAATAATTGGATGAGAGTTCTAATTTACGTCATTCAATTGTATATTTGCTCAACTCTTAAAAAAGAATTTAGAATACTCTTGGGCATGTTTTTGCCATAAAACTTGTATTTAAAAATTAAACAAAAATAATTGGATGAAAGTTATATTTTGGTTCCTTCAATTTTTCTTTTGCTCAACTCTTGAAAAAACGAATTTAAAATTTAAAATACTTTATGTTTGTTCTCTTTGTTTTCTCTCCTTATTTTCTAACTTTTAATGACTTATATGGTTTTTTACAATTCACAAGATGTGGATAGTTTCTATTTGCAAGCCTGAGATGATCCCAATTATATGTTTTTCATCACTTGGCCGATAAAAATTCTGATCAAGGAAGGATGTTGTGCTCTCCTGATACATTGAGGTACTACTAGTATGATGATTTATTTTTTTGAACATATGTATCATCAAAAAAGAACACTATATTAACCAAATTTACTATAGCTTATTCACCATATTTGTGAGATAACTAAGACTAGAATGGCTCGACTGACCTCAACAAACTTATTTAGCAATTAGAAAGTAAAGAAAACTATTTGACCAAGGTGAGGAAACTAACTTATGAGATCTCTTATTTTTCAGTTAATCTTTTGGTAACAAAATGTATGTTTCAGATAATAGACACGATGTGGGGGAGGTACGATACAAAAACGCAATTGAGGGCATGTAATAACATACAATCAATGCTAGATGACATACAAAACATACCCATTTCATTTATTGGAGATACAAGCATTATTAACATTTATTGGAAAGAGCTAAAAAAGTCATCCGCTTTGAGATATCAAAGATATTATCTCAATTTAATCCCACTATTGTGAACTTTTAATTTGCTCAGTCATCTCCTTATTTTTGATGTGATTAGACTCGCAATGGACTACCTACCCCCATTACAAGAACACATTTTGAGGAAAAATTAAAACTATATCCGAGATGAAGATTGAATCATTGTATTACAAGACTAGTATGAGGTTAAATGATTTGTGGGTTTAAGTAGACTTGTGAAAATATGATAGTTTTAATAGTTTTATGTTTTATTTGTGAGTCAGGTAGTTTTGAGATTTATGATATGTTTGGGTAGTTTTAATGAAGAAAATAGGGATAGGAGAGGGGGTTTAAACTACTCAAAACTAACCTAAATTGGCAAAAACTACTATCTTTCTAGTTAAAACATAAAAACTGCCCATCCCTCCAATTTCATCTTATTTATCTTTAGGTGAAGAGTCTATCAATCTGATAAATTTTGGGTTTGACTGATTCAAGTGTAGAAAGTTGAAGTTTTGAAAAAAATTTTGAAGGAATAATAGTCTTGTATGGCTAATTTAAGGTCTAAAATTTTCTCCAGCAAATTGGATAAGAGTTATATCTTGCGTCCTACAATTGAGGGCATGTAATAACATACTATCAATGCTACCGAACTTGCAGAACATATCCCTTCCATTTAATGGAGATATTAACCTTTTTTGGAAGAAGCTGAGAAAGCCACCCCAATTGAGAAATCCAAGGTATAATCACAATTTACTCTTAGTACTGTGAGCTCTCTTTTTGCTTAGCCATGTATTTTTTTCTTTGATTAGAATCGAATGTGACCGCTCAACACCCACAAGGGACTATTTGGAGGGAATATATAAGTAGGATCCGACACTCGAGGACATACTAGAGATAGAGGGAGTCATCGTACTAGTACAGTCTGAGATTGAAAAACTTATGGGTTTATATAGACTTCGAAAACCAAAAAGTGATTTGCTTGCGATAGGTGATATTCCAAAAGGTTCATTTTTCTATAACTGACGATGGCGAAGTCGGTTTTGTCTCTTGGAATATATTAAAATCAGTAAACATTCTAAAAACTTTATAACTTTTATAACTTTTAACACTCTTAACATTCTTTTTTCTTTCTTCTAGGTTTTACGACCTTACCTGACAACCACATCGTGGAAGCAAATGGGTGGTGATGTTAGAAACCAGTTTTTCCACATTCTTTGCTCGGTTTATGTTGCCACTGACATGGTGAGTATTTCAAGGTGTATTCGCAATTGGGAAACTGAATATTTCCCTCTCTGCCCGTGGTTTGTATGCTCCTTTTGCAATCCACAAAATTTTGGAACTGATCCTACAACTCAACCCGGACATGAGTGTAATAGATTTTCAATTGAGGAGGCTTTAGAGTATATGCAACAATAGGGAGTTCCCAAAGAACTTTGTGCTACTTTTGGCTGCAAAGACCATGAACCTCCGAGTACGGATGAACCACAGATGGAAAGAAGAAAGATAAGGATCAAAGGCAAACCAATTGCTACATTAGAGGAGGCATTGGTAAAGCTTTGAAAACAGCCAATAGGAGCGTGGTTGATATCTTTCCAAGACTTGTTTAAAGAGTCGGTGAAGAAGTTAAAAAAACAAAAATCTTTTAGGGTCCGCGAGCCGGCGGCTATGCTTTCCAAGGATATCATTCAATTCTAATAATGGTTGTTGAAGAACGCAACGGTGAAATAGTTGCTCTTTGTAAAATGAGTAACGGCACCAAAGTTGGCGCTGAAGGATACGTAAAGGTTTTTCTATCAACAATGTATCTTGTTCTAGGGGTAAGTGCAGATAGTAAACGCCATGTCCACAGTACCTTGGATCCAGTACATCTCCTTTCTCACTTTATTGAACTCGAACTGGACGAGGAAGAAGGCGAGAACGAGGATGAGAAAGACGATGAAAACGCAAAGAAATGCCAGAAGATAAATCCGAAGACAAACAGTATCCTCATGTATCCAAAAAACTTTGTTTCGGGCATGCCTGACTTTTATTTCTGAAAATAGTAATCCATCCTTGTCTTATTTTGGTATTATCTTCAGAACAGATTTTTGACTGTTGACTAATGCTCACTATTTGTGGTTTGCAGATGTGGTGCTAAGAGAGAAGGATCAGTTTTTGAGTTTGAGTGTGACGCAGTGACTAGACGGAGTATTTTTTGGTGCTCAAATATTGAATTGAGTAGTTTTGTGGTTTTGCCAGTACATGTTTTTGTTGGCATGTTTGGTTCCTGAACATGCGAAAAACATATTGTTGTGAATCCGCTAGAAAGGCAAAGAGAATTTAGAACTAGAATTTTTTGAAGTGAATATTTTTTGTCTAAGGTTTTTTATATTTAATATGATGATTTTATTACAGACCGACTTTTTTATATAAGCCCATACAAATCTTACGGCATCTGGCATTTCTTAATTTATTCTTATTCGGGCTCTAAAACAGTACTATTATTTTTAAGTCATTTTGAGTAACTATCTCTCTTTATCTAAAATCGATCCAAAATCATCAACCAATACAAAATCAGTAATTTTTACCATATGTTTTTTTTATCTTTAAAATTAAAAATAGGATAGTTATTTATATTCCGGATGTTTTTGGGTAGTTATGAAGAAAATAGGGGGGTTTATTAAAAATACTATTCAAAACCAACCTAAATGGACAAAAACAACCAATCTCTCCAATTAAAACATCAAAATTACCCATAGCTCCAATTTCCTTTTTAAAAAATATCTTTAATTGAAGAGTCTACCATAGTGTCGATAAATGTTGGGTTGGACTGATAAGTGTGGAAAAGTCAAAGTTTTAGAGCTTTTTTTTTAGAGAATAATAGTCATGTATGGCTAATCTAAAGTCTAAAATTTTCCCCAGAAAAATAAAAATAAACAAAGTGTACACATAAAAAATGTATCAAAGACACAATAATGTGTAAAAGGAAGAGTTATAAACTTACATCAGATTTTTGTACAGTGAAGCTATTAGTTTGGTGATAAAGTTTCTTCTTTTAAAGGCAAGAGTCACTTTTTTTTTTCAACTATCAACATTTTGAAGAACCTCTAAGCTTTTGCTTTGGTTCCATTTCAGACCATGTTAGACTTATCCTTCTTGTTGTCAAACCCAAAGAGCGAGCAGTTCTGAAACGCATCAAGGCTGCTTGCTATCAGACGGCTCAAACCCCCGAGGCTCTCACTGAGAATCAAATCCTCTGTATACTTTGAAGATCTTATGTCCAAATCCAGTGGTCCTAACGAGTCGGGCTGCAAAGAGGAGTTAAACATATTAAACAAGTGTTTCTGAGTATATCACTTTCAGTTTGGAAAAAAAAAAAGATGAGATTTCAAGATTTACCCAATATACATCCGCAAGCCCACAATGGTTCTTCCCTGGAGAATCCATCGCATGAGGGTCTATTGGACCCTCTTCCATTGGATCTCCATGGTCAGATGCCTCATCACCGGATAAAGCCTAAGAGAAAGTATTTGAGTCAGATGAATTTTTTATAAGCAATTGTGGAAGTGGAGTTTGAGACTGATATAGTTTACCTCCACCAATTGAGAAGGCTCTCCATTTACTTTGCCAACACCTTTGGAAGTAACATTAGCCAACTCGGGGGAATCTGCGAGACGATTCTTTTGGAAAGAGAAGGCATCGCGTGTTTCTTCATCGTCCCACAGAGAGGAAGAGCCAGCACAAGTCAGTGGTGGCTTGTTCTGGTGTCTTAGTATATGAGCAGCAATTGCAGCATCAAAAGAGTCCGAGGCAAACGAGACATCTCGAAGGAGGCAATGTGAACCCTCCCTGGCGGGTGGATCCACGCCATCGCTATCTATGTCATCAGGAACTTCACAAAGTAGATCACCTATACTTATGTTAGTAAGACTATCAGCCCATTCTCCAGCTGATAGTGCATTACCGCTGCTCACATGCTCAAATGGAGTAATCACTGCAGAAACAGGTTCATAACTATCTCTAGGTTCTGCAGGACGATCATGGATTTCACCAGAGGCAGATACTAGACCTTGGCTAGGTTCTACAGAAGTCACTTGTTCAGCATTTGAATGTAGAGGTAAGGGTCCTGATTCAGTAAAAAGCATGTTGACCTCGTCCACCTGATTTTCCTCATCCACATTCATGTCATCCTCAAGTAAAGGACAAGAAGCTGAAGTTGGAACTTGAGAAAGAGAACCTGATGCATCATGAACAAACCAACCATACCTGCAAATAAAAATATTAAAAAATCAGTTTTGGATTATTCTGTTATAATTTGACGAGAATGTAAAAGACTAAGAAAATATGAGAACAAACCTTAAGCGGAAAACCGAGGGACTTCCAACCATTGAATGCACTTCTGCTGCGCTTAGAAAAGAGTCATGGGTCCACCTTTGATGACACGTTACAGTTTCTTTTCGTGCATTGTAAGGAAATAGCAATAACTCTCCAGTAGCACAACTTGAGCTTCCCCATTTGCGATTGAGATGTTCCAGTACAGATGATATCTTCTTGCGATTGCTAAGCGTAAGTTCCAGATGCGGATTGAGCTTATCCTGTTAACAAGATCAAGCTCCATCTCAAGTCTCAGAAAAATATTGCTCCTGTCAGTATAAGTCAAATTCGAAGCTTACCATTTCCAAGGATCTTCGAGTAGATTCATCAATTGGGAACAACTGAAGTTTCAACTTAGCAGAAAACTGCATATTTGCATCACTAAGAGGAAAGTCACCAGAGGAGCATATAGAAAGTGGAGACTTTCCAGTTAAATATCTTATGGGACCTAAATCTAAGAAAAGAAAAAGAATCTGACTCAGAATTTGCATATTTTAGTCAACAATAAACAAACATCTAAGAAAATGAAATATGAAATATCATCAAATAATTATAGCAAGTAAACCTTTTTGACCATTTATATCTTTGTCGATTGATGTTCGTTCCAAATGCTCTGCAGCATCAGCAACCAAAGAGACCCCATCTATTGCAGCTTTTTCCCATTTTTTATAACCTGCTGAAGAGGGAAAAACTGCTTCTGAGTCAAATAAGAACCCGAAACTACATCAAGGTTTTCAAATACCAACTTAAAATCTAACATAAACATGGAAGACTAAAAGTAGATAATGTCCATGCACTGCCTATCCAAGAAACATGCATAGAAAACTAGCAGAGAAAGAACCTTGTTTTCGCCGTTGCCTTCCACCTCTCCCAAAGACTGTATCTTCTTTTTCATCACCAAGGCTAACACTTAAGCTTTCACCATGTTTGGTAGATGCTCTTCCTGGTCCTAGCTTTTTAACATTTTGGCCATCGCAAAGAAGCAGTTTAAATGGACGATTATCCAATCCTCTTTCTCTGCTATTACTTGAGATGTTTCCAAGGGAAGCGGAAGAGAAATTTTCTCCCTGGCAAGCCCGTTTTCTTATGCTCTTTCTGCGGTCTTTCAGCAATTGGTGTTCCTTCATGAAAAGGGTTGTTAGAAAATAGTTCGAAAACAAGTCCTTGTAAAATCCAAGATGTTTTTTTAGTTCAAAGGAAATTTGCATTTACAAACTAACCAATGCCTCTATGAATAACTTGAATCTCCGGGGTTTTAGGTGAAGTTTTGAAGCTTTGCAGCTATACTTTTCCAGTAAAGACCACCTGCAAGAAACATCAAAAAGCATGTTTACTTTACACAGAACAGCTCATGATACACAACTTGTTATCTAGATAAAATTCCCAGAGAGTAATGTTCATCACTTGTTTATGATAATGTACTTCAAAATCTATAATACCAGCACAAAGCATAACAGAAAAGAAATGTATATATCAAGTACCATCGTAGCATTGCACCATTTGTGTCCTTGGGGTTCTTGGCATCAAGACTCAGTTCCGGACCCAACAGCTTGTTCATCCGCCTCACTAAACGATAATAGTAATGCCTAACCTGCAAATCACAACAAGTTTCCACAGCCATGAGAAAACAACACCAAGCAAGTACGAGTGAAGAGAAATCGAAACCCAAACTTCTAGTAACCAACCTGGTCCTTGTTCTTGCTTTGAACACGAGAAGTAATCTTCTCGAAATTCTGCAAAATCAACACAAAGATAATGTCACTCAACACATAACAACAAAGAGAAAGAAGAAGCAAACTAAATCCAAATTCAAAAGTTAATACCTTTCCAACTTGACGAAGCGCAGTGAAGAAACTTTCCTCTTCTTGATGTGTCCAAGCAGCCCATTGCCTAGTTGGCTTCTTAGCTACACTCAGAAACAATACACAAACATCGACTCAGCTAATAAAAAACACACAGAGAATCAAAAACTTCTGAATCAATGATAACATACCAGGAAACTGAGTAACACTAACAGAAGCAGAAGACACTAAATTAGGGTTAGTGTTCTGATTCGATATGCGGCCTTCATCGATAGGACCTTCAGTGTTCAACAATACCTCTCGCTCGGCTTGCATTGTACAATAATGCATCAACGGTTTAAGCATTCATGCTTTTGAAATCCTCCCCAAAAAAAAAAACACAAATTGTAACTCTTCCTTTCTCTTGATTTTTCAGCTTCCTACAAAACAGAGTAATGAATTGTTACCATGAATATCAAAATTCCCCAAAAATGGCGAAACTCAGAACTAATCATATGGTAATCATCAACTAGAAAATCACAAGAAATTTAGCAAACGTGATTCGTAATTTCTACATCCATAAAACAAAGTGAAAAAAGAAAAAACAAATTCGACCTCAATAAAACCCTAAATTTAATTTCACCAGATCAAAATGAAAACGCCCAATTTTACCCAATTCGATACCCTAATTAGCTTAATTTGACATGTATAAATTTAAATCTGGTAAGGGAACACGAAAATTTGAAGAAACAAAATTAGGAACTAGGGTTGCTAAATACATACTTGACATTTTCGAAATTTTACTAGAAAATCAAAAGGGAACAAGTTTGACAACAAAAAAAAACGAAATAAAATAGAAGAAAAATTACCTGAGAAATATAGAAATCGTGAAATAAAGATTAGAGGCTGGGACTGACGAACAGTAGTCGCGAATTTAGGGTAAATCGAACGAAATTGGAAGCCGAAGGTATTTTTCCGACGAACGTCTACGGTTGAACCGAGAGAGAGCAAAAATATTTTATTTTTCTTGTTTTACATTCACATAAAATTAAAAGAAAAAAAAAAGATAAAATGAAGGTAAATTAATTAATTACTAGTACTTGTTATCTAATCTATGATGTGAAAAATATATATTTTAATATTTAATGGTGTGTTAGTACTTTGTTGTTGAACAAAATATTTAATAATGTATTTATTAATCAGAATTTCAATTCTTGATATTATTAAGTAAGGTTTAAAAACAAACTTTTCGAAAGAATCATATATTACTTATTTATGAATATGAAATCATTAGTTTAATCTTTATTGTCTTAGACTCTTAATTTAATCAAATAAAGCTCACTCTAAGTTTGCTGCCTTCATCACGCTAAGTATGATTTAAACAAATAGATTACGAAAATTGGAAAAATTAAGGCATCCTTTTCAAATAATTTAATGAAAATGGAAATAAAATATTTTCTATCATTTTGCCCTCTTTTAAAAAGAGAAAAGAAAATAAAAATTGGTTCAATCGTAACGCACGTGGCTCGGTTTGGCATCTGGCAAAGTCGCATGCTGTAAGAAAAAAAAGAAGCGTTGCAAGTTTTAAAAGTTAAAAGTTAATAGACGACAAAAACAAAAAAAAGTTAAAAGTTAATAAAACTTAAAACGCTACAAAATAAGATTTCGAATTGTTTTGAGTTGAAATCGTCTCAGGCCCTATAAGAGGAATCAGGACTGATCCAATAAATAAATGTTTGGGCTTTAATTTTGTCCAATAGTAACTAATCCACAAGTTCCATTACATTAAACTTAACATAATGAATATTCAGAGTCGGTTGGCCGATCTTAAGAAGTTTATTTAGGAAAGAATATGATCTTACCGCTATGGTCCCAAAATAAAACATTTGATACTAAAGAAAAAACATACTAATGCACAAATTTTGGAGAATTCGAAATATTTAGGCTGTTAAGATCTATAGCGGATCTTTAGCTGGAGCTTTTCTTATTCGAGTCGTTTGTATGAACTTTTAAGGTTGATCGATTATATATCCATTGTGACAGTATTTTCAAGTTCCTGATAGAATAGAATACTTCAATTTAAGTTAAGAGTCTTAAGTATATTATTCTTAAGTATATTTTTAAGTTAAGAGTACAAAACTAATCAAAACTAATCAAAACTAATCAAAATTTTTTGATCTCACGGTTTAACTTCGAAATGGTACCACGGTTTTTTATTATTTATCAAAACTATTATATGGTATATAAAAAAGAGAAATTCTCTTAAATAGCACTAGTTGAAGTTTTTGTTCCATAAATAGCACTTTTCTTTTTTACAAAAATAGTATTTTTATAAAAAATAAAATTTTAAATTTTTTGTTTGGGTTCAGTAATGTACAATTGAAGGTATAGTTTGTTTTAGGTGAAAAATATAATTTAGGATTAGGGACTTAGATTTTAGGGTTTCTAAAGCTTCAAATTTTAAATTCTAAACACTAAAAAGATGAACTTTGGAGATTTTGTGTTATATAAAGAAAATAATATTTAGTAAAAATGTTATTTTGTCTAAAAAAATAGTAGTATTTATGGAACAAAAAATTTATTTAGTGTTATTTACGAGAATTGTCCTATAAAAAATCTATAACCATATTAAAATATATGAACAGTTTCTTTATAAAAAAGCATTAATGGGTTTATTTGTATTGGTTAAAAGTTGACTTATCGTTTTTGTTAAACAACTGAGTTCAAAGGATGTAGAAAGTCAGAAGAGGGATATAAAGGATGCGACGAATCAATATGACTTTGGGCTTCTCATGCCCAAAATG
Source organism: Cardamine flexuosa (assembly GCA_963555745.1). Lineage (NCBI taxonomy): Eukaryota > Viridiplantae > Streptophyta > Magnoliopsida > Brassicales > Brassicaceae > Cardamine > Cardamine flexuosa. The sequence goes on from OY743217.1 coordinate 4,693,010, forward strand.
TTTTGACAACTTCAATTTGTTACGCTGAAGCGTAGAGATTTGACCAACAACAGGTGCACAGAACTGTCATAAGGTTATTTTCAATTTCATAGTCTTCCAATAAACAAAATATCATTTGAAAAAGAAAAGAGAGTCAGTTTTAATTGTTAATATGTATAATATTGAAACTGAAACTTCATAAATAACTTGAATTTAGTTGAAAATATAATTAAACTTGTCAAAATGGATTTCAATAAATTCAAACCTTATTGATTTAATTATATTTTTTAAAGAAAAGTAAGGATAGTTTTCTGTTTCTTTTTGTGTGTGGTAAAAGTAAAACTAAAGCTATATTTTTCTACCATTACAGATTTTTTAATAATGTTAAGGTATTACAAAAACACTTGTAGTTTATCCATTAATGCTAGTAATGTTATTATGTCCACATCCAAATTCAAACTAAAATAATTGTTATTGGTAAAAAGGGGAAAAGAATAAAAATAAAAAAGGTCAGGATCGGCTTGTCCCTCAGCATGATGATTGATTGATGAAGATGCATCATCTCACGCATATTTAAGTCAAAACCAGCAGATTCCAAATCCAAACCCTTTTCAGATTCGCGACATAAACCCAATTTTGGCGCCAACATCATACGACATAATCAATTATCCCATTCTTTCATAGAGCATACGTGTTCTTGTACACAATGTCTACTATTATTGTAGCTTTTTGTAAACACTTGCAAAATTGTATAACCAATAAATAGAAACAAATGCAAACTTTCGAGTATTTATCTGTTTTTGACGTTTGTATAATTGACAAAGTGATTAACTGTTCATTAACAACCATTTTTAGCAACAAAAAATCTTATATGACTGAACTCAAATATATAACTACTTGAAAAGTGGTTTAAAAAAAAAAAACTAAAAGTTATACGTCTAACATTTACACCTTTGGAAAGTAAGATTAGTCTTTAATAAATTATTCTTCTAAATAGACATCGATCGAGCTCGTGTCTTCCTAAATACTTTTGTTTTTAGATTATTTAGGTTCAACTAGTAGCATAACTTCATACCGGTTACTTAAAAAAATGTTATCAATAACAAAACAGTAAACTTATTTGCTCATCATGCATTATAATTATTTAAAGTAAAATAAATTTATAGTTATTATATAGTACTAAGATATATATGTTTGACCAAAATATAATACATATATATATATATATGTATATTCTGTTTCATTTTAGCTATGTTATGTTTGCTTTAATTCTTCTATACTAATCACACTAATTACTTACTCCACTTTTTTATCACATATGTCTTCCATTTTTATTTTTATTTTACTGTTGAGAATTCTAGTTTTGTGGTGAGTATGCAGTATACACGTGGCAATATCATAATACAATTACAATTAGAGAGGGATGGCTATCAACTGATTTATAACCACAAAATAGATATCCACTAGTATATTTTGCATTTATTTAATTAAGTTTTTTTGTATTTTCTGCTGCCAGATCCACTTCCATGAAGGAGACATGGGGTGGGCTTTGATTGTATTTTGCAACCTATCACCTAATCGATATTATTATTGTTATTATTTTAATATTTATCATATATATTCATAGTGAGCAATGACATAACATCTTAGGTGGATTCCCATTTTGATTTCAAAGATTAATTGATATATGTATTTTAGTATCGTTTGTCTAAATTAACTTGATTCAGACAATTCCAAATACGTTTCTAGGTAAAGAAACACCTTTTTTGAAAACTGAAGCCATAACAAAGTTTTATAAGCTCCAAATAGCCTATACATGTTTACATATAAGCCAAGATGACGAAGATATATATGTTCGTAACTTGACCAGCGTTTGACAGACTTAACTAACAAAACTTTGAATTGTTTTACAAATATGACAATATTTTGGTACTATTAACTAAGTCTATGAACAAAATTCCTGGTGGAAGAAAGTTTTGTAACCGATTTGACTAAAGTATATATCATCATTCATCAACATGATGTTTTGCATTTGCTTAAAATACAACATTAAACGTGTTTGATAATAAACAAAATTTAAATCTGTGAGTTACTCGTGATATATATATATATATATATATAAAGGTTCATGATCTACAAAGTCGGTTAACCATGAGTTAAAACTGGTATCAAACATAGAGTTTACGTATAGAAAATTACGTTTAGGAAGTTTATTACGTGGGAGCAAGACAAATAAGTATTATACAATCTTACTATTTTCTCCATCATGATAAAAGTAAAAGGTTACCAAATAACGCCGTTGAAATCTTAGCCAGATTATAGACATGGTTTTACCTAGGGTCAAACATGATTTAAAAACTTAATATCCTACTCGTAAAAAACGATCAAAAATAGAAGATTTTTGGTTTATTCGATTTTGTTTAGCCCCAAATGATAAAACTTCTTTACTTTATTTGTATTGTCACTTTTCATTTTTGTCACTTTCTTATTTATATTTCCACTAGCTTACATTGTGACGTTAGCCAAAATATTTGTGTCATATGAAAGAAAGAAAAAGAAGTTGACGGGAAATCAATTACTTTTTCTCCTTTGTTTTTTGTCCATCTCTCTCTATTGCGACAAGAAGTGATCAATTTGGCAACACGTACATGTACACATGCAATTATTTGCCTCTATAGCGAGTTCTACGTTATCCTTAACGTATTTTATTATTCTTTATGAGTAAATCTATTATGTACATATAATTAATCGATATGATTCCATAGAGAAAAGTTCGTAATAAGTGGATTATGGGGCATTGAGGATATATTTATACTTAACCATCCTCAAAATAGGGTGTGCGTGTTTAATTTATCCTCAGCCTCCAATGATTGATTATTGCATGATTTGAGTTGAGGGAAAATGTAGAATATCGGATACATATATATATATAAATACTCAACAAACTTTCAAAGTTTATTGTGTATACAACTAGATATAGACAAAAAGAAAAAAGAAAAGAGAAATGAAACAAAATGTGACGGAATCATTATCAACATGACTTTGTTTTGATCGTTTTGTCTTTGTACATCAGTCTAGAAGAAATGTACGCAAGGATCAAGTCGCTATTTTTTTTCCCTGTCAAGATTAAGTCACCATTAATCATGCTAAATCATGTAGTAGTTATTAAGATAATTAATGGTCATATATGACAATAATTCACACATATACACGTACGAAAGCAAACAAATGCTATATGTTAACAACACTTGCGTAATTGTGCAACTAACAAAATTATTATCGCATTCAAACATAGATACACACACGAAGATGGTTATGTAATCTTCGTTTAAAATATATATATATAACGTAATATTCCACTAATATGATTTCATAATATATATATTGATATGAAGTAGTACACAACAACATGAGTGAATATTATTTTCTTTTAAAATGATTCCTATATGGATATGAAATATACAAGGAATCCCTGATGGGTAAAAAGAGTCAAGTAAATACGACTTTGATTTGGTTATGTTTTTAAACCGGTACAGCTACCCGTTAAGAAAATAGACATGTTGAATTTTTGAATCTCGGCCAAAAGAACAAAAAAACATATGGCGGTTTAGAACCAAAAACGAAGTTGCTCCAAATAGACTTACACTAATTCAAAGGTACATGCCAGCCAAAAAGTATAGGACATATTAGAAAAAGGTATTTGAAGGAATCACAAAAATGTAAATGGTTTCTAATTAAGACTTAAGACGACATATTGTCCTTGACAATTAATATGGTTTATTGAGAAAATGGCTTTCATTAGTTTTTGCACCAAGATTATCATAATTGATGTTCACCTTTTCAAGATTTTGAACAAGTTAATCATTTTGAATAATTTTCTACGTAGGTCAATGAACCAAAATGATTTCCTAATGGAAAAAAAAAGTCATCGTGTTAAATAAATAAATATTCATAAATAACCCGTCTAGAAATACCAAGAACAACGATAGTTCTACCAAAACCATCCGTCTTGAACGATAGTATAAACTATAAGTATGATATTCCTTTCAATAAATCACATTATTTTTGTCACTTGTTTGCTGACACTACAATTAAAGTAAAGCAATTATTTGTTAAGAGAATTAACTGACAAGGCATGAATGGAACGGTATTACACGTAAGAACCTGATGGCTCCATCTAGAATTAAATATTTTACCTAATTTGTTTTCCACATTTAGAATTACGACCCTTAAGAGTTTCCTATATTCACAATTCAATAAATCCTAGATGCTCATGCAACAACGACTTCATACAAATATGAAGAGAGTTCTAAGTGTTTGGAAAATATTATATTAACAGAAATTGTAAAAACGCCAGAGAATCAAACATTGGAGCTCATATATATCAACATATAACATGATAATAGTTCTCCCAATTATTTGTTTTTTTTCTTCCGTGAACTCTATTTAATACTCATTTCATTCCTACATATCCTTATATTAGCAAATCACAATGTATACTTTGAATGATTAGAACAATTCGGTCTCACTAACTTTGACTATAATTTGTAATTATAATCACTTGTTATATACAGAATTAACTTGTTATATAGTTATATACACTTGACTCGCATCATATCTAGATTTTACAACAACTTATGTCATCATATTTTTTATGTTAAACGTGCTTTATATATTACTGAATTGAAACTATATAATTAATTTTGTGATACATTAATTGAATTATTGAAAGAGAGCGCTAATGATTAATTCAAATAATAAAGAGAAAACTTTACTTATATAAAGGGTAACAATAATTACCATGGAGATAACAATAACATAGTTGATCGAAAATAAAATGGCTTTTATTAGCTTTTCCACCAAAAAAATCATTAACTGTTGTTCATCTTTTCAAAGTTTCGTACAAGTTAATAATCATTTGGAGCATCTTTCCTCAAAGATCGATGAACCAAAATGATTTCGCAGTGGGAAAACAAAAAAAATGCAAAATCCGTCTTGAAAGAGAATTAAATTACTTTTCAACTTTATATTTTACATTATTATTATAATATGTTTGCTGGCACTACAATTAAGTAAATCAACTAAATTATTTAGTGTTTAAAAGAACTAAACTACAAAGGAACAATGTTACACGTCAGAAAACTGCTGGCTCAATCTCGACTTCAAAATTCTATCTAAAAGTTGCTACTTGTGTCCCACATTTTACGTTTCGGCCCTTACAGTTTCTCATCTCTACAATTCAACCCCATAATTACATAACGGAGCAACTGTTGGGATTCTCGTCGCTGAACATTCCAGGAGGAGCATAAGCATTCATGTTTGGCTGCGCGTACGGCACGTAACTCTCACTCGTGTAATTATATCCCGAACCTGGATAACTCTGAGGATCCACCGAGTAACTCTGACCGTACACGTGTCCTTCTTGCCAATACATCGGAGCCGTCGGATAAGATGAGTACCCATAATAATCCATCTTATTAACCATCGCTACCGCCGGCGCACCTCCTCCGCCGCCACCTTCTTTTTTCTCACCGTCTCCGGCCACTTTCTTCTTTTCTCCGCCGTCTCCAACCTCTTTCTTCTTCTCTCCACCGTCGCCGGCCTCTTTCTTCTTCTCTCCACCGTCACCAGCCTCTTTCTTCTTCTCTCCACCATCACTTCCTTCCTTCTTTGCTTCACTAACTACGGTGGCCGGAGCCTCTGCCTTTGCGGCAGGAGCAGCTTCGGTCTTCTTTTTCTCGGCGGCTCCGTCGTCTTTTTTGGCGGGAAGAATAGGCTCGACGGTTCGTTTGAGCTTTTTATTGAGAAGAGGTACAAGTTCTTTGACGTCCATCGTTCCCTTCACCGTCACAACGTCTTTTGCTCCGTCAATAACCACCACTTGGACCCCTGTTTAATTTCAATAAATAATTTAATTAATTAGCATGTTTTAGTGTTTTAAATTTTGCAACTTCATTAGGTTATTAATTAATCTCCTTACCTTTGATTTTCAATATTATTTTCTTGATTTTCTGAGTACATCCTTCACAATGTAGTCTAATCTTTAAAGCCACCGAGCTCTGAACAAAATAAACAATTTAAAGTCAAATCAATAATACTTTGTTAGACAATAAAATCTAGTTTTACTTTAAGCTGCCTAATATTTTTTCGATTAGCTTATCTACCTAATTAACTAGTGTCAACCACACTATAATTTTTTTGTTACAAGTTGCTAACGTACACCGTTTAAAACCAAGCGTACACTAGCAAACTCTTAGTTGTCTCTTGTCCTTATACAATTAATAAATATATACCTCTTTGGGAGCTGCTGGAGGTGGAGGAGGAGAAGGAGCCGCCGCCTTATCTCCACCGTCGGCTTTCTTCTCTACAACGGCAGCGGGGACAGATCCTTCTACCTTCGGCGGTGAAGGTGGCGGTGGATTGGTGAGTACCACCTTTCTCTTCGTTTTCTCCTCCAACTTCTCACATAGTTTCGCCGGATCTAATTTCCCGACCACTATAAGCTTATTACCACCGGTATCCGCCGTCACATCTTTCACTCCGTCAAAGTGCTTCACTACTCGCTTGATCTTCTTTGCGCAGCCTTCACAGTGCATATCAACTTTGTAAACAAAGGCTGAGACAGCAGCGGGCGGAGCTACCGTGGAATCTCCTCCGCCGCTCTTTGGCTTGACGTCCGTCGTCTCAGCTACGACTCCGGTGGCTACCGGCTTCTTTTCTTGTTCAACTTTGGCACTTGCTTGGACCTCTCCCATTCTTGCTTGAAAATAAAGATATTTTAGAAAATAGGGACTGTAATTAAAAGGATGAAGAAATGTTTGAACGAGAATATGCGGAGCCAAATGTGTGTATTTATAGAGAAGAGAGTGCGTGGACGTGGAGATTATTATTTTACTATATTGTTAGATACTTAATTTACTAAATATAATGTCTGTATTTGTTGGGGGGGGGGGGGGGGGTGAGGTCAGCGAGATTGGGCGTTTGACGGTTTGACACAAGTGATGGTACTATACACGAAGGCACCAAGTTTCTGATCAAAGATTAATTAATCATGGATAATGTTAGGTTATAGTGTATATATACTATATATATGTACAATTTATATTTTTGTTAAAGGTAAATAACATTGCTTTTGAAAACAAAAAGGGCATCATTTCTCAGCTTTGACTACTTAATGACTAGAGTCTAGATTAGCCGAATCTTATTCAGTTTTAAGGTAAAAATACATTCGACCAATAGTCACAATTCCAAGAATATACACTATGCCTTGTAAGTTATAAGCCACAAAATTCAGTATGAAGATATGTACCATGGTCTTAAAGGCGAACTGATTACGGAAGCTATGCCTCATTGCATATTCTGGATTCTTAAGTAATCAGAAAAAGTTGGGATCATTTTGCTAGCTACTAAATAAAGTGAAAAATATTATTTTGTAAATAGTTAAAATATATTCAATCATAAAACTTGTTCACCAAATTTTTGTTCATAATTTTAATAATTTGAGCAGAAGGATAAGTGGATGAATAATTTTCATGTGATGGAGAAATTAACTGCTGATTCAATAATAATTCAAACTTTGAAAGATACGAAGCCAGATTGATTAGACAACAAAGCATGTAGAAGAACAAGAGGACAGTTTTATCCGAATTTGGTGAGGTACAAAAATTAGGTGTCAAGATCATACTAATGCTATCAACTATGATCTCTAGACCTATTGATTGAACTGAATTTTTTCATCACATCATTTTTGAATTCTTTATTTTTGAAAGAATTTGTAAAGAAATTAAAGATAAAGGTGATTTGATTTCTTCTGATAAATGGGGTATTGGATAAAGAAATCCATGATTCTGCAAATTGCATAGTCTTGTCTTATTTCTAAGTGAAGTTGATGGAACCTCCTTTTCTCTCCTCTTCTCCTTTTCTGTTTCCAATTATTAAGAAATTTCAAAAGCCATATATTTTTTTTAAAAAAATATTCAATGATTTTATTACAAACATCAAGTTAAATTTTCCAAAATAATTTTTTTACAGTTTTTTAATAAAAAATAATAATTTACGTAGTTAGTAATTGTGCTACTGTTTCCTAAATATTTTGGAAGCAGATTCTCTTATATTACGTAAATATTAAATACTGATAATGTTTATAGAAGAATACTAAAAAGAAATTTAATTTTTCATAATATATACAGCAACTTTTTTGGGTCAACTATACAACAACCTTTTCGTAAGAAGTGTACTAGAGAACTGATTAAAAAAACAAAAAAAAAAACTTCTTACAACAGATTTAGCAAAACGTTTTAGATATTGTGATATTTTTCGGGAAAAAATAAATGATACTAAAATACCACATTTTAATATTAATTTCGTTTAACGCATAATAAGATTAAACATTTTAAAATACAAGAAAAACGACAAAATCGCACATGGTTTATTTAGTCAAGTAGTTTGACCGATATATGTATTTGGTACTAATACATAGAAGAATTCAAGACATGTGTAGTGTACTAGTATGCATATATTAGTAAATTAACAACAAAGAATGTGCATCTACTAATATCTATTTTCATCACATTAAAAAAAACCCAGTATGAAGAATATAATTTCCACGTTTCGTTGTAATAGATTATTCATTTCACCTAACCAATGCGCATACACTACTACTCACCCAATTCGTACAGATATATATTTTTAAAAAATTTCCTCTATTTTTAAAATTAAGTTTAATTAAATCACTTTGGTTTTTATAAGTTTCAGCTCTATGAAAGCAGCCAAGAACTGCCTATCTAAAAAAACATGGGCTGCCGTCTAGAGACAGAGACATGGGGAACTGCTCTTTAACTCATTGCGTATTTTTGGAAATTAACTTATTGGGTTCGATGTGTGAAAAACTGAATTTATTTGAAATCTTTTCAACTGAATAAACAGTAAAAGAACGAAACAAAAGATGAGAAAAGTAAAAAAATGTCTCAAAGAGTTGCGTAATTGCGTTTCTTTTCGTCCTTTATCGGTCCATTTTGTCAACATCATGTTTCAATGTGTTTTTGTTGAATATTTTTCATATGATCCTAAGTGACGTAATACATGAGGTGGACAATTATTATTTTCACATGAGATAATATCATCCATCCGTATGCATAAGAACTGATTACTTTACTTTAAACACAAGTCACCATTTTCTCCACACATTGTTTTTGGCAAGTTTCATTACTCTCGTTGTAGCTTCAGAAAATGACCATTCAATATGGTTATTAACCGTCGCCATGTCAGTTTTTATTTGCTAGAAAGTTCGCAGTGCATCTCATCTGAAGGTGAAATTGATTGTGTTTTAGAGGAATAAAACGACATGAATTGTGGAAACTTTTACCATTTACACTAAAAGTTGAAGAATAAAGAATCTCAGTCGTTTTGCTATAAAAATAAATGAAACATAACACATTTGAAACGAAAATGTTAATCTCGAAACTGCATGAGAATGATACACATATTCCTCTGATCTCCATATATTATATAGTAATCATTTTCATATTCAGCTTAATATTATATCAATTTGATATAATATTAAGCTGAGCTAAGAGCTTGAGAGTCAGAAAGTAAAAATATATGTGATAGTTCAGAGACGACATGAAAAAGGTGGGAAATAGCTAGAAACGTTTACAAATCAGGTTTAGTGGGGGCATAGACCAATTAAATAGAACCAATCCAGCAAGAACATCATATCTAAATGGATCTTCATGCAACACTATAGAATAAAACAATATGTAAAGTTTGGATTTGGTACCGGTCTATTTCACTATCATTGTTACAATTATTGTTCTCCTCGGCAAAATCACTTTATTTTATTAGAACAATACCGTATCGACTAGTGTAGAAGTCTCTAGAAAAAAAAAAAAAAAAAAAATTTCCACGCGTTTCTAACAAATCAGCACGACTAGCTAGCATTCTCTTACGATGAATAAACTTAAGAGAACTACGAACATCAGATTCCGTGGAAAAAACAAACCATTCTTACATATGAGTCGACAAACTAGTTGATTAAAGAGTATTGTATAAACCCACAAATCATACGCCATGTTTGACATCCTATTGTTTTGATATGCCATAAATAACCTACTTCGATAAGAATATTTCATCGGTCAGTTGTAAATTTCACCACAGGTTTATATATGAGTTCTTGATCATTTGAACTGAACCAGGCTGAACTTTCGAGCATTGCAATGAAACTCTGTTACCAAAGAAAATTCTTTGAACCTCACCATCATGTGTTTCTCTTATTTAGTTATTGATCTAGTTTCTTTACTTCACATGTTTCAGTCGATCGGTACATCCCCAATGCTTCAGTGCGAGATTATCTACTCAAAACTAGGAAACACAAAAAGCGGTAATTAAGTTTATTGTTCCTTGGCATTGTTCCAAATTAAAAATAAAATCAGATAAAATTTCTAATACTTTCTATAAAACAATTTAAAGTTAATATATAGATCTTTAAATTCATAAAATTTCAATAATAAAGTTACCATAATCTTTTCAAAATAACATCTTGAAATTATGTGTATATTTTTTTTTTTGATTTGGTAATTTCTGATCTAAATAATATAATATATATAAATATATGATTCTGAAATTTGATATATGGTATTTACCTTATATATGGTAATAATACAAGTTAATTGAATATTTAATGAACTCAAATTTTGGTAAAAGGTATACTATATGAAAATATTTGGTTAGTATCTATAACATAAATGACATTTTATACTTATTTAAAGATTTCAATCATTAAACGAATATTTTTTTTGAATTTATTAAATTTTTGATTATTTTTTAATTTTAATTTCTGGAAATCTGCAGTTTTATAAAATAATTTATTATTTAAAATATTATTTTTATTAAAAAAAAAAAAAATTTATATTAAATGGATTCAATCTAAAACTTTGTGTATTCAATACAAAATAAAAAATTTGTATATCTTTATGGAAATCTATAATAGTTGGTAGATTTTTATAGAATTTTCCCATTTATATAATCTTCTTGCAATAAAAATTTCGATATTAGAGAGTAATTACAAATATCTTATAGTGTTTTTTTCCCCTCTTTTTTTAAATCGAATATCTCTGTTAATGTGTAATTTCAAATTCTAATAATATTAATTTTCTTCAAAGCCTATTTACAATTCCAACAAACAAAACGTCTAATAAGATTAATTTTCTTCTATTTCCACACTAAATCAACAGAAGAGACTAATGAAAATGTGTAGTACACACCTTAAACAAGAGAACAATTGCAACAAATACAATGGAGTAGCCATAGATCTGCAGAACAGAAACAAAAAAAAAAAAAAAAAAAAGTAATTCAGTTAACAACTTGTAGTATCTTGCAATAATTAGCAAGGTTAACAACACAATTTTCAAATATCCGTTATTGATTGTACTAAACGAGGATAGAAGTTAGATGAAGTAAAAGATGAAACAAGCTCCACAAAATAAAATAAAAATTCTGAATGAAACATAGTGTGACTGTATGAGGCTACCATACTCACTTAATTAACAAATATGTGTAAATTGACTAATTCCATATTATGGTCTTAAAATTCGATTATTTACTGGGCTATTAAATATAATAATAAGCCCATGTGAATAACTATGAGCCTATAAAACTCTGTTGGGCCTGCGTCAAAATCAATCATATAAACCGCCAATTTTTTTCTTTTAGGTTAATCTTACTTTATAAACTGAAACCGACTATTTTTCTAGGGTTTCTCTTTCACCACCGTCGTCTCCAGCTACTCTCTCCTGTGGTTTCTTCTCTGAATCGTAAGTTTTTCTAATTGATGTTTAAAATTCGTTTAGATTCTTATCAATGATGATTCAATTTCACTGCTTTAGGAAGATAAAATGGGTAGATGTCCAACTAGAAAGGTAAAGAAGAGGAGATTATCTCACAAAACAGCCCGCCGAGACAAATTCGAAGTCAAAGGCGACGATTTGGTTTACACTGAGTTACGTAAACCAGATTCGGAGATTAAACCTTTTCAGCTTGACCAAGATTTGCCTGGAATGGGTCAATTCTATTGCTTACACTGCGAGTAAGATTATATTTCTAAATCTTATAACCTTCATTTTGTAAGTTTCAAAATCAGCTCTTTAACTTGATAATGTTTCCAGTCGATACTTCGCCAATGCAACAGTGAGGAATGATCATTTCAAGACTAAGAAACACAAGAAACGGTAAAGCTGAATTCGAATCATTGTTGTTTGCAGTGTTCAGTATCTTACACTTGTGGCTTGAATATGATCTGAATTTGTATGGAATCTGAAGTTTTGTTATCTCTGAATTTTGGATTTGAAGTGTGAAGATGATGAAGGGACCGGCGCCACACTCGCAACTCGATGCAGATTTAGCCGCTGGAATGGGAATGCCGGACAATGGACCTAAGTTGATGGCTGTCTGATGAGTTTTTCAGTTTTGGTTATTAGTTAAGAGATAATGGAACCTGGATTTTTCTTGTAAGATGGTCCTTAGTTGTTGTTCAAAACTACTATGATCTTCTAAGTTAATGATATAAGGTTTTGTCTGATTGTCTTTTTACTCAATATTGATACTTTTCTTATCGTATTTCTACCTTATATGTTCCTTTATGTTTCTACATTTGTAGTGATAAGTCTTACTTCTGAGGAAATTGATCTTTACGTTATGAACTTAGTTTTTAGATTGTGAAAATTGGAAAAGTAACCAGCAAAAGTTTGATAAACAGAGTAATATCTTTTGCGACAGAGATCACAAACTTGATCAATAGAAATTGATGGTGTGAGCAAGAAAAATTTGGGAGCTTCTATATCATGACTTAGGTCAGCAATAGCCTCATGGATTATGGATAACAAGTTGGGATGATTCGAGAAGAAAGATCATCTTCACTAGTGTGGTTTTTGTTAATCAAAGTTGTGGTATTTGTTGCCATCCTTATTACAAAAAGGATGCGAGGTTGGTGATTAGAATTGCTAGGTTTGTGATGATAGTGATAAGCTAGATTGGTTTTAATCTTTAAATGTTTGTGTGGAAAGCTTTTTTTTGTTTGGATTTTTTTTAGCATTGTTGGAAACTTGGGAGTATGAAAATACGTTCATTTCACAGAGAGAAATTTCAACTTGGAGACTTGAGTATGAAAATTTTCATTTTAAAGAGGAAGAGAAAGAAAAATACGTTCATTTAAACCTTGATTCTCATATTTTGAAAATTATTGATTTACAAATATTAGTTTTTTGCTCTCATTCTTAAAAAAGAAAAATCTCTCTCCCATGTTTCCCCTGAGATGATCTAGTGTATCATATTCGAATAAAAAATATATAAATTTTAGTTTAGGCAAAAAAGTGTATTTAAAATTCACATTCTTTGAAACTGTGGAATATATTTATTAGTTTTTGTTTATATGTAAACAAATTTTCATTAATCAATTGATTTAGTTTTGAAAAAAATGTTCTTTTAAAAAGTTTAAGTGGATATTAACTTTATGATTATGTATTATTGGAGAAGATGATTAGAATGACAACGACACTGTTATAAATGGAAGGTAAAATCATTTTTTTTTCGATTAATCTGAAAGATAGGGAAATCCATCCGTGAACGACAATTAGTGAGAACGACATGTGCCTAGAAGAGCTACGTGCTTCTTCTGCTCCACTATAATTTCCAAGTTTCTTCATAATCAAATTTATTGCAACCAATAACTAAAACAAACTAGTCGTCATCACAATCATGGAGTGTGTCCCATATGCATATAGATATGTATGGTCGCACGCGTGTGCTGCACAAAGAAACGAAATCAAGAATTGTTCATAAAAAGTCATATAACCACATACACAAAAAAATGTTGTCTCTTCTTCTTTCTTTTTTCTTTTTCTTTGCTTTGGGTCTCATCATCTCATTTAATGTCCTTTTTGGACCCATCTTCTTTTCTCTTTGTCTGTTTTCTCATCTTCATAATTTTGTTCCCCACGTATGTTCGTGTGTCTATATATCTAAAGCGTCTCTTTTTGACAATATTGTCATAAACCCTAATAATTGTTTATATATTTACATTAGTTAATCATTATCTACTAAAAAATCCATGATTTACACACAAGTGATTTAAAATAGTGTTCTACTAGACCCACAACATTCAAAACTCATCTAACCAAATACAATTTAAAACCTTAAAAGGTTACATTCTATCATATATCATAATATTTTCTTTTAGAACGCATCTCATGATTTCTTTTAGGCTTATCCTGAAATCTAGAACAATCCAAATATATATATACCTATACACTCGATGATAATGTAATATATGACCTCAATTATACACATGTCTTATAAATTTTTATATTTTTCGTTAGCTCTATGCAATGGCGAGAATAATCAATCACCTTCACTTCACTAGAAAGGCTCATAGATTTGACAAGGCATAAATGGATAATATTACAAAGATGAAGAATTAGATTAATTATGATAATACACAATAGTAGTAATACTATACCATCAAATCTGAAACGTAGTTCCAAAAATAAGTAACCCCAAAATTAAAACAGAGAAAGAAAAAAAAGAAAAGAAAAAAATGAGTTCGTAGAGTTGTTTGTTGATTTTCTTGACTCTCTTTTTTTTTCTTCTATATGACCAAAGTGATTATTATTATTACTTACTTACTAAGCATCATCTTCCTTAACCCTAGAACTCGAACCTGACGTCATACCAATCACCTGAGTATGTGTAAATCTCTGCAACTGTATCATCCTTGCGTAGATTCCATCAGGATAGTTCTTGAGAAGATGCGAATGAGATCCTTGTTCCGCGACTTTCCCATCATCTATCACCGCGATAACGTGAGCGTTCCTGATTGTAGATAACCTATGAGCCACGACAATAGATGTTTTACCAGAACAAGCCTGGTCCAACGCTTCTTGAACTGACCTCTCAGACTCAGCATCAAGAGCACTTGTTGCCTCATCGAGCAGCATGATCTCCGCTTTCCTCACGAGAGCACGTGCGATCGCAATCCTCTGTTTCTGTCCTCCAGAGAGCTGAACTCCTCTCTCGCCAACATACGTCTTGTAACCTTCGGGCAACGCGGATATGAACTTGTGAGCGCTTGCTAGAGTTGCAGCTTCTATGATCTCTGCTTCGGTTGCGCATTCGTGTCCGTATCCGATGTTTTCGTAAATGGTTGTTCCGAACAAGCATGGCTCTTGAGGGACTATGGCTATGTGTTTCCTTATGGATTTCAGATTGTATTTCCTTATGTCTTTACCATCGATCAAGACTCGGCCTGAGGAAGGTTCGTAGAATCTCTGGATGAGGGATATAACCGAGCTTTTACCGCAGCCGCTTGGACCAACAAGAGCTAGCGTCTTGCCAGCTCTAGCACGAAGGCTAAGGTCACGGAAGACTTGAATGTCTGGTCTTGAAGGGTAAGAGAAATCAATGTGTTTAAGCTCGACTTCGCCTCGTAACCGGTCTGGAACCGGGGTGGTATCAGGATCATCCGGTTCAATCTCAGTTTTTCGATCGAGAAGTTCGAAAACAGACCGCATAGCTCGACCACCTTTGATGAAATCAGGAGCTAATGTTAGTGTCTCTGCAGCACCATTCGCTGAGACCATCAGAACCATGAAGACTCTTATTGTTTTGGAGAAGTCTGAGATACCGTGTTTCACAAGCCACGACGCGTACCATAGCCCTAGAGCGTATGATGCGTAGAGACAAAACTGAGCTACACCATAACCACTTCCAGCGATTTGTCCTTTCCAGAAGCAACGTTTCAACGGTGGCTCAAGGTTTTCAGTGTAGAGACGAACAATCTTTGCCTCCGAATTAAAAGCCGCGACTGTCCTGACATTAGCTATGGCTTCACCAGCGAGCTGTGTTCCTTTAGCATGCGCTGCTTCCAAGTCTCCAGAGAATCCAGTCATGAACATTTTCTGTTTCAAAAATATAACAAATCAATGTTTCAGTTCCAACAATAAGTGAATGCATTTTGCTTTAGCAAGAAGAAACACAAACCTGTAAGACAGTTGCAGCAACAACTACAGGGAAGACTGCGACAAGGACCAATGCGAGTCTCCATTGTAGAACAAACCCAGCAGTGCAAGCAACAAGCATCAAAGCTGTGTTCTGTACAATGACTGAGATTCTATCTCCTATAGCGGATCTAACGTTATTAGCATCTAAAGCTAACCGTGCTGCGATTCTTGCACTTTCGTTCTCTTCTTGATCAAACCAAGCCATCTCATTCTTAAGTACAGCGTTGAGCATCTTCTCACGAACTCTCTTGGTTAGATTCTCACCAACAATGTCCCAAAAAGAATGCTGTAACGTGTTGAAAACAAGCGCTGCGGAAGAAAGACCGATCAAGAGATAACAATACTTATCAATCTGTTTGATCATGTATTCATGGTCCGGGTTGTAGTATATGCTTAGGACAGCACTGAGAACATACGCGAAGAACGCGCTTAGAGAGCCGCAAATGACAGAGCCAACGGAGCCGAGCAAAGCGTATTTCCACTCAGGAGAGTTCATTTTCGCTAACCGCAAGAAAGAATTTGCTTGATCTTTGAAAGCAAGCTTCTCGTGTCGATAGTTTGGGTAAGAAGAAGCTTCAATAGAGAGACTGAAATCAGAAGTTGAGAAATCCGAGAGCCGTCGCGAATAAGGCGATCTTCCATACGATGAGTTCCGAGCTATGATCGGTGAGCTAACCGAGTTTCTAGCACTCGACGGTCTTGCGCTACTCTTTCTCGCATTGCTCATAGCGGTTTCGTGAGCAGCTTCTTGCATTCGAATAAGCTTAGCGTAGATTCCGTTTTCTCCTTTGGAGAAAAGCTCATCGTGAGTTCCAATCTCAGAGACACTTCCTTGTTGAAGCACAGCAACAAGGTCGGCTTTTCGTATGGTGGAAAGACGATGAGCGATTATGAGAGTTGTTCTTCCAATCATGAAACGATCCAAAGCTTCTTGTACAAGCTTCTCTGATTCAGAATCCAACGCACTCGTTGCTTCGTCTAATAGAAGTATCGCTGGATTCTTCAACATTGCTCTTGCTATTGCTATTCTTTGCTTTTGTCCACCTGAAAGTTGTAATCCTCTTTCTCCAACCTGACATTATTCACATTTACGATATCAATATAAAACAAACATAAGTGTTTGAGTAATAAAACAAATAAAGGAGCCATCTTGGTAGCAAGACACATGACTGAAACTACTTGTCTGGGTCTCACATGCGTTGTTGACCAAAGCCCATGTTACTTTGTTATTAATGCAGCACCATACCTCTTCTCTCTTTTGACTCTTTCTTAAAACTAATTAAAATTAAAGAATACAGATTTTACATAAAACCAACCAGACCTGTGTGTCGAAGCCATCTGGTAGCTTGATGATAAAGGAATGAGCGTTTGCGACTCGAGCAGCTTCTTCTATCTCGACTTGATCTGCGTCAGGACGTCCTAAGAGTATATTCTCTTTGATAGAAGTAGCGAACAGAGCAGGTTCTTGGCTCACAAGTCCTATCTGTTGCCTTAACCATTTCAGTTTCAGTGTCTTCAGGTCCTGCCCATCTAGTAAAACTTGTCCTGCAGAGACAATAAAACCATGTTAAACGAACAATGCTAGAACAAAACGAGCTAGAAGGGTAGATTATTAACCTGAGGTCGGGTCATAAAACCGCTCTATAAGCGAAACGACTGTGCTTTTGCCTGAACCACTACTCCCAACCAAAGCTATGGTCTTCCCGGCGGGAACAGAGAGACAGAAATTGTTAAGAATCTTAACATCAGGCCTTGACGGATACGAAAAGTCAACGTTTTTTAGCTCGACAAGACCCGTGACCGAGTCTAGCTCCACACCAGACTCGCTGTTTCGCTCTATCGTTGGTTTGTGATCAATGATTCTAAAGATCTTTGCAGCAGCAACCTTAGCTTTGGCAAATGCAGCCATACTCGGTGCTGATTGTCCCAATGCCCTTTAAAAAACAAACAGAAACCAATTTACAAACAAATCATGAGAGTGATGAAACAGAGTAGTAGTAAAAGAGTGTGAGCTTACAAGCCACCGATCATGACGGCGAACATTGTGGCGATAGCGAGACCACCGTTGGTCAAATGGTGACGAACTAAATAGCCACCGTACCAGAGCAAAAGAGCGTAGCAACAGAAGACGACGAAGTAAGTAGCACCAAGTCCCATTCCTTTAGCTAAACCAGTTTTGTAACCAAGTTTCTGAGCAGTCTTTAAAGCTGATGAGTAAGCTTGTGAAGCTCTTGATTCTCCAACGTAAGCCATCACTACCCTGATTTGCACCACTGTCTGCCATTTTTTGTCAAAGATTCCAATCAGACCCACACAAAAAAAGAAGTTTTTTTTTGTTTTTTGGATTTCTAGGGATTTGTGCACTCTACCTGTTCGACGATATTACCAGCTTGTGAAAGCGAGTCTTGACTTTTGTTAGAGAGTTTAGAGAGAGTAGTGGTGTGAATTCCTCCGATCACAGCTATCAACGGTACCACCGCAAGAGTCACTAAAGCCAGTTGCCACACCGCCGTGAAACCGACGATGAATCCGGATACAAAAGTCGCCATGTAATGGATGAAATTACCAAGCTGAGATTTCAAAAATTGTTAAGAACAGATCAGATTAGTTAAACAAAAAAAAGATTCTTACTTTCTCACTAATGGCGTCTTGAACCATGACAGCATCTGTGTTAATAGCGAAGACAACATCAGAAGTTCGAACTTCTGTATCAAAGAACTGAATGTCTTGATTCAAAGCTGCTTCTAAATACTTTATCCTCATCTTCGTTGTTTGTCTTTCTCCACTCCACATCCAACACGAAATCTCTGCAACCAAACAAAATCAAATCAAAAATCTAAATCTGATCAAGAACACAGGTAAAGAAAAGTTAGATCTTTTCTTCTAACCTGCCCAAGAAGAAGCCCAGATTGCAGCACCAACTACCAAAAAGTAAAGCGCATACTGCAAAAACAAAACAAAAAAAGTTACTAAAATTTAGTGTTTTTTTCAGAGATTGAAGATGAAACAAAAAAGAAAAGTTAATAATACCTTGAGGACTTCTTGCATCATTTTGTCAACGTTATTAGCATTAGAACCAAAGGAATTAACAAGATCGGCGAAGAATCGAAGAAACAGAGGTAAAGAGCAGCCATGGACGAAAGCTCCAACAGAGCCAATTCCCATCAATACATAATCTAATCCATCGGCGAATCTGAATAGCTCTCTGAAAGCAACTCCACGAATCTCTGATTTTTTAGGCTCTTCTGCTATTGTTTGAGGTGGAGGAGGAGGAGGAGCACCACCGTCATTATCCATTTCCGGTGGAGGTCTCCGGAGCTCTGTTTCTGATTTTTGTGAGTTGTTGTTGGTATTATCAGGAAGAAGCTCAAGGCCTTGCATTTCGGACCAACGCCATTGTTCAAGTGACTTTATTTCTTCTTCTTCTTCCTGATCAGATTCTTGGGACATTTGTGGAGATGTTTTTTTACTTTGCTTTATAGAGAACCTCAAAAACCACAACAGCCCTGAGAAAAATAATTAATAATAATTTTTATTTTCTTTTATAAAATTAAGTAAAAAAAAATTTAAAAAACTAAATTCTAAAAATGGCTAAATGAGTTAGCTTCTTCTTCACAACACTTAATTTTATAATCTCATCTTCCGCTCTCTCATACTTTACTAATCCCACTTCCGTTTTAAAAAAAAAATATTTCCTTATTTGTAACGTTTTTTTTACCGTTTAATTTTTAAACTATGTAAGACCTGATTTTGGTCAGTCAATTTGTCTATTTATATTTGATTTTCGTGTAGTGATTTTCAGCCCACGCTTGATGTTTTTTTTATTTGCCTTTTCCACATTTGTTTCCATGTTCTTGGATCCGTTTGCTTAGTGGGTTTTTATTTTGTTACCAAAAAAAGATTAATTTAATTTGAGTAAAGTTTTTTTTTTTCTTCGGTTTCTTGTTGCGTAGAAAACAAAGAAAGTGACAGATGATGGAAGAAAGAGAGAGATGAGACTGATGGAATCCGACATAGAACACTGTTTATATATTGAGATAAGTTTTTGACTCCCAACAGTTCCTGCTCTTCATTGGTTTCAAATATCTCCATATATATAACTTTTAATAAATTTATAATTTAAAATAAAATTTTACAATGAGCTGCAATAATAAATTAATTACAATCAAGTAGTACTGTTTTAAAATATATATCAAATACAAAATATATATATATTCACCAGTTTTTTTATTGACCAAATTTGGTAGATACAATTATTATCTCTACTAGTATGATTGTTCTTTTAGATCTTGGAAATGTGCACAGTATTCATAATCCACATCACCAACTACAGAAAATTACTGAATTCCATTTGCTTGTATATATGTAGTTTTGTTTTATGAAAACTATTAGCCCATTTGCTTGTATGTAGTTTTGTTTTATGAAAACTATTAGCATTTGCTTCTATGTTGTTTTTGTTTTATGAAAAGTATTAGCATCTCATAGATGTGATTATTGGTGTGTAGAATCTTAAAAAAAAACAGTAACATTCAAAATATGAAACAGTCAACGTTTACAAACTGTCAAGGATTCACACACAATTCACTAGAGTTTTACCTGTAACTTATGGTCGGTTCTTTAAACTATTATCTGAAAGTCTCAAGGTTTAAAATATTGTTACAATTAAAAGAGAACTCCTCCTACAAAGCAAAAATTAAGCTCGTATTTGAAGATTTGCAGTAGCATCTTCCTTGTCTTATTTTTGGTGCTTTTGAAAAATCTATGTTAGTCTAGTTTCTTGCTTGAACGGAAGTTAAACCACAAATAATAATAATGGTACAGCTACAATTGCAACTAATCATATAAAATTTTCTGTAAAACGCTTGTTTTCCAAAAGATCAAATCTATATTGCTGTTTCAAATCAGTCCTTTTTTTCTATGAGTGTAATAAGCAAATTTTGGTGGTTGAGTTTTGTTGGACATTGAATAATGATAAAGTACAATTTTATTTTTAACTGATAATACTATTTTTACTAGTACTTGTATTTTATTTTTGGGGATATCACATTCCAATGAGTCTAAGTGAAAAAGGGTTGGGGACTTGAGAATGTGTAAGAAAATATATTTGTTCACACATCTTCTAATTTTTCATGTCTCCTTTCCTTTAATCACGGTGTCCGCTTTTATTTTTATTTTTATAATTCAATTTGTACTAACTATTTAAATTACAATTATTATTCATCATTAACAAAATAAGAAGCTAATGGGGTTCACATTAACAGACACCTGGTAATCAAAAACGAATCTAACCGGTTTAGTTTAATGTATATGGAAAAGAAAAAAACGAAAGTCGTGATAGTGAATTATTTCCTGATTATTTAATAAAAAGAAATAGGAAAAATCAGAGTCAGAGTAAGACACTGTGGTACGGAAAATAAATAATATAATAAAAGCCATATTTTATGGAAAAGAAGTTTAGCTGCTTTATTCACGCCTCTAGAGATCCTAATTTAAAACTTTTGATAGTAAAACTTATTCTTCTAAAATTTTAGATTGCATATTAATCTAACAAAAATAGTTAACGAGTTAGAATATGAGTGAGTCAGTTCATGCCACATAGTCAAAATCTGGACAAATAAGATCCAACATGGGAACGGGCACTAACAATGAGGGTTGATTTATAGTCATTTCTCCTCTTTTTTCCCACTCTGACATTTTGACTAAACGATTGTTACCGAATTGTAATAATTTTCTATTATTTTATTTGCTAAAATTCATAAGCTGGAGAAGTCTAAAATATATATTTTCATCTAAACTAATTCGTATAATTAAATCCGTTTTTTAACCGAAAGTCACGTCGGTGTTGTCCGTTGTTGAAAACAAGCCTACCCTACTTTTTCACCGAATTTAATCAATTATTTCCAACTAATTTTAATCATTTATGAACAAATAATCGAATAGGATTAATTGGTTGGAGTAATGAAAAATCCTTTGTTAGAAAAGTTACTACAGTCATTGTCCCTACTTGGTTTTTTCCTTAACAGTGAATGGAGACAATATGCACAGACTGCAGTGAAGCTACTGCGATCCTGACATTAGGCTAATGTAGCTACAACTTCTATAACTTTGTCCCGTTGAAAACAACAACCGAAAAATTAAAAAAATTTGACTTCGTATATAAATAGTACTGTAATTTCAAAGAACTTATCCTAGAGAATCAGTCGATTTATCCATGAGATCAACGCATGTCCTCTGACTCTGATGCATACTTTATCTACACGCACACAAAAGTCACTGACGTAAACAAAATTAACGACGGATTACATTAAAAGATATATAAAATTTTAAAAATCATTTTTCTGATGTTACTTAAATCACCTGAATCATTTTTTTTCAAACACCTGAATCATTATTAAAGTAGAAACTTAAATCACTTTAATAATTTACGGGTGCCAAAAAACCCGCTTCAATCTTTATTTTAAATCTAGAGAAAAGGAAATGGATTTTTAACAAAAAAAAAGAAGAAGAAGGAAATGGATAAATTACTGAAAAGAAGTAAAGAACCAATATGGGCAAGACGGTTTTATTCGAACTAACATCTATTATTTAGCGGAGATAGTTGTGGATAGGATACTGAATTACTGATTAGTGTATACTTGCAATTTTTTTAATTATGTTGAGTTTTAAAATATACCTTAAGTAGTTAAATTATATAACATTTTTTCGGGTGAATGTGAAGCTGCTTTTTTAGAAGTTTTATTTTTCCTATAAACAAATAAAATAAAATTATTTTTGAATATTAAATTTAATTATTCAGAAAACTATTTTTCTACACACAAAAAAACACATAAACTATTGTAGCCGTAGGAATATGGATATGTTACGTATGTCGTGTCAAATAAAAAATAAGGTTAAAATGATAATATACTAAAAGGGGTGTATTAAACTGAATATTTTGAGAAATTTAAGTTTTAGTGAGTTTTGAGAGGATTTTATGAAATTTTGGTGAATTAAAAATTTTGTTATTAAATTTTCTGAAATCTCACCTAAAACTATGAAATTTGATTATTTGTATGTTTAACTAAAAAATCCCCTGAAATCTCATCTAAAACTTTTAAATCAAATCTTAATCATGTTTTCAATAACAGTGAATTTAAGTGTATAATTTAAAATCATTAATTTAATAACACTAGATTTTAAAAAATATTTTAAAATTCATATTTCATTAACACATAATTTATTATTTAAAACTCAAATACCACCAAATATTTATTTTGATATATCCCCTAAAATTAACCTCAGGGAGACTCGAATTGGTACATAGGACACTCACGTAAATGGAAAGTGGTAGTAAATGGTAGTAGAACCTAACTTTCTGTAAAAAGTAATTTCCAATTCATCCTTTTGTATTTGGATTCGGTCACTTCTGCATTTACATCCCAAACACAGATATCGATATCGGATATCGTGTTCGTGTCAATATAAATGCAAATATCGATCTCTATTTTCATTTTGCAAACATCTATCTGTATGCATACATTGACTTATCTTTACCTGTTGAGATTGACTTCACCACATATAATTGATGAATATTTAATGCGACCAGGTGGAATTAATTTTTCTACTTACTATTTTAAAGGGAATTTTGAAAGAAGTTGGCGATATTCCCAAAATACAGTTTATTACTTATAGAAAATGTAAACTCCCTCCATTTCATTAAGAGTATGTTTTGGAGTTTTAGTTTTGTTTCACAAATACAAATGTTTTATATTTTCAGTGGTTTCAAATTCATTTCTTAATTTACTATTACCTTAAACCTATTTTTGTTTAAATTTAAATTATTATCACTTATTAAATAATTGAATATTTATATAAATTAAAAAGATGTATCAAAACGATATTTTTGTGAACAGATATAAGTTTTGTTTTTCAAACTAAGTACTCGATAATATATATTTTCTCAAAACATGTTATTCGAAATGAACAATACATCGATGATGGAATATTGAGATTCTGATCGTGGCACATAACCGAGAGATATTGTTTGGAAGTTTGGAACCTATTCTTAGACACCTCAAGCTAAGTTTTTAAAATTTTTGTTTGGAAAATCAGATCTTTAATCTTTTTAGATGCGGAAATATATAGCTTTAATAATATTTAATTTCAAAGCGTTAATCCTTCCTCTCAAACAGATTCGAATTAGTAAAGAGAGAACTCAAACTTTGTTTTCCTAAATGCCCACTATTTATTTGATAAAATCTTAAAAGATAAATTTATTTTAGAAATTAAACATGATTTGTAAACTTTTATTTCCTAATTTGGATGGTTTGGAAACGAATATTGAAGCGGATAGAGCTCGAATCAGCTAAATTATCCAGTCTAGTTGATCAACTGATCATTGTAGTTAATACAGCTGACCATAGACTAAAAGTTAATGTCATTGTAGTTCATGGTTTTTTACTATAGAATTTCCTAGTTGTAAAAAGGAGAATATGCATTATTATGCATATCGATTATTGTTAAGAATTTGGCTGGTATGTAAAAGAGTTAAATTAGAAAACACACAAAAGATCTTATGATACTGCAATAAAACAGTTGAATTCAAGTATCCCCAGAAGCATTTAATATCAAATAAAATGACTTTTTATTGTTTTAATAATCTTTCAGATTATCGACTTAGTCAAATTTGTATTTGAAGCTTCAGCAACTCTAGTTTGACGTTTTTAAAATAGTGATATTATATAATTCGGTATTAGTCAAATGTCATTTGTAAATTTTAACCTTATTTTTCCCTTTAAAACAGCATACATATTAATCAGAGGTCATGTGCTCTTGCGTAATCTCTCTTTAGTCAAGAAGAGCTATTATTAAAGTAAACATTTCATAACTATATGATAATATAAAGTTGTGTGGTCCAAAATTCCTTCCCCAAACAAAGGGTATTTTGTTTATTATTATTCGCATCTTTATATTTAAAAAATCGGTGTGACATCACACACTCTTAGATTTATACAGAAACACATACATGAATGTGATATTTGCAACAACAACAAAAAACTAGTCTTTTAGGATTTGAATTAGAGACAAACAAAAATACTCGAATGCCCACTCAAGTACCTCTACTGAAAAGTGGTGGACGAGACACTCATTGATTCCTCTTGATGAATTTTGAATTAATTTAGGCTTAATCAAATGTTTAATTACGCACATAACTCGTTTATAATGGCATTTTCCAGAATTTGTCGAAATTGGAGTTTGCACAAAAAACAACAAGAAGTTTGCATGATTAGAATTACCAATATTTGAAAGGAAGAAAAATTAAAATTCATGAAGTCAACATACTCTTCAGTGGTCAAATGATTCCAAGTCGTCGAATCCATAAAAAAATTATAAAATATTAGTAGTCTAATAAAATAAATGAGAGTGTAGATGAATATTTTTTTTGGCATATAAATGAAAGGAATAATTTCTTACGAAATTTAATGTTTCGAGGACCAGCAAATTAACAATTAGAAATTACCAAAAGTCGCATTCGTTGATTTGCTCATTTACACATTTATCCATTGACCTTTTGTTTAGGGGAACAACTGAACAAGTAATTTTTTTTTTATATAAATTTGAAAGTTTTAAACTAAATGTTATTGTTATGTCACTTATTTGATTTTAAAAAAAAGCTATAAATTAAACTAAATCAAATTGAAAATATTTGATAAATTTTAAATACAGTTTAAGTTTATAAGAAATGAAATTATTTCCTAGATTGCATTATTGACTTTCTAGATGGTACAGTTGAGATATTGCATTATTTACTTTCGAGATGGTACAATGGAGGCAGCCTCGTCTTATAGCTAGGACTATAGGGTTCGAGAGATCTTACAAGTTACAAGTGCCGAATCTCATTTACTGAGATTTTTTTTCTCCCCAACAATTTCTTACTTTTTGTAATGGCACTAAGATTTTGATTTAGTGGACTAATCGCCATTAAAATTAATTATGATGGGCATAAAAGTAAAGCAATATGACGACAAACGAATCAATCGTACTTATTTCTTAAAACAAAATGGTACAGACTTAATGAGTCATAGTGGAATTATGAAATGAAGCAAAATAATTGGGAAATAAGAAGTTAAGTTTGGTGCTCTCCACCAAAATCGAAAGCCAAAATTACAGCGAAACTCCACACGTGCCCCTTTCCTTTGTTTTTTTGTTTTGTTTTCTTTATTTTCTTCGTCTCTATTTATATGTAATTTTACTGGTAACTTTTTAGTTGAATATTTTTTCGTAATTTAATACTATGCTTTTGCTCTTAATAATTGCTTTTTTTTTTCCAAGTTCAAATGTTTAATCTACTAATTAGTATATACCAAGTGAATGGGCTGGAAATTTCGTAAGTGCCTTCACGACTGTTTCTATTATTGTAAAGGTTAAGGAATCTTGGTTGTGTGAATCTCCATCTTAACTGTCAGGTTCGTACATATTTTTGGAGGATTATGAGTTAGCTCTTTTTAAAGGTTTATAAATCGGTTTTTATAATTGAAGTTCAGACTCCTGTAAATTATATTTTTCAGACAATAATTAATAAAACGAAAACTTAACTTATGAGACAGAGAGATCAGTCGATTCATATGATTACCATAATATTTTAAAATACAATATTTATGATAAGGCATTAACTTATAAATATTTGTTATAAAATGTGTTGTTAAATATTTATATTTTAATATACAATTTATCTCAAGAACTTTTATTTATTTATTTTCAGTGTTTAGATTAATATATGCAGACTCACATAATAGGGTGGGGATGCATGTGTGAGCATGTTAGTTCAAAATTCATCTGTGTTTGGTTTGTTCATATGTGTCACACCACTTGCTTTATGCTCCTCAAAATGTTCTTTTATAATTTTCTATTAATTCTCTGATTTCTCTCCTAGGTTCAAATTAAATTATATAGCAAGTGATCTCCTCTAAATAGATATAGTAGTGACTACAAAAAAGAAAAGAAAAAGATATAGTAGTAGTACTACTAGTATATCTTAAAGCATGAATAAATAATTGCAAAATGCTAATGCATGTTCCATATTTCCATCTGTAGCTGTTTCAGAATTAGTAAATTGTTTTTTACAAAATGCTAATATTCCATATTTTCATTTTCATAGAAAATATCCTCCTGTATATATACATATTTATTTTATAGTGATTCTTTATATTTTCATTTTTAATATAATAATACATTATTTTTAGTAAACTGTCTTTCCAATCAATGATTAGATCTTTTTCTTTTTGTGAAAGCTTACCATTTACATGTTAAATCCCTAATTGTATGGGTGTACGGCCGTGAGATGGCATTTTTTGTTTGTTTGCTGATGCTTTCATGATTTTATCCATTTATTAGACCACTCATATATATACGAATTTACGCAAAAGCTATATTTATTCCCAAAATATACCCAACACTTTTATATGTTTTAAACATTGAATACGAAAGTTTACTCAAATGTTATTATTCATCCTATATGAAGACTCATTCATAAGGTGGTTCGGATTTGTAGGATTAATCCTATCATATGAAAGTAACACCATATATTTGTTTACAAGAAAAACAATACCAATAATAATAAAAGAATCCCCATAAACTCAATCAAGAAGAAACGAAGAACAATGAAAATGAATAGGGTGAGGAGATACAGAAACAAAGATCGACCATTTGGCAAATGGAGAACATGTGCCTTATTCCTCCTCCATTATCATACTATATATTTTTTTCCCACCTTCTCTTATATTCTATAATTTTTGTACTTTTTACACTGAATTAATATTTAACCTAAAAAGAATGCAATATGGTAGTAGCTAGAATTTCAAGGGTCCATCTCATTCATGTCTCTGTGACATCTAGCGAGTGCCTAGAAAGTGTATGAAACGACCTTATTGTTTTTGGTGAAGACATAAGTGTCTATGTATATGTCCATATCTGAATTGTTTCCTTCACTGATTGATTGGCTAAATCACCATCCCCAAGAGGGTTTTAATTATCTCCCTTCAATAGTTTTTTTTTTTAATAAGTAGAACCATTTTATTTGAATTCGTACCTACATTTTTATAGTTCACGGACGTTGTTTAGATTTTTTATTTGATAAACTGTTTCAAGTCTTATACATACTATTTTTTAAAAATGTAGGCGATAAATGTAAGTGTCCTTCAAAAAATTTCAGATCCGTCTATGTATGTACGCGATAACATGATTCACTTCTAGTCTTGAGAGTGATAAATTGATAATATATAAAAAAACAAATGTTATTAGTTTTGAGCTCAACTAATTTTGAAGAATATGTTGCTCTAACCTGGATTTTTGAGAACTTTATAATTGACTCTATGTGAATTATCGATCCGCACATGCATGTGAAGATGACTTTTGTGATTGTGAAATGTGGTAGGGCTTCCGTTTTTTTGTGTGATATAAGTCATAGGAAAGAAAACAGTAAACAAAAATCGAAGACTTCAACTTCAGTATATAGCTTGTAAGGAAAACATTTCACTTTTACAAAATAGTATGATTGCTTGTTTTTGTGAATCTTGGAAAAACAAGAAGAAGAGTACTTTGGTAACATTTAACTGCATGTGAATTCTTGAGATAATTGCATTTTTTGAATAAATAAAAATCAAACAAGAAGAAAAAATGATTAACGGGGGAAGTGCACTCAATAAGATGAAACATCTTGGACCACTAAATTTCCAATCTTACTATTCTTATGAAACAACCTTGTACCTAACTAGTGACAATTGAAATTTCACGTAAAAAACAATCATTGAAATTTCTAAGGTTTAATTATCACTTATCTATCATGTAAACAAGTGCACACGTGAATCATTCAAACTTCAACGTTTATCTCCTATATATTTCAGGTAAATAAGTGTAAACAAGAATAACATGACTAGAGATTAGTGAAACATAATCATTCATATATGATGTAATATCTCTAACTATAAGTGCAATACATGCTTTGTTCGGCGAGTTGACTTCACGTTCGTTTTATAGGCCTTGTTTCAGCATCCTAACTACTAGCGTCAACCGCCAGTTTCTGGCTATTAAAATTTTAGCTATGTATCGAAATTAATGTCGAATATGATGACAATGAAATGAAAATTGTATCGGCAACTACTTTTTTTTGTGAAGAACAATACTATCGTATTTTTTATTTATTTGTTACGAGTTTGTTTTACCAAAGATGTGTGGCTTTGTTTTCAAAGCAAGAGGAGTTGGTAATGTTACAAGATGTTTTTCTTTTCTGTCTCTTTCATTCTAAGTTATAAAATCAGACTGCGCTAAATTTAGTGAAATGATAAAAATATATTTACAGGATTACATTAAGTAAGAACGTACAATTATATAAACCTATCTGAATAGTAGGTTATATATATAAAACACCGGCATGATGCAAGAAAGTTAAGTCTATCCAAAAATATTCTTAAGCATATAGAATAGTGAATAATTCTATTAGTTTGTCCCCTTGTTGGTACACATTTTAAATAAGATTCTTCAGTTTCCACTAAGTAAATATGCGAAAAAATTGAACATATCTTTTAGACAATGGAAATGAAAGGGGAAAAAATTGCAGTGTGGATTCCACATCATCATAACTTTCCTCGATGTTATTCTATTACAGAAATGAATATATAGATAATTTTATAATGAACCCAAGTTAGAAGAAATTATCAGTTTTGATAACCAATAGGCTTGACTAAAACTAATTAAGGTGAGCCCAACAGAGATCTCATTATACCAATTAAAATTCCTTAAGAAACTGAGAGTTCTCGGACAATCACGGTTTTACACGTTTCAAAAGCATCTATATAAAATATTTTGTACTATATGCTGTAATTTTCTTTTATTTGGTGACATACTATATGATGTAACTTTTATACAAAAGTAAGGTACAATTATAAATTCCAGAAATACGGACACTTACGACACCACAATCGTAACTTATGATTGTCATTCAGAGTATATATGTCATATGGTGGAAATAGAATTTATCTTTTGGTGAATTTTGTGTTTTGACTTTTGATTATGATACAAATACTAAGTTGACTTCGAAAAAAAAAAGTAAAAGGTAAAAACTAAAGTCCATACAGGCCCATAAAGCATTACATGGGCCTAATAAAGAATCCAGCGGTTTTAATTGTTTTTCTGTTACACCGATCAAATCTCGATCCCTCTCGTAACATCTCCGATTGCAATTCCTCCGGCAAGTTATTTCCACGGCGTCGCCGCAAAGCTCTACAATCACCTTCTTCCGTCTCCTCCTTCTCAGGTGAAATTTGATTTCTCCTTTCGATCTTTGTTCTTCTCTACATCAGTTTGTTATTTATTACTCAAAATCGTATCGATTTCTACACATATCTCTGATTCAGAAACGCTTCAGCGACGAGAAGACCTGATCTGAGTGATACAAATGGCGTCTGGTAACGTCGGAGAAGTTGGAGGCTTATCGGAGATATACAGCAGTACGAGAAGGATCCTACTGAGAGCTCGCGACGGAATCGAGAGGTTAGAGAGGTTCGAATCATCTTCAATGGATTCTCCAGATCTCGCTTCCTCCGTTAAACGAGACATCACTGAAGTGAAATCTCTCTGCTCCAACATGGACTCTCTTTGGCGATCAATTCATGTTAAATCTCAACGCGATCTCTGGAGAAGGTTCTTAATCCGATTTCTAGAATTTACATAGTTTCTAGTTTTAATTCGAGTTTCTTGTATACTAATATAGAAAGGCTGAACAAGTTGGAGAAGAAGCAGAGTATTTAAACCAAAGCCTGGAAAAATACATGTCGAGGAATCAGAGAAAGATGATGGAAGCTAAAGAGAGAGCTGATTTGTTAGGGAGAGCTAGTGGAGAAGGAGCTCACATTTTGCAGATTTTTGATGATGAAGCTCAAGCTATGAACTCTGTTAAGAATTCAAAGAGAATGCTTGAAGATTCGTTTTCAAGTGGAGTTGCTATTTTATCCAAATATGCTGAACAAAGAGATCGTCTGAAGGTAGTAGTAATCAGATTTTTAACATTTTTTTTTTTGTAATGTGGATTTAACGTATACTAACATTGTGGTTTTTTTTGTTTTGTTTTTGGGATTGTTTTAGAGTGCACAACGTAAAGCTTTGGATGTTTTGAATACCGTAGGGCTCTCTAACTCTGTGTTGAGGCTTATTGAGAGACGTAATCGTGTTGATACTTGGATTAAGTATGCTGGGATGATTGCTACGGTTTTGGTATTGTATCTGTTCATAAGATGGACACGTTAAAACTTGAATGGCTTAGTTACTTACAGATATATTGTTGTATGTAATAAAAACCTAAGCCATAGCTGAATCAGATTGGCTTTTGCTAGGTTGGTTACAACCATTTAACCTAAATCTTAATTAAAGTCTAGAAAACCCATAACTAGGAGTAGATGTGAATCTCACAAGATCTGGATTTGGCATTTAGATAGATGAACGTTGAGGAAGATCAAGAAGGCGATTGATGAGTCGTAGTTTCTTGCTATCATCAGCATCAAGTTGTACTTTCATCACTTGAAGAAAGTACATTTGGCTCAAAAAGCAATCGACTTGTCTAAATTCTTTACCTCTTCCTCTAAACCCATATATCTCCAGCACCATCACTTCAGTTGGATCAATGCAGACTCCCTCGCTTTTAACACAGTACAAGCCCTGGAGCAAGAATCACAAATACAAAGTTTAATTAGGATATTGTAAATTATTTAATTTTCTATCGATTGAGAGGATTATATGATACAGACCTTGAGAACCAAAGTTTGTAGCCTTGTAGTTTTATTGAGCAGATGAGAAAGTATTTTCCAACCTCTTTTTTTATAACTCTCAAAAGAAAGCTTAACAAGGTTACAAAATAAAGGTAAGCTGCTAATATCCTTTAAATACAGCATCTGAAACACACATGAATACAACAAACTAGTGGATCATAATCAGACAAGAAAATTAGACTATATAATTATTAAGACAAGGAAGCAGACGAATTAGAGACAGACCTGAACACAAGCAGAAGACAGGGGTAGGTTTTTAACGTTGCACGCCCACTTAAAGATCCTAAGTGGGTAATCAGAATCAAAACTTTGGTGAACAAAAAAAAAAAAAAAGATCTACCACAGCTCGTTCCATGGCCTTGCCTATCCACTGGTCGGTAAGATCGAAAGAAATAAGACCATCTTGACATTTTAGTGAGAGTTTCTTTATAGGTTTATTGCTATCGCAAAGTGTTTTATCCACGAAATCTTTGAAGCTCCGGTGAACAATATCTTTCCTTTCACTTTTACCCTCCTCTTCCTCGGGATAAACTAAATTTGAGTCGTCTAAATATAAATGATGTTGAGATGTAAAAATATTATTCATCAATTGAAATAGATCCTTCCACCTCTTGGAAAGTATACATGTAGAAGCAGCTCGTTTAGTTGGAAGAAAAGACAATATCTGAGCAAGCGTCTCATCTGGAAGAGAGCTGATTTCATCTATAGAGTCAGATTTGACCCTTTTGGAACCCATAGATGTTCCAAACCCTAGCTAGTAGTAAAGATTTAGTTGAAATAAACAAAGTATACTAACCGTAACTTAGATTTTCTTGCCGCGTTAAACAGAAGAATACCAAAGTGAGAAGAAGAAAAGCGACAGCAATTAGGGTTTCTGAACTGTCATAATTTGTCCTAGGGATCGTAATGGAAACAAAATCTCTCAAATATATCGGCGGATCGAGCTTTAAATAATCACTCAAAAATATATGTTAAAACTTAAAATAAAACCCTCAACCTTGTTTCAAATATTAAAACAATGAAAACTGTTAAATGAGACGAATCACTTTAGTGATGAAAAATATACACTCCCAAAAAGAAAAAAAAAATACAACTTAAGTTGACCCAATTACATCAGTAAATCCTAGGCGTCTTTTTTTTTGAATGCTTACATGGCAGCACCACAATTCTTCTTCCAGTTGTATCTTAACTAAACCAAAGAAAATAGTAGCAATTGTCAAAATACAGTAGCAATTTTGAAAAAGAGTTGATGAAGATTATCAAAATAGTAGCAATTTTCTCTATTTCCTTTGCTCAACTATTAGGAAAAGAAAATTCATTCGGTTAGAAATGTTGTAAATATGTAACAAGACCATTAAAAAACAAAAAAAAAAGGTAAATATACAGAACTTAATATTTTACTGATATAAATTGTTTTGGGGGGTCTTGTTGGTCTCTAGGGAAAATAAAGTTTTTTTTTTTTTTTTTCCCATAAATATTGAACCAACCGTAAACCGGGAAAATAAAGTTTGAGAATCCAAAATCTTCGTCGTCTAGGTTTGCTTATGGTGTCGTCAGTTCTTCGTTGATCCTTGGTGGCGCCTTCTGGCAGCTAACGGCGGAGATACGGTTAAGCTTTTGGACGATTCCGGTGATCCATGATTTTTGAGTTATAGTCCGTCGTCACCTGGTTCTGCTATACGAGTAAGTATTCTTCAATCAGTCGCATTTCCTGGTTTGTTTGATTAGGAAAGTAGCTCAAGTAGTGATTTTAGGTAAATTAACCGAGAACAAATCTTGAGTTTCTGTGTTGAATTGGAGATTGTATTTCTTTTGCCTTGGTTGAATTTAATAATTATGTGTTAGTTGAAATGGATGCGATTTCGGAATCTTCTTTCTCTAGGGATGCAATCAGCTCGCTTCCAGATGATTTGCTGGTCAAGATATTGTTCTTCCTTCCCTTTAACGAAGCTGCTCGTACATCAATTCTCTCCAGAAGATGGAGAAATCTGTTTCACATCACAATGTCACTTGTTCGTAGTCGTAGACGACGACTCTGATTTTACTCGAAGCTCAAAAGAGAAAGGGAACATGTTCAGCAAAGCTTTCAGGGATTTCGTCGCAACAACACACTCGTCTAGGAAGTGGCTTTTGTCTTGGCATGTGTCCTTTATAAGAGGTTTCTCTTCTAAAGCCTCACATTTGCATCCACTAATAACTTGACAATCTTTCATTATGTAGTAATCTTTGTCGTGCCAATGATATTATTTACTGAAATTTCTCTTGGAATGCAACAGTTGGTTTATTGTACTTGTTGTTCCTTTGGTTATGTCTTTGATCAAGTAGTTAACATATTGCACATCTCCATGAAGCTTATGGTAAGTTATAGAGGATAAGATAACTCATGCTAGGCTCAAGTCAAAGATAAGTGCTCTTGTAATCCTTCTTATGTAAGAAGTTAGCTTTTCAGGATTCTGGTTTGGTTTTGTCCTGTGAGACTGTCTTTGTCTCTGTTATGTTATGTTGTTGTCTTCATAGCTTAAATAGGCCACACACGGGCCAAGCCACATAAAACGTTAAGACTACTTTATTCCAATTTTCTAATCTAGTGCTACTTGAACGTTAAGACTACTTTATTCCAATTATTGTATACTAGAGAAAGATTGAACAAGTTGGAGTACTTGAACCAAAGTCTGGAAAAATTCATGTCGAGGAATCAGAGAAAGATGTTGGAAGCTAAAAAAAGAGAGCTGATTTTATAGGCAGATCTAGTGGAGAAGGAGCTCACATTTTGCAAATGTTTGATGAGAAAGCTCAAGCTTATGAACTCTGTTAAGAATTCAAAGAGAATCCTTGAAGTGGCGTTGCTATTCTCTCCAAATATGCAATCAGATTTAACATTTTTTTTCATGCAATTAAAATTTGATCGATAGTTCATCAAGTTGAGATTGTCAAAATATTACCAATTTGCTCTATTTCCTTTGCATTAAGTACGTTCAACTGTTTGGACTGAAAAACAAAAATTAATCTGTTTAAAATGTATTAATATCTCCTCCAATCCATCTAAAATATGTAATTTATATTGCTAAATGTTTTCTGTCATTTCATCCTATAAAATATATATATATTAGTATAGAGTCCGGATTACGTCCGGATATAATATAAAAATTTGATGAATAAATAAAAATGTTAAAAATATTATTATATTTGTGTATATATTTAAACAACAATAACTTTATATTAAAATTAAATTAATTTGAAAAAGTATATTCTAAATACTAATAGTTTGTTTATTTTAAAATAATTTGCATCATAAAAAAATCATGTAAAATAATTTAAAATTAAACAAAAAATTATAGAAGGAAAAAAAACTCATAACATACGAAAATTAAAAACTCACATAGACAATAATACTGTTGAAGGTATATATATAATTTGATTCCAATTTTCAACCATCTTCCTCTGTTATAGATTCTGGTAGAGAAAGTACAAATATAAATAAATCAAACAAATATAACTTTGAAAATCAATAATCAAAATTAGAGTATCAGAGAAAGATAATAAATAGATATCACATTAAAACTGAGACAGTCTAATTACCTCTCAGATTTTTTTAAAATGTAAGTGACATTCCATAGCAGAGCATGAAAAATTAGAGAGAATTTGTGGATTCAAAATTTCTAAAAACAAAAAAAAAATGTTTTGAGTTATTAGGACTTATAAATATGTAGAGGAAAATAATGAAAACCTAAAAACATGGTGATAGAAATATGGTAAGTGCCTGAGTGGTGTTAGTGGATTGAAAAAATTTAGAAATTTTAAAATAATTTTTGAATAAATATATATAAAAAATAGAAAAATTAATAAAAGGAAAAAAATTATTTTGTTTTGCAGTTTTTTTCTTATCAACTTTTTAGTTTTGATATTTTTAATGAATTCAAATTTATAGTAAATATTTATGTGGCAAAAGTTTAAAAAAATAATCTATGTGTCAGATTTTGATTGGTTCAGTGACATGTGTTTTATAATATACATTATATATATATATATAAAGGTGTAATATAGAAATGATCTAATTCTAAAAGTTAATGCATGAGTTAATCAAATTAGGCTGATATTGTCAAAGGCAATCCGGTTTAGAATTCTAGATTGTTGATTCATGTAATTAAGTGGTTTTGGTAAAATGTTAATTTACAAGGAAATGATTTCCTATGCAAATGAATCATAGGATGTGTGATAGAAAAACACTGGAAATCAAACTCAACAAAGAAATTTCATAAGTTTCAAAAATATTATAGCATCACCATCAATAATTGCATGAACTTTTTTATTAATAGACACAAAAACCATCTTGTTAAAGTGTTTCATATTGGGAACAACAAAATCCACATCTTTTTTTCCCTCAAAGCTGATATGGCTTTGACCACTTGGCCACATGGTAAATAAAACTGATTTCAATTGTGCCTCGGTAGGGTGCATTTTGGATATGGATAATGCACTCATACTAACTGGTTACAAAATCTCTTATTGTGAGAAACATCCGCAAAGGCGTTGTTTGATTTGGGGTTTGACAGAGATATTTCAATTATCGCTGTTGGTGATTTGCGATCTGTGGAACACGATCAAAAAGGCTCTTCGTGCACAAGAACATCGGCAAATGGTAATAAATGAATTTGATCATGACATTTTATTTGTTTATTGCACATGAACATCATATATAAAAAGTCTATTAGCTCTACATACTTTTAAATCAAAAAAAATAAAAATGGTTATAGTTTATCTTTTATATTATAAATTACATGTAACTTTACCAATATAAATAAGCCACACATATTTTTTAATTTTTTTTTTGTCACATAGATATTTATTATAGATTTAAATCTTATTTAAAAATATGAAAATTAAAAAGATGAATAACAAAACTAAAAACAAAAACTTCTCACCTATCACTAAACCCTCAATTATCTCCAGTATCTCATATATTTATTAACTTCAAATTCAGGTTTTTTTTCTCTATAAACGATTTAGGCAACAATAAATTTTAGTTTAGAAAATAAACTAAAATGAATGAAAAATTAGAGTTCTAATATTTCTAACTTGGAAATTTCATCTTAAAGATAAACTTGAATAAATTCTAGGCATGAAAGTTATTATGATGGATGAAAATGTATTTTGTATATATCTAATTTTGTTTTGTTTTTTGTTTTCTTCTTTTTGTTTTATTCTTATTAAATGAACATTTTTTTTTTGTTTTTTTGTTAAGAATAGTTTTTAACAATAAATTTATTTTAATATTATTAACTTTATTTTATGACAAGAATATTGTATTATTTTTCTTTCTAAAATATTATTAACATTAAAAAGTTATCCAAAATACTAGACATAATTTATTGATATTTAAATATTATTTTTATGCAAGATATTTTTCATATTTTTATTTTGATTTTTATATTTATTGGGTTTTATTAATTTAAAGACTAGTATTTATATTATAAGTTTATATTGGATTTTACAAAATAATTTAAATTTTTTAAATTTGTTTTATATTATCTCAAATATATTACATTTAGAATATATTTTATTTTTAACAATATTTTTTAAAAATTTTATAAAGTAATTATGACCGTGCTAAGGCATAGGAGATATACTAGTAACTTATATATTGTAACAAATTTTGAGGTTTACATATTTAAAAATAAACAATCTTTAGTATCTTATGCTGTTTAAGAAGAAAGAAAAAAAATCAGATTTAAGTGTTATAAGAATGGACACGTGGCAGGATCCGGTGAAAAAGCATGTGGCGTAAACTCGCTCTCTCTTCTTCTCCTTTCCCTTCTTCCACCTCCTCACGCCTCTCTCTGTTTCTCTGATTTCTTCATTCTTCTTCTGATTATGGCGGAGACCTCTACGCTTCTCTTCTCCACCTTCTCCTCTCATATCTCAATCTCTCCTCTTCGTGATCACTCTCATTCCTCCGTTACATCTTCTCGTCGTTTCTCGCTTATTTCTCGCTCTCGGCCTTCTCGTTCGTCTCGCTTCACCACTAAAGCATCATCATCACATTTCGGTAGCTTCTCCGATGAAGACGATGACGCTTTCAGCTTCTTCCCTTGGTCCGATGGACATAACGGTAAAACCTTCCATCTCCGTTGAATTTTAATTCGAAATTAAGATGCGATCGAATCGAATTAGTGTGATGATCTCTGTTTTATCTGATCTGATTGGATCAAAATGAATTTTTTAAAAGATTACATTTTGATTTAACAGACATTGAATGGGTTCATGAAGAGAGAATTACACTTTTCACATCTGATGGATTAATTCAAATTGGTGGCAATATGGTCCCTCGTCGCATCAAATCATCATCTCATGTATGCAATTTTTTGTTTCCTTGTAGAACAGGTTTTGATTTTAGGTCAAAACTGTGTTTTGTGGTCTTAATGAATCATATGTGTGTTTTGTGAATAGAAGAAACATAAGAGAACCAAACCTCAAAAGTTTGAAGAAAGTTCATACATGGATCCAACACAAGGTCTATGTCTTGGAGCTCTTTTCGACATTGCAGCTACAAATGTATGAAAATTCTTTCCTTTCGATTAAAATAGAGAAACAGAGTTATGTAGTGATCTGTTTAAAACGTGTCCAGGGACTAGACATGGGAAGAAGACTATGTATCTTTGGATTCTGTCGTTCTGTTGAGATGCTTAGTGATGTTGTTGAAGACACTGTTTTAGAATATGGTGGAGAAGTTGTTGCTACAGAGAAAGAGAGCAAAAGTGGTTTACAAGAGAAGCTAACAATGACTGTGGCTGTTCCATATCTTTGGGGTGTTCCTCCGGCTGCAGAAAGACTTCATCTTGCGGTTCGAACAGGCGGAGGCATTGTTGATAAAGTTTATTGGCAATGGCATTTCTTGTGAATGAATTTCATATGATTTGTTCAAAAACATGGCTTCTCTAACTCACTACCTCTTTTAAGTGTTCATATTATCATCATCATTCATTGTACAGAACCGTTACATTATGGTATAAATAAATTTCCCCTAAATTACTTAATTATATTCATCTATAGAACTTTTGCAATGGTCCTCGTTGCTCCTATCAACCGCGCTTCCATGTCCACAACATCCTACTAATAGCTGGGGGGTGTTTCTTTGAGGGACCTTATTAACATGATCTACACTATTAGTTTTCCCCAGAAACCATTAGAGATCGATTGAGAGAGATTGAGAGAAAGAGATTAGGGGAATTTAGTAAAAATGAGATACAAACCGAAGCTTAATATACAAGCAGAGTAAAGCAAAGATAAACTAAACCATGGCTAAACCAACTAAATCTATATCTCTAATATACACTTATTGGGTCTGGTGAGCCCAATAAATTTCATCAGGCCTCATTTCAGTCTACTTAGCTTTTTTTTTTTTTTTTCCGGCAAAACAACATATTTTATTAAACATAAGAAACAGTACAGTATAGTGTTCAGATGATAATCTAGCTAACTTTGACCGAAAGTCTACAATACTAGAGCCCTAGGAACATATAAGAACTGATAAGTTTTGTTATTATTACAAAGAGTGAATAAGTCTTTGATTTCTCCACTAACTTCAGCTGGACACCAAGGAGTAAGACGCTGCATGGTATAACTTCAGTCTACTTAGCTCTAAGTCTATTGTAAGTACTTGTGTTTAATTTGTTGGTTTGTTTGATTTTGGATTATCCAATCCACCAATTTTCTTTCACAAGAAGAGATCATTGTAAGTTGTGTAACCCATTTCTTTCTTTTTGGAGAGATTATTTCTATCATTTTTTTTCGGTTTGGAAAAAAGCATTTCACTATATTTCTTCTATATGACTAACGTCTTAAAACGCTCAACTGTGAAGGTATTAC
Source organism: Cardamine flexuosa (assembly GCA_963555745.1). NCBI lineage: Eukaryota > Viridiplantae > Streptophyta > Magnoliopsida > Brassicales > Brassicaceae > Cardamine > Cardamine flexuosa. The sequence goes on from OY743217.1 coordinate 4,732,701, forward strand.
TAGTTAAAAGTTTTGTTCAGTCGACTTTATTGGTAGAAAAATTAACCTTTTAGAATGAAATTTTGGTTATTATTTATGTTTATGACATCTTCTTTAATATTTTTATTGCTTTCTATTTCTTTGATACATTAAGTTTGGATTTTTTTTTGGTATCAAATACCCCAAAAAAAATTTAGATTGTATTCGCGTTTTATGATTACTATAAGATTGTTTGACCAAGAAAAAACAAAAACAGAAAAAGACTCTGATAGCAATAGAAGCCAATAGTCATAGTGGATGTTCCAAATTCTTTCTGAGTAATTTAATTGTAGATCCAACATTAATTCTTGTCCTAATATTTATCACTTCAACTAAATAATATTTCAATAATTAATTAGTTTATAGTACAATGATAGGCATCTTTGACAGAGAGGCAATGTCACACCTTTTGTCAAATTTTCTCCACTCAAAGAAGACATTCTCTTAAGCCCTCTTTCCCCATTCTCTAATGCAATACTATTTAAACTACACATTATATGTTAGTGATTTTTTTGTTGGGGGGTCAAATTTTAGTGATTATTTAAGTAACAAAAATTGGTAAGATTATTTTTTTCTTCTAATTCGTCGGTTGAATAAGAAAACAAGTTTTGACGGAGAAGTTAATGCTAGTAAAATATTGAAGCCAAATCTTGACCCCACTCTCTTAACATGTAGCAAAAGACAGTTAAGTGTTAGAATCCAAGTTTGAAGTTTTCATCGGTTATAACTTATATTGATGAACTCGGTCCAATTTAGACCAGTTTCGATGAAAAAATATGTTTGAGTTACTCTATAGTAATTATAAAGTCGAGAATATTATTTTTGTCATCCATATTATTTTGAAATCTCCATATCTCTTCATATAATAGATGATGGTGGTCGATATGATTATACTATATAGAGTATTATTTTATGTTATCAGTCGTCTTTGATCAACGATTGGTTGATTAAGTATAAGCAAAGATCATGGAAATAAAAAATAATGCATTAAAAGAAATGCAAGTGGGGGACTAGTTTTCGGCTTTTTGCATTTAAATGATAAGATACAAAGTATCTGTGCATGTGTTTTAATTTGTGTTTATTGATAAGGTTTTGAGATTCCCTAATGAGGGCGAGGGGAACAATCCAAATTAGCAAACCAAATACTTCGAATATTTTGATAAAGAAGAATCACAAGAGTTGGTTACGATAAATTATTCTAATGTACGTTATATTAATACATATATATTGTTAAATTCAATCTGGTTAGTATGGTCTAGTTGGAGACTAATCCAATGATGCCAAATTAGTAGCATACTACATCTAAGTTTTTTCTTGTGAAATCTGTTTCATTACATGTATAGTTTGTCAAAATATATTATGGCAAACTAGCAGACAATATCCTAAATATTTTGTAAAATCTCTTGCTACTTGCTAGTCTTTGACAAACAAAATCGAAATTTGTTGTTAGTCTGCCACAATTTTGGGTAGGTTTTTCTAATATGCCATTTAACAGCATATTAATCGTAAGATTGTCTTTCATCTTTTGCAGTCTATGATAGTTTGGCAAACTAATTCTAATTCCACAATTTTAGCAGCCTGTTTCAATATGTCGTCTGACTAAAAATATAAGTAAACTCTTTAGCTTGCAGAAGTATGCCGACAACCCGCAAATCTTTTAAGTATGTCTGCCACAACCAATAGCAATTTACCAAAAAAAAAACATTTTGCTTGGATTTATATAAATATCCCTTCTTATAGATCACATATAATAATTCAATTCACATTTTTATTAACCAATTCATATTTTATTTTATTATTGGTTCTATTAACAAAAATGCATATATCAAGTTTGATTTACGAGGAGTTATTTACGATTGAATTAGTATGCATAATAATTGGTACATTTTGGTTGGCATAGGTTTCATCGCAGTTTGTTTTCACCAGTGTTTTGATGAAAATAAAGTTTGTTTTCACCATTGTAAGTAACTATTTAATTTTCATCTATTGATCTAATATATTTCTTGAAGAATGGTTTTTTTTGTTGTGTTTCATGAAAAATGATTTTTTTTTGTTTGTTTTGCATATTGATTCACTTAATTGTATAGTATTAATAAAATAAACATTGTTAATAAAACGTTGCCATATGGTAAGCAAACAATATGGCATAGATAGACGTATTTTCCTCATCATATTGGAACCAACCTTGCGATAATATTGTTGTGGTAGTGATATGAACAAAGCACGATGATAAAAAAAATCAGTTTTTTTTCGTTTCTCGTTTTTGGGCTCATTAACAGTTTAACTTTGTAAGAAAATTCAAATCAAAATTTTTGACATTTTTTCAAAGAACAAATAGTACAAAAGCGAAAAAATTGAAATAATTAGCAAATGATGCGACATTATTTTGATATGATAGATTTTTGTATCACTCGTGTTTTCATGTTTTAAACAAGAGGTAATTAATGGTAGCTAAATAATTGGTCATGGAAATGTTAGTTGTAACAAGATTTTAATAGTAATTCAATATTTAGTTTTGAGAGAGATAAAGAAAAGAGAATTTGGAGATTGAATAAACGTTTGGTAAGAAATATCAATAGTACGACATGAACTTATCCTCTGGCTTGTTTTCATCAAACCACAAGCTATTGCTACTACTCGTACAACTACTACTTATTAGTTGCTTGATCTCCTCCATTCCATAATCTTCAATCACTACCGAACTCATTGATCTCTCATCCTCTTCATGATGATGATCATGATGTTCCATCTTCACTCTTGTTACTGTACTTGTTATACTCGACCCACTTTTTGCATCACTCAACAACATTATTCCCTTATTTGTACTTTGCTTATGGCTGTCTTCTTGATGGCTCATTATAAGCTTGTTGTTGCTGTTTGGAGAATTTACCAAACTGCCCATGTCTTCTTGATATAATAGTTGTTGTTGTTGGCCCATCATTGTCATCATCATCCCCTGATGAGGTATAAGCAGCTGGTTTGTTGATATTGATGGGTTATAAGGTAGAAGACTATTGATCATGTTGTATTGTGATGATGATGACGGTGATGATGGTGATGAAGGAAAGGCTTGGAGGTGATGAGGTGGAGGAGGAGCCATGGTGGCAATGAGTTTCTTCTTGAGCTTAGTGTTCCAATAGTTCTTGATGTCATTATCAGTCCTACCATGCAAGTGAGCTGCTATTACTGACCACCTGCATTTTCAACCACAATTATTTACTTTCGAGTAATTTGTCAAAATGAATTTGGTTCCACGTTTTTTTTTTTTTTTGGCTAATTTATGAACTAAAGAACACACCCATAAAAGGAGGCAATTATACTGCACAAAAGGTGGATATTTAAAAACTAAAACACAATGAAATAAATTTTAGTCTTTAAAAAAAAAAAAAAAGAGATTGAATCTTCATTGGAACATGCAAAGTCTCTTCCTTTTTTGAAACCCACTTTCTCAAGTTCTTACGCATGATTTAAACAAGAGAAATCTTTTTACATCTTTAAGATCATATATATATATATATAGACCAAGATTAATTATCAATATTGGATTAATTATTAAGTATTAGAAGGTAAAGCTAGACTTTCTTTACCTGCTTCCAATGGAGGCAAAGAGACTGCAGATAATCTTGTCTTCTTCCTCAGTGAAGTCTCCATGTCTTATGTTTGGTCTCAAATAGTTCAACCACCTCAGTCTGCAACTCTTCCCACATCTCCTTAAACCTTTATATACATCATATCAAATTAAGAAAAGAAAAAAATCAAACAAGACCCATGAAAGGAGAAAATTATACCCAATAAAAATCTAAGAAATGAACCCATTCGAATCATGAGATGTATTATGTATTAAATACCAGCTTTATGAGGTAGAGAAATCCAATTGCCACCAGTGCCTTGTTTCTCTATGTAATCTTTAAGCTTTGCATCTTCTTCAGGAGACCATGGACCTCTCTTTACATTTGCCTTGTCACAACATGGAGCCCTACCCATCTCTCTTTCTCTCTGTGTGTTTCTCTTGAGAATCTTTGTTTTGCTTTTTGAAAGAGAAGAAGAGAAAGAAAAAAAGTGTTATGTGGTTCTGTAATTATCAAAGATAAAGACATCTATTTATTGCTATATGTATTGGAAACGTCCCAAGTCAATGAAAAACCTATTTTATATTTTTCCTTCCATTATGCTTTTTTTCTCTTCGTCCCATGTGGATTAACTTCGATATTATAATATATAAAAATAAAAATATAGATGTCTTTTTGGTCACCAAAGCAAAACAAGAAGAGCTGGTCTAAGTTGTGAATAGTGAGTAAAGGAAAAAAAAAACGAATGCATGAAGACGATATTAATAATTAATCAAGTCCTTTAATGCTCCTTTTTTTAAGAAACTGGACAAATGGTTTGTCGAAAGAAATTAAATTGGACAAATGGTTTTAAAGTTTTCTTTGATGTCTCCATTACGATTGAACGTACGTGTTTGTCTCTTGAAAATATCAAACGACCGGTTTTTGGTCTGCATTGAATTAAACCGAATCTAACCAAAATAAATTCCGGTTTATTTCTGCATGTCTAGGATTACTAATAGTTTTTGCCTTTTTGGTCTGAAATGATCAGAAGTAGATACATATTCAAAAGAAAGTAAACAAATATATATGGTATAAGAAAGGAATTACTATACTGTGAGAAATACAATAATTGAAAAAAAAATTGGTGCATGCAGAGTCAAAACATTGTAATGTTTTTCTTCGTTCACTACCAATAAAAAAGGAAATAGTTTATGGGCTGCCCGAAGGTATTGATAAGAGAAAAAAACAATAATGAAAAGTTGACATTACACCAAAATTAGAGAAAGCATGAAAGTGACGTGTACTTATTTTTTCCAAAAAACCAAGTGAAAGGTTTGACTAAGTCATTTCCCACAAGACATTGTCAAAAGTGACTGATCCCGAGGCCACCACGCATACATATATTCTCATGGGAAGAATATGTATGCATATATAACATCGGCATTTATGTGTACAATGGCAAAATAAATTTGAATTTTTGTGGTGTAGCGGTTTAAGTTGGTAAGTTGGTGTTGCACTTTTCAAAACAATATTTAAGAGGGTTCCAAAAATGAAAATATAACTTAGTGACACTCGTTTCTTAATTTAGAGAGTTAAACTTGATAATTTTGTAAACTTATCACATCCATTATGACCTTTGTCGCAGCACACTTCATATACTAAATACATTGCTGAACGGTCACAAAATGGATATATGATTCCTTACTTCTAAAACTATACTTTAATAAAAGTATAATTTGGTAGAAGTAAGAATTAGAAAATTGAAATTTTGCAAATGACACACTTATAACTTCTATAATATATATATTAAACAGTAGACTGCTCCAATTATAAAGAATCGAACATAAAATAAAAGTTTTTTTTTAAAAGAACATTGCAGGAATTCTAATATATTGTTACATTTTCATGTATTATATTATACTAATTAATCACCTATATAATTATTGGGATGGAGTCCCTACCTCAAGAAAAGTTTGTTTCTTAATGACTTCAAGGTTATACCGAGAGGTCGAAATCTATCTACTAAAATATTTAATAAAATAGATGTAATAATTGATAAAGGTGGATCTTTATAGTGACATACTATAATATGCCTCAATCGTATAGTTTCCCACTCAAATATATAATACCCATCGTGTGATTGAATGTAGACGTGTAATAATGGAAAATCTCCTTGAGATGTTAACCATAGCGGATTATGAATTATTGACATGTAACTTTATAATATAATACTAGTAGTAGTACTACCCCGATTAGAGATGTCAATTGGGCATTAGTCTACGGGCGAGGCCCATTTAGGTCCACCATGGGGCGGGGTTGAACTATATAATTTATGTCCATTAGTTGGTGGGTCTTGCGGGTATACCTATTGCGGTTTGTGGTTTAAACGGGTCAGTTTATTGTGGATTAGCGAGCTTGTGGATTGCCTGCAAACAAATATTCAAGTCTGCATTTTTAGAACCTTTTTCTTCAATAAGAAGGTTTTAGATTAAATTACAATTTATGAACGTGTATAACAAAATAAATAATGTCTTGGCTAATCAAGTATCTTTAGTTAAAGAATTGGTATAATAAATAATAAAATAAATTTCTAAATTAAAGTTTAAAAGTAAAACCCTAAAAACACCGTACCTTGTTTGCTCAGAAACAGAGGGTGTCAAGGTACTCACACAAAACATAGTCTTAAGTATCAGAGCATCGTTAGATTCAAAGATTTTTTTGTGATTCAAAGTTGAGACTCAGAGCATAATCATATTTGATTGGTTTGAGAGCTGAATATCACGACAACCCCTGCAAAACAGAAACTCACCAAACCGTGAAACTCAAAAACTTTAAAACACGAAAACTCTAAGGGATTAAGGCTAACTGACTGAGGGAGCTGAGACACAATCAACTCTGAAGCTATAAATTTGTTTGTCATCTCTAATGGTTAGTTGATGATCTTATTTTTTATCACGCTTAATTCATTAATTGGTAAATGAGTTGAGAATAAATTGTATTTACTTTGTTATTGACAGGATTCACAAGATTCTTCTGGACTAAGATCAATTGACTTGGAAACACAAAGAGTTATGGATGCTGAAAATGCTGTAAACGAGCAAAGGACAGTTGATGAAGCGGGATCATCTAAACATGGTAAAAGACCGGCTAGTGAGATTGTTGATGATGATGATGTTGACAAAGGAAAGCCATCAGAACCAAAAATAAGAAAGCAGTATTCAAAAGTGTGGGAAGATTTTGTAGTGATTACAAAACTTAATAAGAGCTCGGGAAAAAGTGAAGAAAGAGCAATGTGTAGGCATTGCAAGCACGATTATGCATACAACTCACACAAAAAACGGTACGAACACATACAAACGTCATCTTGAACAATGCAAGATCAAGCCTAAAAATGGTGATGTTGGTGCAATGATGGTCAATGCTGAAGGAAAACTGCAATCTAGGAAGATAGATCATTCTGTTTTTCGTGAAATGGTAGCTAAGACTATTATCCAGTATGATCTCCCTTTTGCTTATGTTGAATATGAGAGAGTTAGAGTAGTTTGGAAGTATTTGAATGTGGACGTGAAGTTTATCAGTCGGAACACAGCTGCAACAGATGTTTACAAGTTTTATGAGAATGAGACGGAGAGGTTAAAGAGAGAATTAGCTAATCTTCCTGGAAGATTTTTCTTCACTTCTGATTTGTGGTCTGCAGTCACTCATGAAGGCTACATGTGTTTGACAGCACATTATATTGACAAGAATTGGAAACTGAACAATAAGATTCTCGCATTTTGTGCTATGCCGCCTCCACACACATGTATGGATTTGGCAATGGAGATTCTTGAGAAATGGAAGGAATGGGGAATTGATAAAAAAATATTTTCTATCACGTTAGACAATGCCACTAACAATGATTCCATGCAAAATATTTTGAAATCTCAGCTTATGTTGCGAAGTGATTTATTGTGCCGAGGAGATTTTTTTCATGTAAGATGTTCAGCACATATTCTTAATCTCATTGTTCAAGACGGGCTGAAAGTGATTGGTGATTCGCTGCATAAGATCAGGGACAGCATCAAGTATGTTCAAGCCTCCGAATCTCGCAAGATATTATTTGCAAAATGTGTGGAATCTGTTGGCATAAAACTAAAGGCTGGTTTGATATTGGATGTGACAACCCGATGGAATTCAACATATAAAATGCTTGATAGGGCTATAAAGTATCGAGCTGCTTTTGATAATCTCAAACTCATTGATGCCAGAAACTACAAGTTTCACCTAACTGAAGATGAATGGAAACGAGTGAAGGAGATATGTACTTTTTTGGAGCCTTTTGATGAGATCACTCGTCTTATGTCAGGTTCTATCTATCCAACTTCAAACTTGTATTTCATGCAGGTTTGGACAATCCAAAATTGGTTGACAGAGAATCAGTTTAATAAAGATGATGTTATCAAAGATATGGTTATCCCTATGATAGATAAGTTTGAAAAGTATTGGGAAGAAGTTAGTGATATTTTTGCAATGGCTACGGTGTTCGATCCAAGGTGGAAGCTAACACTTGCAGAATATTGTTTTGGAAAAATTGATAAGAAATCTTGTCCGGGAAAGATGGAGTATTTGCGTGGAAGACTACGTACTCTTTTTGAAACCTATGAAAGCAAGTCCAATTCAGCATCATCTTTTGCAGAGACACGTGAAACTTTTCAACAGGAAGATGATGATGAAGAACAAAGAGAAAGTTTTGGAAATTACAATGTAAGTAATGAATTTTGATTATTTGTTTTCAGTTTTTGACATTCTCTAATCTCTATTCTTGATTTGACTTATAGGCTTTTGATAAATTTTTATTGTAGGATTTCTTTGCCTTTCGAAAAGGAAACGCTGTTGTGAGTGGAAAGTCTTCTTTGGAAATGTATCTAGATGAACCGCCATTAGACGTGACTGTTTTTAAGAGTTTGGATATTCTGAAATATTGGAAAGATAATTCTCAACGGTTTGGGGGATTGGCTTCCATGGCTTGTGACATTCTTAGCATTCCTATAACAACGGTAGCTTCGGAATCATCTTTTAGCATTGGAGCTTGAGTTTTGAATAAATATAGAAGTCGTCTTCTTCCAAAAAATGTTCAAGCATTAATATGCAGTCGCAATTGGTTAAAGGGTTTTGAAGCATATGAAAATGGTAAAAAATAATTTTTTCATGACTTTTATTTTAACAAAATCATAAATCGTATATATATATATATATATTTATATATATATAATTTTCTTATTTTTGTGATATATGTAGAGGAAGATGAAGAATTTGATGGTATAAATGAGACACTACCTTCTTTCCAATCGATTGTTAGTGATGAAGACGGACACTGATGAGATTGAAGAGATCAAGAGACAAATTTTGCTTTGAATTTTACTTTTGGTTTCAGTTTGATTTTTAGCTTATTTATTTATTTTCAGACACTATCTCAACTTTCTTTCAATTTAACTATTGTTTTGGTTTTTCAGTTTCAGTTTCAATTTAAATATTATATTATAAGACTGAGTTTGGTATTTTGGTACGATAAGTCATAAGTGTGATGCAAATTTTAAGTTCTTTCTTCTCATTACAATACTAGTACTAAAACTTCTACGAGTAGGAATATCAACACAGCAGAAAGTTTTCAATCTTCAGTGACAAATAATCTGATTGCTTTAGAACATCCCTTTCATCTAGAAACTGAAAATAATTGTTTCATATCACTAGATGATGTCCTTCGCTTTTTTAAAATATGGGTGTAATTTTCAATACTATTCTTTTTATTCTTAGCTTTAGTTTTGATAGGGCTTTGCTTGTTGATTGTTGTCTTTACCAAATCATTACATTTTGCTGTAATTTTTTAATCACGCGAAAGAGCACAAAACGGCAACGTTTTAACTTAACGTCGTGTCACTTTCTTCGCCTTTTCTTCGAATTCCCCAGAAACTATCTCCTTCTTCCTCACCACTCCTCTTACTTACCAACAGACACATCACTAAGCTCTCTTCTCTTCTCCAATGGCAACCATCATCACCGGATTCTCAACTCTCTCAACTCCTATTTCTCCTCCACCTTCACTTTCGGCGTCTCCTTTACACATCTCCCCTCAATGTCTCTCGAGATCACCAAATTCATCTCCGTTTCCCGCGCTCTCTACCTCTCCCCGGAGAAGGATCCCATTGATTCCGGCGTGTTCTTCGTTAATCGACGGAGACGAATCAATCGAAGCAATAGATGATCATGAGATTAAAGAGACATTGATGTTATCAGTCTCTCCTCTGCCTCTCCTCCTCATTGCTTCTCTCCCTGGAGGTAAATTAACCAACACAGAGCTTCTCAGCTCAAAATTCATAAGCTTTAAGTCACCATTAGTGAAAGAGTAGTTTAATTTGTGTATTCCTTAGTTGTGTGAATGCTAAAGTCAACAGTTTTGTCAAGAATGTTGTGTGTTTGTGTACCAAGAACTGTGCTTTGTAAACTTAGATGTGATTAGGGTTTAATAATCTCTATGTCTCTTGTGGCAGCTGAAACTGTAACATCTGTGTTTGGACCCTTTGCGGAGATTGTAAAATCCTTGAATCTTCCTGATTGGCTTATTCATTGGGGCCATCCAGGGAACATGGTATGCTTCCTTCTCCACGCCAATGTCAATGCTTGTTTTGTTATGAGTATTGATATATAAATTGTATATGTGATGGGTTTGATTTGTCATGTGTATGTGTTTCCTCTTAGGCAGTAGTTCTTTTTGCTATGGGTGGCTATGGAACATACTTAGGCTTCCGGATTCGTTATTCAAATGACATTGTAAGACTTAATTTAAACTAAATAATCTTGGCTATAATAATATTACAAAGAACCGTTTTTGTTTAAATTAGCGTTCTGTTTTTCTTTAGGAGGAGAAGGCAAAGGCCAAAGACCTGCATCCAAAGCTTCTAGCTGGAATGTTTTTCTTCTTCTCCCTTGGAGCAACTGGTGGTATCTTATCTCTTCTTACCTCCGATAAACCCATCTTTGAAAGGTATCTTTTTGCCTTACATACTAAAAGAAACTCTTTGAAGTAAGTGTTGAGTTTTCAAATATATGGATTGATGTATGGTTGTGGAATTTTGTGCGATGTATAGCCCGCACGCTGTTACAGGATGCATAGGTCTTGCTCTCTTGACGATTCAAACAATCTTACCTTCTTTGTTTAAGGTAATGTACACAGTGCAGGATTTTTTCTGATTGTAAAACCTTAGTTTTAGGATCAAGAAACTTATCAGTGTTTTGAAAATGTGTAGGACAAACCTGAACTGAGGAACGTTCATGGGATCCTCGGGAGTGGGATAATGGTGCTTTTCGTTGTTCATGCTGCTTTTGGTCTTCAGCTTGGTCTCAGCTACTGATCTGTTCTCATATGTTTGTATTCTTCAGCTTGAAACTTGAAACCACAACCATTTTCTTTAGCTCTTTAATTCTTGTAACTTCTTAAAATTTTAATAAAAGAAGATAATATAGAGGCAAAAAAATTGTAAAATAATGTGGAAAATTTATGTATCTCTTTTATACATTTTTTAAATTATATAAATGATATTTTAGTTGGCTGTTCGTGCCTCGTATTTAAAAAATGAAAATTGATTCACCAAAAAAAAAAAAACCATTTTTTTTGGGTTTTTACCTTTTATGAAAAACCTAAGTTAAATAACTGGACTTGAGATAACGAAATCTTCAAAATATGAGTCCAATCAAAAAATAAAAAAATTATAATAAACACCGTCACCAACCAACACCTAAATTTGAAAAGAAAATTAAAAAAAATTCATGTGAGAGATATGTTTAAAAAAATATATTAACCACTCCTAAAAATCCTAATCATGCTCCATGTGTTGTAATCCGGAGGATCCGATTCGGAAGTTACGTTTCTAATCATCCATTCGATGATGTCGATGCCGGGTCGGGTCAGATCTCACCAACCACACCCACACCACCTACGACAATGAGGTTGGTGAGATTATAGTTCTCCACATCCTAACCGTCTATTATTTTCTTCATTAGAGATCAACAGTGTAAAAATCACTATACCCACTGTACACCCAAACCACGTGATCATAGCCTCACCAACCATATAAACAAACACAGAGCGAGTCTAACTCCGAGTTACGCGCCGAGTTTTACTCCTCTCCCTCACTTCATCCTCCTTAAAAACTCTTCTCTCTTCTCTCTCTCGCTTTCATTTTCTCCTCCAGATCTCGATTCCTCTCTACTTCTTCATCAGGTTTGTTTTCTTTGCCTCTTTCTTCCTTAGATCAGATCTGTTCATTTCGTTGCTAGTTTAATTTGAAATCTGCAGTCTTTGGTTATAGATCTGATGATTTTGAATTGTGTCGGTGGAATTATACAAATAAAGATTCGTGCTTTGTCTTGTTTTGTGGAATTATACGAATAAAATTTGTGCTTTGTCTTGTTTTTTGTGTGTATATGTAGAAAATGGAAACGTTCCTATTCACCTCTGAATCCGTGAACGAAGGTCACCCAGACAAGCTTTGCGATCAAGTTTCCGACGCGATCCTAGATGCTTGTTTAGAGCAAGACCCAGAAAGCAAAGTGGCTTGTGAGACATGTACCAAGACAAACATGGTGATGGTGTTTGGTGAGATCACAACCTCAGCTAAAGTAGACTACGAGAAGATTGTTAGATCTACTTGCAGAGAGATTGGTTTCATCTCAGCTGATGTTGGTCTTGATGCTGATAAATGCAATGTCTTGGTTAACATTGAGCAACAAAGTCCTGACATTGCTCAAGGAGTTCATGGTCATTTGACTAAAAAGCCTGAAGATATTGGAGCTGGTGATCAAGGACACATGTTTGGTTACGCTACTGATGAGACACCTGAGCTTATGCCTTTGACTCATGTCTTAGCTACCAAGCTTGGTGCTAAGCTTACTGAAGTGAGAAAGAACAAGACTTGTCCATGGTTGAGACCTGATGGTAAGACACAAGTCACTGTTGAGTACAAGAACGATGGTGGAGCTATGATTCCGATTAGAGTCCACACAGTTCTCATCTCAACTCAACATGATGAAACTGTTACTAACGATGAGATCGCTGCTGATTTGAAACAGCATGTGATCAAACCGGTGATCCCTGCTAAGTATCTTGATGAAAACACAATCTTTCACTTGAACCCATCTGGTCGTTTTGTCATTGGTGGACCTCATGGTGATGCTGGACTTACAGGGAGGAAGATCATCATTGACACTTATGGTGGTTGGGGTGCTCATGGTGGAGGTGCTTTCTCAGGGAAAGACCCAACTAAAGTTGACAGAAGCGGTGCTTACATCGTGAGACAAGCTGCTAAGAGTGTTGTAGCAGCAGGACTAGCACGTCGCTGTATCGTCCAGGTGTCATATGCTATTGGTGTCCCTGAGCCACTCTCAGTGTTTGTTGATACTTACAAGACTGGGACTATTCCAGACAAGGAGATTCTTGTGTTGATCAAGGAAGCTTTTGACTTTAGGCCAGGAATGATGGCTATTAACCTTGACCTTAAGAGGGGAGGTAACTTCAGGTTCCAGAAAACTGCAGCGTATGGTCATTTCGGACGTGAAGACCCTGACTTTACTTGGGAGGTTATCAAGCCGCTCAAGCCAAAGGCCTGAAACAGAGTTTGAGATTGAGACAAGTTTCGTTTCTTCTCCCCCTACTGGGAACGTTTATCATTATATACCGTTATTATTGGAACAAGATTGAATAAAGAAAGCTTTCTGCATTTTCGTCAGATCACTCTATAATCTACACACAGTTCAACATTTGATTTCGCCAACACCAAGGATCCGCAGATGGAAGAAGATTTGAGTTTTATGTTTTTGAATTTCTCTTTTTTTTTCTTTTTTTTTTGGTTTTCTTAATTCTCTTGTATTGTAATTTTGATTGTGTAACCAAGAAATCCATCATTGTGATGTTTTTAAAAATACCATTTTCATGAAACATGCAAGCGAGCAATCTTTGAACAAGTTGTATGAGAATATACGTTCATGAGCCAGTCATGGAGCCTCTCTTCTCCACCTCCATACATCTTGTTAAACTTTGCATGGTTCCGGAGGCATTTATCAATATCCGTGTAATTAAAACTGAGCTTGTGACACACAGAGAGATTAATCTGGCTACACCCCTGAGAAGTGAGAGCTGAAAGTTTAAAGAATTTTGTTTGAAGTAGTAAAAAATAGCTAGATTTACTCATTGAGGCATTTATAGTAGTTGGTCACCCTTGGAACAGTAAGAGCAGCTTGAAAGCCTCTGGACAGGTGAGAGTTTAGTATGTCACAGTTTTAAAAAGAGACTTGGAACCTAGGGCCGTGGAGCATGTAAGTCAGTTAGAGACATCAGTTCTCTAGAAAATTTCACACTCCGAGTCACCAGGGCGACACATACCGAGAATCTTGTTAATGAAACTGACGGCCACCACACAGTCGCCTCCTTCATCACCTGGACAAGCTGAGAGAGCGAGACTGTAAACTTCACTGTCCACAACATCCAGAGAGGGAAGGGATACAACTTTTCGTGAAGAAGCCGAGACCCAAGGGTTGAAGATATTGGTGAGTCGAACACTGGAATCGTGTACGTTCTCTAGACCCACCCATCCCTTCGACGATCCTATGGTCACTGACTCAGCAACTTCCTTGGATACTCTCTGCTCGGGGAACTTCACCGTTTCTTGCTTCCTCGGGTTGTACAAGTCAATGCTCATGAGCCTCTCTTTGGAGGAGAACATCGTGGTGTTGTTGCCTAGCAGCAGATACGGCGTTGCCGAAGTGGAGAACAACCTCTGCTCGTGAACCTGCCTCCTCGAGTAGAGGCCATGATTCCGAGCTGAAGATGAGAGCTTGAAGATTTTCCCAAACATATGAGACATTTTTGAAACTATTGGAATCTTGGCTAAGCACGCGGCTAACAATAAAACCATATAACCTAACTTTTTCGTATAATCCTCCAATTTTCCATTTTCCATTTTCCAAAGATTCCGTTTCCCCCAAACTTTCCATTTATGGATTCCTTTTTTTTTATTAAATATGGCCTTCTGTTTCCTTTTTTTTTTTTCCTTATTCAATTATTTTTATCAAATACTTGTCTTCTTGTTTTTTTTTGTTTTCTCTATAACTCAAAAACTTTTATTTGTATATATATGTATTAATTATGTAGCTGATTCTTTAATATTATAATTAACAAAATTTTCATTTCAAATCATTCAGTTAAATCCCTAAGTTCCACGTATTTTCCATCAAATGATAATGACAATTGAAAATATCCAAATAATAATACCAATTGTACATCGAACTGCTTCGACCTTGTCATATCTCAAATCTCCAAAGAAAAGTAGAAATCCCTTCTCTCGACATTCTTTCTAGCAATTAAACTTAAGAATTTCATTTAATTTTTTCAAAAATATAATAATTTCTTGCATATGCACACTCAATATATATGTGGATCCATAATTCTGTCCCCTAAAACGAAACTAATAAACGCCAAACACAGCTTAAGTCTGAAAGTTGAGAGATGGTTTGACACACAAAAGAACTTAATTATGTAGCTGAAGGAAATTTTTGTCAAGACTTGTAATATACGCAAAGGTTTTCTTTTAAACTATTATTTTTGTATGATTAATAACCAACGCAATTAGAGCGGTGCTTATTGGTGCTTCTGCTAGCATCAGCCAAATGCATTGACCTCTCTATCTTGCAATAATTTTTGTTCCCATAAACTTTGGAGTTTGGACCATATGGACTTTTTTTATGTAGACCTCTTAAGAAAAGTTTACTGAACTAATTCAAAAGAGGACAAGCTTAAACCCCAACACAAGATTTTACATTTCACTTCGACCAACACTTCATTTTAAACTCCTTAGAATACCAAAGCGAAAATACCCCTAGCAAAATCATACCCTTGCAATTTTACTTTAATTTACACCAAGCTAAGAACAAATGGTTTATCTAATTATCTTAAGCTCGGAATCAAACCAAACTCGAACATTGGTAATAATGAAGAAGAGAAGAAGAAGCAGAAACCATCAATGTATGTAGCACATGCAAAACAATAAAGTAGGTCTCACATATATATTATCAATAACTCAACAGGCAAAACGTACAAAGATTGAGAGAGCTTACAAAATAGAAAACATCTAAGATTACGATTTCGTTCTCACCTCTCTATCTTCTCCACAACATCATCAAAAGGGGGGGGGGGAGAAAGAAAGAAACTTAGGAGTATAATTTACGTTCCATATAGGCATAAGTTAATGTTTTCCTTCCCTATGCGCGCGCCTTCCATATGCGGAACAGAGATCTTGACGATTAAATGCTGCAACAATGTTCAACTGATGGATGAAATGTCCTCAAACGAAGGCACTTGACCAAAACTCATCACCTTTAAATAATACATTTTACAAAACGGGTAAATGAGTAAATCATACATTTATGTCTTATAAGGGTTCAAGACTTCAAGTAAATGATTAAATAATACATTTATGTAATCTATGCATTCACGGATTAACGTACAAGAAAAAGGAGAAGTGAAAAGAAAAAGAAAAAAAAAAGGAGAAGTTGAAGTTGAAGTTGAAGTTCATATTGAAAACGATTTTTAATGAATGGTGAAATTATTTGATAGATAGTTTATAGGGATTGTTTAAACTTCATTTCGAATGTTTATTGATTAAGTGTTAAGTAAATCATAGAATAAAACCCATAAAGGTATCCAATTTAATGGCTGGAATCAACACATAATATTTATATATATATATATTAAATTTCATGGACCAAATAATTCTTTATATAAATAACTCTTTTCTCTAAATAAAACATTTTCTACTTCTTTTATAAAAAATATTTTAAGATACATTGCCTAATTTGTTTGTTTTAATGTTTTTACCTTAATTTAATTTATTTCTAATGTTAGTTTTCCAAGTTTCATGTTTTCCTACTAAATTATTAATAATGTTTAATTTTTAATTATTTTTATAATATTATTTGTATATGAATATTTGTTTGATATGATGCATATTATTTATATATATATATATATAAGACTAGAGTAATATTTTAATATGAATAGATATTTTAATTTGGTTGAAGCTTTAGTTAGTTGTATGACAAAATTAAGTGTGTAAAAAAATAAAATTTGATATAACAAATATTTAATAATCGTGTTGACAAACATGTTTGCAGAATGCTAATTAGAAGTTAAATACTAATCTAATAAAAATTGATATATATTTTTTACCTAAAACTAATATATAATAAAAGAAGATAAAATAATAATAATACGGTAACTTGGAGTTTAGTTTTTGAATCTTTCAATTTCCCAAAATTCAAAATTATGAAAAATATATTTAGTGTGGGTGAGAAAATAATATAGTAACAAGAATCGTGTGATAGGGATAATAACAATAATGATAAGAAAACATATATTTTATTTGAAAGCCATCGATCACTCAACTCATAACGTTTGTCGTGTGGCATGTATTGTGGTGCAAGCATCCAAAATCTGATAAATTATTATCAACTCTAACATGACATAACGTTCTTCAATTATGTACATATCGACATGATTCTTCTAAATATATTTTATTTTATATGACAAGTGTGTTTGAATAAAGACACTCTGAAGAGAAAAAAATTAAAAACAAAGACACTCTCAGAGTCCCACGTACGCTACATACCATAGTTTAATAAATACTTCTTTGTCAAATTTTAATAAATACCTTTGTAATAAGTTCTATAAGTATAAATATACATATCTGACTGGGTCTTATGATCCAATGTTCTCGGTTTGATGTCATCAAAATGAACCGGAAAACTTAATCAGCTCGGATAGCAAAACAGTAAAATGGAGTAGATGTCATCTGACCAAAACAAGTTATAATTGTATTTTTCTCCTCTGACAATATTCAAATCTGAAATCTTAAAACACTCTTTATTTAGAAAGTCCCCTAATGACTAATGTACCAGTGGAGCAGGAGCTACTGAAATTAGGTAGAGGTAGATCAATGATCTTTAAAGTTATTTATTGCATATGTAATTACATTATAATTTAGTTCGCGTTAGATAAAATTTAAATAGGTCTTAGTTAAATTATAACTTATGTAATTGACAAATATCAGATTGTTTTTAATACAATATAATCCTCTTATTTTTCATCGAGTTAAATATGAGCTAATCTAATTTACTTTACAGAATCCATATGCTGATTTTTTTTGGATGTTGGGCACAGCTGCTTTTCGTCACTGTAGTTCTTTTTCTTCTTCTTCTTCATTTACTTCTTTACTGTACTTTCAAAAATATGAATTTTCAAATACAATCGATAATTTTATGTTTACATTAGTTTTTGGTAGCCGACAGAATGTAATCTTCATTCCAATGAACATTTAATTGGTAGACCGCGGTTTATGTTATGTGCATGCACGAAAACTTAATGGTCCAGTCAATTATTTTCTTTAGGCTAGTTCAAATTATGGGATTTTTTACTCTAAACACACAAACGCTTGTTTCATTATTTACCGTCAAAACTGATCATCTTTTTTATTTATTTGATAAAGAGTTAAAAGTTAAAACCAGTTAGTTCTTGGCTTCTTGCTAATCATTATGCATTAGAAAGATTTCTGTCTACGAATAGTAAAACCAAAGAAGTATATAGTAATATAATTATTGATAAACTTTAAATGTATTATGAAATTATCTAACATTCAGCGATTAACAAAAAAATTATATATTATGAAATTATCTAACTTAAAATGTATTATGAAATTATCTAGATATTACCTAGCATAGCTAATCTACAGAATTATCTAGCATACAAAATTATTAAAATCAAAGAAGCAAATGAATAAATGACGCTGTATAATGAATAATGATTTTTAATATAATATTTTACCCCAAAAAAATATAAAATTATCTAGCATGCGATAAATGTATTCTGATGAATTAATTAAATTATTTTGTCGGTAAGATGGGCCCGCAACCGTCGATAATCAAGACTCCTATCACCGTTACCGACAAATATAGTGAAGACTGAAAGCTTATAATTTTATTTATTTTTAATGATAATTCATTCATGTAAAAATATCGAATTTAGTTGAATTTTAGCATCGTCCTTTCAGGGACATCTGATCAATTTAATTTGTTCATTAAAAAATACAAAATTTAATTTTCTACCAAGTATTTTACTCTAGGTAGGACCGTGTGACATAAGAGGTTCGGAGTATACTCCATAATTTAAACGTAATACAATACACAACCTCCCAAAATTAAATATTACGGCCAGTTTATTCTATATATTTAAGGCCACTAAATTAATTTTTAATGATAATATGTATTTCAAGACCACAATTTTTTTGATTCGAGTTACCATTTTCATTAACCAGCCATGGGCTGTATGTATATAACAGTAGAAAATGTATAAGTTAAAAAAAATAATGTATAAGTTCAATATTCATATACATTTTATTTTGTTACAATAAATTTTAAACAACAGCTTCTTCGTTTTTTTTAACGTAAACAACAGCTTCTTTCTTTGGTCAACAAAACAACATCTATATTTCTAAAAAGTATTCGAGTTTCACTCTGATATCTCGTGATCACAAGTCAACAAACAGTTTTTCAAAAAATCAAAATATAGCCACTAATCAATTAACGTTTCCATTTGTATAAGCATTTTGTACACAGTACATGAGTTAGTGTCTAAAATATATTGTGAGCATAGTGGCATACGTTGCTTTTATATATTAGAATAAAACATTAATTTATTTGTCGACATAAAATTCCTTAATAAGCAACGAACATCTAGATTAAAAGTTTACGATAAATTTAATCATTAGTTTTGGTTAATTGAAGTATAGTTTTGATAACAGTTACAATAATAATACTACATGTTAATAAAATAGATATGCCACCACTTCACCTAGAAAAGCATTCACCTTTAGAAACTTGCACAGCCATTTAATCGGATATTTTGAGGTCTAAAGACAATGTGTAAGGTTTGATTTATATTTCCTGCACCAAAAATATATGGGAGGCCCTACGTTTATGTCGATAAAGCGGAGGTATAGGATTCTTACAATGATTATCAGATAATAAAAAGAAGAATTACATAATCCAACTGTATAATTATTCCCTAAACCACATTCTTTTGGGTAAGGTTATCACGTTCTTATTATTTGGGGTCACAACTTAAATAAATAGATGTATAGATTCATGTGATTAATTGATTACTATTTTTTGGTAAAAGTGTTTTATTACAAACTATAGCAATGGAGATTTAATTTATTTATGTTTATTACGATCAGGCGTACGTACACTATTAATTTGAAACTAATCATTCATATAATTTTAATTATTATGGGTACTCATTTGACATCCGAATAGAATGGCGTGGAGCAAGACGGCTTGTGTAAATCCATGTTATAGCGATTTTAAAATTTTGATTAGATTTTTAATAATATTTTAACTTTTAAGTGATAAAATATTCTCACCTTCATTACGTACCTATTTTAGTTAAGAGTGGATCAATCTGCCTAACGTGAATAACATTATAAAATAACGCCTTTCATAATTATTATTTTGAATGGCAACAACATCACTTCATCTTATATCTCTACTAGTTAACTTTATAGTTGTAGTAGGCCATGTCAATAGGTCTTGAAACGATGGCCGGATGTAGACTTTGGTTTTTACTTAACGTACGTAAATTGCATAAGATCATTCATATTGGCTATCGCCACAATGCCACTTTCCTAAATCTATTTTGCCGCTATTGTTTGTTTTTTCTTTTCCATTTGACTTAATTTCTTTTACATAAACTGGATTTAATCTACCAATCCAACAAACTTGCACCCCAAAAACACACTATGAATCCAACTTCTAAGTTCAAGTGGGTTCACTTTTAAGGTATACCATTATACTACTTCATTGTATTTACTAATTCACAAATAAATTAAATATTAGGCAAATACCATGTATCTCTATCCAACATGTTTCTCTTTGCAAACTGTTTTTTTTTCACAGTTTACAATTTGTTTCACTCTTATTTTTTTTCCAAGCAAATCACACTGATTAAATATGTACAAGTTTTTTTTTTTTTAATTATTGCTTTAGATTTTTTTTTGTTCGTTTCACAAGAATAACATCTGTTCTTTATTTTTATTTTTATGTTTTAAGTTTGTACTCATTTGCTATTTTTTTAAGTTTATACTCGTTTGAAAGTAAATAGTAAACAATTCTTTTATGAAATATTTTTTTGTGGGAAATATATTCATTCATATTTAATAATACAAATAAGACAACAAATTGATTTATAAAACGGAAAAGGGGAATAGCATTAATGATGTAAATTTATTTACTAGTTATTTTTTGGTCTGTCCCTGATGGAAAAATCTGGATCCGCCTCTACTTGAAACCACTTGTCCTTGTATCGGTCAATTTGTGTGAATGTGATCTTATCGATCAGTCTATTTGTGTGAATGTGATCTTAACCTAAGATTTCCCATAAATTCATAGCACGTAAGTATATTTTCACTATAGCAACGTAACAATGCTAGTTTGATGTTTTATATTTTTAGACCGTTTGAGTCTTAGGTGAGTGGACCACCCATTTTCATAATGTATTTTTGTGAGTGGGTCCAAATAGTAAGGACCCATTTCATTTCCAATTTCAATCATAAAGACTTATATAATATGCCATACTCATGTCCATCCATCCCAACATCATCTCTCTCTCTCTCTCTGCATTTATATAGTACTCCACTCATCTTCTTTCCACTTCACACAAAAGAGTAAAAAGGAAAAAAATGGGTAACTCTGTGATCTCTCTTCTCCCAATCTTCCACTTGTTGGTGTTATTGAGTTCATCAGTGAATGCTTATTGGCCACCATCACCTGGCTATTGGCCAAGCTCCAAGGTTAGTTCCCTCAACTTTTACAAAGGTTTTAGGAATCTTTGGGGTCCTCAGCATCAGAGAATGGAACAAAATGACCTCACCATCTGGCTTGATAGAAACTCAGGTACTAATTCCACTCTTCTCACTTTCTCTTGTGGGTATTTCACATTTGATGTAAAGTTTTTATTTTATTTTATTAATAATGTATTAATTGGGGTTTAATTATATATTAGGAAGTGGGTTCAAATCAGTGAAGCCATTCAGATCAGGCTACTTTGGAGCATCCATCAAGCTCCAACCTGGCTACACTGCTGGAGTCATCACATCTCTCTATGTGAGAGCTAGAGACTCTTAATTATGTCCTTTTTATATGACATTTAATGATCTTAACTAAAATTAATTAAACTAAATAATATGCAGCTATCAAATAACGAGGCACATCCAGGATTCCATGATGAGGTGGACATAGAATTTTTGGGGACAACATTTGGGAAGCCTTACACACTTCAGACAAATGTGTACATTAGAGGAAGTGGTGATGGCAAAATCATTGGTCGTGAGATGAAGTTTCGCTTGTGGTTTGATCCCACTTCAAGTTTTCACCATTATGCTATTATTTGGAACCCTAGAGAAATCATGTAAGCCTTCTTCTACTAAATTAACTGTCTCATACAAATATAACTTTTAGAAAAATTTTAGTTGACTCTAGTCCCTTAAAATTTAGTGTAGTTATAAAAAGATCCATGTTCTTAAGAGAAAAATACGATAAATTTAGTTTCTGGCCTCGGATCTAAGTGGATGCATCTAGAGCCATGTAGTAAGAGAAAAAAAAATCACAAATATTATTTTATAAATGAGAAAAGATCTTCCCCTTGGGTTGGATTATTCAATAATTAGAGACACGAACACGAAAGAGACAATGACCGTACGACGGTGAACAATTATATACTTGATATTTTTTGTTGTTATACAATTAATTAATGATTTTTCTCATGTTATTTATTTCTGGGCCTAACCAAAGTGTCAGCTTTACTAAAATTAACTCTCTTAAACTAAGTATGAGTAGTCCTTCAATCTTATGAGGTGCGACCACATCAATGGGACATACAGAATCTACCTACCATTTTTAAGCATTTATTTAAATATAGAAAAGGCTATCCAATTATTTTATTTAAAAATCTCACACTTTCTCCGAATGCTATTATTAAACATACTTTTATCATATGGGCATATTCCTTGTTTAGTACTCTATCTCAATTTTCTTCACATGCAATTTCAGATTTTTGGTGGATGACATTCCCATTAGAAGATATCCGAAGAAGAGTGCGTCTACGTTTCCTTTAAGACCAATGTGGCTTTATGGTTCCATATGGGACGCTTCTTCTTGGGCAACAGAAGATGGAAAATACAAAGCCGATTATAATTATCAACCTTTTACTGCAAAATACACTAATTTTAAAGCGATTGGTTGCACCGCCTACTCGTCATTACGATGCCATCCATTAACGGCTTCACCATACCGTTCCGGCGGGCTAACTCGGCAACAATACCAAGCCATGAGATGGGTTCAAACACATAGTCTGGTATACAATTATTGCAAAGATTATAAGCGAGACCATTCTCTAACGCCCGAATGTTGGCGTTAGGAAAAATTTGAAGAATATCCCAAAATTTTAGAATTTTAATTACGTCAAGAAAATTACCACGAAAAAGTTTGGGAAAATTTTGGGATTTTCATTTTGTTTTATTATTTAATATGAGGTTGTTTGTTTCACACAAATAAAATTTTCAATTTGTCAAATGTAAATGTTTCATACATCATATTGTTTGTCAACATTGTCTCATAAACATAATTGTTAATGTTGTTTCTCTTGTTCCACACCATGACCACACTTGTCTCAGCAATTTGTATATCAGTTATCATTAAAATGGAGTGTTAAAGGCCATTACATCAATGACAGAAGTAAAGTTATATCTAGAAAAAGTTATATATTGGTACACATGTAATTTTTTGTTTCAGAGAACTTAGCACCATTTTTTATTTTTGTAATTCATTTACTATAACTAATATTATATTATAAATTTATATATTATGGATATAAAGTATTTCATACTCTCTCCATTACATTTTATACGTAGTTTTAAGTTTTTCTACACGTATTTAGAAAATAATTAAATTTTCTATTTTACTATTAATTAATATATATTTGGTTTTATTTCATTGGTTATGATATTAAAATAATAAAAATAAAAGTATAATTTTCATTAAACATCTGCATTGAAAACCCAAATTAAAACTTAAAATAAAATAAATTTTAAAATCTAAAACTACAAATAAATTGAAACATATAAAATAATCAATTCATCGTCTATGAAGCTATGTGAGTCCATCACCATGTTTTGACAGGCTGCATGCATTGATGCCATCACTAAATGCAACGAACATGTAAGAGCAGTCCATTACTACATATGATGAATGAGTTTTTGATAAACAGTCTCTAAATTAATGACGATTTTTTTTGCATTTGTAGCATCGCTAGTTTTTCATGATACGTTAATAGCCATTAATCTGTTATCAGGTTTAAGACGGATAACCTGGATGTGGCAACAAATTATCGATACAAAATTATTATGTCGCTGTTTGACGACAAACAACCTTTTATCACCAAATCATTATCAAATTGACAACAAATATTAAGCATATGGTTTATAACTTTTTGTTGGGTTTGTGTGTTGTCAATCGCAAAATCTGTTCTCAATTTGCAGATTTCTTCTAATGTCTAATAACCAACTTAAGTTCATCCAATTCTGGTTTTAGCTAAAACCGTCACCAACTCGAAGTTCGAATATAATATTTGATACTGTGATATTCAAATCAACAATTACATGTATTTGTATTTTTCATATTTTCTTACGCATTTGTGAGCATATTCATATAGTATAAACATACTTATAATACATTTCTTGTCATCTTTTATTTATAGAAAAAATAGTACCTTCTCGACATTTTTTGTTTTTATCTCACTTGGCCTTTTTAGTAATCTTTTCAGGACTATAATTTTTTTTTCTGTCCGGATGAAAGTGGTAAGCAAATAATTGATCATGAAGCCAGGCGTGGCAAATTTTCCAAAAACAACAAATTGCCAATGAAATATACATTTAGTGAAAACAATCGACATATTTTCAAATGCATCTGATAGAAAAAATATCAGGACCAAAATTACAAGTCAAAGATTGCAACCGATCAGTATGAATATATTAAATGCATAACATTAACTCTATTCTTTTTCAAGCTGAAAGTGTTAAATTCAAAATTAATGATTAAATATATAATAAAATGTGTGTTCGCCAAATCTAATTTTGGTTGCGACTGAATAGTAGTAGTAACTGTTATCAAATCACAGTTTTTCTTAACACGATGGCACATTACACACCATACATACGCCTCTAAACTCTATAGAATGCAAATTAGGTAACATCAATTCAGTCCCACTCATTAACGCCTATTTATTTATCATTTATATACACCTAGTTTTTGTTTTTGTTAAACGTATATTATTTGATTTGACAATGGAAGTTGAAGGGATACTGAAGAACGTTCAATGAGATTATAGACAACGAAAATAAACCATGTTGTATGTTTTATGGTGATCGAAGTATCTAAGTGTCATGGTATAATTCCAAACCATCCTATAAATGTTATAAACTAATAGAAAAGCTGATGGTGTTTCTATGTAGGAGGAATTCAGATATTTACATAAATAAAATATTTATGAGGCCAGTTTAATTGTAAGGTTTTTATATACATAAATTTTGATATCATTAATCTAAAATTTTGCTGGCACCAAGATTTTATTTTCTAATCAAAGCAGATAATTAACAATAAAAATATCGAGCGAAATGCATCTCATCCTTAGTTTTTTTTTAATAAATAAATGGATGAATAAGACTAAACATTGAGAAAGAGTGTTCGATCCGAATTTGGTAGATACGTACAAGACGATTGAAAACACGAGACATTCGTTTATAAGATAGCCCACAAAGCATTATTGACTGACCCATTCTTCTCATTACGTCATTTGGGGTTTTATGAGCATTTGCATGTTGACATTCAATTATTTATTCTTAACTTTAGTCAATATACAGATAGATTACTAAAAAAAACATGTTACTCTAAACTTGCTTGATATGGATATTTTTCAGATTTTACGATATAGTCTCATTATACAAACAGTTGCAGATGTGACTAGATCTATTATAAATTTATAACTTAAGTTTTTTGTTGTTGTATATTTTAGTTTTTTTTTAAAGTTGTTGTGCAGAAATACTTTCAACAGATCGTAAGCAGTTTAGATGGAAACCAGCAATGTATTTTCAAGTTTGATTTGAGACAATATAATAAACCTCTTGAACTCTTTATAAATTATATCATTATAAAGTTGACTTTATGATTGCTTCTGAATTGTTTGTTGTACTTTTAAAACTTTTAATGTAAAATTTTCTTAAAATATAGTGATTGTTAGAAAAAAAAAATCTAGAAAGGATCAGTGGTGTGCATTTGCTTATATCATGGACATTTATGCGAGTGGCAGAGTAAGCAATCGAACTCAAAAGTAATGTAAACCAAATGAACTTTATAATCGTGAGTTCTTAAGTATTTTTTCATTCATACTTAGTCAACGTTCGATAGACGGGAAGTTTGAACAAAATCTTCCAAACAGTTTGAAACAAAAGAGGTTGATAATGCTGCTTCAAACTGAATTCGAGCAGCTGACGAAAAGTAATAATTGAATTCGATTGTTTTTACATACGAAATCTTATAAACTGTGATATATGAAATCTTATGTCCTCCTCAATGGTGGCGACACTAGCATTTTCTATTTAATTAGATATATTCATATATTACAGTGTTAATTAGTAAGAAAATTTATCTTGTAAATTCATCTACAAAATACACTGTGGTACTCTGTATACTCCATCGTATGGAAATGGAAGATCATTACGGTAAATTTAAGAAGAGGGGAAACTATCGACAATACTACAAATGTGCAATTAATATTGGGGAGAAAACAAACAAAAAGCTAAGGGCTTTTGAGCTTCCACGTCGAAACGATTTCATTGGAGTTTATGAGATCTGAAGATAATAGTGGGCTAGCCTTGGCCCTTGTCTTTGAGTTTCGACAGACATTGTCTCCTTTTCATCTATTGTCATTTTCCCCTTTTCTTTCTCTTTCTCTGTTTTTTTGTTTTTGTAATCTTATTGATTTTTATTACTACTTTTTTTTTTATAATCTAAAACCATTTTTTTGGTAATTTCATACTATGAGTTTATTTGGGAGATACTCCAAACGAATTACCTAATGTTTAGTTGTCCCTAAGATTCACTGATTAAAATTCGGTTGTAGTTTAGCCTGAATGGGATTATTATTTTGATTATTTTTAAAGATAATATATTAATATATAAATAATTAAAACCTATCTTTAATCAATTCCGACCTTAGCTCAGTTGGTAGAGCGGAAGACTGTAGTAGTTGCTGTAATCTTTAGGTCGCTGGTTCGATTCCGGCAGGTCGGATATTAAATTTTTCCAATTTTTGACTTCCTAAATCAAACAGTCCTTGGGCCTCTCTAATTCATGGGCTGATAAGTCAAATTTCGAAAGTAGCGCGTAACTTACAGAAAGCAAAATCACGCGGTTTCGCAAGGTGAATACGACGCCGTTCTATAAGTCAAGCCGTGTTTTGACCCGACGGTTATATCCCGTAGTTGGAACGGTTCGAAACCCAGGGTCAATATCGTAACTTCGTAACACAACGCTTTTTTCTTCCTCTTCCAAATCCACTTTTCAATTTTTTTTCTCTTCTCAGAAAACCCACTTTACGAAGGAATCAAATCGACTCGTTTTTCATAGATCCCGACACTGCACCGCCACATCCGGGTTCGAATCGTTCCAGCTCGAGTTTTTCGCGTTTCGCAGCTTCTTCTTTCTTCGTTCTTTCTCTCCTTTTGCCATGCTTATTTAGGTCACTAAGCTCCGATTTGGGGAAATTTCGAGTCCTTCTTTTAGGATTTTTGAAATATGGCTAGGGTTTATAGTAATTGGGATAGGCTTGTTCGAGCCACCTTAAGAAGAGAGCAGCTGATAAACACTGGTCAAAGTCATGAGCGTGTTAATAGCGGACTCGCCGGAGCAGTTCCTCCGTCACTTGGTCGAGCTACCAATATCGATGCTATCTTACAAGCTGCTGATGAGATTCAATCTGAGGATCCTAATGTCGCCAGAATTCGTAAGTTTTCTATTCATTTCTGTGAGGTTTTGAAATTTGTTTCTTCATTTGTGCTTTTGCTATAGCAAATCTGATATCATTTTCTAAGAGTGCTTAATTAGCTAACTAGAGGACATTCCCTGTTTCATCGTTTGCTCTATTGACACTGTTTTTTGTATGATGTAGTATGTGAGCAAGCGTATTCTATGGCACAGAACTTGGATCCTAACAGTGATGGTAGAGGTGTTCTTCAATTCAAAACTGGTTTGATGTCAGTGATTAAGGTATTTTTCATCATCATGATTGGTATATGTTGGTCTATTATGTCAGTTGTTCTTGTTGCAAAAAGAAAAAAAAAGTGTGGATACCATTTGATGTGTGATTTTAAGCGCAGAATCAGTCTCTCATGTTTTGCTTTTAGCTTATGTGGAATGGTATGTTTACTCATTCTTAATCGAAGGGGTTTAATTATTTTTGCAGCAAAAACTTGCCAAGAGAGATGGTGCTTCGATAGACCGCAATCGTGATATTGAACGCCTATGGCAGTTTTACGAACTTTACAAAAGACGACATAGAGTAGATGATATCCAAAGGGAAGAGCAGAAATGGAGGGAATCAGGAACCAATTTTTCTTCAAATGTGGGAGAGTATGTGCATCTTCAATCCTTGTGGTTTTCTTCTTTTTGGACAATGTTTTGATTATATCCCTATAAAATAGCTGAAATTCTGTTTATCCGGGGCACATGTCTCAGTTAAATTTTTTGATGCATGTTCTTTCATATGGAGTGGTTTTCCGGACGTAAATTAGTTTGTTTGGTATTTCCGTCCTTTTAAGTGATCTTGATACATATAAACTTTTATTGCCTCTGTTTACGGATGAGATCCTGTATAATGGAGATGATTTCTGAGATGTACCGTTGTCTCACTTTTTCTTTTTGATTGACCTGTGTTTTTTTCTTGCTTTTCATAGAATCTTGAAGATGAGGAAAGTCTTTGCCACATTGAGGGCCTTAGTTGAAGTGTTAGAGGTGTTAAGCAGAGATGCAGATCCAGATGGTGTTGGGAGGCCTATCAGGGAGGAGGTGCTTTTCTCTTAATGAGTGGATTATAACTTTTTCCTAAGATCATTATATCAGATATACTCTTTATCTTTTATAAGCTAATTGATATTTGTTTTTTACGTTTTCAGCTCAGGCGAATTAAACAGGCTGATGCAACTTTGTCTGCAGAACTAACTCCTTACAACATTGTCCCTCTAGAAGCGCAGTCCATGACCAATGCAATTGGGGTTTTCCCTGAAGTGAGTCAAACAAGAACTGAAAACTTATATTTTCATTTTATTAGTACTTTTAGCTTTTCAAGTTTTTCTCACTTAGAAAAGACAATTTTCTCTATCTAGGTACGTGGTGCAGTCCAGGCGATCAGATACACAGAACATTTCCCTACGCTTCCTGATAATTTTGAAATCTCCGGACAACGTGATGCAGATATGTTTGATTTATTGGAGTACATGTTTGGGTTTCAGGTATACTAATAGTTATTGGATCAAACGCTTCCCTGATTTTTTTTCCTTCTCGCTTACACTTTTTTTTGTCTTGAGCATTGTCTCAGAGAGACAATGTAAGGAACCAACGGGAGCATCTGGTTCTCACGCTTTCAAATGCACAATCTCAGCTTAGTATACCTGGCCAGAATGACCCAGTGAGTTCTTCCTTTCTACTGTGGCATACTCCTTTTCCAAACAACATAGATGATTGACTCGTTGGTTAAGCGAATGTTATCTTAAAACCAACTTTTTTTTTTTTTTGATTTCTCATGTAGAAAATTGATGAAAAAGCGGTCAATGAGGTTTTCTTGAAGGTTTTGGAGAACTACATCAAGTGGTGTAAATACTTGAGAATACGCCTTGTGTACAACAAGTAATTTTTTTCGGTCAAGTTCTGATATGGAAATGCTGAATTAGTTCATGTGAATATATTAACTTTGAAATTTTCTATTAGGTTAGAAGCCATTAACCGGGACAGGAAGCTGTTCCTTGTTTCTTTGTACTTCCTAATATGGGGTGAAGCTGCCAATGTGCGGTTTCTTCCAGAGTGTCTCTGCTATATTTTTCACCAAGTAAGATACCATCTTGTTGTTGATTATACACCCGTTTTCACTATCAGTTCATTTATGTTTTGTCTTTTAGTTTGCTAAGTGACTATTTAATTCGTATTCTTTGCTGACGAAAAATCTAATTGTCTAGGTTTTACAGTTTTTTCTGTTAGGTTTTTTTTTCTGCTGTTTGTATCTTTTCTCCTCCTGTAAATGACACACAACCAATCCAAGAATAGGCTTGTCAGAATTTTTGTAACATCTGATTGCCTCTGCATCTTGGCACTTAGTTTCTGTTAAAGAACCAACCTGACTTAGTTTAATTTAGCAAGGACCCTTAATCTGGAATGATGATGCGATCTCGAGTTTTACATGCAATGCAAAGTTCTATCTTTTCATATTCAGTTGCCTATGTTTGTTAGATGGCCAAGGAATTGGATGCAAAGTTGGATCATGGAGAAGCTGTCCGTGCTGACAGTTGCTTAACTGAGACGGGTTCTGTATCATTTCTTGAGCGAATCATCTGCCCTATATATGAAGTTATGTCAGCGGTGCGTCCCTACTATTATCATATTTTCTGTGCTTCTTAATATTCCTCGTTGAAAAATTTAGCTTTCCATTTGACAGTTAAATGTAGCTATTTCTCCTCGGATTATTGGTATGTTAATATATATTTTGAATGCTAGGCAAAAAATGATAGTTTGAAAGTGACTTCTTTCACTCTACCAGAGCTTTTGGAAAGATAATTCTGTGTATTTATAAGATCTAAACTCTGGTTATGATTTTCTGCCTTCAATCTCCATAACTTAGTAGTTGTCGTTTGGAAAGTCTCATAATGTTAATCCAAGCAGTTTCTTGACATCGTATCTAAGTGGTTCTCATTCTGTATTTGAAAGTACATTCCTAGTTCGTTTTTTGACTTCAGATCTTTTTTCTATGTTTGTGAGGAATTTTCGGCATGCTATCTTTGAAAGTTCCAATGTGGATTATCTGTTCAGGTTTTTGTAATATGGTCGTGCAAGCTCTGAACTTGGGTTTTGAAATTGATACTCTTGCAGGAAACTCTTCGAAACAATAATGGGAAAGCTGCACATTCTGAATGGCGGAATTATGATGACTTCAATGAATACTTTTGGTTTGTAGTTTGCTAATACTAATACATTTGCTAGTATAAGCACAATTCAAGGAGTCTCTATTAACTGTGTGTTATGTTCAGGACACCTTCTTGCTTTGAGTTAAGCTGGCCTATGAAAACAGAATCACGATTCTTAAGCAAACCTAAAGGGAGGAAAAGGGTGAGTTTTGTTCATATGGACAATATATCATGAATTTATGTTTCATTCCTTCTTGGTTTGGCCCACTAATCATCTGAACTATCACCTCACCACTTAGTTCTTCTTGGCTTCAAATTTCATTTGTTTTCCTAAGGAACTATCCGTTGTTGTCTTGTTTTTCATTTTATGTGGGATGTTATCTGGTTTAACTCTTACATTTATGATAAAAAATTGCGCCTGATGGGTCTTGTCCAGTTTCGGGTGTTGTATGTTATTATAATCTAGAAGTTATTTTTCTTTCCTATGTCTATATGGGGAATTACTCCAATGAAAATTTTGCTAACCATTTTGATTATATACCAATTTCAACTCCTCGAAAGAAAATGGCTGTAAAGCACTGCATAAAACTTGTCATCAGTCATATTCATTTTCAACATCAACAATGTCTCGACTTGTCTTCTTGTTATATTTCCATGTCTCTGCAACGTCCTTGACTGATCCATTTTCTTGAATGCAATGTTAGACTGCTAAAAGTAGCTTTGTTGAGCATCGGACATACCTTCACCTTTTCCGAAGTTTTATCCGACTTTGGATCTTCATGGTTATTATGTTCCAGGTTGGTGTGGTTTTTATGAACAGTTTTCTGCTTAAATTTGGAAAATTTCCTAATTATTTTTATTATGATTCTTCTCATCTCCACAGACTTTGACGATTATTGCCTTCAGGAAAGAGAATCTTGATACTGATACTTTCAAGATCTTACTCAGTGCTGGGCCTACATATGCTATTATGAACTTCATTGAATGTAAATTTCTTTGATTGACTCTGTTGGAATTGCTATTAGAAATCTCAGAGTCAATTTGTAAATTTGTATGTGTATCTTCTTGTTGAGCATCACAATTTTTTTTTTCATTTATTCAGGTTTTCTTGATGTTGTGCTTATGTTTGGCGCCTACAGCATGGCAAGAGGAATGGCTATATCCAGGCTTGTTATCAGGTTTTTCTGGTGGGGCTTGGTCTCGGTATTCGTGGTATATGCTTATGTGTACGTATCCATTTTTTCCACTACAACTATATTTTGTTTGATAAAGTTTTTCCGCAGAACAGCTAACCTTTTTCTGAAACAAATATTGCAGGAGGGTTCTGCAGGAAAGAAATAAACCAAACGAAAATGAGTTTTTCTTCCGCTTATACATTCTTGTTTTGGGTTCTTATGCTGCTGTTCGCCTAATCTTTGGATTTCTAGTCAAACTTCCAGCATGCCATGCTCTGTCAGAAATGTCAGATCAATCTTTCTTTCAGTTTTTTAAGTGGATTTATCAGGTATTCATTTAGTAAGACTTTTGATAATAGAAAAAAGTAGTATTTTGAAGCACATTGGTCATTGTTGATACTTGTTTTTTATTTCAGGAACGATACTTCGTTGGACGTGGCCTCTTTGAGAAATTGAGCGACTATTGCAGGTTCATTGATTTGGGATCTTAGTAGAATTTGGTAAAAAAACCTTGGTTCCAGAGTTAGTTTATCTAAACTTTTCCCTCTAATATTTAGGTATGTGGCGTTTTGGTTGATTGTCCTGGGCTCCAAGTTTACGTTTGCATACTTTCTCCAGGCAAGGGTTTTTCTACAGCTGTAATTTTTTGCTACTGTACAATATTTATAGAATTGTGTAATGACTCATCTCTAAATCAACCTGTGATGTACTCATTGAAAATACAAAGGGGCTCTGTGTAAGGCTGTACTTACGCAACTGCTATGTCGAAAGATTTGTCTTTCTCCATTGTATAACTTGTATGTTTTCTGTAAAATAGTACCTTTGTTCTCGTGCAGCCTGGTAGTAATATCTCTTGTATACTAAGTAACTAACTAAGCATATGTATGATATTTCACTGATGGTTAAATCTTCTTTATATTGCAGATCAAACCACTCGTTAAACCCACCAACACTATCATTGATCTTCCTTCCTTTCAATATTCATGGCATGATATTGTCTCAAAAAGTAAGTGCATTTATGCTTAGGTACTCGAATCGATATAATTGGCTGGCTGTTAATTGGCTTAAAATTAATATGATGTGGCCACATTTCTTAAAAAGTAACTCAGTAACCTGCTTCATTGGCTAGAAGATCTGTGGAACTTCAACTGAAGAATATAAAAATCTGATCAACCATAATATAGACTAGAACTTGTAACTTATTGTCTTTGACAATGTTACTGACACCTGTGGCTCTGCTACATTAATAAATTGGTAGGTAACAATCATGCGTTGACCATTGTTAGCTTGTGGGCTCCAGTTGTGGCGGTGAGTATTTTCCTCATTCCTCCTTTCCATTTTAGATATCAATGGTCTAACATGTTTCTTTCAAGTCTGATCTTATTTCGTAATTACTTATCATTAACTGTGTCTTTTACGGGTTACTAACCATGGCTTTTGGTATTTATGTCTAGATATATCTTATGGATATTCATATATGGTACACACTCTTGTCTGCAATCATAGGTGGTGTGATGGGTGCAAAAGCTCGTCTAGGCGAGGTACTGCTGAGTACTAGAATGTTCTACTTTTTTTAACCATGTTGTGATCTATTTAACATTGCTGGTGCCCTTATTATCCATGTTCAATTGTCTGTCTATTTTAGATACGCTCCATCGAGATGGTTCATAAGCGTTTTGAGAGTTTTCCAGAGGCTTTTGCCCAGAATCTAGTCTCTCCTGTTGTGAAAAGGTTATAATTTGGATATTTTTTTCTACATATCTGGGGGCAGAAAAAAATATTGCACCTCTATAATTATTGGTGTACTAAAAGTTTTTTCTTTTTTGGGGCTTCCTTCGTCACCTAATCTGTGTTTAATGATATATTTCAGAGTGCCACTTGACCAACATGCTTCTCAGGTTAGTAATACGTTTAAACTTTGTCTCGTCACTCGGTGTTTTTAGAGCTATTCTTGCAATATTGCCTTCCATTATCAGTTCCTTGTCTAAAAATGGCCCAGTGATCTAATTCAACAATTAATCAATTATATGTTGTCTTTTGGGGCCTAAGCGTACTCCTCTATTCCACTTCATCGATGGTTGTGCATTGCACTGACTGTTATCTTATTGTTCTCTCTGTCCATTGCTTCCTTTATGCTGTGGAATTTTTATAATACTGTCAGTCGTTGGTTATTCTAAAAATTTTCTTTTCAGGGTAATGATTTATTCTTCGCAATTTTTCCGACTGTTTGTGCAGGATGGTCAGGATATGAACAAGGCATATGCTGCAATGTTTTCACCGTTTTGGAATGAGATAATAAAAAGCTTGAGAGAGGAAGATTATATCAGTAACAGGTTAACAGTTAATATCTGCTTTCGTGTTCTTTCGTTTTTTGCCATTTTGTACAACGGTTCTTAGTCATACATTTAAGTTTGTTGATTGTAGGGAGATGGATTTGCTTTGTATTCCCAGTAACACAGGGAGTCTGAGACTAGTTCAGTGGCCCTTATTTCTTCTCTGCAGCAAGGTGCAGCTTGTTAAATAATTTCCTCTCTTTAATGTTGGGAGCTCAGGTGTGACAGTATTCCCTCTTTTATGATTTATTCTGGGTTCCTTTTGCTTTTCAGATTTTGGTAGCTATTGATTTAGCCATGGAGTGCACAGAAACACAGGAAGTACTATGGAGACAAATATGTGATGATGAATATATGGCGTATGCAGTTCAGGAGTGCTATTATAGCGTTGAAAAAATATTGAATTCCATGGTTGATGGTGAAGGGCGACGTTGGTACAGTCTTTCAATTTGTTTGATTCTCAATGTTTGTTTAAAATGATAATATCATGTTTGTTAATCATAGATTGCTGTTTTTGGAATTTAACATCTGATATTTTATATTTATGCCTCTTTTTCACTCTGGTAATAGGGTGGAAAGAATTTTTCTGGAGATCAGCAACAGTATACAACTGGGCTCCCTTGCTATTACTCTAAATCTGAAGAAGCTTCAGTTAGTGGTTTCCAGATTTACTGCATTAACTGGGCTTTTGGTACGCCTTCTCCGCCCTAAATATGTGACTATTATTTGTTTTTGGGTAGTTTTAAACAAATTGGATGTACCAAACCAATAATGCCAAACGCTCTTTATTTTTTTTGTTGTTGTCAACACAAACGCTCTTCGATGAATTAATGCTGCTTTCAGAAATATATAGATATATCTATGGAAAATGATTGTTTTCTTGCTACTTGTTTTGGGAACTGTTTTTCATTTTCTGACTTCGGCTTTATAAGCCTAAAATATGGGGGAGCAAGATTTTCCCCGTTTGGTCCTGTGTGATGCTTAAGACCCTCCTTTTCCATCTTTCTCATGTTTGTGCCCTTATACATTTTTCAGTGCATTTTTTGCAATTTTCTAATGCTATGAATCCTTCTTCCAAAAATGTTAGGTTGTTTAGTTTCTTACTCTAGTGGGTAGCTTTGAATCCCAACTAGCTTCTAAAGTATATTTTCCTTCTGATATTGATTTTAGGTGGCTTAAGTATAGGGGTAAGAGTAGTCTTATTATGTCAATAAGGACTGCAATTTATTACTTGATTTATATTATCTCTTTTCTTAGAAGTCGCTTTACATCTGATACTCAGACTGTAACTGGACATCTTTCAGTATTTTTAAGTAACTGAATTTTCCGCTATTGATTGTTAGACTTAGAATCTCAGTTGTTTTATCTTCTTTGCTTTGGTTCGCTGAACATTACCAATGACAAAATGACATGCCCCAGATTCGACAAGAAACTCCAGAGCTTGCAAAAGGTGCTGCAAAGGCTATGTTTGATTTTTACGATGTGGTCACAAATGAACTACTTTCACATGATTTGAGGTATATTGCTAGGTTTACTTTTCCACACAAATCTCAACTTGTATTGGCAACCGTATTGGAGAAAATATCTTATGGTTTCACTTGTATGTATCAGGGAGCAGCTTGATACATGGAATATTTTAGCACGGGCTCGAAATGAAGGGCGTCTCTTTTCCAGGATAGTGTGGCCTAGGGACCCAGAAATTGTAAGCCCTTCTAGAAGAAACAAGAAGGAAATTCATTCCAAATACTGGTTTTGTGGTCTTTTGCAAATAATATTAATGTTTACAACTGCAGATAGAGCAGGTCAAGCGGCTACACCTTCTTCTCACTGTGAAGGATGCCGCTGCTAATGTCCCAAAAAATCTTGAAGCAAGAAGAAGATTGGAATTTTTTACAAATTCTTTATTTATGGATATGCCCCAAGCAAGGACCGTTGCTGAAATGGTACCATTCAGGTATGTGTGGTTGCACTTGCCTGACATTTAACTTATTCTTTCATCCAAATTAATATATATTTTTCAAATGTTTCTGTGGACAGTGTCTTCACCCCATACTACAGTGAGACGGTGCTCTATAGTTCCTCAGAACTGCGAAGTGAGAATGAGGATGGGATTTCTATTCTTTTTTATCTTCAGAAGATATTTCCTGGTATGTATCTTCTACTTCTAAGCGTGTGAGATTGTTCCTTTGTCAATATAGTCATTAGCTGAGATCTATTTATTTTTGGACTTAGACGAATGGGAGAACTTCTTGGAGAGGATTGGTAGGTCTGATACAACGGGGGATGCAGATCTTCAAGAAAGTTCAACTGATGCTTTGGAGCTTCGGTTTTGGGTATCTTATCGAGGACAGACTTTAGCAAGGACTGGTTAGAAACGATCTAATGTTGATTATCACTCCTAAATTGTTTCTTAAAAATACGTTTACGTTCATTAGGTTTGGGTTTTAATGTGGAAAGTTGGTGTTGTTGAGTACCTGATTCAATTTTTTGTGGACATAAAGTGCGAGGTATGATGTATTACCGGAGGGCTTTGATGCTCCAGAGTTTCTTAGAAAGAAGAGGCTTGGGAGGTACTTGTTTTTCAATTTTTTTTTTTTGCAGTATATATCCTTCAAGAGAGGCATGATCTGTAAGAGCAATTTTTTTTTATTAGTGGATGATGTCTCTCTGACCAATATGCCACGAGGGTTTGAATCGTCACCTGAAGCACGAGCTCAAGCAGACCTAAAATTTACGTATGTTGTGTCCTGCCAAATTTATGGGCAACAGAAACAGCAAAAGAAACCAGAGGCTACTGATATCGCACTTTTATTGCAAAGGTGTGCATTAATTTCTTCTTCTCTTTTTGCCCATCATTCATTTTTGCTTCTTTTAGTCATGAATCTTATAGGAATGGCATTTCAGTTCGTCCTATTTGTTTGTTCATTTTTCTTCGGTTGTCTAGATTCTTGGCAGAAGTGGAACCTTGCGGTTTCCATTTTATTGGTTGAAAGAGTAGACTTTTACCCTGTGCATTAGTACAACCAGATGTAAAAACCTGCAAGTATTTCGAAATTTTTATTTACAATAGTTTGTTTTATGTATTACTGTCGGTGTTGTCTCTTAATACTCATCAAAGGAACATCTTTTATTGAAAATATCTTACACAAATCCTATGTATCAATTTTTGCCATTGCACCTAGATACGAGGCACTTCGAGTTGCTTTCATACACTCCGAGGATGTTGGAGTTGAAGGGAAAAAAGAATTTTATTCGAAGCTAGTTAAAGCTGACATTCACGGAAAAGATCAGGTACATCATATTTTTGTTGACTCTTGCAGTGTTTAACATGTCAAATTGATTTTAGATGTTGAAATGCTCCAAAATAGACTGGTGGAAAATATTTCCCTTGGTCTAAATACTGTTCTCATTTTCCCCATCTGGATTGATGATAGCACACACTAAGTTTCATTTCTGCTGCAGGAAATTTTTTCAATTAAACTTCCCGGAGATCCTAAACTTGGAGAAGGAAAGCCTGAGAATCAAAATCATGCAATTGTTTTTACCCGTGGAGAAGCTATCCAGACCATAGATATGAATCAGGTTTTCACCATTTCTTTGTCATGTTTTAGCCAATTTCGATCTTGCCATTAAGAAGACTTGTTGTTCTAAAAGTTGTGTTTGAGTGAGAGAGTCGTACTGCAATTAAGTTAAACCTGTCATGCATGTGGTGGATATTGATTGTCTTAGATTCCTGTGGTCCACTTTTGGCCATCATCAGGTGCCAAATGTCACTTTTCTTCTCCTCATTTATAAAGGATTGGTACCAGGAAATGTATGAACAAATTAAAGTAGCAGCAACATGTTGGCACCTTCCGTATCGTGGCACTTCACCAAATGTTTTCCTTGATCCATTATGTTTCTCTTGTTTTTCAGGACAATTATCTGGAGGAAGCAATTAAAATGAGAAATCTACTTGAGGAGTTTCATGGAAAACATGGAATTCGACGTCCTACTATTTTGGGAGTTAGAGAGCATGTTTTCACGGGAAGGTTTGTAGTCATCTCCTTGAAAACTTATTTAGTATATGTTATATCTTTAATCTCCTTTTCATTGGTGGCAAATTGATATTGCAGTGTTTCATCACTGGCGTGGTTTATGTCCAATCAAGAAACGAGTTTTGTGACTTTGGGTCAACGCGTCTTAGCATATCCGCTTAAGTGAGTATGCTAGCCTCAGACTATGTTTCATCCTGAATTTTTTTATTTGTCGAGCTTGTTTCATCTTTTACTTCATCTGCTTGCATTTGCTTGGTAAAATTTTGTATCACTCCATCTATTACCACTTTCTAGTGATAGTTTAGTTTTAATTTGTGCAAAACTAATCTTGCAGAGTTCGAATGCACTATGGGCATCCAGATGTGTTCGATAGAATGTTTCATATAACTCGCGGTGGAATCAGCAAAGCATCCCGTGTTATTAACATCAGTGAAGATATATATGCTGGTATGCTCAGTAGCTGGGTTTATTTATTCATTGAGTAAACGTATGTACTTGCTGCAATATATATATTGCTGTGTGCATAATGGTGTAATACTCTCAGTGTTCCCATTTTTAACTAATCTTAACTCTGTAGTATCTTTGGACATGATATGTTCTTAAAAAGGCTGAGCATTTTAACTATAACCAATGACAATATATTGCAGGGTTTAATTCGACGCTCAGGCAGGGAAATATCACCCACCATGAGTATATCCAGGTTAACATCTTGCTTGCATTTAATGTCTCTTCACTCTGCTTGTATCTCCCGTCGATCTGAATAATGTTCTTTCATGTAGGTTGGTAAAGGAAGAGATGTAGGGCTCAACCAGATTGCCCTCTTTGAAGGGAAGGTAGCAGGTGGAAATGGAGAACAAGTTCTTAGCAGGGATGTCTACAGGATTGGGCAGCTTTTTGACTTCTTTAGAATGATGTCGTTCTACTTCACAACTGTTGGATTCTATGTCTGCACAATGGTACTTTTCCTTCTCTAGTTTCTGTAAGTCTGTTTTCCCACGTGATCACATGTAGTAAAAAAAATGTTTTTGATGCAGATGACCGTCCTCACTGTGTACGTCTTTTTATATGGAAGAGTTTATCTGGTATGTTATTATGATCCTTATCTTTTCTTTTGTTTTTCCACTGTTACTTCATCATAAAATGATGGGTAGTAATTGCTCTCTGAGAAATGTAGAATAGTGAATGTTTACTCTCAGAAATTAATGTTGCTTACTGCAGTTTTTAAAGAGTATTAGCTATTTAAGACATTAATTCTGTAATCCTAGAGCGTATTTCTCTAAGTATTAATCTTTAGTGGATGTGTAGTCTCCCTCATAGTACTTGAGCCAGCTTTTTGAATATCAAAAGAATATTGCACTTTTTACATACAATTCGGCTTTGAACTTTGATTGATTGACATTTTTATGGACAACATTCTTGGAAAAAGGCATCGTTACTTTATTCTTGCAACTTGGTTAAACTATGCACTTCTTTCCATTTTCATCTATTGTCTTTTATTTGGTAAGTCACTTCCTCTGCCTCTTTTGATATCATTTACTTCTTGTTTTTTTCAGGCCTTTTCTGGTGCTGATCTTGCAATCTCAAGAGTAGCCAAACTGTCTGGTAACACTGCATTGGATGCTGCACTAAATGCACAGTTTTTGGTTCAGATTGGAATCTTTACTGCCGTCCCTATGGTTATGGGGTTCATACTTGAACTTGGGTTGCTGAAGGTTGGTTGATCTATTCTCTCTGTTTCCTTTTGGAGCAAATAATCACCTTACTGTTTATGTCGTTTATTTACTCTCTTGATACTCTCTTTCTGGTCCCTCGTCTCCACACATTGGCCACAAATAGCTTTGAGAATGCGTGCTCTTCTAGTGAAGTTTCCTGAAGCATAATTTTTTTCTTATATCACAGGCTATTTTCAGCTTTATTACGATGCAGTTTCAGTTGTGTTCCGTCTTTTTCACATTTTCGCTCGGGACAAGAACTCATTACTTTGGACGTACTATCCTTCATGGTGGTGCAAAGGTACTTGCTTTGTATGCATGTCTATGAACATTAATTGTTCCTTTCAGTCTTTTATCTTTTAAACTTTTTCAAATGTGTGTTCGTTCTGTATTTTATCAACAGTATCGAGCAACTGGCAGAGGCTTTGTGGTTCAGCACATCAAGTTTGCCGATAATTACAGACTTTATTCTAGAAGTCATTTTGTTAAAGCGTAAGCCCAGATGTTAATCAGTTGTTATTATTCTTTGGCATACTCTTGATTCGAACAGTTGGGATAAGAGCGTCTATAACATTTATCATGAGGATGCTCAGTGAGCTGCTTCTTACTGACTTATGTGAACCTCATTCTTTGCGCAGTTTCGAAGTAGCTCTACTGCTGATAGTTTACATTGCCTATGGGTACACAGACGGGGGTGCATCTTCTTTCATTTTGCTAACTATCAGCAGTTGGTTCCTTGTAATCTCCTGGTTGTTTGCACCCTATATCTTCAATCCTTCTGGATTCGAATGGCAAAAGTTAGTATTGTGCCTGTTGCTTGGTCTTCATTGTGTTTCCGTATTCAATTGATATTCTGTGGTGCCACAGGTGGCCATAGATCTTAAAATGTATTGGATACTGACCTCTAATTTCTCACGCTTAATATAGGACTGTCGAGGATTTTGATGACTGGGTCGCTTGGCTTATGTACAAAGGTGGAGTTGGAGTAAAGGGAGAGCTCAGTTGGGAGTCGTGGTGGGAGGAAGAACAGGTTTGTCCAATACTTTTTGTGTTTGATATATTATCGTTATATGTATTGGTTAGATTTTTTCTCTTGTTAAATGTTTGTGTTCTTTAACAGGCGCAT
Organism: Cardamine flexuosa; assembly: GCA_963555745.1. Taxonomy (NCBI): domain Eukaryota; kingdom Viridiplantae; phylum Streptophyta; class Magnoliopsida; order Brassicales; family Brassicaceae; genus Cardamine; species Cardamine flexuosa. Next base: position 4,774,012 of record OY743217.1, read on the forward strand.
ATCCAAACATTAAGAGGAAGGATTTTGGAGACCATTTTGAGCTTGAGATTTTTCATGTTTCAATATGGTATTGTGTACAAGCTCAATCTCACTGGGAGAAGCACCTCACTTGTGGTAATGCTAGCTTTTTCTAACTTGTATCCTCGTTTAATTCAGTCAATAACGAATATTTGAAAATTGTGTTGCATATTTGCTATTATTGCAAGATAGTTGTTGACTGAATTCACTTTTTTCTGTTTTGCAGATCTATGGCTACTCCTGGATTGTATTGGTTGCAATTGTTCTTTTGTTTAAGGTATGTACTTAAAGATTTTCATTAGTCTCTTCTGCAGATTTTATTGTTTTTTAGCAACCCATCCCCACTAACATTTTATCATACCTCCTTGTTACTTCAGCTTTTCTGGTATAGCCCGAGGAAGTCTAGCAGCATTCTACTGGCACTGCGTTTTCTACAGGGTGTGGTTTCACTGACATCCATCGCCCTCATCTCCTTAGCCATTGCACTAACAGATCTATCGATTCCAGACATGTTTGCATGTGTCCTCGGCTTTATCCCGACCGGTTGGGCAATACTGTCACTAGCCATCACATGGAAACAGGTGCTTAAGATCCTGGGCTTGTGGGAAACCGTCCGTGAGTTTGGACGTATCTATGATGCTGCAATGGGTATGCTCATATTTAGTCCGGTTGCTCTGCTTTCGTGGTTCCCTTTCGTCTCCACGTTCCAGTCTCGTCTCCTTTTCAACCAAGCCTTCAGTCGTGGACTCGAGATCTCTATTATCCTTGCCGGAAACAGAGCTAATGTCGAGACCTGATGACATAGAGAGAGAGAGGTTTAGTGTGGAAGTAGAAGAGAGTGATTACTATTAGACATTTTGTTTGTTGGCATGTAATTGGGCTTTGTAGAATTTGTAGAAGAACATCATTGACTTGGATTTTAATCTGTTTGTAGTCTTATACTTTTGTTTATCTTGTTCATCTATGATTTTTTCACAAATCAAACTAGTATTTAATATTAATTACTTTCACTGCTTGACTAAGTTTGATAACTTAATATTTTTGGCTGACTAAAAAACATCTTTAATTTTTTACATGGAACAAAACCTATCACAAATGTATTATTGCATTTTTCAAAAGCAATATCCATATGGTTTTCTCATCTCCACCAACTTCAAATTCTGTGCAAAGTTAAGTTAGACATTTGAGGAAAAAAGGTTATTGACTATTATTAGACATTTTGTTTGTTGGCATGTAAATGGATATTAGACAATAACTACGAAAATATCAATGAATCAGCATAAATCTCAGAACTATTAGGCAATACCTATGAAATCTAGAAAATATTAGGTAATAACTGCGAAAATATCATTGAATCTTTAGAATCACGCAATAAATCTTGGAACAACAACATAAATCTCGCAGATACATTAACTATTTACCCCTTTTTTATGAGACATTTATGATCTTGTAAATTGCCATCCCTCGTCACTAATTTTCATCGTTATCATTTCGCTCAACCTTAGATCTCTAAACATCACCGTAGCTCTCTGATTTTTTTCTTTCGAACCCTAGTTCGTCTCGTCGGCGCTGATAGAAAGAAAAAGGAAAGTTTGTTTCTCGAAATATTTTGATCATCAAAACGATTCGTTTTAAAATTATTATTAAATGGGCCTCGCTTTGAATCAATATGGATAACAATATTTTCGTGGGTATAAAAGACTCAGCCTGACTCGAGTCCGTTTTAAGTCCGTAAATGGTAGTAACATAGAAAAAAATGGTAGGTTTCAAGTTTATCCATAGATACCCAAGTTTATTTTGCTTTTGTTATTTTTAATTTAATTTGGTTTTAATATTTACTTCATCAATCATTTATAGAACTTGAACATTAGGTTTTAAATCATCTAAAAAACCATTGAAAATTAAATTAAGTTTTAAAATAGTATTATAATTATTAATGTAATAATTTTAATAAATAATAATATTAATATTTGTTAATCATGTTAACACATAAATAAAAGTACACTCTTAAATATCACATAATATAAAGATATAAAACTCTCAAAAGGATTGAAAACTTATGTTAGAGAACAAGCAAACAAAGTTCATATTTCTCTTTTTCAAAAATTAAGTTGGATGTTTTAGATATTGGTTTATATTCATAAATGTCTAATATGTTTTTTAAAATACACACAATCTCTTTCTTTCTCCTTCTCTATTTTTTCCTAATCAACACAATAAAATTGAACCATGAACCACATTATATAGATCACCAACAACAATATTAAACTCCTTCCATGAAAGCTTTATGTGTTTCTAATATACGCTCATACTATCTCTATATATCTCGATGATATAAAAGAAATGAACCATTTACAACATGTTTACCCATTTTAAACATAACTTTTACTATCTTCATCATGTTTTCCTTTTCTCTATTCTTTCTCTATGTATGGTCAATTATTTAAGTGCAATAAAATTTTACATGACTGAAATCATTTTCTTTTCAAATATTGGCTTAAATATGTTAACGTTTTGGGATAACATAATGTATCTCTTATAATATGCATTTTTATATGCTTTTTCAAAGTTCGGAGTTGTTATTCAAGCTTTTAAAATTCTAGTCCACTATTGAACAAATTCTCGTTTGTTTGAACACCAATTTCTGAATCAAAATGCATGTTTTTGTTCATAAAACCTATTTTAAATTCAATATTTTGTAATTATAAAATATAAATTTTAAAATTAGGAAATGTATTTTAAAGTTTTTGTACATTTCTTTGAACTAATCCTTATTAATTATAGATCATAATATTTTTGAGTCAGTGTATATAAAGTTTAATCTATTATTTATAAACATTAAAGTTTTTAACTTAAGTTCATAACTTATATAACAATTCTTTGCCAAAACAAAACTTATAATAACAATTATTAATACTTTGATTTATTTTAAAATATTTATAAAATATATAAATAAATCTAATAGGAGTAAAATTCTTATATTATAGGGTTTTAGATCATTTTTCTAAAGAAACAAACTTTTTTAAATTCTTTCCGAAATTATTATATTAAACAATACTAGTTATTATGAGAATTAAAGTGTAAATAATAAATAAATATTTGCTTATGTGTCACAATATTAGAATATGAAAAATCTGATGTGGCATCATAAGAAGAGAACTATATTTTACTTTGTATATACAAATATAAATATATATATATATATATATGTCAGTGATATTGAATAAAACTATAATTTTATCAAAAATAAATTGTTTGCAGGTTTCATTTATCCAAATAACATTTAAATTTTTGGAAAACTATAATATTAATATTAGAAAATTTAAAATACTAGTATATTTCATTTTGCCACCGGGAATATGATTTATTGTGTAATTTACATATGTTTTCGAAAGATCACCTTTGACCCAGTATTTGCAAGATTTCAAGCTAACATTTTCTTTTTTACGATATAATATTTCAAGCTGACATTTTATCATCGAAGCTAATCAAAATTTCAGGTTTCGCCAAAGTCGCGGAATAGATTATTTACGTGACTTTTACTACTGCTATCATGCAAACCTCGTTGTATAAATTAAATAAATCATAAATGGGCTTAGCCATGATCGATAATACGGTAAACAAATTACATATTATCAACAACATTCCCACTAAATGCGGTAAAAAAATCTTAAGTACGTTATAAAAATAATATTATACAATTCACAATTTCAATGACTGGCTACAAAAATTACAAACAAAGAATATAGGCAACTGAAAATGAATGCAATAGAACTGATGTCCTAAACCATAAAAACTCTGTATGCTAGCCAATAACTAGAAAGCGTAATGTCAACATAAAGAGATATGACAGTGGTGCTCTACTTTAATTTGTGCCAATGAGTTACTTTTGCTTGGTTTAAACGGTACTTGGAACTTGGAAGTCATAGCTCAAGAATTATGTAATCCGCCACTAACCAAAACACAGTTATTGTATATTATTATTATTACTATAATATCTAAGTGACTGTCATCATATTTGATTTATTGTCCAGAGACTCAGAGGGAGTGATCCGATTGCTTGTAAGACGTACACAAAAATAGACAGATGAACATCACTCTCTCATATAAATTATTATTTTCATGTGGAATTCGAGTAGTGTGTTGATTCGCCAAATAAAGTTTATACCCATGATGAGACTTTAACATATTGATTACCATACTTCTTGGGTTTTGGTCAAAGTTTTAGGTTTAAAGTTCGGGTGTTGATTTACGGTAATTTACTTTTAGGTTTCTAATGACAAGTAAAAAATTTATTTTGTAACTAAGTCGTTGCAAGTTCTAGTATCTTTTGCATGGAACATAGCCTATCACAAATGTACTATTTTCAATGGGACGATAATTCTGAATATATATATTTGCGGTCTTTTCTTTCTTCACGGATGAAATTGAATTAAAACTTTCCGGTGAAATTAATAAGAATGGCATCTGACATATTCACATATAGCGTTTGCAAAAACCATGTGACATGAACTTATTTTGAAAATAAGGCTAGATTGTCTTCAATCAACCCGAAAACTCCACGTATCAAACCAACAAATTAATCTCTGACCTAAGGGCAGATGTCATGTATATTTTATTTAAACTCTACTTCTATTTTAAACAACTAAAAAAACCGTGATTTCACCTACAACTCTACTCTATATTCGTATGCAAAAGCCATACCAATATTTTGTGGACCACTCTTTTAGATACGCCGTATTTGTGGGTTTCTACCAAATCATGGGACTAAAATCTTAATTTGATTGTAAAAACGTTTTCAGAATATACCAGTTCGATCTTCTAAAGTTTTCACGTATTTCATGGTTGTGTAAAAAATTAACCAGTTAATCTTTGGACCAGTTCGAAACTATTTTAAATTATAACTATTGGTCTTTTGAGAAGGGGTAATAGTAACCGATTAGGACGAAACGTATAAGTTAGAAGAAGAAAAAATTAGTCATGAAAATATAATATTTATTTTGACAATATATATATATATATATATATATGATATTTATTAAAATAGACCAGTAGTAAAAGCGTGGTTTATTTGAATATTACCGTTATTTTTCTTGGAGTAGTTTGGTATCAGACCAATATTAAATACTTGAACAAAAGAAAATTCGAAAGAGACCATTTGGAAAGCAAGTCTCCAAAATATGTTAGTGTAAAAGTAGCATTCATACAACTATGGACTCTATAGTCTATCCAATATAGAAAAACCTATGGGCTCTATAGAGTTTAATATTTTAAGTTTTACTTTTCTCATTTGCATTTTGGACCATTTGGAATTTGGATTAGGACCAAAGCACATGACTTTTCTTCTCCTCCTAGTTGCTACATTTCATAAATATCTTTTTTTTTTTGTCAAACGAAATAATATTTTCTTATTATTTCATATTAACGTGTAGGAATTTAGAAAAATCAATATAGTATTAAGTAGTTAAAAAAAAAAACTCAGTTCTTTTTATATGGCTTGTCTTACTAAACTTGATTTAACTATTTTGATCATTCAAATGCAAAAATATACATTTTCTTATACAAATACATGAATACAAGTTATGGTAGACTTCTCCTCGGCAGCTCGGCTTGACGTTGTCTCGAGTCTAAATGACAATTTCATAGCTTTAGAAAAGTAATTGTTGTGTTAAAAAAAATAAAAAATTGTAGAAGAAATAGAAAAATAAGAAACACCTCACAGCTCACTTCTGGACTTCTGGTAAAAGAAACAGTGTGGCCACGTATTAGGTAACTGTGTAGGACTAAGGACTTTCATTTAATACTATGTTAATAAATTATTAATCGCCTAAATTCCTCACTTTTAGGAATAATAAACCAGTACATAATTCTGATTTAAATAAGAAAGAGAGAACACACATATTTAGTTCCTATTTTTGATCTTTAAACTGCAAAGATTTGGATTTGATAAGACATCGACAATTAGCCTAAATATTCAACAATCCACAATACTTTATTCTTACTTTAATAATTTTATTAATTACAATATAAATATAAATGTGTTATTAATGGATAGTTAAAGGAAGCAAATCACAATCAGAGCTTTATCGAAACACAAAAACATGGCTTCAAGTACAAGTACAACTACACGACGACGAACTTAAGATCAACAACTTTTGAATCTTTGACTCTCTCTCTCTCTCTCATCTACAATCAAATCCAGCTTAACTATCAGAGAATCTGCAAAAATTCGAAAACTTTTCTAAGGAAGAAGAAGAAGAAGAAAGATGGGAATTTTATCGGATGACGTAGTGATAATCAGACAGGCGGATAAAGAAGGCGACCCGAGTGTTATAACTATCAATTGTCCTGACAAAACCGGCCTTGGTTGTGATCTCTGTCGTATCCTTCTCTTCTTCGGCCTTAACATTGTCAGAGGAGGTAAATTTCGATTTTTTGAAGCTTTTTTTTTTTTTAAATTTGATTTGAGTATCTTTAAAACGAAATTTTATTCATTATGTTTCAATTTGTTATTCTTCTGTTTGGGTTTTGAAAATCCAATTGAAAAGTTATCTTCTTTTGATATTATCTTCTGCTCTGTTTTGTGACCTGAATGTGTTCGATGAAATTCCTCTGTGAAGATGTAACGACTGATGGGAAATGGTGTTACTTGGTCTTCTGGGTGATTGGCAAACCAAACACGAGATGGAATCTGTTGAAGATGAGACTTGTTGAAGCAAGTCCTTCTTTTGCTTATGCTTTTGGTATCTCAAGAACTTACCTCCCTGACTCTGATTCACTCCCTCCAAAGGTTCCTGATCTTTTCCTATTGAAGCTTGCTTGTTCTGACCGAACAGGCCTTCTATTTGGTTAGTTTTAGTTAGTTAGTTAAGCTTTCTATTTTGGTTTTTGATTCTCTGTATTTGAAGTAGTTATGGTCTCACTCTGTTTCTATACTTACAGATGTCACAGAGGTTCTTTACAAGCTTGAGATTAACATTGAGAAAGTGAAGATATCAACTACTCCTGATGGGAAAGTTATGGACTTGTTCTTTGTCACAGACACTAGGTATAATATAATATAACATAGACCGGTTTTAAAAACGAAAACCGAAATGTGTATGTTTATGTTTTGGTGTACTTACTCTGTTTTTGTTCTTGTCAGGGAGCTTTTAGGAACAGGGAAGAGGCGGGAAGAAGTGTATGAGTACCTTAGAGATGCTATAGGAGATTCAATGATGAGCTATGACATTGAACTTGTTGGTCCTGAAATAACAGTTCGTTCACAAGCTTCCTCATTGGTTACAGAAACATTGTTCTCCTCCTCCTCGGATGATATGTCGGGAGAGCATCCGAGTGGGTTGCATACTTCAAGCAGTGTCTCTATTACAGTTGACAACTCGCTAAGCCCAGCTCACACCTTGGTTCAAATCACTTGTCAAGATCATAAAGGACTTCTCTATGATATTATGAGAACTTTCAAGGATTTCAACATTCAGGTTTGTGCAGTGGTTGCTTAAACATTGGAACTTCGTTTTTTACTGAATCTTTTTTTTATGATCAGATCTCATATGGGAGATTTACAACCAAACGAGGAAGGAATTGTGAGATAGACTTGTTCATCGTTCAATCTGATGGTAGGAAGATTCTTGACTCAAGCAAGCAAAATGCATTGATCTCTCGTTTAAGAGCAGAGCTACAACAACCTTTGAGAGTGGTAATGATGAATCGAGGTCCAGATACTGAACTTCTAGTGACAAACCCTGTTGAGTTATCAGGGAAAGGACGACCACAAGTCTTCCATGATATTGCACTTGCTCTCAAGAAGATCAATACATGCATTTTCTCGGTATATATCATTCATTTCGAACTCATACAAAAAAAACAGAGAGATTATTTTTCGTCAACTGAATTTTGTTGTCTTGAACAGGCTGAGATTGGAAGACATGTGATGGGAGACAGAGAATGGGAAGTGTACAAAGTGTTGATCAACGAAGAAGATAGCTTACCGGTCTCTAGAAGCAAGATAGAGGAACAAGTGTGGAATACTTTGATGGGTTGGGAGTGAAAAGTTTCAGATTTCAAGGGGACCATCAGCTAACCTCAGAGTTATAGCAAGGTATTATTGACTGTAAAGATTGTCACTTTATGATGCAATGAATTATGTGTTAAGTACTTAAGTTTATTGACTGTGTAGATTAAGATTATATGAGTTAAGTTTATCCGATAAACCGTATTTTGTCTCTAATGTTACAGTGTGTAAATATGTTTTGGTTAAGTATGTAAGAAGGATGTTTGTAAATGAGAGTGTGGTTTTGTACAAAGGCATCGAATGTTGATATGACCAAGGAAAAGGGAAGTGTTTAGACAGTTTAACATTAATAAAATGGAAAACTATATTAATTTGGAAATTGATTTAGTTTTTTTTACTTATTAGAATATGTAATTTACTTTCAGCAATTATGTTAAGAATGACTCTATAAATAATGTAGCTCATGAGAGCAAATAATTATTCCGATCAATAGAATTGTACTCTCAATTGCTTAAAGCTTTTAGAATTGTAAGAAGAAGAAGAATGTTGTATCCATCTTCGAAAGAGACGTCCACTGTTCTTGATCTTGATCTTCATCATGATCTTACCACAGAGATACTCATAAGGCTGCCTGGTAAAAGTATTATGAAGTCTCGCAGCGTGTCGAAGCTCTGTCGTCTTGCACCACACGTGAATGGTTCAAAAAGTCGTTCACAGATCAGTCCTTGAAAAATCCACGTCTTCTTATCTACTAAATCCAAGGCGACAATCTGGTTGGGTTCTCCTTACCACACCATGGGACGACTTCGGACAACTCTTCTTCTTCTTCTTGTTCAGCTGTTGACAGTTATGTAATAAAATTCCCCAAAGATTGTGACTATGACAGTCTCAGTTCAGTACACGGCTTATACTACTGTCCGAGATTAGAAGATACAAGGCTCTTAATTTGGAACCCAACCATGAGACGTTTCTCAATCTTAACCAAACCCAAAAAGTGCAACTGGAGATACGTAAAAGGCTTTGTAGGATACGACCCGATCGATGATATTTACAAAGCTCTTTTTTTGCCTATGTCTCCTAACCCTAATCCAAAGAAACAAAACACCAATCTTCCTCATGTTCGTACATTGGGAAAAGGAGGTAAAAAAGAACCATGGAGTGCCATCCAAGGTAGCTTTGAACATGTAGGTTTAGATGTTGGAGTATGCATCAACGGGGTTTTATATTATAAATCTTATACATGATAAGCGTGATGAGTCTTGCTTTGTGATGAGCTTCCATGTCCGATCTGAGAAGTTCAATATGATACAATTTCCATGGAAGAAAAACATTGCCCGTGGTACCCTCTTAACTTACCAAGGAAAGTTAGCTTGTCTTCGTTCCCACGGCGATGCCTTTATTTCACTGTGGGTTTTGAAAGATGCAGAGAGACATGAGTGGTCGAATTTACGTGTTTCTTCTTTGCCTTTCCTCTCCATGATCCAGTTTCGCAAACCTCTTTACGTCTGGTTGGTGTGACTCATGCTGGTGAATTTATTTATTCACCAAGAACATTGATGAGTCCGTTTCATGTTCTTTATTTCCATCCACTTAGAAACAGTTTTAGAAGAGTCGTATATCAAGGCATTGCGGACGAGGAATTTATGCGCCGTAACGGACTTGGAAAAGTAGATGCAAATGAACTAGAAGCTTTTCCCAATCACATCGAGACTCTCGTGTCTTTGTAACACTATTTTTTGTTTTTCCTTTGAATAATTAATTTATGATTTCTTGTAATACTCCACCTTGGTTGTTTTTGACTTTTTTTCATAATGTTATCACTCCTTTATTTGAATCCTTGGCAACATTTTGGATTAACCATTGCTAGTGGATGATATGGCCATCATACATGTATAGATGTGTGTGGTCGCTTCCTTCATGTAAATCTTCCTAAGAAAAATGATAATCTCCTTTATGTTTGGCTATCTAGGGAAACCAAATGCAAAAATATATCTTTTGTTTCGTTGAGATGTTGTTTATAGGCACCAAACGTAATGGACTCAGAGCCTTTCGTGTTGGCTTTGTCTGGCTTGATAGTTTTTTTCATGTTGAACTGTACAAGTTCATAACGAGAATCTTTAATTGGCGGTTTTGAATGTTCTTAGAACCTCAGACTCATAGCAAAAGTAAAATGACTCTAAAGATTTTTGTCACTTATGATGCAATGAGTGTATGTATGTAAGATATGGGTAAGCTTATCCGATAAACCGGATTATCTCTAATCTTACAGTGTGTAAATATGACTTGGGCATACTCTTTGTTGTTATACAAATGAATGTCTCACATCGAAAAATTAGAAAATAAATTTCTAACATATAAGTCAAGTCAATCACCAATTAGTATGAGATTTTTTGGGAAGGAGTTCAAAAACAAATCTATGCGGACTTTGCCAATTATGCCCAAAGCGGACAATATCATACTAATGAGGGATTTACCTTGGGCTTGCAAAAGCCTAACAATTGGTATCAGAGCTTATGTTGAAAATTGTGGACCTATAGAATTGGGTGTGGGCTGCAAGTTTGGTGTGGGAGGATTCCTCAATGTGACACGATTAGAAGTGCCTCAAGAAAACCATGCGAATAAAAGTGTCGGTGCATAGGTGCCAAGGTTTTGCTGGAGGGGAGGTTAAGGTTCGTGGTCCATTGTTTGAAGAAAGGTTCGTCGTGAGACAAACCAATGTCCCACATCGGAAGATTATAAAATAAGTTTTTAATATATAAGTCAAGTCAAACACCAATTAGTATGAGGTATTTTGGAAAGGAGCCTAAAACCAAATCTGTGCGGGCTTTGCCACTTGGGCTCACAGCGGACAATATCATACTAATGAGTGACTTGACTTGGGCTTGCACAAGCCCAACAATTAGTATCAGAGCCTAGGTCGAATGGACTAGGGAAGTGGGTGTGGGGTACAAGTTTGGTGTGGGAGGGTTCCTTAATGTAACACGATTAAAAAGAGTGCCTTAAAAAAATCATGCGAATAAGGATTGCCGATGCATAGGTGACAAGGTTTTGCTAGAGGGAAGGCTACGGTTCGTGGTCCATTGTCTGAGGAAAGGTTTGTTGTGAGATAAACTAATGTCCCACATCATAAAATTAAAATATAAGTTTCTAATATATAAGTTTCACAACACTCTTTCTTATATTGATGAGAGATTGTTAAGTATATATAAAAAAGAATTGTGTAAATGAGGGTGTGGATTTGTAAAAAGAAGCTAAAACTAAGGCCTATAGATTTTGAAAAAGATTTTGGTTTTTGTTTTTCAAAACTTATTCAGTCACCAATCAAGTTTTTAGAAAGTGGTTTTCCTAATTTGGATAATTAATGGTGTATTTAATAGGGCAAGCAGCAAGATAGAGGAACAAGTGTGGAATATTTTGATAGGTTGGGAGTGAAAGCTTCAGACTTCAAGGGACCGACCATCAACTAACCTCAGAGTCATAGCAAGAGTATATTGACCATAAAGATTCTTAATGAGTAATTCTCAATGACACTTTATGATTAAGAATATGATATGAATACGTTAATGAGTAATTATCTAAAATAACATTAAAATAGATTTTTGTGCTAAATTTAGTATATATTTTCATTAAAGACAAAAATAATATTTTTGTAAAAGACAATAATTTTTTAATTTTTTTTAAGTTAAATATTTTACAATTTAAAGTATAGTTTTTAAAGGGTGGAAGGTAGGCTTTAAGGTATAAAGCTTAGAGTTAAGTTCTTTTAAAATCCAAACCCTAAATCCAAAATATAAGGTTATGAAATTTATATTAAATAAGAGAATTATCTTTTAATAAAAATATTATTTTTGTTTTTAATGAAAATATGTGTTAATTTTGACACAAAAATTTTATTTTGTGTTAATTATGAGAATTGCTCTAAGTTTATCTGGCAACCCGTATTTTCTCTAGTGTTACAATATATAAATATGGTTTTGGGTATACTTTAATGTTGATATGAGATTGTTAAGTATATGTAAGAAGGATTTTGTAAATGAGTGTGTGGTTTTGTAGAAGAAGCTAAGCTAAGGCCTCAAGTGTTATAATAGATTTTGAGAAAGATAATGGTTTTTGTTTTCAAAAACTTATTGAATCACCACCACCAATAAAGTTTCTAGAAATTGGTTCGTCATGTAAACAAAACTCTTGAGCACAATTGGCCAAGTTTTTTTTATCGGGTTAATGTTAAAATATATTCGGTTTCAGAACAAGAAAAATGATTATCAAAAATAAAGAAAACTCAAAGAAAAGCAAAAGAAAAGAAAAATGTAAACAAACAAAATGGAAATCAAGTTACAAAACAAAAAGGAAATCAACTAACAAAGAGGATTGATCAAAAAGGAACTCATGAAGAAAAGACAAACAAGTAAAATGGAAATTATTACAATATGAATTAGTAATTTACTTATTTATGTTTAGAATCATAACTCTATAAATAAGATGTTTGTGTTAGAATTTTAAAATACACAGAAAAAAGAGAACAAAGAAAATCATAAAAAAAAAAGATTTAACAAAAAGAACGGTTTAATAAATAAAGAAAAATTTCATACACAAATATCCAACAGTTAAAGGGGTCGAGTTAAAGGCCCAAAGGAGAGAGTGGTGATTTCGTAAATATTTAGAAGTAGAACTACGGCTACGTGTCGACTAACTGTGTTCTAACTGAAGGAAAGAGAAGGAAACTAGGGTTTGTTGAAGATGGAGAGACAAAAAGAAGAAGAAGAAGATAAGAAGAGAAGAAGTTTTTATCCATCATCCCATGTTCTTGATATGGATCTTACCTCGGAGGTACTCATAGGACTACCTGGTAAGAGTATTGTGAGGTCTCGCGGCGTGTCGAAGCTGTGGTCGTCCTACACCACACCTGCATGGTTCAACAAGTCGTTCACAGATCAGTCCTTGAAAAATCCACGTCTTGTTATTTACGTAATCTATGGCGACAATCTGGTGGGGTTCTCCTTACCACAAGAGGGGAATTCCGACAAGTCTTGCTGTTCTGCTGTAGACAGTTATGTTGTAAACAAATGCCCCAAAAATTGTGACTATAGAAGCATCAGTTCAGTACACGGCTTGTACTACTTTAGGAGATAAGGAGGGCTCGTAATTTGGAACCCAACCATGAGGCGAATTTCAATCTTAAACAGCTGCTGGAGATTCACAAAAGGCTTTATAGGATACGACCCGATCGATGATACATACAAAGCTCTGCTTATGCCTCTTAATCCTAATCGTAAGCCAAAGAAAGAAAACAGCAATCTGCCTCATGTTCGTACATTGGGAAGAGGAGGTAAAAAAGAACCATGGAGAGTCATCAAAGGTAGCTTTGGACATGTAGGTTTAGATGTTGGAGTATGCATCAACGGGATTCTGTATTATATATCCTATCTTACAAATGATGAGAGTCGGTCTCGCTTTGTGATGAGCTTCCATGTCAGATCTGAGAAGTTCAGTATGATACAAATGCAATGGAAAGGTGCCGCCCGTTGTTGCCTCTTGACTTACCAAGGAAAGTTAGCTTGTCTTCGTTCCCACACCTACGATGCCTTTATTTCACTCTTTGTTTTCGAGGATGAAGAGAGACACGAGTGGTCGTATTTACATTTTGCTTTGCCTTTTCCTCTCGATGATCCAATTTCGCAAACCTCTTTACATCTGCTTGGTGCGAATCATGCTGGTGAGTTCGTTTATTCACCATCAAAATTGATGAGTCCGTTTCATGTTCTTTATTTCCATCCATTTAGAAACAGCTTTAGAAGAGTCGTATATCAAGGCATTGCGGACGAGGAATTTATGCGCCGTAACGGACTTGGAAACGAAGTTGGCTATGGACTAGACGCTTTTCCCAATCACATCGAGACTCTCATGTCTTTGTAACACTATTTTTGTTTTGTTTTTCATAATGTTATCACTCCTTTATTTGAATCCTTGGCAACAATTTGGATTACTGATATGGCATCATATACATGTATAAATGTGTGTTCGCTTCCTTCATTTGAATCCTTGGAATAAATTAATGTATGATATCCTTAATGTTGTATAGATGTGTGTGTTCGCTTTATTCATGCGTTCATGTAAATCTTCATAAGGAAAATGCTAATATCCTTTATGTTTGGCTATCTAGGGGAGCCAAATGCATAAATATATCTTTTGTTCATAGGCACCAAACGTAATGGAATCTAAGCCTTATATTTTGGCTTTTGACTGGCTTGATATCTTTTTCATGTTGACTAGTACCGTAAAACCAAGTACACTAGGTTATATACTATACAAGTTTATAACGAGAATCTTAAATTGGGGGTTTTCTCATAGCAAAAGTATATGACTCTAAAGATTGTCATTTTATGATGCAATGAGTGTATGTATGTAGATTGTCAAGTAAGCTTATCCGATAAACCGAATTTTATCTAATGTTACAATGTGTAAATATGGTTTGGGTATACTCATATATTGATGAGAGATTGTTAAGTATATATAAAAAATAATGTTGTAAATGAGAGTGTGGTTTTGTAGAAGAAAGAAGCTAAAGAAGCTAACTAAAGGCTACAGATTTTGAGAGTGTGGTTTTGTAACCAACCAAGTTTTTAGAAAATGGGTTTCCTAATTAGATAATTAATGGCGTAAAAAAAAACAAATTAGATAATTAATGGTGTATTTAATTTTATAATTATCTATGATGGTTAAATGGGCCGAGTGTTTCTCATTGGGTTAAATGGGTCGAGTTAAAGACCCAATATAGAGAATGGTGATTTCGTAATAAATAATTGAATAAAGGGTAAACAATGAAGGAGAAACCGATGAGAGGCGGAAAATAAACTTGGCGACTCTTTAAAGAAGCCACACGAAGACAATCCTTAAAGCTGACCACAAAGTTTTCGACTTTGCAAATTAGATAAATCATTCTATCCAGAAAACAAATTCAAAGGCTCTCAATTTCGAAATTTTGCTTCAGTGTTTTCCGGCGAATTATAAAAACAAAAATTTTAGGGTTATAAAATGGCGAAGAAAGGAGGAGGAGCAACCACAACGCTAGCTGAAGATGCACCATGGCGGGTTTCGTCAGTAAGGCCGATGCCTAAGATCAGTCGCTCACCGATTCTTTCCATCTCTCAAAGCCCTGAGACTGATTACGCCATTTCCGTCATGAAGGTTTTTGCTTTTTTTTTTTTTTTTTTATTTAGCTGATTTCGATTTTGGGGGATTTTTCAATTGTTTTTTAATTTATGGGTTTGTGTTAATAATATATTTTGCAGCATCCGAATCCAGTGGGAGGTGGGTTTGCTATGGATGCAATACTTGAATCTGCAGGACCTGAATGTGTTGTTCCTGGTCAAGTTACACCTCTTCGGTTACTTGGTGTTAAGGTTTTGCTTCTTTATGAAATTCCTTTACAAAGTTTGAATTTTTAGATGATGTTTTGAGTATTGCGATATAGGATCATTTAGTGAACATTATCTTTGCCAAGTTTATGTTTTGATTACTTTCTCTTATTAAGAGTTTCATCATTTCATGTTTTGGTGTATTTGGATAGGTGTGGCCAGTTGAGGTTGATCTTAAATTCTTGGAACCAGTGGGGAAAGAGCTGAAAATGCTTGGAAAGGTAAAAGTCTCTCTTTTTATTGCTTTGTGTCTTAATCAAATCTATCCACTTGTATCTGATCACCTATTCGTTGATGATCTTGTGTATTTGTTTGAGTCAATTATCTGAACTCTTAAAGCTATTGTTTGCCTGAGGCTAATGTGTTATGTGAAGTTATTCTTAGAGGGGGTTAGGTTATTTTGTGCTGTAATTTTTCGCATATCAAGATCATAGATGGTCATCTTAGAGGGGGATTAGGTTATTGTGTGCTGTAACTTATTGTGTGATGTAACTTACCGCTTATCAAGATCAAGGCCTAAATTAATCATGTGGCTCAGCAAGTGAGACTTAGTGGGAGTCTAGCCACCTGGTTCTTACCTGAGAAACCTGAAGTCCAATTAGGATACATAGATGGTAATCTTCGTACAAACAGCTAATGTCAGAAAATATGGGTTAGACCAGGATTTTGATTAAGAAAAGGTCAATCTTTATCGTAATTATTAATGAAATGTGCTCAGCACATATGAATGCATTGGCAGAAGCTCTTGTACTTGGTTTTCTGTTTTGTTAGACTTTTAACATTATAAGTTTATATAACTGATGTTTGCTATTATCTGTGACTGTAATTTTAACAATTGATCTCTCTGTTGTTTCTGAGGATGCAGTTCATGGACAATGCTGTTGATCTGATGAATAAGTCCTTCATCGACCGTTAAATCACCATTGAAAAACAGGTTCTGAAAATTTTCAAGGTTTCCACGCCTGAAGTTTTGGGATTGCGGGAGATCTGTCTAGTCGCTGAAACTTGTTAGAGGAAGAGAGATCTGATGATAGCAAAGTTGAACTTGGTGCGTGTGTGTTTGTATAGAGGATTTTCTGCTTGAGTAATGTTACAGACAAAATCTTTTTACTATCAAATCATTGGTTTCAATTACAGTTTAAAGGTTATTGACTTGTTTCCAATGTTCTTCAAGTTTTCCATTAGATACATCATATTTTGCTGTTTTGAGTTCCAAAATGGGATCAAGAATAGAAGCATCTTTCACATGAACTGCCGTTAAATTCTTCAAGTTTTCTATTAGATACATAAATTCAACATTTATTCTTCTTCCCATCAAGATATCATCTAGCATGCCAGAATGATCAATTTGTTCAACAATCTTGTTTTAAATGTCTAGAAGTTTAATCAATTTGGAGTAATGGGGATTTCAAAGTGTTTTTGAGGGACTTTCATTCTCTCCTTTTCATTGTCCAGAGACGAGAGCTATACAGACTGAAAGCAAAAATGGCAAACACAACTACTTAGGCAATCTTCTCATATGGGTTTTAATGTTCAGGGTACTACATAGTGAAAATGAGATTGCTCCAAATCGCTGTCACATTACACCGCTTTGTTTTTGTAGTGCCAAAAGTAGTTGTGGTTTCAAGCCCATCGATACAACTCTTGTGGTTTATGGTGTTATCTCCTCTTTTGTTTTTGTTTCCTTGTTCCGTTTTAAAGTTATGGTTCACAAAATGTTCTAACAAAAATCGTTGGTTTTGAACACTAAAATTGTAGTAGTCCAAACTCCGTATGTCTAGTTCATACAAAAAAAGGTTGTCGTATCAAATTCATTGGTAGTGCTAGTAAGTAGTAACATACTAACATGTTGGTCTGATTTATGGTTTTTATCCCATGTGTAAATATCCACACATAAAAACAAAACATACCCAAAATTATATATCAATTCTCAACTAATAAATTTGGATTAAAAACATGTAAAAATTATTCAGAAGTGACGTTGGAGTAAAAGAAAGAAGCAAAACTTTAAATAATCACAGGGAGAATGTTAGGCACCGCCGCACCGGCCCATATGAATTCGAAAAGTTAACAATTATCTTTCCACAAACCCAACAACGTGTCTACGAGTTTTACTTTTGAGTTTTACTTTTGAATGAAACTAAACCATATATTTGGGAAAGAAAAACAAAACACAAAAACCTTTATGATGGTAGCATTGTTTCTTTTCTTGTTGTGTAAAAGAAAGAACATGTATGCTGACAAGAACCTCATTACAGCTCAATTCTATGAGGCATGAACGGTTAATATCTTAAATTGTTTTATAAAACCATGTTGTATTCTTCTCACTACACAAATTATTCTCTCATATTTTTCATATAGTTCAACAAAATTTATAAGGATGTTCAAATCCATCATTACCAAGAATGTTAGAAATACGAATTCTGAAAATCATTGGAAGGAAACAGAAAAAAAAAAAAAATCTATGATGAAGATCTGTGGAAAGTGGGACCGAACATCAATAATTTATGCAAAGGTCAGTCACTCGGCTATTTACTTTTTAGCAGATAGCCACCACCTGTCCTTATTTCAATCACTTTTGATTGTGTTTTTTTTTGGCATTGTCCCTCGTGCGAATCTGAATCCTATAGCATTTTATTATGACAAATTTGACAACGGTGACCTCATTTTAGCCATAACGTTGTTGATTAGTAGTGCCTAGAAGAAGCTGGTGGTGTTTTCTTTTTCTTTTTTCAACAAAAGGTGGTGTTTATTTGTATATGTTCTCAATGCCAACACGTTTGATCTAGTTGCTTTATAGATCTAATCTTTATCGTTTACATCAATAATTACTAAAAGAACTTCAATAAACATAATACGTACTCCCATTCCATAAAAAGTGTTACAAGAATTAAAATATTTCCTTATGACCACAAAAAATAAGTAAATAGAGTAAATTAAAACTAACGTAAAAAGAATTGCAACTTTCATTTAAGACACGGTTTGATTCGGTTCAACATTCACTTGAGATTGAATTATAAATTCCGATTTTGTGTTAAGCAAAGTTTGTGTTTAGCTCATGTGGCCGACCTCTTCTAATCAATAGAATAAGAAGTAGATATGTGAGAACCAGATGATTGATAAGGTACGGCATGATGAGTCATGGCTCATGAGTGTACTTTACTGCTCTTATTATACTATTCACTCACAAGAAGCTATAGAGAAATTACACATTTCTAGGGAAGAGGGAAAGAGAAAGCTACAAAGAATTAGGTTAAACTTTCCAAATATGCACATGGGTATGTATATTTTATCAAACAGTCTAGATTAGAATATGATAATACTCTTTTTTTGCCCAAATTATCATATGCTTAGTACATAAATATATAACAAAATGAATCTAAATGGCGCCGTATACGATCTTCTGATGATCTCATAATGTAAATTTATAGAAAATAGTGTTCACATTGGAGCACTGTGGCTTACCATAAACTCGGGTGGTCCGACTAATTATTATCTCAAGTTCGAAAATACACTCGAACCTAAAAACTTAAACATTTAATTTGTGGACCGAAACTTGAAAATTTTCTTAATTAGTAAAAAAATAAACTTTATATAGTACTAAGGAAGAGCTAGAAATGGTGCAGGCGTTTTCACGTGCTTCTGTCCATTCATATTGATCATCTAGCCAAAGATTTTCAATAATGCCAAACTCAAAAAGAATTCAAATTTTGGAACTTAGCATGTCAATTACAAATATCGAAATGTCCCTACAATTCTTCCCGCCGAAACAATGGAAACATTAACCAACGAGCGAATTGCGATTTGGATCACTGTTTTGAAACACAAGAAGCCAGTATGTCAAACCAAACACTGTTTTTAAATCCTGTTGATTTAGGTCGGACCGGTTCAACAGGGTTTTGTAATTTTAAATTTTTAGATAGTGATAGAGACAAAAAAAGAAAGATACGATAACAAGTGTATGATAGATGATTGTTTAGAGTTAACCGTTTGTATGTTATCTTTCCTAACAAGTAACAACAACAAAAAACGTTACTGGTGTTGTGTAATGTGTTCTATATATTTCATTACTTCTTTTAGTCAACAAAGGAGGATATTCATTACCATTCTCCGTTAATGTTTTGTTCCTATATTTTTTTTCTTTCTACAATGGTACATAGATAAATTTGGTATTTTCAACAAGTTTCTACGCTTATGTTTTATTTTAACTTTACAATATATAATTTTCTCAGTGGCTCTTATTTCCTTAATTCACTCACACCGTTTACGAAATGCAAATATAGAATACGTAGTCACTATTGAAATATTGACTACTACCCTCTCTGACTGACCCTATCATTTCAGTTTACTCCCTTATTGCAAAACGCCAAGAATCATAACTCTTAAGTCTTAAAGTTTTACTGTATCTGAAGTTTTTTAGATGCGGTAGATTTGTAACAAAAAAAATTTAAGTTTCTTGAGACATTTTACCTTTAGCACCAACATAATAGGACAAAAGTTCTATTATTGTTGAAGAAATATATATGTCATAATTTCATTTTTTATTATCCTGTGCTATCTAGCTGAAAAGAAGTATTGTGTTACTATAGTATTCATAACTTATTTCTCATTTCTTAAAAATTCCGTCATAAATCAAATATGCGATGTAATATGTAATTAATCTAAAGATTCATAACTAAATGTCACTTTTTCGTGGAGTATACTCCTCCATATACAATAGTCTCTGGATTTCAGTTAATGTCTAATAAAACTGATGTGGAAATTCAAACAGACATAATTGACACACAGAAAATTGCGACATTTAAAATCTTCAAAATGAGATATAGATGCATACTTCACATTATAATTTGCAATTACCACTCCTGAAATCATCGGACAAAGATTCACCTAGAAGATCCAACGGTCATAAACCCCATAATGACGATGCGAAATATTACACAAACAGAACAAAACAAAAAACATGAAATTCAAAGACAAATAAAATTACACATGAGATAAAAAAGACAGATTAATTCAGTAGTCGGTGGTTGGAAGCTGTTCATGGGTAGTGTTGATGAAGAAAATCTCGTAGATGAGTCCAGCGATTCCACCTCCAACGAGAGGTCCAGCCCAGTAGACCCAGTGGTTAGTCCACGTCCAGCTCACAACGGCTGGTCCAAAAGCCACGGCAGGATTCATGGAGGCTCCGGAGAAAGCTCCTCCAGCTAAGATGTTAGCTCCAACGATGAAACCAATTGCGATCGGAGCGATTGTTCCAAGACTCCCATTTTTGGGATCTATGGCGGTGGCGTAGACTGTGTAAACCAATCCAAATGTCATCACGATCTCGAAGACAAAAGCATTCAACACTCCTACTCCGGCAGAGAGGCCAAAAGCCGGTACAGCCTGAATAATATAAACAATTTAGGGTTAAGTAACAAAAACCTAATGAAATTTAATTGTTACTTGTTGGAGAAGTTAGGGCAAAAAAGAGGTAATTAAGAACAAAAGGGTATAGTTTAGCATACCAAGCCGCCGGTGGCGAATTTAAGGATGAGACAAGCGGCGACGGAGCCGAGGAGCTGAGCAATCCAGTAAAGGATACCACGGAGGAGAGTGATGTTACCGCCGACGAAAGCACCGAAAGTGACGGCAGGGTTAACGTGTCCACCGGAGATGTTGGCTCCTACTGAGACAGCGACGAAGAGTCCAAAGGCATGAGCAAGTGCGGCGGCTACAAGGCCGGAGGGAGTGGTGGCTCCGTTTTCAGTTAGCTTGTTGAAGGCCATGCCAGAGCCAGAGCCGGCGACGACAAAGATCAAAGTTGATATGAACTCAGCCAATGCCGCCTTTAAGGCATCGGGACGGGTTGCCTCATCCGGACGGCCAACGGCGATGTTTCTGATCGGCATGGTTGGAAAAATATCGGAAGGCCAAGATTTAATCTGTCTGAGTTTAGAAGAGTGAGGTGGCTTGGTGATTTTTGTGGTCTAGTCTCTGCTTCTACTTATATCTGAGGTGGCGCCATTTTGGTGACTTGTTACCGGTTGAGAAATAATTTAGAAATAATAATTTTGTTGTAATTAATTTGATTGGAGCTGGTGGAGATTTAAATAATATTTGGGAACAGGCTAAACAAGTAATATCGCTGTGATTCCAGCGAAGCGGAACCGACCTATCTACGTGGCGATAATGACTTGTCATGTTTCTACATGAGTGGTGCTTTTGTCCCTTTTATATTCCTTCTCTCGAATGATCTAGAGGTCGAGAGGAAAATACAAGTTTCTTTTTGTTTGTGAAAATATTAAAAAGGTTCTCATTATTTGTTTTATTTAATTTTCTCCAAATATGTTGGTAGGAGTTTTTTTTTTTTGTCCAATATATATTGCTAAGATCAGTTGCATCATGCATGCTAAGTTTTAGAATTTAATATTTCGAATTACTTAAAGATCCGACATGCAATAAGACACTGGAACATCAGATTGATATGTAAACATCTTCTTTCCTTAGAATAGTGAGCGTGCGTATTCCTAATACAAAAAATATAATTAGAGGTGTCTAAAAATATATATTTTGGATAGAACATTAACACACAAATATTCATAATTTTTGTCTTTTCTTTGTCAAAATAATCAGCAATTTTTTTTGTTAATTAAAGGCTTACCACCCCAAAAGGTAATCAGAATTTTGGTATTAGACTCGCTCAGTTTTCAAACGAAAAGGTTTTACAAGGCAATACGTAATTAAGAGTATAAAATACTTTGGGTCCTTGTACGTGGGGAATTAAGAATTCTGAGTAGATAAGTCACGGCTAGTTTAATGAATTTGAATATTCGTTGTGACATTACATGCTAACCATATATTATGGAGAAATACGTTTAGATTATTGTTAGTTATAATTCCATAATATTAATGTTACATATGCCAAATCATCCGCGCTTTGGCCTTCCACGTATGCGAGAAAAGTATTATAAGATCCGTTATCTTGTCTATGGCATCAATTTTGCTATGATCAGAGACAAATAGATAATATAGTTTTTGCTGGAATCGATTTTAAAAATTCAAACCATCTCGCAGTTTTTTTTACATAACACACAAATAGATAATATAATTTTTAGCATTTTATATTTGTAGACTACTAATCGTTTGGGCAAAAAGTATTTGTGTGACGGCCCTCCACTTATGGAAAAATTATTTATTAATGTCCTACCACGATGCAATCTGTCCATTTGGGTGGTTTAGGTTTATTATTCGGCTGATAGGTACTGCTAAAACTAAAAGTGAAATTTCCATGAAAAAATATTTGAAATCCAGTCGAATTGAAAAATTTAAACAATCATGTTTGTTGTTCAATTTGAAAACTGTATAAAAACTACAATGTGTTTTACTATTGTGGTAATTCTTCTTTTACAGATTACATAGCCTTGAAAAAATAGTTTGAAATCTTTTTGAACTTTTTAAATAGTTTGGAGTTCTAAAATTTAACTAATTTTCTCTACAAAAAATAGCCCGCAGGTTTATATAAATTGGAAGGGCTTAAAGCGATTGCTTTATTTTTAACACATGAAAACATGAGTCGTGTGTGTTTTCGAGAGAAGTATAATACGATAACGAAAGCAACTGTAGAATAATCCTCTCACATAACACGGGATGAAGTTGTTTCTTTGGGAAATTTTATTTCTCTATATCATCATCTATTTCAAACGAATGGCTATTGTGGCCTCTTTATAAACATGTGAGACTTTTTCTTCGATGTATAAAGTTGTGCAGTTTTAGAATTACCTAGATCGAGGTGGATTGTTGATTAGGTGGATCCATTGTTTTTGGGTTGATCGCATTAAAGAACATTGATGGTGCACGTCAAATGGCATGCATACATGCAGTTAATCACGAACTATATATTATACACACATACTTTTCCAAAACACTTTTAAAGAATCATTTTTTTAAAAGAATTCAAAACTTTCATCAAAAAACAAGAAAAACAAAACTTGAAACTGATCCATAATTGTTTAATTTCGATTTTTTTGTAGTAGATTTTCTAAGTTAGGATTTATGAAAATTAGACCAAAATGCGTATTTGAATGTTCTTTTATATGGATATGTGAAAACGATCTCCTTTTACTTTTTTCTTGTTTAATGCTTACAAAAGTTATCAAAACAAAGACATTAGATGTTCATCATCTTTACCTAAACTATTTTTTATTGTTAATTATGAAAATGATTAGGTTTGGTAAGCTTGGGCATATTCGCTCTCTCTCTCTCGGTCACTCAAGTTTGTGAATTGTGGGGTAGTGGTCGGTGTACTATTATATTCTAAAAATTAAATCATTATCAATTTTTCTCCCACTAAATAAAATAATACTAATAAGTAACTACATATGTTTGTGTGTATTGTTCTTCTACTACCGCTTAAAATTGAAAATTTTATACTAGAGATTTTTTATTACAAAGGAGTAAATAATTTCTCAGATTATGTATATATACGTCACTAATATTAGTTTTTCTTCTCAGCGACTCCTCTACTAAAAACGATGACGTCTTTCTATTGGCGACACAATGATAAGTAATATTTATGTCAAACAATTTTAGTAAATCTTTGTCAAAAAATAAATTTAGTAAATGCATATAACCTCTTGTGAATGACAAAGCATTCTATCAGCATTCATCTAAAAATATGAACATAAGGGAACGAATCTCTGGTTGTGTTACCCGAAATATTTATTTACAATAAAAAACATTACTTAAGTTTCCGTTTCTGTTAGTTAACATGCGTTACAAAACTTGCCTATGAAAATTTATTCTTGCCATAAACCCCAAAATAGAAACAACGAATACAAAATCATTTCAACCAAACAAAAAAGAAGCTTGTGGTCAACAAAATAAAAACAAAAAAAAACATAACACAAGAGAAGAATTCACACACACATCAAAAAGACATAGACGGCCAAGAAAAAGAAAGAAAACGAGATAAAAAAAACAATAATATTTCTAAATATGATTGTTAAAGTCGGCGAACAACAATCCACACCGCCCAATTGGAGAACAACAATCCACACCGCCCAATGTATCCATCCATCCGTCAAGCCAATAAGAAAAAGGGAGTTTTAATATTTTTCTGAACTAAGAAAAAAAGAGTTCACATCACATCATTATTGTTGACTTAAATAATACTTTAAATGATTTCTTAACGTGATAAAGAGTATTGTATGCACTAATTTTAAATGACTTATTAAGGTGAAAATAATATAATCACGTTGAGATATTAAGATATCATAAAATATGTCCCTAATGAAATACAGTAACCTTACCACAAGTCTATTCATTTTACTAAAAAAACATTTGGTTGATCAACCATGATTAGTTATTTAAGAAAATCATAATTGGAAGGAACTCATACTTTTCCCAGTGTTTGACCAAAAGATCATAGGCAGTTGTGCTGTGCATGCTAATTTTACAAATAGCACGGTGTCGCATAAAATATGATCATAATCAGAATTATATGTGAATTTTGATCATTACATAAATTAGTCAATACTATAGAGGAGATGTGTTTCATTGAAAAAATTAGGTTAAAAATAAAAAGAACAATCTGATTCAGAGAATACCACAAAATTATTGGGCTAATAATTTGAGCATTCTTAATTTCTTATCATTCTTAACAAGGGCATGATCCAAAAGCAACGGGCTTGATACTCGATATTTTACCCGACCCGGTTTCGAGCATAAGGCCATTATCCTCGTTTGGTCCTCACAATTTATGTCTAAATTTTTTTCAAGTCCTCCCACAAGTGGTGACGCAATTGCAACTTAAAGTTTGTTTTCTGGTTCCTAAAATTCATTTTTTTTTGTCGTCAAAAAATCAAAAACTTCATTCATTAGATCAAGAGCTGTAAAAAAATAAAAATTCAAAGAAGAATAGTAAGTTTCTTTTCTTGTTCCCAAAATATATTAAAAAAACTATTGCTCTAGTCTTACACTGCTATAGCTTCGTTTTCTCCTGCCAAACACCGATCAGTTGTTTATCGTCTGTACCGAAGTCGTTTAAAGTTGAAGTACAAACGCAGAACCCCACCGTCAAACGTGTTTTTGAAACCTTTCTTATGAGAAAACTCCCATTCTTTATCCACAATCCGGAACACAATATCTTCATAAGGCGGACCAGCTTTAAACCGTATCAAAATAGTTTCAGTGCTTGTCCCATCTTTGACAAAATCGTAACTAGGAGCCTCATTCTTGTCTACTGAATCCGGGTAAAATATGTTAAACTTATACCCTTGAACGAACTTTGGAGGTGGGTTATCGTGATCATAATGCGTTTGGTTATACTTATTCCACTCATAACCGGTTTGAACTCGGTTTATGTACTTAGGTTTTCTTAGCCTGTCTTCCTCGGGATCACTTGCTTCTTCTTCTTCATCTGAAAGATTCACATCATTTATATCCTCCTCACTTCCTTCTGCTAAGCCATGATTAACTTGTACATGTCTTCTCAGCATCTCAGCGTGTGCTTCCTTCAAGAAAGCATTTGCCTTGTATATATCGATGCGTTTAAGAATAGCCTCCCAATACTCTACAACTTTGGCTTCCCCAGACCGTAGCTTTGACTCGATTTCTAACTGTAGTTGTACAAGCTCCTCGTGTGTTTTCCCATCAAGACGGTTTCTCACATCAGCTTCAACACTAGCGTGTAGTCCTCTTTCTTGAGCAGCAAGCAACTTTAGTTGATCTAGGGCATCTTTTTTACGAGCTTCAGCTAACTCCCAATCGCATATCACATTAAGCGCTTCCCAATACTGAACGTGTGTTTGAGTTTCCCGATCCAAATCTACATATATTTTGATATCATTATGAAGCTCTTCCAAATCTTTTACGTTGAGTCCATTGAAAACCATGTTGGGTTCACTGAGCTCGATATTCATATCATCTTTTAAACCATACAAGTACTTGTAGAGGAGGTCTATTGGCTTTGCTCGGCCTTGACGTAATCTCATCTTTGACCTAATCTTGCTTTGATCAAAAGTAAACTCTTCTTCTTTCTTCTCCCAATCTTGGAACTCAGCTCGAGCACGTTCTCTAGCCAACAATGCCATATCTTCCTCATGTCGAGCTTTCTCCACTGCTCTCTCTTCTCTCGTCTTCTTGATTTTTTCAACCTCTGCCCTAGTTTCCTTACGTCTTCTCCTCTCAGCTTTGAGGGAAAAGTCATCCAGCGATGCTCCATTGTGAACATCTTCTTCAATCTTCTTCTTCCACACGAATGTCTCAGGGAGATTTGAATCTCCAAACGGGTTTGAATCGTTGGAGTAGCCCGAGACTGACTGAGTCTTGAGTTTCTTTGCTGCACTTGATGCCTTCTTCAAAGCCCTTTTGGCCATATACGAGAAATCATTGGAATCGGCTCTTCTCTTCTTCTGCCTTCCTTGTATATCTCTCTTAGACTTAACATGAGAAGCCATATTATCTGAAACGAGAAAGTATCTCTATCTCTATTTAGCGACGAAGATCTGAAATCAGTGGCGGTTAGGGTTGTATTTGTGACGGTGGTTGAAACTTGTTGATTTTTCTAGGCGGTGGGATTTTTTGTGATCGAAATTGATTTCAGAATATTAAATCGTGTTTTGCTCGAGTCTAAGTGGCTAACAAGCGTATTAACCTCACCTATTCCAAAACAAAAACTGAAAAAGTTATTAATTTCCTTTATTTTTTTGTAGGTACCGCATTCATTTAGAAGGTAATTAATTTCCAAATAAATGTAATAAATTTCCAATTCCAAATTAAAGCAAATTACCTTTTGCACACGTACGTATATTCCTTTTTACATGTAATTTCTTGCAATTGGTGACTGAAGACAATCCCATTTCTTTGAATGGGAAACTTTACTGGCAAACTGATTCCCCCAGCATTCTTGTTTATGATTTCTTCTCCGATGATGATCAAGCTAGAACCATACCGTGTACTGATATAATGCGAGACTGTTTTAATCGGGATAACTCTTGTTTTTCATCTTGCGTATGTCCACCCTATAAGAGGGTATTTAGTGTCTCTCAAGGATTTTTCGTGTTTATCGGAGCTGTATTGTTGCGGGACAATGATAAGGCCTACAATGTCAAGGTTTGGCGGCTCAATTGTGATTCTTGGGAATGGGAAAAGTCTTGGGAAATCGACATGACATGTTTAGGGCTTGGCTTTGAGTTCTGTGTTCCAATCGCCATCAATAATTTTGATATCGACATTATCTACCTATGGAACTTACAAGACAAATGTTTCGTTGCTTGTAACGTTCGGACACATACAAAATATCAAGGCCTTCGCCTTTGTGGTGATCCTGCCGACAAGGAATTATTGAGCAGCTTCTACCCAGTTTCCATCGTTTTGCAATTTGTGCTTTCTTTGCAAGAGGTGCCAAATATGATTAGCTTGAAAATATGAGTTTGGGTAGTATTCAGACAAAGTACACATATACTCGAGCTTGACATTCGTAGGATTACATTATAAACCCAGTGTTATTAGTTGCTTTAAAAAAAAAATTATTTTTAGCATTTTAAGGTTAATGATTTTAGTAAAATAATACAGTTAAAATTTTTATAAATTAATATTCAATTCATTAATAGCTTACTATATTAATAATTTTTTCGGTCCCAAATTGCTATTTTGATCTAAATATTATCTCTATTAATTAATAATCTTGATAAATTAATAAATTAATAAATTATTATAAAAATACACTTGTATCAATATTATTAATTTATAGAAGTTTTACTGTATCAGTTATTTTTATTTTTAAAAAGGAACTTAAGATAAGTTATTTTTTTTGAAAATTATAAAACTTAAATAGGGTATTTCCCCAAAAAATTTCAAAAAAAAAACTTGTGATTATAATATAAGATGAGAAAAGAGAGAGTAGTGTGGAGAAATCTCGACATGAGGAAGATATGACATTATTGGCTAGAGAACGTGCTCGAGCTGAGTTCCAAGATTGGGAGACGAAAGAAGAGTTTTATTTTGATCAAAGCAAGATGAGAGATTACGTCAAGCAGTGGCGTATCTAGAATTATTTTTTACAAAGGTCATAATAAATTGTTTACAATTAATAACTTTATAGTGCAAATTTAAAAAAATTTATGGGGTCAAAAAGTGTTTTTGGCTAACTATTTCAATAAAAATATAATAAAAATACACTAATTGTTTGATTGGGGTCATATATATGACACCCCTTAGTGTAAAGTAGGTCCGCCGTTGACGTCAAGGCCGAGCGAAGCCTATAGATGTCCTTTACACGTACCTGTATGGTTTAAAAGATGATTTGAATATCGAGGTCAGTGAACCTTACATGGTGATCAATGGACTCAACGTTATCAAGATATGGGTGAGCTTCATAATGATATCAAAATGTCTCTAGATTTGGATTGGGGAAACTCCAACACACACGTTCAGTACTATTGGGAGGCGCTTAATGTGATAATTTGGGAGTTATCTGAAGCTCGAAAAAGGGATGCCCGGCCCTAAATCAACTACAGTTGCTTAATGCTCAAGAAAAAGGACTACACGCTGGTGTTGAAGCTGATGTGAGAAAACTTCTTGATGGGAAGACCTACGAGGAGCTTGTTCAACTACAGTTAGAAATCATGTCACAACTGCGTTATGGGGAAGCCAAAGTAGTAGAGTACTGGGAAGAAGTTCTTAAACGCAAAGGGTTTCTTGAACGTCTTGATCTATACCAAAAGTTGAATCTGAAAAACATATCAAACAAAATCAAATAAAAAATGTTAATTTGAACCACTAACAAAATAAAATAAAAATAAACAAACTAACTTTAACATTGGGATATAGACGCTGGCCCTTTGCTTATTGAACTATGATATCCTTCTTATGAATTGCAATGAGCCATTTCCTTGAAGCTCAAGAATATAGATTCTTCCATAGAGAAGGGAATACAAAACAATCATGTTTCCACTAATTCCAATAGAATCATTGTCTAAGGCTATGTTGTCTTTGTGAAACTGGTATTCACCAATTTTGTTACCAGTTTCAAAGTCGTAAACAACAAACAACGTTGTTTTCTTGTTCCTTGTCCCCCTCCCAAATCTAGTGGGTTCAGGGAAAGCAATATCATGTATTGTAGATGCTCATAGTATATACAAATACTCTGACAGAAATGCTTGCCGTCGTCGATTTTGTATCCTTGCTCGGTGAATATTCTAGTAAAGATTCTTGACCGAAACAAAGAAAAGAAAAACTTAATTATACTATAAATTCAATTAGGGTTTTAGGTATCTTGACAAAATGAATAAATAAGATTTGGTATTTAAAAACTGTATAAAAGATTAGGGTTTTGGGAAAAGGGGTTCGCGGATCCATCATCATGAGAAGAAAAAAGCTTGTGTTTGTGTGGTTTCTTGAATTTTTTTGAATATATGTTAGAGAATCGAGAGAAATGACTAACAGTCTTCTAATGCGAATACTGTACATTACACTAAAATCTTTATAAATTAATAATGTTGGAACTTTCATATTTTATTATTCTATCGTATATTTATAGAGAGATTAGTTTCAAAAAAATTATAATTTAAATTTTCATCTTAAAATTTTAGAAAGATATGAATTAAAATTATTTGATCTACGTAAAATTAATGTTTTGAATGTTATAAATGTGTAGTTTTGACTTGACGATTTAATATTAAGAAGATTTTTCTAATGATAATAGCAAAATCTATTGACAAATTCACTATGCAAATGTTATACATAAATGTAAAATTATGATTAATTACTTAGGGTTTATGGGTTAGTTGTTTTTCTTTTACTTATTATCATATTTGAACACATTTCATATCTATAATTGCTTATATTTTAATCTCGAAAACATAGATGTATATGATTCCTTGCTTACATTTTGTTCATCCAAATTCAAAATACTCAGTCCCCCTACTCCAACTCTGCCATAATTTAATTTATTTGGATAAATTAATCAAATATTACATACATACAGCTAGAAATGTGATTCATTGAAAATATTCGGCAAAAGAAAAACCAATGTGATAGCGAGAGAGAGAGCACCGCTAAATAATTGGGCCAATAATGTTAGCAATCTTATCATTCTAATAATTAAACAATAGAACAAGGGCATGATACAAAAGCAACGGGCTTTAAACCCGATATTTTACCCGACCCGGATTGTCGGGCATGGGTCCATCGTTTTTTCAATTGGTTTCATATATTTGTTTTCTTCCCCCAAACATTTTTCTTTTTAACATTCAAGTCCTCCGACAAGAGGCATCGCAATTTCTAACTTCCGAAGCTCGCTCGCGCGTTCTTTCTTCTATCCTTTCTCCGTCGGAAAAATATTGATCGATCACAACGGTCAAATTCTGGGTTTTTCAATCTGGTGAAATTGATCGATTTTGAATGGCTTCTTCAAGCTTGGGGAGCTCAATCCCCGCGCCAGGTAACAACTTTTTTCCCTGAATTCTCAATTTCAGTCTTTTTATTTGAGTCATTTCAGTTTTTTTTTTTTGTCAATTGATTTTGAGTATTGTTTGATCGAAACTCTTAAATTATGTAATTGGGTCAACATTGGTTGTGGCAATGACTTTTTTTCTCTGAAGTTTACATTTTTTTTTTTTGGCAGAGGCTGTTCAGCTCCTGGTATCGTCTCTAGCTGATGATTCCTCAGTGGTCAGAGAAGCTTCCATGGCTTCCCTGAGAGATATTGCCTCACTGTATGTACTAATGATCTCCTTTACTTCATACACAAGACATGAGAGCTTCTTCTATACATGCACAATTAGTATTGGAAGATCTTTGATAATACTGAACTGTTGTGTGATTTTTCCAGGAATCCGCTTCTGGTTCTTGATTGTTGCTATGCTGTGTCACCTGGAGGACGAAGGGTAACGTTCTGTTTGCTTGATCTCTTTTCTTCGTCTTTTGTTTTTCATTTATTGGGTGCGTAAATCTGGCGTTACTCGGTGTTGCAGCGGTTTGGTAACATGGCTGGGGTTTTTCAAGTAATGGCATTCAGTGTTGGTGTATTAGAGAAAGGGGAGAGTGATGCAGTTTTCATGGGAAAACTTGCTAAGATTGCTACAGCTGAGATAATATCTTCAAAGGTGTGTTGTGAAAGCTGAACCATTGTTAAAGATTTCCTTTTATACTTTGTATAGTTTGACTGATTTACACTGTGAAGCTCAATATGCAATTTCGATAATATGATAGCTTGTTTGAGATGCATAAATGGTACTTTGTGGCTTTCACTCTTTGAATTTTCTGTTTTTTTCCTTCTACCGTCTATGTGTCGGCGTTAATGTCTCTAAAGCTAAGATGGTTTGTGCATTTTTGTTATGCTTTGGAGAGTATGAATCATATGTTGCTCATTCTTGTAGTAGAGGTTACCTAGAAATTTGACATGCAGAAGTCAGGATGAGATGATTGAGACATTCTCATCAAACATAAGAAACAGAATAATCTAGACAAAACAGGGGAAACTAATTGCAGTTCTTACAAACTTCTTCGAAATTGTTTGTATATGTTTCCTGATAATTTTAGTATCTTATATTGGTTTCATCATAATGTAGGAACTAAATGCTGATTGGCAAAGGCAAGCGTCAGGGCTGCTCGTCTCAATTGGAACACATTTTCCTGATCTTGTAAGTCTTACTTTTTCCTCCCTTTTGCTAATTCAAAGGGTCATTCTGAACATTGAGAAAAAACTGTTTGTTTAGTTCCTGAGTTGTTGCCGTTTACTATAGAAAAAAGGTTGCTGTAAGAGGGTAACTGTACAACATGATCAGGGGTGAAATGCATATATGTGTATCAAATTTTAAAGAATGATAAGTATGCTGAAGTAGGTGGTTATCTTTAATTAGATTGCATGAGACAAGTTGAGTTGCTGATGAAAAAACCTTAGTATAGACTTTAACCTGTTGTCATGTTAACTTCCGAATTGAGGCATTTTAGATGCTGTCATGAATAAAGCTGGTCCATTGTCTCTCTACTGTTATTTATGAGGTAGATGTTGGCCTTGATTTTCCTTCACCAAGTTATTTGTTATATTTTTCCTCTCTTTTGATAAAGTCTAAGTTATTTGTTCTTTAGTGTAATTTTGTTCTTTTTTTAATTGACATGGACAGATGATGGAAGAAATATTTCTTCATCTGTCTGGCCCAGCTTCAGCTTCGCCTGCTATGGTTCAAATTCTTGCTGACTTTGCCTCATCTGATGGTTATTTTCCAACTCTCATCTGTTGTTTTTTTTTTTCTTTTTTGGTTTCTCACATTGAAAAGTTTATGGAAATGGCAGTCCTCTGATATTTTGAAGTACTTTCATATTTCCTTTGAAGCTTTGCAGTTCACTCCACGCCTGAAAGGTGTACTTTCAAGGGTGTCGCCTATTCTTGGGAATGTTCGGGATGTACACCGACCAATATTTGCAAATGGTACAGTGAATCTTTCCAATCTGGATGTACACCGACCGTTTTGGATGAGGGAGTGAAACTTTTTTTTTTATATAGAAAGTGCTGCTTTGTGCCAATTTCCCTTCCTTGTCAGTTAAGCTATATTTTTTCTGTAGTATGTGGTTAGTTGTTTCTAATAGAAGGGTCATCATCATGTCAGAGTTTGTTCATATACAGAACCAATATGGCAATTTAATTCATACTAACATAAAAGTAGGATATTTAACCTGTTGATCTGTACATCTTCAACTCTCAAAAATGGTATAAGAAATGATAACACATCTCATGCAATTTGCATGTGTGCTAATATCAATTATAATGAAGAGCCTGTATGTTTCAAATAACCCAGCTTGTTGCTAATACCATCTTATTTTTGCGTATTTTTTCTCATATATATGTATCATTGGTTTTATGTCTAGCATTTAAGTGCTGGTCTCAGGCAGTGTGGCTATACATGACAGATCTTACATCAGATTCTCCGCTTGACAGTGATGTCATGTGAGACCACTTTCTTTGTTCTGTTATATTTCTGCTATTCTTTGTGTTTATCGCACTCAAATCAAGGTCTTCATCCGATGCAGGTCATTTCTGAATTCAGTTTTTGAGCTATTGTTGAGAGTTTGGGCAATTTCCCGGGATCATAAGGTGAGTCCATGGTATCTTTTAGCAATATTCTCCACTTTAGGTTTTAATGTTATTGCGTGTTCCAATTGAAATATAAAATTCAAGAGACTAGCAGGGTAAGCGTATGGTTCATAATTGTTGGCAGACCGTTATTTTATAACAAAGATAAAGAAGAATGAGAGTATATTACTTTATTTATAAGATCAAATAATAAAGGAAAGTTTGTTTTCTGGTTCTTTTTCCCCCAGTAATGTTTGTTTCATATTCAGAATACAGAAAGATAAATCACTGCAAAATATTGATAGTCGGTTGTTCATTTGTTCTCTAGACATGCCTCTTGACTTTAAAGCATACTTAGTTAGTTGCTTATCTTTTGCTGAATAAGGTTCGAGTATCAACTGTAGAGGCTCTGGGTCAGATGGTTGGTCTTATCACGAGGACACAACTGAAATCAGCATTACCAAGGCTTATTCCTGCAATACTTGAACTGTAAGTTCTGTTTTTGATTCTTTTATTCGTTCTACCTGAAGCTTTAATTCTCAAAGGCCCAGAGCATATTAAATTCGCTGTCTGCTTTATATATTCTAGAAAATGAATAAGATTGTCAAAAATAATAGTTTTTCCGATGTAAAACACACAAATTAAATCTTTGTTTATTCAGAAAGAAGTATGTACCAAGGCATGCGATGCTTTTCGCGTAGCTTGTCTTTATTTTTTATTCTAATGTAGCGATTATTCATTCCTTTCTATTCAAATTTTAGGTATAAGAAAGATCATGATGATGCTCTTTTGGCGACATGTAGTCTTTACAACCTATTAAATGCCTCGTTACTTTCTGAGTCTGGTCCTCCACTGCTTGATTTTGAGGTAGTGGTGTTTCCATTATTTTTTGTTGATAAGGTAGCTCATTATCTACAATCATCTGGCACAACCGTATTTTAGATGTGACGCGGTGATGGTTTATGTTTGGAATTGGAAGGATAAAAAACATTTTGTTATGCTGTGTTTCAGTTAATTTTTGTTTCTTTTCAGGACCTTATAATTGTTCTGTCAACACTTCTTCCTGTGATCGGTATTTATAGTGAAAGCAAAAGGTACTCAGATATTTCAGTGGGACGAAAGGTAAGTCACTGATCACTTTCAGTCTATTTAATGTTGGGGTGGGAGTGTGCTGTTAATGCAACATAGATGTTTCAGGGATCGTTAATTTTTGAGCCTGTTTTTGGGAGCTGCGTGTATTAATCTTTTCCCTGTTCTTGATTCTTTGTGTTGCAGACATACAATGAAGTGCAGCGGTGTTTTCTGACTGTTGGCTTGGTTTACCCCGAGGATTTGTTTACATTTCTTCTTAACGTAAGGACATATATTTTGTGATGGATATAGCTAAGTACCTAGCATTCATATTAGACTCAAGAACTATTCCTTGACATGCATATGTGTGGTGTTTTATACTGGCCATTTATGTTGAAGTGAATTTTGACATCTCTGTCTTCCTTGTATATTTTCACCAGAAATGCAAGTTGAAAGAAGACCCTTTGACGTTTGGTGCTCTTTGTGTCTTGAAACATCTGCTTCCGAGGTGTATTTCTTTATCCTTCGTCAGTATAACGTAGTAATTTAAATTTCATTTCCCATCCCAACTTAAAGATTTTGCATTGCGTTTGGAGGTTATTTGAAGCTTGGCACTCAAAACGGCCTCTTTTGGTCGATGCTGCAAGGTCTTTGCTAGATGAGCAAAGTTTAGCTGTTCGAAAAGCTCTTTCAGAGGTACTGAGCTGGGATATTTTGTCATATTTTACTACTAAAATATGCATATGCTTTAGCATACCCACTTGTGATTTTGTTCTTCTGCTTTGATGACAGTTGATTGTGGTCATGGCCTCACATTGCTATCTGGTCGGTCCATCTGGGGAATTATTTGTTGAGTACCTTGTACGCCATTCTGCAATAGGAGAGATTGACAATCTGAAGGTAAGACCATATATCTTGCTCCAAGTTGTGTGTTATTGAATCTTATTAGCTTGCTCAAAGTTGTCGAGTCTTTTTACCACTGTTTATAAGAGCACATATGCTAGTGTTGTTGAACTGTCTCTGTTACTTCTGTGTCTTTCTACAATTTTATGTGAGCACACATATTTCTCTTAGGCAAAAGGGGAACCAGTTAGTCCAACACAACTAAGAGCAGTTTGTGGAAAAGGTCTTCTGCTCTTGACTGTTACAATCCCGGAGATGGAGGTGCTTCAAAATTTTCTTTTATTATAGGATTATCCCATTTACTTATGACTTTAATATCTTAATAGTAATAATAAAGAGTATTTGAAATTGCAGTACATTCTTTGGCCTTTCCTACTGAAAATGATTATCCCTAGAGTTTATACTGGCGCTGTTGCATCAGTAAGATACTCTTTTTTTTTTTTCTCTTTTAGTATCAGAGCTTGGACCTGAATTAACAGTCGTATTGATTAACTTTGATAGGTCTGTAGATGCATATCTGAACTGTGTCGTCGTAGATCTTCAACCACCCCCATGTTGATCGAGTGTAAAGCTCGTGCTGATATCCCTAGCCCTGAGGTGATTTTTTTCTTAGGCCGTGGCATATGATCTATAAGTTTTGTCATATTTGGCAAGATCTCAGAATTGAAAAGACGGATGCACATATATTATAAATGCAGGAGTTGTTTACCCGTTTGGTGGTTCTTCTGCACAATCCTCTGGCAAAAGAGCAGTTAGCAACCCAAATTTTGACTGTAAGTTTGTATCAGTAACTTCAGAAATCCTAATAGACTCACATTTTATGTCACATAATTCCATAAAATGCCTTCTTTATTCATGTTTAACCACTCTGTGCTACTTCCTTCAGGTCCTTGGCTATTTGTCCCCTCTATTTCCAAAGAACATCAGCATGTTTTGGCAAGATGAGGTACACTGTTGTTTGCTCAAGATCACGAGAAAATCACCTAGATTTCTAGTATCTTTGTTTTTTTACACCATATTTCCTGTAGATATGACTTAAATTATGATGGCTATAAAGAGCTACTGAATGTTGTTTCTTTTGCTTAGTTACTCATATTAATGTGAGCGAGTACAAGTTACCCTAATTATTTGTCACATTTGGTAAGCTCTAGATTCCAAAAATGAAGGCGTATGTCTATGACACAGAAGATCTAA
The DNA here is from genome assembly GCA_963555745.1 of Cardamine flexuosa. Classification (NCBI taxonomy): domain Eukaryota; kingdom Viridiplantae; phylum Streptophyta; class Magnoliopsida; order Brassicales; family Brassicaceae; genus Cardamine; species Cardamine flexuosa. Next base: position 4,810,679 of record OY743217.1, read on the forward strand.
AGCTCGATCCAACTTACCAGGAAACTTGGGATGACATGATAATCAATGTAAGGAAAAAACATCTTTCTGAGTTGAAGTTTCTTTAAAGCTTAAATATATTAGTTTGACCAATCAAGCTTGTTGTATGTATTACTTCTAATCATTGTTCTATTATCCAGTTTCTAGCAGAATCACTGGATGTGACCCAGGATGCTGACTGGGTTATATCTCTTGGAAATGCTTTTGCAAAACAGTACAATCTTTACACTCCGGATGATGACCATGCAGCACTTCTACATAGGTAAAGTTCTTGGTTTTTCATTTTGTTCTTGTCTCTGATGAAGTTGAAGTATCTCTACATCTTGTCGGTGCACCATTTTGACGTTAGTTGTTGAGCAAAAATATTTGGTTTAAATTGTTGATTTCTTCTGACATCAAGTGCGTCGCATTGTCAAATCTTCAAAAAAAATATATGTATTTCTTCATTGACATTGCTTTCTGGGTTTGTTATCTGGTGATTTTCTGATTCCCTTTACCATAGTATTGAAGTTTATAACAGGAGAGACAATCTAAAACCTATTTTGATGTTTGTACATATATATTCTTTGTGTACTTGACTATGCGGCTGCACAAGCTTGTTTTCCGTCTGATCTTAGTGCTTATTTTCCAGTTACTGATAGATGGCTAATAAGTTTTGAATAGTCTCTGTAAGCTGCATATAACTCCAGTTTATAGCAGACATCCAGTATTTATATTGATAAGTAAGCGCGAAACTGTGTCGTCAACCTCTTGTGCTTATATTTCAGATGCGTCGGAATACTTCTCCAGAAAGTTAATGATAGAGCATATGTTCGTGACAAGATTGATTGGATGTACGAACAGGCTGACATTTCTATACCTGCAAATAGACTTGGTTTAGCGAAGGCCATGGGGCTGGTATTTCTAGTGTACTTGTCTTTTTCTCGCTCATATCTTGATTTTCATCCTATGATAATATGTTAATTGGTTGCGTAGGTAGCGGCTTCTCACTTGGACACTGTACTGGAAAAGCTGAAAATCATCGTGGATAATGTTGGGCAGAGTATTTTCCAAAGGTTTATCTTGCTTGACTTAATGGAGTCATCATCACGTACACTTTTTCTATTATTAAAATCTAGATATGCCTGCATATTTGTCACTCATTGTCGAATCTATTAGTTTCATTCTTTCTTTTAATCAGCGTATATATCATCACATACCTTTCAGTAGTGGAAGGCTGTATCTTAAAGTTTTATAAATTCTAGCCAACTATATCAACTCTTATTTATGTCTCTATTAAGGGACATTTAAAACTGCAGTTGCACAAGCAGAACATATTGTTTTCAAAATGTTTGCTGATATTAGATAATTAGTGCCTTCATTAGTCATATTGTTACTTCCAGGTAGTCTAGTATTGATCACTTTCACCACAGGTTTATAAAATTTATGACAGAAAACTGACTTAATGTTCTTGTGTCTATTGTAGGATCTTATCTCTCTTCTCTGAGAGCTATAAAACGGAAGACAGTGATGATATCCATGCTGCTTTGGCTTTGATGTATGGATATGCTGCGAAATATGCTCCCTCATCGGTTATTGAGGCCAGAATAGATGCACTTGTCGTATGTTTTTAAATCTTCATTAGAATCCCATCTCTATTTGGATTATATAATCTTGCATCCAGCTTCTTTTTCTATTATCTGTTATAGACTTATGTGTCACATTGACTTTGAGTCATATGCTCGAAAAAATATCTAATGAAATTAAACCTTATAAAGAGTTCGAAATCCGAGTAGTTTTCTGTGACTAAAAAGTGATTTATGTTGAACTGTGGTGACCTTGTTAGTATTTTTCTGCACCATTTTTATTTTTAAATTTCAATTTCATAATCAGATTTCGTTTGCATGTACTGCAGGGCACTAATATGCTTTCACGGCTTCTTCATGTACGACAACAAACAGCAAAACAAGCTGTTATAACTGCTATTGATTTATTAGGTTAGTACGGTATTCAAATATAGATGATGAAGTGATTCTTGCAATGACTGATCTCTTGTGTCTTTGTGTGAAGGTCGTGCTGTTATAAATGCTGCAGAAAGTGGGGCTACATTCCCATTGAAAAGAAGAGATCAGATGCTTGATTATATATTGACTTTGATGGGCCGAGATGAAAATGAAGGTTTTGCAGAATCTAGTCTTGAAGTTCTACACACTCAGGTAGGATAATCTATGTCAAGAATCTGTACCATGTGGCATTTCTTTGAAACTAGCAGATACCATTTCTCTTTCTGACAAAAAAATCTTGTCCAGGCACTCGCTCTGAATGCCTGCACAACCCTGGTCTCTGTGGAACCAAAGTTGACCATTGAAACGCGAAATCGTGTCATGAAGGTGATTAGTTTCTGGTTTGAACTGAAAATAAAAAGAAAAGAATGAGACTAGTGCTATCTGTTTTGTATTTATATTTTCTCTTGAATTTTTGCACGTTTTCTCTGACAGGCTACACTGGGGTTCTTTGCTTTACCGAATGAACCATCAGATGTCATCGGTCCCCTTATAGACAATCTTGTGACCCTCTTGTGTGCCATCCTCCTTACAAGGTATTTACTTTACGAGTTTTCAATTCACCCAGCTATTTTGAGGCTGTAGATTCTATGAGTTTTTGGACAATTCATTAGTTTTCTTATATGGTTATTATTTCCATTGATGAAATACTTTCTCAAAAACTCGGGTCTTCGATGGAATCTCCTGAAGTAAACTTTTCCATGGTCTAGGTTTCTTCTTCTCGTTTTTACTTATTTATTTATAGTACTTTCCATGACTAGCTTTTCTCTTATAAGTTCATTTGATATTTTTTGTTACTGTGCATAACTTACATATTACTTATGTTAGATTACATTCAGTGATTATGGTAATAGCTTTGCAGTAATCTCAGATGTTGAGTCCTACGACAAGTGCATGTGCAGATTTGAAGTACTTTTCTTTTGTTTTTTCGCTTATTCAATGATATGTGTGCATGAACTAGTGGAGAGGATGGAAGAAGTCGAGCGGAGCAGCTTTTGCATCTGCTCAGACAGCTTGATCAATATGTTTCGTCACCCATTGATTATCAAAGAAAAAGAGGTTGTGTGGCAGTTCATGAAATGCTTCTAAAATTTCGCAAGCTTTGTGTGGGAGGCTATTGTGCTCTTGGTTGTTCTGGGGATTGCCCTCATAGGAAGTACGCAGACCGCAGTATGCAGGGGAATTTTTCAAATCTACCATGTATGAAGATATCGTTAAACAATTTGTTAGATTTTCTTCCTTACATTATCTATCAGCTAATTAAGTTCCTTTGTTTGACCAACAGCGGTGTTCTTGTTTCCTGATCGCGAGGTATTGTGTTTGGGAGATAGGGTCATTACCTATCTCCCACGCTGCGCTGACACAGATTCTGAAGTTCGAAAAATTTCTGCACAGGTGCTTGATTAGTACTTAATACTGATCAATGGTATCAGAAAATGATGGGTGGTAATTTCATCTGAGGGCGGCACTGATGGATTCTAATGGTTTTTCCTTCTATTATATTTGTTAGATTCTGGACCAGTTCTTCAGCATTTCCCTTTCCCTTCCAAAAGCTACACACTCAAGCGGTTTAGATTCTGAAGACTCCTATAAAGCCCTGTCTTCCCTTGAGGATGTCATTGCCATTTTGAAAAGCGTAAGCATTTTGTGGTAGGCTCAGAGTTTATCTCCTTTCCCTTTGTAAGCTTCATGTTCAAAGTGTCAGATTTGTTTAAACTGGCTTTCAGGATGCCTCTATTGATCCATCCGAAGTTTTTAACAGAATAGTCTCATCCATTTGTGCTCTTGTAACGGATGATGAGGTTTGTTTTCTTCCTTCTTTTGTATTAATTATGGTGTCATTGGATGGTTGAGGTCCCATTATGTTGTGCTATGCCATGTAGCTTGTAGCAGCCTTAAACAGTTGCACTGCACCTATCTGTGACAAAATCAAGCAATCTGCTGAGGGAGCCATTCAAGCGGTTATTGAGTTTGTTTCAAGAAGAGGGAGTCAGCTTAGCGACAATGATATATCAAGGTACATCAAGCTTGTTGTCATAGACAGGCTTTAGTCCCCTTTTTATAAAATTTATTTGATAACCTTGTTCCCCATTTCTTCTTTTGGCTCTTTTCTGACAGGACGACTCAGTCCTTGCTCTCGGCAGCAGTTCATATTACTGAGAAGAATTTACGTGTTGAAGCTATTGGAGCTGTATCCTTGACTTAATTCTGTTAGTAAATTCGATTTGCAAGCATGTAAATGTGATACTGCTATAATATAAAGCTCACTAGCATTTATCTCGTTTACTCTTGGGGTATTACTGCTTACCTTAATCACATGAAGATCTCTGCACTGGCAGAGAACACACAACCACCAATTGTGTTTAATGAAGTGTTGGCTACTGCTGGAAGGGACATCGTGACAAAGGACATAACTAGGATGCGTGGTGGCTGGCCAATGCAAGATGCGTTTTATGTAAGTACCATTCTCTCTGGACCTAATTTTCATGTTTATGCTTTCTGGTGAATTGATTTTAGCTTTAATGATTTTATTTCACTCACATTTTCTTTCTACGCTTCGTTATCATTTGGCCAGTATAAAATAATGGCCTCTCATTGTCAATTATATTTTAATGCAGGCTTTTTCTCAACATACGGAGCTTTCAGTTTTGTTCATGGAACATTTAATATCCATTCTCAATCGTAGTTCTTTAGTTAAAGGCGATTCACATAAGGGAGAGAATACTAGCTCTTCTTCTGAAACGCATACAGAAGATGATATTCTTCAAGCTGCCATTTTCGCTCTCACTGCGTTTTTTAGGTACCTTTCATAAACCATCAATTTTACTTGAGAGTTCATGATGCATTTTTGGTGGCTAATATACTCAATTAACCAGAGGTGGCGGAAAAATTGGAAAGAAAGCTGTTGAGAACAGCTACTCTTCTGTCGTTGGGGCACTTACTCTTCAATTGGGAAGCTGTCATGGACTTGCAAGTTCTGGTCAACAAGATCCGTTACGGTAACTCCTCTACTTTCAAGAAAACTGTAGGCACATAAAGATTGGTACTTTTGTTTTATTAAAGTCATTGTAATAATTTTCCCTCTTGCAGAGTACTTCTAACTTCATTTCAGGCTTTCTGCGATTGTGTTGGTGATCTTGAGATGGGCAAGGTACCATTTTAACTTTAACATTAATTTGGTTTTGTTTAGTATCTAGTATGATGGACTGATACTTGTCTTTGTTTAGATTTTAGCTCGAAATGGGGAGCAAAGAGAAAAAGAAAAATGGGTTGATCTTATTGGCAATATCGCTCGAAGCATTTCAATTAAGAGACCAAAAGAGGTACAGAGTTATTGGATGATTGCAGATGTGTTTCTCAGGGTCTTTATAACCTAATTGTTGTGTTTCACCAATTGATCCTTGGTTTATTAGTTGAGTCAATTGTGGGAACATGGATTTTCTCTTGACAAGTCTTGTTGGGAAGTCATGAATGTGGAGATATGTGCATAGTAGTTTAGTATTTCAGGGATTCTTTCTGTATGAAAAAGGAACGAGTTTGAGGAAGCCTTACCTATTCTTAAATACAGCCTAACTGATTCTGTGGCTTACGCATCTTTACTTTTTGTTGCTGAGATCTTTTAACGACAGAGAAGTATAGAAAGAAATCCAGTGTTGAAGAAAGGGAGTTTACAGTTTACCTTCCAGAACTTAAGTTTCAGTATTGGTGTTACAGGTTCGACATATTTGCATGATTCTAACGAAAGCACTAAATCGTCCACAAAGATTCCAAAGGGAAGCTGCTGCTGCTGCATTGTCAGAGTTTATTCGTTACAGGTATAATGTTTTCGATGTCCTTGCAGCTTTTTTTTTTTTCATTTTGATTTTGTTTCCTCCAGGTGTATCTTTTAATGGAATTTTACTCGTCTTAGTGTCACATTGATTTGGATGTATGTGCCCATTAATCTTGTATACTCTGTTTGGAAATGAATGTTAAGGTCAAAGTGAAGATAATGGTTTTATTTCTAAGTCATATTTATTAATTCAAAGGAATCAAACATCGTGCATCATGTTCTCATGAACAAAGCACTTGCTTAGTTTCCTCCCTCTGCTAATATTTCTGAGCTGCAGTGGTGATTTTAGCTCTGTAATGGAGGAGATGGTCGAAGCACTCTGCCGACATGTGTCAGATGATTCTCCGACTGTAAGACGCCTTTGTCTAAGAGGATTAGTGCAAGTAAGAGTAATTCTGTGCAGTCTTTAGTTACTTATTTTGATTCTGCTGCTTCTTTTTTCCCCAAATTTATTATTCCTGAATACATCACTTAGCTGCTTTGGGGTTTTGCCAGATGCCATCTGCTTGTATGAACCACTACACAACTCAAGTTATTGGTGTAATATTAGCGTTGCTTGATGATTTGGATGAGTCTGTGCAACTCACTGCTGTGTCATGCTTGTTGATGGTAATGTTCAAACCAATTTAACAACTCAAGGTTTCTGAACTCTGACTGGTCTGTCAGATCTATTAGTAAGTTGTTTGAACTTATATGCTTTTTGTTTAGGTCACAGAGTCAGCATCTAATGACGCTGTTGAACCTATCTTGCTGAATTTATCTGTTCGGATTCGTAACCTTCAGGTAAGGTCCAGCTTTAAGTTATCTTAAAGGTTTTTTACTGAAACCTTATAAACTAAAGCTTATAGGCCAGACTCAAGATTGAACAGAAGAACAATCGCAAAACCAGTTATCTTAGTTCACTAAAATGTCAGATACATTTTTCTGATTAGAGTCCGTTGCTCCTATATTTACTTGAGATCCAAATTTTAACAGGTTAGTATGGACCCGAAGATGAGAGCAAATGCATTTGAAGCATTTGGAGCATTAAGTAAATATGCTATTGGAGGGCAACGGGAAGGATTTGTTGAGCAGGTGACGACCATTTCCTTTTCAATGATACACAGTTTTAATATAAAGCTTACTGAATGCAAATGTCTAATATCAGATTCATTCCACACTTCCCCGCTTGGTAGTACACCTCCATGACGACGATCCTAGCATAAGAAAAGCTTGTCGGGTAGTTTTCTTCATATTCTATTGCTCCTTTGTTTGGTTCTAGGTAACTTTGTGTTTGTGTTTACATATCTGTTATTATTTGAATAGGGAACCCTCAAGCGATTCGCTCCGCTCATAGACATAATAAATGATTCTACCCTTTATGATTCACGTGCTTTTGGTTCTGACGATAGGTATGTCACCAAATCTATATTATGCCCAAAATGACCATGGTTGTCTTCTAAAGCTGTTTATATTTTCAGAAATGACTATGAAAACTTCGTAAGGGATCTCTCAAAGCACTTAGTTCAAGAATCAGAAAGAGTCGATACTTACATGGCCTCAACCATCCAGGTTTGGCTTTCCTCGACTAATCATCTTAGTTGCTAAAATTCATAAACCATATATATAAAAAACTGAAGTGATTATTACTACCCGGTGCAGGCTTTTGATGCACCGTGGCCAGTAGTTCAAGCGAATGCAATACACTTCTCCACCACCATGTTATCACTCTCAGAGGATCAGCACACAATTTCTCTTTACTACCCACAGGTATATTAGAGAAACTACAAATGAAATGCTCGTAAGTCTTTTATAAGTTCTCAACCCGGTCTCTTGTTCAGGTGTTTGAAACGCTGGTTAGCAAGATGACTCGGTCACAAGATTCAGTTGTGAGAGCGGCATGCTCATCAGCCTTTGGGTTGCTGCTACGATCGAGCAAGTCAACATTGTGGAGAGGAGCACGACTCGATCGAACTGAGTCAGGTAGAAAAGGCAATGATCCCGAGTCTGTTAAGAAGTAAACAAGTGCATTGCGGTCCGTGTACAGTTATGTATTGAGAAACCATCCAGGTTTGTGTTTTTGTTGTAAAGTGTATTATGTTTTCATCTTGTAAGGATATTGTGACTTGGGTGTCAATCTCTATTACCGAACTTGGGAAAGAAACATTCACACGAAAGTGTTTGTAAGCTCTGTTGCTCTTTTTGTTGATTGTGAATTTTTGAGGCTTGTGGTAGATATAGCTGTCTTTTAAAGAGTCCAAATTTTGGATTTATCTTCTTTTACTGTTTTGTTTACCAAACACAGTTACGAGTTTGGTAACATCAGAATTTACGTGGCTTCTTTTTGGTTTATTTTGATTCGTGGGACTTGCGGTGGGAAAACATCATATAGCTTATCAGCGAGCCTGCAAGTTGTTATTTTTGTGTCTGCAAGTGATCTTGTTTTTCGTTTGAGATGTCACTTAACTTTTTATGCAAAGGAAGATTAGAAGACAGACTGGTCAAAAACGGACAACTAAGTATTGGCCAAGAATGTCTTGTAGCAATAAACGATCTGTGGACAAAATTGGAAGTGTTTGGCAAGTAAATATGTTTACGTCATCCATTACGTCTTCTGTTCACTTCTTTTTTTGCTCGTCAAGCTTCTTGCTCTATATAGGCTCTCACAAACATAATCCAATGGGAACAAAAACAAAGGTTGACTCGTCATGGCTTCCGAAATTACCCAAAAATCTGATCCTCTTCACTTTGTTCTCTTCCCTTTCATGGCTCAAGGCCACATGATTCCCATGGTTGATATTGCAAGGCTCTTGGCTCAGCGTGGTGTGATCATAACAATTGTCACAACGCCTCTCAACGCAGCAAGGTTCGAGAATGTACTAAGCCGTGCCATCAAGTCTGGCTTGCCCATCAACATGGTGCAAGTCAAGTTTCCATCTCAAGAAGCTGGCTTACCAGAAGGACAAGAGAGTTTCGATTCTATTGACTCGGTAGAGCTTCTGATACCTTTCTTTAATGGGGTTAACATGCTTGAAGAACCGGTCCAGAAGCTCTTTGAAGAGATGAGCCCTAGACCTAGCTGTATAATATCTGATTTTTGTTTGCATTATACAAGCAAAATCGCCAACAAGTTCAATATACCAAAGATCCTCTTCCATGGCATGGGTTGCTTTTGTCTTCTGTGTATTCACCTTGTACGCAAAAACGATGAGATCATGGAGGATTTAAAGACTGATAAGGAGCATTTCACAGTTCCTTATTTTCCAGATCGATTTGAATTCACAAGACCTCAAGTTCCAGTGGAAACAAATATCCCTGATAACGGGATAGAGTTCATGAAGGATGTGGTAGATGCGGAAAAGACTTGCTATGGTGTGATAGTCAACACATTTCAAGAGCTTGAGCCTGCTTATGCCAAAGACTTCAAGGAGGAAAGGTCTGGTAAAGTATGGACCATTGGACCCGTTTCCTTGTGCAACAAGGCAGGAGAAGACAAAGTTGAAAGGGGAAACAAATCAGACATTGATCAAGACGAGTGTCTGAAATGGCTTGATTCTAAAGAAGAAGGTTCGGTGCTATATGTTTGCCTTGGAAGTATCTGCAACCTTCCTCTGGCTCAGCTCAAGGAGCTAGGGCTAGGCCTTGAGGAATCGGAAAGACCTTTCATTTGGGTCATAAGAGGTTGGGAGAAGAACAAAGAGTTACTTGAGTGGTTCTTGGAGAGCGGTTTTGAAGAAAGAATCAAAGACAGAGGACTTCTCATCAAAGGATGGTCTCCTCAAATGCTTATCCTTTCACATCATTCAGTTGGAGGGTTCTTAACTCACTGTGGATGGAACTCTACTCTAGAGGGGATAACCTCTGGTCTACCGCTACTGACATGGCCGCTCTTCGCAGACCAATTCTGCAATGAGAAACTTGTCGTGGAGGTACTAAAAGCCGGTGTGAGCTCCGGGGTTGAGCAGTCTACCAAATGGGGTGAAGAGGAGAAAATTGGAGTGTTGGTAGATAAAGAAGGAGTGAAGAAGGCACTGGAAGAAATAATGGGTGAGAGTGATGATGCTAAAGAGAGGAGAAAAAGAGCCAAAGAGCTTGGAGAATTAGCTCACAAGGCTGTGGAAGAAGGAGGCTCTTCTCATTCTAACATCACATTATTCTTACAAGACATACGTCAACTACAATCTGTTGGACTATTTTATATATAACTTTGGTTTGTTTTAGAGGGTTTACTCTTTTCAACATTTCTGATAAGTTCGTTACTGGTTTGAATTGGTTTCTGAGTTTTTGTATTTATGTGCGAAAGCGTCTTGTTGATAGGCACACATATTGATGAAGATTCAAAAGAAACTATTGGTCGTACGTGTCATGAAATAATGTAACTGCCAGATTTTGACGAAAGTAAAAAAAAACGTGTAATTTGACGAAGTAAAGTTCTAACGAGTAATTTTAATTTGTTCTAAATTTTAACGAAGAAATGGGCATAGCGATATATATCCATTTATAGTAGCAAATATTTGTATATTTTTTAACAAAAGAAAAAGAAAATTTGGTACAGTGTGCAATGAGAAACCATCCACGTTTGTGTGTTTGTGGTAAAGACGTAAACTGTAGTATGTTTTTTCATCTTGTGAGGATATTGTCACTTGCGTGTCATCTCCATTACCAAACTAAGGAAAGAAAACATTCACACGAAAGTGTTTGTAGGCTCTTGTCCTCTTTTTTGTTGGTTGTGATTTTTGAAGCTTTTGTAGATATTGCTCTCTTGAAAGAGTCCAAGGATTTACTCCTTTACTGTTTTAAACTAGAGTTTACTAGGTCTTTAAAGTTTCAAACACAACTACGATTTTGGTAACAAAAATTTTTGATTCGTGAAGCTATGATCAGTGAGCCTCCAAGTTGTCGGTTTTGTTACAAATTATCTTCTTTATTGTTATGAAGATACGTCTCTAATCTTTTCTTGATAAGGAAGGTCACAAACGGACAAACTAAAGTGTTGGCCAAGAATGTCTTGGAGTAATATAGAATCTGTGGACTGAATGGAAGTGTATGGCAAGTAAATCTGTATGCGTCAGCTATTACGTCTTTTGATCACTTCTTTTTTTTTACTCTCCACGCTTCTTAGTCTATATAAGCTCTAACAAATATAATACAAAACCAAAACAAAACTTGAGAGTTAACTCATCATGGTTTCCGAAATTACCCAAAAATCTGATCCTCTTCACTTTGTTCTCTTCCCTTTCATGGCTCAAGGCCACATGATTCCCATGGTTGATATTGCAAGGCTCTTGGCTCAGCGTGGTGTGAAAATAACAATTGTCACGACGCCTAACAATGCGGCGAGGTTCAAGAATGTCCTAAGCCGTGCCATCGAGTCTGGCTTGCCCATCAACGTAGTGCAAGTCAAGCTTCCATCACAAGAAGCTGGCTTACCTGAAGGAAAAGAGAATTTCGATTCGCTGGTCTCCATGGAGTTGATAATACCTTTCTTTAAAGCGGTGAACATGCTTGAAGAACCGGTCCAGAAGCTCTTTGAAGAGATGAGCCCTAAACCAAGCTGTATAATATCTGATTTTTGTTTGCCTTATACAAGCAAAATCGCCAACAAGTTCAATATCCCAAAGATCCTCTTCCATGGCATGTGCTGCTTTTGTCTTCTGTGCATGCGTGTTTTAGGCAAGAACCGTGAGATCTTGGAAAATTTAAAGTCTGATAAGGAGCATTTCGTTGTTCCTTATTTTCCTGATCGAGTTGAGTTTACAAGAACTCAAGTTCCAGTGCATACATATGTTCCTGGAGACTGGAAAGAGATCCTGGAGGAAATGCAAGAAGCGGAAAAGACTTGCTATGGTGTGATAGTCAACACATTTCAAGAACTTGAGCCTGCTTATGCCAAAGACTACAAGGAGGCAAGGTCTGGTAAAGCATGGACCATTGGACCCGTTTCCTTGTGCAACAAGGCAGGAGCAGACAAAGCTGAGAGGGGAAACAAATCAGATATTGATAAAGACGAGTGCCTGAAATGGCTTGATTCTAAAGAAGAAGGGTCAGTTCTCTACGTTTGCCTTGGAAGTATCTGTAACCTTCCTCTGGCTCAGCTCAAGGAGCTGGGGTTAGGCCTTGAGGAATCCGAAAGACCTTTTATTTGGGTTATAAGAGGTTGGGAGAAGAACAAAGAGTTACTTGAGTGGTTCTTGGAGAGTGGATTTGAAGAAAGAATCAAAAACAGAGGACTTCTCATCAAAGGATGGTCACCTCAAGTGCTTATCCTTCCACATCATTCCGTTGGAGGGTTCTTAACACACTGCGGATGGAACTCGACTCTTGAGGGGATTACCGCTGGTCTTCCGCTGCTGACATGGCCGCTCTTCGCAGACCAATTCTGCAACGAGAAACTTGTTGTGGAGGTACTTAAAACCGGTGTGGGGTCCGGGGTTGAGGACCCTATGAAATGGGGAGAAGAGGAGAAAATAGGAGTATTGGTTGATAAAGAAGGAGTGAAGAAGGCAGTGGAAGAACTAATGGGTGAGAGTGATGATGCTAAAGAGAGGAGAAGAAGAGCCAAAGAGCTTGGAGAGTTAGCTCACAAAGCTGTGGAGGAAGAAGGCTCATCTCATTCTAATATCACTTTCTTGCTACAAGACATAATGCAACTAGCAGCATCCAATAACTAATTTATGTCATTTTAAAATGATTTTAAAACATTAAATAGTATTTTTGTTGTTGTTTCTCTTTACTGGAGAAATTTAAATCGGAGCCTCAGAGCACGTCCAATGGAGGATTTTAAACATGATATTCTAAAAACAGAAAAACAAAAAAGTATTAGTAAACAATTATATAAATATATGAATAGTTTAAAAACCTCTTATAAAAAGTTCTTAACTAAAAGATTTTAGAACTAATATATGTGAATAGTGTTAGAACTTCTTGAATGTTTATTAATATTTTAATTTTTAAATAGTATAAGAACTCATGCTTACAACCCCCATTAGAAATGGTCTCAGTCAGAGACACGTGAACGATTCAAGTGATAGGCTGATAGCTTTCTGAATCCATATTTTTCTTATTCTTTTTTTAGTTGTCTTCCAAAAATCATATTTAAGAGTGAGTTACATAATGACCTACTTTCAAAAGATTAATAGTTTTTTGACCCATTTTTTGCTGTAAGTGTAGTTTTTCTATCTTTTGGTCTATTTTTCAACTGTTTATTTTTCATCAATACCATATTACCTTCAAATCCAACTAACTATCAAACTAATACAATTAAAAATATATAAAATTCCATTATTTTAAAAACATCTAGTTAGATGTGTGTAGTATACATATTACAATAATCTAATAGATTGTGTGGTTTAGATTACTCACACTCCCCTAGTTTATGCTTTAACCTAATTGTTATGGGGCATTTGAATTTTTCTGTAAGTCTTCATTAACTTTTACTAACGCCATCAGTAGCAGCTGGAGCACTAACGCCCTTTTTTATACACAAAGTCATCCATCTCAGCTCGACCATTCTTCGTCATCCATCATAAATCGAACATGTGGTCATATCCATCAAACATCAAACTATGATCGCTAGTTTGTTAGTTTTGTAGCCAATTTTATCAGTTTGGATGATTATTATTTCGGAAATGCTTGTGTGTAATTCACTTTAAATAGTTTTTTTAGTCATGTTTTTGTTTTGGTTGGAAAATAAAAAGTTGTTCTAGTTTCAAAGCGAATTATATATAAATACACAACTTCATAGCAAATCATTTTTGTCTTTTTGGAGTAGTTTTCTAGGACATGTGGTCATACCTACTCATGTTTATGTGGGAGGTGTGTGCTTGTATACGTCCATCAAACCATGTCCATGAAATATTGTTAGAGATTCACTGATCTGATTAACCAACAATTAAGAACGTAACCAAATCTGAGACAAATCAACATAGTCAATCCATATTTTAGTATTACTTTTGATTATAGTTAAGAATTTAATATCTCAAGGAATCAATACACATATTAGTACATGTAATATTATAATTTTGATACATTGTAACCACATGGTCAGCTTCTTGTGGCATCAAGAAGGTCGTAATTTTTATCCACATAGTTGCTTATTGTAATATTGTTGTTGCATCAAAATCTGGATATATAGACAATGACACGATTTCCCTGTCAAAATCAAATATCAAAAGATGTTAAGATCACTCACACAACATAAACAGAACTTTGGATGTTACCACATGGTCAGCTTCTTGTGGCATCAATACAAATTCTTGATTGACTGATTGGTATGCACAAATTATCTTTGATCTTCCCTTGTAAAACCTGCAAGCTTGTTACTTCTCTTTGATCTTCTCTTTTAAAACCTGCAAGCTTGTCCATGGATTTCAAGCCACCTTACAATAATGTTGAATGCACTCCTGTCCACGAGAAAGTGACCACACGGTCACCTCTTGCTTCTTGTGGCATCAATACCCATTCTTGATTGACTGATTGGTATGCACAAATTATCTTTGATCTTCTCTTCTAAAACCTGCAAGCCTATTAACTTCTCTTTGATCTTTTCTTTTAAAACCTGCAAGCTTGTCCATGAATTTCAAACCACCTTACAACAATGTTGAATGCACTCCTGTCCACGAGAAAGTGACCACACGGTCACCTCTTGCTTCTTGTGGCATCAATACAAATTCTTGATTAGCTGATTGGTATGCACAAATTATCTTTGATCTTCCCTTCTAAAACCTGCAAGCTTGTTAATTTCTCTTTGATTTTCTCTTTTAAAACCTGCAAGCTTTTCCATGGATTTCAAGCCACCTTGCAACAATGTAGAATGCACTCCTGTCCACGATAAAGTGACCACACGGTCACCTCTTGTGTCATCAAAACCAAATTCGTCTACAGCTCTAATGTAAACCATTTCTTAGGTTTTTTCACCTCTTAATTAACAATTAAAGCAAAATATCAAACTCCAAATCAATAATGGCTCGAGTTAAAATTCCAACACCAAAACAGAGGCTTCCTTGTTTTCTTAGATTGGAGAAAGTGAGAAAAGATAGAGATTAGGAGCCATTTTGTTGTGTGTGCAAGTGAGATTAAGATTGGAATAAACAAAATTTAAGAGAGAGAATAAGAAAGAGAGGAAGCAAAAAAGAGGAGGTGATGATAGATGAAAGAGAAAAATAGTGAAGTTTTATATAAAAAAAATACTTATCATTTAGTTTATTTAGTTGTGATTTATTTAGGAGTATATTTGTATTCAACCAAATGAAATAGTTGAAAAAGGGATCAAAAGACAAAAAAATTACACCTAGAGCTAAAAATGGATCAAAAATATATTAATCTTTTGAAAGAGGGTTAGAAAGTAATTATCTCCATATTTAACTTCCAAAACTAGGCCTGGGCATTCAGATTTTTGGATCGGATCAGATCGGATTTTTCGGATAGGAAAAATATGAATCCGTTCGACTTATAACATGATTTTGGTTCGGTTTGGATCAGATCAGATCTAATCGGATTCGGATCGGATTTCATTTTTTTATAAAACCCGATTTAAAACCGAACATAATATTGGTTATTTTGGATTTGTATCCAAAATCCAAAAAACCCGAACAAATCCGAAAGAAATCGGGCCAAAACCCAAAACAAATCCGAAAAAAATTCGCTAAAACCCGTACAAATCCAAAAGAACTAAAAAATCTGAACATATCGAGAAGAATATGAATAAAAAAAAGAAGATTAATCAAAAAGAAAAAGGAAAGCTGAGATATCGAGAAAGAAATATGAGTGTATATAACTGTATATATAAACTATATATATTTTATATTTAATATCAGTTATTTCTAATTTATTTCGGATATCCGACCGGATCCGGATTTGGTTCGGTTCGGATTCGGATTATTCAGATAAAGAAATATAGAATCCATTCGGATTTTAAATCCATTTGGTTCGGTTTTGGAGCCGGATTTTTCAGATCAGTTTTGAAGCCGGATTTTTCGGATCAGTTTTTGAATTTTGGATTTTTTGCCCAGACCTATCCAAAACATTGGCTTAAAGTTCGTTAAGACATATCTAACTTTATGGCTGTTATAATTGTTTTGAGAACCATAAGTTTCTATTTATGAAGAAATATTGTTAATTAGACTCTTTTTTAAATTGAGAATCATTAGTTAGTATCGGCTCATTAATGTTTCATAAATCATAACACCTATAACCAGCTAACCTTCTCAACTTAAGATAAATTCTAAAAAAAATGGCTATAATTAAAATGTTAAGACATGTATGAGTATGACCCCAAAATATTTTAACTTCTAGTTCTAGTATATAGTTTGTCTTGAAAAGAGTGTTAAGTCCAGTTTGGCTGGGGCGATCCGTCTTTTACTGTCATGTATATAAAAGTGAACTTAACATCTTCATTTAAGATTAAAAATGGGCTATAAATTGTTATAATTAATATATGTACGACTATTAATATTACCGAAAAATATTCTAACTTGTGCTGCAAAAAAAAAAAAAAAAAAAAATCCTACCTTCTAGTAAAATAGCTAGTTGTCTTGAAAAGAGTAAAGTCTGGTTTGGCGGCGGCTATGGATATATCTTCTTTTGCTGCCATGTATAAGAACTGAATTGAATTAAACTTTATGTTTGAAAGTGTCAAAAAGAAGTCGATTTTGGTAATGCCTGAGAGTCTTCTTTTGTTAGTTTTCTAGACTTGTATAGCATACGTTAATAATTAGAGTCCGAGATTTATTTTGTGTCTTTCAGATAAATTTTCTTATTTTAATATTGATTAAATTAAATGTCTTCGTAGCATTTCCGGTAAATAAAAGGACACTAGCTAGCTTTCTTTTTTTTTTTTTTTTTTTTTTTGGTCATCACAAGGACACTAGCTAGCTAGAAGACACAAAATGGTCACAAAAAGACGACAGAAGAAAGTATTGGCCTTGAAACGTTCTCGTGTAATAGTCTCTGCCTTTTATGTACAACAAACTTTGTGTCTACGTAATCTACTGCATCATGGTGGTCAAGCCTTTTTTTTTAATCCTCACTCCTCTTATCCATCTTATATAATCTCACTGTCACGGTCACAATCAAAGGAAAACACACAAAAACTGAGAGTTCCTCTCATTGAATTGGAACAAATATGGTTTCCGAAAAAACCCACCAAAATCATTCTTCTCTTCACTTTGTTCTCTTCCCTTTCATGGCTCAGGGCCACATGATTCCCATGATTGATATTGCAAGGCTCTTGGCTCAACGTGGTGCAAAAATAACAATTGTCACGACGCCACACAACGGGGCAAGGTTCAAGAATGTCCTAAGCCGTTCTATCGAGTCTGGCTTGTCCATCAACCTAGTGCATGTCAAGTTTCCATATCAAGAAGCTGGTTTGCCAGAAGGACACGAGAATATCGATTCGTTTGACACGATGGAGTTGATGGTGCCTTTCTTTAAAGCGGTTAACATGCTGGAAAAGCCGGTGGTCAAGCTCATGGAAGAGATGAAACCTACACCAAGCTGTCTAATTTCTGATTTGTTATTGCCTTATACAAGCAAAATCGCCAAGAAGTTCAATATACCAAAGATCATTTTCCACGGCATGGGTTGCTTTTGTCTTTTGTGTATGCATGTTCTACGCCGAAACATCGAGATCTTGAAGAATTTAAAGTCCGACAAAGAGTATTTTATAGTTCCTAGCTTTCCTGATAGAGTTGAACTTACAAAGCCTCAAGTTCCTGTGGAAACAAATGCTAGTGGAGACTGGAAAGCGTTCTTGGAAGAAATGGTGGAAGCAGAAGACACATCCTATGGTGTGATCGTCAACTCATTTCAAGAGTTGGAGCCTGCTTATGTCAAAGACTACAAAGAGGCAAGGGATGGAAAAGTATGGTCCATTGGACCTGTTTCCTTGTGCAACAAGGAAGAGGCAGACAAAGCAGAGAGGGGAAACAAAGCTGACATTGATCAAGATGAGTGTCTTAAATGGCTTGATACTAAAGAAGAAGGTTCCGTGCTATATGTTTGTCTTGGAAGTATCTGCAATCTTCCTTTGGTTCAGCTCAAGGACATAGGGATAGGCCTTGAGAAATCCCAAAGACCTTTCATTTGGGTCATAAGAGGTTGGGAAAAGTATAATGAACTGTCTGAGTGGATGCTTGAGAGCGGTTTTGAAGAAAGAGTCAAAGAAAGAGGACTTCTCATTAGAGGGTGGGCACCTCAAGTCCTTATCCTTTCACATCCTTCCGTTGGGGGATTCTTGACACATTGTGGATGGAACTCGGTTCTCGAAGGAATCACATCGGGAGTTCCATTGCTCACTTGGCCGCTGTTTGGAGATCAATTCTGTAACCAAAAACTTGTCATGCAGGTGCTAAAAGTTGGTGTAAGTGCTGGGGTTGAAGAGATTATGAAATGGGGAGAAGAGGAGAAAATAGGAGTATTGGTTGATAAAGAAGGAGTGAAGAAGGCAGTGGAAGAATTAATGGGTGAGAGTGATGATGCTAAAGAGAGAAGAAGAAGATCCCAAGAGCTTGGACAATTAGCTCACAAGGCTGTGGAAGAAGGAGGCTCATCGCATTCTAATATCACGTTATTCTTACAACAACTACAACCTGTTATGAAATGATTTTCTAGACTGTTTTTTTATTTTTGTTATGCATGGATTCTATTTACCAATTAATGAAAGCTTGTATGTAGGAGAATGAGAGTTTCGAATTCATATTATGAAAATAAAAGGTTAACTTTGTTTTTGACTATACAACTTTATGCTTAATTATCGAAAATTTAAAAGTCTTTCCAAAACCATTTGTACCAAAAATACTGCATGGACATATATAATGATAGATTTAAAAATATTTTTTTATTACAATTGATTTTATAATGTTGACTTATGTTATCGGATTAAATTTATTGATTTTAGATTCTTTGGAAACTATAATCATCTACGTAAGTATAATTTTTTTTAGTTTGACCTTTATCTAATCCAACTAAAAATAGTAATTACTGTACATATATATATTTTTTAACACTTGCAAATTTAAATATCTTATTTTAAAATAATCACTTGCATGCATTTTAAGAAAACTAAAAATGGCTAGCTATAACACATGTGCATGTGACCCATAGAATTTTTTTTTGTTTTTTTTGTTTGGTTTTAGACCAATATATCGATATTTGTTAACGTCTAGTAGATATGTCTTAAGAAAGAGTCAAGCCCTATTTGACGGCTATGGATTTATCATCTTTTAGTATCATTTATAAAAATAATATTTGAACCTTGACATTTCAAACAGAATTAGTTTTTGATTTATGACTGAGAGAGTCTTCTTTTGTTAGTCTTTTGAGACTTGTATAGCATACGAGGCTAAGTGAGAGTCCAAATTTGATTTTGTGTCTTGCGGTTCAAGTAGTACCTTACTTTAATTTCTTTGTAAGCTTTTCTGGTAATAAAAGACACTAGAAGACGCAGAATGGCCACAAAAGAAATTAGTATTTGCCACGAAACATCCTCTAGAAACAAAACTCTGTTATCAATTTTTTAATTATTATCCAATTATTACTTTGTGTCTTACGTCATCTACTACATCACGTTGGTAAAGCCTTATTCTATCACCACTATTCTTATCCATCTTATATAGTAACCTCACGATCACACACACACATACACACACACATACACACACAATACAAGAAAAAATACACACAACTTGACTATTCCTCATTGAGTTGGAACCGGTATGGCTTCCGAAAACCCCAACCAAATTCATCATTCTCTTCACTTTGTTCTCTTCCCTTTCATGGCTCAGGGCCACATGATTCCCATGGTTGATATTGCAAGGCTCTTGGCTCAACGTGGTGCGAAAATAACAATTGTCACGACGCCTAACAACGCAGAAAGGTTTAAGAATGTCCTAAGCCGCGCAATCGAGTCTGGCTTGCCTATCAACATAGTACATGTGAAGTTTCCATATCGAGAAGCTGGTTTGACAGAAGGACAAGAGAATATTGATTCGCTTGACTCCAAGGAGTTGATGGTACCTTTCTTTAAAGCGGTTAACATGTTGGAAGAGCCGGTGATGAAGCTCATGGACGAGATGAAACCTAGACCAAACTGTCTAATTTCGGATTTGTGTTTGCATTACACAAGCAAAATCGCCAAGAAGTTCAATATACCAAAGATTGTTTTCCATGGCATGGGCTGCTTTTGTCTTTTGTGTATGCATGTTCTACGCCGAAACCTCAAGATCTTGCACAATTTAAAATCGGATAAAGAGTATTTCTGGATTCCTAGTTTCCCTGATAGAGTTGAATTTACAAAGCCTCAAGTTCCCGTGAGAATAAATGCAAGTGGAGATTGGAAAGTGTTCTTGGACGAAATGGTACAAGCGGAAGAAACAGCCTATGGTGTGATAGTCAACACATTTCAAGAGTTGGAGCCTGCTTATGTCAAAGACTACAAAGAGGCAAGGGATGGGAAAGTATGGGCCATTGGACCTGTTTCCTTGTGCAACAAGGTAGGAGCAGACAAAGCTGAGAGGGGAAACAAAGCGGCCATTGATCAAGATAAGTGTCTTAAATGGCTTGATTCTAAAGAAGATGGTTCAGTGTTATATGTTTGCCTTGGAAGTATCTGCAATCTTGCTTTAGCTCAGCTCAAGGAGCTGGGGCTAGGCCTTGAGGATTCCCAAAGACCTTTCGTTTGGGTCATAAGAGGTTGGGAAAATTATAATGAACTATCTGAGTGGATCTCGGAGAGCGGTTTTGAAGAGAGAACCAAAGAGAAAGGACTTATCATTAGAGGGTGGGCACCTCAAGTCCTTATTCTTTCACATCCTTCCGTTGGAGGATTCTTGACACACTGTGGATGGAACTCGACTCTCGAAGGAATCACATCGGGTGTTCCACTGCTCACTTGGCCGCTTTTTGGAGACCAATTCTGTAATCAAAAACTTGTCATGCAGGTGCTTAAAGTTGGTGTAAGTGCTGGGGTTGAAGAGATTATGAAATGGGGAGAAGAGGAGAAAATAGGAGTGTTGGTAGATAAAGAAGGAGTGAAGAAGGCAGTGGAAGAATTAGTGGGTGAGAGTGATGATGCTAAAGAGAGAAGAAGAAGAGCCAAAGAGCTTGGACAATTAGCTCACAAGGCTGTGGAAGAAGGAGGCTCTTCTCATTCTAACATTACACTATTCTTACAGGACATACGCAAAGTACAATCTGTTAGAATATTTTAAATAGAACTTTAAAGTGGTTTTTGTATAGGCTTTATCTTTTTGTGTATTTTTGTATGTTCGTTACTGGTTTGAATTAGTTTCTGAGTTTTTGAATCAAAAACGTTTTGCTGATGGCACTTATTTTGATGGAGATTCAAAATAAACTATTGTACTGATTGTTCGTGCGTGTCCTAAAAGACAATGTAACCGCCAGATTTTGTCCAAGTTATAACGAGTATTTTAAATTTTTTTATAAATTTTAAGATTAATATTTTAACGAGTAATCTAAAAGTACTGCCAGATTATATGTACCTGTGGGCAACCCATACTTTAAAGCGGTGCATGATTACACAAATATTGTCATCATTTACGGATGGGTTTGGCTTATGGGTTATGGATGGGATTCTTCTTTCTTATTATCCTAATTAATTAAATTTTTTGAATTTAATTTTCATTTGTTTGACCAAAAAAATTCAATATATATATTTTACTTCACCTAATGATTACAAAGGAGTACACAATAATGTTTTTGAATTTTTGATTTGGTTTTGGTACCAAAAAAATGCTGTAGATGTTATTCCTCTTTTGATGATTTTGATATACTGGCGGCATATTGTCTTCGATTTGTTCACCAGATCATCTTCCTTCTTTAGTTTCAATACATGCTTCTGCTGGCATATTGCATATTCGCATAATGCTGTAGATGTTATTCCTCTTTTGATTATTTTGATATACTGGCGGCAGATTGCTATCTATCATCTTCTATTTCTTCACCAGATCATCTTCCTTCTTTAGTTTCAATACTTGCTTCTACTGGCATATTTCATATTGGCATAATGCTGTATATTTTATTTCTCTTTTGATGATTTTGATACACTGGCATATTACTTCATCTACTATATGATTATACCAACTTGATTTGGTAATTTGTTTTTAGTTGTTTATTCACGATTGTTTTATAATCTATTTATATGCTCATAAACGTACTCATTATCATCCAAACGAAAAATAAAAAAAACTTGAGTAGACATGGTTTCTCAAGCTAAACACCAATCACAGTATCCACTTCACTTTGTTCTCTTCCCCTTCATGGCTCAAGGCCACATGATACCAATGATTGACATCGCAAGACTTTTGGCTCACCGCGGTGCGACCATAACAATTGTCACCACGCCTCACAACGCAACGAGGTTCAAGAACTCACTAAGTCGTGCCATCGAGTCTGGCTTGTCCATCAACATAGTGCATGTCAACTTTCCATATCAAGAAGTTGGTTTGTCAGAAGGACACGAGAATGTTGATTTGCTTGACTCGTTGGAGTTGATGCTACCTTTCTTTCAAGCGGCTAACATGGTGGAAGAGCCGGTGATGAAGCTCATGGAAGAGATGAAACCTAGACCAAACTGTCTAGTTTCTGATTTTTGTTTGCATTACACAAGCAAAATCGCCAAGAAGTTCAATATACCAAAGATCGTTTTCCATGGCATGGGTTGCCTTAGTCTTTTGTGTATGCATGTTCTACGCCGAAACATTGAGATCTTGAAGAATTTAAAGTCTGACAAGGAGTGCTTTTTGGTTCCTAACTTTCCTGACAGAGTTGAGTTTACAAAGACTCAAGTTCCTCTGGATGCAAATCCAATTGGAGAATGGAAAGAGTTCGTGGACGCAATGGTAGAAGCAGAAGACAAATCCTATGGTGAGATAGTCAACACATTTCAAGAGTTGGAGCCTGCTTATGTCAAAGACTTCAAAGAGGCAAGGGCTGGAAAAGTATGGGCCATTGGACCTGTTTCCTTGTGCAACAAGGTAGAAGCAGACAAAGCTGAGAGGGGAAACAAAGCAGCCATTGATCAAGATGAGTGTCTTAAATGGCTTGATTCTAAAGAAGAAGGTTCGGTGCTATATGTTTGCCTTGGAAGTATCTGCAATGTTCCTTTGGCTCAGCTCAAGGAGCTGGGGCTGGGCCTTGAGGAATCCCAAAGACCATTCATTTGGGTCATAAGAGGTGGGGGAAAGTATAATGAACTATCTGAGTGGATGCTGGAGAGCGGTTTTGAAGAAAGAAACAAAGAGAGAGGACTTCTCATTAAAGGGTGGTCACCTCAAGTCCTTATCCTTTCACATCCTTCCGTTGGGGGCTTCTTGACACATTGTGGATGGAACTCAACTCTCGAAGGAATCACCGCTGGAGTCCCACTGCTGACATGGCCGCTCTTCGCAGACCAATTCTGCAATGAGAAACTTGTCGTGCAGGTACTAAAAGTGGGTGTTAGGTCTGGGGTTGAAGATCCTATGAGATGGGGAGAAGAGGAGAAAGTAGGAGTATTGGTTGATAAAGAAGGAGTGAAGAAGGCAGTGGAAGAACTAATGGGTGAAAATGATGATTCTGAAGAGAGAAGAAGAAGAGCCAAAGAGCTTGGAGAATTAGCTCACAAGGCTGTGGAGGAAGAAGGCTCATCTCACTCGAACATCGCATTATTCTTACAAAGACATGAGTCAAGTGCAATCGGTTGGAATGATTTAAGTAGAACTGTTGTTTTCATGGAGAGTAGTTTTTGGTTTTATGTATTTTCTTTCAGTTGATTACTTGTTTGAACTGGTTTCTGAGCTTTTATATCTATGTGCCAAACGAAAACTGTCTTGGTGATGGGCTTACAAGATTCAAAGGTAACTATTGCTTGTACGTAGCATGAAAAGCAATTTAATGAGTAATGTTTTAAGGAGTAATTTAAAAATGCTGCCAGATCTCCTTAAAACTTTACTTTGATTGCATTGCCTTTATCGGATGGTCTAAAGAGCCATGCACGCTATCTAAAGATTTTTTTTACCTGTTGGAAGCAACAGATCGACCCATTTATGAGAATGATTTCTAGTCCTGGATTTTGCTTCCCTGGTGGTAAAAATGAAAACCGAAGGTAATTTGCATGAGCTGTGTGCATAAGATTTAGCATTCTAATTTTATTTTACTAGACGCTTGAATCGCTTGATACATCAAAGCTTGGTTATCGAAAATTTCAACTTTCTAAAAAGGCAAAAATATTTATTTTAATTTTTTTTTTAAAGAAAAAGGAAATTTTTTTGCATATGCTGGACGTATATGATGATAGATTTTTTTTAAAAATATTATTTTATTACAATTTTTTAAATTTCGATTTATGTTATCGAATTACATTTTTTTAATTTGTTTGGAAAGTACTATAATCCTCTGTGCATAAAAATAATTTTACATCGACCTTTTCTTGTTTTTGTCGTACGTCTACAATATATAATAGAAACCAATAGTCCGGTACAAGAAAACCAAGCATAACAGCTCGGAAAACAGAGCACGTAGGCTCAGGGCAGCTCGGATACAAACACAACGATACAAAATAACACAACGATATATAAAATTTTAGTAATTACTATACGCATTAATGTTGTATAACACTTATAAATGTTAACAATGGCTATAACATTATACTCCTACATGTGCATGTGACCCATAGATTGTTTGTTTTTATTTCGTTGGCTTTAGACCAATAGATATTTGTTAACGTCTAGTATATGTACTTGTCTTAAAAAGAGTCAAGTCCTATCTGGCGGCTAATGGATATATCATCTGTTAGTGTGATTTATAAAAAAAAAATCATGCATTTGAACTTTGACATTTCAAACAGAATTCGATTTTGGTAAATTTTAATGTCTGATAGAGTCTTCTTTGGTTAGTCTTTTGAGACTTGTATAGCATATATGTGTAGGCTACGTGAGACTCCAAATTTGATTTTGTGTCTTGCGGTTCAAGTATCTTATTTGAATTCTAAATAAATGTCTTTGTAAGCTTTTCCGGTAAGAAAAGATCTAGAAGACGCAGAATGGTCACACAACAAAAAAAGCCCATTACTTTATGTTGTCTCACGCCTACTACATCACGTTGGTGGAGCCTTTCTTTTACGACCACTATTCTTATCCATGTTATATAATAACCTCACGATCACGCACACATACATACACACACAATCCAAGAAAAACAAAACAAAACTTGAGTATTCCTCATTAGGTTTGAACCGGTATGGCTTCCGATAAAACCCACCAATCTCATTCTCATTCTTCTCTTCACTTTGTTCTTTTTCCTTTCATGGCTCAGGGCCACATGATTCCCATGATTGATATTGCAAGGCTCTTGGCTCAGCGCGGTGTGACCATAACAATTGTCACGACGCCTCAGAATGCAGCCAGGTTCAAGAATGTACTAAACCGTTCTATCGAGTCTGGCTTGTCCATAAACGTCGTGCATGTCAAGTTACCATATCAAGAAGCTGGTTTGCCAGAAGGACAAGATAATGCAGATTTGATTGATTCGATTGAGTTTATGGTACCTTTCTTTAAAGCAGTTAACATGGTCGAAGAGCCGGTGATGAAGCTCATGGAAGAGATGAAACCTAGACCAAGCTGTTTAATTTCTGATTTTTGTTTAACTTATACAAGCAAAATCGCCAATAAGTTCAATATACCAAAGATTGTTTTCCACGGCATGGGCTGCTTTTGTCTCTTGTGTTTGCATGTTCTACGCCAAAATCTCGAGTTCTTGCAGAATATAAAGTCGGATAAAGAGTATTTCTCGATTCCTAGTCTCCCTGATAGAGTTGAATATACGAAGCCGCAAGTTCCTGTGAGAACAAATGCAAGTGGAGAATGGAAAGTGTTCTTGGACGAAAGGGTAAAAGAAGAAGAAACATCCTATGGCGTGATAGTCAACACATTTCAAGATTTGGAGCCTGCTTATGTCAAAGGCTACAAAGAGGCAAGGGCCGGGAGAGTATGGGCCATTGGACCCGTTTCCTTGTGCAACAAGGTAGGTGCAGACAAAGCTGAGAGGGGAAACAAAGCGGCCATTGATCAAGATAAATGTCTTAGATGGCTTGGTTCTAAAGATGAAGGTTCAGTGCTATATGTTTGCCTTGGAAGTATCTGCAATCTTCCTTTGGCTCAGCTCAAGGAGCTGGGGCTAGGCCTTGAGGAATCCCAAAGACCTTTCATTTGGGTCATAAGAGGTGGGGAAAAGTATAATGAACTATCTGAGTGGATCTCGGAGAGCGGTTTTGAAGAAAGGACCAAAGAGAGAGGACTTCTCATTAAAGGATGGTCGCCTCAAATGCTTATCCTTTCACATCCTTCTGTTGGAGGGTTCTTGACACATTGTGGATGGAACTCGGTTCTTGAAGGAATCACTTTGGGTGTTCCACTTCTCACTTGGCCATTGTTTGGAGACCAATTCTGTAACCAAAAACTTGTCGTGCAGGTGCTAAAAGTGGGTGTAAATGCCGGCGTTGAAGATGTTATGGAATGGGGAGACGAGGAGAAAGTCGGAGTATTGGTGGATAGAGAAGGGGTGAAGAAGGCAGTGGAAGAACTAATGGGTGAAAATGATGATTCTGAAGAGAGGAGAAAAAGAGTTAAGGAACTTGGAGAATTAGCTCACAAGGCTGTTGAAGAAGGAGGCTCATCTCATTCTAACATTACTTTCTTCTTAGAAGACATAATGCAGCAAGTGAAATCCAAGAACTGATTTACATCATTGGTTATTAACATTATGATAATTTTATTTTAATCTTTTATTCTGAGACAGATAAAACTTTTTTCAAAATTGCGCCGACTAGATATACTTGAAAACAATGTAAAAGTTTAAAACTGCACTCTTGCTTTCCTAAAGTTTCAAATCTTTATTTTTTAAAAGTTTGATTATTTTTAAAAGATTTTAATATTAAAAATATAAATTATAGCCCCCATCTTAAATCTCGTCGCAATTCACAAGTCTTTAACAAAGTAAATCTATATGCCCAAATTTTTTTTTTTTTTTTTGGATAAAGAACTATAAAAGTCAATAACCCCCAAATTCCTAACGATAGATGCCGCTTTAGATATCTCATAGTGTAACAGCTCATACACCACCGCCGAACTTTATTCTTCTCGAGATGTATGTATTTTTTGTGAAGAAAAGAAATGCAAAAATATTATTTATGGATAAATAAAAAGATAGATTTGTTTTCTTGTAGTTTGTCTTGATTTATTTTGAAGACGTAATTTCTTGTCGATAGAGACATTAGTGTTTGATGTATATTCCATTTCCTTATTCAAGTTTAATTTTGCGGCTCCTTTTCATTTAATTTTCGACGTAGTTATTAAAAATATCTATATTATTAATCATAGAGCAAATATTTGTATAAAGCCTCAAATTAAATTATTATTACGTAAATTGCCACTTAATATTCAACTTTCTAAAATGAATTCTGAAATCAGAGAGGACAAATATGTCTTTAAAAATATATCAATTTTGATATCAATTGTATATCTTATAGTACATTTAATCAATTCAAAGAATATATTAAATAAATAAATAAAAATCCTACCTAATTTAAAAAACACGCAGATTTTTATAATTAATTTTCGTATATAATGAGATTTTCACAGATTTTAAAGTTAAGATAATAAACATCTAAACAATAAATATTCTAATCTGGATTTTCTTAAATTCAAATAGATGATTAAATATAATCAGTATTTTCCTAAAATTAATTTTGTATTTAATAATATTTTCACAAATTTTATAGTTAAGGAAATAAAAATATAAACAACAACTAAATATTTAAACAATGATATTTATAAAATATTTAAATCCAAATTTTCCTAAATTCAAATAAGTGATTAAATAGCATCCGGATTTTCCTAAATTCTTATTAATGATTAGATTAAACACAATCTAAATTCAACTAATACATGATATATTACATTAAATATTAAGTATTCAAATTTAAAATTATTGTTCACGTTTTTAATTTATTTAATTATTAATAACTAGCAAAACAAACTTTTAGAGTAAGTTAAACAAAATATTCTTTTCTACAAGACCTAAATTGATTTGCTTCTTCACTATATATATCATGTCATTCTATTCAATGACACATCAATTTTTTTTCTTCAAGCTTATTATGTTTTTTATATTTTTGTAATTGCATTGTTCATTGTGCTGCTAATTTATTATATAATTTTTATATGTAATTGTCGATGACTAATATTTTTTTGTTTTTGTTAATGATGGTTGATAAAAGTTATTATGGTGAAAGCAATCAAACAATTATGCTAATTCAATGAAATTTATTTGTAATGCAAAGATTTGTTTATATTCTTTTTTTCTAAATCAATTATCAAAAAACAAATAAGAAACCTTAATTTACTCTATTTTTACATGATTTGATCTGTTTCAGGCTCAGTTAGAATTCTTTTTAGATGATCTAACAATTCAGAAGTGATAAAAATCAAATTCTAAATCAATTCATTATCACAAAAGTAACTATATTCTTAATTTTATTTTCTTTTATTTTTGATTTTGGGTGAAATTTTGTATATTTACGGAATCAACAATATTAAGTGATTTTTTTGTTTGATCAACAATAACTGAGTGTTAAGAAACAAAAATTATAACGATAATTATTTAGTAAAAGATTTATGTAAATATTACGCCAAACATTAAAAAACAATAACAGAACTAAAAATCTAATAAAATATTTGGAAAAATACCACAAAATACATTTACCAACTATTTATCAATTTTCAAAAAAAATACTCACACTTTGTGGATGTCCAAGAAAATACATGAATTAATGATTTATTTATTATAATACATAAACTTTTAAATTGAATCAATTTTACATAAAAATATTTTATTAAAATTAATATTTAAACCATAAATTAATTTATAAAACTTGAAATAATTCTTAAAAGTTAAATCTTCTGAAAATCTGTAAAATTCAATAAATTAATATAATAATTATCAAATTCAAAAAACAAAAATCAAATTTTTGTTAAATTATTTCTATCTTTAAATAAGTCTAAAACTCAACATTTATATTATAGATACAAAATATTTATTTAGTCTACATTTTACGGAAAAAAAATTCATTAAATATTCAGGTACTTAAAAAACTTTATTATCATATATAAGATAAATAACATATCGCAAATTTAAAGATCAGAAATATTGTGTATATATATATATATTATTTGTTACATCAGAAATTATCAAAATATCTGAAATATATAAATCCAAAATTCAAAAATTTTAAACTCTATAAATCATAAAAATTATCACTTGATCAATATTGTGGAGAAAGAAAAGAAAAAACAAATTATGGAAAAAAATAATTAGAAAAGAAAGTAAAATTTATTTATTTGTTTTTGTTGTCGAAAAAGAGATAAAAGAGGAAGAAAAATCTGAAGAGAACAAAAAAATGTGATTATTATTACATCAATTGCCACTAAATTATCCATTTTGTAAAATGAATTCTGAAATCAGAGAGGGAAAATATATCTTAAAATTATATCAAATTTTAGTTCAGTTTTATATCCTAAAATTCATTGAAAATATTAAAAAAAATCGAAATGGATAAAACTAATGAAGATTTCATAGATCTTTATAACTATTTCGTATTTAACTAGATTTTCACAGATTTCATAGTTAAGGGAATAAAAATCCAAACAATAAATTTTGTAATCTAGATTTCCTAATTCAAATGGGTGATTAATATAATCAATATTTTCCTAAAATTAATTATATATTTAAGGAGATTTTCACAAATTTTATAGTTGAAGAAATAAAAATCTAAAGAATAATTATATATTTAAATAATAGATATTTATGAAATATTTAAATCTGAATTTTCCTATATTCAAATAGGTGATTAAATATCATAAAAGTAAGTCCATTCTTAATTTTTTTTTTTTTTGATTTTGGGTTAAATTTTGTATATTTACGGAATTAACAATATTAAGTGATTATTTTTCTTAGTCAACAACAATTAAATATTAAGAGAACAAAAATCATAACAAAAATTATTTAATAAAAGAGTTTATGTAAATATTCCTTCAAAAATTAAGAAACAAAAATATAATAGATACTAAAAATTAAAATAAACTATTTGGAAAATACCATAAAATTCATATACCAACTATTTATCAATTTCCATAAAAATATTCACACTTTCTGGGTATCCAAGAAAATACATGAATTAATGATTTTTTTTTATTATAATACATAAACTTTTAAATTGAATCAATTTTACATAAAATTTATGTTTACTTTAAAATATTTTAATAAAATTAATATTTAAATTATAAATTAATTTATAAAACTAGAAATTAATTCTAAAATGTATTTTAAATCTCTACAAAATCTGTAAAATTCAAGAAATTAATATACTTAATTATCAAATTCAAAAATCAAAAATCATAATTTTTGTTAAATTATTTCTATCTTTAAATAAGTCTAAAATTTAACAATTATATGATAGATACAACATATTTATATAGTCTACATTTTACCAAACCTTTTTTCATTAAATATTCAAGTACTTAAAGAACTTTATTATCATATATATGGAAAATAACATATTGCAAATTTTAAGATTAGAAATATTGTATATATATGTAGTATATTGTTTACATCAGAAATTACAAAAATCCCAGAAATTTATAAACCCAAAAATTCAAAATTTTAAAACTTCATAAATAATGAAAATTATCACTAGATCAGTATTATGGAGAATGAAAATAAAGAACAAAATATGGAAAAAAGCAATTAGAAAAAAAAGTAAAATTAATTTATTTGTTTTTGTTGTGAGGAAAAAGAAAAAAAATAAAAGAGGAAGAAGAAGAAGAAAAGAGGATAAAAATGGAATAAAGAGATATAGAAAGAAAAAGAAAAATAAAGAGAAGTCATTTTAAATATATGGAAATATATATTAAAAAGGAATATGGAGAAAGTGTATTTTTGAAAAAACAAAATGTGGAGTTGTAACACCAGAAGAAAAGAAAATATTTTATAACCCAAAAAAAAAAGAGAAAATGTAAAAAAAAAAAGTATTTTCATTTCCTTAAAATACAAAAAATATGTAAAAATCCTTAAATATGTAAAAGCAAATAGATCTTTACAAATAATCTTTATTTCGTAAAATATATAGTTTGGAAATTATTTACTTAAATATGAAATATGTCAAAATCTTTAAGTACGAAAAAACACGTTGATCCTTACAAAAAATTTTGTATTTTAGTGGGATTTTCACATATTTTATGGTTAAGGAAATAAACATCTTACCAATAAAATCTCATAAATATTCTAATCCGGGTTTTTCTATATTCAAATGTATGATAAAATATTATCTGGAGTTTCCTAAATTCAAATTAATGATAAAATCAAATTGTATAACTAAAACATATAATCAAACTGTATAACTAAAAAATATAGTCAAACTGTATAATTAAATAACATTACCAAATTCTCAAACACCTATTAATTATTGCGATTTAATACTATTGAAAACATATCCACCAATTTAATATTTATACAAACTATAATTAGTTTCATCATCATTGAATATATAGATTTGAACCCCAAACACATTACACTATTCTAATATTGTATAACTTGATCTCCAAATAAATTACACTACTATACTATTCTATAATTCGAAAGCGTTTCTTTGTAAATACTAACATTGTAAATTTAATCAATTTACACAAAGAGCAAATCTTACATTGTTAACGTTCGTCCGTTCGGTATAATGAAAATTGTTCCACTATTTTATATTGTATAAATATATCCGTAAAATAATTTAATACTATAGTAAAACTCTAAACCGAACCAAATGCCCAATGCATTTGTAAATGCTAACATTTCAGATTTAATAAATAAACACAAACTAAAAAAATTTATTTTAAAACATTGCCCGTTCGGTCTCAAATTAGATTTTATCAAGTTTTTTTGGTCTCTGGCAGATTATATCTGCTGCAATTAGATGTGAAGGTAACATTGTCCTTAATGTTGCTTCAAGTGATATTGCATCTCTATTGTTGGAAGGTGGCAGGACTGCTCATTCTTGATTTGGTATACCCCTTAATCCGGATGAATCTACTACATGTACATTACAAAAGGGAACAGATCAAGCTGAGCTGATAAAAGAAGCAAAACTGATCATATGGGATGAGGCACCAATGATGAGCAAACATTGTTTTGAATCATTGGATAGAAGTTTAAATGACATTATTGGCCGTTTTGAAGGGAAGTATGTTGGTGGGAAAGTGGTTGTCTTTGGAGGTGATTTCAGACAGATTCTGCCTGTGAAAATGGTGGTAGTAGGACTGAAATAGTAATGACTTCACTCAACTCTTCGTATATTTGGGATAAATGCATTTTTTTCAATCTGACAAAGAATTTGAGACTCCTTACTAACAAAATGAGTGGAGATGAGCTTAAAGATGTGAAGAATTTTCAGAATGGATATTAAAGGTTGGAGATGGTAAAATTACAGAGCCTAATGATGGGGAGGCTCTTATAGAGATACCTACACAATTTCTTATTACCAACTCAATGGATCCTATTGAGTCAATCAGCAAAGAGATTTATGGAGATCTTAATCTTTTGGAAGAAGAAAAAGATCCAAATTTCTATCAAACAAGAGCTATTTATGTCCCACCAATGAAGATGTTCATATTATAAATCAGTATATGCTTGACAATTTGAAAGGTTAGTATTTAAACTACAAAATATTGTATACTTCTCATTTGAAAATCGTATTGATGATTTATCTTCTTGGAACAACAGGTGAAGAAAAAGTATTTCTAAGTTCTGATTCAATAGATCCTATAGATAAAAATTCTGCAAACAATCATGTCCTCACAACAGATTTTCTCAACACTGTTAAGGTTAGTGAATTGCCTAACCATCATCTAAGATTGAAGATTGGTTGTCCCGTTATGTTGCTTAGAAATATAGATCCTAAAGCTGGTTTAATGAATGAAACAAGACTACAGATTATAAAAATGGCTGAGTTTATTATTGAAACTAAAGTTATTACAGGAGATAAAGTTGGGGAAACAGTTCTTATTCTTAGGCTACTAATAACACCATCAGATGTTAAACTTCTATTCAAAATGTGAAGAAGACAGTTACAAATAGTTGTTGCTTTTGCTATGACCATCAACAAAAGCCAAAGTCAATCTTTGAAAAAGGTAGGACTGTATTTGTCTAGGCCGTGTTTTTCACATGGATAGTTGTATGTGGCAGTTTCTAGAGTAATATCTAAAAAAGGTTTGAAGATGTTAATAGTAAACAAAGATGGAAAACCACATAAGAAAACTATGAATGTGGTTTACAAAGAGGTCTTTAAAAATATCAAGTCAAAACTTAGCCAGGTTAGCATATGTTATTCATTTAACCATTTTATAACTTCAAAATGTTTTATTATTATTTTAGCATCTGTTTTCTATTTTTGTTTAATATTTTGTAGATAACTTGACTATGTTATCCATAGCTGAAACAAAGTTATCAATTGGAAAGAAGATAACTTTCTCAAATTTTGCTGTATTATACTTTTTTTTTTTGATAAATTGACTGTATTATACTACATCTATGTCTTTTATGATTAAGTATCAAATCATATACTTCTATACTTTTATTAAATTATGGTATTTAATTTACTATACTACTGAAAAGTTTTTCACTATTTTATATTGACGTAAAAACTTTAGAATATATCCTCAAACTAATTTGTAAATGCTATCATTTCAGATTTAATAAATAAACACAAACAAAACACTTTTTCAAAAAATATTACCCGTTTTGTCTAGAACGGTCAGTATCTAGTTTCTCTTATTTGATTGGAGCTAACAAACCTAACATGAATACAAAATAATTCAAAAGAACACATAATTATATAAGTATATTAATAATATCTGTGAACCATATTGTGTTTTGTAACGAAGAAGCCAATTCGCTTACATGTACAAATCAATCATCAAATTCTGGAATAGGAAAAGAAATATATATTAGAATACGTTACCTTGATTTATTTTGAAGACGAATATTAAAGGTTATGGCCTTTATGCAGTATGGGCCATTTTGCTGAATGCTTGATGCTTCGAGGTTTATCCATATGTAGTCGTGTATGAAAGAGAAACATAGAGGCCAAGTTTGATTTTTCTTTTTATTCTTTCATCGAAGATTTGATTTTAGCGGCTGGGAACTCTCTTCACTATTACTTTCGACGTTGTTCTTTAACACATACATGAGTGTCCGTCACGCAATGTTCTGTACTAATTTCTGTGAACCATATTTTGTTTTGTAATGAATACAGCCAATTTGCTTATGTTTTCCCTTACATCACTTATTATTTCCTTGAACTTCAAGTTTTTCTTTTGCTATTTCATGAGTCAATAAATAGGTATGAACCGACAAGTTACACATACCCAATCCAAATCAAACCAAAAAAAAGAACTTAGAGAGTTTCTTCATGGCTTCCGAGACAGCCCACAAATTTCATTCCCCTCTTCACTTTGTTCTCTTTCCTTTCATGGCTCAAGGCCACATGATCCCAATGGTCGATATTGCAAGGATCTTGGCTCAGCGAGGAGTGACTATAACCATTGTCACGACGCCTCAAAACGCAGCCCGGTTTAAGAACGTTCTTAACCGGGCCATCCAGTCCGGTTTGCCCATCAATCTTGTGCAAGTAAAGTTTCCATCTCAAGAATCCGGTTCACCGGAAGGACATGAGAGTTTAGACTTGCTTGATTCATTGGGAGCGTCAATGCACTTCTTCAAAGCTACTAACATGCTCGAGGAACCGGTGGCAAAGCTCTTGAAAGAGATTCAACCTAGGCCAAGCTGCATAATCGGCGACATGTGTTTGCCTTATACAAATAGAGTTGCCAAGAGCCTTGGTATACCAAAAATCATCTTTCATGGCATGTGTTGCTTTAACCTTCTTTGTACGCACATTATGCGCCAAAACTATGAGTTCTTGAAAACAATAGATTCTGAAAAGGAGTACTTCCCCGTTCCGAATTTCCCTGACAGAGCTGAGTTCACAAAATCTCAGCTTCCAATGGTTTTATACGCTGGAGAATGGAAAGAGTTCCTTGACGAAATGACAGAAGGGGATGACACTTCTTACGGTGTGATTGTAAACTCGTTTGAAGAGCTAGAGCCAGCTTATGTTAGAGACTTCAAGAAAGTTAAAGAAGGTAAGGTATGGAGCATTGGTCCGGTTTCCTTGTGCAACAAGGTAGGAGAAGACAAAGCTGAGAGAGGAAACAAGGCTGCCATTGATCAAGAAGAGTGTATTAAATGGCTTGATTCTAAAGAAGAAAGGTCAGTGCTATATGTTTGTCTTGGAAGTATATGCAATCTTCCTATGTCTCAGCTCAAAGAGCTAGGGTTAGGTCTAGAGGAATCCCAAAGACCTTTCATTTGGGTCATAAGAGATTGGGAGAAGTATAATGAGTTAGCTGAGTGGATCTCAGAGAGTAGTTATAAAGAAAGAATCAAAGAGAGAGGCCTTCTCATAAGAGGATGGTCACCTCAAATGCTTATCCTTTCACACCCGGCCGTTGGAGGTTTCCTGACACATTGTGGATGGAACTCGACTCTTGAAGGAATCACCTCGGGCGTTCCATTGCTTACATGGCCACTGTTTGGAGACCAATTCTGCAATGAGAAGTTGGTGGTGCAGGTGTTAAAAGTGGGTGTTAGGTCTGGGGTTGAAGATCCAATGAGATGGGGAGAAGAGGAGAAAATAGGAGTATTGGTTGATAAAGAAGGAGTGAAGAAGGCAGTGGAAGAAATAATGGGTGAGAGTGATGATGCTGAAGAGAGGAGAAGAAGAGCCAAAGAGCTTGGAGAATTAGCTCATAAGGCTGTGGAGGAAGAAGGCTCATCTCATTCTAACATCACATTACTCTTACAAGACATAAGTCAAGTACAATCCAAAAAATGATTGTGTCGTTGTTCTTGTTTAGTTAGTAATAGTAGTAGAATACTCCATACCCTTTTGTTAACATAGTTATTACATACTTCAAAGTGAGTTATCGAATTCGTATTAGAATTATGTAAACTAATTAAAATACATCTATGAAAAACAGATATACAATGAAATAGGAGAAAAATACATTTTTGTAGTATTGTGTAGACAACCTTGCTTCAGTGGTCCTGACTCCTGAGGATGCGAAGTTCGATATTGCTTCTAGCGGCTCCTTGGAGTTATCAACACTTTTTGTTTTGTTTTCTTGTTAAACAAGACTTATCAACAATCCTTTCCCCATCGATCATGACAACAAGGTTTGCTACATATATCTAAACATGTCGTCATTATTGAAAATTTCAAGCCGTAGGCTAAAATGTATTGCAAAGATTTATTTACTTTTGTGGATTTTCTTTGTTTTTTTCATATTGTTATGATGTTTGCATGTGTGGATGAGGGGATTGCTCTCTTTTTTAGGTTAAATGGATAATTTATTTTAAGTTGTTTTAACTGTAAAATCAAATAAAAAAGACATTGTAATTTGTTCTAGTTACTAATATTATATGGGCTTTGAATTGTCTTACTAGAAGGCCCAATAATATCTCCAGCCCATAACAATGAACCAGTGCTAAGTGAAAGAATGAAAATCATACGGTGGTAAGAATCAGTGCGGTGGTCGCCGGCGAGGACGTGTGCAGCGTCGAATAAAACTCCTCCGACCTGATTAAAGGTACTTCCCGAGCTTATATTTTCATGGGCTCTTCTTTGATCACTGTTCTCACTTAAATTTTGGGATTTTGTTCCTTTTTGCCTCTCGAGATTTGGTATAATGTTAGATTTCTAACGAAATTCGTAAAGCCATAAGCTTTGTTAGAACAAAACCCTAATTTCGGGTCCCCTGCTGATTTGTTCATTTGTGTTGTCACAGTTTCGTTAAAGTTGTGAACTTTCAGAGTAAAGAGTGAGCTTGTTATCAATGGAGAATGATAAAGAAGAGCCAATGGTTTTCTTGGACCGTACAAGCCGAGCGACACGTGGTAAACGGTAAGAATCGCTTGAGCTGAGCTTATACTTGATGAATGTGTTTCACCCTGAGATTTGAGTTTTATTCATGATTTTTTCTGTTTTGCAGGATGACCAAGTTGCTTGATGACGAAGTAGAAGAAGATGAACAGTTTTGGAATCAAGAAGCTCTTAAAGAGGTTAATTTGAGAATGATTTCAGAAACTTTTGTATGTGTGTTGTGTTGTCATTTATAAATTCTTCACCTTTGTTATCTGCAGGAAGAACATGATGATGAATATGAAGCAGAGCGTGAAGTTGCTGATGAGTTTGACAGTGACTTCAATGACGATGTATTTATGTGTTACTTGTATATTCAGTACTTAATTCATCAAGTTGGTGCTCATATTCCATTTTATTAACTTCTTTATTTTACCTTTTCTTGTGGGAGTAGGAGCCTGAGCCTGAGTCAGTAGCAGAAAATGAAAAAGAAGAGAGGTTTTTGACCATCCTCGAAACTCGTCTAATGATGGTTGTTATGTATAATCTGTTTTGAATTTTTATACAAATTTTGCATGTTGTTGTAGGGATCTGCCAAAGAAGCGGTTGATTTACCCTGGGAAAACTGCTCCAAAGAAAAAGAAAAAGAAGACTAAGATAGTTTCGAAACTAGAAGATACTCCTGAAGATGAGAAGCCAAGTGAAGAATTGGGAAGCAAGGGGGAAGACGAAAAAGAAGAGAATGAAGAAGCACAAGAAGATATGGAAGGTGAGAAGGTCACAAGGAAATCAACACGGACTTCAGTGATTGTACGGCAAGCGGAAAGAGATGCATTGCGTGCTGCTATACAAGCAACAACAAAGGTTTTCTTTGAATCCATCCTCATTAGCTACACTTTGATCCTTTTTTTAAGTCTTGCCATTGTTGAGTTCGTTCTTGTGTTTTCCTCAGCCAATAGTAAGGAAGAAAGTAGGGGAGGAAAAACGGATGACGCAAGAAGAAATGTTGTTAGAAGCTGCTCAAACAGGTTTGGATTTATAACGCTACATCCGTTTTTTGTCTAGCGGAAACTTAAATTGCTAAAGTCGTGTTTTTTTTTTTGCAGAAATCATGAACTTGAGGAATTTAGAACGTGTCTTGGCAAGGGAAGAAGAAGTAAAAAAGAAAGCAATTGTTCATAAAGCAGTCTATAAGGGTCCTCAGATTCGGTATATTTCAAAAGATGGTAAAGCTCTCCAGCAAAATAGTTTCCCAATGTAATCAAATCTCTCCAGCAAAATAAGTTTAAACTTTTTATTACATGCCAGGATGCAACTATTTAGAATTCTGTAATGGTGCTTCATTCAATTCAGAGTTATCAACGAAGTCTGTTCCATGTAAGTAGTTTTTTTGTTTTTTTACCTGTAATTCATATTGATCTCTATCTTTATCTTACTGTTTGTTTTCTCTTTTTCTAGATCCAGAAAAAGCTGTATGTGTGATTACTGGATTACCTGCCAAGTAAGAATTTTTCTGTTCTTCTACTTTGTCACTAGAGACCACAAAATGTCTTGTTGAATGGACACAAAAGTAGAAACCTTTTTAGGTCTGTCAAAAAAGAAGTTACTAGTTGTTAATTGTTGTGTATTGGTGAAACAGGTACCGAGATCCAAAAACTGGTCTTCCTTATGCAACTAGAGACGCTTTCAAAGCAATACGTGAAAGGTGTCTTTTGATCCAAAATTGCTGCATCATAATTTCACCTATAGATATATATTAATTTGTTGTTTCACTGGTTAACATTGTCTTTTGACTTTAGTGTTAGAATCGAATCTGATCTTATGTTTTTGGTTTTCTGAAGATACATGGAAGAACATGATGGACTGAGAAAGAAAATGGATATGGGAGATTTGTTTGATACACTTGCGATGAAAGGTTTTGCTACAAAACAAAAGAGAACAAAGACGCCAAAGAAAAACAAATCATTTGCCCTCAGAAGTTCAGCTCGTTTCCTGAATTTCGAGTCAGAAGAAGATAGTGAAGATTCAGATTAATAAATAACCATCTTCCCTGGTTAGGTTAGTGTAGTGTATTCAAAATAAAAAGCCTTTATTTTTTCCTGAAACATGATCATGAACTCACACTCATAACCATGTTCTGCAGAATTTGACATGGACCTTCCCGAGATTCGAGACCAGTCTGTGTATAAATCACCAAATGGTTTTGGTGTTCAGAGATCAGTAGGGAGATGAACATTCATGGAAGGAAGTTTTCATGATCAGAGCTTGAAATGGAAACAACATGATAATCAGAAATTGATCCTCTCTACCAGAAGCTATGAAACCATCACAAAATCAGAGAGAAAGTGTAATTTTGTTGTATATTTTGTTGGCCTTCTTTACAATTCCATTTAATTTTTCTCTTGTTACTTCAACATGTGACAAGAAAAATGTTACTAGTCGTATTAATTTAATTTAACTACAGTGTAGTGAATTTTGGTTAACTGATTTCAAACCAAACCGAATAAGTCAAACCGAATTTTAAAAACTGAAACTTGTTTCGATTTCTCAGAGCGCCAATGGCATAATTTGACATCACATAGAAATGATTCGGAGTACAGATTCAAGCTTCAAATCCAAGAAACACCAATGCCTTATCTTCCTCAAGCTTTGTTCTTCAGTTAAACATCTTTTACAAATCCATGGCCAAATCCATCTCTCTGCTCTCCAAAATGATAGCTTTATCATCAGCGAGCTTGTACGGGTTTCTTCACTGTCTCAAGCCAAAGATCTTACCTTTGCGCGAACCCTTCTGCTTCATTCTTCTGATTTGACTCCTTCCACTTGGAATATGCTAAGCAGAGGCTATTCCACAAGTGATTCCCCTGTAGAATCGATTTGGATTTACACTGAGATGAAGAGACGACGAATCAAACCCAATAAGCTCACTTTTCCTGTTCTTCTCAAGGCTTGCGCTTCCTTTTTAGGTCTCACGGCAGGGAGACAGATCCAAGTCGAGGTTTTTAAACATGGGTTTGATTCTGATGTGTACGTTGTGAACAATCTGATTCATCTCTATGGTACTTGTAAAAAGACTTCTGATGCAAGGAAGGTGTTCGACGAAATGACTGACAGAAGTGTTGTTTCTTGGAATTCCATTATGACTGCTCTCGTTAATAATGGTAAGTTAAATCTGGGGATTGAGTATTTTCTAGAGATGATTGCTAAGCGGTTTTTTCCTGATGAGACTACAATAGTGGTTTTGCTCTCTGCTTGTATTAGTAACTTGAGCTTGGGGAAATTGGTGCATTCACAGGTGATTGTAAGAGAGTTAGAGTTAAACTATAGACTAGGTACTTCACTTGTAGACATGTATGCAAAATCCGGTGGATTAGAGTATGCTCGGTTAGTTTTCGAAAGAATGGTTGACAAAAATGTTTGGACTTGGAGCGCCATGATTGAAGGATTAGCAAAATATGGATATGCAGAGGAAGCCCTTCAACTATTCTCGAAGATGATGAAAGAATCTTCTATGAGACCAAACCACGTGACGTTTCTCGGTGTTTTATCCGCTTGTAGCCACACAGGATTGGTGGAGGACGGGTACAAATACTTCAACGAGATGGAGAAAACACACAAGATCAAACCAATGATGAGTCATTACGGGGCAATGGTTGATATCTTGGGACGTGCAGGTCGATTAAACGAGGCTTATGACTTCATTAAGAAAATGCCTTTTGAGCCTGATGCTGTTGTTTGGAGGACATTACTATCTGCTTGCAGTATCCATCACGATGAAGATGATAAAGGGGTTGGAGAGAAAGTAAAGAAGAGATTGATTGAGTTAGAGCCAAAGAGGAGTGGGAATTTGGTGATTGTGGCGAATAGGTTTGCGGAAGCGAGGATGTGGGATGAGGCAGCAGAAGTTAGGAGAGAAATGAAGGAAACTAAGATGAAAAAGATAGCTGGAGAGAGTTGTTTAGAGTTGGGAGGGTCAGTTCATAGATTCTTCTCAGGGTATGATCCTCGTTCTGAGTATGCATCCATCTATGAGTTGTTAGATTTGTTCAAGTTTCACTTGAGAAGTGATAGTGATTTGGTGTTTAATGATCCGAATCCATCTTCTTCACTTCTCTTCTAGTTTCATAAATTTGACAGGATTGATTCAACATTGAACATTTTGGTAGGAAAATCAAATTATAAATTTTCTAGAATTTCTTTTTTGTATGTAATATAATCCAATCATAAGGTCAATTGTTTTTTGTATTTACAAAATTATTAATCCAATTACGATTTCTTTTATGTAGTGTAAATTTTGATATACGCAATGCAATTGAAATCAAACACGATTCCTATGGATAAGTGTAAAATCAAATTTGGTAAATGTGAATGGATGTGTGACGATAAAAAGACGTAGCCAATGGCAATATGGCATATCCAGTGGAAGATTCTCAGTTCTAATCCTATAATTAACACAATATCTTTTTTGATATAAAAAACAAAACAAAAAGTGAAACGTCTGAAACCAAAAGTTGTTTCTTTAACGTTGGCTCCGGCTTAATGTCATTGATTTGCTTCGTTTTCAACGATTCAACTATTAAAAAAAAATCTTTAATATCAGTTCATCACCAAAGTAGTAAATATGGTGATTACTCTGATGTTTAATAATGTATGTAATTTTGTGTATATCTTAAAGTATACAATAACCACAATGTATATATGCATGCCCATTTTTTCTGTTATTTGATGAGTTTTCGAGCATTTACAAGTTGAAAAAGGTACATAATACGTCAAGTCATCGCATACGTATGATCCCTCTTAGGATTTATGAACTTTTCATAGGTACAATATTTTTTGGTTTAATCCGTAGGAGTTTATTAACGTATTCATTATAAAAGATAATTAAAGAAATCGTTTTTTTCATAAAGTAAGCGAGAAAGTAAAGTAACATGATTTATGGCAAACATGATATAATGCATGGAGTGTTATTGGAGCTGAAGTGAAAAGGGTTGTTAAATGGCAAAATGGCATATCCCTTGGAAGATTCCCAATTTCTCAACCTCTCAATTATTTTTGTTAGCAAACAAAGGGACATGAGTGTAAATATGTATATATGTACATGTGTGAGTCTATAAAGAAAGCATAAAAGCATCATATATGAAACTCTCTTCCACACATCACCAAAACATGATGGTGGTGTTGGCTCTTCTCTGAAGAACCTGAGGAAGTTGGAACCCGCTGGCTCAGTTAGTGGGTTCTCTTTAATATTATGTAAATAGGGCAACTCGGATCCTTTGGCATTTCCTCGATGATGTGGGACTGAAGAAGAAGATGTGTGTATTTTCTTCCCTTTGAGAGTTCTGTTCAAATTGTGTTGGTTCATATATAGTTTAACTTCTTCTGGTTTTGTATTATTTACCACTTTTGTCTTTGACTTTCTTCTCCATCTGTGTGTTGGTGTTTTCTGTTATAAACTTGATAATAATTACTATATATCCTATAGTTTATGAGTTGATGCTGCGTTTAAAAATTTAGTGTCTATACAATAACTTAATACAGTTGGGATTATATATAGTTCAGTAGTTCTCATTAATATCGCTACTCTGTTACCAATCCGAGTTTAAATATTCATCCTGCCTACGACTTGAAAATTGTAGAATAAAATACTACTTTTTAATTTATCTATCTTCTTATTTTAGTCTTGGTTAAAATTCAGAATTATAATAGGAGGGGATAGAAAGGCTAGAGAACGAGAATTCATGCGATTAAGAAAATGCCCCAAATTTTTTTTTTAAAGCTGAATTAATTAGTCTATCTCTAAATGAAAGGGAAATATAACCAATCAAATTAATACAAGAGGCTTGCTTATAACATGTTCAATTAAAATACGAATATATTGATTTAACTAATTAATTTAGTTTCCACAACTAGTTCTTTTATGTTTATATGTTTCATGATTAAATTGTTTTTCACAATAATGGACACATGAGATTGAGGACGGATATATGAGTTCTCATTTTATTATCAAAACATAATATAGATTTACAAATATTCATACAATCATCATATATGTTATAAATCAGTTAAGTAGATCATATATCTTATTATTCTGCTGGTCCTTAAGATTCTGTTTCGTCACAGATTTTAGAGAATGGTAACACTTTCTAAGACAGTTGGCACATTCTGCTACTGTTGATGTGCGTTGACAAT
Organism: Cardamine flexuosa; assembly: GCA_963555745.1. Taxonomy (NCBI): domain Eukaryota; kingdom Viridiplantae; phylum Streptophyta; class Magnoliopsida; order Brassicales; family Brassicaceae; genus Cardamine; species Cardamine flexuosa. Next base: position 4,853,757 of record OY743217.1, read on the forward strand.
GTGGGCGACACAACTTGCTACAATTAGACCCAAGGTTCAATTTTTCTTCATATCCGATAACAGTCACTGCTATTATCATCAACATCATCAACATCATACTCAAATTTTTACCCATCTTTTTTTGTGTTTATTTGTTTTCTTTCTTTTATGTTGATCAATGAATGAGTTATCATGTGAAAGTAAGTCTCTATTTATAATTCTAAAGAAGTGATGGTCATATCATTTCCAATTAACAAAATTAAAATTGATCATATTTGGAATCTAGGAGCTTTAATTAGAGTTTAATAGCTAGGTGGAATTAGTTTATAATACAGAAATAATCTAGGTCTTTTTTTTTATTGGGACAAAAATCAAGGTCTCTTTAGTGTTGCCGGATTTTCCCTGTTGATTTTTTTTTTCAAATTAAAATATTTTTTACTTATTCCAGCATGTAAATGAAATTACTGTGATCTTATCTTATTATCATAAAATTCACTTTTGAAAAAGACTAGAGGGTTGATAAAAAAAAAAGACTAGAGGATTATGGTAATGAATTTGTGATATTTAGTACTTTTGAATTTTGACAGGTGTCATATTTTAAACATTGGCACACTAGTTATATTTTTTGGGAATTTTCAAAAATAGCACTAAATAAAGTTTTTGTTCCACAAATAGCATAAATTTTCATTTCGGACAAACAATATTTTTATTATAGATTAATTTCTTTATATAGCACAAAATCTCCGAACCTCATATTTTTATGGTTTAGGATTTAGAGTTTAAGGTTTAAAATTCCTAAACTTTAAGTCCTAAACCCTAAATCATACCTCCCACCCCATATAAACTATATCTTAAATTCTAAAATATTTAACCCAAACAAAAAAATTAAATTTTTGTCTTTTATAAAAATGGTATTTTTGTCCTAAATAAAAAAAGTGTGCTATTTATGGAACAAAAACTTTATTTAGTGATATTTTAGGAAATTTCTCTATTTAGTTTTAGTTTTTATCATTCTTTTCTTTTAATTATTGAGTCTACTAATAGTCTAATATGATTTCATTTTCATTTATTTACACCTTTATTTTATAACAATAGGAGAAAACATAAAATCCGAGCCCAAATATAGGGAGCAGAAGAGATGGAAATTTCAGAAAAATGTGGAGGGAGAAGGAGATGACTTTTGGTTAGCACAAAGCTCACTTTGATGATTTAGAAGTGATATGCATAGTCTTTTAGTTTAGATGACTTTCATCATGTATATCATTAAGCCAAATATTATTGTTTATGTCGACGATCTTAGAAGAGATATTTTTTTTCATATAAAGGATCAATATTCATATTAATTAACATAAGTACAGAAGTCTTAACCTAATTATATGTGTTGTAGTGAAAAATATATAAATATATGTTGATTTAATCAATTAATTTAATTTCCACAACTAGTACTTATTATGTTTATGTGTGTTTATGATTAAATTGTTTTTTGCATTATGGGCATGAGATTGAAGACGAATATATGATATCTCATTTTATTACTATTAATTAAAATGTAGTATAGAAGTATACATTCATACAATCATCACATATTCATATATGTTATAAATTAGTTAACTATATCATATATTTTTGTTGTTGTGAATGTCCTTAAGATCCGACATTGTCACAGCAGATGGTGGAGATTGACTGCATTTTCTATGACATTCGGCACATTCTCATGCCGGTGATGAGCTTTGACAATGGGGGCGACAAATCTTGCTACATTCCACCTCCGATTTTGCTTCACCTCCTATCACAATCATTGATATTATCATCGCCATCATCAAGATCATGCTCAAATTCTTACCCATCTTTTTTGTTGTTGTTGTGTGTGTATCTGTTTGTTTTCTTTCTTTTATGTTGTTGATCAGTGAATGATATCAGGTGAAAGTAAAACCCCTATTTGTAATTCTAAAGAAGTGATGACTCTCTCATATACAATTAATCATTTAAAAAAAATTTGTTACTCTTTTTATATATATTGGATTTCTTTCGTTTGTGTTGACTGTTGACCAATGACTAAATTATCATGTGAAAGTAATTCTCTATTTATAATTCTAAAGAAGATCCTTCCCAATTAATAAAATTAAAATTTATTATTCTTTTCGTATATATTAGATTTCTTACATTTGTGTTGACTGTTGACCATGACTGAAATATCATGTGAAAGTAATTCTCTATTTATAATTCTACAGAATATATTTTCCAATTAGTAAAATTAAAATTTATTATTCTCTTTCATTTAGGACTCCATAAGCTTAAGAGTGAAATATCTAGGTGGAATTATTTTATATTATATTTATAGTAATGCATTTTAATAGTATATTTGAATTGTGTTTCTATATATGTATGTATGAAAATAATCTAAGTTTCATTTGTATGGATTTTACTTCTAGATTTTTTATTTCAAATTAAAATATTTCTACTTGTTTTAGCATGAAGATGAAATTATCATATAAAAGTTTATGATCATATTAGAGCTTTTAGTAGAAAAAAACATTATAGATATATCTTATTATCATAACATTTACTTTTAAAACACTAGGATTTGTGACATTTAATTAGCACTTTTTGACATGTGTCATATTTTTTACATTTTAATTTTTAGATTATGTCATTCTTTTCTTTTAGTTATTGAGTCTACTAATATAACTTCACTTTCATTTTGAGTCTACTAATATAATTTCACTTTCCTTTATTTAAACTTTCAAGCATATCCAAAAATATGTTTGGTAGTATGACTTTCAAGTCCTAACTGTAACCAAACAGCAAAACATAAACGCATGGAAAATAAACTAAAAACGTTTCAAAAACTGGGCCTTGGGCCCTATTTATTTTATTAAATAAATACCCTTTTAAATCATTATATTTACGGAATCTGCCACTTCCCTAGTAGACTGTAATTTACTGCATTTTCTCTATCTTCTTCCCTTCCAAATTCCAATGGCTTCAAAATCCCAATAGTCCAACCCCCACGATTTGGTTTCATCTTCTTCTTGTAGATCCTTCTATGAAATCTCTCCAGAACCCTAATTCAAGTATCGAATTTGAGATTTTATCCGATATTAACTTCTAAATCCTGATATTTCCTCGATTCGTCCTCGGAACTCCAACGTCAATCGAACTGGTTTTAAGACTCTTTAAGGTTAGCTTCGTTTTTTCTCTATCCTAGATTCGAAAAGTACATCTCTTTGAATGCTATGGCTTTCCGATTAGATTATTAAGTCATGTTTGATTTGAGCTTGATTTGCTGAATCTAATCGTCACTTCACTTGCTTCTCCTTTTTCTCTATCTTTTCTGTTTTGTGTAGATTCGCTGTGGAGCAGATTTGTTGCAATGAAGGAAGAGTTTGTGCCCGAGTTAGTAGGCGGCGGGCAGCTCTACGGTGGTTCGGTTTGGCAATCTCCGGTTAAGCGGATGGGTTGTGGGGAGGCTGGTGATAGGAGTAGGACTAGCTGTAAGAGAATCAAAACGACTCAGGTCAATGGTTTTATCGTTTACACTAGAACTAGGAGAACTAAATTCACCAAGCTTCATGAAGAAAATGGAAATGCTGGAATGTCGATTCATCTCCAGGAGTCAAAACTTATAAATTCGTCAGGTGATATATGTCACAACAAATCAATAGCTGAGACTAACATTAGTGGGAGCTCTTGTAATAAGAATACACTTGTTGAGAGCTCGGCCGGGAAGATTGCTATGGAAGAGCGGTTAGTTACTGGGAGCTTAGCTGAAAGACCGGCTGTTGAGAAATTCAAAGAAGTGGGGATTGAGACTGACAGTAGCTCATTAGTCGATGTTGTAATTGATGACATCAGTTTTGTAGAGCTGTTGCATGAAGAGATTCCTGTTGAGATTCTGTCAGAAGGAAGCCTGGATTTTGAGGTAAAGAGATTAGGGACTAAAGTCAGAACGATGAGAAAACCTTGTTGCGCGTCAGTGGAGAAAAAGAAGAAATCTTTAAAGCGTACAACACAGATCTATAAATCGGTTATGAGAGTGAAGAAGGTAAACAATTTAGTGCCTGAGGATGTGGAGGCTCTTGCAGAACCAGACTTTGATCGTGAATGGTTAGATGAACAGACTCATTCTGTCAGTTTGTCTGACAAATCCAGTTTAATCCACAAGAGGCCAGACACAGTGAGGGAAATTTTTGAGACTGGTATACTCGATGGTTTGTCAGTGGTTTACATGGGTACTGTTAAGGTTGGGCTGTTCAGTTTTGTTTTGTATGCTTTTGTGACCATTTCGTTCTTACGTAATCTAAGAAGTCATTTATTTATGTGCTAGTCTCAAGCCTTTGAACTCCGCGGCATCATTAAAGATGGTGGAATTTTGTGCTCATGTTCCTCCTGTGATTGGGCTAACGTAAGCATCTGTTTCAACTATGCAATTCAGAATGCAGGTTGACTTTGATGATCTCTAGTGATTCTATCAGACATACTCTGGTATATAAAACACTTTGTTTTTGTAGGTTATTTCAACTTCCCAATTTGAGATTCATGCTTCCAAACAATACAGACGAGCATCACAATATATTTGCTTTGAGAATGGTAAGAGTCTGCTAGATCTTCTGAAGATTTGTAGGAACACTCCTCTACATGCTCTTGAAGCAACAATTCTTGATGCTGTTGATAGTGCGTCTAAAGAAAGATCTTTTACCTGTAAAAGATGCAAAGGTGGGTGTGTTATCTTGTTTCTCCCTAGTTTGTTCTAAAATGTATTCATTTCTTAGATTTTTGGTTAAATTGAACTTTGATGCCTGTGGTTTCTAGGCGTGTTCCCTTTATCCTCTCTTGGCCATAGAGGATTTCTGTGTATGTCATGCTCAGATGAAGAATATTCCCAACCTAGTCCCGCTGCTACGAGGACCTCAAGTAGTGCTCCTGCATGCATAACATCTCCGGTTAAAAGCAGATTGAAGATAACAAAAAAGTTGGTAACCTTTATATTATGTACTCGTTGTCATAAGATATCCCTTCTCTTGTTTAGATTTCTATATTATGTGTGGCGGAAAATGATTTTCGTTGTGCACCATGCATGAGTATAAATATTCAATTCTCTACTGTCTTGTTTTGCCGTTTCAGGCCATTAAAATCCACGTCAAAATCTCCAGTGGTTATGTCACCGCTTGGAAATAGCACTCGAAAGATTACAAGAAAGTTGGTACCATTTTGTTACTTTTTTTGTTGTTGTTGTGTACCTTGCATCTTCATCAATCATTGCATAATGATACTACACTTTTCTAAACCATAAGATAGGACTCTGTTTGCAATTTTGGTTGTCGTGTTGGCATGTTATATCTTGTGCATGTCCTTGCTTTCTTGAATTTAGTTATCAAATCTGAGATCATCACCTTGTTATCTCAGGGTATTACATCAAGCTTTGGTTGGGAAGGCTTATCTCAGTGCTTCTACTAATTTATCTTCACAAAATAAGTGCAGACCTAAATTTAAGAAGATGTTGGTATCTTTACTTTCATGATGATGTTAGCCAAACCCAAACTGATGATAAAGAGTCTTATTTTAATGTGTCTGGTATCCTTGTATTTCTAGAAGGTGGACCCAACAGTCTGTGACCCCCAAGGCTTTAAAAAGCGTGTCCCTTTCTGTTTCTTCAAAAAAGAGGAGTTATAGGTCATCAAAAAAGTTGGTATCATTTATTTATAGCAACCTTAATTTCGTTTGTTCTGGCTGATTTCCGTGTATTATGTCTTACCTATATCCCCTTTTTCATACAGGGATCAGGGATTGCATAAGTTAGTGTTTGAGAAAGGAGGATTACCAGATGGAACAGAACTAGGATACTATGCTCGTGGACAGGTTACTTACCTTATCCTTGTGTGGTTATATCTCTCTCTTCACCTGGCCTTCTCTTTTAAGACATATATCACCGTGGGCAGAAATTGCTCAAGGGCTACAAAAAGGGCGATGGAATATTTTGTTACTGTTGCAAGTGTGAGGTACTTCTGAATATTATACAAACTACTTCATGTCCTTATCCGTTCTTTCTTAATTTGGAATTTTGCGTGCAGGTGAGCGCATCTCTGTTCGAAGCTCATGCAGGCTGGGCATCTCGTAAAAAACCGTGCGAATTTGCTCCTCTGTCTCTTGTTTATATTGTTTTTTTTGCATTACCTAAAAATCTGATTATTCTATATTTGTTGCAGTTATCGTTACATATATACATCTAATGGTGTGTCTCTTCACGAATGGGCAATTACTTTCTCACAAGGTCGGAAATATTCGGCTAATGAAAACGACGACTTGTGTGTTATTTGTGCTGATAGTGGAAATCTTTTGCTCTGTGATAGCTGCCCAAGAGCTTTCCACATAGGTAAAGCTGTTCTTAATCAATTTGCAGCATGCATCTCATTTTTTTCTCTTTCTCCTAATTATTTTACCTCTGCCTCAATATCTACACTTGTTGGTCAAATATTACATGCAGGATTAACTAATGCTGATCTAGAAATAGATATATATCAAAACAGCAGGATCATTTCGAGAACCTTTGACCATTTTAGTCACTTTGCTGCATTTCAAATCACATCTATCAAACAAGGGTGTCTGTTGACATTCTTACGTTTTCAATCACTCTGTTGAAATTTTCAGTCACACTCGCTCACCATATCTGTCTGGTCTATGTAGAATGTGTTTCCCTTGCAAGTATACCTCGTGGTAACTGGCACTGCAAATACTGTGAGAAAAGGATCAAGAGCGAAATTGTTGGAGAGGACAATGTTAATTCTTCATCAGTTGAGCAACTAGAAGCAGTTGATTCTGTTGATCATTTAGCTGGATGCATTCGAGTTGTCAAGAACATGGAAGCTGAAACAAATGGGTGTGTATTATGCAGGTAATCATTCTGTCCGAGTCTAAATTCTTCTTACCAATGTGTTGTATGCTTAAAATTGTTGACAACTATGTCCTTAAAGTTGGTGTTACCTGTATTGAGAGACATCAGGTTTATCTTAAAATTACTTGATTCGGAAGATAATTAGGTCTATGTTAAAATATTACCTGTTTCGACAGACCATTAGGTCTATGTTAAAGGGGTGTTCTTAAGATTTTGATGTAATAGCCACTTTTTGTATTTATATCTGGCCAATAATAAATAGATAAAACACATATTTATAGCTAATAAAAGATTTTGTCCGCAGTGGTTCTGATTTTTGCAGATCAGGATTTGGGGCACGGACAATTATAATATGTGATCAGGTATTTTCCCAATCATGGTGAGATCTTAAACAAAACTATTCTGTAATTTTTCATATCAAACTAACTGTCACTTTTACTTATCTCTCTGTTGCCAGTGTGAAAAGGAGTACCACATTGGATGTTTGAGTAGTCATAACATTGTGGATTTAAAGGTGACCACATTCTGCTTTATTCCCAGCTTACAATCTTCTGCGTTTGTGCACAGATTGGATCATTATCTTTAGGTTGTCTGCCCTGATTTCAGCTTACACTGGGTAATATGATTTTCTGACAGGAATTACCTAAAGGAAATTGGTTTTGCTCCGCGGACTGTACGAGGATCAACTCCACATTGCAAAAGTTACTTCTTGGTGGGGCGGAGAAGCTTTCAGATTCTTCTTTGGGAAATATACAGATGAAGCAAGAAAGAACTGGTGTTGATCCCGTCAGTGATCTTGACATCAGATGGAGACTTATCAGCGGCAAAGTTACTTCTCCTGAAAGCCGGATGTTACTATCTCAAGCATTGGCTATTTTTCATGTAAGTGCCTCTGCAGCTCGAAATTTTGGAACTTTATCTTATAGTAATACATATAACAAGTACCCTCTTCTGAGAAGTTTGTATCCGAAACTCTGAAACTTATTGTGCTAGCTTTTATATCAGCTCTGTTCAATAGGAATTTCCTAAATTCTACCATTGTGCCCTAAGTTCATGCAATGTCTTTCTTACAGGATTGCTTTGATCCTATAGTTGATCCAATTTCTGGGCGCAATCTTATTCCGAGAATGGTTTACGGGTGAGGACTCTTCCATCGATGCCTGATTCAAGTAGCCTGCCTATGATTCCTGTTAACACTTTCAAATAATATCTCAATAAAATCAGAAGTGCATTTTTTTGTTTAGGAAGAATGTGCAAGGACAGGATTACGGGGGAATCTGTTGTGCTGTTTTGACTGTTAAGTAAGATCTCTTCCTTGCCTCTATCTAAAGAGGCCATATATACATATATTGTGGATAAGCATTGATTTGGCTTTTTTTTTCTGCTGGTAATTTATATAGTGCTACTGTTGTTTCTGCTGGGCTACTACGAGTATTTGGCCGAGAGGTTGCAGAACTTCCATTAGTTGCAACACGCTTGTGTAGCCGAGAGAAGGTAATCTCTTCTTGCATGTTTCCTGATTGACTTAAGAGATTCCTGATTGACTTGAAGAATTTCATGGGGTTTTATACGAAATAGGGATACTTTCAATTGCTCTTTTCTTGCGTTGAGAAGCTACTCTCATTCCTGAGTGTTGAAAGCATCGTGGTTCCAGCAGCTGAAGAGGCAGAGCCCTTTTGGATGAACAAATTTGGGTTCAGAAAACTTGCACCTGAACAGGTAAGACGATGGATTTGACTCATTTATGAATTGTGTAGTTTCTGAAATTGGTCCAAAGAGAATGTCATAACAGTGTCAACTTTTCATTGCTACAGCTCAGCAAGTATATAAAGATTTGCTACCAAATGGTGAGGTTCAAAGGAGCATCCATGCTGCAGAAACCGGTGCAGTCGCACCAAACCATTGACAAGAAAATCGAAACTGAGATATCTTTAGAGGAAAAAATTGATTTGAAACAACCCAAGGATCCTTTGTGTTGAGAAAGCAAGTGGTGGGTTTGGTTAAAGATGGATGAAAGAGTTAAGGGTTTTAGGTTTTAAATGAGTTCTCACAATAGAGACGTGTAAATTTTTGTAGATGTGAAGTACCCATTTTTTTCTTTTCAAGTTTGGTTGAATTTTCACAAATATTTGGTTAAAGTGGGAGATATTTTTACAGAGCTCATTAGTTAACATCTTCACCTACAATCATTATCACAAAAAATGTAAAAATAAGCATGGGGCAACAATAAATTGAATTCGTAAAGAATGATTATATGTATTATAAATGTAATTGTAATCACATGGCAACATTGAATTGAATCCTAAAACTAGTTATATATAAATGTAAACATGAGCTATGTACGAAAGTATTATATGACATGATTAATGGCGTACATCCTATTAATCTCAATATTGAGTTTTCAAGAAAGAAAATATTGATTTTCTTCTTACATTGGTGGAGACCAAATAAAGAGACAGCAATGAGAATGACAACCAAACTTGTACGCCAATACATTAAATCATATTAAATCATGCAGAGCTCAGAACTTTCATTTTAGTTTCCTTTGATCTTCCTCTCTCTCTATTTAGTTTTATTGAGTTCTAGAGAAAACTGAAACGATTATGTTTATGATTGATGATTAGTCTAGCTGATCAAATCGAATTTTATTTATTTGGAAGTTTACTTATTAGCATAACACTACATATTGAAATAATCTAGCTGATTTTTTAGGAAATTTTCACAAATCCGTAAATCAGTACAAATTTATTGATTTTGTGCTTGTAAAATGTAGCTGTAATTGAGCACAAATATAAAAGTTAAATCATAAACTTTTAAACTTTCATTTATGGATGTACTTAAATTTCCTCTTGACGTAATCTGCTGAGCTGTTCTCTTGAGGCTGGCGTTTTAATTGTTTTCCGTTTTTTGTTCATATATATGTTGTTTGTAGATAAGTTTAGTGAAACTGCTTGGACACAGGTTTAGTCTTAATTTTTTAAAATTTTCTTATTTGGAATGTTTGGCAATAACTTCTTAGATAAACCTTTTTTTAATAGTGTATAGTGTATAATTAGATAAGTAGATAGATGATTAATGGCGTACATCATATCCTAATAATCTCAATATTGAGTTTTCAAGAAAGAAAATATTGATTTTCTTCTTACATTGATGGAGACCAAATATAAAGAGATAGCAATGAGAATGATAACCAAACTTTTACGCCAATATATTAAACCATATAAAATCACACAGAGGTCACAACTTTCATTTTAGTTTTCCTTTGATCTTGCTAAAAAGTATCCTACTAAACACACAGTTTAAATCATGTCAATGATCTTCACCACACTTTTCACTCTTCTCTTCATCTTACTCTCTCTCTTTGCAATACATTTTTCTTCATCTCAATCTGCTTTTTCTACAACCACGAAACATCATTCTCTTGTCTTTGTTGTTGACCTCAATGGTCATGGAAACTTCACCAAAGTCCAGAGTGCAATTGACGCTGTACCAGAATCAAGCCTGACCAAAACTGTAATCATCATCAACTCCGGTATCTACAGGTTGTCAATCCTCATCAACTATTGAACTTTAATATTTTTATATATATATTCTTCATGTTGCACTTATTATAGCAATGCATGTTATATGAAAACAAAAATACAGGGAGAAAGTCAATGTTAGTGAAAAGAAGAAGAATATTGTGATGCAAGGCAGAGGATATAAAAACACAATTATCGAATGGAACGACACGGCACATTCCTCAGGAAGCACTGCCGGTAGCTACTCGTTTGGTGTTTTTGCATCAAATTTCGTGGCTTATAATATCAGCTTCAAGGTAAAGATATCAAGATCTTAAGTTTTAGCCACCATTTATATGTTAAGAGTTCTGAAATATATATTTTTGTTTGATTTGAGGAAGAATTATGTGCCAGAACCAGAACCTGGTGTGTTAGGTGCACAAGCAGTAGCGCTAAGGATTGAAGGAGATCAAGTTGCTTTCTACGGGTGTGGCTTCTACAGTGCTCAAGACACGGTCCTTGATAGCCAAGGAAGACATTACTTCAAAGATTGCGTTATCCAAGGATCAGTTGATTTCATATATGGCAAGGGAAGGTCACTATACCAGGTATAAAAAGAAAAACACAGTTGTAAGATTTTCAAAATATGACTATAACAACTTGAAATGGCAAGCAGGACTGTACAATCAGATCAATAGGAAAAGAGACGACATCGGGGATTAGTGGAGCAATTACAGCTCAGGGAAGGAATCAGAAGATGAGACGTCAGGATTCTCTTTTGTCAACTGCAACATAGATGGTTTAGACGACCCTGGAGAGCTTATGCTACTGTTGTGTTCTCAAAAACCAACATGTCTGGAATTGTCTCGCCAGAGGGATGGAATGATTAGGGAAATGTGACCAATGACAAGTATGTCAAGTAAAATTTCATTTCATATCATTTACCACATACCAGAATCTTAGTAATGCCTAAATGGGTTTTGTTTTTCAGGACTGTGACTTTTGGAGAGTATAGGTGCTATGGAGAAGGAGCTGATTACAAGAAGAGGGTTGCGTATGGGAAACAACTAACAGATTCAGAAGCATCTTCATTCATGGACATTTCTTACATAGATGGAGATCAGTGGCTTAATGAAACCAACATACTCTCCTAGCTAAACTTTGAAGAACACAAAGAAGATCTTGTCAGTTCTTACTAATATATGTAAGGATTCTAATGCCTAGATGCATAGGCCAAATAGGTCATATTAGTAACTTTAAATTAAGACATCAATTGTGAGTTCCTTGTAAGAAATGAAAGTAGTTAAGAGAACAAAGCAGCAGGGTATGTAATCTTTCCACATCTTTGAGTTTTATATATATATATCTAGCTATTTGCAGATCAAAAGAAATAGTGAGACTGTTGTTGAGGTTCAACGTCACATTGGAATGATTATCTTTTATGTCTATAATTAAGGGTCATTGAGGTAATCATATACGACATATGTGGTTCCATAGTTTGGACAAGAGCATAGACTCAATCAAGTTCTCTCCTTGTCTCTCTTCAAGATGAAAACTCGTTAATCTATGTTCTTCAGTCTTCACCAACAAAACAATCTCCACATAAGTAAGTAAGTGATCGGTGTCACTCGTGGACTAAGAGTCTCGATTTAGGAATCTGATTCTTAAGTATTCTTCTTTAGAAAATTCCACTAGTTGAAAAATGTTGTGTAAAATAAAAGATTATTCATATGACCAGTATCAACATATGAATCATTGTACATGTAACTAGCAATATTATGGAGTTTGTGTTGCTTATTGAGGAGGTAAAATCACTTTCTTCAGAAACGTTGTTTATTTTTTTCCTATATGTGATGCATCATTACGAATATGCTATCACTTTTTAATGCACCATATCAAATACGTTTCCGCATATTTGTTATTGAACAAAAGTAATTGACTTATTGATAACATTGTAATACATCTTTCATGTGAGTGAGGGAGAACATAATATAGAGAGACTAATCAACCATCATTTCAATGAGCATTTATAGAGGAGGCAGTGTTCCAGCAGGTGAAGGAGACGGTGCATCACCTTTTCGTAGAGGAGGACATTGTTTGAGGCAGTCTTTTGGTATAAATGCCGGAAAGCAAATGGTAATATCTTCGATACAACACAAATACTCTTCTGGCCATGGCTCTCCCATAAATTTATGGAAGCATCTTTCTATTCCCGGAGGATGATCGATATCGTCTTCACCTACAATCATTATCACAAAAATGTGAAAATAAGCATGTGGCGACAACAAAATTGAATTCATAAAGAATAATTATATGTATCTAAATGTAATTGTAATCATATGGCAACATTGAATTGAATCCTAAAACTAGTTATATATAAATATAAACATGAGCTATGTAAGAAAGTATGATATGATATGATTAACGGCGTATTAATGTAAATATTGATTTTCTTCTTACATTGGTGGAGACCAAATAAAGAGACAGTAATGAGAATGATAACCAGACTTTTATAACCCATCTTTATGTTTTGTCTCGAATAATGATTTTCTTATGAGTGAAAATATCAGATATGTGTTGACGCTTGCAAAGACATTGAGTTATATATTAGAGAATACATCATTATCAGTGATCTCTGATTTCATTTTACTATTTTAGGGACTAGGGAGAATCACAAATTTTATTGGATAGATTGGGATACGTTTTATTACATTGTATATATAATAATAGTTTTCCGATCATGGGTCATGAAAGTTCACAAATATAGATTTGTATCAGACATAAAAAAATTCTTAGAGGTCTTTTAAAGTAAAAGAAATATTTTAGAAAAAGAAAAGATTTTCCCTTGTTTTTTTTTTGGTCAAACCCATAGTGCTTTCATTCATTCTTAGAGATCTTTTAAAGTAAAAGAAATATTTTAGTTAAAAAGAAAAGATTTTCCCTTGTTTATAACATGATTATTGTGTTAGAAATGAAACAAAATAAATATGCTTTGATTGTGTTAACCTCTCGATCAAATCATATATATATATATATATATATATATTGTGTTTTAAGTTCATGCAATGTATTTCTTACAGGATTTCTGTGATCCTATATATAGTTTAAGGGTGGTTTAAGGGCGCGATCTTATTCCAAGAATGGTTTAAGGGTGAGGACACTTCCATCGATGCCTGCTTCTAGTAGCCTGACTTTTATTCTTATAACACTTTCAAATAATATCAATAAAATCACAAGTGCAATTTTCGTTTAGAGAAGAAGGTAACTCGTGTGTGCAGCCGAGAGAAGTAATCTCTTCTTGCCTATTTAAAAAAAAGATATTTGGTCGATAGGGTACTTTTTCAAAAGTAATTGTATTAGAGTGTGAAATATTATTTATAATTACAAATAAGATATATGTGTCTATCTTTCTCCTATGTATATATCTTTTATTTTTCTTTTTTTTTCTCTTTTTTTTTCCTCCACTCTCACGAGCATCTTTTTTTCATTTTTTTTTATTTTTTTTTTTTGTTTTCCTTATTCTTTCTCTCTTTTTCCTTTCTTTCTTTTATTTCTTGTTATTATCACACAAATTTAAAACAAACAAATTTTAAAAACATAGTTTTAATTCTTAAAATTTTTTTGTGAATCTAACAAGATCCATTTTAAATTGATGTATAGTCAAAAAAATTATTTTATTATACATTATCTTTATACACTAATTATATATACATCGTCTTCAAACATTGTCTATGTATATCTTATAATTATTATATTGTACACTTATATATCTTGTACACCAAATAATCTTCTACCTTAAATCATATAAGTGTACAATATAATGTTTTGATTGTGTTAACCTCTCGATCAAAGTATACATTTCTCTATCTGGAGCATTATCTAAAATGGGATTTTTGAAAAGTTTATTTTTCAAACAGATTTCCTGGGAAAATTTTTTAAGGCAATAGAGATCTTGTTTGGAAATAACTTTTTAAAAGGGTTCATTCTATATAGTTTTCCATATATATATATTGTGTTTTAAGTTCATGCAATGTATTTCTTACGGGACTTGATCCTATATATATATATATAGTTTATCCAACTCTGGGCGCGATCTTATTCCGATAATGGTTTACCGGTGAGAATACTTCCATCAATGCCTGCTTCAAGTAGTCTGACTTTTACAGTTTTACTCTTTTACCACTTTCAAATAATATCAAATTATCATAAAATCACAAGAGCATTTTTCGTTTAGAGAAGGTAACACTTAAGTGCAGCCGAGATAAGGTAATCTCTTCTTACCTATTTAAAAAAACATATCTACAAAATTAGTTCTGTTTCCTGATTGACTTAAGATGTTCCTTGCTAACCAAGTTTCATGGGGTTTTACAAGAAATAGGGCTACTTTCAATTGCTCTTTTCTTGCGTTGAGAAGCTACTCTCATTCCTGAGTGTTGAAAGCATCGTGGTTTCAGCAGCTGAAGAGGCAGAGCCCTTTTGGATGAACAAATTTGGGTTCAGAAAACTTGCACCTGAACAGGTAAGACGATTGATTTGACTCATTTATGAGTTGTGTAGTTTCTGAAATTTGGTCCAAAGAGAATCTCATAAGAATTACACTTTTCATTGCTACAGCTCAGCAAGTATATAAAGATTTTCTACCAAATGGTGAGGTTCAAAGGAGCATCCATGCTGCAGAAACCGATGCAGTCGCACCAAAACATTGACAAGAAAATCGAAACTGATGTATCTTTAGAGGAAAATTTTGATTTGAAACAAACCAAGGAGCCGTATGTTCATCCTTTGTGTTGAGAAAGCAAGTCGTGGGTTTGGTTAAAGATGGATAAAAGAGTGAAGGGTTTTAGGTTTCAAAAGAGTTCTCACAATAGAGACGTGTAAAGTTTTGTAGATGTGAAGTACCTTTTTTTCTTTTTTTTTAAGTTTTGTTGAATTTTTACAAATATTTAGTTAAAGTTTGGTTAAATTTTCACAAATATAATTATAAACTTTTGGATATTGAAGTTATTTTATATTCTTTGATTATTTTTCTTTTAAAATATTTGATATTTTTAAGTTTATAATTGTAATTTTAGATAATTGGCTTATATCAAACCTACCTAATATAATTAATATCTAAATATATAATTATTTTTTGGGTGTTCCGGTTTTTTAAATCTAAAACTTGTTTGAATATTTAAAAACGTTGAATCGTGTTTCAGTTCAAGTTTTTTTTGTCGGATTCAAATTCGGATTTTGGGTGTGGTTATTTTGTCCACCCTTAATTACGAGAGTACTATAATCTCAATAGCTACAGAATCCATTTGTCTTCATCTCAATCTACTTTTCCTACAACCACAAAACGTCATTCTCTTGTCCTTATTGTTGACCTGAATGGTCATGGAAACATCAGCAAAGTCCAGAGTTCAATTTACGCTGTACTAGAATCAAGCCTGACCAAAACTCAAACCCCTTTCTTTCTTTTTTTTTAGTTTCACATTTGTTTACCTTCAGTTATTTTTGGGAACAAAAGTTTTCGTTTCTACCAATATTTTTACTTAATAGATATTATAAAAAAAATGTTTTTGTTTGGATTATTTAAATTTTTCTTTTCAATTTTCGCTTGTGTACATTATAACAAAACAAAGCTATAGTGGAACTATAAGAACATAAGAAAGTTTTGGCAATTTGGCCTTTTGTAGTCGTACATTCGTTCCTCAAAACTGTTTTTCAACGTCATTACTAACAATTCATAATGACAATGAATCAATTAATGGTTTAGACTAGATGCTAAATTTAGTTAAGTTTATCGTATTACATTAGCAGTAGTGTTTCTATGTTGGTGACTCACTCTACAACCACTCTAAACACTTTTGCAGTATAAAAGACAACCTTAATGATCCAAAAGAATCTTATCACAAGTAGTTCTTCAAGTTGAAAAGATTATTCATCTTCACCTTAAAATTTGAATTCATGAATACCATACACATTTATATACTCTTCACATTTGCTGCTCTAAGTTTCCACTGCCTCTAAGTGAAAACAAATTAAACCATTTTACTTATTTTTGCTTATGTTTTGCTTATTTTTTACTTATATTTTGTTTATATTTTGCTTATATTTTTCTTTTTTATTATTCTATTAATTTAGTTTTTTTTATATTAGATAAACTTCATCAAAATCTATGTAAAACTAAAATCATGTCAATAAAAATTTTGATTTTTTTCACTTAGATATAATCTTCTTCTGCGCTTTATTATATATATTATTTGCATTTTAAAATTAACTAAATTTTTTTATTAAATTCAATTGTATACATCTATGACTCTTAAGTTCATTAAGTTCAAATTAATGATTAGATGTCAAACAATATATATATATATATATATTAGAATGATTAATTAAGAGATGATGGTGTCATCTATAGAGAGATTTCTCTCCTTGTCTCGGGCCGGAGGCAACATAATAACAATGGGTGCAAGTGCATCCTATAAAACTAAATAAGTTTAATTTTAATAGTAGACATGATATCTATCAGCAGTAAAATCTTTAAAATGCATCCAATCTTTAAAATCTTTAATATTGGCTTTTATGACGCACATGACAGACTTGTGGATAACAGAGGAAGACTTTTTCCACCACTATTTTATTGAAGGGTCAATTGACTTCATCTTTGGCAACGGAAGATCGCTCGACAAGGTAAAGAATGGATGACACACGACAGAACTTCAAAACATGATATAACATATTAAAATTGTAAACATGAGTGTATGATAGGATCTATCGCAAAGGAAAGTACCTCAGGGATTAGTGGATGTATCACAGCCCATGCAAAAATATTAAAAGATGAGAAGACAAGGTTTTTGTTCTTAAACGGTAAGATATATGGAACGGAAAAGGTGTGGCTTGGAAGAGCATGGAAACACTATGCTACCGTCATGTTCTCAAACACGTACATGTCAAGCATTATATCTCCAGACGGATGGAACGATATGAGTGATCCAACTAGTGACAAGTAAGTGGACTACTAGCTAGCTCGTCTCATATCAGCCATCTCAAGTTATGTCCTTAATGGTTTTATTTTCACAGTAAGGTGTATTTTGGAAAGCACAAATGCATTGGAGAAGGGGCTAAGAACAAGGGAAGATCTCATTTCTTATCTTCTTTATGTATATAGATAAATTATTTTAAAATATAAATTTGTATTCATGGTTAACATGAAATTTAGTGTTTCAAAAAAAAACATGGTTCATTTCTTGTCATTTTTAGTAAACATTTATATAACAAACACTTAGTATTTTGTTAAATATGTAATATTATTAATTTACCTTTATTTTTACCTCGAGTGAGCCTTGATTGGTAGAGCATATTAGTGGGCCTAATGTTTTTTAGAAGCCAATCATGTTTTATTAATTGAGCATAAAAGAGAGCATTAAGGTCTTTTAAATGCTCCATAGTCCACTGCTAATCAATGGAGCTTTTCCTAAGCATAAAGATTTAAAAATTGAAAAAGTACATTTTTACCTTTACTAATTTGATTAATTTTCTGTAGATGCCATTGAATTTTTACTATAAATTCATGATTATAAAATTTAACCTACTCACAAAACAAAACAAAAAACTAAAACCCTACGGAGCAAGAGACTACAAAAGCATCTATTGAAAAAATTCAGAGTGAGTTGTTTTCAAATATATACTTTATTTGGCTTTTCTTTCAAAGTTCGTATACTTGTATATATATACATAATTACGTAATAGATATAATATGCAAAAAAAGTCAACGAACATGCATATTTCACTTCTCTGAAAACAAATTATATAATTTTGTAAACAGGTTTAAATACATGTCGAATCAAGAAGAACATGTGCAACCAAAGGTATGAATATATATATATATATATATATATATATATATATATATATGTTGATATCTCTTGCTTGATTATTTGTTCCTTTAAAAATTTTGTATTATTTATTCTTTTGCTATTTGGTTTAGTCCAAATTTATGTGGACTCATAAGATGAGTCATGTGATGCTAGACTTAGCCAATCGTGAGAAAGATAAAGGGTACTGGAAAGGTACATGTTTTAGTGAAATGGGAAGGCAAAACATACGAGCTGGATTTTTGACTCGATTTGGTTTGGATTTTCCCTGGAAAAAAATTCAAAAGCCGGTTAGAGCATCTAAGAAACAAGTATGATACTTATAAACGTGTTACAAAAAATGCCACGGGGTTGGGATTCAATGAGTTTGGAGAGCTGGACATGAGCATTGACTGGTGGGATCAACTCATTAAGGTAATTTCTAATAAAATGGTGATAATAAACAGTTTATTAGTTTCTTGCAATGTATTTCCAGTCTAAATTGATCCTTGTATTGTTGCAGGCTTGTCCAGAAGCTAGAAAAGTTCGTCAGCATCCTTTACGTGATATACCACTCCTTGATAGTTTATACAGCAAAGTTACAATCTCGGTCAGTGAAGGTTGGCAGCACCATAATGGACTGAGTCAATTGCCTCAAGATATTGAGCTTGAAGAAGTAGAATTTGAAGAAATACCAGCACCCATCCGTAGGCCTGAAGACAGTCAAAAGACACCACAAACATCTGTTCCTAACAAGTCTCAAGAGAGATTAACAAAATCAAGATCTTCAAAGAAAATACCTAACTCGGATCACTGGGACCGTATCACAAGTACTTTAGAAAACCAAGAGAGGTTTTGGTCTGCAGGGCGGAAAACATTTGATTCGTTCAACCCATTTAGTAGTGCCATATGCACTGAAGAGTTGCTAAAGATGTCTTCATTAGATCATGACGGCGAGTTGTATTGGACGGCTCTTGATTGCTTAGCCGGAAATGAGAGTACTCGCCAGATTTTTATGACCTTACCAAATGAGCAGCAAAAGATTAAGTATTTAGAAAGGATCACAGGAAAGAAGAACTAGAGATCTTTTTTAATTCTTAATAATAGATTTGAGTTGGAGAATTTTTGTTTGAACAATTTTTAGTTTTTCTATTGAATTTATTGGACACATGTTTTGCTTTAAAGAATTAATTAATTAGTATGAACAAGGTCCATTTTTCTTAAGTATTTGATCGTATACATGTGAATCATCATTAGTTTTATGTCAAACAAATTGATGTTTAAATATTTCTCTTTGTTTACACATTGATTCACCTTAATTGTTATTCACGTAGCATTTTAACATATAACTAATTGCTTTTATATTTTTTTTGTTACAAGAGGTAGCAATGATTTGTAATCAAAATATGGTTGCTGTGGTCCGCTTAATGGTAGAGAGTGAAGGACAAGATCCATATTGTGATAGACAACTGGTGAGAACAGATCGAGGTCGCGGGTTACGTCATACTATGCAGTTGATTACTGGTTCTGGTAGAGAATGCTATGAAACCATACGAATGAATCAAGACACCTATAGAAAGTTATGTAACACCCTGAAGAATGATTATAACCTGAAAGAGTCACGTGAATGCATAGTGGAAGAAGCTGTGGCGATGTTTTTAGAGACAGTAGCGCATGATGAAGTACAACAGCAGATTGCTAAAAACTTTCAATGCAGCCAAGAGACAGTAAATAGGAAATTTATGGAAGTGTTAGATGCCGTCCTTCTTTTATCAAAAGATATTTTGAAGCCTCAGCAAGGAGAGCTCCAACAGAGTAATAAGCGGTTCTTAGCTGATAAAAGATATTGGCCTTTCTTTAGTGGGTGCATTGGAGCTCTTGATGGCACACATGTGTAGGTAAAAGTTCAAAGTGATCAAAAAGAGAGATATTGGAATTCGAGAAAGCAATTCCCCTCTATGAATGTTCTTGCTATTTGCAATTTTGACATGAAATTCATTTATGCGTATGTCGGCACTCCGGGGAGAGCACATGGTACAAAATATATTGTGCTCAAGAAGATGTGTTCTTTCCGAAGCCTCCTGATGGAAAATATTTTGTTGTTGATTCGGGATATCCAAATAAGAAGGGTTATTTAGCTCCATATCGGAAGACAAGATACCATCCACATCAGTGGGGTGAAGGGCCACCTAATTGTGCAAGCGAGATATTTAACAAACGACATTCATCTTTGCGTTCAGTCATTGAACGTACTTTTGGAGTGTGGAAAACAAAGTGGCGAATTCTTAAAAATGAGGCAAGGTATGGTATTTAAACACAATGCAAGATTGTTGTAGCAACCATGGCTCTTCATAATTTTATACGTGCATCGACTATCAATGACGAAGATTTTGAAGAGTATGAAATGATGGATGAACAAACATTGAATTCCATTTCAAATGATGGACCGGAGATCGAAGACGAAGACGAAGATACACGTTATCAACCTACAGGAGATGCATATATGTCTGGGATCCGAAACACGATTGCAGAAGCTATTTGGAATGCTCGACGTTAGTTAATTATTTTGAATCATTGTGATATTATTTTTTATTTTCATATTTTTATGCTTATAAAATACAAAAACGTAGTTACCTATTTTAAAAAAAAATTGATAAAAATATATTCATTTATCTATTTATATATTATAATTATTACTATATTATCAAATTTTGATATCTGTTTTTGTTTTGTATAATGATGTCTATAATTGTAATTTTATGTGTAACTGCTCATTGTCTTACCAATCACATATCATTAATTTAATATAAATGAGTTTGATGTTTTTTCTCGTCAAGGCTTATGCTCCTTACAGCTTATGCTCTAATATAAGTTTTACCAATCAGTATTTGAATCCATCACTGTTTGAATGTTAATAGTTCAAGATATGTCAAACTAAAATTCAAATTATATGAGAATTGAAATGACTCAATAAATTAATGGTTGTATATTTCTAATAAAACCATACCAATAGCAAATTTGGAGTAACGAAGTTTATCGAGAGTTGCGTTTTGCTTTTCCTTTCAACTTATTTATGTAAATGAGACATTTTTTCTTTCGACAAGTCAAACTTTCAGACTCCTGTGAAGTCTTAATCTTTACCAATATAGGTAACTGAAAAAAAAATTAATCAACGCAAAATTAAAATATAGTAGTTGCTTTCGTAATCCTTTTTATGAAGCATCATTAGCCATCTTAGCGTGTACCCCCAACTCGCTCGCCTGTCGGTTGAGTTAGAAAAGTCTTATTTATAATCCTAACAATATCAAGATGAGATGATGAAAGCTGAGATTTGGAAAAAAAAATCATAATTTTCGTTTGATATTTGTAAAGTTTTCGTATCATCTTAGTCCATAACTGAGTCTCTAACGACAACGTAACTGAATAAAAATTCCCATGAAAAAATCTTATTTCACTATTCTTTTAAGTTTTTAAAGCAAAAATATATATATACATTAACTTTTATATAGTTTTCAGTTTTGTAGGTTTGTCATTGTTAACATTTTCTTATAAGAATAACTTGAAAATGTTATTTCATATGTTGTTTAGCCATTGTTAACTATTTATTTGACGTCAATATATATTATTTCCGAATGTTTTTGAAGTTTATGAAACCATTAATTTTTTAAAAAAATTAACTAAAGGAAAATTTGGAGATTTTTCTTTTAAGTGTTCGCTTAAAAGAAACAGTTAATTAGTTCTTCTATGAAAAAATACGAAATGTTAATTCAGAAATGCTGTAGATGTTTGAAACAATTTTAAAAAATGTTTAATCACCAAACGTATCTGATTTACAAATAAAAAAGTATCACAATGTCTTCGAAGCCCATATCCTTCACTTTACTCTCACGCCACTCTTCCTCACATGTTTAAATACCAAACAACATTTGCCCTCTTTCTACTTCTAATTAGTTGAAATGCACTAAACTCACTCCCAAGCTATCTTAACCATGCGCATCAAACCGGCTTTAACCACACTCATAGCTCTTTTCTCCATCATTCTTGCTCTCTACACGATCCAATTGCCATCCTTTCTCTCTTCTATTGCTACAACTCTCATAACCAATTCCCAACTCGGAGCATTAACAATACATTCAACATTATTTGGACATAGACACCATCATCATCATCATCATCATCACCATCACCACCACCATCATGTTCCAATAAAATGTTGTGAGAAATGGACGTCAAGGCTAACACACGAGTACAAGCCTTCTCTTGTGTTGACCGTTGATTTGCATGGTTGTGGTAACTTCAGCAATGTTCAAAGTGCCATTGATGCTGTCCCTGATTCAAGTCCTTCCACGACTCTCATCGTCGTCAATTCGGGTTCTTATAGGTCATATTTCCAACTCCAAGCTCTTGTTATTTTTTATTCTCTCTACGTATCGATAAATGATAAATCTACATATTAATTTATTATGCATGGTAAATATATATTTAGTAATGTTTAAAACTTAAAAGTTCAATGTAAACAAGCAGTGAAAAAGTTACGGTTAATGAGAACAAGACAAACATTGTACTTCAAGGAAGAGGATATCAAAACACATCCATTGAATGGAACGACACAGCCAAATCAGCAGGAAGCACTGCCGATAGCTTCTCAGTTGTTGTATTTGCAGCTAACTTCACAGCCTACAACATTAGTTTCAAGGTAAAAACATCAATATTTTTGCAACACTTAACTCTTATTACAAACCTAATTATCTAGTGCATATATGATGATATGAGTTCTCATATATGTATATGTTTTAAATGGCGAAAGAACAATGCACCAGAACCAGATCCAGGTGAAGCTGATGCACAAGCAGTAGCTCTAAGGATTGAAGGAGACCAAGCTGCCTTTTATGGTTGTGGATTTTATGGGGCTCAAGACACACTTCTAGATGATAAAGGAAGACATTTCTTCAAAGATTGCTTCATACAAGGGTCCATAGATTTCATATTTGGCAATGGAAGATCACTCTACCAGGTTAAAATAAAATATAACACATTCATATATAACCTTTCAAAACATGACCATATAATACTTTAAAATTGCAAACAGGATTGTACCATTAATTCAATAGCAAAAGGGAATACATCTGGAGTTACTGGATCTATCACAGCTCAAGGAAGACAATCAGAAGATGAAAAAACAGGATTCTCTTTTGTAAATTGTAAGATAGATGGAACTGGGGAAGTGTTGCTTGGACGAGCTTGGGAACCCTATGCTACAGTTGTGTTCTCGAACACTTACATGTCTGGAATCATAAGTCCAGAAGGATGGAATGATTGGGGTGACCCAGAAAGAGAAAAGTAAGCTAACTACATACACATTTTAAAACATACATAAAGATCTTATTATGTATTTTACATGTATTTTTTAGGACGGTGACTTTTGGAGAGCATAAATGCTATGGACCGGGAGCAAACTACAAAGAGAGAGTTTCTTTTGGGAAACAACTCACAGATTCAGAAGCATCTTCTTTCATAGATATTTCTTTTATAGATGGCGATCAATGGCTTCGTCGCATTGACATATTTGAGCTTGCATCTAAACACATCAGAGATGATCTTAGCGGATTTTACTAACTTAAATAAGGATACTGGATATATATACATGACAAAAAAAATCAGATATAACTAAGGGGTTTTTTCACTAAAAATCTTTAGTTGGAGAGTTTTATTACTATAAACCCTGCATAATATATTAAAAGTATAAATAGTCATAATGAGACTTGATTTACGATTAAGATCATATACTGTATGGAATATTATTTCGGTATGTTTAACTAGCTTTAGCATTCAATCATAATTCATAACATCTTCCGATAAATCTATCAAAAGAAATGCATGTGTTTAATTAGCTTACATTTCTGAGTAAAATTCATTAGTTGATTCATAAGTATCCAAATGCAACTTTTTTTTCCATCAAATGAAAGGGAACTTATAATCACGACTCACGACAACTAATCTTTGAAGAGAAACAAAATAGTCACAACTGAGCACAAACACATGTAATAATTTAAAAAACAAAAAAAAAACACACACACAAAAGAAGATCACCAACATGGTTCTATACACAACATATATCCAATTTGAATTTTTCTAAAAGGTAGCTAATTTAAGATTATTAATGTTTTCAATTTTTCATCAAAATGGAACCAAAATAAATGATTAAATATAAAATAATTGTTGACTCCAAAGTTAAAACCCCAATTATTCGAAGAGCATATGCATGCATACACTTTGATTACTTTCGACCAAGTCTTTTATTTTCTTTATTAGAAAACTAACTTAAAAACGAGATGGCATGGGCGATGGAGACGGCGATGGAGATGGCGGAGCTCCTTTTGGCGGCTGTGGGAAGGACACTGCTCTTTTCCGCAGCGGTGCTCTTTTCCGATGCGGTGGAGACGGCGGTACTCCTCGCAGAGGCGGACATCTCTTGATGCATTCTTTCCTAAGGTAGCCAGCGAAACAAATCCAAGGAGCTTCAGAACAACATAAATCCTCAATTGTATATGGCTTTCCCACAAATCGTACAGAACACCTTTCTATTCCCTTGGGATGAAGATCATCTTGACCTGCAAATAAATATACATCAAACAATATTTTCATTACTAGATCATAAGAAATAACATTAACCATGTGGCAGTAAGCAACATACTGAATTCGTATACTAATTATTATGTGTGTGAGAAACTGAGAATAGTAAATACATTCAAAGGAAGAACACAACATACTTGATTTTAATACTTGACCCGTACACACAACATACTTAACCCTTGCATCTAATATTAATTTTGGTTTGGGGAAAAATTATTCTTACATTGGTGAAGACCAAAGAGAGAGACAATTATGATAACGGTAACCAAACTCTTACAAGCCACCATCATTTTCCTCTTTCTGACTATCAATTTTCTTATGACTTATGCGGCAATAATTGTGTGTTACCCTCTATGTAAAGTCATTGAACGTTATATATAGGAGATAATCAGTCACATAAATGTTGTATTGGACTGAATATTTAGATAGAGTAGGTGAATACCCGCGCTATGCTGCGAATTTTATTTTTTAAAATTATTTATATTTATTTTTAGTGAAATATTTTTTATGAACAATTGAAACTTTTTAAAAACCAACTTGTATTTAACTATTTTAATATTTTTTTAGATTAATGAGTAATTTCTTAAAATTAAATTTGATTTGGGTTTTATAGTCTAATATTTTATGTGTGAATGTGTGATATGTTGTGATAAGAAGAAGACTTGTAATAAAAAAAAGATATATTAAAGGAAGTAATTATTATTAATTCATTTAGTTTGAATATCTACCATAATTAACATATAACAGTATCATTAATTTTTCTCCATAATGTCAATGTTTCATCGGATTTTTTTATTTTTTTTGTTTTAGTGACATATTAGTGTATTATATATCATGTGAAATGTAGCAAAATAAAACTATTAGAATAATAGTGAGTGGTTTATCCTGCAAAAAGTAAAACTATTAGAAAAATAATTAATAATTTATATTTAACTTAGAACCCTTGTTTTTATGAAATTTTTTTAATATTATGCGTATAAATATATTTTAAACTCTATAAAAAAGTTTTAAACTATTCAAGAAATAACAAACAAACTGTAGTTAATGTTTTATGGTCAAAACACATCTCTTACTTTGTATCAGTAACATAAAAGTGAAACATATTAGAAAGTTTTGGACAACAAAATAAGTTTTACAACCACATTTTTTTATTTTCATTTCACAAAAAGTGTAACTCTTACCCGATAACTCTTTTCTTTTCTCCTTCTTCTTCACCCATTGTTGTTTCAACAATCTCCATTACTCATGTTTCCTTATTCGTATATAACATATCAAACAATTTTTTGTCATGTTTTTTATTTAACTTTCATTCATTAAAAAGTATTCATTAATAATTTCTAAAAATTTCATTTATGAGGAAATATTCTTAGTGTTTATAATCATGGATGTAAAATATTGAATAAATTCAAGATCTTCAAAACAATTTGAGGATACCAAAATCAAAGAGCCCTCTCCCCAATCCGACAACTATAATTCTCAAATCTCTGTCTAAAAATTCCACAACTTAAAAACAAAAAAAACAAAAACTGAGACTCAAGGAAATCCAAGCTCTGGACTTTCAATCCAAAAAAATAAATTAGCTTAAGAAAATCTAAAATCAATGTTAATCAAGGACATGAGACTCGATTAGATCAGTTAAAAATTAGGTAATCAACATATGTATTTTTATTCATGGTAAAAATAAATATTATATAGTATGTATAATTAAAATGATTTGATTTGTTTATAAAGTTTTTTTTATTAATTTATTTATGGTAAAAAGTAAATATTTTAGGATGTGTATAAATAAAATAATATGATTAATTTAGAAAATTTGTTTAGTAATTTATTCATGGTAAAAAATTAATATTATGATTATTATCTTATGTGTGTAATTAAAATGATTTGATTGGTTACATAGCTTTTTTTATTAATTAATATGGTATCAAAAATCTGATGTGTTTACTTAAAATAATTTGATTGGATGTTCAATTTTTTTTAATAATTGACATGTCAATATGAGAATGAAAGAAAAAGCTGACTTGTCAATACTAGGATAGACATCTGCTTTATTATAGTGTTGATTTGAGTTTAATTGAGTTTTGAGAGGATTTGGTTAAATATTAGTTACTTAGAAATTTTGTTATTAAATTCTATGAAATTACACATAAAACTATGATATTTTAGTCTTTATATTTTTAACTAACAAATCTCTTCCAATTTCACCTAAAACTTTTAAATTTAATTCTAATCATGTTTTCAATAATAATGGATTTGAGTATATAATTTAAAATTATTGATCCAATAATACTGAATTTAAAAATATTTTAAAATTTATATTTTAATAGTACATAATTTGTCACTTAAATTTAAATCTTCGTAAATGTTTCGTCCAATACATCATCCTTTCATTTTCCGAAATTTCCAAAATTTAAAAAACAAACACAAAATTGTTAATTTTATCGACGATTCCATCCTTAAGTAAATATTCTGTAAATATATTTTCCTTTATTTGGTCACTTTTTCTGTTTTCCCTTAATAATCGCTTCATTATTTTTTTTTCCCTTATTTTTTTCTTTGGCAGCAAAAAATCACCTTTCTCTTCTTGGTCAATTGTTTAGCAAAATATTCCCTTTGTTTTCTGGTCAACATATATTCGTTTCCTTTTAGACAAGTTTCCATGCATCTTTTGGGATTTAGTTTTAATCTAGTTAATGAACGATACGTTATTGATTGACATTCTACCTTGAAATAAACTACAGTCACATGTGATTATATGAACGTAAGTTTCATCTATAAACGCGTAAATTTGATAAGGTAGAAGATGAACGTAAGTTTTTTTACTCCAAAGTTTAAAACCAATTATTCGAAGAGCATATGCATACTTTAAACCGAAAGTCTTTTCTTTTATTTATTAGAAAACTAAATTAAAAACGAGATGACATGGGCGATGGAGACGGCGCAGTTCCTTTTCGAAGCGGCGGAGACGGTGGTGATCCTTCTCGCAGAGGCGGACACCTCTTGATGCATTCTTCCTCAAGGTAGCCAGCGAAACAAACCCAAGGAGCTTCAACACAACATAAATCCTCAAGTCTATATGGCTTTCCCACAAATCGTACAAAACACCTTTCTCTTCCCTTGGGAGGAGGATCATCTTGACCTGCAAATAATATACATATATCAAACAATATTTGCATTACTAGCTGATCATAAGAAACATTATTAACCATGTAGCAGCAACATATTGAATTCGTATGTATACTAATTATTATGTGTGTATGAATAGCGCAATACATTCAAAGGAAGAACAGGACATACTTAAAACCATTGCATGTATTTTTAATTTTGGTTTGCGGAAAAAAAACTTTCTTACATTTGTGAAGAGCAAAGGGAGAGAAAATTATGAGGACGAGAACCAAACTCTTATTATTACAAGCCATCATCCTTCGCTCTTTCCGACTCTATCAATTGTCTTATGACTTATGCGACAATATATAAGAATTGTGTTCCCCTTTTGCTAAGTCCTTGAGAGTAGTAAAGGACAGAATCCATCACACACAAAAATGTGTATTATATTTTTACAAAATAAAATGTTACACAATATTTCTGTCATTTTGGACAATATATTTCCCTTTATTTGGTCACTTTTTTATATTGCCTTTTTTAGCAATCGTTTTTATATCTCATTATATTCCTTTCCCTTTTTTGGTCAACATTTATTTCCTTTGTTTTTTTGTCAAACATCTTTTTCTCCTAGATAAGTTTTCACGTTTCATTACAACTTTTGAGATTTTGTTAATCTAATTAGTGATTCATCATTGATTGATATAAATACTTTCCGTATTAATTAGCTACTTTGTATGCTATATACTACTGTATCTAGACAACAATTATTTCTATCTGACTGGCTCACTCGGCTTTAACAAATACATCAATACATGCACCGAAATGCTAATGCTTTTAGCCTCAATTTTAACCACGGTTATCGATCCATACAAATGCTAAATACTAATTTCTGCTCGGTTCTCTTCCATGTTACAGCTTAGCTAGAACAAAAATGGGACTTTGACATATGAGCATACAATGTCCCTATGATTCCGAGCAATGCCCTGCTTTTGTATGTAGCTTTACATCAAGTCAGAGTTTATGCAACCCAAAATCTTAATACTTACTAAACCTTCTTGATCATTGATATACAATAATTCCAGCCGGAAACAAGATGGAAAGCAAACCGGTAGATTTTTCTACTACCATAATCTAGCATTATAACGATTCAGCATCTTTCAATACTTAAATGTAATTGATATTTCAAATGCTTCAGAAACAAAGAAAGTTCAAGAATTCAAGATCGCTACCTACTCATCAACCATATATGGCATTGAAACAAAACCATTTTCTTTGTTCCAAGAACCCAATCTAGGCAGGGCCACAATATTTTGACTCAACCAGCGTTAAAAAAAAACAAAGACTCGATACATTTGGACTCAACCAGCGTTTTAGAAAAACAAAGACTTGATAAGAGTGAACTGAACTTGAAACAACAAATTTGAGTATTTAAAACTCAAGAAACAAATATTTCCACTTGATGATCATCGACTACATTAACAAGGCAAGTATCACAGATCTCAGAAGCAAGAAGCAAACACTAGTGTGTAATCAAACCTAACCAGAAATGAAAGATAGTGAAATTTTGGAGCTTGCCGGCGATACACTCACTCTATGGCGGTCCAAAACACTCACTCTGTGGGCTATGGCGGTCTAAAACGACGTCGTTCGGAATGTAAATATTTTTTTAACCGAGACTTTTAATTCCAAACGACGTCGTCGGAATGTTTATTTTTTAACCGAGAATTTTAATTCCACAACGACGTGATTCAGTACAATTCAATCGTTTTTTTTTTTTTTTTACGACAACAATTCAATCGTATTATGGGGAGGGTTTAAGCTATAATAGTTACACGTGTTGATTTAAAGCTTTGATTGTATTAGTCAGTTTTTTTGGGCTTTGTATTTGTATTTGTTGGAGATGGGCTCTGAGCCATGTAATGTTTGCCTAAGTTGGACTTTTAATTAATTAAGTAGACGACCAAAGAAAAACCAATGTAAAAAAGGTTCTGGTCAACTAAAGAAAAAACAATGTATCAAATTCAATTGGTTGATCAAAGGATCCATCATCCTCCAAAGTGTGATCATTTCTCAAGCTTCCAACTAAAGGTTACTCTTTGGTGTTGAAGGTTTCACTTGAGGGTTGTGGGAGCTTTACCAAAATAGAAGATGTCATTGATGCAAGCAAATCTTAAGTACAACCAAAACCCTCATCTTAGTTGATTATGACATCTACATGTATAACCACTGAAAGTTCATTTCTTGCGGTTGTGGCAGACAATTTTACCACATACAATATAAGTTTCAAGGTATTTGTTTTGTGGTTTACTTACTCTTAAAAACTCTTTGTTTATTTATTATATTTTATTATTGTGCCTTGTGAATGATATTGAATCTATATTGTTCACAACAATTGATTGCAGTCATATTGTTTGCAATTCCTGCCTTAAATGTTAATTCATCCATACAATTACTTATTGCATCATTTGCTATATTTTCACTAAATATTTCACTTATATATTGTCACCTCATGTCATACTCATCATAGGAATCCAATGGCCAATAAAATTTACCTGAAAGATAAATCTTCTTTAAATTGACTTGTTTTAGAAAATTTATTTAATATTTTAGATATATTTTAAGCATATGTTGAGCATTTTTTAGCAATTTTCTTAGATAATTTATGATATTTTCAAGTAATACCATCTCATATATTGATATATACACATACTTATTTTATGTATCTATATCTCAAATGTTTATACAAGTATAGTAATAGATAGGACAATATAACATACTAATATATTTAATCAAGAAAAATAAGAATATGTGTGGCCTATGTTTGATGAGCTATTGAATTCACAGATATTGCCGGCTCTGTTTTGTTGCATCTTCCTCTTTAACCATATGAGATTATGACGTAAATCTATATATAATCATGTTTATGAGGAGGAAAGATATATTTTGTGTATTTCGTTCTTTTTCTTTAACCAAATGAGATTATGACGTAAATCTATACCAAAATTTAATTCACCTTAACGTTATTAACATTAGAGAAATTAAACAAAACGTTAATTTCATTTATCTTATATCTGGTGAATCTTGCGTGATTCAAGAAAATTCTTCCACTTGGGTTCACGAGACGATACATATTGAAGAAAAGTGGTGAAATCAGTGTCCATATACTGTCGTGGGTTATGTTCGTCGATAAGCTTCGGCGATGGCTTCACAACAGAGGTCAAGGGGAAGCTGTGTAGCGACGCCACCGATATCCTTGGCTTTATGGAATTCACCAATACCCTATGTAACACGCTTTTGTACCTCCCATTGCTAAATATCTACAGAATATAACCAAAATTGTTAGTTTATGTAAAAAAAAAGGAAAAAAAAAATCATTATAGATCAACAATAAGAGATCAACATAACCAAAAAAAAAAAAAAAAATCATTGGCTGTGTCGTTCTATTATAGATCAACATAACCAAAAAAAACACAAAAGCTAACTATTTTGTAGTGTTGCTAACGCCCAAGTCTATATATATACGATGATTAATATCTTTTAGATATTGTTTTCTGAGAAATGATTTTATATAAAAGATTTTTCCATTTGCTAGTTTAGTTAGAATATTTCATTATCCATCCTCGAAATTAAGGTATAAATTATTTGGACGTAACAAAAGAAAAAAAACACTTGATGGAAATACACAAACGAGCAAATATATTTACAATATGAATTAATACCTCGAGATGATCGCCGACGTTGACGACAAAAGAGCCAGGGATAGGATCAACAGTGACCCATTCGTCACGGAACAGAATCTGAAGGCCTTCGACGTCGTCTTGAAGGAGAAGTGTCAAGAAACCGTAATCGGAGTGCGGTGGCATCCCTAGCGTCAACTCAGGCTCCGGACACGGTGGATAACAGTTCACCACCACCAACTGACTTCCCTCTTCCAACTCCTTAGCCGCCTCATCGCCGCCACCGTCGATTTTAAGACTTTCCAAGATGGCTTTCACCATCATCTCGAACACCTCTTTAGTCTCTGTAGCGTACGTAGCCGCCAAAGTTCTGTTTACGTAATTTTTTAAATATAAAAATTAGTTATAAGCTCATGTGATTTAATAGTTATTTACAGTATTAATATTAAATATATACGCCTGATATATTTAGTAAACCCGTGACTGCTATAATATGGTGGTGGCGAAGGCTATAGACCTATAGTATGGTGGTGAGCTATGAAGATAATTAAGTTGTAATATCTGACCTATTCTTTGTTGTTTTTTTAGTATTTTAATTCCGCTCCTTTATAGATTCACAAGCCACCACATACATAGCTATTTTAAAAATAAATCAAATAACGCCATCACTTCTAGGTCATTCATCGAGTATGCATTTTGTGACCAAAATATAAGAATTGGTTATATATGCACTTGAAAGATTCCAAAATTGTGTTTAAAGATGTAATACCAAAAAATTCCACTGACTACTACTCCATTTTCAGATGTAATTAAAAAATTCATGGTTCTAACTTTTAAAAACACGTGCGAAATTAAATCTTTTGTGAAATTTTCTTGAAGGATTTTAGACTTAAGATAACTTTCTTTATGTAAATTTTGGAAATCTGACCTGAAGTCGGAGGGAGTAGAAGGCCAATGATGAAGATAGTCAGGGAGAGGATGTGCATAGAGTTTCAAGAAGTCTCTCCAACAAAAGACATTGTCTTTGATCTGGTTGAAACTCGTGCCGTAACGTACTGGAGCCGACATGTCCGCCGACATGTATTTTGATCTCTCCTCGTACGGAAGATTAAAGAATCTTTTACACACTTCTATCATGTTACTGCTCACATCTCCCTCCATCCCATGATTCACCACCTGCATGCCCATTAACATAGCTTACTTGCTTAGCAAGAAAGTTTATACATATATTAATATCACTTCATGTTATTTAATTAAGGTTTCGAGAACGAACCTGGAAGAAGCCGTAGGTTTCACAGGCCTCGGATATGGTTCGTAGAACGTGAGGCCGGTTAGGTCCATGGAGCTCGGCGAAATCTATGAGGGGGAGCTTTAGGTTTCGTTTTGGTTTGAGCTTGTCGGGTTTTGTGAAGATGGGTCTGTCAGGCTCAGGCCATATATATTTGGTTGGGACTTTGGTCAGACCATTGTCACATAGATGTTTCACACCTTTTTGGTATTTCTTGTTCTCTTCGTTCATTACCGGAGATATCATAGACGGCGACATTCTTCTATTTTACACTGCAAATGAGATATTGCAAAGTATATATATGCATTAATAATCAATTAGCAAATACAGAGAACTTGTATGAAAGAATGGAAACTCAGGAGATGTATGTTTTGTATGAACGACATATGTAATATATACCTGATGGATCTTGATGGTCTATCTCTTTGACAACTAAGGAGATTTTATATGTATTTATGTAAATGTGAGGATCAATGATTGAGGACTTGGTAAGTTGTGGTGGGTTTTGCATGTTGGTGGGTGTAGGTATTTATATATATATACGTGTTTGATGAGAGTTGAAATGAATAGTTGAGAACTGATATTTTGACGAGTTAAACAAATTTTGGTATTGTTCTAAGTCAAGTTCTTGGAGACTGACTTCTTCTTCCTAACTCGTCTCCTTACCAAACCGTTGACATGTTATAAGTATTATTATTTCATAGTATTTTTTTTATAACTATATTTTATAGTTTTTTTTAAATATATATAAAGATATATTTTATAGTATTTGAACGATAAGACCACGAGATGGAAGAATAATAAATACGTTTGAAAATGATAGAAAATATAATTAAAATTTTACAAAAGTCTACCTAGTTTTTGTATTTCCGAGTTAGCTCCTGAATTTACACAGCGAAATTTTTTTTGATATATATTGCTTAAGATACCAATATTATATGGAATGTTTAAACAGATAGAACATCAGGAAACCTTAATCAAAGCTCTCCCTCCCTTCTTGGTCATAATTGCAAACCTAATATATTTTGCAAACCTTCTAAGCACTATTAAAAAAAAATCTAAGTGTTTTACCGATTCAGCGAGCAACACTTGGAAATTTGGTAACACACACGAAAGTTGGCTCATGTACATGTATTTTTTCCTCATGTTGTTCATTTATTTAATATATTTTTCCGATATTGTTACTTAATTTAATCATTACTTTTTAAATTACTCTTGGTGCATAAAAGATCCTATCTATATGATATTTAAGCATTTGACCAAACGGAACTACATGTTGCGAAACTTCGTTGCTTGGGTCCCGTTGGGAAGGGATTGGGTCAACTCAATAGGACTTTATATATCTTGACTTTTGCAGAATTTGCAAATATAAAAATTTCTTCATTTTTGTCAACATATTTTTTTTAATAATATTAAGAGCAATTCTCATACATAGCATTAAATGAAGTTTTTATTTTACAAATAATATTTTTTTTGAATAAAAATAACATTTTTACTAAACGTTATTTTCCGCACAAAATCTTATAATCTCATATTTTAAAAATTTAAAACTTAAAATTACATATTTCATGCTAAATAAACTATATTTTAAATTGTATATTATTTAACCTAAATTAAAAATTTTATTTTTGTCCCAAAGAAAAGAGTATTATTTGTTGAACAAAAATTTTATTTACTGTTATTTGAGAAAATTTCTCTAATATTAATATGTAGTTCTCTTACAATTTATATAATATTTACTTCGTCAGATTCTTTTGATTGCATATTATTCGAGTTTTGTTTGTTTTGTGTCCCTTACATATCAAGTGTGTGTGGAGTCTAGACCGACCAGCAAATACGAGCCCTCAGTTACATGTCAGGCATCGTCCTGATACACATGTCCTTTAAACATATATATGCATGACTAACGATATTAACAATCAAATGCATCGTCCTTTATACACATGTCTTTTAATAGTTCTTTCAAATACCAGGTTTTATGTTTTATTTTCTAAAATTATTATCAAAATTTAAAATTCTAAAGCTTATTTTATGATGTTTTATAAAATTGCATCGTATTCTGTTTTCCCAAATATTAAATAAATATATTTTGACCTAGAGCTTATCTTTTTGGTATTTTATAGTATTTA
This sequence comes from Cardamine flexuosa, assembly GCA_963555745.1. Taxonomy (NCBI): domain Eukaryota; kingdom Viridiplantae; phylum Streptophyta; class Magnoliopsida; order Brassicales; family Brassicaceae; genus Cardamine; species Cardamine flexuosa. The sequence continues at coordinate 4,888,798 of OY743217.1, forward strand.
TTCTGAAATACTATATTTAGTGGTTAAAAATTAATTTATTTAAACAAAATAACAGCGTTTTACACAGACTATGAAAATTACAAGCCCGTAAGGTATCCAAAAAAAAAGATAGTTAATATTTTCTATATAGGAAAATTAATATTTAGTTTATAAAAATGGTTGGGCTAATTATAAGAAAAAGATTGGACTAAAATAATAATAAATTTTGAATAAAATACATATTTAAATTATGTATTTTCATATATATTAGTCCCTCTCCTACTCTAAAAGTCTTTGACAAAAACTTACCCTTCATTGAATAATCAAAATTGATAAGTGCTAACTACGTGCTCTTGTCATTATGATTATAAAACTAAGTTTATAAGGAAATAATAATAAAGATAAATGTGATTCCAGAATGTATTCCAGCTCTTGACGGAACGTAGTGCTAGATTAATTAATACAGCATGCAAGTGATCTCAATTTAAATTTCGTACGATCTTTTGGGAGATTGTTTTTGCTCATTAACATTCCCCAAGTAATGACTTTACTATATACATTTTCTGATTAAATTATCAACATATGATGAATCAGATTCTGAGAATATTGGATATTATCATATGAAAGTCAAACAAACTTTAACAAAAAAAATAAAAATAAAAAGTCAAACAACGATATATCTTGTACATTTGGTTGGTTTTACGATATCCACGTCGCATTATGGGCACGTAGCTAACTAAACTATTGGACGTAATATAAAGCCATAAAAGTGCCCCTTGAATATAGTTTTTTTTTGTTTTAATTATTTGGCGAAAAGTTTAGAGAGCGTCCCGAAACGAGACGAATACAAGGTTAATCAATCATTTTTTCCGACTTTAATATTTAAACTCTTGAATTTTTATTTTTTTTCTTCGGAATGATACTTGTGTGTATCTTCTTTTGTTTCTCTTTTACGGAGGCACCATTTTTATGATGTTCCTGATGCCCCTTTTTTTTAGTTACCACTTACTTGTATTTATTTGTTGTTTAATTCAAATTTGATCTGTAGATTTCAAGTTTTCTAAATTCCAGATTCCATGAACTGGAAAAATCAGATACTTATGAACATCAACCAACTTATGTAGGTTGTCCATTTGACTAAAAAGGATTTCAAACACTTAATGGCTATTAAGTGTTTTACCATGCTTCAATCTCCATCCAATAATGGGGTTATAGAGTCGGAAAGGGATTACAGATTTTGTAAACTCGATTAAGTAAGTCTCATGCAAACATATACCCCTAGTCCCCTAAAGTCTATATTGCGCAATAAAGGTCTATTTTCTCAAAATAGAGTTCATGTTCATATTTTGCTGTCAAGTCGTTCTTCCTACCATTTGCTTTCAAGTCGTTCTTCCTAAAAGGTGCTATAATTTAATGTAATTATCTATGTTAGTAAAAAATTGATAGTTTCTTTTAAATCAGATTTAGGCCTGAAACTTTTTAGACAGTGGTCGTTTCAGATATAGTTCTTTACGCATGAAACTGTATATATATATATATATATATAAACAAGTGTATTGATGAATCTATTCATGATATGCAGATTAGTCTTATAAATTTAATCTAGTGAGTAGTGACAACTGGTTAATAAATAAAAGTTGAGACCTACATAAAATACGTTGGAGTCCATAAACTAGGAGGGATAAATTTATTAAATTTTAGAAACAGTTACGTGAGTTGGGAAAAAAATAAAATATTAAAAACAGTTAAAACTTGCGACAAAAGTAGCTGCTATGGACGACCCGGGCCTCAAAATCAAAGACAAAATTCAATGTATTAAATATTAATCGATAGTTAAATTTTGAAGAATATATTATATTACTAATATAGTATCTGCATGCATTTCGTCTTTTTCCTCTCCATTCGATGCATTGGTTTCCTAGGCCATGTCAGGCTCTCTGTTTCTTTAACTATGATCAGTTCGAATTAAATTTTAGCTTTTTTAACGACAATTCTTTTTTTCTTTTTTGGAAAAATGGTTAGCTTCTACTATTATTAAATATATGTACGTATATATAAATTTGAGAAATTTCTTCAAATAGCATTAAATAAAGTTTTTGTTTTATAAATAATACTTTTTTTAATAAAAATAACATTTTTATAAAAGATAAAATTTTAAATTTTTTATTTGGGTTAAGTATTATACAATTTAGAGTATAATTTGTTTAGAGTAAAAGTTATAATTTAGGATTTAGGACTTAAAACCTTAAACCCTAAAAATATGAGGTTGAAAAATTTTGTGCTATATAAAAAAAAATAATGTTTAGTAAAAATGCTATTTTGTCTAAAAAATAATATTATTTGCGAAAAAAACTTCATTTAATATTATTTATGAGAATTGCCTTATAAACTTTAACTATTAAATTTGCTGGAGTATTTTTATAAAGGTAAAGAATAATACTACTAATTAGTTTCTTCTTTGGAAAATGGGTTCTCTTTTTATTAATGGATTTTCTTTCTACTGAATGACTACAAAATTGTTTATGAGAACAACTATAAGATTACAACACAGAAGAAATCAATTTTAGCATATATAAACCTCAGACCATCGACTCTGCAGTTTAATATATTGCGAATTTAGTTATGATCAGGACTCACGATACGTCATAATTAATTAAAGGAGGTGTAAAACAACATAAGGAAATGCAGCCTTTTTTAATAGTTTTTAAAACACATAAAAATATCAGTGCACGGTATACGAATTGCATCCAAGAATTATCTAATGTTAAATAAATTACTGATATTTTCAATATCTCAAATCTCAGTTCACCACTAGAAACGGATAAAACGTAGTATTATATGGTTGCTAGTTAGGTACGAAACAAAACTTGATAACAAATTAGTTTCAAATTGTTGTTCAGTTATCGTTAGTAGATCGCTAATTAATGATATATAGTTTGAAAATGTTTGATATCAATGATAACTTCCATTGATAATTAACAATAATTTAACAATTTTTAAACAATTTCCGGATGTCATCAAATATATAATGGTTAATATTCTATCAATTCAGAACAAATTGTTTGACTAAACGTTTTTCTAATGGTTTTAAGATCTTAATGTAAAATTTTACTAGAAAAGTATATAATTTACCATTATTTGAAATTAATAAAAGAATACGTAAAATAATTCCAATGGTCATTCTGTTCTTAAGGTGTATAATAGAAAATTCGTTTTTTTTTAATTTAGAAAGAAAATGTCAAAAAAAAAAAATTATACTAAAACAAAAATATATATTGTGTTGAAATTGTTTTTGTTGGGAAATGTTAAATGTATTGGCCATGATTATGAGACATGGATATAGACGCACATTAAAGAAACCACCAAGCTCGCCCTTTTGATTGAAACTATTATATTATGTGAGAGTTACATTAACCATCAAGAAAAGATTCTGAGACTCCGATTAGGTATTACACGTCTTGGAGTATCATTTTAAATGTGAAGTTAATGAAAAGAGTAGGTATCAGAAATATTGTATTCAATATTGTAGTAAATATTTATGCACATTAGGACTTAGTTAGCATCCTACAATTAAGATGGCTGTGGGAATCCATGGACCTTTCCAAGTCCTATCTAATAACAGTTGCCTAAGTCAAAAGTTTAAATAATTGTTAATTATTGTGTATACAAAGTCAATTAATAAAAAACTTATAAGAGCTAAGGACATATTGCTGACGAACAGTTGCATTCGTAACGTTACTCGATCTATTTTATAAAGTGACAAGACACGAAACTAACCAATTTCATGTTCTAAACTTTGCTTTCAACTATTTATGCTGGTGAGATCGTAGATAAATGATATTGGGCTGTCAGCTTAAATAAACTAACGTAAAAATACTGAAAGTCTTTTAACGGAAAACTATGCTATCAACTCAAAATTTGCAAATAATCTCATGGATTTCATTCAACTTAATTGATTGTTGTGTTAGTATTGTTTAGTTAATATAATATCTCTAAACCAGCGAAAGTCACAGGTTTCAAAACTAAACCCATAGTACTGGTGCATTTATATAAATATTGCGGAAGATTTGTATTTCTAGTAAGCATGTATTTTCTTAGAGCATCTCCAATAGAAAGTTTTAAGATGGGGTTGTTATACTATTTTAAAACTAATAAATTAATATGAGGTTTTTACACTATTCATTAAATTGTTTCTAAAAACTCTTAACTAAAAGATTTTTGTAGGGGTTTTAATAAAAATTTGTTACACTATTCAATTATTCATTAATATTTTAATTTTTTTTTTGTTTTTAGAACCCCATCTTAAATCTTCTTATTGGAGATGGTCTTAGTTACATTGTCTTTACTTAAACCAAGATATATTGTACTGATGACAAAAATAAAATAAAATAATATTTATATATACTAGATTAGAACCCGTATGATGGACGGATTTTAAAATATTAAATTAATTTTTAAAAAAAGTTAAACCAAAATTTATTATAGGTGACATATCTTAATATATATTTTTATGCATATCTTGAGCTATATAACTAAAAATAATTGATTTTCACGACGTTTTTTATTTTATGATAGTTAATTCTCTAATCCACTCTACCACTTTTAATCTCAAATATAAACTCCACCATCTTCCTCGCTCTTTCACATCTATATATGTATATAAGAAATGCTTTAAAAAAAAGAAAAGTTTTAATCTTCTCTAATGTCAAGAACCAAGAAATTTAAAAGTAAAAGTCTATTTTATTAATTTCAACGCATTTAGGATTAAACGTGTTTAATGCTTTAAAATATTTTTAAAATATTAATCTTCTCTAACGTCTAGAGCCAAGATACCATGTATTTAGTTTAAGCAAAGTTAATGATTGAATTCGAGAGAGAGTTTTTAGTTCTTATTTTTGATTAAGCAAAAATAATAATACAATTATTTTAATATATGTCAGAATCTCATCGATCAACTAACATGTATCTTCATTGTGTTATTTATAGTTTAATTGTATATCTATATTAGAAAATAAATAAAAATATACATTTGATCATGCACTTAATTTTAGTTTTTTTTGTTTTTACTTTTTATTAAGTAAAAATAATAATACAATTATTTGTATACATGTCAGAATCTCATTGATTAACCAACACGTATCATCATTGTATTATTTATAGTTTAACAGTATATTTATTTTAGAAAATAAATAAAAATATTTATTTTTCATGTATTTAATTTTTTTTTTTGGTTTTTGTTTTTGATTAAGCAAATATAATAATACAATTATTTTTATACATGTCAGAATCTCATCGATCAACCAACATATCATGACCCTGTTATTTATAATTTAAAAGTATATATATGTTGATTATTGAATTTTCTTTTACTAATAATAAAATGAATTTTAACTTTATTTTATAAGATTATAATCCTTTTTTAAATTAGAAAAACATATTTTTTAATTTTAAAATGAAACTAACCTTCTCATCAAATAAGAGGATATTTATTCTTATTGATTCATTGTTTTGTTCAGATTTCTTGCCTCCTAATTTCCTTTTTAAATTGTAAAAATGTTAAAATATTATTTTATTTTTATTAAACACGTTTTTATTTTTTTTGTTACTATATTAGTTGACGTTTCTTTATATATATATATATACAAAATTAGAATTTCTTTATAAAAAATAAAATGTAGATATATCATAATATAATATTTAGTTAATTAAACATATTTTTGACGAAATTATTATCTTTCCTTTATATTTCTATTCTTTTTTAAAATTTTAAAAAAATTTAAAATTTTCTTTCTAAAATGTAAATATGTCAGCATATTATTTTATTTTTATAAATACGTTTTAGTTTTTGCTGCTATATAAAAGTGAAATTTTTGTATAGAGATAATTAGAATTACTTTACTTTTATTTTTATTGATAATTAATAATTTTATTTAGTTAAACACTTATTAAAATGAATAAGACTTCTTTCACATAACTGATCTCCAAATTTTTTAAGAAGAGAATTGTGTACAGAATCTTGAATAGTATTGTCCTACATAAGAGTTAAAATTGGGTTATAATTATATAATATGTTGTTTAATTTAGTAGTACATATTTTTTAATTTAACAATAAAACTAACTTTTTCATCAAATAAGAGTAAATTCGTTCCTATTAGCTTTTTTTTTTTCCAGATCTTGCCTCCCACTTTCTGATTGGATGATTTATGGTACGATAATATGAGCATTTCTGTTGAGTTGATCTAATGTCAAAAACTCCCTGATGATGTTTAAAATTTCATAAATCATTGTGTTATTTATAAATTAACAATATATCTATATTAGAAAATAAATAAAAATATATATTTTATTCAATAAAATTAATTTTTTCATCAAGTAAGAGTAAATTCATTCATATTAGTTAACAGGAAAAAACTGAAAATAAAATAGATACATAAGATAGGGGTTTAGATTTTACTTTCAGTTTTATATTTGTCTAATCAATAACTAAAATTAAAAAATTATTTAAAAATAAATACAAAACTGAAAATAAAATATAAACCCCTATCTTAAGGAACAAAAACAAATTAAACAATAATATGTTAATTTATTTAATTAATAATAAAATTATAAAGTATATTTAAAAGAAAAAAAAAACACCTAAACGTTGTTAATTTATATAATTTTATTATATAAATCTTGATTGGAGAATGAATAAAACTGATTTAATATAATCCAATCTAATTAAATATTCTAATTGGTTAAGTAATAAATAAATTTAGGAGATGATCCAATATGCAGTTTTGCCGGGTTTATCAAATAAGAGTTACATATAATTGACATAAGATAAGAAATTGGTTAGAAAAATGCATGATATTCTTAGTTTATGAAACCAAGAAACAACATCTATTTTGGACATCAAATTTAAGTAAATATTTTATAATTGCTTTTTTATTTTATTTTAGTTTCCAATAGTCTTAAAATTTCCTTTTTAAATTGAAATATATCAAAATATTATTTTTGTGTTAAATACGTTTTTTAAATATCTTTATTATTGAAAATTAATATTTTTATTTAATAGTTATTAACTTTCCTTTTATATTTGTATTTCTTTTTAAAATTACCGTAACTTTAATTTATTTTCCTTTTTTTGATAATTAATGTTTTTATTTAGTAGTTATTAACTTTATTTTTAAAATTATCATAAACTTTAAATTTTCCTTTAAAATTTATACATGTATTATTATTTTTTGTTAAAATGATTTTTATGTTTTGTTACTATAGAAAAGTTGAATTTAATTTTTATAAATATGTAAAAATTAGAATTAATTAATTTTTCTTTTTTATTGATATTACTAATTTTATTTAAATAAATAAATATCAAAATCTGATTGTTTAAATTGACACTTGTCATGATCTGGTGAATGACTAATTTTAAATCATTCATCTTTATACAATAAGATAACCAACAAGATACATATGGATGCAATTTAAACTTTGCATTGTGGAAACTTATCTTAAATTAGAAAAGAAAAACCAAAATAACTCATTTAAGACAAGAAATATATCATCACCTATAGACTATATGATTCAAGAAAAAATATATCGTAAAATGTTTGTACTTGTGTCTAAACTAAGAAAAACATAAATTTTAACAAAAATCAAAATATTAAAAATAGTTAGATGAAAATTGCTAACTTTGATTTATAAAAATCGATGAGCATACAAAGCACAATAACAGCAATGGTCTATTCATAAACCTGGGGTATCTTTTGGTACAGTGAATTATGTTGATAACTAAATCAAATATATACCCCTTTTTTATGATTTTAGTTTTCCTATAACAACAAAAACAAGTTACGTAAAATTGCTCATAACAAGTAATATATAGTATGTGTATATATATTAATATATATATATACTGTTTATTGTTAATTGCAGTATTTTTTATTTATTCAGAGTATTATTTTTATCCCAAATGAATATTGGCACGATCATGCTATTGATGTAAGCTATATATTATAATAGTTTTGATATAGAAAATCGATATTGAAATTTGGTTTTTGTGTTGTTTAAAGTTGAATTAGCATGTCCCTGAAAAATCATTGTATGTGGGATTGTGTTAAAAGAGACCTAGTCCATCATACAATTACGCGGCGTTTTTTTCTAACAAAGTAGAATTACGCGGTGCTAAACTTCTAAACCTTAGCGGACCGGCATGGTGTTTGTATCTAGCAATCAAAAACGATGGGATGTACCTCCAAAAGTCAAGCGTTGACCGTTGAAAGCCGACAAGGTCTCCTAATTGAAGGGGAGGCTGGCCATTTCCGTAAACGGAAACAGTACTTTCAGTTGTACTATATGTGGAGCCTACGTGGCTCTTCTTTTCTGGTCAACTTCTCTTCACGAGCTATGAAAAACAGATCAACTAATCATTCATTTCTTTTCCAAATTCAATTATTTTTCTTTTAATTCATGTTTTTAATACTAAGTCGCATTTGTATTTAATGAGAGACCTTCATATATGACAAATGCATGCATGATCCTGAATTATTGCTCAACTCTATTAGACTATAACCAGTAACTCCTAGTTTTTTTTAGTATTTGATTATTTTCTAACGTCTGTCTATTTTTGTTTTGAAAATAATACTTTCTGTTCTCACAAATTAGCTTCATGTACCAAGTAAGAAATAAGATAAATTTACAACAACAAAAAACGACACCGGTGTCAGCCAGAATACAGTTGTTCATGTGGTGATCAAGAGATTTGAACTAATTAAAACGAATAATATCAAGGATTCGGAATATGTCTTTCACATAAATAATCAACGTATTTTAATATTATATTCTGTATCTCTGTGTAAAAATTACGACAAATCATTTCAACCAAAAAAAAAAAAAATCTTCTAGGAGAAAACACATCTTGTTTTTTTTATTTTAAATATTTTGTAGATCATATCAATTACAATGACAACTACATTAGCTTGGACAAGGCGATGCTTGGAGTTTCCATGTTTTTGAAAGTACCGTAAGTAGACATTTTGTGATACATGTTACTATCATTCTCATTTCAACGCACCTAAATTCTACATTTGTCCGCTGTTTATTGGTTTTATAGGTCAATTCTCTAGCCAGGAAGCTATATAAAACAAATACAATTTCCAAAATCAACTACTCCGATCCGTATATATGTCAAACAATAATAGAACATTGATCTAAAGGAAAGACATAAAGTCCTAGCAAACACGTGATAAATACTTTTCTAGTAGAAATACTAAAACATATATTTTAGAGAATTCTACATTAAACTTGGAAACTTCGAATATTATATCACAAAAAAGTGTAGTACTTTTTAAACTACTATTTTAGTAGAAATACTAAAATCGTATTTTAGAGAATTCTAAATTACTTCGAAACTTTGATTCTTTGAATATAATATCACTAAAAAAATGTAGTACTTTTTAAACCCAAAAATAAATTAAGCTAAAGTAAGTAGTGGATAATGGTAAAGATTTGTTACATCTGCAAAATGCATGTAGTACTTTTAACCCAAAAAAATTAAGCTAAAGTAAGTAATGGTAAAGATTTGTTACATCTGTAAAATACATGTAAGTATTAAGCTCTTTAACAAAAAAAAATCCATGTAAGTTGATGACCATTAGGAATTTAGGACTTAGGAGGATTATGCCGAAAACAACTGATGGGCCAATAATAAAGGCCCATTTATAGACTAGTATCTAAAATGGCCCATTAGTGGTATACCGTAGCAAGTTAGAAAACACGAAACTGGATCGGTTAATAAACTTAATGAAGGAGTAGAAGAAGAAAAAAATATATCTCGTTGACAAAACAAAATACGATTCTAGGCAATTTCCGATTCCTCGATCATTCATTTGCTGTAAAAGTATAAAGATTGGGTATTTTGATTACGATTTCAATTTTCTCCAGTATCGAAATCGCTTTAGCTGATCAGTGGATTCTACGAACAACCATGTTCAATTTCTGGTAAACATCAACAACTCCATGATCTGATTAGGCTTATTGTTTCTTCGTGATTACACAATCTTTTACGTTAGCTATATTATGTTATTTTTTAAATTTAATTTTGATTTATGATCCTTTTTGGAAATTCAGATTTTTGTGTTATGGGTATGTCTCTTTGTGATTAAGGAACTCTGCTTTTGTTAGTTACTTTGATGTTGATAAGTTTTGATTTTTGCTTACTTGATTTCTCTATAACCACTTATTTAGGGGTTTTTATTTTTACATCTTAGTGTATAATCTTCCTTGAAAGCTGTGTTGAATAATTCAATTTGAGTTTTCATAAATAAAAATAGTTAACTTCTCAATTGATGTGATGCATTTGTTGGTTGTAGTCTTTAAAAGCACCTCATTTATTATGACCATGAATGTTAGTGTATTAAGATGTTGTATATTCGATCTTGGAACAATGTTAAGGTATTTGAGAAAGTTTTTGTGTGTTCAATGCAGGGGGTCAAAAGAACAACAACAAGGACAGTCTCGTCCTTCTTCAGAAGGGTCTCCACAACCATGGTATTCCCCGTCTTTAGTCACCTCGCCTAGCTCATCCCGGCCTCAAACATCAGGGCAGATTCCATCATATGTTTCACCTGGTGAAGCCGCGGGTATTATTTCGGTTTTAAAAGAAAAAAGGTTAGCTTTCAAATTCCTTAAAATCCATTTTGTTTGCCTTTTCTGTGCATGTTATGTGTCACACATTTGGTTTTTGAAAGTCTTTGTGATTTTGGTGTTATGTTGCTAATTCAAAGGGATTCGATTTCTATACTTGTCATTATAAGCTTAAACTCGTTACTCAAATCGTGTCTTCTTCAAATACCTTTTGATCTAGTGTGGATGAGCTTAGGAAGCTTCTGTCTGACAAGAATGCATATCAACAGTTTCTTCACTCGCTTGACCAAGTCACAATTCAAAACAATGTAAGTAAAAATCATCCGTTGTCTTAAGAAATGTAGCTTCTTCACTAAAATTACGTCTTTGAGATGATATAACATTGTGATTTTTTTGGTTATGTTTATCAGATCAAAGAAGAGCTTCGCAAAGAAACATTACATATAGCAAGTGAGTTCTCATAAGACTTTATTATAACAACACAAATCCTATTTTCATTTGAGAAATCTATAACATTCATGCTATAACATAACAGGAGAGAACTTGGAGAAGGAACCACAGATAGTGGAGCTCAGAAACCAAGTGGGTTATATTATTTCATATTATGAATGAGTTATCGATTATGTGAAACTTTCTGACCATCTGCAAAAATCATTTTATTAACAGTGCAGAATAATTCGTACATCTGAGCTTGCAACTGCTCAAGAGAAGCTTAATGAGCTTGAGAATCAAAGAGATGAGATTCTCAAATTCTACTCTCCAGGCTCTCTTCTTCATAGACTTCAAGGTCAAAAAAATTAGTTGCTTCACTCATGTGTAACAAAATTATGTACATCGGTTTCTAAAACACAGTCCTCGTTTAATTTGTTCGTCGCAGATGCTATGAACAGTGTCGATGAAGAATCAGAGGAGCTGCAACAGAAGTTCATGGAGAAGGATATTGATACAGCTGCGTTTGTGCAGAAATACAAGAAGCTAAGAAGCAAGTATCATCGAAGGGCTTTGATTCATCTCGCTGCTAAAACTTCATCTATTGGTTGAAACAAAGGAAGCTTGCTTATTGGTATTTCCTGAACTCGATGTGTAAGTAAGTAAAAGAAGCAAAGTTTATTGATGTTTCTAACACATGTTGTGATTTCTGAATCTTCTTATATTATTATTTCTGGTTCTGAATCTTTTTGTGTTTGTTATTGGTTCTTCCTCGTTTGTGTGTGTGAAACATCGCATGGAATATATATGTGTAATGAAACTTAATAGAGCTTACATTTACAACTTAAGAAATATTTTCATTATGATACTAAACTAATGCACACTTTCGATAAATATAGTTCAAATATTTTTCTTGCATAAATTAGGAAGGTGAGGGTGACGTGGCATGTATACAATTTCGTCTTCGTTTGGGAAAAACATACCACAATTTACCAGCCTCATTCTTTGACGTGCTTTTTGGATCATGACCTAGACCGACTCACCACTTCACCAGTAAGTCAAATTTTTAGTAATAATTAAAGTTTATCTAACTTTCGTCTTTCGCTATGTTTTGTTTTTCCAAAATCGGAATACTAAGTTCCCGACGCCTAACCAAAACAATAGTTCATCGTCTTACGTTATTGATTCGGTTTTGTAACACAATCGTTATGATTTACAACATATGCTTTAAAATTTTTGACGCATCTGTTAAAAGGAAAAAAATATGAAGAAATGTTGGGTTTTCTCATTTAACAAAAAAAAAAACATTTCTTGCAAGTATCTGAATACTCGATGGTTGGTCATAAAACTCCTTACGGGTGGTGACTAATTTAATAATCCCGGGTAACATAAAACTGGTCAGAAAAATTGTCTAAAAGATTTTATTTGGCGTATAAGAAACACATGTTCTCACAATAAATAATAGCGGGGAATAAACAATTTGGTTGCTCCAAATCCAAATCCAATGCTCTTAATACCTTAACCAACATCCTTTATTTAAAAATTTCCCGGATTATTTGCTCTTTATATACTTTCATAACCTTTGTCTAATTGAGGAAATTAAGTAAAGATTGAGTAAAGAGAACAAGGACGACGAAACCATATACATCAATTGTTAATTTACAAATATCGAACCGAACCAAACCAAACTAAACCAAAATCAATCATCTGGAATATATATATTTCCTTAAGTCCCCACTATCTCCGCTTAAACATTTCAGAAAACGTTCTCTTCCTTTTTCTCTCTCTCTCTCTTTCTGACAGTTCTTTTTGTTTTCCTGTCTCTCTCGCTCGATGCGAAGAATCGAGGACTTGTTCTCGCTATTCGCAATCTTGTATTTATTAGGAATAGTAATCAGCATCTCAACGAGCTACTTGAATGCGTATCTTTCGCCTCCTGATGTTGGCGGTGGCGTTAACCGCCGTGACTGGGTTTGCAGCATCGCCGTTTCACTCGGCGTTAACCCAATACGGAGCTGGTACCTCCAAGATTCTACCTTTAGAAAGAGCTTTTCCTCTCGACGAGCTTGTTGAGCTGAGTGAACTCAGGACGCGTGATCGTGTACGGCACGCGCGAATCTTACTCGGCGGTGGTGGTCGTAGAAGCTCCGTTGGTGGAGTCGTGAACTTCCCAGTTCAAGGCTCTTCTGATCCTTACCTCGTCGGGTAATTTCCTCATCTCAGAAGTTTCTTTTCTGATTTCTTGCTCCAGCCAGAAATCAGAAATATCTTACCTTTTTTGCTGTCTCAATCAGTATTCACATTGATTTAGGATCGTTTTCATCAAATTCTGTGATGAAACTGAAAGATTTAGGGTTTTCAAAGTTTTTATTTTTTCGTTTGGCTTTATCTTTCTGAGTTAGGATTTGAAGTTACTGCTTAGAAGGTTTTGAATTTCAAAAAAGTAGATTTAAAGAAGTTATCAATAATGGGGATCTTTATTCATTTAGTCTCCTTTCTTTTTCTTTGTTGCAGCTCCAAAGACGACTATGTATGTCACACTATTGGGTTTTATCAGCTTTTTGTTTTGTTTTGTGGACAAATCTTTCTTTTATGTGATATGTATTCTGTTTCTTGGTAGGCTTTATTTCACAAAGGTCAAATTGGGTTCTCCACCTACAGAATTCAATGTTCAGATTGATACTGGAAGTGATATCTTGTGGGTTACTTGTGGTTCTTGCAGTAATTGCCCTCACTCTAGTGGACTTGGAGTAAGTAGCTTTCTCTTAGTTTTTACTTTGTTGTGGGATCAGCATTAGAGAAAAAGTGTGAAGTGCTTATTCTCTCCTTTATCTTTTCCAAATTCATTTCAGATCGAGCTTCATTTCTTTAATGCTCCTGGTTCCTCTACTGCTGGCTCTGTTACTTGTTCAGATCCGGTTTGTTCTTCAGTTTTCCAGACAACAGCTGCACAATGCTCTGAGAATAACCAGTGTGGTTACTCCTTTCGCTATGGCGATGGAAGTGGGACTTCAGGTTACTACATGACTGATACGTTCTATTTTGATGCGATTTTGGGACAATCTATGACTGCAAACTCATCTGCTCCCATTGTTTTCGGGTGAGAGCTTTTCTTAGTGTATGGCTGATTACAGGTTTTAAACTTTGTGAATGAATTTGTTGCATTTTCCAACAGCTGTAGTACCTTCCAATCTGGGGACTTGACAAAGTCAGAAAAAGCAGTTGATGGAATATTTGGTTTTGGCAAGGGAAAGTTGTCAGTTGTTTCTCAGTTGTCGTCACGAGGGATCACACCGCCAGTGTTTTCTCATTGCTTGAAAGGAGATGGTAGTGGAGGTGGTGTCTTTGTCCTTGGCGAAATATTAGTCCCAGGAATCGTTTACAGTCCTCTTGTCCCATCACAGTAACCTCACTAACCTCTTCTTTAATTTTCCACTCTTGGACTGTTTCTTTAACTGTATAATGCTGTCACAACCTGAAACTATGATAAGTCTCTGTGTTAGTCTAATCCATAAGCATTATCTTTAGCAAAGGTGGTTTGTAACTGTGTTTTGAAATCGTTGAGTGGAATGTGGTGCTGATAAGAATCTGTTTTATCTTTTGACTTATGTACTACAGGCCTCACTATAACTTAAATCTGTTGAGCATTGACGTGAATGGACAGATGCTACCCATCGATGCAGCTGCGTTGGAAACATCAAATACCCGTGGGACTATTGTTGACACAGGAACCACTTTAACATATCTGGTGAAAGAGGCTTATGACCCTTTTCTCAGTGCTGTAAGTTTGTGTATATCTTGTGTGTTTAGCATGAGATTTATGACTTTCACATCATGATGTTTTTTGTTTTTGTTTCGTATCTGCAGATAACAAACAGCGTTTCACAGTTGGCAACACCGATCATGTCTAATGGAGAGCATTGCTATTTGGTCTCTACTAGGTATGGGCCTCATCTATTACTGCAATGTTCAAATCATTCTCTCTAGATCAAAGTTAAGGAGATAGTTTTCTTGGCTTTGTGTGTTTTGTGCAGCATAAGTGATCTGTTTCCTACGGTTAGTCTTAATTTTGCTGGTGGTGCATCAATGATGTTAAGACCTCAGGACTACTTATTTCATTTTGGTTTCTATGTAAGCTCCTCTTCTTGTTATACATAAAACTAGTTGAACTATAATAGTAATCTTCTTTACTTGGTCTCTCCTATCTAACAGGATGGTGCGTCCATGTGGTGCATTGGTGTTATGAATGCTCCGGAAGAACAAAACATTTTAGGAGGTAAGGCACAGAGCTTTAAAAACTGATGATTCCAGCAAATTTTTATGTCCTATATTGTTTTGCAGATCTTGTACTTAAAGATAAAGTGTTTGTGTATGATCTTGCTCGGCAACGGATTGGATGGGCAAACTATGATTGTAAGTATATATAATCTTATAGTCATGTCAGACTATCTTCATCTGAGCTTATAAACTTGTGATTTGTTTTGACAGGTTCGATGTCTGTGAATGTATCGGTAACTTCAGGAAAGGATATTGTAAACTCAGGGCAGCCATGTTTGAGCATCTCAACAAGGAACATGCTCTTAAGATTCTTCTATAGCATCTTATTGGCTCTACTACTTTGTATGTTCATCTCCTTGACGTAAATTTGTAGAGTTTGTTTTAGAGTAGTGTAGGCTGATTTTGTTTGAGTTCCTTTGATTCTTTTCACGATTATCATCTTTTGTAGTGAGTAGAGTGCTTTTGTAATTGTAGATAAGTCTCCTTGTGAAGAAAATATGATTCCTTGTGGCCTATTAACTCAAATATTACAGCATGAGTTTCTGTAATTCCTTGGTTATATATTATTTTTTAACTAGAATTTTTTTTTGTGCAATAGAAGTTCTTGTTTTGAGGAAATACATTTATTTATCAAAAAATAAACTTGTACTAGGTTACAGTTGTAACGCATAATACTTGGAAAACATAAATTCTGATGAAGGGTTCAAAATTTGGAGTTTGTTGTTTAGTTACTATATGCTAGTGAAGATATTCTCAGTGAAAAGATTAAATATTAAAATCCTAAGATCTTTTAATGAAAGTAAAAAAGGAAGAATGGGTCTTGCAAGGAATCTTATTGTTTGAGTAATATCCCATCATGGGTCACAACATATCGTTAAACCAAAAGTATGATTATTGTAATAGATAATTAAGTTTCTATGCATCTAAAAATATGTTAGTTAACCTATAAATTTATATTTCCGGATAATAATTGTCATTGTTACTAAATTCACTAATGCTAAACTTACTGAACTATTTATTATCTTGGCCATTGTTACTATATATATACACTGTTGTCTCCCACTCTCCGGACTTCGATGACCATGAAAAACTAAGCAATTACAACAAAAATTCATATCAACTATAATATTTTCATAATTCGGTTTACGAAATTAAGGAATTCACAGAGTTAGTTTTAACAAAATCCAAAACAAAGTGTATTAATTAGTCAAAATTTAACAAACAATTTCAGAGTAATTAATGAAACGGCACGAGTCGCGACGAAACGCCACCAAACAAACGCAACTGAACAGAATATAAAGCTCTGCAGAGAGGAATAATGGCCTTTCTTTTACCACACCCTACCAACTTTCGCTTTTACATTTTTGTCATCTTCTCTCCCTCTCTCTCCGTCTCTCGTCGTTTTGTGCATTGTGTTTCCTCCGAGGAATCAGAGCAAAAATGGCGGCTATTCACGTTGCATTTCCTCCGGCGAATGCTTCTTCTAGTTCGAATTCTACACTAACGGCGTCGCTTTACGTCGGAGACTTACACCCTAGCGTCACCGAAGGCGCACTCTACGACGCGTTCTCCGAGTTCAAGAGCTTAATTTCTGTTCGTCTCTGTAAAGACGTCGCTACTGGTCGCTCTCTCTGTTATGGCTACGCTAACTTCCTCTCGCGTCACGAAGGTATAATGTTTCTTCTATCTCTTTGATTTTGATACTCTCTTTCTTTTTTTCGGATTTTGTTTGGGTGATTTAAGGCTACGAATATGCGTTTTCGTCGATTATCTTCGTCTGCTTCATGTTCGCTTTATCATCGTTCGTTTGTACACTTGGATTGAGATAATCGGTGGAGTTTGATGCAATCGTTCCTATATTTAGCCGATTTTCCTAATCTTCATTGATTTATGAAATTGTACGGTTTTTCTCCATGAGTTTTTGCGAATCGTGTTATTTAGCCTAATCACGCCTTTGATTTCTGGTGTTTGCTGAGATTTACGTTTGATACGAGTTACTTAGTCTAGAAAACATGGTATTGAACTTCAATGTTATATACAGTGATGATTTGTTTGGTTATTGCTTGTGATTTGGTTGAACTTACATTGTTTGATAGTGTATCGTTTACCTTAACTGTGCAGCTAATCTTGCTATCAAGGAAAAGAATAACAGTACGTTGAATGGGAAAATGATTAGAGTAATGATGTCAGTTCGAGCACCTGATGCTAGGAGAAATGGAGTTGGAAATGTCTTCGTTAAGGTAGACATTTAATTTCGGTTAATTTCTTATGAAAAAGGTGTTGGTTTCTTTGTGGTGATAGTGATTATCGTTGTCATTTTGTTAGAATTTGCCTGAGTCAATTGACAATGCGGATCTGCAAGATATGTTCAAGAAGTTTGGGAACATTGTTTCCTGTAAGGTTGCAACTTATGAAGATGGGAAGAGTCGGGGGTTTGGTTTTGTGCAATTCGAGCAAGAAAATGTTGCAAGTGCTGCTATTGAGAGTTTAAATGGTACTGTTGTTGCTGACAAAGAGATGTAAGACTTTCTTATTCAATGGTTTCTACATTTTGTGTTTGAGGACTATTTTTTGAATGAGAGATCTGACTTCCACCATAATGTTTTTATCAATGGTTTGTAATCTGAATCTTTGGGATAAATTTTATGCAGCTATGTTGGACAATTCAAGAGAAAAACTGAACGAGCTAAAGCTGAGGAAAAGTACACAAACTTGTACATGAAGAATCTAGATGCAAATATCAGTGAAGATGTTTTGAGGGAGAAGTTCTCGGAGTTTGGGAAAATTGTTAGCCTTGCAATTGCTAAGGATGAAAATGGAACATGTAAAGGATATGGTTTCGTCAACTTGGACAACCCAGAGGATGCAAGACGAGCAGTGGAAACATTGAATGGAACACAATTTGGTCTGACATATCTTTTTCTTTCATGAGACAAGAAACCGGCTTTAAACTCTTGCCAAGTTTTTTAATCGTTTTTCTTCTTTTGATAGGTTCAAAGAGTCTGTATGTAGGAAGGGCACAGACGAAAGCAGAACGGGAGCAACTTCTAAAGGACAAATTTGAAGAGGAACATAATGAACAGATGATGAATGTTAAGGTATGGGATATAGATGAAAGTCTCTGTTTGTTTGATATGATATATTGATATGATTGGTTGTTTCCAATTCTGAAATGAAGGTGTCAAACATATATGTGAAAAATATTGCTGGTAATGCTACTGAGGAGGAGCTGAGAAAACACTTTAGTCAATGTGGGACAATCACTTCAGCTAAGATCATGTGTGATGAGAAAGGAAAAAGCAAGGGGTTTGGATTTGTGTGTTTCTCAACACCTGAAGAAGCTATTGACGCTGTGAAAACCTTTCATGGTAAGTTGCAGGTTCATATAGTAAAGTTATATAAATGATGCAATTTAAACATAGCTCTTAAGCGCATCTAACATATGATGATCTTAATGCGTTGCAGGGCAAATATTTCATGGGAAACCACTATATGTGGCTATTGCTCAAAAGAAAGAGGACAGGAAATTGCAGTTACAGGTAAAATTTGGCAATAGTGTGGGAGCAGGAGGAAAGACTACTTCAGTTGCTGTCATACGAGGAAGATCTCCTCCACTCTACTACCCAAACACTCAATCGGGTGGGAAGGTATGTCAACCATATCCACCTATGGGGATGTCTACTAACGTGATCTATCCATCATATCCTACCTCTCAAGCAGTCACATATCCTCCAATGGTATATATGTATATGATTCTTATATATTGAAATAGGATTCATTACTTTGATAATGTGTTGACGTAAATATATGTGTCTGGTAGGTTGGTAATGCGCCAGGAAATAATATGCAGAACATGAGTGGAACGTTGAATGGAAACGCTGTTTCATATGTGCCACAAGTGTATCATCAATCTACTCAAATGCATCCTTTGTCAACAGATTTTTCTTACCAGCAGGTATTTCCTTTCTTGGTTTTCTTTTACCACTGTAAGATGCTTCAAATTAACTTTAATAAAGCAGCAGCAGCAGAAAAAATCCTATGGTTCGATGAAAGAAATGAATGAAGATACCCGAAGAAGACAATCTGGAACAGTTGAGATGCAGAAGCGAAAGCTCGGAGAGCAACTCTATCCTCTTGTCGAGAAATGATATGGTGGTGTTTTTGATTAGATTCTTCATTATATACTCATATTTGATTTTAAATATTCAGTGACCTTATTTTATCATTTTCTTGGTACAGCCCCAACTTGCTGCCAAGATCACAGGGATGCTTTTGGAAATGGACAACTTGGAACTGCTTGTTTTGCTGGAATCATCAGAGTACCTAGCTGCTAAAGTCGATGAAGCATTTGAAGTCCTGAAGTCTAAGAAAAAGCTCACTGGTTCAAACATTCATCGTTCTGAATAAATGGCGTCTGGCGTTTCGATTAAGTGACAGACAAAATGGAAAACTAGTTACCTCGGTTTCTGCACAAAAACTCTTGGATTCTTTTTTTTTTTTTTTTTTTTTCTTTTGCAGTTTGTGGATGAATATTGTAGTATGGTTTTATTTTCTCGTGTGAAATACGTTTTCATAAATAATTGCCATGACTACTATAGCAAAGAAAACAAATTACACGCTAGAACAAGATCTTCTCGAATGAAACATTTGTTGTTCCTCAGGTTCCACTGTTATAGAATGCCTTCCGAAACATCTTTCTTCTGGTTTTGTTAATTTTCCCTTCTCGTTTCCTTCAACCCATTTCTTCAGCTTCTTCATCAACCTCTTCCTCCTCGAAGTTTCATGAAGATGATGATGATTATTATGATTAACTTCATGATGTTTATCAGCTACTGCCAATGCCAAAGCATCCACTTGTTCATCTTCCAAATTCAACTCTTGCAAGTTTCCGTTTGGGGAAAACATGACTTCCCCATAATTAGTTCCGTTTCGTATAACCTCGTGCCTCAAACAAGCATTGCTCCATCTCAGGTTAATCACTTCCTTCACTCCATTCGCATAATCCTTTTTCAGTTCCTCGTGCTCTTCTAATACCTTTCTATAATCTTCTACACTCACCATCTGCACAAAACCAAAAAGCGTGCTAATCAACATAGAATACATTGAATCACTAAATGTGAAACCCAAAAAAATTAATACTAACCTCTGACTTTGAGCTTGAAGACTTCTTGGATAATTCTTCCTTTTCCTCTTGCAACACATCAACATAAGTTTTAAGATCTTTAACTTCATTTTCAAGTTCTTTCACAACGTTATTCTTAATCACCAATTCATCCACAGACTTCAATAACTCCTTTTTCATGATAATAGTCCTCATGTTCTTCTCGTTCACAACGCTGTATAATTGCTTTGATTTTCTCCTTAGCATCTTTGCTTTCCCCTCAAGCAACCAATTCTTTGATCTCAAGTCTTGGATTTCTCCCACCAGTTTGAGATACACAATCACCAAATCATGACCCCTCTTGTATTCTTCCTCCATCGCCAAAACTTCTTTACGGAAAAAATCCAACTGAGATTCCTCAAGACTCAGCATGCTTTTATGCTCCATAAGCACGACTTCTTGATCTTTCAAGTTACAATACTTTTCAAAACGCAACTCCATCTCGTATTCTTTCCTCTGAAGCTCCTCGAACTTCATCGTGCTCTTTCCGGGATGAAGAAGGCTCTGGATTTCTTGCAGAATAAGTTATCTCATTGTGCTCTTTCCGGGATACAAACCTGGCCAAGATCAAACCAGTTGCTGATATTACAAGAGCAACACCAATTCTCAGAATCATCGGCTTCATAGTTCCCCCTCCTTCTCTTGAACCTGAACCATCCATCAACTGTTACTTTCAATTCCAAAAAATTTCTTTATGACTATAAGAGTTTTCTACTTTCGGTTGTATGATCGAAACCCAGATCAGAGACTTTTTATAGGACATGTGAGGGTTTGATCAAAATTTAAATGTTATAAACGAATCAGTATTTTAAACAAATTTTATTCTCTAGTATGAGACATATCTTGTAAGATTATTCTTTTCCCTTGGTTTGTGCCTTTTTGTTTCCTTTTATATTTGGTTTAGTGTTTTACTTTATAATAAAAATAATTGAGATCGGTTGCTTTTTGACCATTATTGCTTGCTTACTCGTTTGGGCATCAGATTCTCCCACTAATACGAAACACGTACCCACCACTCACACGTCTACATGCATGATAAACATGCGAGGCTGCAAGAAAGTATGATTTGTTAAATCCACCGTTTATTTTAATTTGTTTACACATGACAAACTAGTTTAGGTGCTTAATTACATGTAAACATATTTTCGTTTCGATTAAGAGACCATTATTAAAAAAATAGTAGCTAAAACTATAGAGCCTCGTAAAGAAAATGTAAAAAGACTATGCTGATCAGAATTGTTAAAACAATAGAAAAGGGACTACTACATTGATGAAACGAGAGCAAATAACAAATTAAAAACTTATAGAAAACATATATTGTACCAACTTCTAGAATGTAGTAATCACGAACTATATCTGCTACAACCGACCATCAATGCTTTGCTTCTGTCTTAAGTCCATGAACATTCAAGATCCATGCATGAAAATCCACGTGTCATGGTACATTCGTAGAAGATAAAACGATACGTGGCAGCTGTTGCGTCCCTGATATACCACGTGGTGTCTCCACAAAAACAGAGGATTTACTATAAGAAGCAACAAAAACAAGTAGAAAAATAGTCTAAAATCGCATAATCTTAACTCAGTTTTCTAAAGTTTTCAAGCAAATCAAGAAAAGCAAATGGCATCAGAGAAACAAAAGGCGGAAAGAGCAGAGGTCGCGGCAAGGCTCGCAGCTCAAGACTTGCATGACATCAACAAAGACGGTGGTGACGTCACGATGTATAAGGTAACGGAGAGAACAATCGAACATCCACCGGAACAAGAGAGACCAGGAGTGATAGGATCAGTGTTTAGGGCAGTGCAAGGAACGTACGAGCACGCAAGAGATGCCGTAGTCGGAAAAAGCCACGATGCGGCTGAGTCGACCAAAGAAGGAGCTCAGATAGCCTCAGGGAAAGCGGCTGGAGCGAAAGACGCAACAGTCGAGAAGGCAAAGGAAATAGCGGACCATACGGCGGAGAAGATGGGTGAGTATAAAGACTATACGGTTGATAGAGCTACAGAGGCTAAGGACAAAACTGCGGAGAAGGCAAAGGATACGGCGGAGAAGGCTAAAGAGGCTAAGGATAAGGCAGCTGAGAAGATGGCTGAGTATAAGGATTACACGGTGGATAAGGCCGTTGAAGCAAAGGATAAGACGGCAGAGAAGACCGGAGAGTATAAGGATTATACGGTACAGAAGGCGACGGAGGGAAAAGATGTTGGGGTGAGTAAGCTTGGAGAGTTGAAGGATAGTGCGGTGGACACGGCAAAGAGAGCTATGGGTTTCTTGTCGGGGAAGACAGAGGAAACTAAGCACAAAGCGCTGGAAACTAAAGATATTGCCAAGGTACGTAGTTTCTTTAAACGTTGTCTTCATGTAAATGAAGTATTGATAAAATAGTATTATGTTGTTTGGTGACGTAGGAGAACATGGAGAAAGCTGGAGAAGCAACGAGGCAAAAGATGGAGGATATGAGATTGGAAGGTAAAGAACTCAAAGACGAAGCTGGAGAAAAAGCAAATGAAGCATCTCAAAAGACTAGGGAGAGTACTGAGTCGGCAGCTGAAAAAGCCCACGAGACCAAAGATTCTGCTGCCGTTAGGTAAATAAAGAAATTTGTTAAATATTGTTACATTTTTTAAGTTTGAATGTAACAGATTTGATTTGATTTTTGTTGTGGTTAAATAATACGTATATAGGGGGAATGAAGCGAAGGGGAGTATACTTGGGGCATTAGGGAATGTGACAGAAGCCATAAAGAGTAAACTGACTATGCCATCGGACATTGTGGAAGAGACACGCGCGGCGCGTGATCATGGAGGTACGGGAAGGACAGTGGTTGAAGTGAACGTCGAAAATACAAAGCGGGGTAAGGTGGCGACATCCCTGAAGTCGTCCGATCAGATGACCGGTCAAACATTCAACGATGTTGGACGGATGGATGACGATGCTCGGAAGTAGGAAGGAAAGCTGTGAAATATCTGAAAAGGAAAATATAAAATGTTTTATTTGGGCCTTTTTGTTGTTTTGGATGGACCTGTTGTAGCCGATAACGTTTTCTGATATTTTATCTGTTTGTATTTTTATTTTGGAAACGAAAAACTTAACTTTCTATTTATCCAACTTTTTATGCCTAATCTTAAATTTCTCACTTGATTAGTGAATTCCTAGAGGATTAAAGTTAACTGCTTACAGTCTAGTAAACTCAAAAATGTAAGTTTTCTGTATTTTTGTTAAAACCAATGGTCCCTAAGTTTGGTTTGAACATGACACGCCACTTGAAGATTCTATATTATACTTTCTACTTTTAGTAACCAATATTTAGATATAGGCTTGTGCATTGTATTTAAGGGAAAATGCCCAAAAGACTAATCAACTGACGTAAGTGATTTGATATCTTCGACGTGAGATATTGTTTTGGCTTCTACGAATGACGATCATGGATTTATGTGGTATATTGAAAACATGGTAAACAAATGATGGAGGTTGTCATATTCTAGCAAGAGGCCAACCAACCACATGGGTTCGACTAGTCCACTCTCGCATATTCTTGTGGATCGAATTCAACCAATCATTTTTGTATGTTTTCTGTGTGCCTTCGTTAATTTTGTGTACTTCTAATTCAATTTCTCACACATAAGTATTTTTTTTGTCGAGGAGAACACAAACTAAGACATAGAGTTAGGTTAGGAAACGTAATTTGAAGTAAAACGAATTTAATCAAAAGACAATTCAATAGAATCTACTCTTTGGTTTATCACCCTATCAAAGTCTCGGTTCTAAATTCAGTGAACTAAAATATTCTCTTGGGAAAAATTTTAGTTGGTTATAATTTCATATACTTTTGTTAGTTCCACAGGAGAACAAAAAAAAGACCAAGAGGGGCTTGGTCTAGTAACGGCCAGTGATGTTCTTATCTATAATTTCTATATACAAAGTTTTTTTTTACTTTTGTTTGGCCGGCCAGTGATGTTCTTGAGATAGATTTCTAATGTATCAGTTAAATTTTTATAATTTTTTCTATGAGAATACATTTGATCATGATGTAAAAATACTTTAATTTGTTAATTGGACTACAAAACCATCGCATTTTATTTTTTTGGGTACTTTTAGTTTAGGCAGTTGAGAAGTTTTTGACCGGAATTCATAAATTTGGCTATTGTGTGACCAAATCTTTTCCTTTCTTTCTTTTTTTGGTTAAAGTGACCAAAAGATTTTTCCAAATTTAAGAATTAAATTTTAGATTGTGCAACGACCGCTAAAACTACCTTTCCTAGATTTTACTATGTAAGCATTTTATACAAATTACATTACTTTATACAAATTATACAAGTTCGACTTTATATAAATTATACTTTATACCAACTTAGAAAATAAAAAATCTGATACATACAGTATATTAATTCTTTTAGCCAGATGCAATGTTTGACATCAGATGCATTTATTTTTATAATATATCAGTTAATAAGAAATGACTAATCTAGTGTTTAAACAACAAAAAAAACAAATTGCATTTTTTTCTCCAATTGTGATAGATTCTTGTCCTTACTCAAATATATCCTGGTCATTAAAATAATCATATTTCCTTTTATTTCAAAATTTGCATTTATTTACGGATTAGAACACGCAAGATTATAGCCTCAAAAATTTTAAAATAGAGTCAAATTTCCAAACCCCCAAAAAATCATGCCACGTGTAAGTCTATCAACAAAGGTAGTATCGTAAATAAAAAATACGAGTTGATAAATCTCCCTGTCCATTCCCTCCGTCTTCACCTCTCAGGCTCTTGCTTTTATAAGACAGCTTCTCTCTGCTTCTTCACCTTTACACAAACCACCAAAACTCTCATTAAATTTTTTTAAAATACAAAAGCTTCTCTCGTTCGACGATTCATTAATAGGGTTTTATCTTAAAAAAATATGGGATTGTGGAAAGGAAAAGGCACCGGAGGATTTCTCCTCTACCTTCTTGTTGGTTTCTCCGTTGCCATCTTCTCTGTTTCTTACGTCGGAGATACATCAAACCCTGATATTTATCACCTCTCCTCGTTATCTCCGGTCTCTGCCACCGAAAAAATTTGGCCGGTAATTAAAGATTAATCCTTTTTCTCATTAACTTTTAAGTCGTTTTCCAATAGCCGAGGATTGTTTTATTTATGGTTATAAAATTATTAGTTTGAATAGAAAATAGCTAATTATCCGTTTGAATAAACAAATACATGTTGATAAACAAAAAAAACATTAGAGATTCAATTTGCTTACGTTACAACATTTGTTTTTTTTAAAACACCTTTTACCCCAAAAGCTTGGAAGAATCTTCAAAAAGTAGACTTTTTTGACTTTTGTAATATAACTTTTGTGTGTAATAATAATATTGTGAGAGTAGGATCTGAAGCTGAGCTGGAGACTAGTGTTGGCTACAGTAATAGCGTTTCTAGGATCTGCTTGTGGAACTGTTGGTGGCGTTGGAGGCGGTGGAATCTTTGTTCCTATGCTTACTCTTATCCTTGGATTCGACACAAAATCCGCAGCTGCTATCTCAAAATGTAATTTTGATTATTTCTTTTTATGAGTGAATGTGAAATTGAAATTTTGGTTTATTAATTATGTATGGTTTGTTGTGAAGGTATGATAATGGGAGCATCAGCATCATCAGTTTGGTACAATGTAAGAGTACGTCATCCGACAAAAGAAGTACCAATCTTAGACTATGATCTTGCTCTTCTCTTCCAACCAATGCTTCTTCTTGGTATTACTGTTGGTGTTTCTCTCAGTGTTGTTTTCCCTTACTGGCTCATCACTGTCCTCATCATCATTCTCTTCGTTGGTACTTCTTCAAGATCTTTTTTTAAAGGCATTGAGATGTGGAAAGATGAGACTTTGTTAAAGGTTAGTTAGTAAATAATATGTGGTGGCTTTTTTATGTGATGTTGTGGGGATACTGAATGTTTTTATTTAAAATACAGAATGAAATGGAGCAACAACGAGCTAACATGGTTAATTCTCGAGGAGAACGTGAGTTATAAAGTTTCATACTTGTGATGTGTTTCTTGATTTTTAAAACTCACCACATTGTTTACTTTTCTTGTTGTGTTTAGTTTTAATCGATACTGAGTATGAGCCTCTTTACCCGAGAGAAGAGAAATCAGAACTGGTTAGTATGAATTGTTTTTTCTTTTCTTTAACTTCTTGGTTTTTCAAGATTGTATAAAGATTCAAGAACCGGTTTGTTTTCGATGTTTTACTTGTAGGAAATTATATGCTCTAACCTTAAGTGGAAACGTCTTCTGGTTCTGGTGACTGTGTGGTTGGCTTTCTTGCTTATCCAAGTTATAAAGGCAAGTATTTTTTAAACATTCTTTATGATCTTTTTGTTGAGCTCTCTCCATCAATCTAACTAACTCTAGGGTTTATACAGAAGGAAATAAAGGTTTGCAGTCCAATATATTGGGTGCTATTCTGCTTACAGGTAATATATATCTTTGATTATGTTTTGTGCATTTGCTATAGATATTATTAATCATTTGGTTAACCAATTCTTGAATTTTCAGTTCCCGGTTGCTTTTGGGGTGTTTATATTTGAAGCAATGAGATTGTATAGAGAAAACAAAAATAGGTTAAGCTGTGGAAACACTGAATCTGTCTGTGAGGCTACGATTCAATGGAGTCCTCTCAGTCTTATCTTCTGTGGTCTCTGTGGAGTCATTGGAGGCATTGTAGGTGGTCTCCTTGGTTCTGGTGGTGGTTTTGTTCTTGGCCCTTTGCTTCTTGAGATTGGAGTCATCCCACAGGTTCAAAACACAATCCTATCAAACATAATGATTTTAAAACCTAAAATCAAATCAATCTTGTTTATTCAATTCTTTTGTCTATTAGGTTGCTAGTGCGACAGCTACGTTTGTGATGATGTTTTCTTCTTCTTTATCCGTAGTTGAGTTTTATCTCCTCAAGAGATTCCCTATCCCATACGGTAAGACTCTTAAAACACACACAAACCAAGAGAAAACTTTTAAGAGTATGCAAAAAGTTGATTGATCTTTTTGTTTCTATTGGCAGCTATGTACTTGATGTCAGTATCGATTCTTGCTGGCTTTTGGGGACAATCCTTTATAAGGAAGCTTGTGGCGATCTTGAGAAGAGCTTCGATCATTGTTTTCGTTCTATCAGGAGTTATTTGTGCAAGTGCTCTTACAATGGGAGTTATTGGGATAGAGAAGAGCTTGAAGATGATACAGAACCATGAGTTTATGGGATTCTTGGGATTCTGCAGCAGTCAATGAGTCCTCAAGTTTGCTTGAAGAACCTTTGAACAAAAGTTTGTTCTCTTTTGATTTATTGGCCAATTTCGGTTGTCCAATACCATTATTGTGAGAAGTTATAAAAATCAGATTGTTTTTACTTGTAGTCCAAGTCATTTGTGATTATCTGTTCATGATCAATTCATAGTTGACCATCTTCAGATTTTTAGAGTTTATCAAAACTTGATTTGTCTTAATATTGTCCTTTTTGTCTTTTAAACGTTGTGTCATTGCAATTGTGGATGCTTGTGAGATGAACAAATAAAATAGAAATTGAAGTCTTTATCTCTTTTTTTTTTCATATATATTCAATGTGTGACTACTACAAGACAAGAAGAACATGGTTTGGTAATTCGTAAATGGGGGCCAATAGATTTGGACTTTAGGAAGATTGTTGGAATATCAAAGTCATCATCAAGACAGTTGACTAAGAAAAAGACATCTTCTACAAATCTAACCACATCATTTCTTGCATACATAGCAATCTTTTTTTTCTCAAGTACAGCCACAAGAATTCGAGTGATTATTTTTTTTGACAAAATAATTATTGTGGTTACAATTTACAAATTTATTTTGTCAATCACATCGGATCATTTATTTTATACCTTTTGATCCATAGAGACCATATGGGACTTGTCTGTACTGTTAAAACTCGACATTTCGAAATTTAAGGCTAATCTTGTACTATCATGTGGGTTAGTTTGCGGTTAAACGTCAAATTAAAAACAAAAAAATTGATAGAAAATATCTGACAAGAATTGATCCTTCGATATCTGAAATCTGATAGATACTAAATTTGATAGAAGCATATCAAATCTTGTTAAATGGGCTTTAACCATACTAAAAGTTATATTACATGGGCTAAAGTATTTAATTTGGGCTGAGAGGCCCATTATATTCCTTGAAAACTAGGGCTCAGGCTATTCATCTGCCTTAAATACAATTCGTTAACCAAAAGCTTAGATTTTTTAGGGTTTCAAGTAAAAAGAGTATCAGCGCGGCGGAGCCATGGTTCTCAAGTAATCAATCTCATCTCTCTCTCTCGCTCTCGTTCTTCTTCCTGCTTATCAGCTAGCTCGTATGTGTACATTGTTGCTAATGATCCGTGTGAAGATACCATTTTGCTAAAAATGAATCTATTTTCGTTAAAATCTGTATCTTTGATTCTCAAAATGGTTGGCAATTTGAGATTTTTAGGCTAAAGATACGTTTTTTGTGTTTGACAATAGTTAGATCTGATTGTAACATCTTGTTTGTAAGTTTTGATATTTTAGCTGTGTGTATTGATATACTTGTGTTTTGAAATCTGTGTGGCTTAGTGATGTTTTAACTTGGTACATTGTAGAATGAGATTGGCTTAATGATGTTGTTCTGTTTCTGTATGTGATCCTAATCTAAGCCATTTGATTTTGTTATGATATGTAGGACTGAGCTATGCCGTTTCAGTGGCCAGAAGATTTACCCTGGCAGAGGAATCAGATTTATCCGTTCTGACTCTCAGGTAATGTTGGTTTAAAGTTTGTGACTTTAAAAGAGTCTGTTGTTGCTATGTCTCTGTATTGATTTCATCTTTGTTTTTCGTGATTCATTCATTAGGTGTTTTTGTTCATCAACTCCAAATGTAAGAGGTATTTCCATAACAAGTTGAAGCCATCCAAGCTTTGTTGGACTGCCATGTACCGTAAGCAGCACAAAAAGGTCCGTCTTTAAGCACTCTCTTTATATTGGTTTCTTGTTTCAATCTATTTGTGACACTCGTTTTCGTCTTGTGTTATCTTACAGGACGCAGCTCAAGAGGCTGTGAAGAAGAGGAGACGCGCGACCAAAAAGCCATACTCAAGGTCAATCGTTGGTGCTACTTTGGAAGTCATTCAGAAGAAGCGAGCAGAGAAACCCGAAGTTCGTGATGCAGCCAGAGAAGCCGCACTTCGGTTTGTTTTCTTTTTCCCCAAAACATTCATTACCTCAATCTTTAGAACCTGATGAACATTGATTTGACTCATGTATTTTTGATGATTTTTCAGTGATATTAAGGAGAGAATCAAGAAGACTAAGGATGAGAAGAAGGCGAAGAAAGCCGAGTTTGCTTCAAAGCAACAGAAGTCACAAGTGAAGGGCAATATCCCCAAGGGAGCAGCACCCAAGGCTGCTAAGTTGGGTGGTGGTGGAGGCAGACGTTGAATGGAGTTATAGTGTAGCTTCACTCATCTCTCTCTTCACTTATCTTTTCTTTTTGTTTTGTTGCCATTATTTTTAGTTTTGCACCCGATCTAATATATTGTACTTGAGATTTTTTCCTCAGCTTATGAAAACTTTTTGTTTGCCATATTATGTTTTTACTCTTTGACATCCCAAAAGTATTGACTAGAATATTGTTAGTCGTCGGATAAGGCATATAACATAGTATTCAATCACTTAAACCAATACCAAAAACAGAAACAGCCATTGAAGTTATTGATGGACTAAAAGCTACAATATGATGACATTGTTGAGATTTAGTTCAATTGAAACTGAACTAACATTTCCTCGTTGCAGGCTATTTCCAAAGTTTGAGTCTTCTTGCTTGAACAGTTCTCTCTTAACATTGATTTCAGTTGTGCAAGCTGTTGAAACAAAGTGAAAAGTAACTCAACCATATGTCCACTTAATGTAAACAACTTAATACCAAATCAATGAGTTAATTAATTACCTCGTCTTGTAGCAACTTTTTTTCTCTAGAGACAGCTTCGAACTCTAGCCTTAGTGATTCATAGAGATGCTCAAGTTGTTTGTTCTTCCACCTAGCTTTCCTGTTCTGGAACCAAACCGCGATTTGTCTCGGCTGCAAACCGAGTTCTTTGGAAAGCTTCATCTTCCTGTCCGGGTCTAGCTTTATCTCTTCTTGGAAACTTCTCTCGAGTAACTTTATCTGCTTGCTTGTCATCTTCTTCTTCATCTTCTTGTCAAGTCCATTGATATTGTTGTTTTCTTCTCCATAACCACCACACTCCACCATTGCTAGAGGGACATGAAGCAAACCTTGTTGTGCATTCACCATTGTACCTGAAGAGAGACATTTGTTGTCTTGGTTTCCTACAAATTTAGTAGAACAGAAAGAGTTAAAGTAGACCATAACTAAACTATTTGGCTAAGATAGAATTAACAAAGGGACATTGAGTGAATATTCAAGCATATAAGCTAGTCCATTGACCAAGTAGTATGGATACATATTTGTACCTGAAAAATGGTCAAAGTTATGGAAAGGAGAGGTGAAGTTGGAAGAACAGTTTCCATCAACGAAGGAGCTGCTCCAATATTCCATCTTTTTTGTGTATTTGTTTTTGCATACAACAATCAGTTTCAAGAGAGTACTTTTTAGCCAAAGAAAGGAATGAACAATTTTGGGGTTTATCAGGAACTTGGGAGTTAAAGATGATATGATATGTGTGTATTTATGTAAATGTTACTACAAGCATGTGCATATTTATATTAGTTAATATGGGGGGTTGAAAACCCTATGGCTTCTGTTTTTAACTTCACGTAACTAATTGGGTCACTGTCGTGTAAATAGAAATAGTGAATGTGTAATGAATGAATGGTTTCCTACTTTTTTTTCCATTTAGGCTTTAATTAGTAACAGAGTGTCTGAACATGAGAATAAATTGAACGTTACAGAATAAACGAATTGGACAAGGGACTGATCAAGCACAATAAATTTGGTTCGTGCGAATAGAAACTGGTAGAACAACCGGTGCATAACCACCAAATTAAAAGTTGCCGAAGTGGCGATATACATATTATTTGTCACCTTCGTCTAATTTGCTGTTATCTTATTCTTGGTATTGCTTGGAAACAAAACCATGAGAAGAAGTTTTTTTTTTTTTGGCAAAAATTTAAAAGTTTATGATGATTTAGGCAACTGTAAGGTAGAATTTAGAAACAAAACATGAGCCCGTTCTAAATTATAAATCGATTTTTTTATCAGTATTAGAAAACATTCATAATTTTGCCAACCATTAGTAAACTAATCACCAAGTTGAAACGAACAACTTATGAATATATAGTTTTGTGATAATTAAAAAAATGGTGACTGAATTAATGTTGATATTAGTAAATGAAAAAAGGATAAATGAAGAAGTAAGTTGAGAAAAGAATAGTACTATATAGGGTAAAAGAGAGAATGGTCCAGGTTCTACTTTTGGAAAAATGTCTATCACTTTCTTTACCTTAATCTAACCACAAAACTGACATATATCAATTCTAACTTGTACTCTCAATCTATATAGCCTCCAATTTTTCATCTCTTTATACTGTATCTATATGTAAGCGTGACCCACAATCTTTATTTAACACTGTGGCGCTGCAGGGTGCTACTCGAACAGAAAGATCAGAAGGGTCCAATTCTGATACTGACTGTGTTTTTGGAGCACAGTGCACTAGTGAAAGTAGTATCATCATATCGATCTACGAGTTCTTTTGTATTGATCCGGCGATAAAGTTTAGTTAGATAATGGAATGATACAACGTATATCTTCTTCATATGTTTTTATCTCATTAATATATATTTATGATATATATATAGTTTGAATGGCAACTTGCAAGCTTGAAAAACTCAAGTGGTTGATTAGTAAATATCTGAATGCCACTTTAAAAAAACTTAGAGTTGTGTGATTCTTAAAGATTCAAAAGCGGATTAAGTTTTACGTACGTAAAGAAAATATGCTGAGATTCTTCTAATCGTGATTATCAAAGGAATAACTTATTTGGACTATATACAAAATTCTTTATCCAAGAAAAAGGGAACTTATATACGATATTACGATCCTCTTGACGGAATGTTAAATGCTTATATGGTTGGCTAAAGCTAATATTTCTTGTCGTAGTTAAAATCTATTGAATTTAACACACTGCATTTCCATTGGGATTGAGGTATTATTATTGTCGCAATCCAATAAATTGAGAGAGTAAAAGCAATAAATTGAGTGAGTAAGTACTAAATAGTAAAAAACTATAATGATAATCAAAACGAAAGGACCATATAGTTTAAACGAGAAATAAAGCTCTAGAGAATGTATTATGTCATTGCTGAACGTTTTCGTATAAAGAAGAAGCTCTTTCTTTCTTTTCAAACTATCCTCTCTTTTTTCGTTAGTAAACAGATGAAAATATCATGTTAGTTAAAAAAACAAAACCAATGGTTAATGTTTTCAGTATAAAACAGTACTAGCTAAATAGAGCATGGAGGAATCTATAAGCTTTTTGTTCTTCAGACAAATTTGACAATTTAAGTTTTTTTTGACATGTACTTGGCACTGCCAAATGCCAGCCAGTGAAGACAGATTCTGACTTCCTTTTGCCATTATTTCCTTTTTATTTTGGTAAATTCAACTCGAAATTGTCAATTTGTCTCCATGGTAAAAACAAATTCAACATTCAATGGGAAAATGGACTTTCGATAAGAAAAATACACGTTTTAACAATTAACACTAGAATGGTCCTTACTTAGAATAGTCAAAGCCTATAGTAATCACTCCTTCTCCCTTATCTCATATCTCCTCCTTCTCACAACTTACATTCTTCAGTATATCATGTTATGTAGGACAAATTTGGTTTACAAATTAACATCAATCAATGTGTAATTTAGTTTGAATAAAAAAAAAAAAATACTTTGAATATACAAAATGCATGAACTTAATTAATTTTTAAAAAGTGTTTTATTTTTGTCACAACAAAAGGTTTTAAACCGAGTTATAAGATTTCTCGCCTTAACAGAGCACAAAAAAACACAAAACCTAATTCAAAAACAAGATCAAGACGACAAACATTTTTCTCTTAGAAGTATGTTACTATTATATATGCAAAATGTGATGTACATTTCATTTGTTTTTCCTCTACCTATTATTATTTCACTGCAGTTTTCCTTTTCTTGCGTTGCTTAACATCGATTGGGATAATGAACACTGAATCCACACAGATACCACCTTTCGAATGTGTGCAATCGATCTGTTTCATCGACCATCTAACTTCGGTTGATGGTTCTGAGCAACTCACCACAAATTCTCCAACCTTATAATCTCTCCAGAACCCTCCTCCTCCTCCTTTGTGTTCCCCACCGGTTTCTTCTCCTCCTTTATCAGCCAAGTAATATTCACAAGACGCCTCTTGCCCGTCTGAAGTCGAGAGCGAAAACCGCA
This sequence comes from Cardamine flexuosa, assembly GCA_963555745.1. NCBI lineage: Eukaryota > Viridiplantae > Streptophyta > Magnoliopsida > Brassicales > Brassicaceae > Cardamine > Cardamine flexuosa. The sequence continues at coordinate 4,922,727 of OY743217.1, forward strand.
CAGGCTTTAACTCCCAACCGTGCGCGTGTTCGAAATGGCAAACTCGTCTTCCCAACCTTTTCGAGAATCTTCCGAGGTGTATTCTAAAGGATAGACAGTAAATACCAGGAGGAAGATTGAATCTAACCATCCCATCTACTTCAAACCACCAAATCTGCTGTAAGTAGGCTACAACATTGAACCTGTCAAAGGACAAAATAATCTAAAGGATGTAACGTTTCTCAGTGACCACAGAGACCAAAAACAGGATTCACACTTTTAACATATGCATAAGTAGAAGAAACTTGAATAGAGTATTGTCATTAGCTTAACCATTCCCGCAAGTCTTGATAGACCATCACAATAACTATTATTCAAAAACTCAAGGCTGAGACACCTGAACACATACATATAGTCATATAGACCACTAGTCAAACTAAAACTCTCATTTTCAATCAGCCAAAGAGAGAATTGTTCTAAAACTGCATTGTTCAAGATTCACAAACCTAGCAAGAACTGAGAACTAAAGAATCAAACAGTTTATGAAACTCAGGATCAAACAACATGGTCACAATCCAAATATTGCAATGCTCTAGATATCTATTCCTCCAAAACTTGTAAAGTAGAATGAATTTAGGAAAACTATGAACCTTGATTCTTCAGTTTCAATCCAATTCCAATATCTACGGTCTTCGATTCCAGTTATAGCCATTCCTTGTGTTGAAATCGCCATACAAACTCGTCCTGTCAATCTATCAATCCACACTTCCTGCAATTATCATCAACACAAGAAGACATTGTTTTCAGAGAATAGATTCTCAATCCATCGCAATCCCTAATTCCACAATCGATCAAAGCAAGGAATCTTTGAACGGACCTTATTACCATCGTCGAACGGGACAGGACGAGAGAGCAAGGCGAAAATATCCTTCTTCGAGAGACTCCGATACCTCGCCGGCGGCAATAGATGAAGAAGATCCTGGTAATTACGTGGCAGCTTCTTATCCCACACAGAATCCGAAGAAGCCGCGCCTCGAAATGCTCGATTTAGGCGAGCGAGATTACAAATCTCCGGCGGAGTCAGGTGGAAAAACACGCAAGCGACGCAGCTCTCCGGTATATCGCCGAGGCTAGGTCCGGCTGCGAAACCGTTAGTGTCACAGTTAAGGTTCGAGAACGACGATCCCATGCCTCTCGCTCGCACCTACACGCAGAGAAGAGAGAAGAAGTGGTGACGCTCAAGAGCCATAGCGATTGTGAAGAAAGGAGGATTTGATGATATATCTGTATCTCATTCTCAGGTCGATCGCTCTGACGAACAAATGAGGGAAACGTATTGTGAAGGTCTGAGAAAATCGGCAGGAGAGTAAGATCACTGCCTGACACGTGGCGATCCCGATGAAGGAAGAATGTAATTGAACTAATTAACTAGTCTAGGCTTAGACTAAAGATACTATTGTTTTCTTTGGTTACTGGTAAGTACAGAGTCTGGTGTAGTGGTAGATAACAACCGACCATGACAAGAACATTTTGAAGTTTAAATGGGCCAGGCGGGCCTTAAGTAAAAAGAATAATCTAACACGCCCGGTGGGACTCGAACCCACAATCGTTTGATTAGAAGTCAAACGCCTTATCCATTAGGCCACGGGCGCTTTTGGTTGCTGAGTTTAACACATTAATTAAAATCTTTCGACTGCATATATGAGATAAATAAAAGATGTGGCACAGAGACTGCAGTGACTGAGAAACAGAACATGTGTATAACACTAAAACCCATATTGCTTTATATTCCTGCTTTATATATTTCATGGAGGTCCAACGTGACATCAACAAACAGAAAAATAATTACATGATGAATGAGATCATATCAAGTATTGTTGGATGAACCGATTTTCAAATTTTCAAATCGGTTAGATTTCACTTTGATATAAATTCTGGGATCCTTGTTAGGGCTTTATCCTGTTCCTGATGACATGTATTAACCCCAAAAAAAGATGGGTAATTCTCATAAATATGACTAAATGAAGTTTTTTTTCACAAATAGCACTTTTTCTTTTTTTTTGACAAAAATAACATTTTTAATATTAAAAAGAGAAATTCTCTCAAATAGTACTAGTTAAAGTTTTTGTTTCACAAATAATATTTTTTTTTGGACAAAAATAGCATTTTTATAAAAGACAAAATTTTAAATTTTTTGTTTGGGTTAAGTAATATACAATTTAGGGTATACTTTGTTTGGGGTGAAAGATGAGCTTATGAAATTTTGTGTTATATAAGGAAAATAATGTTTAGTAAAAATAATATTTTTGTCAAAAAAAAAAATGTTATTTGTGGAACAAAAATTTCATTTAGTGCTATTTATGAAAATTGGCCTATCAAAAATATTAAGAGAATAGATTTGATGGTACAACACTTGATATAAATTCTAAACTTCTTGCCTATAAAAGCAGAGATTTCAGTTTTTGCTTGAGTATGCTAAGCTACCAACTGGTACTCTTAAGAGAAAAGATTGCAACTATAGCTGCTTTGATAATTCGGAAATCAAGTCCATCAATGTTGCTTTAAAAGAGAGGGGAAAGTAAATGTATTATGCATAAAGTGGGAAGTGGTTTGTCGTGTAACTTCAAAACATCAATCTCCTAAATACAAAAATACGAAGTCCCGGAAATGTAATATATATTCACTCCAGCATCTGGCCGATAAAACAAAAATTGCAAGTATTTTCTTTGGAGGCACCAAGCGCTTTTCAAGGCAAGAATTGATTAGTAGCAAGAGAAAAAAGACAGAGACTGGTTCTCCTAATCCTCGAGCTCGATGATTTTGACCACGGACGCGTCACCCACTTTCTGGCAGACCACAACTCTGTCATGTGACTTAATCACTCCGGCTTGCTTCCCATGGTCTAGAGCCACTTTCAGAACTGACTCGTTTGTTGCGCTTGTTGATTCCGCCTGAAACAAAAGTATTCAAAATAAATTAGTTTCAGACCCAGCCAAAGTTACACTTGCAACAGATGAATCGAATTCTTTTATACGTAGAGAGAGATAGAAAGATTATATGCAATAGAGACTTACCGGGTGACGAGGGTCAGCGAGCATGGGGAAGAGACCTCTGACAATGAGTGACTGCCTTGCCTGAGACCACAAGATAAACACAAACACGATGTTTACTTTGAGTAATATTCAAAATAGAATCCATATAGGTAATTCAGATATGCCAAGACTAATACAACATATTTAAGAATTACTCTTCCTTTGAATCATGTGGATAATTGATAACTAGGATATGCATTCATAAGCAAGCAACAACTGTAAATCACTGAATCTTGAAAATCAACAAGTGGAATAAGAAAAACTCCATTTCTTTCTTGAAAATACTTTTTCAAACCCACACAATCAGAATCATGTTTACCTCGAAGGCTCCGCTAAAGTTCCACTTCAACTGATTTGTCGTAAGGCGGGGAATGACAACAGAGAGAACGGGCATAGTTGGCCGGTATTTGGCAATCAACCTTCATAGAGATAGAAGAAACATTCAGTAGACCGCCACAAATAATTCAAATGAAGCAACAGTTTAAGGCGAAAGAAATGGTGTGAACCTTGCTGCTCTGCCTGACGAGGTGAAACATATAATTACGGATGCCTTAACCTTGATGGCTGCACGTACCTGATTTCAAGCGGAAGTTAAGCCTTTGAGTTAGAAATGAAAGCAGAAATTATCTTAGGTAGCACAGAAGAGAGACTTACAGCAGAAGAAGCAATAGATTCCAAGTGAGACATTGGTTCTCCAACATACTTGACAGTCTTCTTAAAGAACAAATCTTGGTTGAAAACCTTCTCTGCCTACAAAAAAAGTACAGAAATGTGTAGAGATAATTATATGACTAACCATGGGTAAGATGCTTGAGATACTAAGAAGACGACAGAAATAATAATACTGAAGAACTATAAGTTAAGCCTACCTCACAACAGATTCTACCAACAGTTGCTATTGTTTCAACAGGGTATAACCCACGAAGGGTCTCAGCACCAAGAAGAATCGCATCACTTCCTGCGTTAAGTGAAAGGGAAGAAACCCTCTTCAAGTTATAACCAAAACTATGATCCAGAAATATGTATGCCTTCCTATAAAATGTAAGCAATACAAAATAAATATTTCAGAGGATAAACATACCATCTAAAACAGCATTAGCAACATCAGTTGCCTCTGCACGAGTTGGCCGCAGATTGTCTGTCATACTGTCTACAACACGAGTGAGAACAGCTGGCTTTCCAGCCATGTTACACTTGTAAAGAGCAGCCTTTTGGAACAAAAACACCTGCAAGTTTTCGAGGTCAACTTAGCACTTCGCTCCAGAAAATGACATATCACTAATGGCTGATTAGAAAAATGGTTTTAGTGACAAACATCATACCTTTTCCGGGGGTAGATCGATACCCAAATTCCCACGAGAAAGAATAATGCCATCTGCTTCTTGAAGAATTTCGTCAAAGTGGGTCAGTCCCTAAAATCAAATTCGCAAATGAAATATCAGCACCATTCCTATTTCCAAATAAAAAAAAAGTTAAGAAATAAGAAATGCATTTCACTAACCTCTTCGTTCTCAATCTTTGCAAATATTTGTGTTTGAGAGAGGTCGCCCAAACTGTTAAGCAACTCACGGGCCTGTAAACAACCGTGATCATTCAGAAGCTCAGAATTAGTAGTGAGTAAACCATAGGAGTCACACTTGTCAGGTGGTATCAAGAAAAACATGATGAAAAGGAAAATTGACCTGGCGAACATCTTCTGCATGTCGACAATAAGACAATGAGAGAAAGTCGATCTTATTCTGAACTCCCCATGTGCTTATAACCTAGAGAAGATTCAAAGTAGAAGACAATAGTTAAGCACCCGAACAGATCAGCTAGAAAAATTACAAGAGGCGGAGCAAAGTGGTCTTTGAGATATGAATAGTATAAGCAACACTGACCTCCTTATCCTTTTCAGTAAGGGTTGGCATGTCAATGTGAACTTGAGAGACATGCAACGTGAACAATGGACCAGCCAGAGTAGCAGCATTCCTTGACAAACAAATGACATCATCTCCTTTAACTTCTTCAACCTGAAGATTTGTTTAAATCGTTGGTCTTCTCACAACACAAACATCTAAAATATAATTTCAGAGAACACTCCATATGACAATTTTTTTATACCTCAAGCCAAACTGAAGTTGTTTCACTACCAGTGAAGAGGTATTGTCCAATAAAGATAGTGTCTCCTTTCTTAACTGCCTGAAGATATCAAACAATTATACATCCATCAAAAGCCAATTTTTAAATTCTCATCCAAAAACGATACGGTAAGGGTCTAATAGAAACCTTAGCTAGGCCATCAAAATTAATGGGAAAGACTTCAGCGGAGGCTTCTTGATCTTGACAGGGAGTCAAAGTTACAAGGCCATCAGCTTTAAGAGAAATAGCTTGCTCAGTCTTGTTAATAACTTGCAACTCAGGTCCAACAGTGTCTAGCATAACCTGGTAAATCATAAAATTAAACATTACTAAACAAACACGTTCCCTAATCCAAAGATCCAGCATAGAGCGAAACCAGAGAATAAAGAACATACAGCACAAAGCTTCTTAGTACTCTTCACAGCTATTTTCAAATTCTCCAGCGTCTCCTGGTGATACTCTGCATCGCACCAAGAGAAATCGAATCGAGCAACTGCACAAACAATCATATTCAATGAGAGAAACCCAAGCAAATGAATCACGTCTCAAATAGTAAGATTGAGAAGTAAAATCGCAATTACCTGACATTCCAGCTTTGAGGCAACTAGCTAGAACCTCGACGGATCGAGATTTTGGACCTAAAGTTCCCACAATCTTAGTCAAAGCCGGGAAGAAACTCTGCGAAATGACATCAAACGGATCAAAAACTTCAAACAACGAAATAAATCTCATACAATTTACTTCTTCAATAATTGAAATATCACAAACAGATCCATGCTTAACCTAAAATCAACGACGAACTAGGAAACCAAACCAATACAGATATACACACAGAGAGAGCGAGAGAGGGAGAAATAGAGAGCTCACTGATTTAGAAGGTTCCAGGATTGAAGTCATCCTGATCGGTTCCTCGAGAAGGAGATGACTCGAATGCATAGTGCTGATCGGAATTGGGAGATCTCAGGCGGCGTTGGACGGTGACGGGAGAAAGAAGCAGAGGAATTTTGGAGTGGGGAAGAGGCGGAGAATAGTGTGCGTGATTGGGTATTTGATGATGCGCTTGACCGTCGAATATGCCTCCAAATACGACGCAGTTTTCATTTAAATAGCACACAATAAAAACCAAACGTTGAAAAATAAGCCATCTACTTTAGTTTGCGCGTTTTTACCCCCTAAAAAAATGTACGCTCACTTTCAAATGCAAAAACTTGTATCCCCCATTGTTTTTATAATAAACTTTTATCCCTCAAAATGATCTGAATTTTCGTTTTCCTTTCTCTTTATATCACTGATTTTGAATGATTATGGTAATAGAATAGAAAAAAGTATTAGATAAAATTCAAACACTTTTAAAGTATACTATTATTTAGTGTTTATATATAGTCAATACAATTAACAAAATTACCTTAAATTTGTCACATATTCAAACTAACCATTTATTTTAATTTTTCAAAAAATATGACCTATGCATCCAAATGATTCTCAAATACTGAATAAACTATCATAATAAAAACCTGAAGTGTAAAAGTAGCAAAGTCCTAAACTATAAGGATTGGGAATATTATGTCAAAAACAAAAAATTTAAAGGACTGGAAATATATATTAAGCAATTTTAGTGGACATCTAGAAATTGAATTTAAAAATGTCAATGAGCAAAAGTCGACGGTCTCTGACCGTACACGTGGCCAAGAGGGGAGCGATCGTTAGGCTAGGAAATATTAAGGCACATGATGGTTTAGTAGTCCCCAAGTTTAATGTCGTGGGGGAAGGGTCAAATAAGCCTGACACGCGGAGGAATAGCGCGTGTAAGAGTGGGAGTTTTTCACTCATTGGGTTTCTTTCATTTACGAAGTAAATGAATCTGATATTTTACCACGTTAAATTTCACGATATTTTAATCAACTACATCTAGAGCGGTGACACAAATAAACATTAACATAAATTAGTAGATTCTATCAATTTATCCGATAAATATGATTTATGTATTTCTTACATGTCACGGATTAAACTATATGGTTAATATAAAATCTTAGACAAGATTCACTATTAGAAATACTCTCCTTCCCAACCACTACCCATCTAAATGAAAAGGAATACATGTTAATTAATCCAATTATTGGCTGATCATGTGCTTGACCTTTCATTATTTAGTTAATAGGCCAATCGTCTTCCATGGTCTTTAACGGTATGTGAAGCGTTCAATACCTCAAGCTTGAAGTTTCAACTCTTTGCTAAACAGTGACACTGTACATATAACATATTCCATGCTGATCTCATTTATTATATTCCATGTCCATTGATTAATACTTGTGAAACACTAATCCCGTGGTTGGTTTTTCACTATAAATTTTAATTGCGACCAGTTAATTGGTAAAATTTTCTCCATGGGCTCAAACGGTATGTGAAAGGTCAAAACCAAGGACTTGACTTTTCAGTTTTCAACCAAGAAAGAAATTAGGGAGTGGACCACAAAAGCACCCACCGTTCTAGAAGCATTACTAATCAATGGGCGTTCGAGTTTATTAGGTTCAATAGCAAATTAGCAACTGTTAATTAACCTTAAACATATGGGCCTAAGCAGGCTTTAAAGAGTATATAATGGGCCTTCTCTTAGGATTAACCGTTGATAGTTTTTAAACACATACTTGAAACGGCAAAAGAAATTCCACAAAACCATAAACGTTACGTACGAAATCACAAACTGTGAAGACACAAAACATGGCTTAAAACAAATTCGCAAATTGACAAAATCCAACGATAGATATTTTACAAATCCGACGGACAAAATCAAACATGGCCGTCTTCGGTGGTGGCCAACGACGGCGACATTGAGTTTCTTGACTCATCGAAATCTTCTCCAACCGGAGATTGCTCAACTCTAATCTCCTCAACCATCTTAACAACCTCCGCCATCGTTGGCCTTTTCTCCGGCTGCGGCACGACACAAGCCAAACCAATATGAAGCATCGCCACCATCTCCTCCTCTATATTCTTGTACCTCAAAAGCTCCGAATCAAAAACCTCCGCCGTCCATTCCTCCTTCACAACCGACCTCACCCATTTCGGCAAATCAACCACCACTTCCTCCTCCTCCTCCACCGCCACCGACGCCGCCGATCTAGCTCTCGACGGAGACGGATACATCGAAGGCGCTTTCCCTGTAAGAACCTCAAGAAGCAACACACCGAAACTATACACGTCAGCTTTCTGCGAGAGCCGCTTTATCTCCGACTGTTCCGGCGCACGGTAACCACCTAACCGGGAAATAGCATGAACCGGGTTTAACAAAAGTGATAACCCGAAATCAGCTATCAATGCGACACCGTTTCTGTCAAGCAAAACATTCGAAGCTTTGATGTTGCCATGTGGAACCTTGGAGATACTATACTCATCATGAATCTTCGCTAAACCTCTCGCTGCTCCGAGCATTAGACCAATCCTCGTCGTCCAATCCAATGGAATCCTTCCAGGACCTCGATTCCCTATAAAACACCAATAAAAATCATAACTTTAATTACCAAATTTGGCCAATAATATGATAAAAATCACCACTATTGACAAATCAAAGCATAGAGAGAAAGAGTTTTTAACCGTGAAGAAGAGAGTGTAAACTTCCATTAGGAAGATACTCATAAACTAAGAGCTTCTCTTCTTTAGCGTAGTAATAAGCTCTGAGTTTGACGACGTTTTGGTGCTTAAGCCTACCAATAATCTCCATGTACTGCTCAAACTCTTTCCTCGGACATGGATTCGCATCTTTCAACCGCTTCACCGCCACCGTCGTTGACCCGTCGTCTAGATTCGCTTTATACACAGTCCCTAAGCTGCCTTTACCAAGCATCTCCGCCGAAGCTTTCAACAAATCCTCAAGCTCAAACTGTTTCCTCCTCTCGAAAAACACAAGCCGGCTCCTATCTGTAGCCGATGTTGCATCACTCTCTCCTCCGCCGTAACTGCTTCGTCTCTTCCCTTCTCCTCCTCCGACCAATCCACTCTCTACACTTCCGGATTTCGATCCTCCGCCGTTACCGTCTAATCTCCCACAGCAGAAAGCAAAACCGAACGATGCTAAAATTACAACCGCCACGCAGCCACCGATTACGGCGGCAATTATTCCCGGTTTTAACCCTCTGTGACCGTGATTCGTCGGTTTTCCGGCGGTGATCGGAGAATGCGGAATCGATGTAGGATTCGACGGAACGATCTGATCTGTATTAGAAGATTCCGGATCGTTAGTGGAAGAACAATCCGGTAAAGGATCCGACCCGCATAATCCTTCGTTACCGGAAAAGCTCAATTCTCCGAATTTCTTCACTACACCATCGGAGACATTTCCGTGCAATTCATTGAACGACACATTCAATTGAAGAAGCGAATTCACCTGAGAAAAATCCGGGATCCGACCCGTTAACTCATTGTTCTGGAGCCGGATAGTTAAAATTCGGGTAAACCGGAGAATCTCTACAGGGATAACTCCACGGATATTGTTATCAGAGAGATCGAGACGTATCATTCGTTTAAGAGAAAAGATCTCTTTAGGAATCTCGCCGGAGATATCGTTACCGGCGAGATAAATGAGTCTGAGATTTGTACAGTTTAGGAGAGGTAAAACGGTGCCGTTGAGTCTGTTATCGTGGAGGTCGAGGAGACGGAGTTGGTTTAAGGAAGAGAGTGAGGTCAATGGTCCGCGTAAGGAGAGGGAAGGGAGAGAGATTCCGGTGACGCGGTTAGAAAACGGTGAGCAAGAAACGCCGCGCCATGAGGAGGAACAAGCGTCGGAGCCGGACCAGTTTCCGGCGAGGTTTCCGTGTGTGTCGGTTTGAATGCGGAAGAGTGTGAGTGCATTTGTGTCGTTTTGAGCGATGGTGATGGAGAGCTGAAGAAGAAGAAGGAGGAGGAGAACTTGAAGAAGAGGTTTAGCCATGGCGGAAAGGCGGGAAAGAGAAGAGTGAGTGTGAAGAGAGAAATGTATCTGTTTCTTTTTAAGTAAATGAAATTTTGATAATAACGACAAGACAATGGAATCTTTCATTTTTGCTTTTTTTTGTTTTTCTTTTCTTTTAATTTTTTGTTTTTTTGTTTTGATATAGTCTGTTATTTTTTCTGCTTGTACAGTGTCAGAAGATAGTCCTGAAACGAAGGGGGAGAACAAAAAAAAAGGATAAAACAAAAACTGAAGAAAGTAAAAAACAAAAGTGATGTACAGAGCATTTTATTAAGAACAGAACTCAGTATGATAAAGAACATAGAATTAGTCCAAGTTATAACATATATTATGAAATAAAATCAACTGAAATGTGCTTTAATTAGTTTTAAATCTACATTGATAGATGTTAAAAAGAAAAGAGTTGATGGTAAATCATTAGAGAGAAGGGAAGAAAAAAAAAGATAAAGTAGGAATGGTGGTTGTGTGAGTGAAATGATTGATGTTTTCCACTCTTTGGTGTGGGTGAACATTACCCTACGTCCTAAAAGTTTACCCAATGTATGAAAAAGTTATCACAGTGATAATGCTTTTTCTGTCTTTTTTGTAAGAAAACAATAAAGTTACTGGTGCAATTCGTTTAACTATTTACATTTGTCTACAACATATATACGATTTTTATGGTTCTTTTAACTTGCAATTCTGTTTGGAAGTCTCTAAAATTTGAATTTAATGTTTACATAATTAGTTTAAAAAGTTTTAATTCCACAAACTAAAACAAGAAGAAAAATAGTTGTTGAGAAAACTGTTGGACTAGTAAGTATTTGTCATTTTGACTTAATATACATACTCGATAAAACCAACATTCTCGGGTATGAACATAAAGAGTAACATGTTTAACCTCTTCATAGAACTATACCGTATAATATTTGTTTTCCTGTCAGTGAATCAAATAATACAAAGTAACTATTGTGCCGACAAAAGATTGCAAATAAGATGGTGGAGACATGATTGGTACGACGCGGAGAGTTGATATGATTTTTGGAAAACAAAGTCATCTTTGCACTTCTCTCTTTTGCTAAGCTCTCTGCTTATATTTTACCAACCCAACATTTTTGAGACCCCTTACCAATTAAAAGTAAATTATTAAAGGAGGAAAGCAGGCGAAATTGGCGTTGTGATTTTCATCTATTTATTTTAGAATAATAGCAAAAAATGATTCAACTCTAGATTCTGTTTTGGTAAATGAATTTTTGCTATAATATTATGTTGAGAATCTAATTGAAATGACATTTAAATCCTTTGTCATATTTTATGTTGTTTAACTATATTTCATGTTATTTTTCAAAAAATGTTGTTATTTTTATTTCACATATATGTTGAATCTTTGATTTGTCGGCAAACAAACACATTTCTCAATATATCATGCTATTAATTTTTAAAACATGTTATTTGCAAAAAACACAATATATTTACTTAAACTTCATGTTATTTAGCTATATTTCATGTTATTTTCAAAAAATCGTTGTTATTTCTATTTTTCTTCTATTCAGATATATGGTGGATCTTTTATTTGTTGGCAGTTGGATATTTTATTTATTGGTAGGTAAACACAATTTCTCAATATATCATGCTATTAATTTTTAAAACATGTTATTTACAAAAAAAATACAATAAATTTCCTTAAACGCAGTTTTTTTTTTGCTATAACATGCTATCTTAATATAGTATATGTTACTTTTTAAAATTACCCGATCTAACTATTTCCCTTTGCCAATTGCCTAGGATATTTTTAACTTTTCACTTTTTAACAAACATTATTTACTAACTTTTTCTAACACAAAACTATTTACCTAAATGATTATGGGTCATGAATTTACTATCTTTTCCCCATCTTTTTATGTTAAAGGTTTTTTTCTTTCTAAACCTATCCATATTTTTTTGTTGGTTTGAATATTAAGTTACCATTGTTTTTCTTTATGATCAAAGTTCAAAAAATTGCTCAATAAAAAGATGCAGTTTTAGCTTTTTTTTTGTTTGTTCTATATTATGAAAAACAACTGTCTTAATATATTGATGCTTAAATTATTGGGCCTTGGCCCATGGGCTTAAATGTGAAGTGTTATCAGTTACCCTAAAACTGGGAAAACAAAAAAAACACTGTAAGCGTTTTGACTATGCATGTACTTTGCTTTCCTGTGTAAAGACTGCAGTGAAAGAATTTACCATTGATTGAAAGTCCATTTTAGTAGTCTCTATCAAAGGTTTAGTATGGTTTTGGTTCAAAAATTTTATACAAATATTAAATACTTAACAAAATGGTTGAAAAAATTTACTCCCGCGCATGGCCAGTTTATTATAGAGTCATTTTTTTGTTGTCATCTGAATTTTTTTAAGAAAATGAGCAGAGAAGGATTACAACCAATTTTTTTATTATAGAGCCAGTTTATTATAGAGTCGTTATCTGACTTCTTTTTCATTAAACAAATTTCTAATGGTAGTCAATATTTTCTTAGATTATTTCTATATATTCTTATCTACAAATGTATACATACAGTCCATGTAGTTTATTATATATATATATATTTATATAAGAATTTATATTAAGCTTTATAAAAAAAAAATCTACTAAATGGCATATGCATGCAACATATTAGGAATAAATGGAAAATAAAAATTTCCCAAACTATCGTTTATTGCCAATAAATTTTCCTTGACCAATGGAAATGGTAGTTTTATAAATCAGAAAATCTATCTCAATACTCAAATTGCCTCACATTTTCAGTCTCTAACATGGATCAGAACGAGACTACCAGTTCCGCGTCAGTGTCGGATTCAAGGCCCATCTCTCCCTCTCCGGTCATTGAGACTGCCATAGCAGCATCACCAGCCACGGTGGATGAGGTGATCAACGTCGCTAAGAGGAAGAGAGGGAGACCGAGGAAGCAGGATGGGGAGGTTATCAAACAATCTGGTCCACCGAAGAAGTCATTGAGGAAAAGCAAAGGTAGTAAAAGCTTTGAGCTCTCACAATGGGACTATTAAATTTATAACGATAACTATTCGAGTTTTGTTAAAGGGGAGGGACTAAACTAATCTGCTATGTCTTGTGCTAGAATTAAAGAATATGAATATAAATCTAAACAATATCTTGTAGTCTTGTCTTGTGTTAAGTTTTTGGGGAATTCCTTATTGCTTATATATATATATATATATATATATATATATATTGTGTTAGTTGTATGGAAATTAACTGGGGAAAACACTATATAGGGATAACGATTTCTTATGTAAAATATGCTATAAGAAATATTTTTGTTATAAACAATAGAGAAAAATGTGACTTCAAATGGATTTGAATTCTTGGATTGAAGGTGACATGGCTATCAGTCGTGGAGGACAGGACTTTACGCCGCATATCTTTACAATTAACAGTGGCGAGGTATATATATATATATATATGTAGAACATTAGTTGTTGTAGAAATTTGTTCTCCCTCTTCTTCTTTTTTTTTTTAAAATAATAATTATGGTTTTAGTTTTTTAATTGTTAACTTTAATTCATCAGAATATGATTAGTATAAAATTTTAATTCGCGTAAAAATGGAAACTGTTGTTTTTTATGCAAGAGGTATTTATATGTCTTTTGTTGTCTTTTGACAGGATATAGTCAAGAGGATTATGTCCTTCACGCAAAAGGGTTCTCGTGGGATCACTGTTTTGTCAGCAAATGGTGCGGTTTCTAACTTCAAGATTCAACCGCTCGATCTGAACCGCAAAGTCTTGAAGTTTAAGGTATACATATATATAAATGATGAACTCGGTCTTGGATTCTTATAACTAAATTGTTTATGCTGGAAAGATGCATAATTAAAATTTCTTAATTAACATGAACTTGGGTTATTCAAAAAATGTAAACCATCAATTTGGGTACGATAATGATAACAATGTGGTGTAGGATGCGTATGAGATATTATCGCTGAGCAGTTCAATGGTGATAACTGAGAGAGGTAGAGTGAAAAACAAGAAGAGAGGTTGGCGGATTACGATTGGTGGAGCTGAAGGACGTGTCTTTACTGGTTCTTTAGCCGGTAAACTAACTGCTGCAAGTCCAGTCCAAGTAAGAAACAAATAATATCTTATTTATTTCTTGTAGTTTAAATGTTTGAAACTATCTAATGATTCTTTTTTTTTTTAAGGTTGTGATTGGAAGTTACTGGCCGATGATAACAAATCCGCCTCCAAAGAAGAACGATGAGTCCGAATTAGCTGTGGTTGTTCCACCCACAGTACCAGAAGCAATGGATTCCTCATCCACAGGACAAGTCCAACAACCAGAAATGGAAACGCTTAAAATTGAGGAAGATATTTCATGTTCCTAGAAATATTATCATTGAAGCTAGTTAGATGAATCTAACTATAACCCCTATGTTTTCCTTTTTTTCTTGTTACATTTTTCATTGTTATCTCTTTTTTTTGTTGACCATTTAAACAAAAAAAACAAATCTTCATAGATTTTTATCATTTGAGTTGTTCCTTTTACTTCTTTGTCTCAAGACATTGCAAATCTAACTAAAACTTTAAAATTAATTAGAGAATTAAATAATTGTTGAAAAATAGCAGGAATTCAACTTTATTATTAGAAATAAAAACTTCTTAATGTGTTCAGCAACAAGATAAAAAAGAGAATTATTGAAAATAGGAAATTAAACAAACTTATAATAATGCAAAATCAAGAGACGTTCTTTGAGGCTTTGTTGTAGAAAGACCAGTCAGAATGAGATGAATCAATAATGGGCTGTCCAAAGGAATGCTCTTTTATATAAGCCTGAACATCCGATGCATTAGCCAGATCATCCAAGTAAGAACCGAACTCTCCTTTTGGATCTAAGAGAATCAAAACCAATAAAATCATAAAACCAAAAAATTGCCTAAAGATATGAGATTGAATATAAAAAGTTAATCAACGGGTTACATTTGCATACCAATAATATGATCATTTTTGTCTGAAGCATCGTAACTGAGAGGGAACAGACCTGTATTGTCCTGCATGACCAAAAAAGAATAGATTAGATTTAGAGGAACAAACAAAACTGAGTGATAAAAAACATTATTATAGAAATGAAGTATTTTACAGGATTGAGAAGAGCTTTGTAGGGTTCATCATCAATGAAGATAGTGTTTGAAGCAGAGAAATCTTTAATACTCTGAAACACTTTAGAAAGATCCTTAAAGAACATGGGCTTGAAACTATTCTCTAGTGTTTTATAACCACTGTCGGTACATTTCTTTTGGTCCTATAACAAAAAGAGTATCAGAGAGTGTCTGCTATATGAATATGTATTTATAATATTTTAAGTACAAGTCTTACCCATACAAAAAGTAGCTTATCTTCCACATTTTTGAGAACGATGTTTAGAGTTATATCAACATTACGCCTATCAGTGAAAAAACCATGAAGAATCAGATCAATATATATTATGCACTAAGAATTGAATTAATTTTAGTCTTTATAAAGATGGAAAATGAAGAGACTAACTCGCAAGCAGAGGACCAAATCCCAACTTCGAATCTCTCAAGACAAAACTTCATGAACTCTTCAGCAAAAGGCCTTGTACACTACGCAACAAACAAAATGGTAAAGACTAGATGAAAAACAAAATGGTACACTACACAACAAACAAAATGGTAAAGAACTCTTCAGCAAAACTTCATGATGCTTTTCTTATTCTTTTCTTCCGCCATTGTTGTGCTTATGATCGTCTAGACTCGCTCGTATGGTAATATTTATATTAAAGGACTTTAGTCATTTAAGGTTGTGGCGATTTAGCTTCACGAGACCAAAGCCATGAATATTGACGTTTTTCTTCATGCGGCTCTTTGGATACTGACAATATTTTGTGTTCTTTACATTTTTTCACCATTCTTTGAAGACCATCCAACTTCGTAGTTAATTGACTTAAAACTACCAATCAGAGAATTCCAAGCGTCGTCTGTTAATAAACACGAGCGATTCCAACACTAAAATGTTGTTTTCGTTCTTTCTTTTTCTCAATACTACTAAATGGTAATTAAAGACTAAAAACCCTACTATAAATTCAAACCAAATCGACGTGAATGATCAAGTTATAGTGTTGGACATGATATTCCTTTTTCTGTTATGATCCTGTTTTTTATTGGATCCAAAAAATATAGACAACTATGAATTTATGTAGCAAAACAAATGTTTAAGGTTAATATTCGTTTCAAACAAAATTAATATCAATACTAAATTTTGAATATAATGATATACAGTACATTCTAATGATAAATGATAAATATACCAAAATTTAATGTTAGAAAAAATGATATACAGTACATTCAACTTTCATCTCTTGTATATATAAATATTAGCTGTGGTTGTTCCACCCCCACAATACCAGACGCAATGGCTTCATTGTCCACAGGACAAGTCCAACAACCAGAAATGAAACCCCTTAAAACTGAGGAGGATATTTCATGTTCCTATAAATGTTATCCTTAAAGCTAGTTAAATAGTGAATCTAACTAGCCTCTATGTTTTAGTTTTTGGTTACATTTTCATTGTTATCTCTTTTTTTTTTGTTGAACATTAAAACATTCAGCACATTGGTTTCTTTGCAAACCAATGGACAATAATAAAACAAGTATCATTTGAGTTGTTCAAATTATTTCTTTTGTCTCAAGTCATTGCAAAGCTAACTAAAACTTTAAAATTAGAGAATTAAACAATTGTTGAACTTTATTATTAGAAATACTGACTTCTTAATGTGTTCAGTAGCAAGATAAAATAAAAGAGAATTATTGAAAATAGGAAAAAGACAAGATCAAGAGACAACATTCTTTGAGGCTTTGTTGTAGAAAGACCAGTCAGGATGAGAAGAATCAATCTTGGGCTGTCCAAAGGAATGATCTTTTATATAAGCTTGAACATCCAATGCATTAGCCAGAGCATCCAAGTAAGAACAGAACTCTCCTTTTGGATCTAAAAAGAATAAAAACAAAATCTAGTCATACAACCAAAAAGAATACCTAAAGATATGAGATTGATCAATATCAAAAGTTTAATAACTGTTTCCATACCAAGAAAATCATCTTTATTGTCTTCTGCATCGTAACTGAGCGGGAACAGACCTGTATTGTCCTGCATGACCAAAAAAATGAGATAAGATTTAGAGAACAAACAAAACTGAGTGATAAAGAAACATTATTATAGAAATGAAGTATTTTACAGGATTGAGAAGAGCTTTGTAGGGTTCATCATCAATGAAGATGGTGTTTAAAGCAGAAAACTCTTTAAAACTCTGAAACACTGTAGAGAGATCCTTAAAGAACATAGGCTTGTCACAGTTCTCTAGTGTCTTGTATCCACTGTCGGTACATTTGTTTTGGTCCTATAACAAAAAGAGTATCAGAAAGTGTCTGATACATTAATATGAATTTATAATATCTAAAAATACAAGTCTTACCCATAAAAACAGTAGCTTATCTTCCACATCTTTGAGAACAATGTTTAGAGTTATATTAACATTATGCCTACCAGTAAAAACCAGATCAACATTATGCCATATTATGCTCCAAGAATTGAATTTATTTAAAATTATTAGGTATCTATAAATGGAAAATGAAGAGACTACTAACTCGCAAGCAGAGGACCAAATCCCAACTTCGAATCTCTCAAGACAAAACTTCATAAATTCTTCAGCAAAAGGCCTCTTATACACTAAACAACAAGCAAAAAAAAAAACGATTAAGCTAATGATGCTTAAAAGAATGAAAATTTAATAGGAATAGAATAATATTGAAATGTTACCGAGATTTGGACCACAAGAAGCATCTGGAGATCGGTTCTTCGGAGCTTTACGCACACTTTTTTTGTGAACTCTGTGTAGAAGTAGACCGTTAAGACTTAAGACCAAGAGTTTCTTTTCCTCCTTCTTGGGTTCTAAGTTAAGTTTATCTAGAATCCAGCTAAGTTCTGTCTCCTCCGGATCTTGGTTACAGTATTCATCAACGTCGTAGTCGTCGAGAGCAATAGTACTCTTCTTAGAATCCTTTTCTTCCGCCATCGTCGAGAGCAAATATCGTTAAGAGTCGTATGGTGCAATTTATGTTAGAGGATTTGTCATTTAAGGTTTTAGGCGATTTAGCTTCACGAAATCAAAGCCATTTATTTGGCGTTTCTCTCCATGTGTCTCTTTCGAATTTGTTACGGACAAAACTTATTTTTGTTCCTATCCTTAAATTTCCAATAACTTTTCACATTTCTTCGAAGACCATTCAACTTGGTACTAATAAATTGACTGAATACTACCAATCAGAGAATAACACCTCACTCCGTTAATAACTTAATATACAGTACATGGGTAAGTGTCGGTAGAGCTTTCCATAGTTCCATTTATTGTTTTTTTTTTTTGATTAATTTCATTTCTTCAAAAGTTGATATTTTTTCCTAGTATCCGCCCATGGCTATGTTTTAATGAAATTTTTCATATATAAGTCGACGAATTTGTTTGCTAACTTTTCATATAAAAACATGCAAATCATAAAATAAAACAAAATTGAAACTTGTTGACAAGAAAAAAAATAAAAAAATTTGAAACTATTTTAGAAAATATATAAATTTCGTATATTTTTTTAAAAAATAGTAAATTACTAGTTAATTGTTTAAAAGAAATATTAGATCACCTTTCCACATCATCCTCAGTTTGAAACTTGAAAGAACATCCAAAAATCCTACACACTCACACACAGACACACCACATTTTGATAAGAATTTTTAGAACTGTGATTTGAGTTTTCCATGATATAATGAAAAACAAGTTTATTAAAACATATAATAAACCATGATATATGTAACATACGGGTTTAAATGTCAATCCCTTGTGGATGTTCAAACCACTTGGAATGGAGGAAGCACTTGTTCTTCGACTGATCATACTCTTGGGAGATCTGAACTGCGGTAACAATGTAACATCACAGCTCATTAAGCTCAGCATCACTAATGCTTCGGCAGATTGGGACAGTATACTCCACCTGGCTTTGCTAGTCTGAAAAGGTACCATTTGTTTTTTTCTTTTCAGTTTGGCATGCTGCTATCTATTAACTATGGCTATAAAAGATCTTAGGGTCTGAAAGAAAGCTGTTTCTTCAGAGACAAATAACGCCAAAGGCCCAAAGCTATTGAGATCCCGGAGATCTGGTTAAGACACATGACCTTGTTGAGGATCTGGTTTGTAATTTTGTAAAAGCCCAAAGTTTTTGACCCACGAACATTATATCCATTAAGTTTTGTTTCTATGTTGTCCATCCATCCAAATTTAAAGTGGGTAGAAAACATGGTGTTGACCAGAAAAAAAAAAAAAGAAAGGAAAAACATAACTGGAAAATGGAATGAAATCTAGATCTATTTATTACTTGGAACAAAATGGAATATACTCTTTTTTTTGGGTTTTAATGTTATAAATTTATAATGGAATATACTTGTTCTAGAGTCTTAAAAGTAAAAACTAGTCGTATAACTTGGACAAGGAGCAAAGGCAAAAAATGGAAAAACTGAAAGAAAAAAAAAACTCTTCTAGTCTGCAAAAGGCGTGCAGCACATCGTTTTGGCCTCTTTCCTACCATCTAAATCAACGGTCCTTATTAAAACAATCCAACGGCTTTGCCCTAACCCGTGACTCATTATATATCGAACCAGACCACTCAATTCACCTAAGCTACTCTTCACCGATTCACTAAAACCCTCGAACTCATCGCCTTTATCTTTCTCTCTAGATCTACTCGACGATGGCTACTATCACCGTTGTTAAGGCTAGACAGATCTTCGACAGCCGTGGCAATCCCACCGTTGAGGTTTATTTCAATTCTTCTAGCTTTTCCGATCACTTTTTTTTCATTTTCCCCGGCTCTGTACATTGTTTACTCGTAACGGATCTGTTTGTTCGATTAGTATCACATACTTGCTGCTATCTCTGTTTAAATCGATTTTTTTGTAACCTGAGAATGATTTATGAGCTCACATGGATTAATGTACGTTTTGTGAGGAATGATCTGTGTTTTGATCTATGATTTATGTTTGGACCGTTCGTTTTCTGTAATTTGGAGAAGAAGATGACTCACCGATGCTGAGTTTGATTGTGACTGATCTGTTTATTTTCTAAGTTTCGATCTACCGTTACTTGTTTGCTAATAATATGTTTTAATTCATTGAGAATGAGCTAATGGTTGCTGGATTTATTTGGTTAATGGTTTAGGTCGATGTCCACACTTCCACTGGTGTTAAGGTTACAGCTGCCGTTCCAAGTGGAGCTTCCACTGGTATGTTGCTTTTGATTTCTGTTCTGGCTTATCTCTGTCACATTGGTTTATACAAATTTTGTATGGTTGAATCTGTAATTGTGGGGTTTTTCTGTTGATAGGAATCTACGAGGCTCTTGAGCTGAGGGATGGAGGATCTGACTACCTTGGAAAGGGTGTGTCCAAGGTGAGACTGCCACTGTGTTCTTTGGTTTGAGTTGAAGGATTTTGTTATCTTAATGGGATCGTTTTGTCTGATTTATTCTTTGTTGATATCAATAGGCTGTTGGCAATGTGAACTCGATCATCGGCCCAGCACTTATTGGCAAGGTGAGTCTCTTGAAGCTGATTATGTCTAAAGTTAGATCTTACTGAGATATTGGCAGAAGACTCATTTATGTTTCTTTACCTTTGATTGTTTTTTGCAGGACCCAACACAGCAGACTGCTATTGACAACTTCATGGTCCATGAACTTGATGGAACTCAGAACGAATGGGGTTGGTGCAAGCAAAAGGTACTTGATGGGAAAAGTCATGGTTTGTGTATTCACTCAAGAATGAAAGACGTTTCTGACTATTTTGCTTTTTTGTTTTTGTTTTTGTTTTTGTGTACAGCTCGGAGCCAATGCTATTCTTGCTGTGTCTCTTGCTGTCTGCAAAGCTGGGGCTGTTGTCAACGGCATTCCTCTCTACAAGGTATCCGATCTTGCACTAATAAGTCGGTTCCTTCTGTCCATGGAGGACAGGACTGTTTCTGTTACTTGGTTTTTATTGGAATAGATGTTCTAAACTCTCCCCTTTTGTGTGTTATTTGGTTTGCAGCACATTGCTAATCTTGCTGGTAACCCTAAGATTGTGCTACCAGTTCCTGCCTTCAACGTCATCAATGGTGGATCCCATGCAGGAAACAAGCTTGCCATGCAGGCATGTTCATTTTGATCCTTTTCATTACCATGTCAAATTGTAAACTTCTTTAGTTTTGAATATTTCTGATTCGCTATTGGTGTTTTCAGGAGTTTATGATTCTCCCTGTTGGAGCTTCATCTTTCAAGGAAGCCATGAAAATGGGTGTGGAAGTTTACCACAACTTGAAGGTAAATCTTCAATCCTTTTGGACTTTGAGATACTGTCTTCTATGACTATGTAACATACATGTATTACCTTTTCGCATCTGTTGGACTTGACTACTTTCTCTGGGCTAACTTGCCTACTTGTTCTCAATTGTTTTTGCAGTCTGTGATTAAGAAGAAGTACGGCCAGGATGCAACAAACGTTGGTGATGAAGGTGGCTTTGCACCAAACATTCAGGAAAACAAGGAAGGTCTAGAATTGCTCAAGACTGCTATTGAGAAGGCTGGATACACTGGAAAGGTCAGTTTCGTACCTAAAAGTAATTTAGTTCCTGAAACGAAATTCATGAAGCTAATGGGTCAGTCATGTTTTTCAGGTTGTCATTGGAATGGATGTTGCCGCTTCAGAGTTCTACTCATCAGACAAAACCTACGACTTGAACTTCAAAGAAGAGGTAGAACTTATTTTTACTTAATAATCTCTTCCTGAAAACGTGAGAATAATGCACTCAACTTTTAGTTGCTGTTCTATTTGTTTCTCTGCAGAAAAATGATGGTTCTCAGAAGATTTCTGGTGACGCTCTCAAGGACCTGTACAAGTCCTTTGTTGCTGAGTACCCAATTGTGTCCATTGAAGACCCATTTGACCAAGATGACTGGGAGCACTATGCTAAGATGACCACTGAGTGTGGAGACAAGGTTCAGATTGTCGGTGATGATTTGTTGGTCACCAACCCCAAGGTCTGTTATTATTTTGCCATTGTTTGTGACATAACTAGAATGTTCTTACCAAGTTTTGTTTGTTCTCTTTCAAACGTGCTTATATATCTCTCTTTTACTCTTTTTCTATTTCCAGAGAGTTGCCAAGGCAATCGAGGAAAAGTCTTGCAATGCACTTCTATTGAAGGTTAACCAAATCGGGTCTGTGACCGAGAGTATCGAGGCAGTTAAGATGTCGAAGAGAGCAGGGTGGGGAGTGATGGCCAGTCACCGAAGTGGTGAAACCGAGGACACCTTCATTGCTGACTTGTCCGTTGGCTTGTCAACTGTAAGTTGAAACCATTTCTAGCATATATAACTAGCAATCTCCTCTTAGAGATTCTCATTTGAATCTCTTTGTCTGTACAGGGACAAATCAAGACTGGTGCTCCTTGCAGATCCGAGCGTCTCGCCAAGTACAACCAGGTTTAACATCTCAAACCAAAAATTGCTATTTTGTATGTCTACAATTAGAGCATTGTCTAATCTATTACATTGCTTTAACAGCTTTTGCGTATTGAGGAGGAGTTGGGATCAGAGGCAATTTACGCTGGACTCAACTTCCGCAAACCCGTGGAACCCTACTAGATGTTGGAGCAAAGTGGTCTTCTTTGAGACGAGAAGATGAATTTGACTTTTGTCATTTGCTTAATTAAATAAAAACGTTTGGTTTTTTTTTTTCCTTTGTTGGTTTTCACGTTTATTGATGAACCCTTTTTTGGGGGAAAAGTTTTCATTTTTGTAAGAGAAACCTGAGAAAGCTCTGCCTTTATGGACGACACTAGCTCTTATTTTACAATCTAATTTCGGCTTCTCTCTTAAATTTCTTGTGTGATTCTTATGATCACCTATGATATATGGCGTTTTGTCAGTAAATTGACTCGATGTTAAGGGTGCCAATGTTTCAACGCCTTAAAAAAAAAAGAAGGCAGAAGTTTCTCCATGAAAGCGACTTGAGAATCACGGACCAGTTTTACCTAACCTCACACTATTGAACAACATTAGCATATTTATTTCATATGATTATAACTTCAATGGTTGAATAAAAACGATCTGTTAATTAGAGGAGTTCAAAAGCATTACACAAGTGAAGATAAACTATAAAAATTCAAACAAAATTGGATCAAAAGCATTATCAGTTTTATCGTTCACTTAAACGTCGGTAAAGCAACTGATGATTGACTGCTTTCTAAAATTTAGAGTTATCATGTTTTGTGTTTAGTCATGAATAAAAAGCAGGTTTGCCCGAGTGGTTAAGGGGGAAGACTTAAGTTCTTCTGCACAGAAGTGCGCGTGGGTTCGAACCCCACAGCCTGCATTTCTTTATTTTATTTTCATTTTTTTCAACTTGTTCATAAACATTGAAAGTTAACCTAAACTCATTTTATTTAGTAAAAAGTTCAAAAAATTGCAGGCTGTGGGGTTCGAACCCACGCGCACTTCTGTGCAGAAGAACTTAAGTCTTCCCCCTTAACCACTCGGGCAAACCTGCTTTCTTGGCTAATTGTTGCTCTAAAGATGTTGTAATAACAAAAAACAATACTTGATCAAACCATTAATTACCATTTACCACACAACAGATTTCTTGGTTAGTTAATAAACAAATTTTATTATTGCTTTGCAAATGTTTCAAGACAAGTAAAGCACAAATAAATTTTCGTTACAACATACATCATTTCTTGGAACGTTTTAAATAAAGAAGTAAACCTAAGCTCGTTAACACAAAAGCTCCAGCCAAAACACCAGTTTGCCACCAAACACAACCACCATTTCCCTCAGACAAATCTTCAACCGTCTCAGCAAAATCAAGATGCAGTCTCAAAACCTTTTGCCCCAAAGACCTAGCAACAGCAACATCAGCAACAAGATCACAGTCCCCAGTAATCAAAACTCTGTCACCTTCCTCATCTTGGTACATAACCTGAATCCCTAAATCTTCCACTTCACATCTTTGCATCACAACACCCATCACTTCTTCAAGACTCTCACCCATTGAGTTAAACCGATGTACTCGCCCTTTACGATCTTCGAATTTAAAAGCAAACGAACCTACTTGAGATGGACAAGACTGCTTCCCTTCTGAATTCACCAACATCGCTGACATATCGCTATGCGTTTCGTAATCCTCAGGCGGGTCTAACGCGAGAGCCGAGTCCCAAAACTTTTGCATCATAGTATTCGTCATATTCGTTAACAGCTCCCGAGCTGTTATTCTCAACCGTCGAAAGAGCCGCATGAGTTATCTGCAGCACGTCAACACAAGATACTCGAAAGCCATCTTTATCTAAAACCGGAAGATGTAGAAACTTCCCATCATGCATTATATGCAACGCGTCGAGGATCGTTGTATCCATCGACGCGCATTCAGGACTTGGTGTCATAACTTTCTCAACAAGAGTAAGCTCAGGAGATAGATTCTGTGCCACAACTCTCATCAAAATGTCTTTTGAAGTTAGTATCCCTTGAACTTTGTTACCAACGTTAATAATCACCGAGTTAACACGCAGATCCCGCATTCGTTTCGAAGCAACGAATACGGGATCTGATGGCGAAACTATTGCAACTTTGGTATTCTCTGTGATTATCGTCGATAATGAAGGCTTAAACATTCTTTCCCTTAACGTTTCGATGAAAGCGGAACTTCCACTTCCCCATTGTCTTTCCTCTACCGCAGCAGCTAAAGCGCTTCCTTGCTCGGCGGCTTTCTCCATACGAGAAATCGCATCGTAGAGACATTTTGTTATATCTAAGATAGCAATGACTTCACCGTTCTCTACAACAGGCAAGTGTCGAAATTTTCCTTGTACCATCTTTTGAAGAGCTTCGATGGCAAGCGAATCCGATGTGACGAATATCGGATTCCTTGTCATGACTTTAGAGACTAGAGTGTTTTCTGGTCTTAGCCCTTCTGCAATTACTCTTGTGGCTATATCTTTGTCAGTAACAATCCCTGATAGAAGAGCGCTTGCATCGGTTAGTAAAACCGCGTCGACACGCCGTGAAGCCATTCTTCTGCATGCATCAAAGACTGTGGTTCCTTCAGGGATAGTTAGAGCTTTGGATAAACGTAGTTTCTTGACTGTTCTTTCGCCATTGGAAATCTGTTGAGCAAGTGGTGATTCTGGTTTTGATGTGTTTTCGTTTAAGCTTCCGCTTCCGCTTTCCTCTGATTGTAGAATTGGTTTCTTGGAAGCTGATGATCCTCTTCTTGAAATGCTTCTTTTACTAGATGAAGTCTGTGTAGTCATATTTTTTTAGGCGTTTTTAATGACTCATCAATCTACAAAACCAGACAAGAATTAAACTTTAATATACTAGAGAAGCAAACACAAGAAGAAATGTGGCAATTATAGCAAGATAATGTTTTATTGCCTATTGTTTAATCTGTAGATAACCCTAAAATGTAATGAACTATTTATATTGTTATTATTTATAATGATGTGGCTAATCTGATTTTTTAATAAAATTTGGCTTTATATTTTACCTAATTTATAAATAGTTATATCATCAAAATATACCTTTTCGTTGGAGATTGTTCATAAAAGAAAATGGACTTATACATTCTAAAATGAATGATCTATGTATTAAACTTATAATAATGATCTATGATATATAGTACTTAATTACGTACTGTTGTTCCGTTGTTCCATGTGACCTGTGAATTTTAAGCAAATGAAGATGTCATTTGGCTTCCACTTGGCACTATCTCAGTTTGCATGAAATCACTATGGTCTTTTGTTGATTTGAGTTTTCCTATATGGATAATATCATGTTGATATAAAGTAATTGATAATTAATTATCATATCAGTATTGTGCAACTGATTGTCCTTACTACCACTATTTCAGGATTAGAGTTAAATGAAGGGTTCTTTCTTAATTATAGAAATGTAAACGTAATAGAGCATCGAAACCAGAGGAGATGGGACCCATAAGGAGGACGTGGACGGTGAAAGAGAGCTTTCACGTCTCACACAGTGCGTGAAATGGGATTGTCACAGTCTGCACCGACTGTTTTTGACCGCAATTTTTTCATGCATTGTAAAGAACATCTTTTTATAATCTTGAGAGAATTCGTATGAAATATCAGAGGCGGATCTACATAATATATATTAATATATATGTACATCCATCTCTGTGAAATACCATTAATAAAGATGTTTTAATAGTTTTTAAAAATATGAAATACCATGATATTTACTATTTGAGGTAAAATAACGTTAAATGCACACATTTTATGTATATTTTGATAAGTTAACATGATATAAAATAAAATAATATAATTTTATGCTAAATCAAAGAATGATTTTTCATCATTTGATTGTAAAATTATAATTTATAATAAGATTATTAAGCTAAACAACTAAGGTTAATTATCAATATGAGATTTAACTCGTGGTTGAGGAGAAGTAAAACCAAACTCAAGATATCTAAAGAGAACACAAGTTTGATTCCTATTGGTATAAATAATATATTAAAATTTGATCTCAACTCTAAGAGATATATGAGTGTAGTATGACCATAACTTATTTTCAATTAACATCAAAAGTTCTAAAGTCACTTATCTAATTTTTTAAAAATTGTAAAATTAGTTAGTGTATATAGATCCTTCAAAATGATATGATACAGTTAGTTAACTTTATTTTTTTGGTCAAAAAAATAAAAATAAAAAATTATGACGAATATTTTTTTCTATAATCCAATAGATTTAATAAAAAAAAAAAAAAAAATTTGAAAACTTTTCCCGCCAACCAAACAAACTTTCGCGCTTAAAAGAAACGGCTCTTAAAAGAGATACATTTGTATCTCTTTTAAAACGTTAAGCCAAAAATCTTTTCCTCTTTTTCTATATTACTTGTCTTCTCTAGTCTCTTATAAACATCATCGTTTTCAAGAGAAACAACGGTGATCTTATCCTCTCACTCACAGTAACCACCGATTCAGTTTCATCTTCATCACTCTGATCTCCTCCATTGATTCCTGGTAAAATTTCTAACTTTGTTTTCATTAACTTGTCTCTGTTAAAAAATAAAAAAAGTCATCTTCCACCTAACAAATTAATCGTTTATGTCGCTACTTACCCAATATCTGTAACTTCCGGAGATCTCTCTTTAACCCACCCAGAAAAAGTGGATCTTATCAGTTCAGACTTTAATTTTTTTTCAATTCACGTTTTATAGTCTTGTGATCTTTTGTTTTCTTCTTCTGAAGAATTATTCAACTTTTTATGCAGTGGAAAAAAAAAACAGAAATTTACAAGTTTTCTTCTCAAATTCCGGCATAAAATCAAATGAAGGAAGAGTAAATTAGTCAAAAGAGAGAGTAGAAATGGAAGAACAAGACAGCAATATTCAAGCTCAATGGATTCCTAAGACACCCATGAAGCCAATTGCTCCGATCTGCTCAAATACGGCGGAGGAACAATCTGATCTGAATCAAATGTAAGTTAATTTTGTCTTAAATTACAGAAGTTTCAAAGAATAGTGATGAGTAATTGCTAAAAGAACTATTGCATGTAGGAGATTCGTTGGGAACAAGGACATGAGTCATCTTGATCACTTGTCTTTTGGAGATTTGCTTGCTTTAGCAAACACTGCATCACTATGTTTCTCCGGTCAGACTTCATTGGCTTGTAATATCTCAGGAACTACAACAAGTAAGCAGATGCTTTTGATTCTTGTCTGAATTATAATTTCGATGATTTCTAAGTTTTTTTACTCTGATTAGATTTTGTGATTGTAGAAAACACTGAGATGATGCAAAAAGGTAATAATGAAGCTGTGGTGGAGTCTCTTAGCTCAGTGAGTAACAATGTTACTGAAGAGATCATCAAGACTCCTGAAAAACCAAAGAGGAGAAAACATAGACCTAAGGTTGTGAAAGAAGCTAAACCGAAAGCTGTTGTTGGTGATGCTCAAGAAAGCAAGAAGCCTAAGAGGAAGTATGTGCGGAAGGAAGCGGTTGTTGCTGATGGTGAAGAAAGCAAGAAGCCTAAAAGGAAGTATGTCCGGAAGAAAGCTGAAGTCAGTAAGGATAAAGAAGCTACGCCTGTTGAAGAATCAGCAGCAGCAGCTGTAGAAGAAACTTCAACTCGTCCCAAGAGACGTTGTAGAAGAGCTTTGGATTTTGAGTCTGAAAATGGAGAAAAAGAATCAAATGATTTCCTTTTGTTTTCGGAGCCTAGCACGCCGAAGAGAAAGCCTAGGCAGAGTAAGCGAAAGGAAAAGGAAAAGGAACAGGAGAAGGATGATAGTAATCAAGAAAGAGATGATATTTTAGTGGCACAAGCTGCTAAGAGAAGACAAGGCAAAGAACCAACTCGCGAAGTGATTCAGTATGATGAGCAATGTGACTACCAGAAACTGCATTGGTTGTTTTTCCAAAACTGCAACAGCACATCATTCGCTGGACAACAAGTTCAGAATGTTTCTTCCTTTGACTCTTCTAATTGCTACGGTTTCACCATGGAAGACAAATGTCAAGGAAGACAGAGTTTTGAGTCTAGTGTTCGGTTCGATAAGATAGACACACCGATAAAGAAGAAAACTACAGGCCATGCTCGGTTCAGAAATCTGTCTTCTATAAATAAAGTTATGGAAGTTTCTGAGCTGTTGTTATCCTCAGGATCTTATGTCAAACCACAGCAGAAAAACAAGAAGATTCTTGTTGATAAGCCAGTGACCTCAAGCAAGAAGAAACGAATCACTAAGTCTGAGAAATCTCAAACCAACCAGAAAAGTTTTCTTCCGAATCTTCACCAGTTTCCAGCTT
Source organism: Cardamine flexuosa (assembly GCA_963555745.1). NCBI lineage: Eukaryota > Viridiplantae > Streptophyta > Magnoliopsida > Brassicales > Brassicaceae > Cardamine > Cardamine flexuosa. Next base: position 4,951,757 of record OY743217.1, read on the forward strand.
CATTTCCTGGTAAGTTTTTCTTGAAATTTTTGACTATTTTGTTGATAATAATGATGTCTGTCTGATTCCTGTAGGTATATCTCCAGATGAACTTTGGAAACGACGTTACTCGGTGTCAGTGGAAGCAATCATTGAGCTAATGTGTCTATTAGATATCAACAGAGAGTACTCAGAAACCGCTCTTGTTCCTTACTCAATGAATAGCCTAGGAAACGAGATGATAGTCTTTGGTAGTGGAGCCGGTGCAATTGTGCCTGTTAAGAAACGGCGTGCACCACGACCAAAGGTTGATTTAGACAGTGAGACAGACAGAGTTTGGAAACTGCTTTTAGAGAATATTGATAGCGAAGGCATTAACGGATCAGACGAGCAGAAGGAGAAATGGTGGAAGGAAGAACGCAATGTGTTTCGAGGACGAGCTGACTCATTCATAGCTCGCATGCACCTTGTACAAGGTTATTATATACAACTCACTTGTCCTTTAGCTGTTTTCTGTTTTTAACCACATTGTAATAACTTGCCGGTCTTTTGTTTCTTATCAGGGGATAGAAGATTTACACCTTGGAAGGGATCTGTGGTTGATTCTGTTGTTGGGGTCTTTCTCACACAGAATGTTTCTGACCATCTCTCAAGGTATAAGCTCTTATATAATTCAATGTAGAAACAGCACAAAAAACTAACTTTTATTATTGTCTTTGTAGTTCTGCATTTATGTCACTTGCTTCAGAGTATCCTGTTCCTTCAGAATCCATCAGAAACTGTGACGTAGGAACAAGCTCGATTCAAATAACTTACTTGGACTCGGAAGAGTCAATGTCAAACCCACCTGCTCAGAGTTCTGTTACTTTAAAAAACACACAACCTGATGATGAGGAGAAAGATTATGTAGACAACAACAATGAAGGCTCTAGAAGTAGCAGTGAGATTGCTAGTTCATCTCATGACTCAGAAAGAGCAGGATCAAACTCAGATATCAATACAGAAGTAGAGCATCGTACTTCTTTTTTGAAGCTCCTACATGGTCTACAAGTCAAAGGAGGAGAAGGAGAAGTTATCATTACTGATACTGTCTCAGAACTTGTTGGTGTTTCAAGCAATACTGGAAGCTTACAAGTGTCACCAAATATGTCTCCGGGTGATTGTAGCTCAGAAGTTAAGGAACCGTACTGTTGTTGTCAGAAACCTGAGATGCCTGAAAGCTCTAGCAGTGTTCGCTCGACAAAACAGAAAGAGGATCTCATGACAGAGACTCTGATCTCAGATGTTAATGAAAGCACGAGTTGTATTGATGTCCAAGAAGGTATAGAAAAACAGCCAGCTCATGATGCTACCTTAAATGCCAAAGGAAAAAAAGTTGTAAAGGAGAAAAAAGAGGCGTTTGATTGGGACAGTTTAAGAAGAGAAGCACAAGGAAGAGAAGGAATAAGAGAAAAAACAGCAAGGACGTTGGATACTGTGGACTGGGAGGCAATAAGAACGGCTGATGTTGAAGAAGTTGCTGAAACAATTAAGAGCCGTGGGATGAACCATAAACTTGCAGAACGTATTCAGGTACAAACAAATATCCTTATATAGAAAAAATATTTTTGATAACATTCAGTTTTAAGTATTTGAATCTGAACTTGAAAACAATTTAGGGATTTCTTGACCGACTGATCAAAGATCATGGAGGACTCGATCTTGAATGGTTAAGAGATGTTCCACCTGACAAAGCAAAGTGAGTTTACTAAAGTGTTTGATTTATTCTGTATTAAATACTTATTTCTGATATGTTATACAATCATGCAGAGAATATCTTCTAAGCTTTAATGGATTGGGTCTTAAAAGTGTGGAGTGTGTGCGGCTTCTAACACTGCACCATCTTGCTTTTCCAGTAAGCCATGATCATTTCTTTTTTTTCTGTTGTCACTGTAAAGTCACTTATAGGATCAAACTTATTGACAGGTTGATACAAATGTTGGGCGAATAGCCGTTAGACTAGGATGGGTACCACTTCAGCCACTCCCGGAGTCACTTCAGTTACATCTCTTAGAAATGTAAGCTCTGCACAAAATAGTCTTACTTTGAAAGTTTATTTGATTCTTGATACATCTTTGGTTTGGTTTATCTAGGTATCCTATGCTTGAGTCGATCCAAAAGTATCTCTGGCCACGTCTCTGCAAACTCGATCAAAAAACCTTGTAAGATCTCTCAGCCTCATTCTAATACACCTGTTCATTAGTTTAATGATCTATTATCTATCAGGTATGAGTTGCACTACCAAATGATAACATTCGGAAAGGTATGTCTGAAAAACATATACACATCTATGTATTAATAAACCAGCAGGTCACATGATAAGGTTTTAATCTGACATGATTATGTTTCAGGTATTTTGCACAAAGAGCAAACCAAACTGTAATGCCTGCCCAATGAGAGGGGAATGTAGACATTTCGCTAGTGCATTTGCAAGGTTTACAACATATTCCTTTAGAATCTAAAACTAGCTTTGAATTGGTGTATAGAGGAATTTAGTAACCTTAACTTGTTTTTTGGCAGTGCAAGGCTTTCCTTACCAGGTCCAGAGAAAGGTGTTGAGACACCTGATAAAAACCATTTGCCTCTACAACTTCCAGAGCCATTACAGAGAGAACAAGGGTCAGAAATGGTCAAGCATTCAGAAGCTGCGGTAGCAGAAAATGTTAAATGTTCTGAGCCTATAATTGAAGAGCCAGCATCACCTGAGCCAGAAAGCGCACAAGTATCAATAGCTGATATAGAGGATGCGTTCTTTGAGGATCCTGAAGAGATTCCTACCATTAGGCTAAACATGGATGAATTTACCAATAACTTGAAGAAAATAATGGAAGAAGGAAACATGTCTACAGCTTTAGTTGCACTCACTGCTGAAGCTGCTTCTCTTCCAACTCCAAAACTCAAGAATATCAGCCAGTTAAGGACAGAACACCATGTGTAAGTATCCAGTTTTCTCTGTTTTTTTTTTGTCGTGTCTTAACTTGTTTAACACTGGAGTCTGTTTTTTTTCTTTTCTTGATCTTGCAGCTACGAAATTCCAGATTGGCATCCTCTTGTAGCTAAGGTAGTCAAATAAGTAGATAATAACACTTTTCCATAGTGCTGTAAATTATTTAAAATCTTACCAACTGTTTGTATCTGTTATGGTAGATGGAGAAGAGAGAACCTGATGATCCATGTTCTTATCTGCTTGCTATTTGGACACCAGGTGATTTAGGAATTATTTTACATGATCCACAAATATTTTTTCATCTTTTAATCATGAAAATCATATTGATAAACATGGTTTCTTTAAACCGCTATCGGTTTATACTAGGTGAGACGGCTGATTCGGTTGAACCGGCTGTTAACAAATGTATATACCAAGGGAATGGTAAACTTTGTGATGAGAAGACATGTTTCGCATGCAATAGCTACAAAGAAGCGAGATCACAGACTGTGAGAGGAACAATCTTGGTAAGCAAATACATCAAACTCATTTTATGTTTACACAAAATAATGTGTTGTAAATTCATGCAGATACCTTGTAGAACTGCAATGAGGGGTAGTTTCCCACTCAACGGAACATACTTCCAAGTTAACGAGGTCACACTTCAATTCTGATATATATCTAATTCTTTCATGTAATTATTTGCATTGAAACTTATGATTTATTCTAATTAGTGTAGGTGTTTGCGGATCATGCTTCTAGTCTAAATCCTATCGATGTTCCAAGGGATTGGTTATGGGAGCTAGGTAGAAAAACTGTATACTTCGGTACCTCTATACCTTCCATATTCAAAGGTATAAAATCTTCACCAATTATTGAATTTTGTAATGCTCTTGTTCATATAGTTCATATTAAAAAAATGTTTTACTTGAGCTATTTTTTTTTTTTTAAGGTTTACCAACGGATAAGATTCAAGAATGTTTCTGGAAAGGTAATGTCATAACATTTTATTTAAACTATAACATTTTGATACGCTATTTTTAATACTATAACCTATGTTTAATGATCTTTAAAATCTGTAGGTTATGTATGTGTAAGGGGTTTTGATCTGAAGACAAGAGCACCTAAACCTTTGATTGCAAGACTGCATTTCCCGAAAAGCAAAATGAAATCACAAGCTAACCCGGTTAATTCGAGTGCTTAAATAGACAAGCAAATAAATAAAGCTTATGGTAAGAGAGAGCACATTGTACCAAAGTAGTCATTGTAGAAAGTTAAATCCTAGGTGTTGTATCATGTTTTTTAGGTTCCATTTTAGTTTGCGTCTATGTATCAAATTCATAAAAACAGATCAGTAGCTTAATCTTATCTTTTTTCTTTTATATTGGTCTTTCCCAACAAGATTTTGAAGCACGTCTTGCCTCGATTTCGGTTTTCAGATTTGTGAAACCAAAATTCACAGCTAGCTCGGTTAGCATTTGATTAACCTCAGTGAATCATTCTAGTGTTGTCAATTAAGCACTTTCCAGCCATATCAAATTATCAACTACTAGATATTATCAAATTATCAACTACTACATTTTTGTACTTGATGATTTATACAAGACTAAAAAAATATAGGACTCTGTAGATTTGGTATTAGCAAACAAAAAGATATTGTTCAAATAATATTTATGAGGCTGAGTACAATTTGTCATTACTTTCATTTTATATATATACTTCTAGACTATTTTCTCTAATTTTTAGTTATGGTTGGTAGCTCTCAAATTAAATTAACCTTGAACAAAAATAAAGAACTTAACTGAGTAATAACTTCATATTAGTAATTTATAAAATATTTATTAAATGTCCAATCTAAAGTATACATTCGCAAATGTATCAAACTCCACAAGAGTTGCCTCCCGGACCACCAAAATTGAAAAAGAAACCAGGTGGAGCAAAACGAAATGGTATTGTCCTTTCTCTAGCTAGCCCATAACATTTGGGACTATCTACCAACTTCTCTTTAAAATCCATATTATGGTGTTCATACTAAGAATCCAAGAATCCAACACTTTTAAACATTGCTGAGCGTGTAAAACTTCCAGTTGGAAAATTACCATTACCCGTTGGAGGGCTTGAACCTGAACTAGAAGCCTGAACCACACCTCCAACTCCAACTATATTTGCACCATTATCCAAAAGGTTAAACAGTTCTTTTGGCCAATAGCCGATATCCACGTTAGGATTTGACAACAGTGTAATCCACCAGTTTCCTGTTTGTTTATCCTTTTAATGTGTATATTAAGAGACAAAGCAGATTCTTAAGTTAATTAAAAATTACCAAAATCAAAATATGTGCTAAGTTTCTGATCATATTACTTGAAGAGCAAAGTATTACGGACTACAGAGGTTATATCTTTATAGTCAAATACATCAATCACTATTTATTTTAAAGATGATTAATTTCAAGATTTGTCATAAATCTTAGTATGAAAGACATAAAAAATTGAAAACAAACAAAAGAACTAACTAAAAAATTCTTCAAAACAAATTTGTGTTAGTGAAAATAGCTGTAACAAAGTATGTGCTAATTGCTAATCAAATTACTTGATCACCAATTTATCTACATATGATTAATTTTAGGGTGATTTTTTTAAATAGACATTTTCAAACAGAGTCTTCTGCGATTGATGTTTGAAGCAATATTGTCCGAGTTTGGAAATAAATTTTCAAAGGATCTATTTTTTTTAATCCTTAATTTAATGATAAACCCTTGACTACTAAGTGGGAATTACATGAGAATTTTTGTATATAAGCTTTTTCTTATTATTCAGAACTTGCATAGAACTTTGAAAAATCAAACAAAATGAATATAGTAAGATAAATTTCATAACATTTGACAGAAAACAAGAAAATAATAAAAAAAAATTTAGAAACATACTTGATGGATGGAGCAATGCAACCAAGCAGGAACTCCTGGCTTAAGGTCTCTGGGTATAACTAGGGGAACCTCATGCGATACTTGAACAAACCCAGGACATATCGTATTGTAACATCTTTTTCCATCTTTACCCTACATAAATCATAATTACTATCTACATGTTATTTTTTCAAAAGAAATTTACATGTTTTTTTATTTAAAATTTTCAGCATATATATATACACACAATTTATGGAAACCTAAAGAAATTGAACACACGCACACCTTCCAATATCCATATAACCAAACACGTCCATCGCCAGATACACTTGGATTTATCTGTCAAAAATATTTGCAATACTTTAAGAGTACCTAAAATTAATGAATGGATTTATAAAAGAAATAGTAAGATATAAAATGTACCATAAGACCAACTTGTATGAAATTGACTTGGTTATTCAATCCACTTCCTATATATATTTGGCTATAGGAGGCTTGATCTTTCTCAATGTTTAGCACATATGCATTAAACCAACCTTCTACACCATGATATGGACCATAACTTGATCTTACTCCAGCTATTTATCAAAAAACGGTTTTAATGATATATATATATATATATATATATATATATATAGTTAATAAATACATATAAGATAAATTTATTAGATCTAGTGTAATAGAAAATTTGTGATGAATGCTTACATGTGTTCCACGGTTATCACTTGATAGCGGATGAAAATATTTTTCAGCAAAAAGTTGTGTGTTGGTGATGTATTCTTTTGAATTTCTCAATATAGGAACGGTTCCATCTGGACATCTGATTTTCTTCTTATATGATTTGTTGTTGCTAGTCTGATTCTTAAATTCAGGACTTGAAGTTGATGGCTTCATCTTTACAACAACAAAAAATTGTATACTCAAATTCAAAATAATATATATATATATATATATATAAAAGTAAAATGTATGTAGAAACGAATTTCTGAAAGGTCTATGCACCTGGATTGTGTGGTTTTTGAGCAAGGGATGATCAAGTCCTGGTTGCTTATAAATGTCAATGCAATCATATGTTACATTTTCACTTATCTGCCAGTGATAAAAAAAATAAACGATTAGGTCTTCTATATAAGCAAAATGATATTAAGATCAATCTATGATATATCCGGCAATAGAAGAAAGGATGATGTTTAACTAGTTAAGTAGATTGAAATCATATATATTTTGTTTCAAGTTTACCGTGAAAGATCTGAGAGGCACCATATTTTGATCGGAATGAACTAGAGCTGCTGAGAACAAAAGAGATAGAAAATTCATAACAAGTGCCAGCATAATTTCTGTAGACATTTTATTAGTTTTTGTTTCCTTAAGACTGGAAATATATATAATGTTATCTATATAAATATTGGCAGTACGTTTGACTTCTTTTTAAGGTAACAATAGAAATACAAATATTTGATCCAAAAGAAATACATATATTTACTTAACATGGTACCCAAAAAAAATCGTATATTTGACTGCAATTACTACGGAAACACAAATACTACAAGTTACCAAACAAAAACACTTATATTTGACCTTTTTTAAGGTAATAATAGAAATACAAATATTTGACTGCAAAAGAAATACATATACGTAATTAACATGTTACCAAAAAAAACACTTATATTTAACTGCAACTAATGTTGTAAAATACGTTATACATTAGACATACGACGAATCACTATATATATCATACAAACGTATATACGATCGTTTATATGGGGATTATATAATAAATATTGTTTAATTAATTTTTAGTGTATATATAATCAATTTTTATTTATATATATGGTCTATATGATATGGATTAAAATTTTATATCATTTATATGAAAACTAAAATAGCTGAATATTAAACATTAATTAAATAAGTGATGAAAATGTCTTAAAATATAATAAAAATCAAAGTCAAACAAAAAAAAAATAACTAACTTGATAGCCAAAGTGCTAGAAGCCTAGAACCTAAGAAGATGGTGAATGAGAGCCAAGAGTATTAGAGAGTAAAGATGAAACGATAAAAGAAAATAAGTTTTGAGAATGAGTAATAAATAGATGATCTCCCAATTACTTTTTTAGGGCTAATTTATTCTTACTAGCAAAACAAAATTACATAGTTTTGCTAAAAGATTTTACAAAAAAACAGAAATTGTATATACAGTTCGGTTTATACGGTTTTACAAACGGTTCATCTTCACCGCACAAATTACCCGCATAGCATAGTACATGATATATACACCATATATACAGCTGTACATATAGTATTTTCACTACAAGAAAACATAGCAAATTTTTGCTAAAATTTCCGGCAAAAAATTTAGCCGAAAATAATTTTCTGACATTCCGGTTTTATTCCGGCAAAATTCTGGCAAAATTGGAGTTTGACGGAATTTAGTCAAAAATTTATAATTGTCAGAAATTTGGCGGAAAATTATTGTCGGGAAACAGACAGAAATTGACCGGAAGATTATCGGAAACATAAACGGAAATATGAGACAAATTTCTGGCTAAATTCCGGTAATATATAATCGGAATTTAGCCAGAAAAACATGAAAGAGATTTTAACAAAATATCGAATAAAACAAGATAAAATTTCCGACTAAATTCTGATTATATATTATCGGAATTTTGCCAGAATATTTATCAAAATTTTCCGTCAAATTTCCGACAAACTATAGCCGGAATTTTGTCAGAATATTTTTGAACATTTCCGACAAAATTCCAGCAAATATTCAGATTTTGACAAAATTTAATCGGAAATACTGATAAGCTTTCTGATTAAATTCTGACTATATGTTTTTGGAATCTGAACGGAAATATTATAAATATTCCATCAAATTTCCGGCAAATATAATTGGAAAAATTGAAATATTTTCCGATTAAATTCCAACATAATTTAGTCGGATTTTTGTCGAAATTATTGGAAAAATTCCGTCAAATTTCCGGCAAATAACTCGAATTTGACGGAAAATAATCGGAAATTTTGTAACGGTAACAAAATTAATTCGAGAAAATTCTGACTAAAATTTTTCTATATATACTATACTCGATTCATTTGAAAAATTACAAAAAAAGAGCAAATAAATCTCTCAAACAGCTAAATGGCATCTCACCCGATTTATATTGCTACGGAATGGATGTATAAGCGTGTAGATGAAGATACATGAGAGATTACAGATGAATTTAAAGATGGACTTCGTCAATTCATGGAGGTCATAACGAATCAACCACTTGGGCGAGAACAAGGTATTGGAACTTGTCCTTGCCTAAAATGCAAAAATGAAAAAATAATACAAATAGAAATAGTTTGTAGGCATCTTTATAATAGGAGTTTTACTCCTTCATATTATTTATGGCTTTCGCATGGAGAAGATTATATAGATAGGTCGGAGAATATTTCTAGAGGAAATAGATTTGTGGGTGAAAGTAGTCGAAGACCGGTTAGTGAGGATAAAAATGTAGACAGAATAGTTAGAGAAGCGTTTCCAGAAAATGTAGAACCCATCAATGTTGTAGAAGAGCCAAACCATCCAATATATGAGGGTTGCAAGGTTGGACATTCTCCTTTATCAGCAGCTACTAGAACGATGAGAATCAAAACAGATTTTAATCTAAACGAAGATTGTGTTGATTCATTTGCGGATCTTTTCTACGACTATCTACCAGAAGAAAACCTTGCACCACGTTCGTACTATGCAATTCAGAAGTTGGTTGTTGGACTGGGGTTACCATATCAAGATGATTGATGTCTGTCGAGATAATTGCATGATATTTTGGAGAGAAGATGCAAATTTGGAATATTGCAGATTTTGTGGGAAAGAAAGATTCCAAGTTTCAACCGGGCTGAGTCGAATTCCTTATCAGCGTATGTGGTACTTACCAATCACAGATAGACTTAAACGATTGTATCAGTCTGACCGAACTGCTGCAGGTATGAGATGGAGCATCAATTCACTGGTGATATTTCGCACCCGTCTGATGCTGAAGCTTGGAAAAATTTCAGGTATAAGTACCCTGTGTTTACAAGGGAAATGCAGAATGTCTATCTTGGTCTATGCACAAATGGTTTTAATCCATTTGGGTAGGGAGGGGGTAAATATTCACTATGGCATGTGATTGTAACTCCATATAATCTTCCTTCGACTCTCTGCATGAAAAGAGAATTCTTCTTTCTCGCAATACTTGTTCCGGGTCCAGATCACCCTCGAAGAGCTCTTGATGTGTTTCTAAAGCCATTAATTTCAGAGTTACAAATGTTATGGCATGAAGGCGTTCGAGTGTATGATGTGTCGTTGAAGAACAATTTCACGATGCGAGTAGTATTGATGTGGACTATCAGCGATTTTCCGGCTTATGGGATGTTATCAGGATAAACAACACATGGAAGGTTAGCATGTCCTCATTATCAAGATAATACTGATGTTTTTTGGTTAACACATGGGAGAAAATCAAGTTGGTTTGACTGCCATCGAAGATTTTTGAGGAGTAATCATGCATACCGGCGAAACAAAAGAGCATTTAGAAAAAATAAAGTTGTGCGTGATGGCCCACCTCCAGTGTATGACGGTGATTATCTGCTGCAATTATTTTCAGACTTCTATGTTGTCGAGACCGCACAATGTGGAGGTAATGGATATGATCGAATAGATGGTTATGGAGAGCAGCATAATTGGCATAAGAAAAGTATCTTTTGGGAACTACCATATTTGGAAAGATCAACATCTGAGACATAACCTTGATGTGATACATATCGAGAAATTTTTTTTTGAGAACATCATCAACACTGTATGGAACACAGTTCTTTTATAACATATATGAGTTTTGTTTATACACTTAATAGAAAATTATAATTTTAATTTTGATGATGTTAAGTTTATTATTTTGTTGAAGTATTTAAAGGTTCTCGGAATTTTGTCGGAATTATGTTATTCGCGACAAATTTCCGACTAGTTTTGTCGGAATTATGTCGCAACTGTATAACAATTTTCGGGCAAAATTCTGACTATCCTTTCTGGGGTTGTCGGAATTTTGTCGGAAAACGAGAAAGAATTCTGGCAAAATTCCGACTACATTTGTCGGAATATTGCCGGAATTCTTTCTCGTTTCCCGTCCAAATTCCAACACATGCAGAGCCATGCAGCAACTGATCCCCGCTCCAAGAACATGCAGCGACTCCATGGACCAATGCAATCTTGAATTCCGACTGAATTCCGACTAACCAATGGGGTTTTCGGAATTTTGTCGGAAAACAAGAATGAATTTCCGGCTAAAACACCTATTTTACATTCTCACATTCTCAAAATTCTCACATTCTTATAAGAATTACTTCTCAATTCCGACAATACATTCTTATTCCGACAAATTAGATAAGTATTTAATTATTTTTATATAGTTTTGATTATTAATTATATTTACAAATTTACTAATAAGTTGTTTTAAATTGCAGGTACATTATGGCAAATAATAATGGAGTATGGCCTGAAATTTGAAATTGGCATTCTCAAACTGTTGGGGCTTCTAGATCCGAAACCCAACCCCCCCCCCCTCGACAATGTAGAGGATTTAAACTTTGACTTCTCGCCTTTTCCATCAATTCCTAAAACAGATGAAGGAATTCTACCACCATAATCCCAGTTTCCACCAGTCTTAGTAGAGCAAGTACTACATGGTCCATATCGTGAATTATTACTAAAACTAGTTCCAGAACCTGATTTTGATCCAACAAAGAAAGAGACATGGTAATATTTACATATTAGTATATCATAAATAATTTTATTTTATATGTATGTTAATTTAATAATATAAATATTTGTTTTTTTTGCAAGGTTTGGATATAAAAAAGAGGTTATCAGTACAATATGGAGTATCAGTAAAAATGATTTTGATGGAAGTATTAACTGGGGCTCAGTAAGCATTGAAAGAAAACAAAGATGGTTAAAAACTTTTACGGTAATTAAATATTTTAATATTTTAATATTTTAAATTTATATTTATATTAAAATTTTAATCAAAAAATAAAAATTAAAACTATTTTATTGAAATTATAGCAAAAATTCAATTGGGATTATGAAATAACCCAATTAGTCAAGGAACATTTTGATACTGTGGGAGCAAAACGTTATAATGATGGAATTCATTATATGAGAAGTATATGGTTAAACGGAAGAAGACCCAAAATTTGGGTTACAAATGATGTTTGGACTGTTCTTTGTAAGTATTGGAAGACAGCTGCAAGTGGGACACGTCATGAAATATACTCTGCAAATAGCAATAGCGAACGAGGAAGATTCGGTAAATCGAAACACACTGCAGGAGCTACACCTTTCATCAGAAAACGGCGAGAATTGGTAATTTTATTTGAATTAAATTTTTTTATACAATTAGTTTAAATATTTAAATTTTATTATTAATATATTAAATTTGTTTCAATAAGATTGATCCAGTAACAGGGAAAATGCCGGATATGATCACTTTGATGCATCATACTCACACTCGAAAGGATGGCACTTGGGTCGATAAAAAAGCTGAGGCTCAGCTTTTTTTCGCACATTGTAAAGCTCAGGAGCAAGAGATAGAGACTCAAATGATAGAAGAATCTGAGAATCTGGGAGAGGTTTTCCCGACAGATGTCGATAAAAATAATATTTATCATGAGGTAATATTATGATTTTTTTTCTATTGTTTATGTAATTATATAGTAAAATTAAATTTCTTATTTATTATAAACTTAAATTTTGAATTTATTTAGTAGCATGTGTCCACTTATAAGGGATTATCAAAATATGGATATGGGTCAATTCCTTATACTCTTACTGACAATGGGATGAAATGGACTCAATCATCGGGATGGGCTGAGATGCAAACAGAGATGACAGCACAAAAAGAAAAAATTGAACGGCTTCAAGCATCTTAACGAAACTTTGAAGCATCTCAACAAAATTTGCAAACATCTCAAGCTGATATATAATTTTGGCAACAGATGATGCAAAATGCACATCCCAATGTTGTTTCACCGTCTCGAAGACCTCGTAATCCCGATGGATCGTTGAATACCGATCTTAATTTTACAATGCCTTAAACTTTTTATATTTTTATTGTATAATTAAAGTTTGTAATAAATTATATTTTAAAAATATTTTAGTTTAATTTATGGTAATTAATTTATTTTCTCATTTTTTATTTTTTTCAAAAATTCAGGTAAAATTCTGACAAATCGATTTTTATTTTTCCGTCAAAATTCTGACAAATCTGTTTTCTTTTTCCGTCAAAATTCCGACTAAAGGGATTTTTTCCGTCAAAATTCCGACAAATCGGTTTTATTTTTCCGTCAAAATTCTGACTAAAAGGATATTTTTTCCGTCAAAATTCCGACTAAAGAGACTTTTTCAGTCAAAATTCCGACTAATGGATTTATTTTCCGTCAAAATTCTGACTAATTTTTTTAAAAAATTGCTTCAAAATTGCTTGTAATTTCCGACAAAATTTCCGACTAAACTATAACGCATGTTATCAGAAAATTGCTGGAATTTTTTCTCACATTTCCGCCAAGATATTTCCCTCAAAATTCCGACAAATGCAAAATTCTGACTATTTTCCGGCTAATTATTTTTTTCGTCAGCAATATTCCGTCTAACCTTTTGTTGTTGGAATTTTGTCGGAAAACAAAAATTTCCGACAAAATTCCGACAATATACCCTATCGGAATTGCCTATGTTTTTTTGTAGTGTTTAGAACATTTTGTATAGTCATTTTTTCAAGGCGGCTGCGTGATAAGTTGTTTAATATGCCAATTAAGAGTTTAGGGATTAGTTGTGTGTTTTAATATGCTAATTGGAGAGTTTAGGGATTTGGTTGTGTGAATTGTTATATCAACCTTCAAAGACGCGTTGTGTTTAGTGTTATGTGTATGTCACATCTAGGGACCATTTTTGTCAACATTGAATTTGTGTATGGGGACTATATCAACTTCTGTTTCTTATGAGTTGTGACTCAACTTTATTATTATTATTAAACGTTCATGTTCTTTACTCATGCGTAGGTTCTTGTAACATCAGACTTGGATTTTGATGTTAAGAGATTCCAAAAGAAAAAGGTATTAAATTTCTTTAATTACTTAACTACTCAATTTTCCGGTTCTTGGTTATACCAAATAACACTATTGATTGTGTTTCAGGACATTGCATCGCTCAGATCACTGTTCATCAAGAACAAGAACTTGAAACAACACTAAGATGAAGGAGCTCACTTAACCATGAGAATGTGGTGTGAGACTCTGGTTCGACCAGAGTGAGGACTCTGATTTGATCCATCGTTGGCTCGGCTTTTGATAAGGTTCGAGCAACGCATGAGATCCAACATGCTAAGATCTTCTGCTTATAAAAAAATCTCAAAGAAGTCTCCATTGTGATCATAAGCAATGTATAAGATAGAAAGAAAACAAAAAGAGAAATATTTGTTAGTTTTGTTCACTGAGTAATTTGTATTATAAAGTAATCTCTTTAGAATCCGCTATTAGTCAATGTGATGGATCAATCTAGATGGGAGTGATTGTTAGATTTTAGGTTGTGGTGCTCACTAGACAATTAATTGGCACTACCATATGAGTCACAGTTAGTGGAATGAATTTCTAATTTAGATTAGAAGGATTTTTTAAAAAACTTAGTTATTAATTAGATAAATTAATTTTTTTTTTCTTTAAGATATAGTTTTTTTTTTCTTTTTTGTGTTTTTAAAAAAATTATTTCTTAATTTTATCATTGATTAAATAAATTAACAAAAAAATTATTTCCTTTTTTCTTTAAGATATAGTTTATTTCTGTATTTGATTTTTTCTAATAATTATAATTATAAATTTGACATTTGTCAAGATTTAAATTATTTATTGACTAGATAATATGATAAATTATTAATTATTTTTTATTTTAAGATATAGTTTTATTTTTGTATTTAACTTTTTTAATAGTTTTATTTTTTAACATTTAATTTTTTTAGATAACTTTACAAATTATTTTACAACAATCTCCGAATACGATCAGGAAGAAATACATAAACTTGAAAAATTACACTTAATAATAATAAACTTAATAATAAAATTTTAAAATAGTTATTATTATAAATTTAGCAAGTTATAAATTTGAATTATTTGTGACACGTAAATTATAATTCTGTTATATAATAGGATATAGATTATGGGCCTGATGGGACATTAAATGGGCCTAAATATACTTTGAACCAGCTCCGATCTTTTTGTCCCGTCTCTTTTAAAAATCCCCAATTCGCAACCCTAATTGATCGGAGATTGTCCAAACTCCTCTACCATTTTTACCGATTTCGAAGCATTCTTCTATCCTCGCCGTATACTCAGCAGATTCGCGTTATATATCTCTATTATAGATTGTAACTAGGGTTCTTCAGTTCATTTGTATTCCAATATTACTGATTGTAACGAGGATTTGTGTTGTTACAGCAATAGTGCAATCGATTTTTGTCCGATTAGGTTAAATTTAGGTCCTAGTTTTTCGTTTCTGTGTTGTATAGTTCTTCAAAATGGAGAATTCGCGTCGACCATTCGATAGATCCAGAGATCCAGGTCCGATGAAGAAAGCTAGGCTCAACGAGGAATCAATCCGGCCTGTAAATTCAAACGCGCGGCAGTTTTCGTCGCAGAGAACGATTGGTACGGCGGTTGCGGTGTCAGTACCACCGGCGTCTTCAAGATATCGAGTTGCTGGAAGAGAAACGGAAAGTAATATTGTCAGTGATCCGAGCCGTGAGGCTTATCAGCCACAGCCTGTTCATCCACATTACGAGCTTGTGAACCAGTATAAGTCAGCACTGGCTGAGCTCACTTTCAACTCGAAGCCAATAATAACGAACCTCACGATAATTGCTGGAGAGAATGTTCATGCTGCTAAGGCCGTCGTTGCCACCATTTGCAATAACATCCTCGAGGTGAACACACAGTTTTCATGCCCACTGTTATAACTCCATTTTCTCGAATTTTCTTGGTTGAGTTATTGTACAATTTAAGGGAAATAAGGTGAAGGGGGTATAGTTTGTGATTTGTGATCTGTATACAAGGTTCAATGAAAAAGTTCTGAGTTTTGAAGCAACCCTTGCATCTTTTTGTTTTTATATTTCTTCATCAAGTCACAAATCATTCTTGGGAAACAAAGTTCATAGTCTATGCCATCTTGCTTATCCCATTCTGTAAAATTGTTACTTGAACGCTCTTTCAAATTAGCTGTTGCCCAGGCAACCATTTTGTACATGTTCATTTATCAAGAATGCATATTCCAGCTCCTCATGTCATTGTACTGAGTTTTGCTTAGAGGAATGTGTAGTCTCTTTGATTGCGTTGGAGTTGTTTGTATCTGACTTTACCATTAGGCAAGAGCTCTCATAAGCTCTGTTTTTAGTAAACTTTTGTTTTCTAGTTAGTGCTTCGGCTTACTGAATGCTCTCCAGAAAGCCAAATCAACTTGTATGCATCTATGGGTAGCAGCAAAGCATCTGATAGATGGAGCCTGATCAATCAAGTCGACGGGAAGACAGGAATTACTATTTCACTGTTTCTCACTTCAGCTTAGAAATTTACACTTTAAATAGTGTTGTCACTCTGTCTTTTTTGGGCATTTAGATTTCATTAACATCATCTACAGGTTGTCTGTGTTTATTATTGGATTCCTAGTTGTCAGGATGTATGTTACTGTTGTCACTCTGCCATTTTTTGGGCTGTAGATTCTAGCTTAACAGAATGTATTGATATTGTCATTGTCCTTTAGGGGCCCATCAAGTGTGGAAATCCTCAGATGTTACTCTCTGTGAGATCAAATTGGCCTTTTTTCTGGGTATCTGATTTGAATATTATCATGCAGGTACCAAGTGATCAGAAGCTGCCAACATTGTACCTGTTGGACAGCATTGTGAAGAACATCGGAAGGGATTACATTAAGTACTTTGGTGCCAAGCTGCCTGAGGTCTGGTGTTTTGTTGATAGTCATGGTTATAGAACTTCTTTTTCCAAGTAACGTGATCTCTGATCAGGCTATCTCTTTTTACTTCTTTGCAGGTATTTGTTAAGGCTTACAGGCAAGTTGACCCTTCTATGCATTCTAACATGCGGCATCTCTTTGGAACCTGGAAAGGAGTCTTTCATCCACAAACACTTCAGCTAATTGAGAAAGAACTTGGATTTACTGCTAGAAGTGATGGTTCAGCCGCTAATGTTACCACAGGGAGAGTTGATCCGCAATCTCTGCGCCCACCAAATAGCATCCATGTGAATCCCAAGTATCTAGAAAGGCAGCGCCTTCAACAGTCAGGACGGGTAAGTCTAATAAACTTGCTAACCTATTAGTGAAATTTATTAGTGAAAATACACCCTAACCTTCAGGATCATTAGGGGTTTCTCTATTCTAAGTGTTCATAAATGAAGAATACATATGGTGTTTGATATTGAGATTATTAGATAGTGGCGTATCTATCTATGGTCCCAATCAAATTCTTTCGAATGGTCCTGAGGTCTATATTAAGTAGAGGTTGTATACCGAAGTATATAACTTCATGAAAAGTGTCCTGAGTATTCTTGTTTCGGTCTTCTATGCAGACAAAAGGAATGGTTAATGATGTTCCTGAGCTCGCATCCAATTTGACTAGGGATTCAGATAGACTTGACAGAGTTTCAAGCATAGCATCTGGTGGCTCGTGGATAGGTCCAGCTAAAGTTAATGTAAGATGATTTTTCCTTGGCATTGTTGCAATTTTTTATCTAAGTTCTGTCTACTGATTGTGTGTTGAATTCAGACCATTCGGCGAGTTCAAAGAGATTCACTTGGTGAACCTCTCTACGAGAAAGATATCGAGTCAGTAGTAGGGGAATATGATTATGCTTCTGATCTACCCCATAATTCTAGAACGGTGATTAAGAAAGTTAATTCAAGAGTTACTGATGACGGATGTGAGAAGCAATGGTACGGAGATATGAACAGCAGGGATCTGATTGCTGACCAGAGGGATGGGGTACATACCAAAAGCAGAATTTCCAACTATGCTACTGCGAGACTAGAAAATTCGGAATCAAGTGGTCCCAGTAGAAATATAGGTGTGCCTTATGATAGTTGGAAAAACTCTGAGGAAGAAGAATTTATGTGGGACATACACTCACGGCTATCCAAAACTGATGTAGACACTCTCAACCCAAAGATTGAGCTTCATGCACCAGATGAATCAGAGAGACTGGTTAGCTATGATAGTTATTTTCATTATTTTTTATTGTGATGAGTTTCATTCAATTTGTTGGATTTTTAATCTTATCTCATCTTGTAGGAACCTGAAAATCACCTCTTAAAACGACAACGGTTTCCTGCTCTCGACTCAAGGTCTGATCCAGCAAATACAAATTTATATTCCAGCGAGCAAAAAGATCCAAGTATTTCTGGCCACTGGACGTCTTCTCCTAGGTCTTTGCATGATTCAGAAGTTTCTTCTTCTTTTAAAGCAACCTCTACTGCTGCTAGAAAGGGAATTCAGCCTCAATCTAGGGTTACCGGCTCTGGAATTTTGCAAAGCTCCGGATCTGGGTCAGATAAACCGTCGCCTTTACATGATTCAACTTCTAAGCAAAACGTTACCAAGCAAGATGTTAGAAGAGCTCACTCCCTCCCTCAACGTGATCCTAGGGCTTCCCGATTTCCAGGGAAATCTCAAAGTGTCCTCAGGGATGATTCTGTACGGCTCCCATCTTCAATTAGTCAGTTTAAAAACACAAATATGCGTGAGCTACCTGGTGCATCTCAAGTGGAAAACTTTGACTCTAAGTCAACAGCTGATTATGCTCCAGGCCTTACTATTGCTTCAGAAGCTACAGGACAACCCAACATGAGTGATTTGCTGCAAGCTGTCATGAAGAGTGGAATCCTTTCTAATAATTCAACTTTTGGTGCGATCAAGGAGGATATTTCTCAAGATGACGTTAACATAGGGGCACAAACCATGTCAGCAGCCTCTAAGCCTAAGACTTTGCCACCATCGTTACCAATTTCAATGGCTGGTGACAGTTTATTAGCTCTTTTAAAAGTTAAACAATCCTCTGCACCACCTGTTTCATGTGCAGCATCTGTTGCGGGTGTCACAGCAGCACAGACGTCAAAAGAAAACAGTAAGGCCTCAGATCCTCTTTCAAGCCTCTTGAGCTCTTTAGTTTCAAAGGGATTGATATCTGCCTCAAAAACAGCGCCGCTATCTGTTGTACAATGCGTGGCCCCTTCCATAACACAGAACCATAGTCCTGATCATTCTACCAATAGCTCTATTTCTGTATCTGTGGTTCCATCAGATTCTCAGCCAATGGCTTTGCTGAAGAAGGGTCCATCTGCTGCTCCTAAGGTAAAAGGGTTAGCTGCACCATTTGAAACAACAAAATCAGAACCCAAAGACCTCATAGGATTGAAGTTTAGGGCAGATAAAATCCGTGAACTTCACCCCATGGTGATTAGTAGTCTCTTTGATGACCTTCCACATCTTTGCACCTCATGCGGCGTTCGCCTTAAACAAAAGGAAGAACTTGACAGGCACATGGAGCTGCATGAAAAGAAGAAGATTGAGCTAAGTGGCACAAACAGTAAATGTAGGGCTTGGTTTCCAAAGGCTGATGACTGGATAGCAGCAATAGCTGGAGAGCTAGAACCTGAATATGAGGAAGTTCTGAGTGAACCTGAGAGTGGTATGGAGGATGGTCTAGCTGTAGCTGCTGATGAGAACCAATGCGCATGTATATTATGTGGGGAGGTGTTTGAAGAATATTTCAATCAAGAAACAGCTCAATGGATGTTCAAGGGAGCTTCATACCTGACCATTCCTCCAGCCAACAGTGAGGCCAAAGGTCCAATCGTCCATGCAGGTTGTTTGACCAAGAGTCCGTTGCAGAGCTTGGAAGCTGGAAATATGATCAAGCAGGTAACTTGTTGGTCACTCTAGGGCTCTTTCCTCTTTAATCCTGCATGAATGCACCTTAACGTGTTCCTTTCTCGTTTTGGTTCCATTCTTCTAGGAAATTGTTGAGTAACCTCTCCATATGAAGGTCAAGAAACCTATGCTGGAGGAAGCAGTGGCATCACAGAGGAAACAGGTTTGTTGATTCCTCTTGATGCTAGTTTTGTAGAAAAGTGTCAAGCTTTGAATTAAGGAAAAAAAAAGATGTGCAGTATTTTTGTTTCCATAATTTCTTATTGTCTCTCTCTCTTTTTCCATCGTATACAAAGTACAAAAAGATCAAAGAGGCCTTCCCAATATTGCACATTCCCATATTATATTCCTTTCTTTCATGTGTCACAAAAGAATATGCAGACACACAGATTTGTCAGGTTATGTAATCTGAACATCCAAAGCAAACCATAACCATATATGTAACCTTAGCAATTACTATTTCTGTTGAAAGATTTGTGTTATCAATGTCATATATGTGTAGTAGTTGTGGCTATCATGTGAATCATCATAGAATGGAAGATGCATTTATCATAAACCCTTTACTTGCTTGCAGATTGGGGAAACAGCAAAATTAACATTTATTGGAGAGAGAAATGCAAGAAAGTGTTAATTTGATTGTTGTAGTATGTATGCGTAGGCTGTGTAGGTGGGGAGAGACCTAACAAAGCAAAGCTTCGCTGTTCCTTTCTTTTTGGAATACTCAATTTTCACGTGAATAAGAAGAAAAGAGTTCATCAAAATTTATGTCAAATCGAGTTTAGGCTTCTTTCTTTTTCATTTTCGTTGAGGATACACTTAATGGTTTGATTGAATTGAATAAATATACAAGGAGAATATTTTTAAAAAGTGGGATTTACATCTACGATATACCTAATTAATGGGAAATGTCAAGGTTACTTGGTTCATACACCAATATGACGCTGAACGTCAGAGCTTTAAGAGTTTCTCTGAATGAGACAACTCTTGTAAAACATGTGTTCAAATCAATAGCCAGATCAACCCTGTTTTTGAATAACTATAAAGTGTGGAACAAAAGAGAATTAATTATTGTTGTTGTTGATGTAGTTGTAGCTTGTAGGTAAGATGATGATTGACTTGTAAGCTTTTATGAGCTTATCCAATTGTATATACCTTTTTTTTTTTAAATCGACTCGGTTCATTTTCATGCGTCTTCGATGACACATGATGACATTTCTCAAATCTTACCAGACTCAGAGAAACCCAAGTCCAATATGTGATTTGTTCTTGTTCATTTATCATTTTTCGTTTCTTGACATCTATATTTTTCTCCCTATACGTCTAAATGGACTCTTTTTTTCCTTTATTTTCTAATCTAGTTTCTCTTTTATGTTAAGAAACTTAAGATTTTTTACGCGAATATCAGAGATGTCTAGAATTTATCAGTTGATCAGGTCAACTCTTTAGCTCCCTCTCGTGTTCTACTGCACGACTGCATAATTTTCCATATTTTCGAAGACGTCACAGGAATACTATTTTGTATTTTCCTTTAACTAAACGAATTTAAAATACCAAACACACACATCTTATAACAACTTATAATGCTGTATAAATCAGGTCAAAGTTATGTACTATAAATTAATGATCCAATCGTAGAAGTGGCGGCAATTATATTTAAGATACAGAATGAAAGAGCTATATCTATATCCGTTCCTTCGGTATTTATAAAGTCGTGTTTTACGACCTTAAGAGAGTTTTTCACTAGCTTCTGATTTTCAGTTCAAAACGACAAAACCCATCAAAACATATAAAAATGCGTTGCTAATATCACATTAAACCTGTTAAAAAAAAACAAGTTATCACATTATACAAAACTGATTATTTATACTATTTGATAAAATAAGAAAAATAGTTAGAACTGAGTACAAGGAAAAATATCAAGTCGATAATGCAAGGAACATGGTACAAAATATCTAAAAATCATTTTCTCTCGATCTCTTGTCGTTTGCTTATTTTTTCATATCTAAGTTACATTTAATGATCGATATTATATTTTTTTAATATTAGCATCTTATTATAACAAAAAAAACAAATATTTTACAGACCGGACGAAACTAAAAAAGTCAGAAGAGAAACATCTTCACATGGCCGAATGAAACACAAATCCAAGACAAGAAGAATTCCTCTCTTCTCTTTCTTCTACATATCTTCTCTTCTCTGCAACTTCCGTACCAAACTCTTAAAACCCTTCTATATTAGTTCCCCACCTTAGTTTTTTTCTTTTTCTTTTAGTTCCCGGTAAAATCTTAAACTCTGTCACGTCTATGTTCTTCCACGTCTTCGTTCCTAATCTCCCAAGACAGAATCTCTAAACTTCCACACAAAACTTTATCTTCTTTTTCTAAAACTTTGTCTCCCTCCAGAAACCAAAAAAAGTGTTCTTCCTTCCTTTAAGCATCTCTCTTTATTCACACGTATAGCATCCATAACTTCCTCTAAAGTTTCATCCTTTTTAAAAAAACTTTCTCACATTCACTCTGTTTTCTTTCCCGGTAAAAAAATCTATCCTTTCTGTTACAACATCAAGAAAACAGAATTTTGATTTTTCAGAGAAACAATGAGAGGTCTCGCGGCTTGTTACAGTGAACACGCCATTAAAGTATCAGATACGTATTGTTCAGGTCCTTCAAATCATTCCTCGTACCTTTCTCCGACATTACCTCCTTCAATCCCCGACACAGTAACCACCACTTACAAATCTTATCTCCCTTCTTCCGACAAACCAGTCTCTGTTTCCCTCACCTGGTCGGATAATCTCACCGTCGTGATCTCAACTCCGCCGAAATCATACTCTGTTTCTCTAAGGAAACCAAAAGGTTCGAAAAAGTTGACTTCTTCCTCCGGTTCACTCAACGCCGAGATCATCTGGGATATATCTGAAGCAGAGTACGAAAACAACAGACCTGAACCAACTAAAAGATTCTCCGTCGTCGTTATGGTTAATTCCGAAGTTACCCTCAGAATCGGCGACGTTGACCACGACAGAGACACGTCATCATCGTCATGGCGAGTTTCACGAACGGAGAGATTCTCCGGGACTTGCTGGCTATCCACGAAAGCTCAATTCTCCGACGTCGGAACTAGACACGAGATTCAAATTCAATGCGGTGGCGGAGGTGGAGGAGGAGGAGGAGAGGAAGGGTATTTATGGAAACTAAAAAGTCCTGAAACGATGTCGGTTTACGTGGATAAGAGGAAAGTGTTTTCGGTGAAGAAGTTAAAGTTGAATTTTAGAGGGAATCAAACGATGTTTTTCGATGGAATGCTTATTGATATGATGTGGGATTTACACGACTGGTTCTTTAAAGAAACGGCGTCGTTTTCTTCGACTTCTTCGTCATCTAAAACGGCGTCGTCTTCCTCGTCTTCTTCTTCGTCCTCGTCTTCTCCTCCGTGTGCTGTGTTTATGTTTAGGAGGAGGAGTGGATTGGATAGCAGATTGTGGATTGATGAAGATGAAGAAGAGAATCAAATGAAGAAGAAGATTGGATCAAGAGATGATAATAAACTTTCGTTTTCTCTTATCATTTGTGCCTCTAAAAAGTAATAAAACAAGAAAACATTTTAACATATTAACTCTTCATTGTCTATATGCTAATTATGTAGCATGTTGATCCATATAGGAATTGTGCCATATATTTGTAGCATGTTGTAACATTTTTAATTTCTTGTTTGCTCTTGTAATTCCGGCACCGTGGATTCGCCGGTTAATTTACCTCCGAGACACCGACAAACACTTATTTATCACCTCTCTTCCAAGTGTACGCAATGCGATGGGCTTAGATAAAGTAAACCCATTATTCTTCAAATGATGATGATCGTATGTTGGGCCATTGATTATGTTTTTTTTTGTCTTGTTTACCATTAATGATCATCATCAAATGCCATTTATGTCTTTTGATGAAAATACAACTCCAAATTTTCAATGGAGTGATTGAGGCATTGAGCCATGGAAAATAAAATTGCACAACTTTACCAAAAAAAACAAAAAAAATGAACAAAAGACCGACGAAATCAATTAAATGGACAAAACTCAACTTACCAAAACATTTTTTTGGTAATTGTCGAGTTTTTGTTTTCTTTTGTATAGTTGATATTTTCACGAGGACTCGAGGTTCTCATGAATGAAGCTTCCATTTCTTTTAACGGGATACATGTGATAGTCCCAAAAAAAAAGGAAAAGGAAAGAGACTAATCTACATATAGAATTGTCACAATCTATGGCTGGGTTTTAAATTTTAACGAGATACATGTAATAATCCAAAAAGAAAAGTAAGGAAAGAGACTAATCTACTTATAGAATTGTCACAATACATGTAAATAATCCAAAATATTAAAAATTAAAGGAAAGGAAACCTCCAAATGATCCATCAATGAGTTTAATAACTTTAATAATACCATAACGAGAAACATTGGCCCAATGGGCCGTAGTGAGGCCTAAGTCACACCTTTAATAGAAGAATCTCGTAGAAGTTACCAAGCGTAAAAAAAAGTGGTAAAAACCGCCATTAGAAAATAGAAACCATCCTAAGTAAAATCCAACGGCTGCAAAACCATTCCTTGGAGAAGAATCCAAAAAATCTCACATCCTCCTTCTCGAAGCTGCCATCACTCTCATCTATATATTCAACAATTAGAAAAACTCACTTTCCTCATCATCATCATCATCAATTTCTCTTTCTCAAAAAAAAAACTTCCTCAATCGAATCGATTCTTCAGAAACCATGTCTTGCTTCACCTCCAAATTCGCCGGTAACACTTGATCTTCCTCCTCTCTATTATCTCTGTTAAGCTTGCATACATCGTTTTTGGTTTCCTTATATTGTTTCGTTGATGTAATTTCATGATTCCGTTCAAAACGATCCAGATCTAGTTCACTCTATATACATGCGAGAATTTATCAATTAGTTCCACTGATCTGAATATGATAGTCTCGTTTCTCGTTTGAACTTTGATCTCACTGATTAGCTTAGGGTTTTAGGATTTCGAGGTTTATTCAGATTAATTGAAATTTGGTTTTGGATTTTGCAGATGAGCTGATCACTAACGCTGCTTACATCGGAACACCTGGAAAAGGTATTCTCGCGGCTGATGAATCAACCGGAACCATCGGAAAGCGTCTCTCTAGCATCAACGTTGAGAACGTTGAATCTAACAGACGTGCTCTTCGTGAGCTTCTCTTCACTACTCCTGGAGCTCTTCCTTGTCTCAGTGGTGTCATTCTCTTTGAAGAAACTCTCTACCAAAAGAGCTCTAATGGTAAAATAATACCATAGAATCTGTTTAGAATTGTGTATCGTTTACTGAATTGATTGTTTTCACAGGTAAGCCTTTTGTGGATATTCTCAAGGAAGGAGGAGTTTTACCAGGTATTAAAGTTGATAAGGGCACCGTTGAGCTAGCTGGAACTAACGGTGAGACAACCACACAAGGACTCGATGGTCTTGGTGAGCGTTGCAAGAAGTATTACGAAGCTGGTGCTCGTTTCGCTAAGTGGCGTGCAGTGCTAAAAATTGGCGAGAACGAGCCTTCTGAGTTAGCTATCCATGAGAACGCTTATGGATTAGCTAGATACGCTGTGATTTGTCAAGAGAATGGTCTTGTACCAATCGTGGAGCCTGAGATTCTTGTTGATGGGTCTCATGATATCCACAAGTGTGCTGCAGTTACAGAGCGTGTTCTCGCGGCTTGTTACAAAGCCTTGAGTGATCATCATGTTTTGCTTGAAGGAACGCTTTTGAAACCTAACATGGTGACTCCAGGATCTGATAGTGCTAAGGTTGCACCTGAGGTGATTGCAGAGCTCACTGTTCGTGCTCTTCAGAGGACTGTGCCAGCTGCGGTTCCAGCCGTTGTGTTCTTATCGGGTGGACAGAGTGAGGAAGAGGCGACGAGGAATCTTAACGCGATGAATAAGTTGAAGACTAAGAAGCCTTGGTCTCTTTCGTTTTCGTTTGGTAGGGCGTTGCAGCAGAGTACTTTGAAGACTTGGGGAGGTAAAGAAGAGAATTTGAAGAAGGCACAAGAAGCGTTCTTGGTTAGGTGCAAGGCTAACTCTGAGGCTACACTTGGAACGTACAAAGGTGATGCTAAGCTTGGTGAAGGTGCTGCAGAGAGTCTTCACGTTAAGGATTACAAGTACTGATGTGATTATGAAGAGGCTAGGATCGTAATCTTTCATATCAGCCATCCATCGTTCGTGTGCTTGCTTTTTTCTTGAAATAATCTGAAGTACTCTTTTTTGTTTGTTTCCCTCTGGTTTGAAGTTATCTTTAGAAGAGAAGAGTGGAACTTTTTTAAAATGAATGGTATTATCTATAGTTGGGATTTTAAAATTTCGTACGCTTTTTTGTTTCATTTCATGAAGTCCACCAAACTCGAAGAAAAAAAGGAAACGATACGGAATCTCAACTTTGGAAACTATATAACATTTTATGGTACAAGTGGATGACATGTCAAGGCCTGCGACAAGGTTACACATCTTTTGTAACAGTTGAATAGAAGAAAGTGAGTGAGCTACTTGCAAAGTTGTAGATTGGAATCCTTTGATATCGCCACTATTATTGAGAAAAAAAGAAAGATATATCGCCACCATTTTCATGAAGAAAAGATTTACCGACTGCTTTAACAATATAACATTCTACCCTAAGAGTTTATATATTAGTTAAAGAAAATTGAAATGAAGATGAATGACAGTTTTGTTTAATTCGCAATAAAAATACAAACGACAACTGTTATAAAATATAGTATTAACCTGGTTGTGAAACAATAATGAAACATATATATAATCCCACAATTCCCAACCAATGACGTTTTGTTCTCCAAATTAAATAATAGATCTTAGAACATTTGGTGAGTTTCAAAAATACTAAAGAATATAATGATATACTATTGATGCATAGTGCATACAAAGATAACTCAATCGTCGAGTACTGACCAAGTATAATATATTACACCGTCGATCAGTCATATATTCAAATGGTATTGAGAACAATGCATCAATTAACATATGAATCTAGGTCCGACCTGTAAAAATATTATGGCAGATATTTGGATTTCGGGTAACTCTCTCTTCGTATGTAGGAGTCAAATATAATATATATTTTACTCCTTAGTCTTCATTTTATATGAGTTTTGATTTTTTTTTGTCTGTTACTCAAATTTAGTTACAATAGTTAAATATTAAACGATTTTTGTTCCAAAATTTGGTTGAAGACAAACAAAAAGCTATCAGTCGAATCAAATTGGAGTGTTTCGAGTTAGGCAGCTTGTTGACATATCTAAATTGTATTATCCCAAATTCCCAATACACTAAAACTTACTCGGACTAATAGTTATAGGCCTAGTTGTTACATTACTAGAAATCTTTAATCTAGCATTTGCAAATATCGACTCAGACGTCATAATTTTCACTTAGATATTCGACAACCTTGTTGATCAAGTGCCAATGCAACCGGCAAACACCA
Organism: Cardamine flexuosa; assembly: GCA_963555745.1. Lineage (NCBI taxonomy): Eukaryota > Viridiplantae > Streptophyta > Magnoliopsida > Brassicales > Brassicaceae > Cardamine > Cardamine flexuosa. The sequence continues at coordinate 4,979,111 of OY743217.1, forward strand.
ACAGTGTACGTGATAGAGAAATTTTGATTTAATTGGGTGAATTTTCATATGGTTGATGTTGGAACACATATTCCACTGTATATCGAGACATGAAATAGATTTCTTACCCTAATCGATTTGACAAGTTTTCATGAGAAAAATCTAGAATATCTATTACAATATTTTTGACCAAAAAAAAAAATCTATTACAATATATTAATGTTTAGTGGAGTGATAAAGAAATTGACCCTAAACAGCAGTCACACACTAATTAAGTTCTTCTTAGCATTTCTAAGACACTTTTGGATGTAAATATTATATGATCCTTCACCAAGTCAACTCCATATTCATTTCTATTCTGGAATAACATTAACCCCAAAGTAAGCAATATATATACAATAAATACATTAAAATCTTATTGTGACACTGGAGAAGTCGTATATATTATACCATGGATATATACATACCTAGCAACATATATGTATACTGAACTAACTAAACAAAAAAAAATGTAAATGATACACAAATATATAAGTATCTAATTTCTACTTATAGAGTTTTCAACACAAAGTGATGTCAAGATCTCTGTGATGGCGAAAACGACCACTTTAGACAGAAACATATATACTTCAGCCACTTAATTTCCCACCAGCAAAAAAAAACGCGATATCCAACAAGAGGAGCAATTTAAAAGCTGTCTTTACAGCTTTAACTTCATCACCTCCGAGCTGTGATCAATCCCTCCCTAACCCTATTCTCTTCATCCATAACTGGTTTGCACTTTCTTCACTCTTCACTACTTCACTCTTCAACTAACTTAACTGCCCCATAAAATGGCTTCGATCTCTTCCTCTCCTTCCTCAAACTCATCACTCATCTCTCCTCATCAAAACCCTAATTCTCATCATCAATATGCAAGGAACCTCCAACGACAATGGTGGACGCCACCCTTTGTACAAGGGAGTGAGACAACGAAGGAACTCAAACAAATGGGTTTCTGAGATCCGTGAGCCAAGAAAACCTAACCGTATCTGGTTAGGAACATTCTCTACCCCTGAGATGGCTGCAATAGCCTATGACGTGGCAGCTCTAGCCCTCAAAGGCACTCGAGCTGAGCTCAACTTCCCAAACTCAGTTTCCTCTTTGCCGGTCCCTGCCTCCATGTCTCCAGGAGACATCCAGGCAGCAGCCGCTTCAGCCGCGGCTGCTTTTGGTGCTGCAAGGGATGCCATTGTTTCGGCCAATAATAACGTGATCGAAACAAGCAGTGTGGCTCACGGTAACATGATGGTGATGAATGATAGTTATGAGGATGCGAATATGAATAGTTACATGGACGACGATATGATATTCGACATGCCTAATGTCCTCATGAACATGGCTGAAGGAATGCTTCTCAGCCCGCCTCGTCCTCCCACATTTGATGCTGCATACGACGCTGATGGTTTCACTGGAGCAGACGATTACTTGTGGAATTTTCCTTGACAGCTAAACAAACTAACCATGTAATATATTATACATAAGTGTGTGATTTAGTGTGTTTATACTAGATATGTATGTCAAATAAAGAAATGGTGTCTAGCTAGTGATGCTTGCATGCATGGTTATGCCCCGTCACGACCGTAAGATAAGGTCGTACTGTATTAAGTTTTTCTTTTTTGTCTTTATATTGTTGTATTTCAAATAATTGCAAATGTAATCACAGTCAATGCCTTGCTTGATATGTATACTCATTTATTTATTTTACAGATGGATAAAATTTGCATACGGTTTATAAGTAATGGTTGGTATAATTCTATTTGTAGCACATATTTAAATTTGACCAGCATATTATATTTCGTATAGAGGAATTTAAATTTGGATAGAGATTGAATTTCGACACATTGGTGAAAAAAGGTTACAACATAGTGTGTGTTTGTAAGATAGTATTTTTTCGCAAACAATCTTACAAATACTTGAGGACGCATAGCTACTTAGAAAATGGAGAAAAAAGGAGCTGAATGGGTTTGGTGAAGAAACACACACAAGTTGATTGTGGATACGAGTCTTAATCGAATCATAATCTTGCTGATTTTTAATGTAATTTTACTTTTAAATTTGATTGCTTATAGAATTTACAAAAGTCTTTTTGAAATATGCATATGGTCAAATAAACATTATTTATAATTGAAAGATGCCGTAACCTGATATGTTACGGTTAAAAAAAGAACATAATGTTATGGTAACATCTTTGTATTTGACTATCGCATTAAATTTCTGACATTAATTAAAAATAAAATTAAAAAGATAAACATATCTGTGACCAAGTCTTCTTAGTCTTGTTTGGAAGTTGTAAATGCGGAACGCTAACAAAAACAACTTTTATTTGGCTTACAATTTACAAAAAGAATTTATATTATTTTAAAATATTATAAATTAATATATTTTTGCATTCTGATAAAATCTATTTCTTACCGTTAATTTTGAAAAGAAAAAAATCGAACACTAGAGTGCTTGATAGCCACGCAATCTATCCGCAATTTTACATCAAAACTACATATGTTAATTTCCAAAACAAACAGCTTATTTCAGGGTAACACTTGACAAACTTAGAACACTTTGATATGTATGGAAGAAATTGATGCATACACATACAATATACATAGAAGGTCTAAACATATGACGACCACACAAAAAAAAGAAGAAGGTCTAAACATAAGTATAACACAACCCATGTAGCCCACAAGATTGGTGGTCCGTAGGCTTTAAAACACCAACACTTTCCTTGCCGTTTAAATAGTTGCACAAGAAAATGAATAGCAATGGATATGTAAAGTCTTGTTGGTTAGAAGTGAATGAATAAATGAATGAATGAATTCAAAACAAAACAAAAAAAATGAATGAATTCAAATCTTGGCCATTGTTTTATTTCTTCTGTTCTTCATCTTCTCCTGCCACCAAAACCGTAACGGTTCGTACTTTGAACCTCTCAAGCTTCCCGATGATCTCCTCAACTAGACTGCCCCCTCGGGAAGTCCCCGTGTGAGTATTGTTGCGGCTGTGAAGCTTAAAACGTTGGTGATCTTGAGCCATCTCTTTAGGATATATTAACTTATGAATGTCGTTTGTTCCGCTAGGTTTAGGGAATGATGTTTCGCTGCTCATTATTGCGTTTGTGTAAGTCGAGAATGATTCACGATCTTGAAAACCGATATTATAAGAAGGAAATATCAAAAGTAATTGTATGTTTATTCGGTTCTTGATCCAATATATGCTGTATAAATGTATATTGGAACTGTGTGTTGATGTGTTTATATATCAGAGCTTAACACATTCAAAGAAGAAGACAAAAACGAGTAACCGACTGAGTCTTTTTCAAGAGACTTGGTAGTACAAAGAAAATATCAAATAGCTACTTCGAGAGACGTGTGAATGTTCTAATAGTCCTTCAGTATTCCCTCTTTCGCACGTTGTTTAATTTTCCTTCGGATTTATTTAATTGTTAACTCGATATATTTTAATTCATTTTATTTCATATGTATTTTATAAAATCTGAATATATGGAGTATAATTTATTTGCCGTTTATAGCAGACGTATTGAACCATCTACTTTACGCCATTTACGATATACAAACTGCATTTACGAAATTTGGAGACCTCGTACCAAATGATACCAAATACTTGGTCACAACTTCCACATATTATTAAAATTATAATATATCGCAAATGTTAACGTACATAAAATTACCAAAAGTCCTGGGTTATACTATAGCAATCACTTTTGATTTTGAAGCTTGAGCTGTCACGTGGAATCAGTAGTTTGATCCACGAAGCATGGATGACTGTTGACATTTCTAATGAATTGACTTATTCCTACCGTCAATCAGTCAAACAATCTCGAAAATTTTGGGGCAATTTCTTAATAACTAAACCTTATTATTTAATTATAGAATAGTTTTTTTCTTGTTTGTGATTAAAAATAGTTTTTTTTATTTCCTAATAACTAGTAGTTTTTTCTTATTTTTTTCTAGGAAAAAAATAATATCATCAACCTGTTATTGATCCATGTTTAGACAACTATACCTTTAATTTTTTTGGTCGAAAAGACAACTAATCCCCACAAACAAATTATTGTACTTAATGGGTAGGCTTAAACACCCTATAGCTAGCACATAAATTATTGTACCTAATACTACTAGAATTCTCATTAGTTACTTCATTCAATCATACCAACAGATGTGTTACATTGCAATAATGAAACTAAAATCTATTTTTGATAAGCCTGGAAAACAGTGTAAATAGTCTGAATCACGGACAAGATCAAAAGAATCAAAGCAGCAAGAGCAGAGATAAAAGACCAAGGAGAACTAAAATAAGTGTATTTGAAATCAGCCCATGTCACGTGCCAACCACTCTGGTAATGCTCATTCACTTCTTGAAACAACTCTTTGAGATAACAATTTTCTACGTCGAACGCCACGTCTTTCCCTAAACTGTTCATCAATCTCGCGACTTCTGTTTCTGTTCCGAAATAATTCTCTATAATGTTTTGCTCGCATAGATACTCAACGTCCTTGTTAACGTTCATCAGACAATCAAGAAGTGTCGCGTACGTCGTGAAATGCTTCGAGCTATCCGCGTGGCATTGCTCGTAAGCCACGCAGTTCTGTAAGAAACTGCTCGTGAAATCGTCAACTGTTATCCTCGGCATCTCGATCACTCCGTGTCTGAATCTCACCACCAAGAAACTCTCAGCGTCTTTTAGCTCCCGTAGTGTTATTCCAGCTCTCCGGAGCTTTGAGATGCTGTAGATGATGTGAGACGGCGTCTCCTTCTTCTCTCCCGGATTTCTTACCGGCGCGTGATCGTCACTCTTTGGGATGAGGCTTGATCGGATTAGGTCGAGGAGGTGTTTCGGTCTTATCTCTTTGAACTTGGCGAGATCTATCTCTGTTCTATGCATCACGTTGTTGAAGAACACAAAGACTAGAGACGGTAAAGAAGCGTTGGTTTCTTTTTCGTTGTCTCCTCTTGTGAGATTGAACAAAGCTTCAAGAACAGAGAAAGGGATTTGATTCTCAATACAGAGAAAATCTCTGTAGAAGAAAGGAAGAACCCAAGCCATGGTCACGAGCGGATCGTCATGTTCGAAATTAACAAGTTTGCTTACTTTACGAAACAGCTCAAGAATGAAACAACCGTCGAGTACCATCATCTCGTTGAACTCGTCAGATTCCATGTTGATTGACTCGGAGTAACACTCTCTTGCTTCTTCCTCAAGGCTCTTCACGGTCTTCATGTAATCCTCTAGAGTTAGGTTCTTCGTAGTTTCGTTGGTGCGAGTGAGAAGAACGTTTAGGTAAAGCCATTTGTGTTCTTCAATCATTTCGAGGTTTGTTTGCCCGCGGTGGTACGGTCCTATCGAGACCACTCGCGGCTCATAGCATTTCCCGTTACTATCAATCATGCTTTGTGGTACCCGGAAGATTGAGCAAGATGGTTTTCCGGCGGCCGAGATGAGCAACCGCGGTGGCTCTTTCAGCTTCTTATGCATACTATCAATGCGGATCTTGAGGATCCGGCTGCTTTCTCCGTCGTCGTCTACGGAGGCATAAGGCAGTTGATCTTCGTCCACCATTTTTGTTGGTGGGAAATTGATGAAAAAAGGATCTGTATTAAAAAGTGATAAGGGGTAGTTTTGGAACTGATTTGGTCATTCGTGATTGGTATTGTTTTGTTGCTGGTCCACTTGGTCGTCACATAATGGAGGTTGGTCCATTTTAAGATTGATGATTATTTCATATATTTATTAAAATGTTTGATTTGTATTTTTTTAATGAAAAGTTAGTAGGATTCATGGCTGACTTGGTCCCTTGCATGATCTTGCTCCGAAGTTTCTTAATATTTCCATAAGAATTTTTGCTCCAGTAGATAATTTAAAATATACTAAAACATAAAAAGGTATATAACATGTTAGAAATTGTGGAAGTTATATTGGTTCAGTGGTTAAGTTTTTAAATGTTTTCTACGCACTAGGTGTGAATTTGATTTCTAGATGTGGACTTTCTTGTATATGAATGGATGTTAAGTTTATTGGAAATTTCATTATTGCAGATCAATGGATCGAAAGAAGTTTTAGAATTTTACATGTAGAGTAGTTCGTCATGATCTCACATGTTAAAATAAAGATGTCTATCATGGATCCGATGCGAGGTAGAATCATCATTTGAAGAGTGTTCTGTGCTCGTTTAAATATTGGAGTTTTGGCTTGTTTATTATCAAAGTTCGCATGTTTGTGAGTTATTTTATTCTTTTTGGACGTGGTAACTCTATTCTTTTCTTTGGTAAGATTTTTACTTACTAATTTTTTTTTTCTTTGGGCAACATTATTTGGTTTAGTGTTGCACAGTGACCAATTTGTTCGAAATGGATTTTCTATGTTACATAAACCAATTGGGGTTTGGTATTATTAAAAGGCTAGAGTGGGCTTTGATTATGGGAATGCCATTGCAAGCTAAAATGAGGTGGCTCTAAAGTTCTCCTTCTGAAATATGTAGGATATACCAAGCGAAAATTCATATTTCTAAGGCTAAACAATGGACTTTTCGGACCCATAAATATATACATTAATTTATGACGACAAAAAATATATATATTTACACATTAATTTTACTTTCCTTGAATAATCAGTTATGTTGAAGAAATAAATGAAAGAAAAAATATTTTGACAAACAATTAAAAATAAGTCAAGGTTTTTCTAAACCTAACGTTCAACGAAGATTTGTACAAGATAAGATATGGTTGAGTAATAGAGATTAACGTTGTATCATTTTTTAGAAGAATTTTGAAAGTGGTAAAGAAAATCAGGATTAACGCTACAGATGTTATAATTCGATTGATCAAAACAAAGATATCTAAAAATCTACAAGTTTTACTTGTCTCTAACAAAATTCATTATTTGCTCATGGGGAAAAAGATACAAGTTCGTGGGAAAATTCATCAATCAAGAAGAAGAAAATAGAGAGCTCGAGATCAGCCACCGTCTCTTCCACTTCTCCACCGTGTCTTATCCATTCTCCGGCCTCCACTCTCATATCTTTCCGCACCACCGCGTCCACGTCCTCCTCTGCTCCCAACCCTATCCTACATGCATTCATCATCCTCCACTTCTTCTGCCTCTCATCATTCTTCTTCCTCCTCTCTTCTTCCGCATATACATTCTCTTTTGCTATGGCTTCATCAACATCCTCATATTCTTCATCTGAATCATAAACCCTAATGTTATCTTCTTCCTCACTCTCCTCATACTCTTCCTCTTCTTCCGACATCTTCCCTTCAAGGTCTACAGGATCCAGCCCTGCTAACTTCTCGAATCTACGAAGCTTCTTGAGTAACCGCCTTTTAGCACCTGTTTAAGTCCAAAACACAACATTTAAAAACCTTAAAAATTGGGACCAAAGTTTAAGCAATGTTTTCAATTCCTTTTTTGGACCATGTGTGATGTTTGAATACTCACGTTGTACAACTTCAAAGCTGCAGGGAACGATATTGAGATGATCAGGCTTGATTTGGTGGTGGTCCTCGTCGTCCTCCTCCTCTTCAAGAGGATCAAGTACAGAGACAGGGCTACATTGTTCCTTGTCTTCCTCTTCTTTATCTCCTTCTTCTTGTCCTCTCACTTTCTCTAAGCTCTCTGTCTCATCGCTATCTTCGTCCTGTTACAACTCATTAAACTCACTTTTGGTTTCACCATTTTTTGTCTCTTACTATTTTTGGCTTTGGATCACAACTATATTTAGCTATTCAAATTTATATCCTTTATCTCAATACTTAAACGTACCAATGAAGGATTTCTTCATTTAATATTTTAGGGGTTTTTTTTTTAACTATGCGTTCACAAGTAGGGTAAAATTTTACTTATGAATTTTGGAAACATACAATTTAATACTACTTCCCCTATAAAGATGGCAACTTTTTGACAAAACCTTGATACTAGGCCATTCACAAAGTTAATGGTATTTCTAAGACTAGCTAACAACAAAAAGGTTTGGTTTTACATTTAAGACTAACCCCACTGAATTAAAAGGTTAAAAATGCGTTTTTTGGTAATTTGCCAGAAAATTAATTAGTTTGAAAACTTTGAAGTTGAAACTAGCTAGAATGATGCAAAAATCGTCATAGTGGGGGAGAATGTTGACCTCAGGTTAGAAAATGACAAAAGCACCATCACCATACCCAAGGTTTACGATAGGTGTTCACTCGAAAACAGGGGCACATTCGTCATTATATAGTAAAACATATTTACCGTACTCCTGAAAAACTTTCATGATTCAGTCATATCCATCAGACAATTTTCAGCGGCCATGTGTCTCTGCTATAATCAGAAGATGTTTTTTTCAGATTTTCCATAGAATGTTTTTTAACTTTTAACTTTTAACTTTTTACTATCTGGTAATTTATTTAATTGCAGGATAATTAGTAGTTTGTTTAAGTTATGTATAATTAAAAAAATGCTAAATATTTCAAAAATGAATAAATCGACTATTTTTCTATAATTTGAATCTAAAATTCAGTTTCCAGATTAAGAATTTAGTTTTGAGTTTATGGTTTAAATTTAAATGATTTTGTTAGATTTTTTTAAAATATAATTATTTTTAAAATCCATATAAAATTTAGACTATTTTGTTAATAATTGTTGCGTGTCTTTAAGCTTCTGTTTAGCAAAAAGTAAAGATAATGAAGAGATTGAGACAAAACCTCGGTACTGCATCGCGCCGGAGAAGTAGCCGTCGATGTGAAGTGAGGAGTCCGGTGACCGGAGGAAGAAGGAGTTGTTGTATGGAGAACAAAATGAAAAGGGCTTTCACAAAATAAATTATCGCCAATCTCCAAGAAACGCTCTCTCCCGCTACTACTCGTCGGTTCCGAGCCTCGTTTCAACGAAATCGCGTTTCCATCAGCGTTATCTAAACGTGGTTTTGTTTTACGGTTCGTCAACTTCTTCAAAACAGAACCAAACATCCCAAACCCGTTTCCTCTGGTCCGAGCTCTGTTTGTCTTATTATTACCCTTCTCCGACTGCTGTTTCTGAATCCTCGCCGCCGCTTCCATGAGAATTGCGGCGGTTCTCGCCGGAATCTGGAGGAAAACTCGACTTTCACGTGTATTCTTCTTCACCGGAGACCGGAGTTCAAAGAGAGGAGACTTTCTTGGGTCAGGAGATTTATGAGTGGCGAAGAAACAAGAACTCTCGCATGAGAACAGACCGGGAGGGAAAACGGCGGCGTTTTCGGACTTGCGCTTCTTGACACGCAAATCGGAGCAACCCATCTGAGAACGAAGGTCGGCGATGTAATGGTTGAGATGAAAAGGCTCTTGGTCATCTTCAAGAAGCTCATGTAATAAGTGTTTCTTCTCAGCCATGGAGGAAAATAACTATTATTACTTAAGCTTTTTATTTTATTTTACTCTCTCACACTCTCTATATGTGTGGAATTCAGAATCATGGAAATAGTAAAACGAAGTAAGCTTTTTGCTCTTTTTGTTAAACTGAAAAATGAAAATTAAGTTTTCTTATAAGAAAGAGAGAAAGAGAGAATGAGAAAGATTTTGGCGAAGGATGAGGAACAGTTGAAAGACAACAAAGGGTGTGAGACATTGGATAAAGAGTCAATGCTTGGATTTGGCTACTTTCCCTACCATCTTGAAAAAAATTAAATTAAAAAAAAAATTAAAAGTTTTCGTCTTATGTATATTCTTTCTTCATATTGAATTATATTATTGATAACATATGTCGTGTGCAACGGTAATTTTGTTTGTTTAAAGAAAGTTTAGTTGACATATTATTATCAGAGTGGGCCTCGAAGACTCCTGAAAAATAGAGTTTACGTGTCAAAATTAAAAGAGTCTATTTCTAGCCGTGTGTGAATTTTTATGGGCTCATGTACTCTATTTATTTAAGCACAATCATTTTCACTTGAAAGAACCATACTTGTTGCCATGAAGAGAAAAAAAAACGAATTTACCATCGTGATCTATATATATTATAATGATCGTAATAACATTCAATCATTACTGCCTAATCATCCAGATAACTCCACATAAATTTCATTTTCTGATAGCGAAAGTGCTAATCCTGGTACATTGCATGATGATTCCATAAAATGACAGTTATGTTGAAGGATGACTGATCTTCAAAACCATAATTGGAGAAAATTGAATTTGGTGGACAATTCATGTAGTCGACCTATCGAAACTTCGGGTTACATGTTTGCATGTGTCTTGCTTGAAGTTGTAGTATTGATATGCGCGCGAGTCATGATCGATGTTATAAGACAAGCAAACAGATTCAGAGACCAAAACTAATGTTCAGGTTTTTATTTTATTTTTGTTAAAGAAAGTTATTTTCAGATTCAAATGAATCATCAAAAATGTTTTGGATCGTAATATAATTTCCGAAAATTTAATACCATGCCGATCTGTTGTACGTACGTTGTAACACCTTAATATTTTGTTTATTGATATGCAAAAGTTTATGTATAATACAATAGTTTAGTGTATGTATATAACCCACAATACTAATCAAATAAACGTGTGACGAGAAAAAAATTCAGCGGAACCTGTAGTATCCTAATAACTTAAATTTCGAAATAAATAAATAAACACATAAATGTTTGCAAAATTATTTTGTCAATATATCGTCTGTTTAACAGGACACTCCTGCTTATTCATATTTTTCGGGGGGAAAAAAGAGCTCACAGCTAATTGTCCTATTCTAGTTTTTCTTATCATTTGAAACTGAACAATGAAGTTTTTTTTTTACCTATACTTTATTAGATTTGTGACAAGATTTTGAAAATATTATGACGATTCAGAATCGTATTTTCATTTTTAAAACATTATATACCCTTCAATGTGATTTGTTACGATTTTTTTTTTGGGTTTTATGAGTATCCAAGAGCTTAATGAAATGGACTGATCATTTGAATTAAATACTCTGGTTTTCTTTATATAAATAGACTGACGTTAATTGGAGTTGAAAGCAATTAGATATGGTTTAATGATAACAAAGTTGATTGGCACTTGACGTAATTCCTAATCTGGATATCTGATTTTGTGATTGACAATTAAGAAACCAAAACACCCCATGTTCTACAATTAACATTACCGGGCATAGCACGTAATCTTTTTGTTGATTATTTATTTTAAGAAATTCCAAGTAACACTGGTCCTAATCTTAACTTACTCTATCTGACGATGTAGAAATCAAGAAAACAAAATCATACCTATAAATTAAGTTGATTCAATCATATATCCATAACTACTGAATTTTAAATAGAACGGATATTGATGAGAAAAATAAGACATAATCTATGTCCGGTTCATATAATTTCGACTAATGAACAGATCCATTGTTTGTCGTAATATAGCTATGATTAATATCCCAAATTTATATATTATCTTGACCATAACAAACACACAAAAAAACAGTAAAATACAAATTTATTAATCAAGGTAACTGTTGGCAACTACTAATCCAACGACTGATTCGTCGTCCTACATACACACGTTTTGTCCACACGTGAAAATTTGCTAATATAAACACACAAAATAATATGCTTATACATGGAATTATTTTCTCCTTGAAAATTGAAACTATACAAAACGAAAAATATTAACTACTACTACTATTATAAAAATGCATTGGGCAGGACGAAAAAAGGTTCGCACCATAAATGAGAAAGAAAAGGTGTAGGCTTTACAGCTGGGTACTCCCTTTAATTAAATTCTCAGCATCTGTGGACTTTAGGTTTATATATTTATAGTATATGGGTGATATTTTTCACTATGGTCCGACCTGTAATTTCATCTGGCACTACAGTTTATTTATTGATTAGTTTTTGCTTGAATTTTAAAAATTGATTTGAAGATAAGTTGTGGAATAGTATGTTATATAATTAGTTTGACTGTCCATCCACTCATACCTATTTTCAATTATTGACGAATCTGTGTTTTAATAATATGTAGATTGCTTTTTTTTTATTTGCTATTGTTGTCTCAATATGAATGATTTGTTCAAAAAAAAAAAGAAGCGAACTCCACTAATTGTCTCCACTTATATAAAAAATAATTAGCTGCAGTCTGGTATTAAAATAAATAATTAGCGAAGGAGAGACTAGAGAGCAGCTTGTAGTTGTAGGGACACTGTTTGTTCTCGGATGCCCACCTCTATAAATTAAATCAGATTTAATATTAACCTAATGACTTTTAAATATATAAAAATGAAGAAGATTTAAGATTAAATAAAGAAAGCGGTATTGGTTAGTGTAATAGCTGATTATTCTGATTAAGTATTTGTTAATAAGCCAAATCTATAATCGTTTTTATCATCTGAGCATGCAGCAGACAGAAGATTTTGCTGAACGCGTGGAACGTAAACGACACCGTATATCTCTGTTTTGTCTTTTAACTAATTTGACTGTTAGGACAAAACTTTGTATTGACCAATGAATTAAAATATCCTTATTTGTACCATGAGATGTCAATTTATGAATATACCGACGGAGTTTATTTATGTATGTACTTTTAAAATTGCAAGAAGAGCGTAAATAATTATTGAAATTTGAATAATGTATGGAGTTTTCAAAATATATATGAATGTGAATATCATTAAATGAAAATGTGAACTTTTACAAAATTTTAACCTAAAATATGTACTCTTGCCCAACAAAAAAAAAAGAGAAACAAGAAGGGATGAGTGTCAATCATCTTCTATATGATTCAGAGGACCATCAAATGTATGGAGTTTTGACCCATAGAAAATAACTAATGTATGGAGTTAATTGCAATTTTAAAACGTTGTAAATAAAATTTAGGAGCAAACGTAGTGAAATCATATATTTTGCTTTGTTTTTAGAAAACAATTCAATATTTATGAAAAATATAAATTTTATTTGCAATTCCATACTGCACCATTCACTCCATCAGAGACCTTCACCCATGCAATGATGCAATTGTCATCTTCGAGAAGTTTTCTGAATATAATTTTTTCTGTTAAAAGATTTCTGAAAATTTACTAAGACCTTAAGTAATGCCTTTGGATCTTAAACGATTTATTTATCGCCTCCTCAAAATATCATTCCCGATATTGAAATCAAAATTAAAGAGTTTTAAAAGATTCCTTGTTTGTGAAAAGATTTATCTACAAAAAAAAAACAGATTTTATCAAAATTAACGAGTTTTAAATGATGATTCTAATAAGTTTCTAACCAGAATGTGAACCCAAAACAAAAGTTTCTAACCAGAAAACAGAATAAAAATCAATGAAGAGTAAATATGAACGTGTTTGATATTGAATCATAATTCCTCATTATGTTTTTTTCCGATAAATTTTCCTCATTATGCTAAGATCTATATATTCGATATCATCTACAGTTCTATCATTTCAGTTGATGAGTGATTCGAAGAGATTTCACTCGGAAAAAATTCGGAGAATTTGACGGAGGTGATGAACAATTTCGAGGGGTAGATTAGCTGCTGGTAAAGAAGAGAAAGATGAATATTGGTTAGGGTATATTATATGATGATTTGTCTGATTTTTTCTTAGTTATTTTCTATAAATAAGTAAAACATAAATATGAGATCCTAAAAGTGTTTTTGTATCAGAGTTTATTTTCAGCACTTATGTTTGGCTCTAAGAAACACGTAAAAAGTACTGTATTTCAAATTCTTTTAAGGTAAATATATTATAGCTGGAGTTTTTTTTTTACTGTCTCCATATATAAATGCTCAGCTCGTAGGTCATGTTTTTTAGATTAGCTAAGTTTTGACCTGAATTTTACTTCTTCTTTGTTCCCTTTTGACCTAAATTTTACTCGATAAGAGAAAAGCTGTCATATCATAATTCGAGTTGATTCTAAATTTCACCATATGTTATTCGTAATTTATTTTGAGAAGAAAATTGGAACATTGATAATTGAGTCATGCTTTCATTTTTTTTCGCCCATAACACACGAGATAATGTCAAAATCGTTTTTGAGTTAGGATCATTTTGGACATGTTTTTGTATAATATGTACACACACATAAATTATCTATTGAAAATAATATATAAATGCAGTTGTGTGGGCATGATACCTCGATAATGTGATTTACATATTTTAATGTAACTAAATCGCGTCTTACTGTTCTTTATATTTATACAAAATAAGTAATACGACTGTTGTTATTTAATTGTAAGTAGGGTGGCTAAATAAATGTGCATGTACTTTATATAAATGTATATGGCTCCCATTCGAGAAAGCAACTTTATTTTGAAATTATTTGGAAACCCACTTTTGTCGGTAACTGTTAATAGCCACTGTACGTGTACTTGAACTGCAAACGCCACTATGATTTTGATTGTTCTCTGATTCTCTCATTGTTTAATCTTGATTGTGTACTTAATTTTGTTCTATATTTGTCTTAATATTATCTTCTAAAGGGAATCTGATAAAACACACCTTCATTGAACACTTGATGTCCAAATGTATATACAAATTTATAAACATTTGTATTTATGTCATTATGATTTAGTTAGATAAATATTAAATATAGCAAGGTTTGTATTTTGTGACCAAAAAGGAAGAAGCAAGGTTTGTATATTGAAACAATTTATTAATCTATGTGAAATGTGTCAAAACGACAGAAAGAATGCTATCTCAATTTATAACAAAAAACTTTATATGGGTGAAAATTACCATCTCCAAATTAACTTTTTTTGGGATATATTAGCTAGAATCATTAACATTATATAATTTTTATAGAGAAAAGGGCCGATTTCAACATCAACTATGGGACTGGTGTGTTTTCTTACACGAATTAAAAAATAATGCTAAAATCTACATTAATTAATTAATAATTCAAAAACCCTATGTGAACTTTGATTTCTAAACCAAAATTAACATTGATCTAAACAGAGTTAGTCAACTGTTAAATCTTACTTAGTCAGCTGACACGTGACTACTTATGTGGATAATTACACAATTACAACATTTTTTTTATTGTTTTGGAGATTAATTTTTTTGTTAGGTCATTTTCTTCCTCTTCTTCTCTTTCACTACAACGGTTTGTTCTTCATCAAAACCAATAAGGTAAAGTGTTCTTTCTTTTGAAAAAATTGGAGAACGGAAAGGAGCTGCTGGCTTCTATGCTTTTGTCTATTTCTGAGAATGAGGTACTTGCAGTTTTTTTTCAATCAAACTGTTTATTTCGTTTTCGAGAATTTTGTTGATTTCTGTTTAGAAATATTAGAGTTAAAACATTTGCATATATATAGGGTTTAATAATTTAAATTTTACATGAATAGAGACTTTGATTACTTATAGACACCAAGTGTTTGTTGAAATGTCTGAGAGAGAGTCAAGCTCGGTTTTAATGGAATTTTTATGCTGATTACAGTGTTGGAGATAATGTGATGTTCAATGTGTATTTTGGTGGGTATTGGTTGAAGAATCATGATGGAGAATTAGGTTATATTGATGGTGAAGTGAAATACCTCTCATGTAAACCCGATGATTTCTTTATATTGCTAAGGAATAAGTTGGGTGAGAAATTATCTGACCAGGTGATGTGGTATAAGATGCCATTTGAAGACAATAATGAGCGGAAGAGTTTGTCTAATGGAAGTTTTGAGAAGATGTGTGAATCGGCTAGATGGACTAAACAAATTGATATTTTTATAGTTGACGTAACTGAGCATCCAAATGATGTGGAAGGTGATGGGCCATGTGAAGAAGAGCTGAGAGTTGAAAGGAATGTGGCTTATTTTATTGATGAGGATGTTAACTTTGACTTCCACAATACGCCTCCTAATTCGGATGGTGAAGATGAGGAGGAGAACTTTGTGAGATGTAAAAAAGGTAGTGGTGAACTCAAGCTAACCCAAGTGTTTGACAGTTTAGAGGAGTTCAAAGAGGCTTTGGTTGATTATGTATTAAAAGAGGGCTGAAATATAAAGCTAAACCGATGGGGCCAAAAGGAAAATGGAGCAAAGTGTAGCATAGGAGATGGATGTCTTTGGCATATTTATTGCTCATATCAAGAACATATAGGAAAGTGGATGGTGAAGGTATTTGAAGACGAGCACAGCTGCATGAAGGATGGATATAGCAAGATTCTGAAATCTGGTGTGATTGCAAAGTTATTTTTGGATGATGTAAGGTCTGATCCAGAGATTAAACCGAGGATTATTCAAGAACAAATTCAGCAAAGGTTTAGTTTGATGTCAACAATTGACCAGTGTAAAAAAGCAAAGGTGAAAGCATTAGAGATCATCAACCGTGACCATGTAGAACAATTTTCTAGGCTTGAAAATTACAAAGAAGAGCTCCTTTGGTAAGTTTTTCTTAGTTTCAGTTTTATTAGTTTTAGCTCTTCTTTGTTTCTGTTTTAGTTCTTGTTAGCTTTTAATTCTTTTTTAGACACATATTTTTACTTTTTGTTAGTTTTACGAAGCAGTTTATGTTCCAACGGTGAATTGTTAATTTTATTTTTTTATTTTCTTTAACTTAATCCATTTATTTTTTTCAGTTCTAATGATGGTTCAACCGTGGTCCTAGACACTTATACTGATGATGGTGGATCAAAAATGTTCCATAGATTCTACGTGTGCTTTGAAAAACTAAGAAGCTTATGGTATACTTGGTGTCGTCCTATCTTTGGTGTTGATGGATGCTTTCTAAAGTGCACACTTAAAGGACAACTATTGGCTGCTGTGGGAAGAGATGCCAACAATCAGATGTATCATTTAGCTTGGGCAATTGTTGATGTTGAAAATGAAGACAATTGGATTTGCTTCCTACGAAAGCTCAAGGGTGATCTTAATCTTCGAAATGGTCGTGGTTATACTATCATTTCAGATAGACAAAAGGTAATTTCTGTAAAAATATTTGCTGACATAATTTCTGTGAATTCCATATGCTGTAATACTATATATTGCTTTTACATTTTACAGGGCTTGTTAAATGCAGTCGAAAGAGAACTGCCGGAGATTGAACACCGGATGTGTGCTCGACACATCTATGGAAAGTTGAAGAAGATGTTCCCTTACCAAAACGAAATGAAACGGATGTTTTGGAGAGTAGCTGAAAGCTACACCATGTCTGAGTATGAAGTAAATCTGGAAATGGTTAAGACTTACGATATTCGTCTCTATGAAGCCATAATGCAGAAGAATCCAAAGAACTGCAGCCTTGCTTTCTGCTCTCCAACATCTTCTTGTGTAGATGTTCACAACAACATCTCCGAGTCTTTTAACAATGCAATTAATCCTGCAAGGTATATGCCAATGGTTGAGATGTTGGAGATAATAAAGAGGAGATCAATGCAGCGTATTGCTCTAAGGAAGAAGGTAGCAGGTAGCAAGAGACCATTCAGGTAGATTTACTGTTAAAGCAACAGAACTTGTAGAGTTAGAGCAGAAGAAGATAAAGTTTTGTAGGATGATTCCAGGTTCACAAGGTAGATGTGAGGTTCTTGAGTGTGGGAAATCATTTAGTGTGGACATGAGATTGAGGACATATGCATGTAGGAAATAGGATATGAGTGGTCTTCTTTGTCATCATGCTTTACGTGTCATCGCAGAAAAAAAGCTCAATAAGGAAGATTTTATTTCTAACTGGTACCTCAATTCCCGACAGCAACTAATTACAGTGATTCAATACATCATGTAAATGGTATGCAGTTTTGGAAGAAGTCTGGTTCTGTTATTTTGTCACCCCGAGTCTTGTTGAATCAATTGAAAACAGAAAAGGAAGAAAGCCAAAGCCAAAGAGGAAGAAAGGAAAACATGAATCTCCACAAAAGAAAAAGGTAACCAAAGAGAAAAGGATTATGCATTGTGGAAAATGTGGTTTGGCTGGGCACAACGTAAAGAAGTGAAAAAATCCAGGTGTTGAAGTATATAGGCCACCAAAGAAGAAGCAGAAAAAAACAAGAGAAGATGGCTATGATTCCAACAACACAACACACGATGGATATGAGTCGAACAATACAACACAAGGTGAAGGTCCAAGTCAGCCAACTCAGAACTAGTTCATTATAAGGTCTGTTTTTAGTTTTTATAATTTTGGTGACTATGTTCTATTGGTGAGTTTTCATGTCTGCGATTTTGGTGACTTTGATCTTTGTTATGTTTTCAGTTTATTATTTCAGTTTTTACTCTCTTTTTTGCAATCTATGACTCTTTGTAATAGTTTATGACTCTTACCTTTTTTTTCAGTTTACACTACTTTTTTATCTTTGCAATTTATGCATTTTTTTAACAATGTTCATCTCATATTTAGATTCAGAAATCACAAATTGAAAAGCATACATATACATCATTAGGTTAAATTAACATACATCATACAAACACAATAGTACAATTAGATGACAGTGGTATATGTCCGATCTTACGCCATTCTCAATATTCCCACCGTCTGATTCCGTAACTCCAGCTGCTCCATCACTAGCTCATCTTTACCTCATAGAAGAGTTCTGTATCTTTCTTTGACCATCGACTTTTTGAAGTCTTGTTCATGTACGTTTGATAGTTTACCAGTGAATCTGGTTTAACGACATAAGCTTCTTAATTTTCGCTTGACTATATACCAGATTCATCTTCTGCGTCAAAACCTTGAGAATAATACTGGCTTTCTGATGCATTTGTATTACTGCAGGTAACACACTCTCATAAGACTAGCAAACAGACTAAAAACAGTCTGATTTTATCATCCTTTACTTTCAATTTTTTTTTTATATTAACAAAAAATATTTATCAAGGAGCCTTTAGCACCCAAGCTACCTAATATGCTAAAATTCCCTAGAATATATACAGCTCAAATGAACAGTTTTCTTACCTCTATCCATTATTTATATTCAGCTAGGCCTGTCTCTAATAGGCAGAAATTTGATCTTGCTGGGGTTTCAAGCAATTCTTTCTCCGCTAGGACATGGAATTAACATGAATCAATATGCATAAAATATATGCTCAGAGACTAGATCAGTTAGTAAATTATGTGTTTGTTTTTTATGATTGCAACTATTTTATGACTTAATCTTACATGTTTTGTTTTTTTACTTATTTGGTTTTTCTTCACTTTTGTTTTTCCACTTTCAAGCAGCAGCTCCCTTCCGTTTTCCAATTTTTTTCAAAAAAGAACACTTCACCTAATTAGTTTTGATGAAAAACAAACAGTTGCGGTGAAAGAGAAGAAGAGGAAGAAGATAACCTAATTTCTGATCTGAACCCCAATAACTAAACGACATGTTTACTAAAAAAATTAATCTCTAAAAACAATCAAACTATATGTCGTAATTGTGTTGTAAACCACATAAGTAACCACGTGTCAGCTGACTAAGCAAGATTAAACGGTTGACTAACTATGTTTAGGTCAATATTAATTTTGGCTTAAAAATTAAAATTCACATAGAGTTTTTAAATTATTAATTAGTTAATGTAGATTTTAGCACTGTTCTTTAGTTCGTGTAGGAAAACGCATTAATCCAATAGTTGATGTTGAAATCGGCCCTTTTCTAGTCGAATCTAATGAAAATCCATACATAAAATATTGTTACACATATACAAGTCCATCTTTAAAGTTTGATTTGGCACGCAATTAAAATAATGACATCTTCAAAGTCTCATGCACAGAAACAGAAGTATATAAAATCATAACTGGTAAACCTTTTGCCCTTGCCAGGGGAAAAAATACATTTTCTTCCAAGTTCCTATCATCCCAATCCCATGCTAATTTTATTATTTCGAAGTGACAGCAAAAAATAATCAGTGAAAAAGTTGGTATGGAAGGGAGAATTGCCATTAACGTAACAGCCAAATTGTCAATAAATTAGAGGCAGACAAAGCATAAGGTCATGAGAGTCGTCTAGAAATATCCTAAAGGCTAAGGTACCTTGCGGTTCGATATAAAACAAATTCATACTTCGATTATTAACAATGTGCCCACCCAAATTTCAGCAAAATTTGTTTTTGGAAAAAATGATTTTGAGTTGTGACAATATATTTTTACAATGTAAAAATTGTTGAAGTGTGATTTGATGTAACTTGTAAACAATAAGGGCTAGATTAATAAAAAATCATGACAAAATTTAACCCTGCATTATATTATCTGATAACATGAAATCATTATTTATGTCGTATGACAACATGTGATAATGCGTAATAAAATTATTTATATCACTTTTTAAGATTATTTATCTAGATTTTCATTTACCACCATTCTATAAAATAATGCATTTCTATTATTTTTGGTTTATGAGCAAACTTTTCAGTCTCTACTGTCGTTTGGGTCCATTATCTATTGAACATATATATATTTGTTTTATTTGTACAATGACTCAAATATTTCAAAGAAAATTATGGCTTTAATAGGTTTATATTAATCGTCAGGAAAACAAACAAAAAAGGGGGCTTGTAATCAGAAAACGGGACAAATTTCAAAGATCATAGTATCATTTTGCGTTCCCTTTTTATGTCCTCAATAAATTGATGAACAAAAACACAAACTTGCATGCCGATCTTGCTTTGATTTTTATTGTCTTGTTTACATATACATGTCGAACCAAATACAACAAGACAAAGAAAATAAAAAAAAAGAAATGAAAAAATACAAAATCAAGATTACACATTTACACTTATAAATTTAATGCATACCCCCGCCCACCAAATAAAGCCAAAAAAAAAAAAAAAAAAAAACAGTCGTTATGATGATGATATCGGATGTATGATTTCATTGTTTTATCATGATTGTCTCAGACTCTCATGATACAGATACAGATACTAGATTGACGCTGATTTTCTAAACGTACACGCTTTAATAAATTTAAGTGAAAAGAAGAAGAAGAAAATGTAAGTTATTAAAGAACGTACAATCAATTCTTATTGTATATATAAGGATTTTACGGTTAATATTTTACTTAGGTTTGTAGAGTTTTAAATATAATTTTTTTTTAAATAATTTCGTTTAAATTAATAAGAAAAATAAATAAAAACTTTTACCAAAAAAAAGAAAGAGTTTTGATAGAAAAAGAAAACGAATTTTCTACACATTTTAGGAAAAACAGATGAGATTCCTCGAGATATATATATTTTTTTAACAAGATATTTTATCATTTTCATACACTACAACAAATATTACATGTAACATCACTTTTTATACGTTACTTGTGTAATCGACGTTAAATAAAATAAATAAAAATTCAGATATAAAAGAATTCTAAAATAATTTAGTATGTATTTTAAAACTTTTAGAAAAAGTATTCTAAAAATTGTAGATTATAAATTCTGAAAGTTGTTCATGTTCTAAAAGTTTTAGAATTCGTATTCTAGATTTCTAAAGTTAATAAATCAGAAATCTATTCTAAAAATTTTAGAACTTGTGATAAATATAATAACTGAATCTTTAAATAAGGAAACATAATTTAAAAAAATTTTAAAGAATTTAATTTCGACTATATAATTAATAAATGTTTAACAAATTAATTTCAGATAAATAATTAAATGTTTAACCTATTGAGATGATGGTAAAATGTTTCAGTTATATACTTAAACTCAAATCCAAAGGAAAAAAGGTCAAACATGGTAAAATCCGTTGTGATCGTCTCTAAATGATTCAGTTCCGAATTGATCAATATTTCCCATCAAAGGTCATCTCCTATGTAAATATTGCGGAAGACAAGTATCAAAATTTTCATATCATACACTTACAAGTCATTGATCAGCCATATTATCCATGTTAGTTCCAATATCCTTATAAGCCTCTGACTAACTGGTTAAAAACAGTTATACTAAGTTACATATTAATAAGTTTCCCACTCTTGAAACCCATATATAATAGACTCTTTTATTTACTGATTTCGCTATATTTTACAAGACATTAGTCTCATAAGGATTCCAAGGTATGATGATTATCTTAACAATTGGATAAAAAATCAACTATTACTAAAAGAATTTATAAGATTCATAAAAAACAATTGTTCTGAAAAAATGAAGACAGAAAATAAGGTAAGATAAACAAAAAAAATAATCCTATTTTCATCTCATCTGTAGATCCTCTCTTTTACCCTTGTTATATACAACATATAAAACCATTTCCACGAAAAGAAGATTAAACATTTACTAAAAAGTCAAAACGAAAGTCATCACCGAAAATAGTAGATCGCTGGTGAAATCAACGATGAATGTGATTGCTGTGAAAGTCGCCGCCGGAAGGTTTCCGATGTCTTTTTCAGAAACGATGATATTAAAAGGAGAAATTTTCTCAAATAATACTATTTGAAGTTTTTGTTTCACAAATAACACTTTTTTTCTTAGAAAAAAATAGCATTTTTAAAAATAAAAAATTAAAATTTTTTTTTTGGGTTAAATAATGTATAATTTAGAATATAGTTTATTTGTCCAAAAAAAAATGTTATTTGTGGAACAAAAACTTCACTTAATGCTATTTATGATAATTGCCCTATTAAAAATAACTAGAGTTTTTTTTCTTAATTAATACAAATATAATTAAAAGGATGTAAGACTCTACATCAACAAGCATATTTCATTTTTTCTAATTTTTTTGAATTTTTTGGATTTATAAGAGTAAATTGGAATTTCATATTCCAAAAACAGTAAATCACCAAAAATATATAAAAAAAGAAGTATAAATGGACAAATTTTTAAAAAAAATTCCTGTATATCCAAATTCCCCATAAAAAATTAGAAGCAATTTTGAGTTGAAAAGATAACTGAAACAAGAGTTAAGTTAATTTGCGTCACACGTAAATACCTCGGTCTAACAACCGACGCAATATTTTTTGAGTCAATAATTACCGATGTTAAACTTAAAAAGAACTAACGTTATAACCCGTGTATTTTGTAGTGATATACTAATATATATTTCCAAGTTAAAATGCTAAATTTAAGAGGTAAGTAAACAATAATTTGTGGAGTATTGAAAAAAAACAAAAATAAACAAACAATTTAGATCGAATCTATTAAGAGCCGGCAAAAAAAAAAAAAAAAGATCGAATCTATTAAGCGGTATAACTATAACAAGTGGGCCTAGAATTGGGTCCAAAGTCATAGTAGATGTCTCCATTTAGTTTTTCTTTCGTCCATGAATTAAATTAATTTACTGGAATGGTGCCCAAGGCGTAATAACTTTAGTCTCCAAAGATATCCACTCGCCTAATTCTAGCATTGAAGGCTAAAACATATGTTTGGTAAAATTATGAAGACTTAACAAAATAAAAATCTACTAACCCTATCCCATGAAAAAGTAATTTATTGAAAAGGTTGGAGAAAGTTTAGCAGCCAACCAAAAATTAAGTTGTCTTCAAAAACTTGGAACAATATGTCTTGAAATACATTAATGCTTGACATTGTCCAAAGTAAAAATTTCAATGACTTTTTACTCCCATCAGGATAATATACTTTCTTAGATCAAATCGACTATAATGATCCATCAAGTTTCACTTATTTTATTGGTTCTCTACTTTGTAATCGATCACTATTTTTGAGGTCCCAAATAATTTTGTTTATTTGCTAGAAATAACATGTTGTTGAGGATAGCTAGCATTGATTGGTGTGTTGTTTTTGCAAATGAAACAAAAAAAAAAGTCAAAAATAATTTATTACTAGTTATTTAGTGCAATTACCCAAAATAATTTCCAAATGTATCTATTTTATTTTTAGCCAAGTGCGGAAAGGATTATGTAAATAAAGAAGTGAACGTATTCTGGCGTTCCGACAGCTTTTGGATTCAAAAACCGCACGCGAAGATATGCTTTTATTCCTTCCTTTTTCTTTGCCAACAACAAGAGACACTTTTATAAAAAAGCGTTAAAATAAAATAAATGAATTCTTCAAAAAAGAAAAAGACAAATACAAAACATAATACAGATTACAAAGAAAATAATAATAATCACTGTGATGAGTTTCGAGTATCCTAAAAGAATCTCCCATTTTCCCATATCCCTAATTTGGTTAATCAAAAATAAAGAGAACTCACAAATTTTACAAATCAATTCAATCCCCAAGACTTTCAAAAACTAACAATATTAAAAAAAAACACCCCACAAAACTTAAAATACACACATCTTACAACATGAAATTTTTTAAAACTAGGTACATCACACACAAGAACCCCAAATTTTCCTTAGTTGTTTAGAAACACAATTCACACAGTTTCTATGCTCTTGCTCAGCTCCTCCAGTTTCAACATCCTCAACTTCTCGCTTTCTCCTACCAACTGTCCCATCTCCCCAAAAAGAAAAAAGAAACACCATTTATGTATAACAAGCGATGATAAAACTTCGGGCTTGTTCCCGTATTTTCTACAAATTAATAAGAACTTAGATGAGAGCTCGGAACTAACCTCCATGAGTTTGGTAATAAGTTGCACTTTCTCCCTGTTCTTCTCATTGAATGTATCAAGTGCTTCTTTGTATTCCCTTTCCTGATTTCATTTCATTACCAAAACTATCCCAAATTGAGATTGCCATAAAGACCAAATCTTTGGTTTGTTTGTGTATGTAACATCATTTCAAAAGGCTTACTTAGACAAATAAGTATGAAATGAAATAAAATTACCTTCTTTTGAACAGTGGAACCTAAAGGTTTGAGTTCTTTATTAACACTATCAATCTTCTTACGAACCGCAGAAACTTCCTTCCTCATAGGATCTGCCAAAGACTCAAGCTCCTGTTCACGAGAAACACAAACACATAATTATCACATCTTTGTCCTTGGAACACAACATAACCAACACTTCTTGTCACTTAGCCAAATCCTAGATCTTGAAAACTCTAAACAGACAAGCAACGATAAATATCGAATCTTTAATACTAAAAATGACAATTTTTCTTAGAGATGTTCAAAAAATTAAATTTAGAATATGAAACAGAGAGTTAAAAAAAAATTAAAATTCAAACCTCACGAATAGTGGAAAGACGTTTGGTTTCTTCCTCGACCCGACCCAACTGAGCTTGGATCCTTTCACGAACTTCAGTTCTCCTTTTCTCAATCTCATCTTCTTTAGCTTTAAACGCTGAAAGAGCTGATTGAGTCATCTCTTCATCTTCTTTAGACATATGGCCACTAAAGCTCAAGCTTCCCGTGTGCAACACCATCTCGTTACTCTGCGGCTGCTGAGGCTGAGTCTGAGGCTGAGGAGTACCCTCTACCGTTGCGGCAGCTCCGGCGTCGGTTTGAGTCTGAGTCTGAGTCTGAGTCATCTTTGGTTTCTCCTTGTGACTTTTACTTCTCTTCTTCCTAAAACCAAAGCAGGAAGTTGAATCCTCAGTGGAATTACGGTGGGATTCTTCGAGTAACCCTATTTTTGCTGATTTGGGGTTAGAGATTTTTCAAAGCTTTTTTCAAGTTTTAATGGCGGAGGAGACGATTTGCTGTATTCTTAGTGGGTTTCGGTGTTATTATTGGTAACAAAAAAAAAAAAAGCTTTTTCAATTTAAATAATTATGCCCCCAGCGTTTAATTACGTCATTTACCTAATCATAGTACTTATTCATTTCTTTATTCTGTTTGTGTGTTTTGTACGGTCAAAGTTTTTATTTTATGAAATGTCTTTCGGAAAGAAGAAGGCTGCCTGTAAAGGAAAAGCAAAAAATATGCCCAATGCATAAAAAATAAAGAATTTTATTGTATAGAGATTCAATTTTGGCGTTGGCGTAAACAATTGTAAACGTTACAGACTGTTTTGTATTTATTTAAAATAAGCAAAGCAACGAAAATGACCTAACTGTTGCCTAGTGACAACCATATTCCAACCAATCATATGTGTGTACCATTTATTGTTCTTTCTTCATTTTAGCATTTAGTAGGTATATATATTAATATGGAAGATAAAAGATCTATAAAATGAATCTTTACTTCTTTAGTATACAGCCAGAAAAACAAAATATCCTTAAGTTGAATCACTTTGATTTGGGATTAAACAATAAACGTCATAGCTGTAGGTATATAAAGCAAAGACGATTCATCAAATCCTCTAGTTTTATACTAGGTTTGGACACGAAACAAATATTTGAGATTTTGAAAATATTTATTATTCTTTTTGTTTCGTCTGAATAACTGATTTTACTATTTGTATTTACTTCGGACCAAACAAAATATTCGGACATTCGAATATTCGATAAAATTTTAACTATTCATGAATATTCAATTCGCTTTCATAATAATTATTAAAAAATTATAAAACTAAAATAAAATAAAGAAAAATTCAAAATTTATCACAAAATATTAATATTTTATTTAAAACTATGTATTTCTTCTTAATTTATTAAATTTTAATATTTATATAATTAGTTTGATGAATAAAATTTTGCAATTTCTATATAAATATAATCAATATGCATTATATTTATATAATTATCTATATATATAGACATATATATAGATATATTGAAACGAAACGAATATTCGCATATAACTTTTTTATTATTTGATATTTGATTCATTTTTAACGAATATTAATTTTTAATATTTGATTTACTTCATAAAATTACGGATATTTAGTTTTTTCGAATCAAACCAAAACAAATAGCGAATTGAACCGAATATAACAAATATTTTGCCCAGGACTACTTTATACAATAAGTCTTAAACCACTTTCCATCTCATCAAAACATTTTTCTAATCGAGCCTTTTTGTAGGATTTTTAAGCCTAATAGTTCGACGATATTTGACAATATTGGATGTTTGTGTGGTTTCAATTCAAACGTTAGTAAATGGTTTTATTGATGCAAACACATCTTGTTCCCGTAAATGTTAATAGGGTTTCAAACGTCAGTAAATGTTTTTTTTTAGAAACAGGATTTGTTTTTAAGATTCAGATTTTGTCTCAAGTCATTGAGAAATTAGTCTTATGTCCTACCATTGACTTGACCAAAGCTATTGCGTCCAAAGACTTTTCTTGCAAATTCATTGGCTGTCAACTCAAATACATTATCATTACACTCTACACGTAAATACATTAATCAAAATAATTCCCAACAGTTCTTTTTTTTGTTTTTTTCTTTTTCTGGCTCAGTCCCTAGCAGTTGATATCATATGCATGGTGGAGTTTACTATATTTCGAGTTGAGAAAATTGTAAACAAGTAAAGCTTAACTAAAACAAATGATCTGAAATTATTCCTGATAAAATTGCCAAAATAAGTTAACTTTGAGAATTCAAAGATGGAAATAGTTTGGGCCATTTTTTCTGTCGGTAGTTTCCGCTTAAATACATGTACATTAATGTTAGTGGGTATTTACATTTATAGCTAAAAAGCCTCTTTCGGGCCTTAACAGAGGTTCTATTATGATGTGAACAAAGAGATAAAAAATTGTTAAATTCCTTTTATGACTGAACTTCGTGGATATAAGTTAAGCTTTGTGGATCGAGTTAACCCGGGTTGGGCTATAGAAGTAGGAAATTTCTTCTCTTCTTGGTATAAGAAAGAGGTAGGAAGCTTTGGTTGCGTAAAATGTTGTTTTCTCAACAAGATAAAATATTTAGTGCCGGATAGAAAAATCTTGTAAAGGGATAAATACAAGCCTGTAAACGGAGAACAAAATATCGAAATCTTGAACTAACAATTAGGAGCTAGTATAGATTGGCATCATTAATATTTGAGATTTTACTAAAAAGAAATTTAGTAATGGTATACTAAAGGTGGAAACAATTTGGGCCTAAAAGTTCCAAATAGTCTCAAATGGTCGCTTATTGAATATTGATAGGCTCATATTCATGTAGCTCTTCGTTTTTTCTTTTCTTTTTCTTTTTGTGGTCAGAGGTCCAGATCAAATTTGTTTCTTATTCCTTTATGACTAAAAGCTTTCATTAGTGAAATTATGCAGTGGGTTAGGCTATAGTGAAGGTTTGCTAAGATACCTTAGGCTTTTTCGGTTAATGCTCAAATATATCTGTGCGTGGGCCCAAATGATTACTTCATTCATTAACAATCTATACCCTCTAAACCCAAATAGGCTTTTAATTACCACATGGTTTATCTATCAAATCATATGTTTCTGGTTTATCTATCAACTCATAAAAGTTTACAAAATTATAACCCAAATTAATGTTCCTTTCAACAAACTTACATGAGACTTGAGAAAATGAGAGATTCGATTCCTAATCCCTCAAATAGATCTACTATATGGCTGATCTTATTGATAACAACTTGTCTAGTATAAATTGATTAGAAAATATATGGAGAGATTGGCATGACATGCAGGCAAAGTAGTCTTTACATTGGATTCCTTTTTCTTTATTTTTAGTATATAGTATTTGATGCATGTTGACACGTGCGGTCATGCCCTTAGATACCTTGTGTCAATGTGTTGTGTGTGCTCTCACCAGTCACCAGAAATATCTATTCTTTCCTTTTCCTTTTTTTGTATCTTTTTAAAAATTATTTTTAATATTAATAAAAATCACATAATGTGCTAGCTAGGTTCCGGTCCAAGTTTGGTAGTAGCCTTTTTTTAGTATGTGGTTAATTTATATAACCAATAATGATAAGGCATATGCTTATGTAAGGTTAGTAACATAAATGTTACGCCTAATATTTCCAAGCACGTGATTCTACGTATGTTATTAGAGTATAAGTGGACCGCTAGAAATGTTTCGCATGCGTCTAATTCGTCTCTTACAAACAAGACAATTTCTTTAGTATATTGCAATTTGAACATTTTGAACAAACAAAAATCATTTTGAACAGAATTCCGATTACAAAATTTGTGTGAAAGTTTTAATTTTACACATTAATTAGAAGGCCTGCAGAAAAAGTAATTGATGATACGTTTAATGAAATATTATATACTTAAAACAGTATATGAAAAAGAATTTATAAAGTAAAGATGATTAGGTAATTAATTTCAACAAAAAAAAAGAAAGAAGATGATTAGGTAACTTTCGCAAAAGAAAAAATAAGGAATGGGAAAAATGACTATGGAGGGAATAATAAAGCACGTGGGATCACGTGAGGGCCTCGCGTGCCGGCGTGACTTGCCTTTTACTACAAAAAATAATAAAAATCGTCCAAAGAAAAAAGTGGGACCCACGTGGACTGAGACAGACCCTTCTGGTGTACTATAATATTTATATACGTTTCTTTCTCATACAACAAAACAAAAGAAAATACGAGTATACAATATATAAATTAAATATCGTCTGACAGATTGTGTCAGAGAAACGTATTTGTCTTCTCTTGGACATGTGAACTCTCGCCCTCCCTTGCCTCTTCTTCTTATTCTCTGTCCTTGTTCAATTTGTATATTACGATTTCGTTTCAGATTTGTTGTACAATTACTCGTCTCTCATATTAATTAAATAATATCCACCACAATCAAAAGATTTTTCATAGAAAGTACGATATTTACTTCTCTTGCCGACGTAACAGAACAAATAAAAATCTATTACCGAATTGTTATTTATACAATGAACATATTGATTCGTTATATTATTATCTCGTTAGCATATACTGTACTACATCAACGATGTTTTTCTTATACAGTGTTTAAACAAATACTACTATTATGTCAGAAATAGTTACGCGATTACGTGTTTTGTCCAAGTGATAAACTTGATCATGAAATGACGAAAAACGCACAAGTGCTCTCTAGTGCTCTATTATGGACTTTTTCTGTTCGGTCGAGTGGTAATTTTTTAACCAAAGATACTTATTACCTCGCTAGTAATTTCTACTTAAAATGAAAATATCAAATTTGTCAGTAATTTCGATGAGTGGGGGCAATTCATCGTAGTTTGTCATCACCTTATTCGTTGGAGCGTGTGTATATTTAAGGCTTTGGGTGTAAGACTAATGTGATTAAGGTTTTGAAGGTTAAAAGTAAAAATTAGAGAAAATAGAGGGTAAAAGTTAGAAAATAGAGAAGTACTATGAGTAGTCAAATCAAAGATGAGTCACAGCAAAAAAAAAAAAAAAATAGAGAGAAACCCTCACCACCCACTTGGTTACTCACTTTTATGCTTTTTCACTTCTGAGTTTCTGACACAGCCCACCTGCTTCCCTTTTCTCATTATTACTTATCTCTCCACTTCTCAGCTTCTTTACGATTTTTACCTCACTCGAACCGAATCTAAACCAACTAGATTTGAATTGTGTACAAAATTGAAAAAAAACAAAATCAAACCGTTGACAAAAGGTAAAAGTTGAACCAAAAGTTTAGCAAACTTGACCAAATTGAACCAGAAAACTTTGGTTACAGTTATCTTATGTCGGATAACCTATAAAACCAAATTATATAGACGAACCGACACACTCCTTATTCTTACTGTTTCTCTTTTTATTTTCTCTGATTTTTATATGTCTAATATTTTGTTAAGAGTAGCTAAGCCGGTTTACGATTTGATTTTTTCAGATTTTCGTTATTGGGATTTACCGATTTAATAAAGTTAAATACTACCTCCGTTCTAAAATATAAATATTTTTAGCCAAATTTACTTGTTTTATTTTATAAACATGTTTGCAAATACTAATATATTTTTATAAAAATAAATAATTTAATATAAATTTGATAAAAATATTAGTGAGAATAAAAAAAATAAAAAATTAATGATTATTTTAGTTTAAAAATAGATTTTTTAATAAGTAAATTTTTAATAAGCAGCTCAAGAATCATGTTTTCCCGAAGTAAGGCAATGGATTGACACAACTTTTTTTTCCACAAAAATACATATCTTTTAATTCAAATAAGAACAAATATCTCACTTTAAACCGTTGAACTTAGCCATTTCTCTGTTGTTATAGTTATATTTTTATGATGGTAGAACATTCTCTGTATATCTAAACTTCTTAGCTGACATTTATCAAAAATAAAACTTGTTAGCAGAATTATCCAATCAGACCATTCAATAGCCCCCGAGAAGTGAGAAACCAAATTTAGATTTAATACTTATAGAAATTATAATAAACTTAATTATCATTTCAAATGCAAATATTTCCGACCATTTTTTTTTTTTAAAGTTCCAACCATGAATTAAAACTCCCATTTTTTTTGTTCACCAATTATGTTAGTTTTGATTATTTTTCAGCCGATTATAGCGTTGCGCCAATTAAGTAATTATGTTAAAATAATAACTTTCTATTTTTTCAACAGATTCCACCAAGAATTCAGCTGATTCCACCCAATCGATGTTACCATTTTCGGATACATCATACATGGACCAAGGTACCAAATTTATAAGTCAGAAACAGTGGAAAGTACATTAGTGCCGTGTGATTAAACAGGAACCTAACGAATTTTACTCACTCAACTTCAAAGTAGTTCGGTTTTGTCACCAATATTGCAATTGCAAATGATATGAGTCAGCGTAACGCTCACTCATTAAATAATTTTCAAAACAAATCACTTGGCTAATAAGGACTATATTACATTATGATTAATAGTAATAACCTAATTAAATACTCCACCAACAACAAGTAGGCTTTTATTTACTTTAAAAAGTAATTAAAAGGAATACAATTATAAAAATGGGAGATAATATGCGAAGTGATATTTCCAAGGCAGCAAAGACAGAAAAACTGCAGGTTATTATCTCTCCATCTTCATATTGCAGAGTGATTCTTTCTGACTTAATTAATTAACACAGAAACCATATTAAAATACTGTGAGATTAATGAACCCAAATTAATAAAGTTATATATATATATATATATATAGTTATCTCCTCCATCTGTCTTGTCTCTCACTGTCTTTTTCTCTCAAGTCTCAAGTGCCCTAAATAAAAAACCTCTTTCCCCCCTTCTCTGTCCTTTCTCACTCTCTCTGCAGAAGAAGCTCAGATACAGAAACTGACTACAAAGAACAAAGCTTTTTCTTAAGACGAGAAAAAGTAGTTTTTTCTGCTTTCTTTCTTTTGCTCTTCATAACCCCAACAAAACTACCATAGCTATTAAATCAGACCCTGAAGACCAAAAGCAACCAACAGTCTCTTTCTCTAATGGATTTGCAACTGAAACAATGGAGAAGTCAGAGAGAGTCAGAAGAACAACCATCTGCAGCTAAGATACCAAAACATGTCTTTGATCAGATTCAATCCCAAACTGCAACTTCTACTCATGCTCTTCCTCTCTTTGCCCCTGAGCCTTCTTCTTCTTCTTCTTCTAAACTCTCCTCTTTCTCTCCTGATTCTTCTTCCAGGTTCCCCAGTGAGTCTTTGTCTCTTTCTCTTATCTTTTCTTGATAACTTTTCTATAGTCAAAATTAGTAATATAAGTTGTTGTTTGTAGAGATGGGGAGCTTCTTTAGCTGGGCACAGTGGCAAGAGCTTGAACTACAAGCACTGATCTACAGATACATGTTGGCTGGTGCTGCAGTTCCTCAAGAGCTTCTTTTACCAATCAAGAAAAGTCTTCTTCATCTTTCTCCTTCTTACTTTCTTCACCATCCTCTTCAACACCTCCCTCATTACCAACCTGCTTGTGAGTCTCCCTCCACTAAAGTTCCATCCTTTTTTAAAATTTAATTAATAAGTTGGAGTTCTGTTCCCAAGATCCAGCCTTTCAATATATTCTATTATCTTGTTTTTTGCAAATCTTGAAAGAAAAATAACATGTCATGTGTTCTGTCTTATAGGAGATCTAAAGTAGAATCTTGTTTCTTGATCTGATCTGTACAGGGTATTTGGGGAGAGCAGCGATGGATCCTGAGCCAGGGAGGTGTAGGAGAACGGATGGTAAGAAGTGGAGATGTTCAAGGGATGTCTTCGCTGGCCACAAGTATTGCGAGCGCCACATGCATCGTGGCCGCAACCGTTCAAGAAAGCCTGTGGAAACTCCCAGCACTGTTAATGCCACCACCGCCACATCTATGGCTACTGCAGTAACGGCAACAACAGCAGCAACAACAACATCTTCGTTTGCTTTTGGTGGTGGTGAGGAAGTGATAGGAGGAGGATCTTTCTTCTTCTCTTCTGGTTCTTCCAACTCTTCATCTGAACTTCTCAACCTTAGTCAAAGGTAATTAAAAAAAAAAAGACACTCTTAGGTCTGTGTTTGATCTTGTTGGTCAAAGCATTGACTTTTATCTTATTTAGTTTTTAAGCCAATAAGATTTATGGTTGAGAGACTTGAAAGACTTGTTTTTTGATTAATAATAATAATGCAGTTAATTTTCACTTTAAGATTTGATACATATGTTCATTTCATACACTTAAGAATTGATGTTGTGAAGAGAGGGGTAATGTTGGAAATTGAGAGACACATCCTTATCATTTTTAGGGTTGGTTTGTTTGGTTGATGAATTATGAGTTTTCATTACTTTGTGAAAAAATATATGTCTCTTTCTTTTCTGTTGGGAGATAAATGATAAACATTGGATTTGATAGAATCTATTTTGTGAAGCTTAGGTGTGGTAAGACTTTTCAAACAAAGGAATAGAAAAGAAAGAGAGAGATACATAATAGTGAAATGGTAGGACCTTAATGAAAGCTGACCCATATATGTCTCATATCTTGCAGAAAAGTTAAAGCTTTTAGATTCTTCTGCACCCACTTCCCCTATCCACACACACAACAACATCATACTAACTCATTATTATTTTACTTACTTAATTCAATTCTTAATACCTGCATTAAAAAGGTCCCTTTTTAAAAGCCTTAAAAACAATTTAAAGACGTTGTTGTTGAGCCTTAATTGTGGAATCTCTCTTTGATATTTTGTGTTCTGTTTTTTTTATTAATGGTTTGGTTGATCTCTTTTGACCAATGACTCAAATCATGAGATGTGGATTATGTTAACAGTTGTTCGGAGATGAAGCAAGAAAGCAACAACATTAAAAACAAGAGGCCATACGAATCCCACACTGGATTCGGTAACAACAGCTCAGACGGAGGCCATATCCTAAGGCACTTCTTTGACGACTGGCCTCGTTCTTCACTTCAAGAAGCCGACAATAACTCTAGCCCTATGAGCTCAGCCACTTGTCTCTCCATCTCCATGCCTGGAAACTCATCATCAGACGTCTCTCTGAAGCTGTCAACAGGCAACGAAGAGGAAGCTCGAAGCAACAACAATGGGAGGGACCACCAAAACATGAGCTGGTGGAGCGGTGTAGGGTCCCACCATCATCATCACCACATGGGAGGGCCGTTGGCTGAAGCACTGAGATCTTCTTCCTCGTCTTCCCCAACAAGTGTTCTTCATCAGCTCGGTGTCTCAACACAAGCCTTTCATTGAACAGTGTAAAACACAACAACATTGCTGTTTTTTTCACTGTTTGTTTTGAAGGGGTTTTATTCAAATTTCTATGTAACCCAACAAAACAAAAAAAACAAGAGGGGAGGCTTTTGTCGTCTTCTTCCCATTTTAAAGCTTTTTCTCTATCTGTAACTCTTCGCAAAGATTTTGTTTTTTGGAACTTCATATCTTAAGCAAGTGTTCCATACAACTATAAATAGAATGAAGAAATGCTACTACTTTTATTTCCTTTCTTAAGTTATTAAGGCTGCAAGTGAAACTAAGGGAGAGGGAGATCAAAGAGTAGATGTCTGTAGTACAAATAAGCTTACATTAGGTAAACTCGGACACTCTTCTCTAGCTCCTAAACGTCTTCGGGTACAAGGCTTATGGGCACTGGAGAAGAACGTTCATCATCAGCTACTGCAGCATAAACTACAGCGGTTCTGCACGGCGCATACACCATGAAGGAACAAGGCCTCTCGTCGTACCTTCCATCCTGCATAACCAAATTATCAGTTTCTTTCTAATTGACTTGGAGAAAGAGTTTTTTTTTTTGGTTCTCGTTAAGTTAATGAGCTTACAGAGGTGAAGAACTCGGCTGAGTCATCTAGCCGATTGAAGCCTCCGAATAAAGAGCCATCAGAGTCTAAAACGATCTTGTACTTTCCGGGAACAGAGCAACCGATGCGGTAGTCAGAGTAACTATTGGTCCAGTGGAAGTTGAAGACGAAGACCAAGTTACCTCTCTCGAATACAATGACTCTGTCTCCTTCATCCTTACGGGAAATGTACTGGTGCTCTGAAGTCATGAAACCATACGTCTCTTCGAGATGTTGCATTGCTCGATCAAACTCTTGCAGTCCATGGTATCTAAGATATTCTGCATCTCCCAGATCAAACCTACGTCGGCATTTATCATAACTACCATTATTACCAGGGATGACTCTGCCATCAGGAAGGTGCTGGTCAATCCTTGGGAAGTCGATCCATTCTGGGTGTCCAAATTCGTTTCCCATGAAATTGAGGTATCCTTCTCCACCCAATCCCATTGTAATGAGACGGATCATTTTGTGTAAGGCAATCCCACGGTCTACACGTGGAGTGGCCTGTCTATCCACGGCCATGAAATCATACATGTCCTACAGAATCACGTAAGAAAATTAGACTGAGTCGAACAATCTACAACCTGACTTAAGAGTTCAAAGACAGTAAGATGTTAGTTATTCTGTTTGCTGAGTCTTATCAGCAACGCAATTGGTACCTTGTCCATTAGCCAGAACGCAATCGTTTTGTCTCCTACAAGGGCTTGATCATGACTCTCTGCATAGACGACGCATTTTTCGCCCCACCTCCTGTTGGTAAGCGTGAAAGTTATATC
This sequence comes from Cardamine flexuosa, assembly GCA_963555745.1. NCBI lineage: Eukaryota > Viridiplantae > Streptophyta > Magnoliopsida > Brassicales > Brassicaceae > Cardamine > Cardamine flexuosa. Next base: position 5,014,674 of record OY743217.1, read on the forward strand.
ACCAACCTGCCAGTCCTCGTCTCTCTTCCTAAAGAAATTACAACAGAAAAAAACAAGTTCAATATGATATAAGATAGTCCCCCTTTAGTCTCACTGAAGCCAAGAAGTCTTGAGGGCATACTTGAGAAGCTCAATCCATTTATCCGCCACTGCCATGTGTAGACGGTAGTCAAAACCCACACCACCGTCTTGGACAGGAACGCTAAAAGCTGGCATCCCGCTAACCTGTAATGAAAATAATTGAGAGAATGGAAGAGAGGTATCAAAGATACTTCAGTATTACTGAACAAAAGCGCAAGTGACTTACATCTTCGCCAACAACAATAGCCTCAGGGTATAGCCCATGAATCATATCGTTCACTAGCATTAGATAGACCACAGCGTCAACATCAGTAGAAAATCCGAAGTACTCCTCGTAATTACCAGTAAATGCGACCTGCCACAAATGCAAGCAGTTAGCTTGCAGAAAGCCATAATTTTTGCATTCGCATATTTTTCAGATACTGTTGCATAAAGGCCAGTTACTATCATATATTGACCTGAAGATCAAAATTAACCCCATACGAAATAATACTACCTGCAGTCCATGATGAGTGTACATCATGGAAGTCACACCATCAAATCTGAACCCATCAAACTTGTATTCTTCCAGCCACCATCTCGCGTTGGACAGAAGATACCTCAGCACCTAAATTGACAAGGACAAAACGTTAATACTACAGACGTATCCACCAACATGGAAGTGTACTACAAAAAGGCTTTCCCATTAATATTGCAATATCTACAGAGAGACTTACTTCCCAGCTTCCATAATTGAAAAGACGAGAATCCCACAGCCAGTGATAACCCCGCGTTCCAGAGTGGAAATATTGACCATCAGTGCCATCAAACATGTTCAGTCCATCCAGTGTATTTTTTGATGCATGGCTGGTTAAATTTTAGACAATGATGTCCATGAAAAAGTCCATTTCAATTGATTCCAAAATAAAATTTAACTGATGTAAGATGAGTCTGGAGAAGTGTGTTAGTGGGAGGCCAATACCTGTGCACAATATCCATCAGAACAACCAGACCTAACTCATGAGCTTTGTCTATCAAAGATTTAAGGTCATCAGGTGTTCCAAAGCGGCTGCTAGGTGCGAAAAAATTTGTCACATGATACCTGCGTTGCATGTAGCAAAGTCACATGCTCATTCATGGCTTCAAAGAATCAGCAAATGGCTTTCAACAAGGAATGCTACGGTTGATAGATGATAGACAAGCTATATCTGGGAAAGGAAGATACCCGAAGCTGGCATAGTAGGAATGCTCTTGAATGGCCATTATCTGAACGGCATTATAGCCTAGCTTTTTAATACGGGGAAGTACATCATCTCTAAAGTTGGCATATGTATTTATCATTGGTTCCTGGAAATCAAAGATAACAACGTTACTCATTATCTATGATAGTGTCAAAAGTGAAAGTCTTCTGCATTCAAGAACCTGGAACAAAAGAAGGAGCTCCTAAATTTCCTTTTGAATATAAACTATACATTCTCTAAAGATGATTAAGCCATCAAGTAACTATGAGAGTCATCTTGTTCAAAAGGACTTGTTCCCAAATTCTCTTTTAAATGCCTAGACCTTTCCACTATCCTAAACAAGCAAAGATTTCAAGCACCTATGAGAATTGTCATGTCAAATGTCCTTTATATAGTCTTCACAACTTCTTCCTCTATCAGTTATATTTTGACATTTATTATTTTTCCAAGAAAAGAAGGAAGAAACTTACTGTACTACTCATTCCAACATGTGATTCGTATATACGCAGCGATGTGGGTTTCTTTGGACGAGGATGTTTGAACACATATTTATCCTGAAACAATGGAGTACTCATTAGGCCTTCAGCGAAGTCACAAGACCAGAAAAAGGATACATATATGAAACCACATATACACAGATCATGCTAGAAACCAGTTATGACTTAAATAGTTAAATACTAAATATAATGTCTTTCTTAGATTATCTACATCTTGAAAGAGTTTAGATCATCTCTAGAAAAAAAACCAAAACAAATAAGAAGGTAAAGCGAGTACTGGTTTGTACCTCTTCAGCAGGGTCATAATATACTCCATTGTATGGAATCTCGCCTGGTGCCTGGACAGAAAACTTGATCCAAGCTGGAATGGAGTCCTTAATACCAGATGGGGTATCCATGCGAATCTACCAAAGCATGACATAACATTAAAATTATGGGAAAAGAGTTAAAAAACTAAAAAAAACTGCATGCTTTTCCAGAAGGGTACATGTAGCATCTACTAATTCTCAGCCAAATTTTATTTTCGCATGAGATCATTGCAAATGCGCTCAAAAATCATAACACTAGAAGTTCACTTGGAATGTACGCTGTCTAGTTGTCTGTAGTAAATAGTTGAAAATCATAACATTACAATATTTCTGTAAGTTGTAACGGACTTTTTTTTTATACATCTGACCAATGAGTTGAAAAGTATTAACATGTCACCTTCACGCGGGAGCCATGGTGGATTGCTGGCGAGCCATCAGCATTATTCGGCAGAAATATTTCCCACACGCCAAACTCGTTCTGCTCAAATTTCAGTGATAAGACTTTCTTAGATCAGAATTCCAGAAAAGGAATAGAAAGAACAGAATGATGAGAGAGTAAAGAATGTCGCCAAAAAGAATCAGTGAAGGTAGTTAGTAAAATTTTAACTATCAGCTTAGATGGAAGATTAAACAATAGATCTCAAATTAGAATGTGACGGCATACTCGAGTCATGACATCAGCTTTAGAATCCCAGTTATTAAAATCTCCAATCAGTGATGCTGCCTGAAAAAGAAAAAGTCAGCCAAATAATCTGTTAGAAAAAAACCAGAAATCTAGATATTCAATAAAGTGCAGATACATGCCTAGGAGTAGAATACAAAGGACAAAACAGATGTCACAAAAACAGGGTAGTGCTCTACTTTCATACATGAGATCCTGTATAGTGAGTGAACTATGAGGCCAGGCTGATAATTCATACTTCTGCTAAATACAAAACGATTTGACCAGTTCTGAAATCTGGAACCCCAACAGTTCAGAACAAAATGTTCACCCCCACATAGAAATTTCGGTATGTTACCAATAGGTGTATCACATGGTCAATCATATTGAAGTGGGACTACATAAGTTTCAATTCATGATTCTAAAAGTTGCAATTAAACATAAACTGGCATCTGAAACTACCAATGACGGAACGAAAATAACACAAAATCATTAAAAACATAATTGTTAGACAGCATTGAGATGAAACAAACCTTAGCTCCCGGTGCCCATTCCCGGTAAGTGATGCCAGTGTCGCTAATAAACAAGTGAATTATAATTAGCAACTGCAATACCAACTAACTGTAGAGTATTTACTAAACTTTTACGATGACTAGAGTGCTAAAAAATGAAATCATAAAAATTGCTAATGGCACTTGAATGTATCAAAATAAAGTTTACCTTCGAGTGAAGCCAAATATTTCATAACCACGAGAAAATGCCTCTAGACCACCTTCATTCTTGTCGATCTCTTCACGCAGTTTTCTGTACTGCCCGTATCTGCAACGGCATGCTGGACAATTAGGATTTACCAAAGAATAGAAACGCAAAACCCAAAATGATGAATACCAATCTGACATAACACTTACACGTCTCCCATATAAAAGTTAGATAGAAAACATGGTTTACCGATAATCAAGATGACCCTGATAAGTTTTCAACATAGGATCAAGGTCATATATTTTCTTCCCATCTCCAGGAGGTGGAATCCTCCTCTGCCCAACTTCTTGGATGAAGGACTCTGACATCTTTGCAGTATTTTCTTTATAACTGTTGTCTCCAGATGTAGACAGTGCAGAAGTTTGATCTTGTTTCTCTATTTTCTTGGCGGCTACATCGTCAAGCACCTAATAATCATCATTTAAATGCAAGAAACAATGTAAGTGCACTTGGAAAGAAGAATATCATTCTTATGAGAGATTCTTCACAAACAGAAACCGAGTAGACGAAAATAAACCTGTGTATCTTCAGAGACAGTTTCCTGAGACTGTACTTGATCAGTGAGAGATGAAGAGCTATCACTCCGATGACCACGGAGCTTCTCAGATGCAGTGGTAGCTAAAGAAGACGAATCAGAATCATACGATGGCTTACGAGCAAAAACCTTCCCTAAAGAAATCAGCACAATCAATATCAAAAACAAAAGAGGATTAATAGCAAAATCTAATGCAGATTAAGTATCATTCCACAGAGCAGTTGAATAGTTACAAAACACTTCCACAATCATCACAATCCTAGATTTGAACCAAATTAACATTATAGAAGACCATCGAGATGAGAAATAATCAAATCAGATAGTAAACTTCCTCAATACAAATTCTGCACCAAATCAACGGAACAAAACAAATCATCTAAGCAATCGCAGATATGAGAATGTTCTACGAAGCAGAATTACAAAAAATGAAAATTCGCACATTCGACTCAAATCAGGGAGACAGACGGAGATGATGATGATGAAATTAAAACGAGAGATGGAACATTACCAGGAGAAGAACGAGAGTCTTTTCTTAGAGAGAATGAAACGGCGTTGGTTCTCCGATCTTCATTGAAACTGGGGAGAGACGAGCTCTTAATCGATGGAAGATGAGGGAAGCGTACGCCTGAAATCGTGTAAACCATTGACGAAGGAGGAAGGGCGAGAGAGCTTGGGAGAGAGTGATGAAGGAAAAAAGATCAAGGGAATAAAATCTAAAAACGGAAGAGAAATTAATTAATTAAAAACACTAAACGACAGAAAACCAAATTAATCAAAATCACACGAAGCTCATTAGGACGGAGCTTAGTGTGCCACGTGTAGATTGTCAGAGATTTAAGTGGGACCCATCAAGCGTCTCTTCTTCATATGCATCACAAAACTAGCATCACAATTCACAAGTATCTCAATTTCTCAATAATTGCATCTTATAACCAAAATTAAAAAATCATCTTAATTAAGTAAACAAGCATTAATTCTGATTTTAAAAAACCTTAAGCTAAACATTCTTATGAGAAAAACTGGAAAAATCTATAACAAAAACATTGTGTTGTCAAGATTTGTAACGGAAAAAGTTAAAATTCCTTTTTTGAGATGAGTCCAAACGTACACAAATATCTTTCCCACGAGCATCACTACAGTAGAGAATCAATATAGGATATACCAATTACCAAAGTGATAATTTTGAAATAAAATCATATCAAATCGTGATTATCTTGGTAATTTTGGAGGACAAACAATAAATAATAACAAAAAGGTATGTAATTCAAAGAAAATTTACATGAATTCATAAGCTTTTGTTTTTGTTTTGGGCAAACATGAACTCATAAGCTTTCAAAACACTATTCTATAAAGACTTTTCAACACTATTCTAATAAGGTTTCTTCATCGTCTTTGGAAGTTGAGGAACTTGATACCATAAGCGAATACAAGAACAAAGAGCACGATCCATCCGATGTGGACAACGGCCACAACTGGTAAGAAGTCATGTTCGAACCCGAATCCATCTTTAAGCAACTTCTTGAGGTTCATGTCTCCGACACCACTAATGTGCACCATGGAATCTCTGTCTCCTACTTGAGATGTGATGATTCCGTACAATGTCCAAGCCACAGGTGATGCCCAGTAATACCACCTCCACCATATCGGTATTTGCTGCATCAAAAGTTAAAGTTTTTGTTAGCTCTTAAAACATTTTTTGTTGAAATGATTCAAATGTAAGTTTTTAGTTACCGGTCTAGGGATAAGGAAACCGGAGAAGAGATTCCAAAGACTGAGGAAGAAGGACATGCAGATTCCGGCTATTTGATAGTTTGGTGTCAAGGCCACAAGCATCATACCATATAACGTGAAGTAAATGAAGCTTGTTAACATGTAGTAGTAGAACCAAAATACTTTGGCCGCAGTCCAATCGTATCCAATCATTGAGTAGAGAATTAGCGTGTAAATCACGGTTTGTATTATGTTGTACATGATTTCCACTGCCACCTGCATCATTTTTTTGGGGTTAGAAGAGTTTTGATTCTGATCTAACCATATAACATTAAGATAATGAATAAAATGGTTAACCTGAGAAATTGCATAGGGAATGGCTGAGTACATTCCAGCGGCTTTTTCTCGGTAGAAAACAGTTCGCTCAGTGGCAATTGCGGGTTGAACTGTTGCAGCGTTGGTGGCACCGAGGAAAAATACAGCAGCGTACATGGCTCCAAAGAAGTTATTAAGGTCTTGTTCTTTCTCCCTGTTTTGGTTTTTGGTTTTTGGATGAGTTCTTCAAGTTTTATAATAATAATGGAAATAGAGGAAAAACAAAAAAAAAAGCTTACATTTTGGTTCCTGTTTGCCAGAAGATTAGACCAAACAAGACACCAATGACAACAGTCATGACAAAACGAATAGCATTGTACTGAGGATATCTCCAGTTTGACCAATACTGTTTCCAGAAGCAAGCTTTGATCTGAGTTGAAAATGATTGCGAGTACTTTGTTGGGAAGTAGAGATCATTAGATCCTGGTGGTGGAGTACTTAGCTCTTTGATGAGTTCTTGATTTCTCCTGAGTAAAAAAAAAACCAAGTTCAAGATTACAAAGACTACACTTTAACAATCCGGTTTAGTAGTAGTGTTTTCCTTAGACATACCTATAAAGAGAGGAGTTGGTGAATATTTGAGCAAAGTCCAAGTTCATTTGTGACTCCATTGAAGGTGTAGTGACGTCAAGCATCCACGTCGCAGGATTGAATCCATCCTTGATCTTTGGAACCCCTTCAACAGCCTACAAGTAGATTTCAAGAAATAACTACTTCCATAGATATATATGACCAAGAGATGGAAAGAAACAAAAAGGATGTTTCACCTCAAAATATTCAACGAGTTTTTGTGAGTGATGTCCTAAACTTCCAGCATATATAACTTGACCTCCACGTTTCATCAAAAGCAGCTGCATTAAACCAAATATGGTTATTGTTAAATTTATTCTGTTTTTTAAGGACTCAAAAAGTAAATATTTTTGGATGCAAAACCTCATCGAATGATTCGAAAATGTCGATGCTAGGCTGGTGAATTGTACAAACAACAGTTCTCCCTGTATCAACAGTATTCCTAACAGTTCTCATAACAATAGCAGCAGCTCTAGCATCAAGACCAGACGTTGGTTCATCCATGAAGATAATTGAAGGGTTAGCTACTAATTCAACTGCTATAGTAAGCCTCTTCCTTTGTTCAGTCGAAAGACCATCTACACCAGGAAGACCAACTATAGAGTTTCTAAGAGGTTTCAGCTCTACCAACTCCATCACTTCTTCAACAAACATCTATTCAATCACATAAACAGTTTATAAAATCTTGTCGAGTGGTTAGGAGATAACAGTGGAACTTCATGCAAAGTAATACACTTACCTCTCGTGTTTTGGTATCTATATCGGCAGAAAGACGAAGCCAAGCTGAGTAGATTAAGGATTCATAGACAGTAACATGTGGAGAATGGATATCATTTTGTTCACAGTAACCAGAAACTCTAGCAAATGTGGCTTGGTTCTTAGGGTAACCAGATATGCTAATACTTCCTTCAATGTAGCCTCCTGTTTTCCTACCAGCCAAGACATCCATTAACGTTGTCTTACCAGCACCACTGACACCAACCAATGCTGTCAATACTCCTGGCCTGAAAGCTCCACCAACTTCTCTTAGTAACTGAAGACGATCGCCTTCAACTCCTTGAGCCTTCATTTCCTGCAGCATTTTAAAGAAAACTTAAAGGTGCATTTTGTAAAAGCGATACACGGACTTGGGAAGTATGAGATTTTCAGTAACTTACTGCAGGCATATCAACGTAGTAGTTAACATTGTTGAATGCAAGAGAAAGTGGTTGGAAAGGTAAAACCATTCCTCTCTTTGGTCCATGAGTTGAAGTACTAGTGAGTTCCACTACAGAACCTGACATTCATCAGCATAGTCAGAAACAAGACAACATAATCTAAAACATAACTGGAGATTAGATTAAAGAGGTAAAAAAGATCACACCTTCTGTTCCATGACTACTCCCTTTCTGTTTGTCTTTACCTTCTTCCACTACAGTAGCTTTAGAGTTACCAAGAGCTGAAGAAATATTTTTCAAGAACTTGTCAAAATGAATCTTGTTATAACATCTGTATAGCTTATAGCTGGAAAAGTTAAAAGAAAGAGCACTTACGGTTCAAATACATCAAAGCTATTATGTAAAAGAGATTGAACAACAAAGAAAACCCAAGTAGTGCAACAATACAGATCCAAAACCAATATGGCTCGGTAAAGAAGCCACGGCTCTTCAACAGAAGTTCTCCAACTGTTTTCGCATCGATGCGTGTATCAGTATTTGGCTGAAACATGTAACATAACAAAGATTATGCATCAAAAAATGGCAAAGAGAAGTCAATCAGATAAAAGACTTAGTGAAAAATCTTACGCTGCTCCATCGTTCATCAAGAAACTCATTCATAACAATAGCAGTCTGTCCATACATCATAGGTGATATATAATAGGCCCATGTCATCCACGATGGTATGTCATCTGTGAAAACAAAATATTTCACTTAACAATCCCATAGACAACAATGCTCAAAAAGTTTCATTCAAATGTTATATATACCTTTAGCAATAATGAAGCCTCCAAGAACAAATACTATTAACAATGTGAAGGTCCCGGCTGAGTTTGAGATAACTTCTGTTCTTCCTACAGCTCCAAGGAATCTAAACAAAGAAAGTGCCATCTGATTCACACAGAAGTAAGCCAACAACTGCCGGAAGAACCTAATGGGACAACAAACTTTGGTTAGTTCAAGAACATGACAACAGAAGAATATAAAGAAAGCAAAAAGTACCTGACAGCATCAGGAGCAAAACCAACAGTATAGTATGTAAGAACAATCCATATTCCTGATTCTATAAGAGATAAAGGAATCTTAAGAAGAAACGCTGGTAAGGCGAAAGCCCATGGAGGATAGAACAAGAAGTCTCTCTGTTTGTAGAAAACTGGAAGTCTCATGACAGTGAATGCTAGTTCAGCCATTCCATTAAACATTACATTGATCAAACTGAAAAACAAAGCTCCATAAAACTTCTGACCATCTTGAACCGTGCCAACATGCATTTCAGTCCTAAGATAAACCGTCATTGTAATCAAAGACATGATGGTTATCTGAACGGTCTTGAACACATAAACAAATGAGTTACGTTTCATAAGCAACCATTCTCTATCGAAACATGCCTTGAACAGCTCCCAGTTTGATATACCATACTTTTGTGTGACTAATGCAGCAGGATGTGTTTTAGCTTTATCATAAGGAACTCTGAACTCTGAACCAAGTTGTTGTCCTGTGTGAAAAGAATTGAATCCGCTTGAAAAATCACTAACTGATATGTAGTTGTAAAGTTGTTCTCTTCTGTTCCAATACTGTTCTTGGTCCTTTTTAGATGTAACTTCTTGTAAGAAATCGGCAACACCTTTTCTTTCAGGACATTGGAAACCCATGAATTCAAAGAACTCAAGAACTTTTTCCCGTGGGCCTTGGTAGACGATTTGGCCTTCTGAGAGTAAGATAATGTCGTCAAAAAGCTCGAATGTCTCGGGTGCGGGTTGTAGAAGAGATATAACCATAGTGACATCAGCGATATGAACTAGTTGCCTCATGAACTTGCAAATTTGGAATGTTGTGGAACTATCTAACCCTGTTGATATTTCATCCATGAAAAAAGCTGTTGCTGGTCCTACTAACATTTCTCCTGCTCAGTTTTAGACAAGATCCATCCTAGTTTATGCACTGTTACTGTAATGATAGCAAAGTGAACATTTGTAATATATACTCAAAAAAGTTTTAACCTGTTGTTAGACGTTTCTTCTGTCCACCAGAAACACCTCTTCTCATCACATCTCCAACAAGTATATCAGCACATATGTCTAAACCAAGTATCTGTCAAGTGACATTAACCAAAGATAAGAACGAAAACATTTGTTAGAAAACACAGACTGAGGCAGAAAAGCTTGTTGTACCTTAAGTACATAGTCAGTAACCAAACTAGTTTCTTGTCCTGATATAGCAATAGATTTCATGAATGCATCAATCTCAGGGTCTGGTTTTATTCCGGCTTCTCTTTCCCTCCTTGAGAGCTCAGTGAGAAGCTGGTACCGAGTACCAACACCTAGACATCTCCCTGAGAAATCCAGTGTCTCTCTCACTGTCATTTCTCCAAAGTGAAGGTCATGTTGACTAATGTAGGCACATGTCTTTTGAGGAACAAACTCGCGAAACTCATGACCACAGTAAGTTATCTTCCCTGACATCTGCTTTAGCATAGGAACAGGAAATGTCAACTCAATCATGAGCTTTTAAGAACATATAAGTAAAATATGAATAGTAAAACAAACCTGGAGGGTGTCATCAAGCTTCCCAGCCAAAGCTTGTAACAAAGTTGTTTTCCCTGAACTTGGTGGACCAAGTAATAACGTCATCCTGAAAATATTCAACAACATTGTAACTCAATATATATATTCGTTTAAATCTATAATATAGCAAAAATCATTGCAACATTCGCTTTAACTATTTACCTTGATGGTTTGACAATGCCACTGATATCTTTAAGTATCTGAATCTTCCTCTTTTTAGATGGAAGGAGGTGGAATAATCCAAGAATGCTCTGTTCACAAAAATAACATAAGAATTAAGTAAAGCTGCATCATATTTATTAAAAAAAACATAAATAAGAGCTTGAAATGCTTCAACATCAACATCAATAGCAAACAGCATGTGAAAGTTACCCCATCATTATTTTCATACAATTTTTAACATTACACATGTAAATTTGACATTTTAAAAGATGTATAATGTGGACCCGACAAGCCTAATTCCCAATTCCAAAAGTAGAAATATTTATGCATAGACTCAAGAAAGCCGTAGAGTTAGGTGTCATCTTCTTCCTTTTTTTTTTAAAGTCAAAACGGTTTTCTCGACTAATTTATATTGTTTTTTTACTTTTTTAGATCTTATTTTCTCAGCAACATCGAACAAGACAAAGTTACCAAAAATATTGTATAATTAAAAAAAAAAAAAAAAACCTCAATAGTATTCAAGGTGACATTGAAGAGAGTCGGAAGAGCTCTGCTTGCACTACGCACATCTCCTTCCACTGAAATATTCTCATACCTAACTTCAATTTTCGGAACTTCAATTCCCACTCTGTTTTTTCACACACACAACAAAACAAAACAAAACAAAAATCCAAATTCGTTAGAAAGAAAACAAATAAAAATAATTAAAGATATTGGTTGACTAAATGACCAATCAGATTCAAACAAATCATGGAGATAATAAAAAAATTACCTATCAGTTCTTTCTCTTAACCTCCTTAGAAACTTTTCGTTATCTTCTTCAACAAATTTCAGAATCATTTCCATAAGATGTTTCTTCTCCTCAGGAGCAAGATTCGTTAAGTCAACTTCTTCAAGTCCAGTTTTACCGTTGACCGTCGTCTGTGGCAACATCCCTTTTCTTAACCGATCGAACGTCGGTAATCTCTCAAGCGCCGCCCACCGGAGCTCCACGTCATCTTCTTCTCTCCGTTCGCTTCTCCCGAAAACTTCGTCTCCCGGAGGAACGAACACATCTCTGAAGCTTTTTGAAGGTCCAGTTAAACTCCGGTGACTTGTGGAAGCAAAACTTCCCCTCCCGCTCATTGTTCGGATCAGATCTTCTTCTCGACCTATCATCGTCGCCACTTGAAAATGCTTTTTGAGTTATGAAGAAGGATCAAGTCGAGATTCAAAAAAATCTCAGGTCGATTCGTTTCTTGTGTCTAACATTGAATATGGGAGAGAGAAGTGAGAGAAGAAGAGGCGGGTGAAGAAGTTTTTGAGGATTTCTTTATTTACTTTTCTTTTTAAACCCTAATATTTGTAATAAAATAATAGTTAGTACTTAATTATATATGTTCCCTTTAATAACTTTTTATCAAACAAGCAAAAAACCTTTTTGTTTTGGTATCTTATATCATTAAATTAAAATACGTATACTTTTATTATATTTTATTACTACAAGATACGAAGAATTTTGGATTTTTATGGTACTTATAGACAGTTTAAACACAGCTAGCAAACGCGTTTTACAAACTTATTCACGGCACACGAATTTTTTAATTACTACAAACATATATTTGGTAAATAAAAGGAGATATCATTAACTAAAAATAGTATTATTAATAGATTTTTATTTATTACAAACAAAGATACAAATAAGTTCGATTTTACAAACTTCACATCATTTGATATTTAAAAAAAAGTTTTAAGATGAAAGAATAGGCGGCTGGTTTAACAAAAAACAAAAGAACAGGCGGCTGAAGTTTGGCGGATTTTTCTTCTTTTAAAAATCTTAAATTAGGATAAAATAATACTTTAAATAGTAGTATATAATAGAGTTTTGTGAAAAAAAATCATTAAAGTTTATTTTTTCTCAAGAAAAATCCTAATCTCAATTTTGTGTAAATCAATTCCCACACCTGCAAAATTATGTGTTAAACAGCTATTGGATGTATTGTCGACGTGTCCAGTTAATATACTGTTACAAAACTAACATAATCCATAAAACAATAACGTTTTAAACACGAAAACAGCACGATGTTGGCTTAAAACATCATATCGTTTTAAACAAAACAAAACGACATGTTTATACTAATGTCAGGATCGCGATTTGAAGAAAAATCAGAAAATTAATTTGGGGGAACATTAGAAATTAGGGTTCTTGTTCTTCTCTCTCTCTCTCACAATTTGGGGATTTTCTTGGCTTGAATGAAGCTTCATACCAACGATTAAGGTAACGATCGAATCTCGTGATTGATATCTTCTTATCGGGAATCAGTGGGCATGCATCTTTGTATTTTTGAAATCACGACATTGAAATCGCATCTTCGTATAGAAGTTGGGTTGAACTTGATTGAAGGTTTAAAATAGCTTGAATTTATCTCTGTTTGTGTTATATTTGTTCATATGAGTTTAATTTGGGGTTCATCGATTAAGATTTTTTGGGTAAATTTTGTGAATCGATTTAGGGGAAATGGGTCATATGGGTTAAATTGATCATCAATTAAACTCTTATTGTGTAATTTGTAACTAATCTCCTCTTATCTATTTATTCTGAAGGTTGAAGTAGATATAGAGAAAATGAGTTTAGATTTATTTTTCCAATTTGGTGGTTATTGGGGTCGTGATGGTGAATATCTAGGTGGTGAAGGTGAACCGTGTGGAAGGCATCTTGGTGAAGGCTTTTTATTAAGTTCAATATTAAAGCTTATCCGTGATGTATTAGGTTATGAAGATAATATGAGCAAGTTTAGTTGGTTTCCACCGGGTCAGGTTGAGAGAGCTGATATAGAAGATGATGCTGACTTAGGTTTAGCTGTTTATCAAGGCGTAGGGTCAGGTAGTTTGACTCTGTATGTAGTTAGGAGTGATGATCCGTTTATTGATATGCGAATGAATGGGGGTAGACCATTATCTGATGATTATGTTGGTGATGATATTGATGAAGAAGATGTTGTTGATGGTGATAATGTTGATGAAGAAGATGTTGATGATGCTGATGATGTTTACGATGAGTTGAGAATTATTACAGTGATAGTTTTGATGAGGGAAGGGCAGAGTTGGATGATACAAAGTACAAAGGATTTTGCGTAGGTCATTAGTACAAGACCGTTGCTAGTTGTAAGAGTGCAATCAACAAGTATGCAATGAAGAAGAAGAAGAACATTAGATATCATAAGACCGATGGTATTCGAGTTCTTGCAATCTGTGCTGAACCGGGGTGTCCTTGGAGGTTCTTTGCTTCCATTAATAGCAGCTCTCCAAGGCTAGTGATTATGTCTTTAAGGGATGAGCACAATTGCACATGGCATGGGCAAATGTCATTACTAACAAATACAGGGTTGGCTGAGTTGTACATTGAAGAGTTCAGAGAAGATCCAAGCATCCTAGCTAAAATGCTCCAGAACAAACTGCTTAGACGCAACATCAATGTCCCCTGGACAATATGTGAGAGGACGAGGCTGAAATGCTTGCAAACATTTGACAGTGAGCAGAGAGCAATTTGCAAGGCTGCATGATTATGTTAAGGAGTTGAAGAGATCAAATCCAGACTCTTCTGTTGAATGTGAGGTGAGACAGTCTAAGTTTCATAGGTTTTATGTATGTTTAGTTGGTCTTAAAGAAGGTTGGAGAGAGGCTTGTAGGAGAATAATTCATATAGATGGGACATTTCTGAAGTGGAGAATGACTGGTATGTTGTTAGTAGTTTGTGGTAGGGATCCGAATGATAAAATATTTCCAATAGCATGGGGTATTGTAGATGTTGAGAGTAAGGATAATTGGATTTGGTTCTTTGAGCATTTGATCGACGATTTAGCCTTACAGAGAAGAAATGGTTTAACTTTAGCTAGTGATCAAAATAAGGGGTTGATAGCAGCAGTGAAAGTAGTGTTGCCACACGCTGAACACATGATGTGTGCAAGACATGTTCATGCGTGTTGGAAGAAACACCACACAGGAAATGATCTCCAAGACTTGTTTTGGGCTGCAGCAGATTCGTACTATCCACTCGCATTCAATAGGAAAATGAAAGAGCTTGAAGAATATGACACGGCTGCGTATGCTGACTTAAAGCTCAATGTCTACACTCCATGGACTAGGTAATAATTCAGTAACTACTATGTTCAAGGGTTTTTGTTTCATATATTTGGTAATGCAATCTAATGTTAGTCATTTGTTTGTTCATAAGGCTTATTTCTCCGGATATTCAAAATGCGATGTTGTGGAAAATAATTTAGGTGAGTCATTTAATGCAGCAATTAGGATAGCTAGGACGAAGCCTATTGTTGAAATGTTAGAGGAAATTGGAAGGAGAGCCATGGAAATGACAAGAAGCGATTAGAAGCTAATAGAGTTAAGAAGTATACTCCTAAGGCTATTGCATTACTTGACTATCAAATTGACCAGGTCAAGCATTGTATGTCTTTATCTTGTGGGCTTGGTAAGTATGAAGTTACTTTCAAGAATGTTGAAAGGTATGTAGTCCATCTTAAAAATGAAGAGAGTTGTTCTTGTCGAGTTTATCTAGTTAGTGGTATACCGTGCTCTCATATTTGTTCAGCACTAAGACTTGAAAAGTCAGCTGAGCAAGATCCTAAGACCCTCATAAGCAACTGGTTTACCATTGAGGCACTACGAGCTTGCTACAAAAAAGGTCTTGAACCGGTTAATGGTATAAATCTGTGGGAAGTGGCAACCAGTGAAAGGGTATTGCCTCCACCGTTTAAGAGCCCCTATGGTAGACCTCCTGGGAAGAAGAGAAAGAAAAAAAAAGATGGAAAGGAACCACCAAAAAACCCAGGAGTATTGGGTAGAGTAGAGATAAAAATGGTAAGTATCAATGAGTTCCTTTTATTTAAATGTTTATTAGTTTCGTAACTTGTATTTCTAATGAGATTATTTTATTGCACTCAGCATTGTAGGAACTGTGGTGTTGAAGGCCACAACAAACTAAAATATCCTAAGTCCAGATACTGGAGATGCTGGAGATGATTACATTCAGGTTGGAAGGTCTGTAGTCGATACGAGATAAAATACGATCTTACCGAGCACACTATACAAGACCGTAGAGAAGAAAAATATGAAATGAGCAGTGACCCGAGGAGCATCCTCTCGAGGTGGTGTGAACCAAGGAGCATCCTCTCAAGGTGTTGGAGCTGTGACCCGAGGAGCTGGAGCTACGACCCGAGGAGCATCGTCTCGAGGTGCTGGAGCTGCGACCCGAGGAGTTGGAGCTGTGACCCGAGGTGTTGGAGCTGTGACCTGAGGTGTTGGAGCTGTGACCCGAGGAGCTGGAGCTCAAGCTTTGACCCAAGGAGCTGCAGCTGGGACCCAAGGAGCTGCAGCTGGGACCCAAGGAGCATCTTCTCGTGGAGAACATGACACATCTCAGCCTCGTGTGATGTCTTTATTTGAACTTGCAGATTTTATGGCAAGTCGTCAATCTGCATCACAACCTTAACATTGTATTGATGTAATTTGCTGATGTGAACCTTTGTGTATTTCTTTTTTTTGAACATTTGGTGGAACCTTTTGAACTTTGTAATGTTGTTTTGGTGTTATCTTTTGAACCTTGTAATGTTGTTTTGGTGTTACCTTTTGAAATTTGTAATGTTGTTTTCGTGTTACCTTTTGAACCTTGACATATTTGTTACCAAGTTTCATTTGCTTTCATTTGTTTAAATATTGTAAGTTCACACTAGAATCATTTAAACACAGCATAAGCACAACATCAATATTGTCTAACAAGCTCATAGTCAATAAATACACATGTTCAACATTTAAAAATAACATCAATACAACAATACTACAACACTCTACCACCCTTTTCCGAATTAGAAAATTTAAAGGGTGTTGAGTTTAAGTCTCAAGTACACTAATAACTTAGATCTACTTGAAGAGAAGAAAGGCTACAAGAACCATCGAAACAGCAAAGGCGGCAACCATCTTCATCTCCTTCACAGCCCCAACACTTTTTTGAACCTCTACCCTCAAATCCTGCTTCACAATCTCCTCAACCTTCGATTTCATCTCCTCATAATGCTCCTCAGCAGCTAAAGACAACATATGGAGACGGTTTACGTCATCCGGGTGTGGAGAACATTGATCCACATCATTTGGGGATAGACCATCTCTCCATGGGAATCTGTGTTCATATTCTGAATCTTATCCTCCAACTCACACTTCTCTATTTTTATTTCCTTGACCTCTTCCATCATAACAACATCCCACCACTTCAAGAAACCGCAGCCACCACTCTACAGAAACCATTGCCAAAATCAGAGATTACTTACATAAACTATATCGAATTCACATTAAAAAATACCATCTATCTACAGTTTACCTTGCACGAGTAGTACTTCCTTCGCACATTGTCTCCGAGATTGTCATTGGGCCTACAAGTGCGAAGAACTGGAGATGTCCCACAATGACACTGCCGAGGAAATCCACACTTTGCCTTCCGCTCACGCTCCATTTCCCTCTCAACAGAATCAAAACTTTGTGCCATAGAGGAGCTCCAACTATAACTGTGCAGACCCATCTAAATTACACAAAATAATTCTTCAAATTTACCTAAATCTAAACTCAACCGAACATGCAATTGAGATAGAGAAATGTAAAAATGATTCAGAGACCAAAAGATGTTGCGTTACCTTACTATCACGAGTGCTGGTTGGATTTGAAACTTCTAGAACAAAATCCCAAGAAAATCCCCAAATCATGATTGAGAGAGAGAGAGAAGAACACAAATCCTAATTTTCTGATTTTCCCCAAATCGTGATCCCGATTTTAGTATAAACGTGTCGTTTTGTTTTGTTTAAAATGACATGATGTTTTACGCAAACATCGTGCTGTTTTTCGTGTTTAAAACGTCGTCGTTTTATGGATTCTGTTAGTTTTGTAACAGCATGTTAACTGGACACGTCGACAATACACCTAATGGATGTTTAGCGGTGACTTTGCAGGTAGGAGGATTGACTTGCACAAAGTTAAAGTCATGATTTTTCTTGCAAAGAAAATAAATTTTGATGGGTTTTTTCACAAAATCCTATATAATAAATATATAACCATTTTTACTATCTATTACATTATTAATTACAAATATTCTTAATATATTTTTACTACAAAAAATATATATAAATAAGTTAGATTTCACAAACTTTACAACATACAATTTTAATTATCCTCCGAAATATTTGATAAACATTTACATAACTTCATCATTAATATACATAAGGGCCTATAAAAAAAATATACATAAGGACGACGAATAGTTTTATATATATGCAAAAAATTTCTAGTAAATACCAATAATTTTAAAAATGTTAATGATATTGCAGATTTGATAAAAGCTTAGACTAGCAACTAGCTAGTGCAAACTTTCTTTTTGTGTTCAACAGACTATTGAAAACTTAAAGTAGGTATTTTTTTTTGTTAAAAACTTAAAGTAGGTATTTATCGTAAGATAGATGTAATTTGTTAAGATTAATGTTGTGTGTTTGACATCTAAAAGTAATAAAATTGACAAACAAAAACATGTCATGGATTATAAGTATAACACGATAAAATGAGTAGTACAAGTCCTCCACATATATCACACACACACAAATGATTCATTTGCGGACATATCACATCTCATCATCCATGAATGCACATTTCATGTCATTGTATTAATGGTGGTCGCAGCATTTCATTGCGTTAATAAAATAAGTGATGGTTAATTAAATTTCTGAATTGATATTGTAGGTAATAGTCTAAATCAAACAAAGTAATATACGGCTTGAACGTGTTTGTCATGTCCACAGTGATGTAATTGCTTGTGTCATAAATAAAATAATAAAATGGGAAAAACAATCAGTTGAACGGGGAAAAAGAAAACAACAATAAAAACCAATCAGAAAGTCATTGCGGACGACATGTGATTGTTGGGAATTTTCAAAATTACATTTATTACTCCATTTACTACATTTAGTATTGAAACTACCACAATTTCATGTACTACTATTTTAAATAAATATATGGAGATATTACTATATTAGTGATATATGTAACAAGCCAGTCCCTGTTAAAATGGTAGCGGCAATATGATAAACAATAGGTTAAACTAAAAAAATTTAACAATAGGTACTATAAATTTTATTTCTAAAAGATAGCAATACGATAAACAATAGGTTAAACTAAAAAAATTAACATCAATTAGAAATAATTAAAAAGTTAACATTACTTTACCTAAACTTTTAATAAATATTTGAAAGAAAATTAAATATAAACAATAAATATTAATATTACCTTCTCATTACCACCTCAAAATGTAACCGCATAATCATCAACAATCGGAGTTATATGAGAAACCGAGTGTCTTAATAATCAAATTTTATGAACGACTGTAAAACACATTTTGTGTAATTTGATGTTAGCTCGATCAGTTATATCATGCACGTAGTAGACTTTGATTGGTAATATAATGTAAGATAGTTGAAAGTTCAATGCTTGCTTGATTACCAAATTGATGAATTAAAAAAATAAGCATACGGATAAAACGGAGGGTTAAAACTTGAAATATGTAGTTGAAAGAGACGGTAAGAAGTTTAAACGAGATTAAGATATTTTGTCAAAACTCAAAACCAAAAGTAAAGGGAAAATCTATAAATACTTTAGCGGTCCTAATAAGATCTTCGATTGTTTCAAATGGTCGATCATGCGTTTTTTTTAGCTTTTACTGTCAGGCTTGAAACATCACACGTTGAGCTTTTGACGTTAGGTAATAAATCAATAATGCTTAATTTGATCGATCATGACATATTAAATCATAATCGAAGTTTTAAATCGAAATATTTTTATTTGTTATGAATACATTGATAAGATATAAAAGGACACTTCTAGGAAACTGTGGGATTACAGATTCACAAAATAATTACATACAGATAGTTATCATGCGATTCCAAATACAATGTGCTAAGCTGTGACAAAGCATATCTTTGAAGATTACAAAATTTGAAGGAAATTCATATTTAACATTCGATAATGATGAAATTCCTTATGTCTATGTCTATGTGTACAACTATATAAACGATTATTACTTTTTGCTATTGAAGCTCAAATTTAGTATATAAAGTATAAACTATAATAGAAAGAATAATAGTCGTCACTTAGCTAGTAAATATAGAGTATCAACCCATTTAGTAAAAGCTAGTGGTAAATAATAAGTTTTAAATAGAAACTGATAGCTAAAGAATCAGTTTTTAACATAAAAAAGCTGTACAACTAATTTGAGTAAACTGATAGAAGAACGATTTACATGTAGGTTTATTGTTAGATAAAATCAATAGAAACGAAAATGATCACACATGTTTAAATGAGAATATCGGACGTTCAGAAATAAAAGCAAAAGATACCCCACGAAGTAAGGGATTTTCATCACATGACAACAGTCTTCAATTGGCTATTCCCTATGCAATCCATTAATACAATAGTAATGATGAATGGCATCATAACCACAATCATTAATAATAATAGTTATTATAATCAAATTCAAAGCATTCTAGATTTAGTGAGTTCCCAAAATGTTTAATTATTTTTTACTAATTGAGTAAAAATTTGCAGCAGAACCAGCCATGTGCTCAACAATTTGGTGATTATATATATTATTTTGTTTTTTAAACTATGTTGAAGTCTTCAAGTTTTTACCTCTCGCAATCGTGTTTGTTTGTCCTCCACCAAAACGCATCGAACAAGTTTTGGAACATTCACAAACTTGATTTTGAAAGAAAACATTTAATTGTAACGCGAATATCCATAGCATTTAAACCATCTCGGTTTAAACTATAATATCCATACGATTTAACTATTTTTTTGTCACTTATAGTCTTTAAAATATTCGCACCGCAGCTGCAATTTCTGAATTGGATTTCGTTATAATGTATGTTTCCAATTTGAAAAAGATGCCACTTCGTCAAAAATGTGGTCGCTGCGCTAACCGACCGTTTCACTATTCAGACCACAAAATTTTATTCTCTTTATTTATTTTTTAATTGTACAACTCTTAAATTATGGAATTATCGAACCCATTTATTTAGTTATCTATTGTAATGTATAACAAACACATGCACACATGCCCCATGTATAGCGTCACCGATGACGAAGTATATTTATCATTACTATTCATTTCATTTCCCTAATAAGTGAGAGTGTCAATATTATTAGTTCATAGCTTATATGGACGGCTACATGAGTTTGTTTGTACGTTACAACAGTGCACATTCATCAGATTTGACCTTTCAAAAACTCATAACTTTCGTTGTAAGGTTAAAAATATATTTACGTTACTACGTACATGAATAATATAGGGGCCGCTAATAAATATGGATCGCGTTAATGCTATTATTACCTACGGAGAGGGTGGGGGCAACGAAATTATAGGTATTTAAATAGGGTATTTAGGGTATACTAATATGTAAGCAGCCAACGATCTTGTAGGTCACCAAGCCTTGCATCTTTGGGATTCAAATTTCACTTTCATCCATTAAATAATAAAAACATGCAAGTAAGCAAAAACACATATACTGCAAGTCTGCCAGAACTCCAAAATGCAATAACTCGTATATACAACAAAGTTTAGGTTACAAAGATCGTTACAATTTTTTAAAGGCTTAAACAAATCTTTACATTACAACTTCAATTATCATTACTTAGACACATATATAAACTTTTCAACTAATAAATGTTTTAGAGAATATGAGTCTTTCTTCTTTTTTTTTCTTTTTTTTTTTTGGGTCAATGAGAATAGGAGTCTAAATATCTAATTCTATATAAAAGAGTTGATATATGGTTTATCTAGTAATATAATTTTATAAAAAACTATATTATTTTCCTTCTATCAAATAGCTGAAAAATCAGTTGGTTGACTAATTTTTGTTTTTTTTTTGAATTCTTAGTTTTTAGTGTGTGTAGAAGAAAATATCCAAAATAAAATGATCATTTACTAATCAAAGTTGTCCACGAAATGGTCCGAGAAATGCTTATATATAAATGATACTCCACACGATATTAACTTTGTTCCCCAATAACACCAGAAATTATATAAATTTTTTTAACTTTGTTCCCAACGGCCACCTATATAAAATTAAATTAAACTGTAACCCACCAACTTTTATTACCTTAATTGCTAAAGCTAGAGAGACGTGCTTCTTTTTGTTTTTGCCAAAACCTTTTATTCTTTGTTTACTTCTCAACATTTCCGAAACCCTTTTCAAAATGGCCCAGTTATATTTTAAAGAATCTTCAAAGATAACGACTTTTAAATTATATTTAAATAAAACCCTGTCTGGATAATAGCTGCTAAGTTGACTTTCAACGGATGTTAAAAGTGTGTTTAGATGACAAACATAAAAATCTAAATAGTCAACTCTGTAGATCGTTTAATGTAATAATTGCTTTAAAATTCAGATTGTCAATTATGACCAATCTCTTTATCCACTTTTCAGGCTATGTGAATGTGTTTGTTGCTAAAAACTATGGCTAATACAAAACCAGAGAAGGAAATGTTTATTCCGAAAGACTAATCAAATTCTGAACCGGCCTTGAATTTTAAACTCGAAACCAAAATCTTTCAGCTACAACAACAACAATAAAATCAAAAACACACAGCACCAAGTGTAGAGTGGTGATTAAAGTCTTTGTTTGAGAAGCGTTTTAGTGAAGTTTTGGCCATTCCAAAACATAACCAGAGTCTCCTTATGCACTGGAGCTGAGCCTATTCCCATAGCGCATTTCTTAGACTTGCATCTACTGATCTTCACTATGCTTAGAAACTTACCTTCTTCTTTTTTCTGCCATTCCAAAAACTATCAACGATTATTTTCTTTATTATGACCAAAGTGTCTTAAAAAAAAAAAAGTGTCTTAATCTTGACATGTGAATATTTGTTGACCTAAAGCTACAAAGAACATATTTCATATGGTGCTCTCTGTTATTATTACACTTACCTCTGGGACATCAAAATCGCCTTCCTTTGCATCACATGTGTCCAGAGATACCAACCGAAGCATGGGAAACTGCTGATTGTTGAGATGAATTAAGCAAACAAACAAAAAATGTGCATTTCTGACACAACAACAGACTGAGTCTCTTTATGCAAAAAGGCACTGAGTGTCTGAAAAATTTACCTTCAAAGCAGCATCGAGAAGGAAGCTTTTCTGTAATCCAGAGCCCTGAATTAAAAGAAAGCATGAATATGGAAACATAGCACTAAAAAGAGTGGATATATCAAAGAGAACTCACATTGTGGCGAAGCAAAAGGTCTTCGAGAGCAATGTAGCCATACAGAGAAGCCACACCATTCTCTGTAATTCTCCCACATTCCTGTAACCCTAACATGGTTAACAAAGTCATACAAAAGACTTGACGAGCTAAAGTGTCGTAACAAACCTCTAGATGAAGAGAAATCATTCCTGGCCATCCAGTGGAGATGATTTGTTGAGCATCTGAAATATATAATTATCAAAACAAAAGGTGAACAAAACTAAGAGATATGGAACTGGATTATTATGAGGTTATTATGATTTGTTTCCCCAGTGAACAAAAATATTTATTTCTACCTGAATTTAAGTGTGAACATCCTACTAACGAAAGCTCAGTTAAATTCGGATAACTTTGTGTGAGAACAAGTAACTCATCATTAGTCATCCAAGGAGTTACCCTCTCAAGCCTTAGTTTTCTCAGGTTCGGCATAGAGAACTTCAAACTTTGAAGGGATATGTCACCGAAACAATAAGACAAAGCTAACTCTTTCAGGTGTTTCAACGATGTCATGATACTTGTCAAGGCAGAATCAGTTATTTCCTGGCCAAATCCAAAAACAAAAAAATTGGAAACTATTTCACTATATTTCAACAACTTCCTTCAAAAAAGTTAAGAAACAGAACTACCTGAAAATAAAGGACAAGAGACTCTAGCAAAGGAGAAGCTGAAGATAGAAGCTTTAAACCATCTTCACCTAAGGAAGCACCCAAACCAACACTTATAGCTCGTAGGAACGAAACTGCAGGTCTCAAAGACTCTATAGAGAAATAAGAAAATCCCCAACCAATATCAAGCTCCTCCAATCCACTTCCATTGCCTAAACATTTAAACAGTTCTTGACCAGAAAGATTTTTACATCCTCTGGCTCTGAGACTTTTTAGATCAGAATTTTTGCTAATTACATGAGTAAGAGCCATCCTAGATACCTGTAAAAGGCTCCAAGCATTAGTGGGACTGAAGCATTATAGATATACGCTACTAACTAAAGAAAGACTGACCATGGTATTGGAAATATCAAGTGATTCCAAGGAAGAGCCACAGAAACCATATAGCACTTTGTCTGAAACTTTTGTATCCCTTAAGCAAAGACTCTTCATTTTCTGTGTCCGAGTTATCAAGTTTAGAAGCGACGCCTCATCAACTCCTGCAAAAATGTTTGTAACACTAAATTTGTATTAGAAAGCCATGATCTTTGACATTAAGAGAGGCTGAAATGGGAAAAACACCTTCGCATTTACTCATGTGCAGCATTTGAAGATTTGACGCAACAGAATTTGAATCCGTTTGCTCATTGGTCACAGAAACAGTACTAGTGCATAGTGCCAGAATTGAGTACCCCGAAAAAGACGTATAGCAAACTATGAGAGAGTGTAGTTTTTTACACCTCTGTATAACAAATGCTATACATGGATCTGTTAGTAGTGCACAGCCTTTTATGTTCAGGTAACATAATGAATCACATAATCTAGAGATGTTCCATAGATCGACATCTGTTGAAATGCAAAAAAATGAGGTTTTCAGCTATAAGAACATACACTTAAGCTACCTATTAGTTAAAATAAAAAAGACTAACCACATATATCATTTCTACCCTCCAGCGTTAGCCTTGTGATATTTGAACGTGAACAACGACCTTGGAAAGAATCAAAGTAATTACTTGCAGCTATTAAGGAGAAGGTGAGTGGAGTTTGAGTTTGAGATAGATCTGGACTTGAGGAAATCACAGATGCTTGACTCGGTAATACAGGAGCAATATCAACTCTTAAATCAACTTCGTTAAGTTGGTGAAAATTCTGGAGGAGTTTAAGAATGGTGGAGACCCTGATGTTTAAGAGATAAGCAGCTCTCAGTTTTCTTAATGATGGGAATGACTTAGAGAAGCACTTGATTGCAACTTTATAATCAAGCTTCCGACACTTGGAAATATCAACCTCTTTCACCGTTTCAAAACACAAAATTGGTAAACTTCTCTGAGATAATTGTTCTTCATTGTCTTCATGGTTCTTTAGGAAAGTTTTCAAACTCTTTCTCCACATGAGGTTTGCGAAAAACGAGTTAGGAAGTACTGACAGTAAGAGAATGGCTTCATTTAACTGCAGGCATCCTGAGAGGTCCAAGATCTGTTTGAGGGAAACAAAGGAATAATCAGACAAGACGACCCAAAGCTTTCAAGGACTCAGATCTTTATCAAACATAACCAGACAAGACGACACCAAGCTTTTCATTTAAAGAATAGATACCTCAGTGTATTCAGTCAACCGAACTCTAAGATCATCTGTTAGACTATCAACCAAAGATGTGGATGACATTTTCATTAGTTTAAGAACCAATTCAATGCTTTGATCAGAAAATTTTGAGAAACTATGAGACTTGCTTCTTCCTGAAATATGGGAAGAAACTTACTTTCTGCTATATCGCCAAGTAGGAGATAGATATATCACAAACATCTGTCATGACATTACCTGCTATAAACCAAAGAGGCAAAAGACTAAAACGGACCTGCAAGATAAATGACCACAAAACAAACAAAAATCCTAAAGTGAGAACCACAGTTCCATGAGAAGTTAAAACATATATATATAGAATGAGCAACACCAAAAACTCCAAAGATTTGTACTCCAGTTTTGTCCTAAAGTACTTAGAAAAATTCAAATTCATCTCTGCATAGGTGACAGACCTTCTAAACGTTACCTGCTGCATCAAGTTGATTGTGTTATCCTGACTACTCTCCGACAATCTTTTGTCGGCATCAAGCCAAACAAGAAGTGCATCAGCAAGATGACTCTCACTGCCAAAGTTTAGTCAAAGGTGAGAAACTTAGTTATGTTTGCACTGATAAGATAGACAATGGGTACAAACCTACCTGTGTACAGTCAGGTGAGGATGTTTTATGCAACACATCAACAACTCATAATGAACATTTCCAAAATACTTATCAGATTTTATCAACATCTGCAAAAGGCATAATGATCAGTTATTGGCTACTAATTAAACATGTTTCATGAATTCATCAATACAATTAAAGATAGATGGGAAGAGAGAATGGTACATACGAAATTCTTTGCAAGATAGGCAGCACAGAGATCTGTAACAAATTCTCCAGCTGTAAGTATCACAAGTTATGTGTTAGAGATATAATGATGTCAACATACGTAACAAAAAAAAAATCCAAATAACAATCAAACGAATCATGATTCATAAAAGTTCACTAATTTAAGTTTTCTTGCGAGATTCTAACCATGTTCGAGACCAAAAATCCAAATCTGAATAAGGTCAGACAGTTCTAGTTTTGGTAATGCGGGGTCATTCGATAATGCCAACACTGAAAGCCAGCTTTTGCATTTAGAAAGAAGCCTCTCCACTCCAAAATAGAGTGCAGCCTATATATAAGCCATTCAGAGTTCTATGTAACAAGAGAATTATAAAAAAAAGAGAGAGCAGAGGATTGATACTAGAAAGCTAACCTCTAATAGAGATAAGAAACTACTTGATGTAATATCTATTGTGTAACCATACAAATACATCACAAGATTCAAGAAAGTCTCTTGGTTCCATTCTACAGAGATATGATCAAGGCCTGATTCACTATCAAAATTCCAACTTTCAGTAAAATATCATCACTTTGATTGATAACTATATATAATCAATAAAGCAGACACATACATACCTGAAGCTTCCGCTTAGAAGGCCATGGAAATAAGATGATTCCTCAATGAGTCTGCAAAAAATAAAATAAAAGAATCTCACTACACTTTCAGTAAACAAAGCTAACCAATACAAATCGAGATTGGGGATGAGAAAGTAGATGACACTTCACACTTACCTAGCTCGATGAGCTTGAACTTTAACACTTCCGTAAGAGAGTATTTCTGAGAAATCCCAAGATTCAAATTCAGAAGCTGAGATTGAAATCACTTGATTCGGAGAAGATTCTTCTTGTAGATCACATGGATTCTTCACTACGAGCGTTACGAATTCCATTGTTTTCTCCACAAAGAGATAATCAGAGCAAAATAAAACTCAAACTCCTCTGCTTTTAAACCGAAATCTTCCAATTTCTTTAATTACCGGAACAAACCGGTCCATCCTCAGCTAAACCGGTCCATACATGAGAGAGGAGGAGAGTCCCTTTTGATCTGCAAATTTGACTAGAGAACAGAACAAGTCTACTTGAATCGAATCCAAAACGGTGATCCGTGCCTTTTCTGACGTCATCGCTTCCGTATGCATCACTGGGTTCAAGCTTCCTCTTCCGATTTCAGCGGAACTCCTCCACAGCCACGGAGGTAAAGTTTCTCTTTTTTTTTTCCCTGTACTATTGCTCTCGATTCGATTCAGCTGATTTCTTCTTGGTGTTTTGTTATCAGTGGACATACAGCTGTCAATGTCGGAAAATCAATGGTGGTGGTGTTCGGAGGTCTTGTAGATAAGAAATTCCTCAACGACTTAATTGTTTATGATATTGGTATCATCATCATCATCATCATATTTTTTTAATGAATTTAATTTTTCTGATTGATTTGCTTGTGATCACTAGTGTTTCTAGTTGTTTATCAATTAGACTTTGCAATTATATAGGAAGCTAAAAACTTTACATGAAAATGGTTTGTTGTTTATCTTGTCGACTAGACAACAAACTCTGGTTTGAGCCAGAATGTACAGGCAGCGTCTCTGAAGGACAAGTGGGTCCTTCACCGCGAGCATTTCATGTTGCCATCACAATTGATTGCCATATTTTCATCTTTGGTGGACGTTCTGGTGGCAAGAGGTATATATATAACACTGGTATTAGCTTTTACATTCTATTGACACTTGGCCTTTAATAGCTTGTTTCTATATAATACATTTCAGGTTGGGTGACTTTTGGGTTCTAGATACAGGTGCGTTTGTAAGTTTTTAACATTGTCGTGTGACACCTGCTTGGGCACTTTTATGATATCTCTATTCATGATGGCTGTTATCATTTTGCTGCAGATATATGGCAGTGGTCTGAGCTTACTAGCTTCGGTGACTTACCTACACCTCGTGATTTTGCTGCCGCTGCTGCTATTGGGAACCAAAAAATTGTATTGTAAGTATTAAACTTTAGACGTCATCATTTTTTCAAGTTTAAATATGATCTTGCTGCCTGCATAGCTAAACCTAGATCGTTGGCAGGTGTGGCGGTTGGGATGGTAAAAAGTGGTTGTCTGATGTATATGTTATGGACACAAGTAAAACTTAAGTTCTCTCGTCTACTTCATTTTTGCAATAAACTATGTTTAGTTGCTGATAAATGATAATGCTAACTTTCTTGGTATATATTAGTGTCTCTTGAATGGATGGAGCTGTCGGTTTCGGGGTCATTGCCACCTCCTAGATGTGGTCATACAGCCACCATGGTTGAGAAACGGTTACTTGTTTTCGGTGGCCGAGGTAGATTACACCAAAACTTTGTAGAATATTTCTGTTACCTTTTGAATTCATTTCTTAAATGTACTAACTAGTTTAATATTTCTTTCTTTCTGCGGAATAGGTCACTATCACAATTTGTTTGGCTTGAGTCAATAACAACTTAACTGAGAATGTGATGTGCTTATCTTTGGCAGGAGGTGGTGGTCCAATCATGGGTGATTTGTGGGCTTTGAAGGGTCTGATAGATGAAGGTTCATCCTTAAATTAAATTTCTTTTAAATGCATTGAATCTAGTCTTTGTTTATTGTCTTCTTTTCTTTGTGCTAATGATATTGTGGTTTACCTTTGTTGTGGAAGAAAGAGCTTGAAACACCTGGATGGACCCAACTCAAGCTTCCTGGTCAAGCACCATCATCTCGATGTGGTCATACAGTTACATCTGGAGGACATTATGTATGTCTTATCAGCTCCTTGTTATCTCTGTTTGTAATCAAGATGATATTCATTTGCTTTTGTTTGTGCTCATGTGACCTACATTGCTCACATCATTAGTTTTGCTTATGCAGCTTCTGTTATTTGGAGGACATGGAACTGGTGGATGGCTGACTCGTTATGATGTCTATTATAATGACACTATAATTTTGGACAGAGGTAGATTATTGTTCTGTGATGTAATTTATCATTTTTCTCATTGTGTAGTTTTTTTCCTATGCTGATGTTTTTTCTGCTAAATTGTTCTTTTGACATTCCAGTAACTGCTCAGTGGAAACATTTACCGATAAGCAACGAACCTCCTCCTCCTCGAGCTTACCATACCATGACTTGTATTGGGGCTCGTCATCTTTTAATTGGTGGTTTTGATGGAAAATTGACCTTCGGTGATCTCTGGTGGTTGGTGCCTGAAGGTATTTTATTTTTATTTGTACTGATGTCTTTACCTCCAAACATTTCCCAACTTAGTTATGATTTTGTGTACACGCATCATCAGTATTTATGTGTTTAAAGTCTTTAGTATCGCCAGACGAATCACTCATGGTGTTGGCCATAGACTGTAGGCAATTTAGCTCCACTTCAATTTCTATGTTCTTATTCTGTGTTTATGAAAAATATGTATATGAAACTCACCCTATTCTTTTTTCGCATTTCTCAGATGATCCGATAGCCAAGAGGTCTCATGTACCTCAAGTTCGAAATCCTCCTGAGATTAAAGAGTCAGAGAGAGAACTGGATAAGGTAATTGAATTCCTACATATCATTCTATGTGTGTTCTCGCCAATGCAGTCAAATTAGTTTTTTTTTAACTTGTTTAAGCAACTGAAGAGTCTTGATCACAGCAGGAAAAGGGACAAGAGGGATCCGCTTTTGTTGAATTGCAAAAGAAAATGGGAATATCTGTTCCATCAGTGTTGCGCCTTCAAATTCTCGAGGAGTCAGAAGATCAAGAGTTCATTGAGTTAGGAACAAGATTAATTGAGGGAGATATGATTGATGATCGGGCCTCCATGATTGAGGTGATATTTCCTTTGTCTATTTCAGAGATGTGTGTTTGTACTATCCTGTTTACTAAAATGCTTCACAATGAAAAGATCGCAGCTCAAGCACTTCGTCAACATTGGAAAGAATCCACTCCAATAACTTTACAACTAAAAGAGCTAGGTTCGTTACTTCGAGATTATCAACGATTGGTTACCCGGAAACACACGTGAGTTCTTTTTTACCTATGCCAATAATTTTGGACTCGTTCTTGTTTAGATTATCTTTTTATGTCGATTCAAATGGTTTTCTTGATTTCGCCTGGAGTCAACCACATGAATGTGAAATAATTTGCTTCTTCCTTTCTTCTCATATGTTTATTTCCATTGTTGTGGTGGGTTTGTCCAGAGCACAGAGCAGCTTAACATCTACTGATTTTGGCCTCCCCGGAACAAAGACCTTTACGTTTTATCATATCAGAAGTTCTTCCGAGGTAATACTGCATTCTTTCCTCCTGTTATTAGCTCTCTTGTACATTTGACACCAATCAAACAACTTGTTGCATCATAATAATGACCCTTGTACGTATCTCACCTGAATCCTAGTTAGATATTCTATTTCTTAAGTTGATTTGAGAATTTGTGAAAAAAAATTCAAGTTTTCTTAGTTTTCAAATATGCTGCAACCAGAATACCCAATATGCAAGAAGCCCATAAGAAATAGATATGACCATTGAGGATATGCATTACTCTGTCTCTTCCTTAGTTTCCTAGTCTACAACTTTTATGCATTGGTTATTTCCATACAGTTCTAACACGTCTAACTTCCATTGCTATTAATCTCAGTTGCGGATTGATGACATCCCAAAGTTGCTGGAAGAATACAAAACCCTTCTAATCTGATTGAGGAGCTCTGCCATGAAACTCAGAAGGAACAACAATCATTTTTAGGTATGAATATTTTAAAACCCTTTTACACGTTTTCTTGTTACATTCTTTTACATGTTTTCTCACTTTAAGAGAGGAACTTAAATCCGTATATAATGCCAAAACTTAAAACAGGTTTCCATGTAAAAGGTAGAATCCATTATCTCAAGGATCCAACAGTCTTGTTGATCTCTTCCAGCTTCTTCACCCTTACTCTTTCACTTTCAGTCAGTAGCTGCCAAGAAGATCACCAAGATTGCCATCAGCATTTACAGATGCAACCCACAAAGCTAAAAAAGGCTTAGAGAATCAGATCTTGTGATTGGGTATGATCGATATTTACCTCCATTAAGATTGAAACAAGGTGAGCTTTCTCTTTGTTCTTTTCGTCGAAAGCCTCCAGTATCTCTTTGTATTCCTTCTCCTGGTGGTATTTATCATCTGATGTTACTATTGATGGACATAAAAAGAGTTTGTAGATGTAAACAGAAGCAGAATAGTTAAATAAAGACTTATATTATTAAACCTTCTTCTGGTAGCTCTGAGACAAAGATTTGAGATCTCTATTTGCCATGTCGATTTTTTTTCTTATCATCCCTACTTCCTTCCTCATTGGATCTCCCATAATATCTAGCTCCTTTGAGACAATGTTGGTGTTGTTTAATAAGGATATATAACTTTTGAAGAGTATGGTGTTAATAACTTATAGGGCTTACTTCCAATGTTTGGGACAAGCTTCTTGTGGCTTCCTCTGCAAACCCGAGCCGCTGTTGAATCTTCTCCTTAACCGTTATCTTCTTCCTCTCGATCTCTTCTTCTCTGGCTTGGAACTTTCGCCATATCTCTTCTTCTTGGTTCTCGTCCATTGGCAGCTTACTTTTGGTTGAAGTTGTAGCTCCTGCGTTACTCATATTCTTGTTTTTTTCTGATCGGTTTCTCCAAACACATGAACTCTATTTATCTACTTTGTGAGTCCACTTTCTTTCTCTTTTTGGTGTTTTGCTTTTGCTTCAACCTTTCTAAAGAAGATTGCTTCGCCTTGACATCATTCCAAAACAAAGCAATCCCGCCAAAGGATAAACTAAAGAAAAGTGACACAAAAAATCGACGATGGAATTGTGTATTCACCAACTTGTGTGTGATTCAGATTCTGGATCAATCAGGTAAGCTTAAAAATAAAGAGAAGCAAAACTTTACCTATTAGACTTTGAAATAGATAAATAGATTAACCAGAAAAGTTTATTATTGTCTGCTTAGACCTTATTGTGTAATCACTATCCTCTAAAACAACTCGAACTCGATATGATCTCCAATAGCTTTACATTCAAGATACCTACTATTTCCCTCAGGAGAAGTCGCTTCCGTTGCACCATTTTCATAGATATCTGGCAGCTCAGGCGGTATAGCACAGCGGATGAGAGCCCAGTTCAATCCTTCAAAGAAAGGATGTCTCTTGATCTCTGCAGCTCCTTTCTCTGTCCCAAGACGGCTCTCTGGATCCTTCACCAGCAACCTTCTGATCAGTTCCTTTGCCTGGAAGCTCACAAGTGGGCTATCAGGAAACTTGAGGTTCTGAAACACAACATTAGACAGTGTCTCCTCATTGTCGTAACCTTTGAAAGGTGTCTTCCCATACAAAAGCTCATAGAGAAGGACACCAAACGTCCACCAGTCTACTGCAGCACCATGTCCTTCTCCTTTAATGATCTCTGGAGCCAAGTACTCATGCGTTCCTACAAACGAGTTTGATCTTGCTTCGGTTGGTTCAGCTACAAGCTGAGGCAATGATCTGAACTGTTGGGTCAAAACATCAGGCCTTTTCGGTTTTCTTGGTTTTGAGTTTCTACTTTGGGTTGATAAGAGCCTAGGGCTGAAACATGGGACACGACACGATGGTTCAATACATAAAGGCTGTATGCAATTGGATCTGTTGTATGAACCTGACATCCTTGCGGGATCTTTCCCGGGCGGGGAAGTTGATCTGAGAAGAGTTGGATTCACTGCACATCTGAGTGAGAGATCAAAATCTGTAAGCATGATGTGACCATCTTCTCGGACAAGAATGTTCTCTGGTTTCAAATCTCGGTATATAACACCAAGCATGTGTAAGTACTCTAGCGCAAGGAGGATTTCTGCTACATAGAACCTGTGAACAATAACATCAATTTTACACTACATTACTTGTGAGCATAACAAATTCATAACAACAATGTGAAAAGTAATCTTACCTTGCTGCAGGTTCTGAGAAACATCTGCTGAGCTGTTTCTGCCTCAGGACATGAAGATCACCACCAGGACAATACTCCATCACCAGACAAGATAAATTGTCCGAAGTAAATTGCGCATACAAGGTAGGCAGGAAAGGATGGTCCAACATTTTAAGGATTGCACGTTCCGCCTGTGCCCTTGGTGTCTTTTTCCTACGGGCCAAGAACTCGTTGTCCATGACTTTTATAGCAAACAGGCAGTTTGTACCAACCAGCTCAGCAAGATAAACTGTTCCAATATCTCCACAACCAAGCTTTTTCAAAAGGTTGAAATGTCTGAGTCCTAAAGAGCCATACTGTAATTTAACATGCTTTATTGCTTCCCATCTCACATCCATAGACATGTGAGGTTTGTTGCCACAGCTAAACCTGCTCAGATTGCTTTCCTCACTCATACTTGTGCTACTGCTATAATCCCCAATGCTATCTTTTGAGCTCAAAGAGAATTCAAACTTTTCACTGAAATTTGGATTCTCACTTTTCTGTTCTTCTGCATCTTGTTTCATGACAATGACAGTTTCACCGCTATCATTTACCTCACAAGAATCAGAGGAATCCTTGTTGGCTTCTTTATTACACTTCACAATGTGAATGAGATTCGGATTTGCGAGTGATTCCTGATTTGCTTCTGTACTGACGTCTTTTGAGAATGATCTCAAATCGTTTGAGCATTTCTCAGTACTGGTGTTCTTCAACGTACAGTGGCATTTCTGGCACAGAAGTTGACTTGCACTAGGCTCTGAGGAAATATCAACGTTCTCGACCATTTTTGTAGCAGAAGCTATAGCGATTCTAAGCCTCTTTTTAAGCAAAATCTTCTTTTTTGGTCGTGGTTTGGGACGTGGGATATTTCTTCTTACCTTGCTCACCAATTTGCTGTTCTCTGTTCCTGAACTAGGAGCGTTATCCATCTTTCCTTTTAGCCCTGAGTCAAGAGCTGTTGGCTCACATTTCAAGCTAGCTGATGAGACGATGCTCTTGTCTAACTTTTCAGCATCAACAACGCTGCTAGAACACGAAGGCAACGAGGTAACATGTTTGTCTATTTCCACCAATTGATCTTCAATGACCACATGAGGAGATGTAGCATTTTCATCTATCTCTATCTCATAATCTCCACAACCAGAACTGAGAGAAGATCCAGCTTCATTGGATTTATTCAGTAACGCAGTTTCCAGCTTTTGGTAATCCATTGTCTTTAACTCTGAGCTGTCTCCATTTCCCTGGAGAAGAATTTCTGTCTCAAGTACATCAAACTGCTGAGGGACACTCTGGGAAGAACTGGGAATATCATCAACCGGAGTCAAAGATATTTCAACCAAACTTCTTTTACCCTTGTCTACAGAAAGCTCAGACCTGCCAGCAGATTCATTCAAAACTTGTTTATAAAGACTCTTTATCCTGTCTGCTTCAGAAACCCTCGGAGATGCAGTTGCAGATTTTGACAACCGTTTCTGTGCAGCCATTTCTGATGCCTTTGAGATGCAAAGATCTCTCAAAGCCTGCTTCAGTGATATAGAATCAGAAGGACCAACTCTTGGTGATCCCATCATGTGAAAGGGCTTTTTCATAGCGCCTTTCTTCGAAGGGCTTGTGCTCCTGCTTGTACCAGCGCTTGCACTCGTCTCAAGATGATGGAAAGAAGAAGAACCCAACATTCTTCTAGGTGATGATTTTAAACTTATAGACTGGAAAAGCTGATCAATATCATACTCCATAGAACCTTTGTACCCTGACTTCAATGAAGGACGCTTCTCCATATCTTTGCTCGATCCTAAAGGAGACATACAATATCTGCTAGAATGTTTAGCTAACCTGACCACATCCTTCTCCTCAACAATTTCACAACCACCCATCGCAATGACTTTACGTTACAACAGTGTAGAACTCCTCATGCTATTCAAAATCACAACTTTTGCTATTTGAAAGACAGTGAGAGACTCATATTCCTTGATGCACCTTAAAGGTCCAAGTACAACACCCTGCAACAATCAACAAGAACAGATTCTTTAAAATATACCAAAGGAAGAGCAATATCTAATGATTAAAGGAAGGATGTAACAGAGAGAAATGAAATGATGAACAAAGTAAAGAGCTTTGAAGAAGGTAAAGTGGAAACAAGAGATTATAAAAAGGAAATGAACAGGTAAAAGTTATATAGACTCAATGATGAACCCTACACAAGTACACATTGATAACTTTACACTTTAATTAACAAAAAAGATCACATTTTCGTAGGCAAATCACAAACTTTTTAATAGAACAACTAAGCAAGGTTCGAGTGTGTGATTTGATTTGCTCAAACAAGACCTTAAGCTCAAATCAAAAAAAGTTTTTAGCTTTGTCGATCCCAGATCTCATGAAGCTAAACAATAGACAGTAGCTGAAGTGAGGATTCAACTTCAAAATGTCAAAAGATGATTTATTTATAAGTGATTCAAATCAAATCCAAAAAATGCAATAAGCTCAAATCTAATCAAAAGCAACAAAAATCGAAATGTACAAAGTTAACAAAAATGGAGGTACCTAAAGAACATAAAGAGGCGAAAAAGGTTGCAGAGAGTGACTTGAGAGCTCATAGAGATTCCCAAATAAAACCCTAAAGGACAGAGCTTGAAGAGAATCCAGAAAGATAGAGATAGAGAAGAGTAAACAATTTGTTTAAATTTGTCGGGGATTTTGGTGTTTAGTGTTGTTGGTTCGGTTCGGAGTGACTGATAAAGTTGAAAGGGACCAAGTGTGGGTCCCAAAGAGGGTCTCTTCTCATGTTTCTCTGAAAATTACGTCCCGTTTCGTCGTTTCTTTCTTACTTTTCAGTTTTCACATCACTCTCTCTTTTGTTAATTTTTTAAAAATATTTTGATCTATTTTTTTTTGGGGTCAAATTAAAAATATTTTGATCTATTATAAGTCTTTCTTTGTTGAGAATGCAAAAAAATATCTATCACTAAGGTAAGAAACGATGGCACGTTACAAAATTCGTTTTTTGGCTTTAAGTGGTTTGTTACTTTCTCGGATGAGATGCAACCAGAAGAATATTAGTGGGCCTGATGAATTGTTTTCTAAGCCCAGCCCAAAGGGTGTAGGTGAACGCATGGGAAACAAAGATCTTGAGAAAATATAGGCACAATTGAGGAATATAATGATCCAGATTTAAAAAGAAAGCATAGATTCAGGCACACCCTAAATCACAACAGTTTTAGCATACGCTAATTATTAAACCATTCAAAAACACACCAAAAACAGTTTTGTAGAAAAGAAAACATAAAACATCAAACATCATTCCAAAAGTAAATATCCATTTCTCCAATTAAAGAGAAACTCCTTTCGTCGCGAGTTTTGCGCAAAAACTTATTTTTTTGGCACCAATCTGAATCTCTTCAACATTCAAAGCTTCCCATTCGTCAATGAGTTCCTTCTTCTTCTCGACTCCAAGCTTACTTAAACCCGCAAACAGCAGTTTCTGTTGAAACTTACTTAAATCTTTAAAAATTGGGTATTCCGCAAGTATCTCCTGCAGAACATGCAACTCATGGAGACCAGGTTCTTCACTTATAGGCACATCCCTATTCTCTTGTTCCACAAAAGGAACATCCTTATATATCAAAACAAGAAACTAAAATCATGAAATCATTCCACACTAGTATATATAACACAAAATGTTTTGAGATATTGGTAATAAGGAAAAACAAAACATAACTAAAAGCTAGCTCTCACCATTGGTTGGTTTGAATTGAGACCAGCTTCTTCACTTATAGGCACATCCCTGTTCTCTTCACTGGGCACATCCCTATTCTCTTCACCATCCCTAGTCTCTTGTTCCACAAAAGGAACATCCTTATATATATCAAAACAAGAAACCAAAATCATTAAATCATTCCACACTAGTATATATAACACAAAATGTTTTGAGAGATTGGTAATAAGGAAAAAAAAACATAACTATATAAAAGCCAGCTCTCACCTTTGGTTGGTTTGTGTTCTCAACAGAAGCAAAATGTGTTTTGTTTCTTCCCCAGATAATCATCGACATATGGAAGAGATCATCATTATCAGTATAGGAGCTCGCTATCTCACCATCATTGGTATTAGATCTCGCCTGGAATTTTAGGAACTTCTCCTTCAGGTACTCAATCTTATCCACGAGCTGCTTTTTCGTAAAGCTTGCTTTGATATACTTTTCGACATAGCGGCATAAGTCATCATAGTCAGAACTGAAGCTTAATCCAAATTCTTTTTCATAGTCGATGATAGACTTTTCCACACAAAAATAAAATTAAAAATTTTAAAGAGAAAACAAAAAAAAATAAAAATAAAGAGATTACATGCAGAGATTACAAACCGTGAGAATGAGGATCTCCTCGTGTCTAGACCAGTTTATCCTTGAAAAGCCATTCACCGGAAGCGTCCTCATCCTCGGTTTCTTACTCCTCGGGATCATCTCCTTCGTACCGGAAACGTTATCTTCATGCTTCATAGGCGAGTCGCTGCCGTCGCGGTTGGACGACTCACGAACTCTCTTTGCAACCTCCCTTATTTGTCGACAAAAGGCATCATCCATTGTTTCGGAAATTTGAGAGAAGAAAGCTATAAAGTTTATCGTAAATCTGAGAAATGAGTCTCTCTATGACTCTTTTTGGTGACGTTACTTATATATGTCTGCAGGCGGAATTTTCAAGTGTCTGAAAAACGAAAATGCCAAAGATACCCTTTAACCAACCAAAAAAAACCCTAAAAATCTACTATTATCTCCCCCGATGCTGCCACGTTTATCACACAGGAGAATGACACGTGGATATTTAAATTTATCCAATCTTCTGACAAAGTTTACCCCACTCATCAGAATCATACAAGAGTCGATGAAGCTTAGGGTTAGAGGATGGGGGTTCCGGTCTCTCAATCTCAATCGCTGGGATCATCGCTGAAATTGGACGAATCCTCAAGGGGATCAAAACGAAATCCTAATTTTTTTGTCGATGAGTTTATGAATTGGGTGATTAATTAGCTAGGGAAAATTAAAGTCCCCATAAGTATGCAATTGTACATACGTTTAACTCATACAAGTCTCATGATAAAAATGTTGAAGTTTGAAGCAAATAGAAAAAAAGAAGAAGACATATATATAAGTTGGTAAGTAGGTTTGTCCTACAAAATCCAACAAGGAGATCTAGAGATGGCTTTCTACAAAAATGAGTTGTATGTGGATTTTGATGTTTACTACAAAAATTGTGTGAGAAATTATGATGATAAAATTTTGTATTACTCTCATCTCATTAATTTGTTTTATATAAACAGATTTCAACTCTGGTCAATCACATACCTGGTGAATTACATGGTAATTGGAAATAACATCTAAATCAGTATATGATATTCTCATGTTGAATTCAACTGGATTTCTAGAGAAAGTAGTTGGTCTTCACCAAGGATTAGAACAATAACAAGAATAGAAGGAACTTTGGCATACTTGCTTTACCATTGTATGTTTGAAGAAGTCTCCTTAACACATTTCTTTTGCATCTACCTATAATTTAATCATCGCTATGGTTAGCCTTTGCCATAACGTGAATGCATGCGTGTGCGCTGGTCTTTTAAATTGTAAATCTTATTTGTTATTTCTCTTTACTATTTGTGGGAGACGACATAGAGACGTTTGTAGGGAGCAAGGAACTATTTATACACCAAGTTTTCATAAGTTAATCATTGCTATGGTTTGCCATAATGTGAATGCATGCGTGTGCGCTGGTTTTATAAATTGTAAATCCTACTTCTCTTTACTATTTGTGGGAGACGACATTGAGACGTTTGTGGTGAGCAAGGAGCTATATATGTATACACCACGTTTTCATAAGTTTTTTTTTTTGATAAAAAAAAAGTTATATAAAAACAGTTTTCATAAGTTTGGTGGACAAGTTGGTTTTTAATTTTGGATACTAGTAAACATGAGTTGTGCCTATTTTATACCACATCTAGATCTTCAAGCGCATCATGGTGTACTGTTAAGTGACCTGCATGATCTAATTGGAAGATGAGACTATATTTAAGAAAGATAAATATTTCGAAGGCTTTTGTAACTAGAGATGAAGAGAAGGGTTAGATATGGTTGTTTTAACTAGATTCAGAGAATAAATACTGATTTAAAGAGGTGTATGTATACTATATCTAAGATTTGCTCGATGAAAATTAGAGTAAATATGAGAATATAGAGTATTCTTTTCTATTCATTTAAGAAAAAAAACTAATGATGAAGTTTTGACTTTGCTTCAGTTTGGATCTCATTTACCAGAATCTGTTTTGTTTGGGTCTTTAATTAGTTGGCTAAGATTAAGATGTGTTCAGATTTTGTAATCTTTTTGACAATCGAATAACAAAAGAAAGGTTACGCAGTTTCTTGAAACCTTTATAGTCTACAAAAAAAAAAATCAAAATTGCCTGAAATGGGGGAAGTGAAAGCAAAGACAAGGAAGGCCAAAAAAGACGTAGCAATGAAGGCACTCGCCATCTCAGTGAAATCTTATTTTCTCCACTTTGAAATCCAATCATCAACACGAGAGATTGCTGCTACTGACACACATATAAGCAAGATATGCAAATACCTGGAAAAACAACCTTTTGAAAAGTTTATTTTTCAAACATGGTCTCTTAGGAAGAATTTTTAAGGCAGTAGGAATTTTTGTTTAGAAATAAATTTTCAAAAAGGTACATTCTGAATAGTTTTCATTTATTTATCATATATATTTTGGTATGTTTACTTATACCTCTGAAATGTTTTGCGGGAGACATTAAAGAGCTTGGGAGATTTGAGGAAAAATTACCTTAGGAAATTTAAATTATGGATTGAAGGAGAAGTTTTGGTCAGTAAGTATGACAGAGTGCTCACGGTGGGCTTCTTAAAACTCAAATATGATATTGTTCGTTTTGGGCCAAGTGGCAAACTCCGCATAAATTTGTTTTTGGATTCTTGTAAGCTCAAGTGTAGGTTTTGCCATTTAGATCCAAAGCAGACAATATCATACTAATAAAAAAATTAACTTAAGCTTATATATTAGACATATAATTCATAATCTTATGATGTGGGACATTGCTTTGTCTTCAATAACCCCTTTAACTATTAAATTAATAAGCATATATAGCAATATTGGACTTTTAACCACAAAGTGTTTGTCTCTCCCTCATAAAAGACAGATAACACAAGCTAATTCAAAGTATGAGAAACCATCTATAACCAAGTCTTCTCATAACCGAGATGGAGCCAAGTAGATCATAGGAGAACAAATACGAGAGAGAGAGAGAGAGAGAGAGAGAGAGAGAGAGAGAGAGAGAGAGAGAGAGAGAGAGAGAGAGAGAGAGAGAGAGAGAGAGAGAGAGAGAGAGAGAGAGAGAGAGAGAGAGAGAGAGAGAGAGAGAGAGAGAGAGAGAGAGAGAGAGAGAGAGAGAGAGAGAGAGAGAGAGAGAGAGAGAGAGAGAGAGAGAGAGAGAGAGAGAGAGAGAGAGAGAGAGAGAGAGAGAGGGAAGCAATCAAGAAAACGACCGTTGACACAATTGAGGAATGTTCCACATTAAAAAAGAAATCATAGAACAGAAGACATCTCACGCTGATATCAATCCTAGACTTGAGATCATTAAACCGGTGCTATTCAAAATCACAACTTTGCTATTAGAAAGACAGTGAGAGACTCATATTCCTTGATGCACCCTAAAGGTCCAAACACAACACCCTGCAACAATCAACAAGAACAGATTCTTTAAAATATACCAAAAGAAGAACAATGTCTAATGATTAAAGGGAATATGAAACAAAGTAAAGAGCTTTGAGAAGGTAAAGTGGAAACATAGAGATTTAAAAATGAAATGAACAGGTAAAAGTTTTATAGACTCAATGATGAACCCTAGCTTGATGTTTTAATTTTTACTACATAACTATTCTCACCTAGCTCTCATTGATGTTTTAATTTTTTTTGTATCAACGAAGCTCTTAGCTTGACAAGCTTTTGTAATTAAACTCATGTTCCAATTTTGGTAATATAATTTACATTTTATCCAAAAAAAAAATGATGAACCCTACCCAAGTACAAATTGATAACTTTTTACACTTTAATTAACAAAATATATCACATTTTTGTAGGTTCCAAACTTTTTAATAGAACAACTAAGCAAGGTTCGAGTGGGTGATTTGATATGCTCAAATAAGACCTTAAAATAAATAAATAAAAAGGGTTATAGCTTTGTCGATCCCAGATCAAAACATGTCAAATCATTGAAGAGGTTTATTCCCTACCAAATTTTTTTAAAGAGGTTTATTATAGTGATTCACATCAAATCCAAAAATGAAATAAGCTCAAATCTAATCAAAAGCAACAATAATCGAAATGCACAAAGTTAACAAAAATCGCATAATCTGCTGCAGAAGCTCTAAATGTGTGTTTTTTTTTAATAAAACAAAAGCTCTAAATGTTTTATTTTTAGCACATGGGATACATGATTTTCTTATCAAATGAGACCAAAGAATGATAAGTTTGATGAGCTGATGAAGGGATGACATGCCCAATTTAGACACAATTGAGGAATATAATGATCCATATTTTAAAAAAAGAAAGCATAGATTCAGTCAAAAAGAAATCACAATAGTTTTAGCATACATACGCTAATTATTAAACCATTCAAAGTAAGACTTAAACACACACCAAAAACAGTTGAAGAAAAAAAAACCCATAAAACATCAAACTCCTCCCTTTGCGAGTTTTGCGGAAAACATTTTCTTTCTGGCATCAAGCTGAAGCTCCGCGACCAACAAAGTATTCCATTCATTAATAAGCTCCATTTTTTTCTCTATATCAAGCTTACCTATATCCGCAAGCAGCCGTTTCTGTTGAAACTTACCTAAATTCTTAAAGTTTGGCTGTGCTTCAAAAATCTCTTTCAGAATATGAAGCTGGTCATCGAGACCAGCTTCTTCACTGTTGTCCTTCTTAGCATTGTCAATTTCCACCCGCTCGAGCTCTTGACTAGGCACATCATCCCTATGCTCTTGCTCCACGCAAGGCACATCCCTATTCTCTTCAATATGCACATCCCTATTCTCTTCAATATGCACATCCCTATTCTCTTGTTCCACAAAAAGAACATCCATATATATCAAAACAAGAAACTAAAATCATTAACTCATTCCACACTATAGTATATAACACAAAATTGTACGTAATGTTTTGAGATGGCAATAAGGAAAAAAATTTCTAAAAAAAAAACATAACTAAAAGCTCTCACCTTTGGTTGGTTTGAATTCTCAAGAGAAGGGATATTTGTTTCATTTCTTCCCCAAATAAAAGTCGACATAAACATGGACTCATTATCATCGGTATAGGACCTCTCACCATTATCGGTATTACATCTCTTCTGGACTATTAGGAACTCCTTCTTCAAGTACTCAATCTTTTCCAGGAGCTGCTTTTTCGTAAAGTTTTTTGCTTTAATAGAGTTTTCGACGACATAGCGGTAATAGGCCTCAGAGTCCGATTTGTAGTTTGATTTACACTCATGTGCAAAATCTACGATAGACTTTTCGACACCAACAAAAATAAAATAAAATAAATAAATCAAAGGAGAAAAATAAATAAAGAGATTACATGCAGAGATTGCAAACCCTGAGAATGAGGTGCTCCTCGTCTTTAGTCCATTTCACCCTTGAAGAAAAGGCTTTCTCCGTCACCGTCAACGTCGTCATCCTCGGTTTCTTACTCCTCCGGAGCATCTCCGTCGTACCGGAAACGTTATTTTCATGCTTCATAGGCGAGTCGCTGCCATCGCGGTTGGGGTAGGTGGACGACTCACCAATTCTCTTCGTAGCATCCATTGTTTCGGGATCAAAGAAAGAAACGTTCTAGAAATCTGAGAAATGAGTGTCTCTCTATCTATAAACTCAGCAGCAGCCGTGTTTTTTTTATTTGGTGACGTTACGTATTTATATGTCTGCAGGC
Source organism: Cardamine flexuosa (assembly GCA_963555745.1). Classification (NCBI taxonomy): domain Eukaryota; kingdom Viridiplantae; phylum Streptophyta; class Magnoliopsida; order Brassicales; family Brassicaceae; genus Cardamine; species Cardamine flexuosa. Next base: position 5,057,667 of record OY743217.1, read on the forward strand.
GGAATTTTCAAGAGTGTCTGAATAGATAAATGCCGAAGATACCCTTTTCCAACAAAAAAACCCTAAAAATCTGTTATCTCCTCCGAGGCTGCCACGTTTATCACACAGGATAATGACTGAATGACACGTGGGTATTTATGTTTTACCACTCTTCTGACAAAGTTTTCACACTGATCAGAATCATGCGAGAGTCAGGTTCATCGTTGGATGGCTCCTAAAAACTTCAGACACTTAGGAGATGGAGAGGCTTCGATCCCTCAGCGATTGAGATTGGACGAATCGGCAAGGAGATCAAAACGAACCCTAATTTTCTTGTCGATGACTTTAATGAATTGGGTGATTAGCTAGGGAAAATTAAAGTCCCCATATATAAGTACAAAAGCTCTCGGCACAGGGTTACTTCAGATTACCTTTAACTCATACAAGTCTCAAGATGAAATGTTGAAGTTTGAAACAAATAGAAAAAAAAAAGACATATATTTTGGTTAATAGGTTTGTTCTACAAAATCCAACAACGAGATATGGCTTTCTACACAAATGAGTTGTCTGTGGATTTTTTTATGTTTACTACAAAATTGTGTGAGAAATGATGATATAATATAGAGTTTTGTATCACACATCTTATTTGTTATATATGTACAGATTTCAACTCTTGTCAATCACATGATCTGGTAAATGACATGGTAATGGAAATAACATCTAAATCAGTATGATATTCTTATGTTGATTTCAACTGGATTTCTATAGAGAAGTAGTTGGCCTTCTTCACCAAGGATTAGAGCAATAACAACAATAGAAGGAACTTTGGCATACTTGCTTTACCATTGTATGTTTGAAGAAGTCTCCTTAACACATTTCTTTTGCATCTACCTAACTAAAATTTCATCATTTCTATTGTAAATCTTATTTGTTATTTCTCTTTACTATTTGTGGGAGAAGACATGGAGACGTTTGTGGTGATCGAGGAGCTATTTATACACCCAGTTTTCACAGGTTACTTCTTAAGTTCGGATACTACCAACAAACATGATGTTGTGCCTATTCCATGTCACATCTTGATCTTCAAGCGCATCATGGAGTCACTTCGTCTTGGGGTGGTGGTATCAAGTGACCTTCATGATCTAATTGGAAGATGAGACTATTTGAGAAAGATATATATATTTAGACAATCTTTTGTAACTAGAGATGAAGAGAGCGGTTAGATATGGCTGTTTTAATTAGATTCAGAGAATAAATGCTGATGTAAAGAGCTGTATACTATATCTAAGATTTGTTCGATGGTTGTGAAAATTAGAGTAAATATGAGAGACAATATAGAGTATTATTTTCTATTCATTTAAGAAAAATCTAATGATGTTACAAGTTTTGACTTTGCTTCAGTAATTTGGATCTCATTTACAATCATTAAAGCACAGAGAAAAAGTACGAGGTCTCCTTAAGATGTGTTCAGATTTTGTAATCTTTGTGACAATCGAATAAAAAATGAAGGAAAGGTCTTATTAATGCCTTTCTTATTAACCTCAAAGATTACGCAGGTTCTTGAAACTTTAGTGTAATTTTATAAAGAGTAGGCAATATAGATTAAAATATGAAACGATTTAAATAATAAATATAAAGATACGATATGAAATTTAACGAGGTATCGGTTGGTTCTCTTTCAAAACTATTAGTTCTCGGTTGTAACAAAAGTTTATTATATCACTTTAAGAAGACAATACAAGATAGACTTAGAGCTACACCGAAATCTAATACATCTATCTAAACAAACATGATCTAAGAAATAACAAGTAAATTCAGTTTACTCCCTCTTAATCATAAATGTCTTTTTCTTGCGGAAGTCCTTGCTTCGTGCTCCTCACAGCAACAACAAGAACTTCTTCCCAAGGCGATCTTTCCCAAACTCCACCAGCAATACAACTTAGAATAAAGAGCTTTGTTTTCTGTTTTTAACAATGATCAACGTATCCTTCCAAGACTGAACATATCTTCTTCTTATAACAAAGACATCAACGTCTCCTTCCTTTTCTAATAAGAAATAATATAAAACACAATCACAAAGTTAATGTTTAGACAATAAATCGTTTAGCACATTTCCACATATAAAGGAACATGTATAAATTCCCAATATTTTATCCAAAATAATATCTTCTCTGCAAGTTAAAATCAAATAAAGAATCTAATTAGATAAATATAATTTATAACAATATTAGATTCAACACTTTATAGTCTACAAAAATTCAAAATAGCTTGAAATGAGGGAAGTAAAAGCAAAGATAAGGAAGGCCAAGAAAAGCGTAGCAATGGAGGCACTCGCCATCCCAATGAAATCGTCTTTTCTCCACTTAGAAACCCAATCATCAACACTAGTGATTGCTGCTATTGACACAGATATATAAGCAAGTATCTGAAAAGAGCAACCACACTATTCCTAACAAAACAAACATTTTTCTTTTTCATATATATTTTGATATGTTTACTTACTTCTGAAATATTTTGCGGGAGACACTAGAGAGCTTGCGATTTGAGAAAAAAAAAAAACTACCTCTGTTTGCAAGTTTTGCGGGACAAATTTGTTTCTTGATATTGAATTGAAGCTCCTCAACAAAAAATACATTTCATTCATCAATTAGCTCCACTAATTTAGCAAGATTTCAAAATTTTGAGAAAACTAAAAACGGTCTTTAAGACTCTTGAGTTGAGAGAGAATTTCAAGTATCATTTTTAATCATAACTTCACAAAGGCTCAAGAACAGGAATATGTTATTGCCCTGCCTGAGTTTTAGTTCCTGTCTTTGATATTTGTGCTAGATGTGTCTGGTTTTGTAATTTGTTCGACAAGTGAAGAAAAGGGTCTTTATATCTCTTATTAACCCTCAATGATTACACTGTTTCTTGAAACCTTTATAGCCTACAAAAATAGTATATATATAATTACAATATACTAATCTTTTTATTTTTACATTCACACAAAGAGCGTCTGTGTGTTCTGGGATCTGGGATAACTATACAAAAAGTGAGAGGATCAGAGAGAGTCTTGGTTAAAGATGTTATAGCCTGAAATGAGGGAGCTGAAAGCAAAGGCAACGAAGGCCAAGAAGGACATAGCAATCGAAGCACTCGCCATCTCAGTGAAATCATCTTTTCCCCAATTTGAAACCCAATCATCAACACGAGTGACCGCAGCTGTTGACGCAGATATAAGTAGATATGCAAGTACCTGATAGTAAAAACCCAAAAAATAAAGAACTTCTCTTCCTCAGAACACATACTTTTGAAATGTAATGAAAGGAGTAGTTTGGTTAAATAAGTACGACAGAGCCACTTTCACCATGTGTTCCTAACTACTATAAGATAAATCCCTTTCCACATATACTAGACGTGCTAAAGCATAAAGAAAAGTGTTTTTCTTTGCCTCACAGGAGACAGGGTAACACTAGCAGAAAGTGCAAGTTAAGGATCTTTAGAATAGAGAATGATACTAAAGTTAACGACTTGCCTGATCCAAGATGAACTCAAACAGAGGTCGAAGATGGTGGCTGATCAAGTGCTTCTCTTTGACAAGATGGTAAGCTAAGTCACATGCTTGAAAACTAGAATATACAAAAGCAACCACGTTCACAGACAGACAAAACCTGTCATAGATATCAGAAGATGACACATAGATATCATATCAGTTCGGTCTCAAAATCAAAGCATAATAAACTGACAGCCAAATGGAAATTGAAAATGAATTCTTGCCATCAAACAAAAAAAAAAAAAACAATCTTCAAAGGAAGAGATTATTAAAACAATAATATAAAAAAACCGAAATTTACTGCCCCTAAGACCTTCACCAAGTTAAACCAAAAGCTTTCACGAGTTACACATTAGACCAAGAAAGCACTGAAGACAATTCACAAGTACTAAAGTAATCCAAATTGCTTCATCAGATCACACAACACCTAACCCTAAACTAAACCCTGCACCCAAATTGAAGAAATATCACTAATGAAGAAGAAGAAGAACAACACACAACAAAATGATTACCTGTACTCCTTATAACGATCGAAAGAATCACCACTCCAACCTTGAGTTCTATCAGCAGCCATAACTGAGAACGAAATCAAAGCCAACACAACCTCACTTAACCGAAACCCTAAAGCTGAAAACTTTACAACCTCTTCCCTCCTAGACCTCTTCAAAATAGCCAAAACAGCTCCAGATCTTTGACCACTGCTTCTCCCTGAAACAACCCTCGAACTCTTCCTCGTCGTCACAACAGGAGTAGCCACTTCTTTCACAGAACGATTATGGTTATGAACCACCACAATCGGAGATGGAGTTTCCTCAACCTTCACCGGACCCTTATTTCTCCTACTCTCCTCTGTTTTAAATTTCTCTTCTTTATCCGATTCACTGGAATGATCAAGAGAATGTGGCGGCGACGGAGACGAAGAGTACTGAGTGTTGGAGTTATCGAAAGCTACTATAGCCATTGAAGTGTCCGTCGGAGGTGGAGATTTCTCCGTGGGAATTGGAGAAGGTGACATCGTCGGTATCGTCTTCCCTGGTGATCTCATCGGAGAATTGAAAGTTACGAAACGAATTTAAGGATTGAGTAATGATGATCGGACAACAACGCAATCGAATTTAGGGGAAAAAAGGCGTCAAATTGAAGCCAGAAGGAACAAACAACAAAAGTGAAGTCATGTTGAGAAAAGAATCAGACAACGAAGACTTTTCAAGATTCTTTGTCTACTTGCCCTTCTATTCTTGGTTTTTTTAGTATACTGCCCTATTATGTTTTAAAAGTAATAATCTGCACCTATATGCTTCTTCTTTAGTTTTGTTTTTTGTTATATTCTTCCCCTGTAGTTTTGGTTTTTAACTTGTGCCCCTTGGTTTTGACCCTAGCTAATAAATGGCATGGTCGGAATTTGATTAATGATTATTATGGGTTGAATGTAGCTTTCATTGATTTATAGGAATACTATTTGATTTAGCACAAGAAGATCAACATGTTCTGTAACTTCTATTCGTTTTATAATTTTTAGTCTAATGATGGACGACTCATTATATTGTTCGTCTTATTTGCGTTAGCAACTTCACATCATTTCTAATTCATATGCTCACACACGCACTTTGTTTCATGCTATATATAGATGAAATTTTATTTTTTTTAAATAACCATAAGATCTTAAGCCGAAAGTCAAACTAATTATGGTCAATGAGTTCTCAACCCACAAGATTAAATTTCTTCAGCCATTAACCAGAGTGAATTATTGACTAGTTGAAATTTAGAAGGCATCCATTTTGAATATCTATTTACTTTACAACTTTGAATCAGGTAGAAGGAGAGAAAATACAGAACGCCATCCTTGGTCAGTGATATGAACATTGTCCCAAAAGAAGAATGACTTTGGATCTTTGCAGAGACTGAACATCTTTCCACCTATCAAGCTTATATCTCCACAAGAATGGCCTAGTTTTGTTTCCACACAACATGCCTTCAATGGTTCCGGAAATGTCGAAACTCCTACCCAAAATTAAACATTCGTATACGTTATTTATATAGTTCATTTGCACACCCAAAAAAAAAAAAAAAAACTAAATGTATTTTTATCTTGCATTGGGAAAACCATCTTTGTTAAAACATTTAAAACTTATCTATATCATTCATAAATATGTTTTGATAAATAAATCTTGGAACATATAGTTGTGTTTAAATAGATTTGATTTTGATTCAAGTTGCAAAATATAAAAACGTACCTGGAGCTCCTTTGTTCTTGAATATAGTCAAGAAAGCATTGTAGAGATCAAACATGAGGAAACTTTTATCATTATTCTTCTCATCGTTTAGTTTGATCAGTCCTTCACGAAGAAGACTGTTGTGGAGGTGTGTCAAGGTGTCGTTCTTTTCGCAGCCTTTAGTAGTCGCAAGCAACGGCCAACATTTCTGCGGCGGCGATAAAGCCACCAACACCTTTCTCACTCCCATATCCTTAATTCACTTCACATCCAACAAAATCTATTTCACAACTTTCCTTATGAATGCTGGACGACCCTGCCAATTTTAACAATATTTACATTAAGATATACAAAAAAAAAAAATATTAACTTCAGTAATCGATAGTTTTAATAAATCATAACATCATATCATTATTGTACCGTCATCATCAAGTTATCCTATGTAAAAATCTTAATTAAACCTATATACATATTACACACAAAAATTAGAAAAAAGGTCTAAAAACCATAGTCGGAAAAGAAAGGGTTTAATACCTGTAGGGTACCGTTGCGTTTGTTGTAAGTAAGGTAGTCATTGCCGATGATGCTGAAGAAAGCGACGGAGGAGTTGAGATCGGCCAGTGAATAAACATTTCTCCGGATAAGGTGTTCAAAGGAATCGATCTGCACGCTGACGTTGGGGATGACTTCGAAAATGGTCTGAAACACGCCGGCTCCACCGTATGCGAAATTCATTCCTCTTCTCGCTACTTGTGATCCCGGTAGTGTGAATCTCCCCCATTTGTATACAATTGGCCTTCTAAGTCCAATATACTTCGCTACATGATATAAATAATTATATTAGTCAAACTAATGAATTGTTGATTTATATGCTTGGTATACAGATGAATAATACTAACGCCATTTCATTTCTGTTATATATATGAAATATGAATACAGTGTACGACTAGTTGAAGCATGTGAGTTTGCAACCGATTTACATTAGACTATAGATATATATTTTTCATTTGGTGCGAGTGAAAATGTCACAAACTTTGGAAAAAAATGTAAAAATTGTAATGTACAGCTATGAAATGTCTATCAATGTAAGAGACTAAGAGCTTTTGCATCATGTTTTAATATTACAAGCATGCCTAATTTTTTGTTAAGAAACAATATATGAATTTTTGGTATATACTTCTAGATATACCTTTTGTGGTATGTGATTTGTTTGTTGGCAAAATATATATGAAAACTACATACCTGAGATAATCAGTGGAGACATGACCATCGGAGAACCGCCCACTAGGCACTCCCGGCCGTAGGGAAACCTCCACGAATAAGCGATCGGGAAAGGTGTGTTTCCAGTGTCTGCGTACGAGTCTCCGAACACAAACAATGTTTTCGGTTTGAAACCAAAAATTCCATCTTTTTGTGTCCGCTCGTGTGCTTTTACCTTTCTGTAGTCTAGAGCGATACCAAAAAGAAAAGGAATTAAACCGATGATGTACAAACTAATTGCTGTAAATTGATAAACGACATAACCAAGGAGTGAGTTTAGTTATGTTCATGATGGTCGGAATTTGTTTTGTGTGTCTTAGAAAAGGTATGGAACTGCTTGAATGTATAGGCGAGGCGAGGCGAGGTGAGGTGACGGTGTGAAACTGCTTAAGATTTTAATTCTGGCATACGGTTAATAATTTAATAAGCGTTTTCCATTGAATTAATTATTAATTAGTTGTGTTTCTTAGACTCATTTCGTTTCCCTGGTTTTATTTTTAGATATTTTATTTATTCTAACTAATTTATTGATTTCTTCCCTGTCTCTTTAATTTATGTAAGATTTGTTTCCCTTTGTTTTTCACTTTTTTGACAAGTTGAAGATTTTTTCTAAACAAAAATCTTAAATTTGGTAAATTAAATAGGCACAATTAATCTTATGACAAATCTTATGTCATTCAAATCCTACCTATGTTATTTTTTTTTCCTAAAAAAACAAGAATTTGAAGGATTTTTACTAAAATAATAAATCTTATGTTATTCAAACATGAATTTGTCCACATATAAAATGACTTATACAAATTGTTCAAAAATTCTAATTATCACTTATATAATATGAACAAAAAGAATATTTGGTCAGAAACTAATCTTCCAATTAATGGTCATATAAAATATGAAAGATATGTTTTGATCAGATTAATATGAAATTGTAAATACCAGATAATATACACAGAAAATACATTATTATATTTGACCAGGGAAATAAAATAACACTAGTTTTTTTTTTTTTGGGTTGAGTCTGTTAAGGAAACACACCCTTATCCATGATCAATCACATATCTTCTATGATTATTCTAAATCCCTAACATCTCTCCTGTAAATACTCTATTACACTGTAATCCATGTAATGTGCATCACCTCTGTATATAAAGTATAAAATGCAGAGCCCTGTCTCAATGACATTATTACATGGCATCAGAGCTGTGTTTCCTTAACAGAGTCTTCATCAATATAAAGAGATAAATATGTTTTTAGACGTTTTATATTAATTAAAATTATTCAGAAAATTCTAAATTTAATCCAATGTAAACAACAAAATGGACGAGAAAAGCTATAGTTCATTTGCATTATACTTTTTCAAACATTTGCATCAGACTTATTCATCTATTCATCTATAAAATGGTTATAGAAACTTGATAGACGTTTTCAATATTTTCGATAGAGTCAGCCACTTTTTCAACTAATTTGAGAAATCTTTCAATATTTTATAATTTCAGTTTGGTGACAGTTTTTATTTTCTTGTTTTCTTTACTGACTAACAAAGATTTTTAAATTAATCATAACTTCTTCTTTATAGTTTAAAAAAATTGAAGGAAAAAACAAACAAATTAGCATAAAATACCAGTTGAGCAACATATTTTGAACGGATCCAAATACTGAAAAGGTAAAACATGCATAAATAAAAAAAATAGCGAAAGCTCTAAAAACACCGACGTGGTATTTTGTCAAATAGAGTCTCATAATTAAGCCAATCATTTAGAACACGGCGAATAACTAATAAAAATCTGAAAAATTAGAAGTGTCAAAGTTCCAAAATGCTGAGTCATCACACTCGCATAATCTCGATCCCAAACCCAACGATCGTGGATATGATATTTTTTTTTCCCAAGCAACATTTATCACTGAATGTACATATTTGATAACATGCCTAAATGGATTAACTAGCTAGACCTTTTTTGCGCATGACATTCCAAAGAACTTTAAAAGTTGCCCTGCAGACAAGGAGCCACCGTGAAAAAGATGGAAGTGAATATGAACTTTTTAAACCCATTTCCGGATTTCCTTTAATGATTTAGCATCTAAAATGTTGTGAAATTATTAAAATCACTATAAAAGAAAACATATATGGATCAAAAGTCTAAAACTAAATTGTGAAACAAACTATTATCCGCAACGTGTTTGTGTGCAAAAACTCACACATCCAAATGTAAGGTTAACAAATAGAGTATGGACTATATCGACTCGACTAGAACCGGTTTAAAAGATCATCAAACCGTCGTTTCCATTTTATCATAAACATTTTGTTCAAAAGGCAACCATAGTTTTATAAATATCTTTCTTGTTTTCCCCTAAAGAAATTCTCTTTTCAAAGAAACTCTTTTCTTTTCTTTTTTTACAAGCAAAAGCCACACAATTTAAAAAACTTTTTAATTTCTTTCGGAAAAGGAAAATAATTGGAAAGATGGATGAAGCCGTCCAAGCCTTAATCGCATAACACGTGTCCATAATACAAAAGTATTTTTAAACATAACGAACGGCCAAGATCCACCGAAAGGTGAATAAACGGTCAAAGTAGAAAAACCAAACAGCTCCGATCATATTTTCTGGAGCTTCGCCGCTATAACCAACGGGTTAGCTTTCTTGATCTCTTCACGTCCCGCCGATTTGAAATCGAACGTACATCCATGAACCTCCGGATACCTATGTGTCCCACAAAAAGTCGTCCCGCACCGGCACATAAACCCGGTCAACCCGACCCGTTTCCTACACACGGTGCATCGATTTGGCCGTTGTAGCGGCGGAGGCGGTTGTTTCTCCGTTGACGTTAGAATCGTCGGTTTTTTCTCTGTTTCCGAGATCTCTAACTCCGCCGCGTAGTTTTCTACGACAGGTGTGATCATAGACGTAGAAAGAGAGGATTCAACGGTTGATTTCATGGAAGCTTGTTGTTGTTGTTTGAGGCAAAGATCGCCGTAACAGTTTGAGCAAAGATTCATTGTCGCTGAGCTTCCGAAGAAGCCACAGTTGTTAACACAGAGACGGTGACCTTCCGGCGTTTGACATCTATGTTCTTCCGCCATAGTTTTTTATATTTTCGAATATAAATTAAAACAGATCTTGAAGATGATTCAAGAAAATTATTTCAACTAGGTTCGTCGAGAAATCTGAAATAAAAGACAAATCAAAGAGGTTATAGATATGTAAAATTTTGGAGGGAAAATCGGAATCTGGTCACCGAGTTTTTGCAGAAAATTTTCCTGCGTTTTCTCGGCAACCAAATAGAAACACAAGAAATGAAAAGAAAAAAAAGACAGCAGAAATGGGGAAAATATTTTTTCTATATAAAAGAAAAGAGAGAGATTGTTTTGCTAATTACCTGTAAATGGAGAAGAACGATTCACTGAATTCTATAAAGGGTGAAACGGGTAGAGACAGAGATAAGAGAAAGCTTATAATGATGATGATGAATTTGATGATGATGATGATGGATGGACAAATCAAATCATTTTCTTTTTAAAAGAATTTAATTGTATGATATTTTTTTAGAGTTGCAATCACAAACCCACTGATATTTTTTATAATGTTTGTTAGGTGCCAATTCTTTATGGTGCCACTAAAACCGTGTTGATACCTTGGTAAAAGAAAACTAGGATTCTTCTTCAACCTAATTGGCTCTATTTTATCAAATTATGTGGACGGTTTTAGGTAAAATATATTCTATATACTGAAATAAGTGAGATTCAACCATATAAAATTTTATGTATTTTATATGTTGAAATACGTATGAGGTTACGAAATATGTATATTGCGTGCAAAGAAAAAGACAGGTTATATAAGAGGAGCCAAAGTGGAAGTCTAGCTTCTATCTCCATCCACTAGCACTCTTCTTCTCCATCCCTATCTTATCCTATCTCTCTCTCTTCTCTTCATCAAACTTTATATTATAAGCTCTAGAATATATATTTATATTTTTATATACGTGTATGTTCACATACCCTCCAATGTCTCCATATGGGCATAGAGAAGATACATGTTGCCCAAATTGTATGATATTTGTTTTTTATTTCCATTTTGATAAGTTATTATATGACTGATACCAAGTTGCATTCTATCCAAATATTTGTCAAGGTGACTACTGACTAGTATCTTCATCACAAAATCAATTTTATTTTATTGTTTGTATTTATGAATGTAAGTCTTAGATATTTTTCTAAAATAGTTGTAAAAGTTAAGGATTTAGTTCTTTACACCAAATAGATTTTTGTGATTCGATGGGATATTGAGTTTGACACATATCAACAAATATCAGATAATACTATTATATATATATTATATACTATGTGCCTATGAGGTAGATTAGAGTAGACAAAGTAAGTGTTGGATAAGATCCGCTTCCATCTAAAATCTATTTCAGTCTGGTGAGATGAATAAAAACATGTCGAATAGAAAATATGCTAGAGTCACTTGGGACAATGCGATATATAGTGTCTTCCAAAGATCTTTGTATCTTACAAATCAGAGCAAGTTGTATATGTCTTAGAAGAGAAAGTTATTGGAAGTCGGTTCGAATATTACGATGAACCACCGGTTCAACAGATCCTGACTTTGTGTTATATAAATGATAAATGAGTAAAATAATAGAGATAATGGAGAAGGTTGGGCTAACGATTGGCATCAACCCATTTTCGGCCGCCAAGATTCTCTTCCATTCCCATGTTCCCACTTACCTTTCAATTTGTTTCTTTATGATTGGTTCTTGACACGCATTATTGATTTTTTTCTTTTTCTGTTGTCGGCTAGAATTTCGTTTGGGAATATTATTATCCAACAAAGTGTTATGTTTACATGTGTTCGGGCTGATTTTGCATCCTTTTCGAAGTTGAGTGCCACGAGCATTTGCTATTGACTCTGTCACTTCAATATATATATATGACCGCCCATATAAGGGTTACGTGATTTACATATTAATGCCACGACATTTTTTCTTGTTGGTTTTATGCTAACTGGGTTTGCTCGTTTATATTCTGCAGCGACTACTTATAAATTATAATAACCCTAGCTCATGTTTAATGATTACGTAAGAATAAAAAGAATATAGAGACAAAATCAAAGTAATAATATCTCAAGAAAATAGACTTCCCTAAAAGTAATAGTATATACTTACATAACTTTGAATATTTTTTTGATAAATCAGCTCTGGTTCACGTCTATTTGTCAAGATCAAGCTTAAATGTGATTTATGTGGAAAACGAAAAGAAATAGAGGCTTATATCATGTATGCTCGGGTTTATTTTTAGGCCCAAGATAATTTGGGCTTATTCAATTACGTAAAAAGCTTTAAAAGAATTATTATGGTTAGGTCGAAAATTTAAGAGAGAATAAATGTGTAATGCGTGAACGAAATAATAACGTCTAGTCAACTCGTCGTCGTCGGTGACATAGACAAAATCCACATGTGGTTTAGTTGGCAATTTCTCATCTGACAAAACTTGCTACGTCCTTCCAGTTTCCAAATATTTATTTTCCTTTTGTATATTCCAACTTACTACTATTCTATGGGATCCTTCCTTATTTAAATTCTTTTGATTCCTTTAATTTTTTTTATTCACACGCTACATATGACAATCCTTTATCCAAAAACAAAATATTAAAGAAAAATAATTCTAATCGATTCATTATGTCTAAACTTCGAAAATTTACAAGAAAAAATCGAAGATAATTCTGTTGACAATTTTTATTTTATTTTTTGAAGATAATTCAATTTGAAAAAGGGTTTATCGTGAAAGATAATTTTAGCACGGTGAGTTTTAAAAAATGTGGCTTAAAAAAGGTTTTAATATTGAATTTTGAGTGAAAATAAAACTAATATACATCTGTCACGGCAAAAAAAAAAAAGAGAACATAAAACAAAACGAAAAAAAGAAAAGCGTGGCTGGACGACTCAGCAATTCGTCATCTTCTCTCCATAAATCTTTAATTTGTGAATCCATAACTAATCCACTTCGATTCTGCTTTTTACTTTCTATAAAAAAAGTTTCGGGCTTCTGAGGTATTTTTTCTCGTTAAAGATTCTGAATCAATCAAAAAGCTCAGACCTTTCTGATCTGATACGTATCTATAAATCCGGAAACAAACTGTCTATAAAACTAGGAAGAGTTTCAAAGGGTTTAGATTTTTCATTTTCTGGGTTTTAATTCTTCTTAGAAAAACTTCATTATCGATGGATTCTGGTGTTAAGATTTGTAACGGTGGGATCTCAAACGGTGACGTGTTGGGTATCTCTATGAAGCGTGAGAAGCTCATTATCGATACAGACCCAGGAATTGGTGAGCTGCTTCTATCCCTATTAATGGATCTTGATGCTTTAGTATGAGAGACATTAGGATTTAACCTCATAAAGCTTCCAACTTTGTTTGAATTGAATCAAGATCTCTAGCTGAATCTGTTTATTTGAGCTCATTGGTTGGAAAGTTTGGATCTTTAAGCTCTAAAGCTTGATGAAATACAAAAATTGTTCTTGTTAGTATTTTGATTGTTTGTCAAGGAAGTAGGATCAGCTCAAATTGTAGAAAAATAAGTTAAGTTTATGTGTGTGATTAGATGATAGCATGGCGATAATGATGGCGTTTCAAACACCAGAGCTGGAGATATTAGGATTGACTACTGTATTTGGTAATGTGTCTACACAAGATGCTACTCGCAACGCCTTACTCCTGGTATGTAACAATGCTATCAGTTAAGTTTGTACCACTGCTTTGATATCTATCTGTGATCTGTTTTCGTTTGTTCGTTTTGCAAAAGAATAGTGTGAGATTGCTGGCTTCCCTGATGTTCCTGTCGCTGAAGGAAGTTCTGAACCTTTAAAGGTACAATCTTTCTCTCCTTTCATAAAGGATTGAAATCTAATTTATGCCATGGAATTGGTTAGATCTTTGATATGGCTCTTTGTGTGTTGTTGATTCAGGGTGGAATTCCTCGTGTTGCTGATTTTGTACACGGTTCAAATGGACTAGGAGATGTATGTTTTCCTCCTCCGAGTAGAAAGAAAAGTGAGAAAAGTGCAGCTGAGTTTCTAGATGAGAATGTCTCACAATACCCTGGTGAAATCACAATTCTTGCACTTGGACCTCTAACCAACTTGGCATTAGTAAGAAGAATCATTGAATCCATTCGTTACTCTTCTTAAAAATCCGATTTTGTGTGTTTGACCTCTTCGTTTTAGGCCATCAAACGCGATAGCTCATTTGCGAGTAAAGTGAAGAAAATTGTTATACTTGGTGGAGCTTTCTTTTCTTTGGGAAATGTCAATCCTGCAGCTGAGGCTAATGTAAAACCCCCTCTTCTCTTAACCTCTTCTTTACTCTTTTTGTTAATGCTGGTTTCATTTTCGTGACTTCTCTGCTTTATATTGCAGATATATGGTGATCCAGAAGCAGCAGATATTGTTTTCACATCTGGAGCTGATATCACTGTTGTTGGGATAAACATCACAACTCAACTTAAACTAACTGGTGAAGAAAGCTTCTTCTTCCTCCTTCTCCTCTAACATTATCGATGTTTCATTAAACGTCTGTTTGTTTACCTGTTTTAGATGATGACCTCTTAGAGCTGCGTAACTCCAAGGGGAAACACGGTCAAATGTTAAGCGATATGTGCAAATTCTACAGAGATTGGCATGTTAAATCTGATGGTGTTTACGGTAAGCAAGACACTGTGAATTCAATAACCAATGCTTGAAATTGCAGTTTTGGTTCAAAAGTTTGTTTTTTTGTTGTTGGTTTCAGGAGTGTACCTCCATGACCCGGTCAGCTTTGTGGCTGTAGTAAGGCCTGATCTATTCACATATAAGAAAGGTGTAGTTCGGGTGGAGACTCAAGGAATATGCATTGGTCACACACTCATGGATCAAGGCCTCAAAAGGTTTGTTACTGTTCTTCCCCTAAAAAGACACACTCTTTACATTGTAAGACCTTTCTCTAATTAAAGAGTGGTTTTTGATGGAATTGCAGATGGAACGGAAGCAATCCGTGGGTGGGATATTCACCTATATCGGTGGCGTGGACCGTAGACGTGGAAGGAGTTTTAGAATATGTCAAAGCAAAGCTGATGAAGCCATAAAAAAAATATGAGTTTGATTGATCAGTCACAGACAAACTCACTAGAATGTGAATATTCATTTGAAATGGCATCATCACATTCATCTCTTAATTTCATCTCTGTATTTGACCTGTATAAAATGCTATATTTGGTATAAACTAATAATAATAAATTGAATACTATCTTCTTCTTCTTCTTTTTTTTTTCTCATTTGGTCTCTGTTTCATATATGAGAATTGTGAAGTTTTTTAGTTTGATTAAAAATCGATAAATAGTCTGGTCAAAATTAAACGGGTAACGCAAATATGGAATGAAAAGTAATTAGTTGACCAGTGGGATAAGGAAACAGGTGGGTCACGTATGGATGATCACAGCCAATGATAACAAGTGACGAACTATCATGGAAAGTCGTTAAAAGTAGTTGACGTGTCAGTCACCACCTCTCGTCCAATCATATTACATCTCTACACAGGTTAGAGACTCACAATTCACAAAGCATTCTTCCCTACCAAAGATCTACTTTGATTTGCTAAACACACGCCAAAATACCAAATACAAATCAAAAAGTTTGATTTTTAAAATTTATTATTCCACGTTTAGGGCCCGAGTGATGGTGACAAAAAGAAGAAATTGTGTAAACAAAGATGCGGAACCAACGGAATATACAAAAAAAATTGTGGATAACAAACGATACATAAACTTTAATCTCCATTCAAAGAAAATATGCAATTAGAAAGACTTAGACCATCTTGCAAAATGATTATCTAATAAGAAATGGAAATTAATGATTAAAAGCTTCGTATGGTTTAAAGTTTAAACTTTAAAACAGACTGGTGCGGTGGGAGAGTTTTCATAAGTAGACCGTTGTGCTTATATGGTTTATTGAACAATTAATATGATTGATATAAAGGTTAGGATTTAAGAAATAGGTGTGCAGAACATTTTTGATACAATGTGTGCGACATAATTGATTCTTATAAATTTTGGGTTCTTAGAAAATGTGTGAGAAACTGTTGATTCTTATAAATATTGGGTTTTCAAATTGGATTCCATATGTTTTAGAACAAGTTTTATAGGATAATAAAGATAATATAATATGTATAAGAAATATTTGTTTTAAAAAAAAAAGAAAAAAAAATGATGAAAAAAGGTAGAGTGATCATGTGAAAGACGGTATACTAAGGAGGAGAGGATTAAATGTGGATGGTTACTTATAAGTTATAACAAGTTGGCCAATGCTCACTATGCATAATTGTATCTACAGGGAAAATGGTGGATGATGTTGATCATCATCATCATGAAGTCGGAACTAGTACTCATGAGTACTTCTTTTTTACCTCTTTTTATTTTAACCTTTAATTAAGAAAAATGTTGAATCATTTATTACATCGAAACTATATACAGTGGATATGTGTGTGTATGCATGAACATAGAACCATCAAGGGATCATACTTATGTCACATGTATAGAGCAGTGGTCTGTAAACTGGTACTATTTGCTCGAACCGTTAAGAAGCAAAACCGATATAGTTGGGGACAGTTTTTTTCGCCATAGTTGGAAACATTTAAACATTTTAATATGATTGACAAACAAAAAAAATGTTAAATAAATATTTAGTTGGAAATGCAAACTGAATCGTTCAGTTGTGATATGTTAGAAATCTTGAGACCTAAGAGTAGCTATTTGATTATGAATTTCGGAAAATGATTTATTGAAGAAAAAATACTAACCAATTTTATTTTTTTTTGGTTTTAAGGAAAATAGATAAGATATGCATTGCAATTGGATTGTATCACTGTTGATGTTGGCTTTTTACTCAATAACTTCCTTAAATCATGAGGTCAGGTTTTTCTTTTTCTTTTCTTCTCTTTTCACTAATTTTCAGTAAATGGAGTATTTAAGATACGCTGAAAAAGTACAATAAATTGGATAATTGCACTAGTTAGAAAAAGGAGAAAAGAGAAAGAGAATAAAGGGTTTGTATAATTAGAGGGGTTTGTCATCATTGGATGCTACAGAAGAAGGGGTTTTATTATGAGACTGGCAGCTACTCCTACTTCTAATTCGTTATTACCTAAGACCCATTTTGTCCCCCCCCCTCTCTTAGGTTTTTATTTATTACTCAAGTAACTATACTAAAATTTTGAATTTCTCAATTCAAGTTAGTTATCAAATTATAGGAGGAGTACATTTTTAAATATCACGACGTTTTCAGTTTTAGAGCCACTATACTCCTCCACTTGATGTAAGCTTATGTTAGTCCTGTTTTCTGGTTTTAATTCCTGATCTTATATTTTGTCCATGAGTTCACCTTTCATTTGGTTAGACCGGGTTTTAATCAGGCGTAGCCGAAACACGGATCCTCGAACTTGAGCTAGATTCATCCACTTCAATATTCTATATGTAAATTAATTTCAATATTCTTAATTAATTCAACCATGTTTCTGTATGTTTAAAATATTTTAGCACCCTGATATTTTAAGCAATCTTGACCGTTTTTTTTATGTCATAGACTCGTCTATCTTTCAAATGTCGATCTTTACCCATTCGGAGGACCTAAAACTGTCACCAAAATTCGCACAAATACTGGAACTTTTAAAATATCCTATAAAAGTTTTTCTTTGAGTTATACTTCCTTTTGATAACTTTTTTTTCTTTCTATAAAGAGTGTATAAATTTGGACTATATTTCTGTTTGTTTTGGTCATCCTTGCGCATAGATCATGAGATGTCCTCAAAGGGACCATTTGTTAACTTACATTGACATTGAATGAGTTGTTTAATGTTCATGTACATTTTGAGTATGATATGACGTTCGCTTAGCGACTTTAAATCGAAAATAATATTTAGTGTGTGACAAATCCTCGGAAGATTACGAACCCATATAATATGGATATAAAGATGGTTTTGTTACACCTAATGGTTTACATATAGTAATATAAAGTGGCGCATGTGCATAAAGATACAATTTTGCACGATAGTGTAATACCCAGAGCGCAAAGCTAACACTGCTTCTCTTTATTTTCTTTCTTTTTCCTATTTTAACTCATTTTAATAACTTTCTTTTGCCTTTTATGAAATTAAATATCAGTAACAAAAAATCATGTAGACAAAACAAAACAAAGTGGAACCCCAAAATGCAGGGCGAAAGCGGAATGCTTGAATATTGAAAAACTTAGACAGCTTATTTGGTTGAGGATTTTAATTTTTAAGAAAACTGAGTCATTGTCCCAATTTATGCCTTTAGAAAAATGTTAAAAAATACTGATCGGAACAAAATATACTTAAAATGTTAATATACTTTATACTAAAAAAATTTCCCCATATTGAATATATTTTCCAAAAAAATTGCATTGCAAGTACTGCAACAACGCCATTCCAAAAAGACATGATTTATTTTACTTGATTGGGCTTAGCTAGGATAATGTCTGAAAATATGAAAGAAAATCGGACTACATATTCCTGAAACAATTAAGTCGGTGCCACTCATTTTAGATAGCGTCACAAGTTTAGAAACCTCATTAGGATTAGATGAACAACAAGAATCGTAGACTCGTAGAACAAGACCATATAAATACTATTGTACATGTTAAAAGTTGTTCTAGTCTTAGAAAGAGTGTGTCTAGAACTTTTTTACAGTATTTTTACTGAAGGAAAATGTAGATGAAAAAAATAGAAATATATTTATCAAATTAATTTATGAAAACAATTTTGTAAGCATCTCATATGAAACTATAGAAATTATATAAATGGATTCTCATCATTTATTCGTATTATATTTCATCTGTGTAATATGTCTCACACTCTCACTTGCAAAAAAGAGTCATATATCTCTTAACTACTGATATACTTCAGACCCATGTATCATTAGTGCACCACCCCACAAAATCTTGATTAAAGTATTCGTTGTATGTTTTAAAATTAGAAGATGTTATGATAATGTTTCCATGCAATGCAAATGGACGCACTTTATCTTATGGAGACCCAAAACATATAAAGAAATAAAGTTATAAAGGGGCGAAATGATGACAAATTACAATGATTAAAAGTGGGAAATAGTTTCATACTCACACAATTTAACATACTATAGACCATACATTTTGATGTCCTACACATACAACAAACAAAAATAGCATAAATATTTAATTTATATACAAGGGTACTTGTTCACATCACCATTTATCAAAAGTTCAAAACATGTGTGATTGTTAAGTCTGTTTTAATTTTGTTTTAATATAAATTCATCAGTCAAATTAGCAAATAGGAAGAGCATCCATATACATTTTTTTAAAAAAAAATCTAGTAATATTTTACAATTTTTGATTGGTAAAAACTAAGTAAAAAATTAGTTGAAGACTTGAAGTTCGATTACCGTTAGTTTATAATTCATTGTTCAGTATCTAAAGTACTACTAACCATAATCATGCCACATTACAATCATTCGAACTGTTAAGAGGACTTGGAAAAGGAAAGGAAATAGATGAGCATTTTAAAGTTGATGGGATAGTTTTAACTATTAAGGCTAATCATAATTATTCACAGACCATTTTTGTGGGTAAAGATGTAATTTCAAATTCCCTTAACAATAAAATGGATGAGTCACACACACCTCCCTACTTATTAATTATCATTGCCTTTGATGTAAGCAAGTAGTGCAACCACTATTTATTTTTACTCCAATTTTTTATATATATTTTATAGTTCCATTTCAAGACACACATAATAATTATGAATTCGAACTTATGTTTTTGAATTTTAAAGTCATTGATTGCTTAGTGCAAAAGGAAAATAACACATTCATGCCTTCACAAAACATGCATTAATAGGATTTTTGCAAACTTAATTCCGTGAATAAGATAATAAAAGCCAAAAACAAAATCACAAGATTTGATAAAGTTAAAGTAATTATAAACGCGAAAGTGCAATAATTCGTATTATTATGCAACCAAACAAGGTCCACGAGGGATGATGGTAAAATGAAACTATTGGATGAAAATTGACGAAAAAGCCCATAAATAAAAACAATCCACCTTGTAAAACTATGATGTTTCACGCTGTAACATACTCATCATCATCATAACCCATGGAAAATTTTAATTTTCTTTTAGGTTTTTGAGGTCCCAAAACTTTCCTCTTCATAATTTCTCTCTTTTCTTTTATTTTTAAAATTATTTCGATCTTTATCTAAATAAGGAATGATAAAAGAAAAAAAGAAAGGGTCATGAAAAGAAATCGGCCACGAGCACCCTCTAAAATGTGTTATTATTATGGCTGATGATGATGAGTAGTGTTGACTAAACCAATATTGACCAAACCGGGACATGAAAGGAGTAAAGAGAGCAATGAAAATGGTCCAAATTGAAAACTTGAAATTGAATAATGAATGATGATATGGTTCGAACCAATCCCCAACCATCATTGCGAATCTTTGGGGGACGACGGCCTATAGCCCTCACCTTCATCATCATCATCATTTTCACTCAATAACTCGTTTTCACCCTCTTCTTTAATTACATTTTTACCCTTATCTTACTACAAAAATTACCCCCTCCTTCTATAATCCTATCTAAGGTACTACTAACCCAAGCCGGCCTACGTATTAAATCTTAGGGTAGACAGCACCGTTTTTAATGTTTTACGCGTTTGTAATTTTGAAGCACAACAACAAAACAATAGTAACACAAACTATATAGTATTACAACTTTACAACTATATATCATGGTCCATAAATTTTTGAGTTATATAATTTGTTTGAAAAATACTATGATGACATATATCAAAACGATAACGTGAAAATGATTATTTGGCGGGTGGGGAACGGCTATATGATATCTAACAACACAAAACTAAAACGTGAAGGATACATTCAAAAGATACAAAAATAATCCTATAGAGAAAAATTCAAAAGAGCAAAGAAACAAAACAATACCTCAAGTTTCCCTCTAATTTTTTTTTCTCTTCTTTATCTCTTTAGATCATCATTCACATGACGCAACACAAAATCTCTTTTCTCTCCCTTTACCTCACAAATCATTATTATATATTTAAAAAGAAAATATAGAGCTGAGAAATCGGCCGCCATGTAAGCATAAACACAACACAAAGCATGATTGTTGTGTCAGGAGAGAGAGCTATGTCCCCTTTCACTCTTTTTTTTTTCTTCTCTATTCTAGCTTTTGGGGCTCTATATAAATAGACACTGTCTTCATTTTGTTCTCTTTGTCCCTCTACCTTCTATACAAATATCTCTCTCCCTTTCAACAAAAAAGCTCACTTTAATTTCGATTCTAAACACTCTTCTTCTTCTTCTTCTTCTCTAAAGGTAAGTCTCTTCTACATATTGTCTCCCCTCACTTACAAGCTACGTGAATATCATTTACCATAACAACCCAACTTCTTCTTTCTTTCTTTTTCTTCATAACAAATTTTTTAAAAAATTGATAGAAAAACTTAAAAGCTTTTATCCTTTTCTTTCATTCAAAGGCAACCGAACAAACCCTATTTGTTTGTTTCTTTCATTTTTTTTTTGTTCTGTTTCAAAAACTCTCTTTTAAAATTTTTACAATAAAGATCATTAGTTCTGTTTTTTTTTTGCTAGTACATGCTCTGTTTCGGTGTATTTTTGTAATTTTGTATTGAAATTTCATCATTATACTTACTCCATCATCATTACTTTTATTTTTGTTTTCATTGTTGTGTTGGCTTTATCTTTTTTTTTTTATCCTCGCAACCAAAAAGAGCATGATTGTTCCTCTGTTTGATACTAAATGATAAATTTTCTTTGGTTAGAAAAATTTACATTTTTGGTAGAAAACGAAATAAATGCAGTCATGATTTATGCTTAATGTAATTCCTCATTAAACGTGTGAAGCTGCACAACCCATGTGGTGTTGCAATGATTTAACCGCAACTATAAATCATAGCATTGAGAGCTTCAATATATATCTTCTTCTTCTTATTCTTCTTATTCTTTCTTTACTTTTTGTCTTTTAACATAGTTTCAAAATTTGCTTTTTAATTTTGAAGACACAGAGATGGAGAGGCTAAACTCGAAGCTGTACATACAAAACTGTTATATAATAAAGGAGAACGAGAGGTTGAGGAAGAAAGCTCAGATTCTTAATCAGGAGAACCAACAACTTCTCTTTGAACTCAAACAGAAGCTCTCCAGTACCAAGAACTCTAGTGGAAGCAACCACAACAACAATATCTCTTCGTCAAGCTCAGCTTCTGGACAATCCTGATGCAACAAAAACTCTTTAGGACAACATATGGATTTGGTAGACTGAACAATCATTATCGTCATCACCCTATGCTTAATTAGAAGAACCCATTTTTTTTTTCTGGTGTTAATGTAAGAAAATAGTTGGTTAGTGGTAGTATAATTAATTAAGTATGGAATAGTTTGTATTTTGGTTGGGGTTGTTCTAAATTACTAGAAAAAGGACAGAAGTGTTGTGTGCTATCTACCTATCTTATCAAGGATATTTTACTTTTGTTTCCATTTATATGTTAATTAGATTTTCATATTTTGCCTTTTTCATGTGGGGTTTGGTTCTTTAGGACATGGTGGATTCTGGGACTACATTGTACCTTCTTCTGCTCTTCTCTTAAACAATCAGTATCTTTTTATTTTATTTTATTATTTGCTTCTATATATTTCCTTTGTTTTTCTAAATTTCTTCTACTTTATAGTTGTAGTTCAAAATCACGTGATCAAAGTTGTATCCTATTGACTGTGTTTATTGTATCATGTGCTTAAAAAAAAAACAAGTGTTACTGTAATGTGCGAGGAGGTGATCATACATTTCAAATTTTAGAAAACAATAATTTGTAAAACAAGGAAAAATGAAAAATAAACTACAATAACTTAGTACATAATTTTGTTATTAATGTCCAAACAATAATTTGTAAAACAAGGAAAAATGAAAAATAAACTACAACAACTTAGTACATAATTTTGTTATTAATGTCGAAACACACAACTTAATAACTTAATAAATAATTTGTAAAACAAGGAGTATCTGTTTTTTCTTATTTTGAGTAATGACAGTTGTCCTAACGAGGCAGAATGAAACTTGTTTCAACTAGTATCATAAATAAATCCAAACCAGTTTCAAATTTCTTAGGAATGTGGCATAGAACTCAAGTGATGGTGAGAAAATTATAGAGACCCTTCACCCCTACGAATCTCGAAACATAATTGTCCTAAGTGAATCATCATCATAAACTCAGACTTGGAAAGTCAACTTTGATAATATTATTTTCAGAACACTATTCCATTTGATGATTACCCCCAAATTCTGATGCAAGGTTATGGACCTCTTTTCAATTTCTAATCATTGTTTCTCTATTGAAATAACCAAATTAAATGAATTTGACAATATAGTTTATGTTAGACTTGCGATGTAGCACATATATTTGCCTGTCCCTTAGAATAGCAAATCAGGGATTAATTAGGGAAAAATAGCCACACAAATTTTCGATTTTTTTGGGTCTAATTATAGAAATCAGTATTTACAAGCTTAAAACTACATAAATTATGAAAACCAATAATAATATGTTAACATACATTTTCTCTGTCAAAATAGAGCTATACAGAAAAACATTAGCTCTAAGTAGAAGACCATAATTTAAATACTGTGTCCAAATAGAACTTGAGACATGATCAGTGGAAATTTGTAAATCATAAATTCAGAGATGTGTTCAATTCCACAAACAATAGCCAAGCCAGCAAGGGCAATCGGTGGTTCTATAATTGTACATGTGAGGCTTCGTTAGAGGAAAGAGAAGTGTGATGAACCCAACCACACCGATCAAGAACGCTGCAGTCACCAAACCTGAGAGATGAAACCATGACCATCTTATTAGCTTATTCTTCTGCATTTACATTTCTCTAAACAACGTTGAAATTTATGTCTTACCTTTTCCTCGTACGTATGGCAAAGGCAATCCCATGTAATTGCAGAATATATGAGCAAACAAAGGAGCAGTAATATGTCCTGTAAATATATTAAGCAATGAAGGAAACATCATCAAAGGACAGTGTTTGAAGAGACTTTTAACATGTAATTATATAAATGTTACCAGTTCTGATGAAGAGAAACGATGCATATGAACCAAAAACGACTGTGTATCCAAGCTGAAGACCTGATCAATGGACAAGTGAAACTCGGGTGAGACGAGCAATATTATTGTGATTATGGAAGGAAACAGTTAAAGTAGGACAGGACATACCAACAACCAATGAAGCTTTGAGATAGCTGCGGTTATGTCTGATGTACATCTCCCTAAAATGGTTCAAGTGGGCTGCAAATAACATACAAAAGTCAAATTTTCATCTAAACTGTTCTTCAGAGTGAAAAAAAAAGAAACAAACCCAAGCTAAAGAGAATTGGACAGAGCAAGATGGCGCTGTAAATCCTAAATCCAGCACACAGAAGCAAAGGTATCATACAGGCTCTGAAAACCAGCTCCTCAGTTACTGGTGCCTGAACTCACAAGATTTAGCAAAGCCATGTCTTACGCAAATTTCATAAAGAATTCAAAGATAAGCTAAAAGAAAGGAGAACAAGACGAATACCACAATCAAATTACGCCAAAAGGAAACATCAGAAGCAGTAGTCAGTATAAAAGCAGGGGTTGTTTGGAAAAGGCTTTTGATGTAACTACAACATCCTCCACCATTTTCCTTCCATGATTCCATAAACAATAACAAATTCAAGACTAAAGGTCCCGCATATATAAGCGAGGTCAATAGAAGAGGATACACCACTCCTTGCCACTGTTCCATATCACACAACAAACAAAAAAACAGAAGATTTTTATTCTATAAACAATAAGCTACAAAGTAAACACATTGAGACAAATAATAACTTACCAGATGATCTCTTCTTATGCCATAAACTCCAAGTATAACAGAGACCTCCAAGCTTTTTATCTACCCAAAAATAGAAACAAGTTTCAGTGACTCTTGAACAACACGCATCATAATAGTCTTGATCAATCTTTCAGTAATATAACATTCTAAATGACAAATCATGTGAAATCTACAAGTAGTAAAGCATATTCAACTCGGAACAAAGTTGCAAAATACATCAAAATTTATCCACTTTTTGTTTTGAGTTTCATTAATTTGATATATCACTTATACTTGAAGCCAAATGTAGCAAGCTTGGAGCTAATTTGGTTACAGGTCAACGGAGAATTAACTTCAAATCGATAAATGCGACTCAGAGAAGCTTACCGGCAGAATAAAAGCTGTGAAGACGAGAGACGCGACGGTTGAAATGGCTGCGCAGATGAATCTCCGAATTATGAAGTTAGAGTATGAAGAAGCCGGCGGGAGGCGGAGAATCACGGTCGGAGCGTAAAGAATCAAAACGTAGAATAGTGCCATAGCGACACAGGCGGCTACCGCCACCGGCATCGAGATGCTCTCGCCATCTACGGCCATAATCAGACGGGATCAAGGAGCTCGCGGAAGCTCCGGTGAGAAATCACCACCGGTTAATTGTCGAAGTCACCGCTGGTTGAATCTTAGTCCGGCGGTTTTCTAGTCTTTATCCAATAACATCGCGCCACGTTTTCGAAAAAAAAAACATCGATTAATACTGGGCCGGTGAGACCCATTGGGCCTAATTATGATTATAAGGAAGGTTACTATGGTAATGTCATATAGGTGATATACGTCAACAAGCCAATTCCGAAGAATCCTAGTGGTTATATTTCGTCATAAAACTATACAGACTGACGAAAATACCCTCAGGCGCCTTCTTCTAAAGTTGTCTGTACACTTCACAATCAGGAAAAAGGGAAAATTCTCTGAAACGTCACGAACGTGAATTTGGGTTAAACTTTTCCCTCATTGATCCGACTTGAAACCCTAATTTCGAATCCTTTCACTGATTTCGAGATCTCGATTTAGGAAAATTCGAAGATGACGAGGGATTTCGCAGTTCCACCTGTGGTTTTCCCCTCCGGTGGATCTTCAGGCGGTGCTAATGTCCAGCAACGAAGATTCCCAGGGAATTCGTTTCAGCCGCCTCATCCCTCAACTTCCGCAATCCCTTTCATGTCATTCGACATGGGATCCGCAGCCGCGTCTTCCGCCACCCCAGCCGGACCATTCGGCGGCACAATTGCACCATCCTCATCGTTCGGAGGAGGTTTAGCTTCGTTCGAAGATGAGGAGCCTTTGCTTGACGAGCTCGGTATCCATCCAGATCAAATCTGGAAGAAGACTAGATCGATTCTCAATCCTTTCCGGATTAACCAAACCGTTCACAAGGATTCAGATCTATCCGGTCCGATCTTTCTATACCTAGCGCTTTGCCTATTTCAATTGCTCGCCGGTAAGATCCAATTCGGTGTTATACTTGGATGGATCGTCGTCTCCTCTATCTTCCTATACGTCGTCTTCAACATGCTTGCTGGTCGAAACGGGAATCTTAATCTCCATACGTGTACGAGCTTGGTTGGATACTGTTTGCTTCCGGTGGTGATTTTATCGGCGGTGTCATTATTCGTGCCGCAGGGTGCAGGGCCGGTTCGGTTTGTTCTAGCGGCGGTGTTCGTGTTGTGGTCCACTAGAGCCTGCTCTGCTTTGGTGGTATCACTCGCCGACGGTGGAGAAGAGCATCGTGGCTTGATCGCGTACGCTTGTTTCTTGATCTATACTCTATTCTCGCTTCTCGTTATATTTTGATTTCATCTGTTTATGCATTGTCGAGTATTGATAGTTGGTGAATCTTCCGATGCCGTTAGCAAAATAGCACTACAATCTTTAAGTGTTCTTTGATATGAAAGTTGATAGCAGCGACGTTGTAAAGGCTTTTTTTTTGATAAATTTAGAAAGGTGTTTAAGAAATTTGATTCAGTGTTTGTATCTGTCACTTGATTTTTCGAGGTTTTTACTAATACAATTCATCAATATATTTTTGCGCTTAGACAAGTTATTTTTTTACATTGTTACTTGATACTAGAGTTGTGAGGGTATCGGAATACTTGTTGGACTAATGGAGAACATATTGATGTATTGAGAAGAGCTTATATGCTTGTCATTTTTGTGTTGATTTTGCGATTTGCTTTTCCGGTATGAAGTTGTGAAGATGTGCATATGTCTTGACACTGTTAGAATTTGCTTAATATGATTCTAAGTAAGATATGAGTTGGTTTAGCATTTTGGCTGCCTGGAACTGAGGCATAGTGGAATGAAATATGATTAGTATCTAGCGTTAGCTCGGTATTGGTACAGGTATGTAGAGAGAAGTAGGGACTTGGGCTATTGGCTTCAGTTTAGTCTTCTACTGTCAATCCCAGAACTGCACCTACTTTTCCTGACAGTATAACTGTGTTACAACATTGAGCCTAGTCTCTTAGATGCAAGATTGCTTTTTAAATTGAAGATATCTTATTGACCGAGTCTAGTCTTACTCTTCCCCAGTTTTGCCATTCCGCAAAACCAGTGTTGCTAATATACAAGCAACACTCGGACCCAGGTAACTGTTTTTGCATGTTCCATCAGTTCCTCCAAAAAATTAAATTTTTCCAAAGGGAAATAATTTAACACAAAACAAATAGGGCAATGTAGACATAAATTAACCAGCGTCGCGTATGAACATGATACATGTGGTTATACTAAATGCATACCCATGTCTTGAGTACTTGAGGATGTATAATTTTGGTCCAAAGACTTGATTGGACCCGGATTTGTCAATGGAACAATATATAGACAAGATTCTCAGTTATGGTAAATCGAGGATCGAAGTTAGCAGATGAGTTAAAGTAATTAAATATAAAATCGAATGGAGGATCTATAAAACCCTCATAAAGTCACAAACTACATGATGTAACATAAATATAAATTTTCAAAAATAGCAAAAGATAAGTAAGACATGTCTCTCGTTAAGCTTTCTTACTCTCAATCCCTACATTTTCATCATAGAGAATCCCTCTAAACCAAACCATATCATGACTCCAAGCCCTTGATGTTGCCGGCACGGCACTTGATATTTCAGCAGCCGGTAACAGACAGTTTGCAAGTAAAACGCTGCCTGTCCTTGCCGGAAATCTCTGCCTATCAATCATGGCCTCCAGGTTAATCTCGAACAAATCATCTTCGCTTTCTTCTTCACTACTTCCCTCGCCATCGCGTTTAGGTTCGTTTGCTT
Organism: Cardamine flexuosa; assembly: GCA_963555745.1. Lineage (NCBI taxonomy): Eukaryota > Viridiplantae > Streptophyta > Magnoliopsida > Brassicales > Brassicaceae > Cardamine > Cardamine flexuosa. Next base: position 5,085,922 of record OY743217.1, read on the forward strand.
CTTGTTTCTCTTCTTCTTCAATCCCCCAGTTAACCAAACCAGCACGACGTGTCATGTTGATTTAGATTAGTTTCCGGTTTAAATTTGAGTATGTGGTTAATGCATATTATATAAAGGTGATTAGAAGAGAAGATGGGTTAGTAGAACGGTCCTCAACGAATGTTCAACTATCTTTGTTGGGAATTTTGGGGACTCTGATTAGGATTAAACATCTATGCTAATTGTTATCCTATGTTAATAAAATTTAACCCAAAGGAATGCTATGGAATTCAACAGTTTGGGTAAACTGTACATAGACTGGGTCAACGACATCATTGTCAAAAACTTAATGATAAAATTTGTTTTTTTGTTACTATAAAATGTTTTATGGAGAAGAAAGTACACCTAACACGAATCAAACAAAATGTTTCAGTTTTCTAATATTACGAACCTACCAAATATATACATGTAATTGTTTTCTAACTTGTCACATATTTCAGTTTTTCCAGGTCTAATTTTCTATTTACAAAATTAACGGATAACGTGGCTTAAGCAGATTCACATGTGAGTCCTACTACAGTGGTCTAACACAAACAAACAAACAAGAAACGACCAAACTTGTAAAGTTGCAACAAGTAAAAGTAAAACCTAACAAAATCTAACCCTCCAGACTAATTAGACCAACCTCTTCTATCACTTGCAGCGACCTCTTTCTTTCTCTGCTCCCTCTCTATTGGCAATGCCTACTGGATCCACAGATCCCGCCAGGTCTCCTTCCTCAGGTTTGTTTCATCTTTTTCACTCTTCCATTTAATATTAGCCTTTGGATTCCGAAATTTCTCTTCTTTTTGCAACAAAGTATCTTGAAAAACAATTCAAGAAATGGCTCATGTGGTTGACCCCAAAAAAAAAAGAAAAAGAAATGGCTCATGTGAAAATGAAATGATTATTAGATTGTTGAAATTTAGATTATGCATTTAATGATGGCTTTCAAATCTCTTAATTTCTCTCTGTAAATTTCGTTTCATCACCAAGACAAAAAAACAAAAAAATTCACTTCAGATTCATATTCTCAATCAAATCAACCCTTCCTATTTTGTGGAATTTGATTGGATTTTTAGTTAAATAGTTTTCATCAACAAGTAGAAACATGTTACAAAACGTTCATGATTTTTGCTTGTTATTTTACCCAGAGACCTCAGTTTTATGTTCCAAGAATATTTGTTTGATAAGTGCTCATGAGTCACTTTCTTGCCTTTGAAGATTTCATTTTAGAGACAAGAGTACAATATTTATGTTTGTCTGAATCTGATTACAGGTGTTCCTCAAAAGTTGGTGTTAGTGTTCTTTGTATGTATAGCTGCATCAACTTATAAAGCAATCCAACCTCCACCTCCAAAGATATGTGGTTCTCCTGATGGACCATCCATAACAGCACCAAGAATCAAACTAAGAGATGGAAGACATTTAGCATATAAAGAACATGGAGTTCCTAAAGATGAAGCTAACCACAAAATCGTCTTTGTACATGGTTCTGATAGTTGCAGACACGATAACGCTTTCGCAGCTCTACTCTCACCGGTACTTTCTTTTTCATCCTATTAAACTCACTAGTTCTTGTTCTTAATTACCATTAAGTTTTAAAGATGTAATCTTTTGATATCATAGGAGTTAAAAGATGGACTAGGTGTGTATATGGTTTCATTTGATAGACCTGGTTATGGAGAGAGTGATCCAAACCCAAACCGTACTCCCAAAAGCTTGGCTTTAGACATTGAAGAGCTTGCTGATCATTTGAGTCTTGGAACTAAGTTCTATCTCATTGGTTACTCGATGGGAGGACAAGCTTCATGGGCTTGTCTCAAATACATTCCTCATAGGTATCAAATCATAAAAATGCAATTTTTTATGATTGCATTAGTTATTGAGAGTGTGAATATTGTTCTCTGTTTGTGATTCTTTTAGGTTGGCTGGAGTAACGCTTGTAGCTCCAGTAGTGAACTATTGGTGGAAGAATTTTCCATCAGACATGTCAAAAGAAGCTTATTACCTACAAGCGAAGAATGATCAATGGGCGGTTCGTGTTGCACATTATGCTCCTTGGCTTATTCATTGGTGGAACTCTCAGAAGTGGTTTCTTGGTTCAAGTGTTGTGTCTCGTAATCTTGGTATGTTGTCTAAATCAGACAAAGAGATGATGTTGAAGCTTGGTGCTGCTCGAAGGCAACATGAGGTATCACTTCTTGTTGTTCTTCTTCTTCTAATTCACATATTTGTATTGATCAAAGTACAATGCTTTGTGTAGGCACAAGTAAGGCAACAAGGAACACATGAGACACTGAACCGTGACATGATTGTTGGATTTGGAACTTGGGAGTTTGATCCAATGGAATTGGAGAATCTATTCCCTAACAATGAAGGGTCAGTGCATTTGTGGCAAGGAGATGATGATGCGCTTGTCCCTGTGACTCTACAACGTTACATTGTGAAGAAGCTGCCATGGATTCATTACCATGAGATTCCTGGAGGAGGGCATTTGTTCCCACTCGCTCCAGGTATGGTTAATAACATCGTTAAGACTCTCTTAACCAACGATGAAGTACTCAAGAATTAAACTAAGAGTACTTTGGTTTTAGTGACATGATTGTTATAGATATGATACTTTTGAATTTCTTTTAGAGATCTTTTGTTTACTGATACATTTTGCGGTTGTTTTGGTAACTAAGAGTGTGAGTGTTTTTTAATTAGTAGCAATGTAAAACTTTTTTCTGCATTCATTACAAAAAGTTTGGTTGTTAAAGATACATTCTTTAAAATTTGATCATATAATTCTTAAAAAGTAAATTTCAGTTTCAGTTTCTTAGTATTTGAAAAGCCAACTTGTAATGCAAGGAATAATTATCTTGATTTAAAACTAAACCGAAACCCAAAAATTAACTAGGAGTGGATGTGTGAATCTCACAAGATCTGAATTTGGGTTTTAGATGAACGTTGAGGAAGATAAGTAAGACGATCCATGAGTCGTAGTTTCTTGCTATCATCAGCATCAAGTTGCACTTTCATCACCTGAAGAAAGTACATTTGGCTCAAAAAGCAATCGACTTGTCTAAATTCTCCACCTCTTCCTCTAAACCCATATATCTACAGCACCGTCACTTCAGTTGGATCAATGCAAACTCCCTCGTTACCTACACAGTGCAAGCCCTGGAGCAAGAATCACAAATACAGATCGAGTTTAAGATATTGTATCTGCTTAATAAGTTTACATTGAGAGATTAGATGATAGAGACCTTGAGAACCAAAGGTTGTAGCCTTGGAGTTTTATTGAGGAGATGAGAAAGCAATTCCCAACCTTTTCTTGTATAACACTCAAAAGAAAGCTTAACAAGGTTGCAAAATAAAGGTAAGCTGCTCATGCCGTTTATATACAGAATCTGAAAACATACATGAATACAACAAACTAGTGGATCATGATCAGATCCAGAAAATGATACTAAATTAAGACAAGGAAGCTAGCAGACAAAGAGACATGCATGTACGTACCTTAACACAAGCAGAAGACAAGGAAGAGGTTTTTAACCTTGCACATCCACTTAAAGATTGTAAGTGGGTAAGCAAAACTATCATATATATTCTTCCATTCCACAGAAACATCTAGTTTGGCTTCGACAAGGGAATCCCATAAAAAGCCACTTCGAGTAACAGGAGCGAGACCAGAGTAGTCGAAGTAAACAAGACGTGGTGTGTCGAAACTCAAGATGCGAGTGAAGCTAATACTGCTGTCGTAGTGAACTGTGAGTCTCTTGAGGGTTTTGTGGTCTAAAGAAAAAAACGTGAGTTTATATGAGCCAATATTTTTGTGACAGTAATGTCACCGTAATGTAACGATAGTTCCTCAAATATTGGACAATGAGGAAGCATCAGTAAACACATGTATTCGCCTGCATTCCATATTGCATGGAGAAAGAGGCTCTTTAGCACTGGAAGAGATATTTCTGTCGGAAAACTTATTTCAAAACGACGAAAGTCTATATCCATTCCTAACGTTAGACTAATAAGCGTCTTGTTTGCTAAGACAATAGTAGGAATACGCCTTGCCTCACAAGGCAAACTCGTTTTTAAACGAAGATCAAGATCCACGACACCTCGATCAAAGCCCTTGCGTATCCATTGGTCAATAGGACCATGATCTTGACATTTTAGTGAGAGTTTCTTTATAGGTTTGTTGCTATCGCAAAGTGTTTTATCCACGAAATCTCTGAAGCTCTGGTGAACAATATCTTTCCTTTCTCTTTTACCCTCCTCCTCCTCGGGATAAACTAAATCTGAGTCGTCTAAATATTGAAAAGATGATTCATCAATGGAAACAGATACTTCCACCTCTTGGAAAGTATACATGTAGAAGCAGCTCTTTTAGTGGGAAGAAAAGACAAGATCTGAGCAAGCGTCTCATCTGGAAGAGAGCTGATTGTATCTCTAGACCCATATTTCACCTTTTTGGAATCCATAGATCCAAGCCCTAGTTAGCCACTAGTCAAAATTTAAACAGTATAGTAACCATAACTCAGATTTTCTTTCCGTGTTAAACAGCAATTAGGGTTTCTAAACTCTCAAATATATCGGCGGACCGAGTTTTAATCGCACCACAAATACATTCTCCTTGTAGTTCAATCTCTCTTAGAACTTAGAAGTAATGTATTCTCCAAAGGCTGATTCCGAACTTATATAAATTAAAGTTTAGACCAAACTTAGAAATTATCAACAACAAAAAATGCATATATCCGTTACGAAAAGTCTAGCAGAATCACATCTTGCCTTTGCCTCTATGCATTGCTTAATTATATTTCTAAACTAATACATTAATATATAAAACAAAACCACATTATTATCAATTCCGACCTTAGCTCAGTTGGTAGAGCGGAAGACTGTAGTAGTTGCTGTAATCTTTAGGTCGCTGGTTCGATTCCGGCAGGTCGGATTTTTTATGTTTTAAGATTTTTGCTATCATACATGTTTTTAAACATTTCTAAATGGATAATCCTTTTTCGTAAAGTGCACTGGCAAGTGGTTGGACCCATTTTTTTCCCCCTTGTCAAGTATAATATTTAATTTTCGGATGTCAATTTCAAATTGTTTTCCTTAGTATTTGTTTTCCACCTGGTAACATTTTTTTTTTACATATATGTTTATGCAAAACATGAATAACCGTATTTACTTAAAAGAAAAGATAATAATGTACTCAAAATTTTGTTCAGTGTATTATTTTCAAAAATCTCTCCCACAAAAATCATGATACACATTCAGTTTTCACGTTATGATATGCTTAAAAAAATGAAGAATCCAGTTTAGTTTTGACGTAAAAAACAATTTGTGTAGCTAAAGTAACACGTGTCCAGCCGAAGAGAAGACACTCCAAGAAACATAAGAAAGACACGTGCAGAACACGTGTCAGACGCAGCCGCACCGATTCTTTCCCTCTGATCTTGGGCCTGGACCTGGACCTCTCTTACTTCGCGTCTCATTGGTCGAAGCTAACTTTGTACAAAAATTGTTGACCTTCACGCCTCCCTTCATGGGTCCCACGTGTCACACCTTCTCACGGTGAACATAAATACATCTTTTACCGCCTAGCTCTTCACCATTTATCTGTGTCTCCCAAAACTTTCAGTTAAAATTCTCCGGCGGCTTTTGAAACTATGTGAAGGAGAATCTCTAGAACTAGAAGCAATATTTTCAGTTTCCCGGCGGTGGAGGAACGCAGAGCCACCGGTTTCAGAGACACAGATTTACTTTTCAGGTTCTCTCTTTCTTGTATTATTTATTTTTCAAGATCTCAAAATTTTTATATATCTTGAATTAGAAGACTGTTTTATAGATGAATTTATTTATTTGTTTAATATAGCTAAGTTAAGCTAGGACCCTTTTATTTAAACAGGTTAATTTATGTATTCGCTTTCAGTTCCTTCTATGTGTATCAGATTAATTTTTATGGTACAAAGTACTCATCACCTTGTAATTGACGGATTTAAGGAAGACCAAAGCTAATAATTATTATAATTTTGTGTTTTTGAGATTAAGCTCAAAATTATATTTTGTGTCACCCGAATACGGTTCTCAAAAACGGATAGCGTTTAAAGAATAATTAAAGAAGACAAAACCATGAGTTGATAACTTCACTTTAGGGGAAAAACGAGTGGGGTATGATATTTTCCTTTTTTGGAAACGGAAAGTTTATTGGAATGAGTAATTATTAGTTTGTTTATTGCTAAATTTGGTATCGGTTGTCGCTGTCACGATGTGGACCGTTCTTCTTTATTTTCACGTGGACCGACTTAAAATACCTTTTTATTTAAATAATGATCTGTAAATAACTAAATACCATTACTATTATCAAAAACAAAAATCTCGTTTTCCTTGTAATTTAGATTTAGTTCGTTGATTTAATTTGAGCATTAACTATAGTTTCATTGTCTTTTTATAAGTGAGATTCAGTGAATATGGACAAGTTAGTATATATGATTTTTGGTCAAAGTAAAAATTGAATACGATGTCTTGAACTTATAAGAGACAAAAAAATGGTTATTGAATACGATGTCTTGAACTTATAAGAGACAAAAAAAAATGGTTATTGTCGTCTTGGTAAAATCTTTATATGTTTGATGTTTCAGTATTATCCGAATAAACTAAGTGGTTATGGTTGTGTATATATGCAGCTGGTAAATGGTAGTTAGAGAAACAGAGATGATGTCAGAGCGAGAAGTGGAATCGTCGACGGCACAGCCGAGGCAAACCGGAGGAGGAGGAGGAGAGAATCATCCGTTTTCTTCATTGGGAAGACAAGCCTCCATTTACTCATTGACCCTCGACGAGTTCCAACACGCTCTTTGTGAGAACGGCAAGAACTTTGGGTCGATGAACATGGACGAGTTTCTCGTCTCTATTTGGAACGCAGAGGAGAATAACAACAATCAGCAAGCAGCAGCAACAACAGCTTCACATCCTCTTCCGCCTAATCACAATGCTTTCAACAACAACAACAACAATGGTGGTGGTGAGAGTGGTGTTGGTGTCTTTGGTGGTGGTTCTACTGGAAACGAAGGTGTTAATAGTAAGAAAGGGATAGCGAGGCAGCCGAGTCTTCCACGACAAGGCTCCTTGACACTTCCAGCTCCACTTTGTAGGAAGACTGTTGATGAAGTTTGGTCTGAGATACATAAAGGTAGTGGTAGTGGTGGTGGTGGAGATAGTAATGGACGAAGTAGTAGTAGTAATGGTCAGAACAATGCTCATAACGGCGGTGAGAGTGCGGCTAGACAACCTACTTTTGGGGAAATGACACTTGAGGATTTCTTGGTGAAGGCTGGTGTGGTCAGAGAACATCCAACTAACCCTAAACCTAATCCAAACCCAAACCCAAGTCAAAACCAGTCTAGTGTTATACCAGTAGCTGCGCAGCAACAACTTTATGGTGTGTTTCAAGGAGCTGGTGATCCTACTTTCCCGGGTCAGCCCATGGGTGTAGGAGACCCATCTGGTTATGGTAAAAGGACAGGAGGAGGAGTAGGAGGAGGGTATCAACAGGCTGCACCGGTTCAAGCAGGTGTTTGTTATGGTGGTGGTGGTGGTGGGTTTGGAGCAGGTGGACAGCAAATGGGGATGGTGGGACCGTTAAGCCCGGTTTCGTCAGATGGGTTAGGACATGGACAAGTGGATAACATAGGAGGTCAGTATGGAGTGGATATGGGAGCGTTAAGAGGAAGGAAGAGAGTAGTGGATGGTCCAGTGGAGAAAGTAGTGGAGAGAAGACAGAGGAGGATGATCAAGAACCGTGAGTCTGCTGCGAGGTCTAGAGCAAGAAAACAGGTAAATTTAAGACAAGTTTTTATCATTCATTTGATAACTATGAATGCTCCTTATTGTAGAAAAAAGCTAATGTTTGTTGTTGTGTTTTGAGAAGGCATATACAGTGGAATTGGAAGCAGAACTGAACCAGTTGAAAGAAGAGAATGCACAGCTAAAACATGCATTGGTAAATATTTGGTTTAAGACTTTTTATTACTTTTGTGAAAAAAAGGATTGTGACAATTAGCCTTTTTCTTTCTTTTCATCAGGCGGAGTTGGAGAGGAAGAGGAAGCAACAGGTAAAAAAAAAAGCTATGAGTTATGCATTTCTAAGATCCTAATGTGTTGTGTGGTTAGAAGGAAACTATAATGATAGTTGTTTTGTTATGGTTGCAGTATTTTGAGAGTTTGAAGACAAGGGCACAACCAAAACTGCCAAAGTCAAGCGGGAGGTTACGGACATTGATGAGGAACCCTAGTTGCCCACTCTAAAACAAACAGTAGGAAAGATAAAGAAGCTGGAGACAGGACAGATGAAAATGATGATTTCTATGTTTTATCTAAAGGAATGAGATATATAATCTTTACTTTTGATGTTTTTTCTATGCCAATCTTTTTTACTTAAAAAGAGTTTAAGTTGGAATGACACAATAAGCAAGACAACAACTTATTTAACAAGATAGATTCCTTAATTAAAGCTAAACATAGATCAAGACTCGATCAGTTTTTTTTTTCAGTCGCTACATTAAAGTGCTAAGTTGTTTTTACCTTCAGTCACAAGAAGTCATGGTTTTTGAGAGAAACAGAGATAGAAGAACAAACAAAGAAGAGGTGAAAGTGAGAGTGTCGTCCTCTTCAGTTTGTGTTCGCTTCTCTTGAGTTATTTACGTCCTTCACTTCTTCTTTTACCTGCAACAACAGACAAGAACAAGATAAGCAAGTATGAGTTTGTGTGATTGAAAGATAGGCCTACTACTTAAAAATACTGTTAAGATAAAAGTGAAAGAATTCGTTTGCAAGTGTTCTTGATGTCATCTGCTGATTCCAAGAGAGACTTAATCTGTAGTTGGACACCGACATTGCCAGGGATTGTTACTTTTTCATCTTCGACATGTCCATAATAGAGCTGAGATTGGCTTCTGTGTGAACAGTCTTCGCATGAACGAATGTCCTGTAGAAACAAAACCAATCGTTCAATTTCTTGTTTCCTCTCCAAAACTCAATACTTTTCTATTCTCACATTCTTTTCTAAGGAACACAAATAGAAAGATTCAAACACACAGTCATATGTTAGACTCTAAACCCTAGAAATTTCCAGCTCCGTACAATCGAATCCAAAGCTTAGGTTTTTGATTAAACTAAAGGAAGTGTAAAAGATCAGAAATTACTTACTCTCCAGGGCAGTGGAAGTGAATCTCCTTTGTGTTTTCGCACTTCCTGACGAATTTGCCTCTCTGGATTCGAAACTTGGTTTCGCAGTGACTTCTTTCAACCTTCTTGGTGGAGCAAATGCCTTTGGTGGCGGCGGCGAGATCTATGAGCTGTTGATAGGTGGAAACATTGACGGCGTCGGCTGAGGCGGGTGGTGGTGATGAATCGATTTCCCAGAACCAACCCATAGCGTAAATGCTTGATGTGATGATGAGATTTTTGTTTTTTAAGAGAGTGAGAATGTTGCTCAAGAAATGAAGAAGACTCATCTGTCTCCGATGTGTTGGTTAAAAGTTTATATAGTGGCGCCTAACCCAACCAGACGCGTTGGTTTATTAAACTAACTATAGTTACTTTAACCACACTTCCTTATCTACCAATTTACTTTTACAGTGGATTTTTTAAAGATACAAAAATGTTTAATACTTGGCCAGTTTAATTTGATGTCGAAATTCTCATTTTTATTTTTTGTACGTTTAAAATAAATGATCTATCATAGCCCACAAAAGTTCAATACAAACCAATAAATATATATTTGAAATGTCTCTCGACTATATATTCAAAACGATATTTTTTTTAACTTTATCAGAAGTAATCATTAAATGATCAAGTACAAACTAAAATGTCCCAAAGTATACAGAGATTTTTACTTTTTTTTTCTTACTTATAAATGATAATTTGTATAGAACAAGGAAAATAAAAAGTGAGTGTTTATCTGCAAAGCAAATTTATCGACTGTGGTAGAGTTAGTCTCGGTAAAACCCAAATGTCGTAGTGTTTATATTAGTGCAGAAGTTTTGGTTTTTGTCATAAATGACTCACCACATCCACACTCTCCTGTTGAGTTTGGATTGATGAACACAAACTCTGACCTGTTCCACAACATAGAATTCAAGTGGATGTTAGCGCAAACACAGAGAGCTGAAAGGGTCAAGATTGGCACGTGAAAGGGAGCACACATTAACCTGAGTTTGTCGTCTACAAAATCCATTTTTGTACCGATCACATGCACTAGAGCCTTAGCACCCACAAGGATGCTTACACCTTTCTCCTCAACCACCTCATCAAATTTCCCTTTCTCTTCTGCAAAACAAATAGCATCATAGGACTAAAGGCAACGACTTGTTTAATCAATCGCTTCCATTACATACATCTTTAGACTCTTAATGACTTAAATCAAAATATGAATTGCCTCTTCCATCTTATATCATCTAAGAACTAAAGGCAACCGTTAAAACCGGTACAAGAATATATGGAGAGAAAAGGGAAATTTACGGGCGTAATTGAGGACATAAGTGAGTCCACTGCATCCTCTGTCTTTAACATCTAGACGAAGGAAAGATTTGTGTCGGTACTGCAGAAGATGGAGAATCCTCGAAGCCGCCGTGTCAGTCAAAGTTAAAACCTGCTTTCTCATCGCCGGCCAGGAATCCACAAGCTTTGATAGGAGGAAGATGTCCAAAACAAATTTGTTAAAACTTAAAAAAATACAAAGTCTCATTATAATTTGGTGAACGAATCAAAAGTTCAAGAATATTTAGGCCTGGTAAGCCCGATGACTCGGATTGGAATTGAATTAGTATTTCTATATACGGATTGTTTAAACCCACTGATGAAAAGTGCATATCATTTTTTTTTACTATTGATATAACAATGGTGACGATTTCATAAAATAAAAATCAACCAGCCAATAGTGATTGTTAATTAGAGAAGCTCACAGGTTCAACTTGAACACAAACATAAGTACCATCACGCCTTGCACTACACTACAAAGCAGCTTCTTCTTGATTTTATTTTGTCATGTGTTACATTGTCTTCTCATAAATTGTAAATAAATATCTCAATTCTCATTTACATTAAAAAAATAATAATAATATATTCACTTTCTTCTTCTTCCTTTTTCTTTTATTTTTGGCTTTGGGTGATATAATAAGAGGAAAATGATATATAATTGTTGGGTTTTTGTGAGAAAGAGATATTTAGGGAGAAAACACCAAAAACCCTCCGTTTCGAGGTTTCCATTGCTTGAGCTCATTCTTCAATTCACTTCTTCTCCTACCTCCAACACCTCTTCTGCTACACACTCAGGTTTCTCTTCCCTCACTACTCTCCTGCTTCATTTTCCAATTTCGTTCTATTTCTATTCAGTATTCACTCTTGAGTTTCTTTGCCGTTTTACCCAAAAAAATCGAAGCTTTTTATCGTCTTTTCTCTCGTCTTAACTTTGTTTTCCTGTAATACTGCAAACTTTCACAATACCCATCTTCAATTTCGTTAATCCCTAATGACACTGCTCCCAATTGAAAATTTCTCCTCTTTCAAACTTTTGTTTTTATTTACGAGCTTTGATGACCTTTATCTGAGGATTTGATGTCTACTACTGTGTTTGGAGCAAATTTTTATGTTACTTTAGTAATGCAGATCACAACTTTTGTTTCTCGTTGGTATTGTAAATGTTACAATTGTGTTTATAGTCTCTTGTTTGATTCCTATTAGCTAGATTTCCAATTTGTCCTTTGTGATTGACTCCTAATTGAGAGCTTTGTTTTGACTTTTTAGCCTTTTCATGAACAGGTCTTGTTAGGGACATAAACCACTGGATTTGGTTTATAAAGTTTGTAACTTTCTACAGTGTTTGCTCTCATGGCGACTTACGTTTCACCGTGTTTTACACCTTCTGATTCTCGTCTCCTCACTGTCCTTAGAAAGAATGTATCACCAGAGAATCATTTAGGCAGGGTACACTCCTTTAGGGTGATTGAGACTAAGAAAAACCGAGTTCTTGTTACTACTGCTCAGAAATCTGAACCTTCGCCCATTAGAAACTCTCCACGGCATTTCCAAAGCCAAGCTCAAGATCCTTTCTTGAACCTTCACCCTGAAATATCAATGCTTAGAGGTGAAGGCACCAATACAATAGTCAATCCAAGAAAAGAAACGTCTACAGGACCAGTCATCGAAGATTTCGAAGAGCCATCTGCTCCTAGCAATTACAATGAGGCGAGGATTAAAGTTATTGGTGTGGGAGGTGGTGGATCAAACGCTGTGAACCGTATGATAGAGAGTGAGATGTCAGGAGTGGAGTTTTGGATTGTGAATACTGATATTCAAGCTATGAGAATGTCTCCTGTTTTCCCAGAGAATAGGTTACAGATTGGTAAGGAGTTGACTAGAGGTTTAGGTGCTGGTGGAAATCCAGAGATTGGTATGAATGCTGCTAGAGAGAGTAAAGAAGTTATTGAAGAAGCTCTTTATGGCTCAGATATGGTCTTTGTCACTGTATGTCTTCAAAATCTTTTGATTATTATAATATTCAATGTCACTTGCTTAAGCATTGCTTCTCACATGTCTTTGTCGTTTTATAGGCTGGAATGGGAGGTGGGACTGGGACTGGAGCAGCTCCTGTAATTGCAGGAATTGCCAAGGCTATGGGTATATTGACTGTTGGCATTGCTACAACGCCTTTCTCGTTTGAAGGTAGAAGAAGAACTGTCCAAGCTCAAGAAGGGCTTGCTTCTCTTAGAGACAATGTTGACACGCTCATTGTGATTCCAAATGATAAGTTACTTACAGCTGTCTCTCAGTCTACTCCGGTAACAGAAGCGTTTAATCTTGCTGATGATATACTTCGTCAAGGTGTTCGTGGGATATCAGATATCATTACGGTATAGCTTTTTTTTAATAGCCTTTCTGTGATCATTTTCTTATGTATGGAAAATGATTTGTTAGCTTTGTGTTTGTAGATTCCTGGATTGGTGAATGTGGATTTTGCTGATGTGAGAGCTATAATGGCGAATGCGGGTTCTTCATTGATGGGAATAGGAACTGCAACAGGTAAGCTTTGAATGGTTGTTGATAAGCTCCTTTGGCTGCATAATGGTTTTGTTTTGTTCTGCATCATACTGATTCCTTGATGCAATTGGTGATCAAGCAGGAAAGAGTCGAGCAAGAGATGCTGCACTAAACGCGATCCAATCACCTTTGTTAGATATTGGCATTGAGAGAGCCACTGGAATCGTTTGGAACATTACTGGTGGAAGTGACTTGACACTATTTGAGGTCTTTGCCTCTCACCATTGACATCTGATTATGCTTCATGGCCATCCTAACAGTCTCTATACACTTTGGTGCCTCTCGTGTAGGTAAATGCTGCTGCGGAAGTTATATATGATCTTGTCGATCCAACTGCAAATCTCATATTCGGAGCTGTTGTGGATCCATCTCTCACCGGTCAAGTATATGTTCTTTTGATTCATCTTCTACTAACATATATGACCTCTAGAGATTATATAATATTGATGTTTTGGATTGTTTTCATATTTTGTGTGTAAAAAAAGGTAAGCATAACGCTGATAGCTACGGGATTCAAACGACAAGAAGAGGCAGAAGGACGTGTGGTTCAGATGGCACAAGCGGATTCTGCCTCGGTTGGAGCTACGAGAAGACCTTCTTCGTCCTCCTTTAGAGAAGGTGGTTCAGTAGAAATCCCAGAGTTCTTGAAGAAAAAAGGTAGCTCTCGCTATCCCCGAGTCTAAGGCCTGATCCTATGCACGCTGCAGCCAATAAGAAACGTGAGTTTGTGTACCGCGGATACAGCAAAGATGTTTTGATGTATGATCAAGAATCGTGTGTGTGTGTATATGCGTCTGCCTTTGGTGGTGTTCTTGAATTAATAGGTTGTTTTAGAAATGTTTTCTTTTATGATTTGGTTGTCTTCTTTAACAGAAAAAAAATAAAAACATAAACGTACTTATAAATTATGCGAGTTTTAGCACAAAGTTGTGTTTTCAATCCACACAAACTCATCTTTCAAATGAAATGAATTTTGTATTCAGTTTTCTTCTTTCTTCCATTGTGGTGAAATTCTGTTTTGGAAATTATAAAAAACCAAACTTTATCTCATATTATTCAAAAATAAAATGTGTTAATAGATTGCTTTGGTATAAAAAAAAGATAAGTCTCACCGGCTAAAAAATAACCAAAAATCCAAAAACCAAATAAAAAATCTTAAGAAAAAAACAAAAAATTATAATCTAAAAACCATTTAAATTTTCCATGCCAGGATACAAATTAGAGCGCAACACTCTAGCATGAAACTGATTTTGTTCCCTATATCTACTACTCTACTATGAGTAGTTCTAATCAAGTCCGAAACACAAGAAAAACTAGTACGAGCTGTACCAATCAGGTCCGAAACAGAAACAGGAGAAAAGCCATAAGCTACAAGAGCCACAGCACTAGTGGTCAACAAAACCTTTGGGTTACGCAAATCGATTCCTTTCAAAAATTCGGATATCCCGAAGCTTGACACGTCATCATCTAGATACTGAAATCCATATGTCCTGATTCCCGAACTTCCAAGTGGGAACAAATTTTCAACGAAAGGAGATATAACACAAATGTTTCTCTCGATGATACCAACTTGGTTTGTCTTTGGACAATATTCGAACAATCTATTCTCATTGTCATGGAAGAAAACATTCCCTTGCTTAGAAACCGTCACTGGCTTGCACCACAATCTCAACTGCAACATGTCAGTGTAAAGATCTCTATAGAATAATAAAGGTATGGTGTATCTCTTGCTCCATGTTTCTTCCTCCATGCTCCATATACATAGCTCCCAATGATGAGTCGTAGTACTGACTGTGCTTATAGCTAGACGGTCTTCAAGGTTCACTATCTGGCCTATCGGCGCATATGAAGGCGGTAACCGAACATCACAAAACTGTTCTGTGTGAAGATCCAAAGCTAGTATCTTGCAACGAGGAAAGTGTTGTAACCAGTAGATGAATCCATTCACACATGCAGATTTCTTTCTAGCTTCCATATTATAAGGAGGTAGACTCGGTATTTCCCGCCATTCTCCAATGTTAATATCAAGAATCTCATATTGCATAGTATCAAAGAACATCCTCACTACTTTATAGCTTCCATTAACTATGTCCTTACCAAATCCCATCGCCCAATATCCTGGGAAAATATCCCCCCAAGTGTTGTTTAGTACTATTTGGTCATTATAGCTGTTAGTTGGGCCGGAAGGGAATCTAAGGAACTCTCCGGTGGAAGGGTTTAAAACGTTGACGTAGCCTGGTACGGGCATGCATACTAGACCGTTACATGTTAGAGAGGGTCGTGTGGCTGCTTCATGGTAGTGTAAATAGAAAAGCTCGACCTCTTTTTCATCTTTCACTGGACGACGTACTGGTATGGATGTCTGTTTGTCTACGGCCGCCATGATTTGTGGGTTCTTCTGAAGAATTTTCATAATCATACGCCTCCTCTCCGCGAACCTCCTCGACTCCAGTGTTGATCTCCATTGTTTTGATATGGTTTTGAATTTGATGATGGATTTCAACGGTAGTCGAAGGAAGATTTCTTCCTGTAGATCGCGAACTAGGTAGGTCATCGTATTAGGGTTTTCTTCTTCTTCTTCCATCTCTTTTTTATTTCCTTACTTCAACGACAATAAAAAAACAATGTTAACTTATAAATATATATATTCTTTTGATAAATATAAATATATTTTTTTGAGATAATTTCCAACCTAATTATCAACTTTTATTTGTTCCCAAAAAAAGTTTCCATGATTATCATTTATCAACCTAATTACCAACTCTACAAATCTCTCTTTTTTTTTTTTTTTTGTAACAATTATATTTTGGAGATCCATACTTCAAAGTAAGCTTGGTTTTGAGTAATTTTGGCATTGTTGAATCATATGAGATGTATGATGCTTGGAAACTTTTCTTAATCAAGTTATAAAGAACCCAACTTGGTTTCCATTTCATAGTTATTGAAAGCATGGCTACACTTAATGAAATGTTACTCCTTCACTTGCAAGGCTTTTTAATCTATGGAACAGAAACAATATTTACTGTTTTCCAAATTAGTTTATAAAGAAACCAACTCGGTATAAACAAAAAGTCTCACAGGCTAAAAAAAAACCAAATAAAAAATCTAAAAATCAAAATATATAATCTAAAAACCATTTAAAACCCTCAAAACATTCATGCAAGGATATAAATTAGAGCACAAAACTTTAGCATCAGACTGATTGTGTTCCCTACATCTACTGCTCTACATGAGCAGTACCAATCAGGTCCGAAACAGAAAGAGGAGAAAAGCCAAAAGCTACAAGAGCCACAGCACTAGTCGTAAACCTTTTGGGTTCGGCAAATCGATTTGTTTCAAAAAAATTGGATATCACGGAGCTTGACACGTCATCTAGATACTGAAATCCATATGTCCTATAATTTTCGGAATAGAACCCGAACTTCGAAGCGGGAACAAGTTTTCAACGAAAGGAGATATAACACAAATGTTTGTCTCGATGATACGAAGTTGGTCCGGCTCTGGATAATATTTGCACAATCTGTTCTCACTGTCATGTAAGAAAAGATCACCTTGCTTAGAAACCGCCACAGGCCTGCTCCAAAATTTCATCAACTGCAACTCAGTGTCAAGAGTTCGAGTTATAGACAATAAACGTATGGTGTATGTCTTGTTCCATGTTTCTTCCTGTGGCTCCTCCATGCTCCATATACATAGATCCCAATGATGAGTAGCAGTGACTGTGCTTATAGCTAGACGGTCTTCAAGGTTCACTATCTGGTCTACCAGCGAGTGTGAAGGCGGTAACCGAACATCACGAAACTGTTCCGTGTGAAGATCCAAAGCAATGAGGTAAGTATTGTAACCAGTAGATGGATCCATTCACACATGCAGATCTCTTTCTAGCTTCCTCATAATAAGAAGGCGGACTCGGCAGTTTCCGCCATTCTCCAATGTTAATATCAAGAATCTCATATTGTTTAGAATCAAAGCATATTCTCACTACTTTATAGCTTCCATTAACTATGTCCTTACCAAATCCTATCGCCCAATATCCTGGGAAAATATCCCACCAAGTGTCGCATACTAGTTGGTGACAAAATCTAAGGACGTCATTGGTTTGAACTGGATTTGATTTGGAATTAGGAAACTAAGGAATTCTCTGGTGGAAGGGTTCAGAACGTTGACGTAGCCTGGTATGGGAATGCAAACTAGACAGTCACATGTTAGAGAGGGTCGTGCGGCTGCTTTATGGTAGTGTAAATAGAAAAGCTCGACCTCTTTTTCATCTTCTAGTGGACGTGGTTTCGTCTGTTTGCCTACGGCTACCATGATTTGTGGCTTCTTTTGACGATTGTTCATAATCATACGCCTTCTCTCCGCGAACCTCATTGACTCCAGTGTTGATCTCCATTGTTT
The DNA here is from genome assembly GCA_963555745.1 of Cardamine flexuosa. Lineage (NCBI taxonomy): Eukaryota > Viridiplantae > Streptophyta > Magnoliopsida > Brassicales > Brassicaceae > Cardamine > Cardamine flexuosa. The sequence goes on from OY743217.1 coordinate 5,103,424, forward strand.
TGAGATGGTTTTGAACTTGATGATCGATTTCAAAGGCAGTTGAAGGAAGATTTCTTCCAGTAGATCGGGAACTAGGTAGGTTATCCGATTAGGGTTTTCTTCTTCGTCTTCTTTCATCTCTTTTTTTTTTCCTTTACTTCAACGACAAGTAAAAGACAATATTAACTTATAAATATATGTATTTTGATAACTATAAAATTTTACTTTAAGATAATTTCCAACCTAATTAATAATTATCAACTTTTATTTTTTTCCCAAAAAAAATGTTTCCATTGTCTTGCTCTACAAATATCTTTTTTTTTTGTTGGTAACAATTATATTTTGGTGATGCTGCAGAGTAAGCTTGGTTTTGAGTAATTTTGGCATTGCTGAATCATATAGATGTTTGCTTGGAAAATTTTCTCACTCACGTTATAAAGAACCAAACTTGGTTTCATATCTCATATTCAAAATCAATTGTGTTGATAGATTTGCTTTGGTCTAGTTTACATATACATTGTTCAGTTAGGCTGCATAAACATTATGAAAAAACATTCCTGTATTGCGTCAGAAACCAGCACAAGAAGAAAATGTCTACTCCTTCACTTGCTAGGCTTTTCAATCTATGGACCAGAAACAATATTACAATTTTCCAAATAAATTTATAAAGAAACCAACTTGGTCTCAATTCATATCTCATATTCTTCAAAAATAAAATGTGTTGATAGATTGCTTTGGTATAAACACAAGTCTCACTGGCTAAAATAATCAAAATTCAAAAAAAAAAAAAAATCTTAAAAAACTAAAATATATAATCTAAAAACCATTTATAAAAGATTAAATACAAAAAATGTATCTTTTAAAAAGTTATTTCTAAACGAAGATTTTTACTATCTCAAAAATCATTTTCATAAAAACCCATTTAAAAATATATTAGAGGAGCAAGATATGAATCTTGCGAACCAAGTAATGTGGACCTGAAATGAAGCCCGTAAAACCCAAAGAAAAATATTCTCTGTATTTCTATATTATTTGTTGTACAAATGTTTACCTTATATATTAGATAATATTTAGGAAGATTTACATTATTGAATGTTATTATTAGATTAATGTTAATATTATATATATGTGTGTCTTTGAGTCTTGTATTAATCAATAACTCAATAATATTATTTTATTCTAAAGTTATTATGGTATCAGATCACTCGATTCCTGTGGATCAAAATTAATACCACCATAATAGTCTAGTGATTAAAAGGTCATGGTAGCGATGATGGACTTTGGAGAAGACGAAGGAGATGGTGGTGACGATGATGACGATGACGACGTGGTGTAGGTTTGTGTCACGTTAAGTCCTAATTAAAAGTTAATGGGTTTTCTAGTTTTTAGCTTTTCCTTCGTTAGTTGGGTTGGATTCTCTTCCAACTAAGGTTTTTAATTTATCTTATTTGTTTACTTAGGCAAGAGTAATAGGGATATTAGTTTGAGAAATTCTTTAAAATATCACATTTTTATGTTTTGTTGTTAAAAATAGCACCATTAATTTAAAGTTCCAAAAATATCATTAAAAATTTTAATTTCTAAAAAATACCACAAACACAAAAAATGATTTATTAAAATTTATAATTAAAACTTTTGAGTTTGAGTTTACTAATTTAAATTTAGAATATAGTTTTATGGGATAAGAGTTGGAGTTTAGGGCTTAGGCTTTAGGGTTTTTAAACCCTAAACCTTAAACCTTTTAAGTCCTAAAAATATTTGCTTAGTTAAAGGGAAATTTGTGGTCATTTGTGGTACAGATGGAAGTTTTAAAAATTAATAGTATTTATAGAAAAAAAACATAATTTAATGGTATTTAAGAGAATTGCCCTATTATTTTTCTAAAAGTTTATGAACTTTGATTCTAATTTAAGGGTTTTCACGGGTTATTATTATTAAAGGATTTAGTAATAGTTTTACTATTACAGGGGAGTTGTTTGGAAAACTCAAATTTTTTAGGTCAGTTTTTTAGTCTGGTTTGTGGACTGTCCAAATCAAAGACAATTGTTTGTGGAGATGCAGAGTTAATTTGCACCCACGGTATAATGTTATTCCCTTTAAGACCAAAAACGATTTGAAGTTTTACCCCTTTTGTTCAAGATTGAAATTTCTATCCGAAGGATTCGTTTGACATATCCGTCATCGATAAGTTGTCCACGACATACGTGTTATGCTTTGTGATTTATAAAGTTTGTGTTTCACGTACCACGTTTGTCGTGCAAGGGAATATTAGAGGAGCAAGATATGTATCTTACAAACCAAATAATATGGACCTGAAGTAAAGCCCGAAAAAGAAAAATCTATGTATCTCTATATTATTTGTTATACAAATATTTACTTTATATGTTAGATAAAATTTAGGAAGATTTACATTATTTAATGTTATCATTAGGTTAATATTAACATTATATATAGGTGTTTTTGGGTCTTGTATTAATCAACAAGACAATAATATTATTCTATTCTAAAGTTAGTAAAATAAATTTATGAAAAAATCCATTTTACACAATCTTGACTTAAAAAAAACCTCAAACATTAACAAATTAAAGCACACAACTATAGCATTAGACTGATTCTGTTCCTACATCTACTGATCTACTATGACTAGTACTAATCAAGTCCGAAACACAAGAAAAACTAGTACGAGCTGTACCAATCAGGTCCGAAACAGAAACATGAGATAAGCCATAAGCTACAAGAGCCACAGCACTAGTGGTCAACAAAACCTTTGGTTTCCGCAAATCGATTCGTTTCAAAAGCTCGACAAGTCATCTAGATACTGAAATCCATATGTCCTGCTTTTCGAACTTCGAAGCTGGAACAAATTTTCAACCAAAGGAGATATAACACAAATGTTTCTCTCGATGATATCAACTTGGTCCGTCTCTGGACAATATTTGAACAATCTATTCTCACTGTCATGGAAGAAAAGATTCCCTTGCTTAGAAACCGCCACCGGCCTGCACCAAATTCCCGACAACACAATATCAGTTTCAAGACTTGAGAATAAACGTATGGTGTATGTTTTGCTCCATGTTTCTTCATGTGCCTCCATGGTCCATATACATAGCTGCAAATGATGAGGCAAAGAATCGGTTACGGCTATGGATAGACGGTCTTCAAGGTTCACTAACTGGCTTAGAAACCCGTATGAAATCGGTATCTGAACATCATGGAACTCTTCTGTGTGAAGATCCAAAGCTAGTATCTTGCAAGGACGTGTGAATTGTAACCAGTAGATGGATCCATTCACACATGCAGACTTCTTTGTAACTTACTCATAATGAGGAGGTGGATGTGGATTCGACAGTTTCCGCCATTCTCCAATGTTAACATCAAGAATCGCATATTGTTGAGTATCAAAGCACATTCTCACTACTTTATAGCTTCTATTAACTATGTCCTTACCAAATCCCATCACCCAAACTCCAGCGAAAAGATCCGACCAATAAGCGTATAGCATATAAAGATTTTGTCTTTCGCGGTCGGTTCTAACTGGATTTGGGTCGTAAGGGAAACTAAGGAATTCTCTGGTGGAAGGGTTCAGAACGTTGACGTAGCCTGGTACGGGAATGCAAACTAGACCCTCACATGTTAGAGAGGGTCGTGTGGCTGCTTTATGGTAGTGTAAATAGAAAAGCTCGACCTCTTTTTCATCTTTTAGTGGACGACGTTGTATGGATGTCTCTTTGTATATGGCCGCCATGATTTGTGGGTTCATAATCAGACGCCTTCTCTCCCCGAACCTCCTTGACTCCAGTATTGATCTCCATTGTTTTGAGACAGTTTTGAACTTGATGATCGATTTCAAAGGTAGTTGAAGGAAGATTTCTTCCAGTAGATCACGAACTAGGTAGGTCATAGGATTAGGGTTTTTTTTCTTCTTTTTTTTTCTTACTTCAACTACAAGTTATTTGGGAGATTGATGAGATCAACTTATATATATATATATATGGTAAGATAATTTCCAACTCATATCGACTTTACGTTTCTGCAAAATTTCCGGAAATTTTGTAATTTCCAAATTTTTCAACCTAATTAACAACTTTTATTTGTTCCCTTATGTAAAGGTTTCCATTTTGCAGTTTTTTTTCTTTCTTTTTTGGTAACAATAATGTTACTTCAAAGTAAATTTGATTAATTTGGCATTGCTGAATCATATGATGTATGCTTGGAACGTTATAAAGAAACTTGGATTCCATTTCATCTCATATTCTTCAATATCAAATGTGTTGATAGATTTGCTTTGCTCTAGTTTACAGATATATAAAAGTAGCCAAAGTCGAAACGCGAGTCTTAATAATGGTTTACAACAACCGAACTTGCTTCTTCGAAAATTTTCCAACGCGGGACAAGCCATCCATCAATCTATTATATGTAAAGATATCAGGCAACATATCTTTATCCAACATCTCATTCACTACACCTTCCCCTTCCTTTCTTCTCCCTTCTTTCGTAAACCCCGAAACCAAAACATGGTACATTGTCTCATCAGGTTCATATCCTTTGCTCGATGCTAAAAGTCTCAATCTGTTTGCATCGATTGAATGATTAGCATTACAGAGATCCCGAAGAAGCAAGTTAAACGTCACACTATCGGGAAGAATGCTCGCATTCATCATCTTCTCCATAAACCCTAATGCTTTCTCTGTTCTTCCTGATTTCCTCAATCCTTCGACAAGTGTAGTACAAGCAATCAAACATGGCATTTCCCTTTTCTTCCACAGCTCTTCCACCATCTCCATTGCTCTATCCGCTTTGTTTTCTCTACAAAGTTTCTCAACTAAACTACCATAATCAAACTCACTCGGTAAAACCTTCTTGTTCGAAAGATCAATCACCAATCCACAAGCATCATCAACACGACCTATTCTACACAAACCATCAACAAGAATCTCACAAGTAGCTTCAGAGAATCTACAACCTAACTCAATCATCTCATAAGCCATTCTAACACCTTCCTCTATTTCACCCTTACTCAAAAACCCTCTAATCAGAGTATTGAAGCTAACCACATTCGGTTCACAACCTTTCTCCTTCATCTCTCTGAAAAAATCCAAAGCCATATCGAACTTAAAACTTCTACAATAACCATTGATAAGGATGTTGAATGTGCAAACATCTGGCTTTGCTCTTTCCTTCCCCATCCTTTGATAAAACCTTAAAGCCTTATCCAAGTCTCCAGCTTTCACATAACCATTCACAACAGTGTTGTAAACTCCGAGATTTGGTTTACCATCGATCAATCTCTTCATTGTATCAAACGCTAACAATGCATAATCCATTTTCCCAGCTCTACAGTACGAATCAATGGCGGATCGGAAAATAGGTTCGAGCTCTGGACAAGAGAAGATACCTGAGGAGCAAGGACACGGATTCGAAGCGATGAAAGAGAGGAGACGATAGAGATCGGAAAATCGGTGAGTGGCGGCGAGTGATCTCGACATCCAGAGGAAAGAATCGTGATCGTGGCGGAATGTGTCGAGTGTAGAAGCCCAATTGAAGACGGAGAAGTCATAATGAGCGTAGAGTGGATGGTGACGGAGCTTGAATCGGAGGAATCCGAGGAGAGTTTGTGGAGTTAGGGTTTGGTGGTGAGGGAGATTGTTTTCGAGGAAATTGACAAAATTGGAGTGTCGTGGAGATGGAGTGAGAGTCAGAGTTGGAGGAATTGAGATCTCTGGAAGTTTTGGTGGAGGATTAGGTATACGGTAAATCTCCGGCGACGGCGGTGCAATCGGCGCCGGGAGATGATTGGATTTGGAGACGAGATTGATAACGTTGTTCTTCTTCCATCGCATCACTCTGTTTTTTTTTTGCCAAATAACAAAAAATAAATCCGAACTTTTATCGACTATACCGAAACAAACCGAAATTAAACCGGTTTTTTTAACCCTAGAAAATCTAAAACCAGAAGAATCAGAGATCTCTCCATTTCCAAGCTCCAAAGATGAGAACTTGCAGCTTCCAGTTATACTCCAATGGTGGAATCACTTTGTTCCAGAAGAAGAACCAGAGCTCATCATTTAACAAGCATATAAGAATATCTAAACCATCGAGAGTTCAAGTCATATCCGCCGTTCAATTCAGACCTTGCATCGACATTCACAAGGTATGAAATCAAATTCACCGATTTGAAGTTCCTCAGTGATTGAATAAAGTGAATTCATTTGATGTGATCATTTCGAAAAGGGAAAAGTGAAACAAATAGTTGGATCGACACTTAGTGACTTGAAGGAAGATGGTTCCGTTCTCGTTACGAATTTCGAATCGGATAAGTCTGCAGAAGAGTATGCAAAGATGTATAAAGAAGATGAGCTTAAGGGTGGTCATGTGATCATGCTTGGAGCAGACCCTTTAAGCCAAGCTGCAGCTATTGGAGCATTACATGCTTATCCAGGTACATGCAAGCGTGCCTTTTGATGGAATGTAAAGTTTTGATTTGGAAATGTAAAGTTTTCATGTGATTCGTCTGTTATATGATACAAGACGATGAATTCTAGGCGGTTTGCAAGTTGGAGGTGGAATCAATTCAGAGAATTGCTTGAGTTATATAGAGGAAGGAGCAAGCCATGTCATTGTTACTTCGGTATAGCTCGATTGAATATGTTATTATAGGGTAAAGTCTATCTGATGATAATCACTTTTTTTTTTTTGAGATTTCAGTATGTGTTTAACAATGGGAAGATTGATCTTGAAAGACTCAAAGATCTAGTAAACATTGTTGGGAAACAAAGACTGATATTGGACCTTAGCTGCCGAAAGAAGGTGATTTCTCTGACCAGTTTCATCTTCTGTTAAATGTTTTATTGGATAGGCATTTATTTAAATGGGTGTTTTGGTTGCACAGGATGGAAGATATGCAATCGTTACTGATAGATGGCAGAAGTTCAGTGATGTCATCCTTGATGAGAAATCATTGAAGTTTCTTGGAGGATTTGCAGATGAGTTTCTGGTCCATGGTGTAGATGTAGAAGGAAAGAAGTAAGCTTTAAATATGCATCACTGTGCTTTCAGTTTTGCATTGAAATTACAGTATTTAGTCAGTATGTACTGATGAGTGATTGTAATACTTCTTCTCCCAAGGCTAGGGATCGATGAAGAGCTTGTAGCATTGCTTGGCAATTATTCTCCGGTGAGTAACACAGATTTCCTTGGTAGAGTACCATTAAGGCTCTAGAATGTCTTGTGCTTTATTTTGCATATCAGTTTGCTCTAATCTTTTGATGTTAATGAAACCGGATTTGTATTGGAAGTAGTTAGTTATGCTTCATTGGAGACTTAGAGATAGGCTGAGAACTATAATGAACTACTTTATAAACCTTTGAACATTTGTTCATTTTAACTGGATCTCAGAATTTTATGTTTGGACCTTGATAGATTCCGGTAACTTATGCGGGAGGTGTGACGGTGATGGATGATATAGAGAGGATCAAAGAAGCAGGAAAGGGACGTGTGGATGTAACAGTGGGAAGTGCCTTAGACATTTTTGGAGGAAAGCTACCATACAAAGACGTTGTCGCTTGGCATCACAAGCAGTACTCACCACTCCACTGATATCGCCATTTTCACCTTCGCTCGTCTTTATTTTTTGCAACTATCCCAAACTTTTATTTGCAATATTAATCAAAACTTTTTGTCAAGGGTCAGAATCCAAAAGATCTTGAATATTTTCATAATACTTTGTCTATTCAAATTACTCGTTTATTTTCATAATACTTTGTCTATTCAAATTACTCGTTTATTTTCATAATACTTTGTCTATTCAAATTACTCGTTTTGCTGATTATCTTTCAGTAAATTGCAATCAAAGATAATTTCTTCACAGTATTTATCAATTTTGTATATTCGAAAGAGAAAAACACAAATACAAATACATTTAGTTCTAAAACGCATATCGGTAAATATGTACAACGTAACCAATACAAAAACGGTTCGGTGGGTGAAACCACCGCTTTCGCGTAGCCGTGTCTTTCCGAAAACACACGTTAAGCAGATTCCACGTCATCACCAACGACTTTTCAAAAACACAATAGCTAAAAACGAGGTCCCACCAAAACTTAGACAATAGCTAATCCTACTTTCCCGCGGGACTTGAAAACACTATAACTCGACCCCACATAAACATTACACTTGTCGCGCCACGTCAACATCCCACAACAAATCCGCTCTTCTTCCAGAAGCAAACCGGGTCATCCCTCCCAAACCGGGCACCACCGGTTCGTCGCCGTCGAAGGAAGATTTCTCTACGTCTCTCGACGGAAGCCGGCTCCTGATATCGTGTGTCTTTATCGGCGGCAGTTGGGTCCCACGCTCCGACGCGTTTTTGCAGCCGCCTCCGATTCTGAAGATATCTCTGAAACTCGCCAAAAACCCGGGTTTCTTAACCCGGTTAGCCTTTTCCTTAACCGGATCGACCCGAACCGATTTTTGACGGTTCATCCTGCGGCTGCGTTCCCTTCTAGATTTCACTCTCCCGATGCAAGAGACCTTAGGAGAAGAAGGTTCAAGAAGCGAAGTATCCGTCTTTATACGTGACCCGACCCGTCTCAGTATAACCCGTTTCTTGCCGTTGCCGCAGTGTCTCCTCTGCTTCGTCTCGTTGAAACACCTTTTCTGAGGCTTTGGTAAACCGATGATCGACGCTTTGGATTTCAGTATAAACCGTTGCGAGTTCGGATTCGAGTTGGGATTGGAGTTGAGATTACCGGAATACCCTCTCTGTGAATCTTTACGGTCAAAGAAGGCGTTGTCGCTGAGCCATTCCAGCTGAGCATCTTTGGACAAGAAGTAAGATTCCGGCGGAAAATCACTCGGACTTGCGGCGGAGTTGTTGTAAGGTCGAGTGGTTGAGTCGTCGGCGAGGGTCTCGCATGCGATCTTCCGGTGGTCGGAGCCACCGATGCATACTGAAGAAACAAAGGCTTCTAGATCGACTTGTGGCATTAGCTTGTATAGAGAGAAAGAGAGAAATTTAAATGTGGAAAGCTTTTGATATTTTTAAGTGAAGAAACGATAGATGAGAAGTTGGCCTTTTTATATTACGAAAAACCTAAATGTCATTTTTCAGATTTTGTTTTTTCCTTTTATTTTTGTCGTCTTCTTGTTCGATTATGACTTGTGTGCTCGGTAAACCCGGAGAACGGAAAAGTCGACGGGAAAAAAACAAATGTCAAAAGCAAAGAAAAATTAATTGTAAATACGATTTACTAAAGTGCTTTTTTTATTTAACGTAGTGCTTTAACATGATTTGAATTTTTGAAAGTGTTTGGATGACTAGATCGTGAGAAAATGGATAAGAGACTTGTAACACTAAAAATACACAAAATCTCTTCGATTAGTGAAATTTGAAAGTGACGCAAGATCATTCTCATGCCTTGGGTAATTAATTCCTGTTTCTTACATTCCAAGTCAAACAGAAAATCTCAAATAGATCCAGATCAATCAAGAAGCATCTCAATTAGTTTTGCCTGAAGGATGGATATGCTTACACACGCATAATACAGCATGATAGATTCGTTTTTTTTATGGCGGCCGATTCGTCCTTTTCAACGGGTTGGATCTAGTTAGCTGACTCATATCATATGGTATATATAATATATCATTTCTATTTTTTTCATTATAATATATTGGAATGACACGAAATGATTTGGAAGCTTCTAAATCAATTCCTTATTTTCGGGGGAATATTAATATAAAGTTTATAAACGTACAAAATTTTACAAATAAAATGTCATTAAAAAGGTATAAACCTAACCAGTTGCCCTTTATTGTCCTAGAGGACCTAGACTGTGATAATAATAGAGGGAAAATGTTTGCTGTAGTTTGTGAAACAACATTTTTTAAAGATATTTATAAGATGCTTAATTAGACAACGACTTCGCAATAGAAAGCAAAGAAATGTCAAGTAGACCTAAGCTAAATTACAATATTCTGGCTCACCTATTATGTTACTAAAAACAATTCATATTCATGTACTGCTTACCTCTAGAGACATATACCATTGTAATTGAATTGTGGGTAATCACTAATGCTGTTTTAAATGACAAAATATCTTGCTTTTTTACAGATTTCAAAAACTAGTATGAAGTTAGCTAGGTCTAGTTAATATCTTCCGGTTGTCAAAATAACACTTTTATGCTATACTTCAAAGTTAAACATTTTTGTTCAAATAGAGATGTGTTGGAGAACTATAGAAAAAATGCAGCGCAGTTTGAATAGAACAAAACTATCTACATATATGTTACCTTATAAAAGTTAAAACTGTCATGCACGCACCGTGCGGAACAATCTACGTCTACACTATGTGGGTTTATACGTTTTTTTTTAGGTAACAATTTACATAAATCAAGATACTTTATACTCAAATTTCCTTTAGATTTAGAAAGAATTTAGATATCATTCTAATTCTAGATCCATCTTAGTGACCAATTTGAACCCCAATGTTTTAATACAATATATACTACTCGGATTTCAACAGAGAAATATTTAAAGATTAAAAAAAACACTAGACCCAAGATCTCCAACTTGGGTATCTTGTCTACATGAATTAAGAAGAAGTCTCCACTTGAGTCAGAGTGTTCTCAAAACACTTTTTGCCCATGCATTATAATTTTATGTCTAATACCCATGCATTATAATTTTCGACAAAATAATATGATATTGATAACTAAAACTGATTAAATGCAATCGACTAGAACATTTTAGCCTATTCTGTACATTCCGTTCCGAGATATCACACTTCAGGGGTCCTATACATTTCGACTTACTTTGACATTTCTTCATCCATTAATATTTAGCCTATGAAGAAATCATACTTTGACGTTGAATTTGTCTCAATTGGTGTGACGTTGTTTCTCTAGTTAAGAGTCTATACATCAATGGTTTCTCAACCATATAGTATCTCAAATAGTAAGAAATAAAACTAATTAATGATTAAAAAAATATTGTTTGAAACTCTTGTCTGAGTTTCTACACTATTTGAAAAAAACTCACACAATATAGAAGTAGGATACTATATTAAGAGTACACGTTGTAGGAAATACCCACCAAAATTTTAGTAACGTGTTAGTTAACTGTTTTATATCGCATCATTTGGTAAAATATAGAAACTATACGAGAAGCCAAAAAAAATGCAGACTAATTTAATTTGTTTTAAAAAAACTTTTCCAAAGCATATATATAGAATGAGATATTGTTTTTATAGCTTTCCACCCTCGTGCTAGCTTTCTATTGGTTCTAATTCCAGATTTTCCGAAGTACTGGTCAAAGTTTGAGGATTGGGTTTTTCTTTCGTATAAAATAACTAATTATCTAATTTATTTCCAATTTATTATAAATAGTTTTAGCCGTTTTCTTTTGTCATATAGAAAGGAACTTTAGTTTTTAGAAGGGAAAATAGAAAACAGGAGGATTGGCTACATACGGTTTTCGGGCTGATTCGATTGAGTCATTGACTAAGTCACTAAGCTTACCTAATCTGTGATAAGAATATAAGATAAGAAGAGTCAAAGGCTTTGAAATTTGTCTGCAGTCAAATATCCAACCCATAGACTTCAAAATACATCAGGTAATAGAATAAATTATAAAACGAGTATGGTTTCGAGAAGCTCTCTTTTTTTTCGCTTCCATCTTCCAAAGACAGAAAGATAGCGATTTTATGTTTTCTACAAAAAGTGTGTCCTACAAGTTCAGAGGGAAGAAAAATAAAATTTCGAATCTTCGAGTGAAATCGTAATTTTAGTCACAGTTGAGCTATCCACACTCCCCAGTTTCTAGAAACTGATTATTTATTGCTTGCCTAGTTGTCTTCGTCACGAATGACATATTTGACTAATTCAGTTCCCGTATATATATGAACTCAACATTTATACGAATATCATTTCATTCGTCTACGTGTTTTCGTGTTTCTGTGTACAAAGTCAGTAGTTAAGAAAGCGCGAAGACGTTTAAATATCTAGCACTTAAAATATTTAATATGGTAGTTACAGAATAAAATAACATAATATGAATGAAATAATATGATCTATAAACAATATACATAGTAAAAACCGTTAAAATATATTTTCGAATTAGCTAAGAAAATAACAATCTGCTTCAGTTTTTCTATTTTGGAATATCATAAACATTCATTTAATTATAAAATTTAGTTGTAAATGAAAATAAAAACAATACCAAAAACACTAAAGAAAAGTCAATTTTGTTTTTTTGTTTGTTTAATGTTAAACGGCCCAATTTTGTTTGTCCCTAAACTTCAAAGTTTGTTGGGCTAGGCCTTATGCTATGATTTGGCGATATGATTGTTTATCGCAGATTTGCTTTCCGTATCCAATCAACTGAGATTTCATTCATTATTGATGTAGGATCATGTTAGTAAAAAGCAAAAGAGACAAATGTAACGGTGTCATGAGACAATATGAAATAACATATATGTTGCATGCATCGCCGAGATATAATTTAGTGGATGGCGTCGACTCCAAATAGGTTGGCATGTTGAAAAAACAACGCAAATAGAGTATATAACATTTCAAACGTATAGTTAAATCTCATAACAGTTGTAAGATTGTGACAAATAATGTTCATGTTGAAGGCGTACGTGGTTCCATTAAGGACGTTTTGTTGATCCCATTATTAGTCATCGTGGCTAATCTTAGTGGTTCATATAGTGGCATTATTAGTCATCGTGCCAACTTAATTATTTTATAAGAAAATATATTTACTCGTTTAATTGTAATATGATAAGTTAACATTTTAACTAGCTACAGTCGCTTTGATGTATACTAAAAAACCGAATGGTCATACATGAAGACAAAAAGGATACGAGTAGAACCTAAGCTAGCTAGGTTCTATTTAAAGAAAAGAGGCGAACTAGATAGATTCATACATCGAATCCAAACATATTGGAAGTAGAGATATAAAGTCATGGTATGAGAACTAGCCGATCCAATACTGGCACTACATATTGGAATGTAATCTCAAATTCGATTCATGTAAAGGAAAACACTAATGTCCACAGATTCTTGAGTAGATCACTTGAGTTCAATGGAGCCCACGAGAAGAAATTTGAAGAGCCTTAAACCTTTGACTTTGCACACAAGTCAAAAGTATTGTGCAATATGGTCCAATGAATCTTCCACTTGTCTCCATCACCTCGCAATATTTTCCCGGCCCAAACCATTTACTAGGCTAATTAGTAGAAATATGAATTAATATATTGCACAAATAAATGCTTTAATATGTTTTCTATGTTTACATGTAAAATTATATAGTTTTATCTTTTTTAATAGGTAAAATTTAACCTTTAACTATTTTTATCAAACATCTTTTAGAAAATGTAAATGTAATAATAAATATTTAGTATATGGGCATTTCGTTTCCCATATACGATTCCTAAATTATGTGTGGTAAAAAAAAACTTAGAATAACATTTTATTTTGAATGTACAAGTTCTACAGTACAACAAATACATAAAATAGCAAAATGCGGACACTAATATTTATTTCAATTTGAAATACATATTTCTTTTTTGTTAATAATTTGAAATACATATTGGTTTCCTTTTAATCAAATATTATTTTGTGGGAATATGCATTCAATTTTTAGTAACAATAAGAATATGTTTATTTTTTACATTTATTTTCTTCTTCTTTATTTAACTGAAATGTAAGGTATGATTTTAGATCAACGTGGTATAGCTTGTGTTATCGAGTTGTGGACACGCAATAAATTTGTTCGGGTAGCTGTCGATTGTTTGAAGCAAAGTATTCAACGTGTGGAGGATAGTTTCGTAACATTGATTTCTTTCTTCTCCTCCATAGATAATAAATGGTGCATTGAAAATATAGTGTTAGTGTTTTTGTTTTTTTAATCATTCAAACGAAAAAAAGAAAGGAAGAATGGTGTTTGTTTTTATTAGATGTTGGTTTTAGAAGTAATATTTACTCCGGACCCCTTATTCGATTCTTGTTTGGAAGGGGAGTCGATTTTTTCGGAATGGATCACATGTTCGTCTCTAGCCAAAAGATATTACAGGCCTGAAAAGTATTGGAACTTTCCCCTAAAAAATAATATATATAGTATATACACTCCAAGTATGTATAAGCTAAACAAATTAAATGAGTTTTCTGTTTGACCAACAACATAAAATTGAGTTTTCTGAATTCTATTTTTGTCACGTACCCACTTTGGTATACCGACTTTGGTAGATGTTCTCAACCTAAGCCTAAGAGGTTGGTATTAAGCTTTTTCAATCCAATCATTAACTTGCCAATAATACTGAACACAACAAAAGTTATACTAACTCTGAAATTTAGTTGATTCATTAACCATTTTAAATGTTGGTTATAAAATTTGATCACTTTTATTTTTCTCTTCATGCTGATGACCACAATGGTCAACACAAAAGGTATTAGTATGAATTAAAAAGGAGGTTTTTTCCGTCAATTAAAAAATGAGGATAACGATAACAATTAGTATATGTACACACTACATAGATAATGGTAACAACTAGAAGTTGGCATCGGCTCTAGTTCGTTGTATTTGGAGGCGGCCTAAAGAGCCGGCTAGAGAATCATTCTTTTCTACAGATATACAATCATATGTTATTTTGTCAAATATATAATCATCTATGTTTATGAATTATATTTCTCACAAACTACAGCTGAAAAAAGAAAAAGAAGACACGTATTACAATAGTTTTGTTTAAATTATATTTCATGTGATCTATTTATAAATAGTTACATGTTTTTGTAGATAAAATGGTTGTTTATGATTCTGCAAAATTATAAGCTATTGCTAATTTTTAATGATAAAATGAAAGGAGGAAATTATATATATATATATATGTATATATATATATGTATATATATATATGTATATATAAATTCATCAAAATTATTTACACATTATCAAAACTCAAATTTCTTGGTAGAAGTAGATAGGCCAAAATAAACTGTATTTTCGGTTATAAAATTAATTTTCAGTTGTAGATGACCTAGTAAAAATCATAATTTCGAATGAACGTGTTAGGATCACACACACACATATATATATATATATATACATATATATATATATTAAAATTATGAGAAACCTAAAGTATTGCATCCGGCACAAGTCAATCAATTCATTTCTAGTTGATTTTGAATAAGAAACTCATGAAATTTAACTAGATGTGTTTAATTAAATTAACCAACAAATTCATGCTTATATGTCAACATGCAATTAGTGACTCCAACTCACACATTATTATATAATATATACACACATCTTATACACTACAATACGATATTACTTATGACATCTCACCTACTACTAAAAACTATTTATGTACATGCTTATATGTACAAGCGCATATAGAAGAATCATTGCTCTAAAATATTAGAGTTTTGATCAAAATACCAGTTAATTTGCTTATTAGATTCCCTACTTTTTGTTAGTTTTCATCCATTCATTTAAATAATACTCGCTTTATGGTTATGTATATATCCGATAAAGCATTGGATGATCACCAACTCGTTATGTGAACTTAGAATCATTGTTTATTATTGGTTTATTTTTGCAAAACAAGCAATCAATCCCATTGATTAAAGGGCTATATATATAATCCTATATCGAGCATGACATTCCATATATTAAATAATTTTGTCACGGACCGTATATACGAATACGTACGAACCTCCGTGATAACTTATCGCTTGCGTAATGTTCTTAGGTTAAATAATATATGTGGTGCCATCTTTAGTCCAAAGACCATATCACGTAACCATGATTTGCGACGAGATATATGCAATGCACTTCTATTATCATAATTATTTAATATTTTAAAAAAAAAATTCATTTCACTCCGCCAAGAAATGCATCCCACTATTCGAAGTCAACACAGACGACAAAAAAATGAAAATGAAAAAATACAAAAAAAAGAAAGAAAGTCAAAAGCTCGCCAGTTCCCTATTTATTATATTGTTAGACATCTAATCTTGGTTATATATATAATCACCAACCATCTTCTTCTTCTTCTGTTTTCTTCATCTTCACAATCTTAATTCTTCTACACATTTCCAAGGGAAAACATATAAATATATATAAAGAAAAAATGTTGGGAAAAAGAATAGCTTCGTTCAAGAACTTAGCCAAGAAAGTGAAGAGCATCAACACGACGATGATAAGTGGACAAGGCGGCTCCGAGTCAACTTACAACGAGTCTCTTCTGATGAGTGAGGGGGACGAGGCAGCGACGGCGGCAACAAAGACGCCGACGGGAACATTCGCAGTCTACGTAGGGGAAGAGCGCGTGAAGCGCGTCGTGCCGACAAGCTATTTGAATCATCCTCTCTTCAGGATGCTTCTTGACAAGTCTCACGACGAGTTTCTCTGTTTCGAGCAGAAGGTTATGTTGGTCGTCCCTTGCAGCCTCTCCGTTTTCCAAGACGTCGTTAACGCCGTCGAGTCTTGTAACGGCAACTTCGACTTTGGCGATTTTGTCGAGGAGTTTCTATAATTAATTCCCGCCTTCTTCTTCATTTTCATTTTTTGTCTTTAAAAACATTTTCTTAGGTCTTTCTTTTCAGGAAATTATTATATATTCATAGGATTGATTGGTTGTAAAATTTGTGATACTTTGAACACCCCTTTATTGCGTGGTGTGGAATTTGAATTTTTTTTTTCCGTAACTATGATATTACTCATATACTAAGTATGTTATTTTACTTAAAAATATCATTACAAAATTTTATCTATGGTCTAGATGTTTACTTGTTTTGTCTTTATTGTTTCCTAGTTCTTTTTTTCCTCCCTTAAAATGTTCCGTCGCTTTTATGGTTCAAACATGTTTGTATGGTTCTGTGAAGACATTGGTAGTGAGTTTAAGTCAGAGCTTGTCTTAAATTGCAATCCAACATCGTCACACTGCGAAGGCGAGTCTCTGACAGCCATATGACTTAATGAGGGGAAAGGAGTTAATTAACCTTAGCGTTGAAACTTTTTAAGAGGCCATTTGGGCCTTAATGGGCTGATACGTAAAATATGGACTTTAAGTCACGTCATCATCGTCGGCATGTAGAAGAGAAGGGTATTATGGTAAAATATGAATGAAAAATATTAAATAAGAAAAAGAAAAAAAGAGGAGCGCCTCTTCAAATTAATTCAAAATCTCACATCGATCCCGCTCTCGCTCACTCTCTCTACTTAGATTCCGTCGCCGGCGAGAGGACAAAGAGAGATATTTTGAATCGATTTGGATCTTTGCGAGTTAGTGGATTGTATTTAATTTTAAATCAGTCTCACTGGATTCGCCGTCTTCTCGCCGCTTCAAGATGTCCAGCCGCCACGATAAAGAGAAAGGCGTCAATGTTCAAGTTCTCCTTCGATGCAGGTACCGTACAATCAATTCTCAAATTGAATTTAGGTTTTGATTTTGCTTTTGGGTCAATTACCAATTTTGATATTTTTTAAAAATGTTAGGTTCTGGTTCCGCCACTCTGTCGAATCACACTTTTTTTTCTGGGTTTTGTTGTTGGCAGGCCATTTAGTGATGATGAATTGAGGAACAACGCTCCTCAGGTTCTCACATGTAATGATTTGCAAAGAGAAGTTGCTGTTTCCCAAAATATCGCTGGGAAGCACATTGATAGGGTTTTCACATTCGACAAGGTATAAAATTGGGATTTTCTCCTTCTATCAGAGTTTCGTTTGCCTAGCTTGTTTCTTTCGGTTGTGGCATGGGAGTAGATGATGCGAAATGCTGAAATTGCCTGTTTTTGTGATTAGATTAGGATAATTTTACTCTAGATCATTTGATGAATTTTGCTCTAAGGAGACTGTTTAAGCTAAACAAGTGTTCAGTCCTGTGACGTTTGTTTAGGAACTTCAGTTCTTCAAATCCAATCACAAAAGCTTGCTAACTGCAGTTAGTCAGTCGATGTGTATGCTTGGATCCCATAACTCTGTGTTTCAGTAGACTCAAGTTTTACTTTGGAAGATTTTGCAATAGAACTTTAATTTGTTCAACTTGTTTGCCTATGTAAATTAAGTGAGTATCTTCATGCTGAATAACAGGTGTTTGGACCATCAGCGCAACAGAAGGATTTGTATGATCAGGCTGTTGTGCCAATCGTGAATGAAGTACTTGAAGGTTTTAACTGTACAATATTTGCTTATGGCCAGACTGGTACAGGGAAAACATATACAATGGAAGGAGAATGTAGAAGGTCAAAGGTTTGTATTTTTGTTGTAGTGTGTTTACTTTTTAAGGTTTACTGGTGAATGGTGATATTCTCTAATTTAAGCTATTTACCTCTACTGTAATTGGGACAGAGCGGGCCTACTGGAGGTCTTCCAGCAGAAGCAGGAGTTATACCTAGAGCTGTGAAACAAATCTTTGATACGCTTGAGGGTCAGCAAGCTGAGTACAGTGTTAAAGTAACGTTTTTGGAACTCTACAATGAAGAGATTACCGATTTGCTTGCTCCTGAAGATATATCCAGAGTTACTGCTGAAGATAAACAAAAGAAGCCGTTACCTCTAATGGAGGATGGCAAAGGTGGTGTGCTTGTTAGAGGATTGGAAGAGGAAATCGTGACAAGTGCTAATGAAATCTTTGCTTTACTCGAGAGAGGTTCCTCTAAACGGCGGACTGCAGAAACATTCTTGAATAAACAATCAAGGTAAAGCATTTGAATGGTTGTGTTATCTGTTCGTTACTGTCAAGGTCTCTCCTACATAATGAAATTCTTCACTTGCAGTCGGTCACATTCTCTCTTCTCAATAACAATACATATCAAAGAATCTACTCCAGAAGGTGAAGAACTTATCAAGTGTGGCAAGCTCAACTTGGTTGACTTGGCAGGATCAGAAAATATATCACGTTCTGGTGCTAGGGATGTAAGTAGTTTCTCACTGTTCAGTCGAATTTGGAGTGCCTTTTCCTCTCAATTTCTAGATTTCATGTCTGGTCATGTCAGATTTACTCAATAGCGTTTCTTTATCTAGGGCCGGGCTCGTGAAGCTGGTGAAATAAACAAAAGTCTTCTTACATTAGGGCGAGTGATCAGCGCCTTGGTTGAACATCTTGGACACGTTCCCTACAGGTATAACTTATTTTTTCTGGGTTTTTTTTTCTCTTCTGTACTGAAGTGATCACATAGCAGTATTTCATGGTATGCTGGATCCAATAATTGTTTACTACAATGAAATTTAGGGATAGTAAGCTCACCCGTTTACTACGTGATTCACTTGGTGGGAGAACAAAGACATGTATCATAGCAACAGTTTCACCTGCCGTTCATTGTCTGGAGGAAACCTTAAGTACTCTAGATTATGCACACAGGGCTAAGAATATTAGAAACAAACCAGAGGTATTAGTCCTTTTACTTGGTTTTCTTTTCTATTCATAATTTTAAGCCTCTATTTCATTTATCTTGTTTTCATTCAGGCCAATCATAGAGTACATTTTTTTTTGGCAGGTTAACCAGAAAATGATGAAATCTACTTTGATAAAGGACCTTTATGGTGAAATAGAACGACTTAAGGCGGGTAAGAGGCATTTTCGTTGTAGCTGTAGATAGAATAGTTGTGGAGGGGTGATTGATGGAATACTTTCACTTAGCTTAACAAACTGACTCGCTACAAAGTCTTCGGCTCTGACTCCTCTGCTGCTCTATTACTCATATGTTTTTCTTTTGCTTTTCTATTTAGAGGTATATGCTTCCCGTGAGAAAAATGGTGTTTATATGCCAAAAGAGAGATACTATCAAGAGGAGAGTGAAAAAAAGGTATTGAGTTTCGTTTCTGTGCACAATTGTTCCTCAGATCATTTTTCGTTGGTTGCAGAAACAAAATGTTCATTAGACCTTAGAGGACATGGTAACCTCTTTGACTCGCTTTTCTACTAAAATAATTTTTAATGTTTTATTTTCTAGGCAATGGCTGAGCAGATTGAACAAATGGGTGGTCAGATTGAGAATTATCAAAAAGTTTGTTTCCCTTACTCTATAGATCAAAATTATTAACTTGGTAAACGACATGTGAACATGGTTATTTACATATTTTTGTTACCAGAAACTTGAAGAGTTGCAAGATAAGTATGTTGGTCAAGTGCGGGACTGCTCTGATCTGACTAGCAAGCTTGATACCACCGAGAAAAACTTGAGTCAAACATGCAAAGTGCTTGCTTCCACAAACGAGGAATTGAAGAAATCTCAGTATGCCATGAAGGAGAAAGACTTCATCATTTCAGAGCAGAAAAAATCCGGTATGTTTTTTTTTTTAACTTTACTCTTATCAAATGCTTGAAAAGTTTTCTAACATGTCACATTTTGCCAGAAAATGTACTGGTTCAACAAGCTTGCATTTTGCAATCCAACTTAGAGAAAACTACTAGAGACAATGCTTCATTACACCAAAAAATTGGTATGTGTATTTACTAATTTTGGCTGTTTTTTCATTAGCAATGTCATAAAAATTGTCAATATGTTATTTTGATTTGCTTCTGTGCAGGAAGAGAGGACAAGCTTAGTGCAGATAACAGAAAAGTGGTCGACAATTACCAAGTTGAACTTTCTGGTCAAATATCCAATTTGTTCAATATGGTTTCTTCATGTCTATCCCAGCAAAATGCACACCTTCAAGGTGTTAACAAACTGTCCCAATTTCGTTTAAAGGCACACAGCAAGGTATCAAACTGTTTTGTTCCTTCTGTTTTCTAACAATCAATGAGTGATTTCTTGTCTAAAATAAATTTTCAAGGCTATCATAAAGTCTTTACTGAAAATTGCTAATGCTCAAAGAGTTGTCTAACTTTGTAACACTATTTGAAATTTTATTTATCCAGGCCATTCTAGAAATGAAAAAGAAGGTACAAGCTTCAAAGGATTTATATAGTTCTCACTTGGAGGCAGTGCAGAATGTAGTCCGCTTGCACAAGGCTAATTCGAATGCTTGTCTTGAGGAAGTTTCAGCATTGACAACTACAAGTGCTTGCTCCATTGATGAGGTACGCCTTTGTTAACTTGTTTCATTTCTTGTAGTGACTTTTGGCGTCTTTTTAAAAATTGTCTTGTGGATTTCAGTTTCTTGCTTCAGGAGATGAGACAACATCGTCGTTATTTGATGAACTTCAGAATGCTCTCTCGTCCCACCAGGGAGAAATGGCACTCTTTGCGAGGGAACTGAGACAGGTTGTTGCATTTGAGATATAAAACTTTGTTAGCTAATACATATATTGGCCCTTGTTAACTGATTGTTTTCTCTGTTCCTAATATGCAGAAGTTCCACACAACAATGGAGCAAACACAAGAGATGTCTGAATACACAAGTATGTTCTTTCAGAAGCTTATGGAAGAGTCTAAAAATGCTGAGAGTCGAGCTGCAGAGGCAAATGATAGTCAAATAAACAGCATTATCGATTTTCAGAAGACTTACGAGGTCATCATACTACATCTCTTCTAAGTTTCACGCTAAACATATTTGCTTGCTCCCATCTATAACTGATATGTGTTGTGCAGGCTCAGTCAAAATCTGATACAGAGAAACTTATAGCGGATTTAACTAACCTAGTCTCAAGTCACATTCGACGCCAAAACGAATTGGTTCGTCACTTCTTCCTTCAATTTTTTTCTTTCTCTCTTCTACATTTGACGCCAAAACGAATTGTTTTGCCTGGCAGGTTGATTCAAGACTCCATAACTTTAAAGATGCCGTCTCTTCCAACAAAACTTTCTTGGACGAACACGTCTCTGTTGTAAATCATCTGGCTAATGACGCAAAAAGAAAGTGGGAGACATTTTCCATGCAAGCTGAGAATGATGCCAGCGAAGGTGCTGATTTCTCGGCTTCAAAACATTGTCGAATGGAGTTACTGCTTCAGCAATCGTAAGTTCCTTATTATGTTTCTCTATTCCTTTGAGTTACAACTTTTCAGTTATGCATATTAACCTCTCCTTATCCTTCTATGCGTTAGTGTGGGTCATGCGGAATCAGCTTTCAAACATTGCAAGACAACTCATGAATATCTGAAGGAGATGAACAGTAAACAAGTCGCAGATGTCTCTTCACTTGTTAGGTAATTGGTGAAAGTTTTGCAGATATAATCATGATCTCTTTATCCCCTATAGAAAATGCATTGCATCTACATTTTATGAGTTTGCTTCTCAGTGTTATGCTAAAACTTCAATACAATTGTTTGGTTTAGGTCTGCTTGTGATAGTAACGAGCAGCACGATGCTGAAGTAGATTCAGCAAGGACTGCGGCTGAGAAAGATGTAACTAAGACCAGCGAGGAGATCATTCAGCAGATTGACCGTGAGCCCATGACTGTTTCTTTTGTCCATTTGAATCAGATCATCTCTTAGGCCTAAAAGATTTTCTTGGCATTATCACTAATCATAAAATGATATCCTTGTAATCTTTCAGGTATGTCAGAGGACGAAAAAGAGTCTGTATCACAAATCCTGGAAAATATCAAGTCGCATGAAAAAACTCTTGATAGTTTCCAACAAGATCAGTGTTGTCAAGCCAGATGCATTGAGGATAAAGCTCAAGAAACTTTTCAACAAAGATACATGGTGAGTTTTTATTCCTCACTGCATAATACTCTCTTCACTCTTAGAACAGTCTTATCCTCAAGCTTCTCACTTGGTGAAACCACAGGAGTATGAACCAACAGGGGCAACTCCAACAAGGAGTGAACCAGAAGTCCCAAGTAAAGCCACCATTGAATCACTACGAGCCATGCCAATAGAGACATTACTTGAAGAGTTCCGTGAAAATAACTCTTATGAATCCTTTGCGGCCAAGGAATCGAAACCACAACAGCTAACACGGTCGCCTCTCTCACAGGTCAACTAAGGGAACCACCTCTGTTTCCATTCTCTTTTGTTGTCAAAAGCCTCAAATCAGTGTGTCTGTGTCTGTATAACTATTTGTGAAAGTGTGAGATCAATTAATGAATAGTCAGTTGCTTCTGACACAGTTAAGGGATTGTTTTTTCATAACTTTAAAACCCAGAAACTATGTATTCAACTTCTTTCAGCTTCAGTGAAATATTCATCATTGTAATTTGTATGGTTTCTTACTTCATTTCTTACAGCAATCTTTGTTCTAAAACATCAACATAATGCGAATCTTGGATCCTTTTTGCTTATGCATGCATATACCACTTGATCACTTTCTATATATGACTCAACCATTAATATGCTTTCAAATCCCAACAATGAACATTTTAAGTGGAAGATCAAGTAGCATTTTGTGAAATGCCACTTCAAAGATTTCATCTTTCTTAATTCTCATGAGAATTTGGGGAAATCATAAGCATGAGATTCCCCCATCGAATCCTCTTTTACCAATTTGAAAAAAACAATTATGAACATCTTTTAGTTCGTGCTTGTTTTACAAAAAGCTTTACAACTCATTCACTTGGGTTTTTATTTTATTACAATCACATTTGTGTATATATGACATTTTGTGATATTGGTAATGTGAAATATGGTTTCTATAACAAGCTTTTGGAATTAGGTCATTCATTTTAGAAAGTGGAACATCAATAAAAAGGAATCATAAAATCCCACCCAGAGAATTGGTGATACGCCTGCAGGTTCATATACACAAAAGATGTAAAGTATTGTAGGTAATAATATTTCACAATAATAGCAATGGAAAATACATAACTAGTAAAAAAGTTGTGGAGGTTTGTATTTCTTGTTTTCAGGTACACCGGAATTATGAACAAAAAGTATTCTGATTTTGAAGCATACCAGAAAATTGGGTTTCGTGTGGAAGTAATAAATAGATTGCTAAAATTGGTAACTGTGGGCAGACTCTTTGATTCACTTTTTTGGCGTTTATCAAAGTGCAAATTGCTCAAATATAAGAACATATATATATATATATATAAAAATAAAATTAAGTATCGTAGGTTACAAGAAAACATTAACTATAGATTTTCTATTTCACTATTATAAAATAAAAAATGGTCAATTCCAATATTTTATTTTCACTAAAATACTATTAAAAACAAAGTTTCCCGTAAAAATCTTCAATATTAGAGTAATCATCTCCACAATCAGAGATATGATCATATCACAATCAACTCTAGCATCATCACCACAGTTACATCTGTCGTATATTTCTCATATACTAAATATAATCTGTACACAGTTTCCATTTTCTATAGGCTCTTGAATAAATGTAATACTTCTTCATCAATAATAATCAACACATTCTCATAAGATTATATTCAACTGATTGATTTTATTTTTTTTTAAAGAAAAGAAATTTGATGTAGTTTGAGTAATTTTGTTCACATTTTATCTACTTAAGCACACTAAAAATACATATCAAACAAAAGAATATTATCAAAGTAATGGAGTCTAGTGTCTACAGGTATAGGAGGAACCCATAGTCGGGCTTGAGGGTAATTTCACAATGCATTTGAATGGGGTATCTAATTTTAAGGGGGTTCATTTTAAATATTTTAATATCTATTAATAGTTTTATATTAATAATTTTATAGAAAAACATATAAATAATAAGAAAAATAACATTACATTAATATTTCTTTTTAATTATTATAGGAATTGTAGTTTTATTTTCTTTAATTTTTGTTATGTTTTAATAATTATATTTTATTATAATTTTATTATATTTAAAATTATTAAAATATTATTTTGTAAACTATTTTTATAATTAAAAATAATTGTGTATAGGGTCTCGAAAATCTATGGGCCGACTCTGGAAAAACCACAAAGCACGAGTTTTGGATTTCTCGATTGACAATTTTGAAGAAAAATTCCACTGAAATGTGCAAATTAGTGAACACATGCACGATAGTTATGCTGCTGCCATAAGCTTTAAAAACCATTCATTAATCTTTTTTGTTTGTTAAAGAATTATTTTAAAGCTTTGTATATCGTATAAAAATTAGGAAAGTAACTTTAACTAAGACATTCATTAAATTACGGACAAAATGCTGATTAAAGACAATGAACAGATTTGAAAAACAAATATTTTTTTGAAGAATATCAAATATATATAAAAAAGTATTAAAAGTTTTCAAAATTCAACCTGATGTATATCTTTCTAATTATAGTCAAGATTAAAAAACTTCGGATCAGATTAACATTATGCTAAAAATTTATCTTTTGTTATCTTCCTCCTCTTTTTTAGCCTATATATATGTTACAACAAACTTCTTTACACTTATCAAATTCTCTCCTTACTCAATACCCAAACAGAAAACAAACAACAAACACCACTCAGATCCCATATCTTTGGATCAATGGGTGCTTCAAAGATTGTTTTTGTATTATTACTGCTTGTATTAATCAATTTAAGCAATCATAATATTAAAGGAATTGACGCTTTTCATCAGATTTACGAAAATTTGCAGTCTGAATCAGTAGAGTCAGTGATTCATCTTCACAGAACTGGTTATCATTTTCAACCTCCAAAGCATTGGATTAACGGTACATTGATCTTTCCCTCTCTTTCAAATATAATTTAGTTATAAATTTTGATGTTCAGTTTTTAGATTTCTCTTCTGATATGAAAGTTGATTCCACTACACGTACGTTATTTTCCATAGCCAGATAAAGTATCTCAAATTCTTCAAATCCAATTTTAGGTCTTTGATTAAAGCATCTGCATATATATGTTATGGTCATATATTTCTGTACGTAATATCTTTTTTGCGAAAAGGCAAATTTTGTCTGTGAGTGTGGAAAACAATGCAGTTAGTTTTCTAGTGGAAGAAAACAATGTTTAAGCGTGACAAAATCCTTTTTTCATTTTCATTATGTTATCACATTCACTAGACAGAGTTTTCTCTATTATAGCAGATCGCTAATCGGATTTGATCATTTTTACGATAATTGTAATTTTTGAAGGGACAAAATTTCTAGTCGATGAACATAGAGTATAGTTAACTAATGAGCTTGATGTTATCGATATATTTTTCTAAAACTGCAAAAGTAGTTAGTCAATATCTTGAGGAGAAGAGATTGATCGTGATCGAGTAATAAATAACAATAAATATAATATACGGTAGTTCGTTTTTGCTACACTTTAACCTCTTTGTTTCACGTTTTCAAGTTGTTCTACTTCTACCAAAGACTTTCATGTGATATGTTTTATTTTTTCTTCATGTGATATGTTCTATAGCATATCGTCTTATCTTATCTTCTTTTACTCAAAATCGAAATATAATTTTGATCTAAGTCAACTTAAAACTAACTTCGTTTCCTTTTGTTTGCATGTGTTGTTATGTAATCTCCGACAATCCCAACAGATCCTAATGGTAACTTTATCAGAAAATACTTTTGTAATTTCTCAATATTTTTGCTCTTAGATAATAATATAATTTGGTGTTTTCGAAAAACAGGTCCAGTTTACTACAAAGGTTTCTACCATCTCTTCTACCAATATAACCCAAAAGGTGCGGTTTGGGGTAATATTATTTGGGCCCATTCGGTTTCCAAAGACTTGGTCAGTTGGGAGGCTCTTGAACCGGCTATCCATCCCTCCAAATGGTTCGACATCGGAGGTACATGGTCTGGTTCAATAACACTTGTACCGGGAAAAGGACCAATTATCCTCTATACCGGTGTCAACCAAAACCAAACTCAGATACAAAGCTACGCAATCCCACAGGATCCATCAGACCCATACCTAAGAAAATGGATTAAACCGGACGATAACCCGATAGCTATGCCAGACTATACAATGAACGGTTCAGCATTCCGTGACCCAACCACGGCTTGGTTAGCCAAAGACGGGCATTGGAGAACGGTCGTGGGGTCAAGGAGAAAAGATAGAGGAATCGCTTACATATACCGTAGCCGAGATTTCAAGCATTGGATCAAAGCTAAACACCCGGTTCACTCCAAAGAGTCAACCGGTATGTGGGAATGTCCTGACTTCTTCCCGGTTTCCTTAACCGATTTTGAAAACGGTTTGGACTTGGATTACGTTGGTTCAAATAGCAAGCATGTGTTGAAAGTTAGCTTGGATATAACCCGGTACGAGTATTACACGCTTGGTAGATACGATCCTAAGAAGGACCGGTACACACCGGACGGTGATTCTCCTGATGGTTGGGACGGTTTAAGATTCGATTACGGTAACTTTTATGCTTCCAAAACATTCTTTGACTACAAAAAAAACAGAAGAATCTTATGGGGTTGGGCTAATGAATCCGATACCGTTCAAGATGATATTTTAAAGGGTTGGGCCGGTATTCAGGTATATATATTATCTAAATTAAAATCACATAATTTTGTTTAGTATAATGAAATTTTATGGTTAAACTAATGATATTTTTATTGGTAAGGTTATTCCAAGAACGGTGCTTCTTGATACAAGCAAGAAGCAATTAGTGTTTTGGCCTGTTGAAGAAATAGAGTCATTAAGAGGTAATTACATCCGAATGAACAACAATGAGCTAAAGATGGGTCAACGCTTAGAAGTCAAAGGAATCACTCCTGCTCAAGCCGATGTTGAAGTTACTTTCTACGTGGGAAGTCTAGAGAAAGCTGAGCCATTCGATCCGAGCTTCACGTTTAAACCGTTTGATTTGTGTAAGATAAAAGGCTCGAACGTGACAGGCGGGGTAGGACCTTTTGGTCTGATGACGTTAGCAACTCCTGATTTGGAAGAGTACACTCCTGTCTTCTTTAGAGTATTCAAAGACACTTCCAATCATAACCCTAAGGTTCTCATGTGCTCCGATGCTAGACCGTAAGTTCCATGCATGCATGAGCTCTCTCTATGCTTAAATTCTTAATATACTATTATATAATATGCTTTTAATTTGATTAATGAAAACATAAACTTCGTTATATATAGTTCGTCGTTAAAGAAAGATAGAGGTCCACTTCCAAAGGAAAGGATGTATAAACCATCGTTTGCTGCTTTTGTGGATACTGATATGGCTGATGGAAGGATCTCTCTAAGGAGTTTGGTACGTACATATATAATAATCTTCGATTTTTTGTTTGTTGGGGTGTTATTACTTATTACATATGTAAATTGTAATGTGACATGATATGGAATTTGATTTTTACAGATAGATCATTCGGTAATAGAGAGCTTTGGAGCATTAGGGAAGACAGTGATAACGTCAAGAGTGTATCCATTGAAAGCAGTAAAAGAGAATGCGCATTTGTATGTGTTTAACAACGGAATACAGAGTGTGACCGTAGAGAGTCTTGATGCTTGGGACATGGAGAGACCTTTGCAGATGAATGATGGAGCTCTTTGATTTTAGCTCTTCCTTTTATAATTTAGATAGCTTTTTATATATCTCTGTGTCATTAGGAAGAAAACTTTGGGATTTTCTGTTTTATGATCTCGATTTGGTTTTGTACAGTCCATATTATATGGACTTTTGTACCATTCTGTTCCACTCAATAAAAAATTATCTTTAAAAAAAAAAAAAAAAAAAAATCTTTAGAATGACAAATACCAATAAGAGCACCTCCTAAGGGTTCTTAAGGAGTTTCTTAACATTTAAACAAATATAATTTAGGGGTAATTGGTAAAGTAGTAACTGTTTTGAACATAATTAAAGAAATTGACAGTTTACTATTTACAATTAGATTTTTTTTAATTCACTCTAATTTTTTCTCTAAT
Organism: Cardamine flexuosa; assembly: GCA_963555745.1. NCBI lineage: Eukaryota > Viridiplantae > Streptophyta > Magnoliopsida > Brassicales > Brassicaceae > Cardamine > Cardamine flexuosa. The sequence goes on from OY743217.1 coordinate 5,132,062, forward strand.
GGAATAGATTAGTAGAATTATGAGTTGTAACACAAAAAATCCACTCTATTATATTCAATTTTCGTATATTGAGGCCGTATACCTAATCTTTTCGTATACTAACTCAGGTTTGTACACTGACTTTTTTTGTACACCAAATATGATTTTAGTACACAAATCGAATAGAAAATGGTGTACACCATTTTAGAAGATCTGGTGTACAAGTTTTGGTGTTATATATAGTGTACATAGGTGTACATAGTTGTATAATTTTTTAATTGTAAAATTATACAAAATGGATTTTGTTAGATTCATAAAATGATTAAAAAAAGTAAAATATTGTTTTTATATTTTTATAATATATGATTTATGAAATAATCAAGAATAATAAAAAATGAAAGAGAAAAAAAAATATAAAAGTGACTAGTTCTCTAATTGCAAATAGTGACTTGACTTCTCACCATATTACTTAAAAAAAAGTGACTATGCACCTTATTGACCCTAAAATTTAATCAAGAAACTAAGGTTAAGGATCGGTTCTTAAATAAGAGCTTTTAGGATTGCTAAGAACCCGATACGTGTCCATTTCTAATTGGTTGAGACTTAAAACCAAAAAATAAAAAAAAATCCAAGCCGCGTGTTTTGTTTTCTTTCTCCGTCTCTGTTTTTTTTTTGTTATTCCCACACTTTTCTCAAACTCTTCTTTCTCGATTCGGCTCGATCCATTCAATTGAGAGAAGATTTGAATCTGAAATTTGTTTGGAGTTTGATGTCGTGTGATAATGATTTTAAGTCGCGAAATTTGGGTTTTCTAATTTAGGGATTGCTATTAGGAATATTAGGGTTGTTTCAAATCGAAATTGATTTTTAGCAAAATTAGGAATGTTAGCAGATTGAGAATCGCAATTTGATCCGTTAGTTTTCCATCCGTTAGTCTGGGAATTGAGTTTCTTAGTTTGTTTGATTTTGATCCGTGTGTGTGTATTATGAATCTGATAACTAGTGAACAAGAAAACCATACTCTTGAAAGCAAACCGTATGGTGATGTTCTTGTATTTAGTACCCAAGATCCAAGCTTAGCTCAACACAAACCTAAGAAGCGTAAAGAAAGAAAGAAATGGTCACTCACAGAAGACTTGGTGCTCATCAGTGCGTGGCTCAACACTAGTAAGGATCCAGTTGTTGGGAATGCGTATTGGTCACGCGTTGCAGCTTATTATGCTGCAAGTCCTAAGGTAGCTGGTCTGGAGAAGCGCGAGGCCATTCACTGTAAGCCAAGGTGGCATAAAATCAACAACCAAGTATGCAAGTTTGTTGCTAGTTATGAGGCTGCAGCAAAAGAGAAATCAAGTGGCCATAATGATGAGGATGATATCATAAAATTGGCTTACGAGATCTTCTTTAATGATTACAAGAAGAAGTTCACCCTTGAGCATGCGTGGAGGGAGCTACGCCATGACCAAAAATGGTGTGGATCTTCTTCTTCTACTAATAAAGATAATGGAGCATCAAAGAGAAGAAAGTGTGATGACCAGTCTGCACAGTCATCAATCTATGTGCCAGTTGAAGAGGATCAAGCTCGTCCTCCTAGTGTTAAGGCTAACAAGTCTGTGAGCAAGATAAGAGCTGTGCAAGAAGAAGGCAACCCTCTGTTTGAGTTTAAAAGCATGTGGGAGATCAAGAAGACGGATTTAGAAATCTCGAAGAACAAGTTATTGGACAGTCTCCTTGCAAAAGCAGAGCCTCTTTCTAAGATGGAAATGGCTCTGAAAAACAAACTAATAACTGACTTGTTGTCAAACTCGTGATTTCAGTCTTTCTTGTATTTTCACTTTCATGGCTTTCTCTTGTACGCAGTTTAAGTATGTGAAATGAATCAGTTTATGTCAGTTGATTTGTTCTGGATGGGAAAATAATCTTACACTTGTTCTTGATGTTTTAATACTTGGCGTTTTTACAGGGCCTTTAGCTTCATTGAGCTTCTTCTTCATGGCAGCGACTCTCAGCTTCATTGGGCTTCTTCTTGTTGATCTGGAGAGCCTGATATATTGGCAACATGTGGGAGGTATTTACTTTTTACTTTATACTTGTATATGTAGACTGTCCAGAGCATTCTCTGATGAGTTTTGCTAACCGGAGGAAATCAACAATTGTTTTTTTGTATTCATACATGACGTCTGAACAAAGTTGTCTTCAATAGGTTATAGTGGAACACTAAAAGGATGCTCAATCGTCTTCATAGTCTCATTCATACTTGAAGCACCTGTCGTTGTGGTAGCTATCCAGGTATGTACTATTTATAAGCATTCTATGACCAAGAAAGGTAGAAGGCAAAGCCGTGTGAGATGTGTCTCAATCACAGAAGAGTTGCAAAGCGGTTGATGCTTTTCGTCAAGCTCTTATCTTAGACGAACTACTTCCTTCTAAACACGATGATCATCATCACATGATGCTTAGGAGATTGACAGTGAACGAAACTAAATTCGTGGAAACTTACAGTGTCGATGGTCGTGGCCTTTATGATTACCCCAAGCTTACTATTAAACTTCGTTATATGTACTTCTTCGTTAAAGAAGGATAGAGGTCCACTTCCAAAGGAAAGCATGTATAAACCATCTTTTGCTGCTTTTGTGGATGCTGATATGGCTGATGGAAGGATCTCTCTAAGGAGTTTGGTACGTACATATATAATAATCTTCCATTTTTTGTTTGTTTGTTGTGATATTATATATGTAAATTGTAATGTGACATGATATGGAATATGATTTTTACAGATAGATCATTCGGTAGTAGAGAGCTTTGGAGCATTAGGGAAGACAGTGATAACGTCAAGAGTGTATCCATTGGAAGCAGTAAAAGAGAACGCTCATTTGTATGTGTTTAACAATGGCATACAGAGTGTGACCGTAGAGAGTCTTGATGCTTGGAACATGGAGAGACCTTTGCAGATGAATGATGGAGCTCTTTGATTTTAGCTCTTCTCTTTATAATGTAGCTAGCTTCTTCTCTCTGTGACATTAGGAAAAAACCTTTTGGATCTCAATTTGGGTTGTACAGTCCATACTTTTCATATGGACTTTTGTACCATTCTGTTCCACTCAATAAAATTTTATCTTTAGAGTGCCAAATACCAAGAATATATCTTCGGTGGCATAACTCATCATTATTGACTAGGTTACACTAGTAAATAACTTAAGTAGATAACTATTAGATAATACTGAATGCAATTAACATTATGTAATTCATAGTCAAAGAAGTAATGAGATTTTGAAATTTATTAAAAAGAGAAGCCAAAAATCAGATTTACTAATAATAATCCTTTAACATCAAAATTCAGCGAAACAAGATAGTGTGTCAAAACACTTAAGAGATGTGTCATTCAAAGGAAACACAAAATATAACATAAATAAAAGCCTTTGGTAGAAAAGCAGATCACTTGATCTTCTTCTTAGGCCTCAACTGCAAAAGACCCAAAAATCAAAACTTAATAAGCTAATAACGCAAAATCTATAGAATTGTATAGCTAATAAATAATCCAAAGAGGATAAAAACACAAACCTGGTTGCTGTGACCACACTTCTTCTTCCTGCAGTTAACAGCCCTTGGGTGAAGACGAGCATAGCACCTATATCATGAAGATTAACTTATCATCAGTCACAACTTTCACACAACACTTAGATCAACCACATCACGATACAACTTTATCCACTGATCAGAATTAGATAAACAACTTAAACTTAGCCTATACCAACTTCAGGTATAATTGCAACTTAAGGACTAATTGACATGACAAAGAACATTGGTCAGCTAACTTAATTCCCCCATTACTATAATCATCAAACATGATACATTCAGACAATTAAAAAAACTTACTTGCGACAGATCATCTTGTCTTGATTGTACTTACGAGCCAAAGCCATCAAAGAAGGCTCAATGATACCTCCCCTAAGCCTTAGAACAAGATGCAGAGTTGACTCTGTTTACAAACCAATAGAGATTGAATCAACAAAACAAAGAATTACACAGCTAAAACTAATTTCATTTCCCAGAGAATCAAACACTAAAATTTCACCTTTCTGGATGTTGTAGTCAGCCAAGGTGCGACCATCTTCGAGCTGTTTTCCGGCGAAGATTAACCTCTGCTGATCCGGAGGGATTCCTAAAACAGAGAAAAAGAACGAATTGATAAGAAAGAGCTCACAATTTCAATAAGCATAATTTTTTTATAAAAAGCAAAAGGAAGTTACCTTCTTTGTCCTGGATCTTGGCCTTGACGTTGTCGATGGTGTCGCTGCTCTCGACCTCGAGAGTGATGGTCTTGCCGGTTAGTGTTTTCACGAAAATCTGCATCTTTGCGTTCGTCTTCTTCGCCGGAACTGTGGAAACGGCTCAAAAAGTGTAAAAATGAAAATTTATAGTCATCATCATGCATTCTAGGGTTTTTGTGTGGATTTATTTAGGACGGGCCTTCAACTCTAAAGCCCATTAACTTATCAACATTTTGACACTCCCTTATAAGCCCTCCAATTTATAAATCACCGAGTTTATATTTACGACAATTACTAATGTATGCTATAAGATAAATTTGGTGATTTGGTGAATGCTTTCCTCTCAATCTTTTATAAGGTGTGATTTGGTGAATGCTTTCCTCTCAAACTTTCAAAAAAAAACTCCCAAGTTTCTGTCCAATCTTGTGCTGTTATAATTAAAAATTGAACACAATAGTGCTCTAAATTTTCTACAAATAAATAGCCTCGTGGGTCGTGAGCTGAGAGCATTTCCCCTCAGCAATGAAATTTTTTAATCTTTACAATGTTTTTTTTGTTAATCTTTACAATGCTTTTTTTTGTTAATCTTTACAATGTTTCATTCATAGTTCCGTTAATAATCAGCTTACTGGACTAATTTATTTATATTATTCATTCAAACAATTTCTGTTTTGGATGAGAAGCTAAAGAATCTGTCGAGGACATGAATTCTTTCCGGAAATTGGAAGCCAATTTCTGAAGGTGTGTGAATAGCAAAGGCCAAAAAGACTCATATCATAGTAGAATAATGTCGTTCAAATTAACAAAAGCATTCAACTTTAACACTCTTCAACAATCTAACAAACTCCAAAAAAAATGTTATAACAAACTGAAACACATAGAGCAAAACAAAGACGTCCCATAAGACAAAAGAAACTCAGAGCCTCCTTCCTCTTCTACCACCCTTTCGGCGAGTACTGTCTGTTGGGATGGGAGTAACATCCTCTGCAAACAACAAGTACAATGTTAGAATTGCTCAATACATGTAACAGGTCAGTAATAAGATTACAGTGTAAAGCTTACCAATTCGGCCTATCTTCATGCCAGAACGAGCAAGTGCTCTAAGAGCAGACTGAGCACCAGGACCAGGTGTCTTGGTCTTGTTTCCACCGGTAGCACGGAGCTTCACATGCATGGCAGTGATTCCAAGTTCCTGTGTTTTGAAATAAGAGTAGTTCACAAACAAATTAACATCCTTGAAACAAAGCTGAAGCCTTTAGGTTCTCAAATCAGTTACTTTAGAGCAAAGTACCTTGCATCGCACAGCAACATCTTGTGCAGCAAGCATAGCTGCGTAAGGTGATGACTCATCCCTGTCAGCTTTCACCTTCATTCCACCTTATCAAAATCAATACAACAAAAAGAGAATACTTAACAAAAATTCTTCAAGATCATTCAAAGAGAAGCTAGAGATCAATAAAGAGTAGCTTACCGGTGATACGAACAAGTGTTTCACGTCCAGACAAATCAGTAACATGCTGCAATAAGAGATATATAATGTCAGTTTCCCCATTTATAAGCGATGTATGATAATGGAAGCTCAAGAAACTCACAATAAAAGTATCATTGAATGAAGCAAAGATGTGAACAACACCAAAAACATGCTCTCCCTCACGAACAGCAGGTCCAAGAGTTACATTCTCTTCCTTTGGCTCTCTTGTCTTTCTCCTCGACGCCTATACACAAAATTACACATAGCATTAAAAATTGCATCGCATCTACAATTACATTAACGCATAAATAGAAAACACCAATCCCATATATCATTTCAAGTCGAGCTCAATGATATTCCGAACCCATAGCAATTGAGATCACAAGACTACACAATTAAAAAGACTGCATTTTTATCGTGAATCCAATCCAACATGTTCAGGACAATACCAGAAACAGGATCCAAAACTAAAATGATTCAGAATTTTTCTAAGACTAGCATATGTATTCTCAAATCAATCTGGTATAATCAAAGAAAAACGAAAACGAAAACTTTTACACATGACGAAACTTACCATGATTTAGGGCGAATAAATTAACTCGGATTTGAAAGAGGATCTAGCTTCTGTTGTTCCGCCTACACAGAAGAGCAGAAGAGTTTGGCAAGAGAGGCAAACGCTGAAGATTGAGAAATCGATTTTATATTAGGGTTTATGATTTCTGAGTGAGAGTGTCAAGCCTTCGTTTAGGGTTTCGAAATGTAACTTGGGCTGAATCTTAATATTTGGGCTATCAGTCTTCGGCTTTATTATAAAAACGCTGTCGTTTCGTGATCTCTGGTTAAGGAAAAGAATAAAAACATATTGACAGCTGTGGGATTTGAACCCACGCCCTTTCGGACCAGAGCCTAAATCTGGCGCCTTAGACCACTCGGCCAAACTGTCTTTTGCTCTAGTTCCTACTAGACATCTATATAAAGTAATATTATTTTAACTTTCAGACCCCAAGTATTTTAATATTTACTATTTTGATCTTTAGATAAGTAGTCGAAAGACATAAAAACAAAAGAGAGATTCGAAATATCAATTCGGTTCAAAGTGTCAAATATATTTATTTATGTGACTCGAGCAATCTCAACAGCTCTTTTGAGGGCTCCTAAGAGGCTTCTCATGATTCTTTCTTCTCCCGGAGGAGCCTTATCTTTCTTCCTCCCATTACGCGTCGCTTGGAACACTAAACCACTCTCTTTGGTTTGAAAAACCAAACAATCTATGTAAACCGGAACATCGGTTTTGCCTTCATCTTCCATCACGATGAATCCTAACCTCGCTCCTCCACTTATTTTATCCACCTGCTCATTCAAACAAAAAATAAAAGTAGCTTGTTAGCTCTTATAATTACAACTTCTGATGTCTATTCTATAAAGTTTTTTTAAAACTTTTTTCATAGACAAACACAAATTATATGATCGGTAGCCAAAACTGTTGGCTGTAAATTTCGACCAAAGTTTACCTTGAGAGGAACAGGAAGAGGTAAATTGGCTCCTTGGCAAAGACTGTTCGCCCACTAAAAGAAAAAATTAATTCAAAAAAATGTTAAAAAGATTCGCTGAAAGGAGGGTTCGAACCTCCGACCTTGTGGTTAACAGCCACACGCTCTAGCCAGCTGAGCTATTCCAGCTTTTGTTATTACTGTTACACGTATTACCTGAAAAAGTAGAGTTTCGAATCTCGCCAGATCGGTATCCATGGGAAGCTTCATGGTACCTAGAGAAACGCCGTCTTCATCCTCCGCCCTGACGCCTCCGCTTCCGGCCGAAGCATTTGCTAAAGTTAGCCTCTTAATTTGCCGGCCGTTTCCAATACTTTCCGCGCCATTCTTTGGAAGATTGAGAAGCAGGCATGGATTTGAGGGACGGCGAAGTAATCTAGCCGGAGATCGGACACTTACTGTAGGTGGAGAGAATAGAGTAGCTGCGAAAGCCATTTTCGTATTGTCAAGTTATTCACAGAGTGAGAGAGATAGCTTTTTAGAGGATATGAGTTGAAACATGAATAACTTGATGACGTGTTTGTTTTTTAGCCGTTGATTGTCATTCCTTATTTCGATGTACACTATGAAGAAAAACTAGGAATTGCTAGGAACGACCCAAATTACAAAAAGTAGAAGGATTTAAAAATCTGTTCTTTTGATCAATAGAGTCAAAACAAGTCAACAATAGTATCAAGCAATCAGTAACACAGTAATAGTTATTCATGTCATAAACGTTTACTAATGCTTCTTCTCCTCAACAAAAACTCCTCTGCCCTAATCGACCACTTTGGTCCTCAAAATCTTCACTTCATGGATTGGCCTGAAATTTTGAGAACAGGAATGAGAGATTGTCTTCAATTAACCGATTTTTTAAATGAGATAATTGATTCTGAATGAGTAAAACTTTTACCTGTCGGTGTTATCGGTTTGGACACTACCAAGCCTCTTGATCACCTCCATACCTCGGCATACTCTGCCAAATATTGTGTGCTTTCCTGCAAAAGGAGATGTTAACAGTAAGTGATAATTCTCTTGGTATAAAAAAACGGTATATTCCAGAGATGAATGTGTTTTTACCATCCAAGGACGGTTGGGGTGCAAGAGTGATGAAGAACTGACTCCCATTAGTATTGGGACCAGCGTTTGCCATTGATAAAATCCCAGCTCCTGTGTGCTTCAACTCTGGCTTGATCTCGTCCTCAAACTTGGACCTAACAAAAGGTAAAAATGACCCCATATGAAAAAATGCTAAAACAATCCTCTAGGACTCAAAACAAGAATGAAACGGGACTGTGAATGGAGCAACCTGAGCTTAACATTTTGACAATGTCACTTGTCAACTAACTTGAGACTTGTATAACCATGGAAACTAAATTTGTTTGCAAAACCTAATGGAGCTACTTAAATAAAAACTCTATCATAAGCATAGCCATATCTGAGATCCAAATTCGATTACGAATCCAACAATCAAAGCTAGAATTAGTTTAAAAGAGATTAAACATTGAGACATACCCATAAATGGATTGACCACCTCTTCCAGTTCCTGTAGGGTCCCCACCTTGCACCATGAAATCCTGAAACAAATTCAATACCAAATTCATCACAATGACGATCTTCTCCGTACAGCAAAAATTAGATTGGAAAACAGGAAACAGACCTTGATGATTCTGTGAAATAGAACGTTGTCATAGTAACCTCTCCGGGATAGCTCAACAAAGTTCCGGCAAGTTCTCGGTGCGTGTTTATAATACATCTGAGGAATGTACACAAATCAGAACATTATAAACCCTAAAACCCTAAATCCTCACAAGGAGAAGTTCGATTCGAGAAGAATACAATCGGATTGAAGATAACAGATATGAAATTCTAGATCTCAAGTTCGTGCTAGCTATGAATGAATGTTATGGCAGGAATTTGTTTTTTTTCTTTCGTTTATTCGAAAGCGAAGTAGGAGATTATAGGGAGAGAGGAGAAACCTCGACGGTGAAGGGACCCATGGAGGTCTCCAGCGTAACTTCCGGTGGACTTCCTTCAGGTCTCGCCGCCATATTTTCAGAGAGAGAGAAGCGTCTCGTCGAGAATCGAAGCAAATGCAGATGTGTGAGCTACTCTGCTACCTTTATCGGGTCGGATCTGATTCTTTCACACTTATGGGTCGACCCGATTTTAAATTAACACGTTTGGGCCTTATTATATCATCATCTCTTGTATTGTGCATTAATCATGTTTTCACGCCACTCACACAAATTCATTTATATTATTACGATCACTATCTATTACTCCAAATATACATTTTTCAATGTTTAAAGTTTTCATTTTATTTTTTTTGCTAAAATTAAAAGTTTTCATGTTAAAAGGAGTATTGAACCAAATCAATGATATATTCCTACAAAAAAGTTCAAAATTTGTATTGGAGCCAAACTTAAAACTATACAAATTTTTATAGGGGGCTATGAAGTCGCATTTTAGTATATTAGATCAATTTTAAGTTTGGCTCCAATACAAATTCCTATTATTTTTAGGAATACTTCGAAACAACATGTTTCATTTTTTTTTTTAATCTCCATTTATAAAAACTTGACACACACGACATGAAGTAGCTTACAACATTGATACAATTTAAAATTTTCAACAATAGCCGCCTTGAGGGTTGTGGCGGCTTATTATACGAAGGATTATCACAACATAAATATATTGAAACTATATATTCACTTATGAGATACTATAACACTTCACTCAGTGACCCTTACTCTTAGATATGATTTCACGGTAAATAGCCACCGCCGCCTTCTCCGCCACCAGCACCGCCACCGTGACCAGATCCAGCAGCTGCATAACCTCCTCCACCACCTCCTCCGCCTCCCGAACCACCTCCACCACCTCCTCCCCCACCATGTCCACCAGCTCCAGCACCACCACCGTATCCCTCTCCAGCTCCACCTCCAGCTCCGTAACCACCACCATGAGCTCCTCCTTCACCAGAACCTCCTCCTCCACCGCCACCAGTTCCACCGCCTCCACCACCTTCATGTCCAGCGGCACCTCCACCTCCATATCCTCCTCCAGCACCACCGCCTTGTCCACCACCGTACCCGCCACCATGTGCACCGCCACCTCCTCCACCACCACCTTCTCCGCTTCCTCCACCTCCACCATGACCACCAGCTCCTCCGCCTCCATATCCAGCTCCACCACCTTCACCGCTTCCACCTCCGTAACCACCAGATCCTCCACCAGCACCAGCACCACCACCATGTCCACCGCCTCCACCTCCACCAATACCACCATGTCCAGCTCCATACCCACCAGCTCCACCGCCTTCACCACTTCCACCTCCGTAACCAGATCCTCCTCCAGGACCACCGCCCCCACCTCCGCCAGCACCACCACCATGTCCACCACCTCCACCATGTCCACCACCTCCACCATGTCCACCACCTCCACCTCCGCCAACACCCCCAGCTCCACCGTAGCCAGCACCGCCACTTTCAACACCAACACCAACACTCACACCACTTTTAACGCCATAGGCAGCGACTTCAGCCTCGGATTCCGAGGAGGTGAGGAGTGCTCGTCTTGCAGAACATAACCCTAAACTTATTAAGAAATATAGAAAGAAGAGATTGTTGTGATTAGCCATATTTTCACTCTACTCTCTTAATGTTTAGTTGTGTGATGAGTTTGCTTGAGGATGTGTTCGTATTTATAGACATTTCATGAGACGTCCCAACCGCGTTTGTCCCATATTGAATATGTATGGATGTCCTTAAGTTCACTAGTTGGGGCCCAGACCTAAACCTATCAGTTTCATTTGATTATCTTATGTGCTTTTTATCTAGGAATGTCATCATAGTTATATGTTTTTAAAATATTAGGTGGATAATTCACAATATGGTGGTACAACAATAGGCTTTTTTTAGTGGTTGAAATATAAACATTTCTGAGACGTTTTCCTATGAAATTGTATTTTTATAAAATACAAATTCTTCATTTCGTAGAGATGATTGATAGTTCATATACAGTTAAAGGAAAATCGACCATTTTAGAAAACACTCAAATTCTATGTTCTAATGTTTGTTTCGTTAAAGTACGTCAAATAACTTCAAAATGAACAATTTACTGAAAAGTAAATTTTAGTATCGTACGAGTGAAAATAAATAATGAACAAATCATATAGCTAGTAATCTGCAAAACCAGTCGATTAATCTTTAGAGTTTTCCAATATATTAAGTAAATCAACTTTTGGACGAAGACACATGCACAGACTATGTCGGTCGGTATGTTAATGACACGAGATACTAACCTACGTACACTAACATATATTCTCGACTATCGGTGTGTTTAATTAAGTCTTAAAAAGATTGACAAAGATATCGACCACTAATTAATAACATTTTTCGTTTATAGACAGTAGACCGATGTACTTTTATCCACATACATTATATTTGTATCACTGTATGTTTTATACACTAGATAGTTGGAGCTGGATGGTTATAGTTTTACTATTGTATCTCACGTACCAATATATATGGGTCATTGGTGAATAACGAACAGACGAACACTAATAATTTCAGATTCACTTATCATCACTAAGTAGTGCCACTTGTGTGTGTATGTTTGGTTGTCTCCCATAATGGATTAAAACATATATAATAACATAATTGTATAATTAACCAGACCTAATTTCTACATATTATATATCATATTATTCTTCATGGATATCTGACTCACTCCTATGTCTACAATCTACACTCACTTACAATATAATATAGCACATTTTTCATGATTTCCTCATTTAACATATTCGAAACTTCGTGAGAAATATTATAGAAACACAAATACAATAAAGAAATACACACTATATAAATTTTCACATAGCAAATTTCTTTTCATTTTTGACACAAAATAACCAAATCTTTATTCTAGTTATATGTTATAGTGGAAATTCTATTATTTATCATAATTTTGAACAACTAAATACATTGCTTATGTAAATAATACTTTCGATGAAGATTTTTTCCGATGATATTTTGACAACAGTGAACTTTAAACTTTCATTTTAGAATATCTATACATTTTCGTTATCTAGAAATTTTAGAAAGTTAATTTTTATTAGAAATGAAAGCCATGTGAAATCCTCATTATTAGTGTCTTGGCAACGCCACTGAAGTGCGCCATCCAGCAAATTAGCAACACTAGAGAAAAATACTTTCCATTCCCATACCCACTTGTTATTGTATCTATTAAGAAAGTTTGTAGCATAAATAAAATCTCTAAGACTAAGTCGCGCTATCCCTTCGTAAAACTAATTTCTATTGGTTTGCATGAATAACATTCTTGAAGAGTTTTTATAGAATATGAAAACTGTGTAAAACAATTGAAATCTTAAGTTTTTGTACACAAATCTACTGAATTACTCCAAATCCAGTAGCTTTCTAATGATACTTTGCACAAAAGTATTCACACACTTCAAAATTGTGAGCTCCACATTAGTTCTAATAAAATAAGTAATGAATGTGAAAATTGGGTGGATATGTTAACCGAGTCGAACCAAATTGGAACTAATTAATCCGACTTAAACCGATCCTGATTAATAGAATGTTCCTATGCCCCCATCATTTATATTATTCATCGTAGATTGGTTTAGCATTTTACTTTAGTCGTTGGACTTTTACCTTTTACTTTTTTTCTTTCTTTCTTTCTAGTAACGTTAATTTAGCTACGAGTTAATTGTCTTATAGTGCATTACATTAAAAACAAACATGTCTATATACCTCTCAATATTAAACATCATTTAACTAGCAAGACTAATTAATTCATTATTAATATTTAATACTATTAAACTTAACACATCTAAAGTATGTGTATAACACACATGAAATCGAACTGTACGCTAATAATACTGAACCTAACCGGATCGAATCAAAATGCTTTTAACCAAACTTGGCCTTAGCCAAACCCGGAAATAAAACGAGATGCCCATTTAAATGTGAAAGGGTTGGCCGCAATGAAAAAGTGTTTAGTTTGTACTTATAAAAATGGACCCAACCATTTCACTTTGTTTCGCAAGTGCCTCCTTTAATATTTTCCTAAACTTTTGACAAATGGGTTTAGGCTTATGATTGTCAGGAAAGATATAGAAAGTCACATTTATATTTAATTATTTGTATACAGTTTAAGAACTTATAAATACATATACCAAAAAAAAACTTATAAAAAGACCGAATCAATGTGAAAAATAAATTGATATTAACTATATAAACATCATAATTATAATCGAAATGCCGTCAAAGAATAATATATTCGATTATATGTGCTAACCAAAATGCTACATAATAATCTACATTATGTATGCTTTGGACTGTTTAGATGATGATATTACTGAAGTATAGTTTGATGACAGTAAAACTTATAATGCGACTTTTTCATCCGAATGTTGTTTGTTAAAAAAGTGAATACGGATGCAAGTGTCACTCGACCGTTCCACAAATTCCTTTTTCATCCTTGTGCAATCTGATCAGTGCAAACCAAGGTTTTAAAAATCAGACTGGACCAGCCGGTTGAACCGGTCCGATCGGGAATCATTAATCCAATCGAATCCGGTTACAGTTAAAACTTGAATTTGAATTAAACCGCCAAAACTGATCAAAAACCGGCAGAACCGGTGATCCGGGTCAAGTGTTAAATCCGATTAACCAAATTTTATTCATTATTTTGAATATTTAATGTTTTAGCAATGATAATCTATTGAATTGAATTCAAATTATTTGTTTCTTTTAAGACAGATTAATTTCTTTTTTTATATTTGTTTCTGATTTGTATTTCCATATATACGAAAAATCACATCTAAAATTATTTGTCTTTCTATAAGTAAAGTATTAAAAGTTTAATTCCATATCCATATCCACATTTTTCTTAATTTTATTGAAAAAAGAAGATATTTTTTTCTTAATTTTTTTTATCTTTTTATATTGTAATTTATTTTCAGTTTTTTTGGGTTGGTGTTGGTAATTTTAACATCTTAATATATAAATTTTTAAGTTAATTTTCTATTTTATCATCTTAATTTATTATTTATCATGAATTAAAAATCTTATTATTTTCTATTCTTTATTTTTACATATATATATATATAAACATATAAATATAATATCTATATATATATGAAACCCGGTTGAACCGGTTGGACCAATTCAACTTGTGAACTAGTAATAACACCGAATTAATGACCAGTCCGATTTTTAAAACATTGGTGGAAACATAACCATCCTCTAAAAAATCAATTTACTATTTTACCTTTAATCCCAGCCGTTGAAATTTAGTGTTGGTCAAAACATCTATGATCATGTGATATATATGGAATTATGGACTCCCTTTACAGGCAATATCTTTTAAATAGGAACGTTAACATAGATGAACCAATAAGGTTAAACTCATTTTGTTTCCGTTAGTGACGTAGGCATTGACTGATATAACATGAAAACTAGTGACTTAAGTGTTTTTTTTTGTTGACTTATGCCGATTTTGTACCCAAACCAAAAAGAGATATTTGAGAAATTAAGAGATCGAGTGATCTAGTTGCTGCATGTCAAAGAAGTCATGATTAAATGTTTTTGATCAAGTATGGACCGTAATCTAGAGTTAAGCTTGTCTAGTAAAAGTGTTTTTTTGTAGTGTAAGAGAAAGGACATGTGGAGTTTTTAAAGTTGTTTGTTTTTTTATAATAAACTTGTGAGGAGAAGAACTAGTATGTAATGTTATTGTTAGTATGAAAGAAGTTTAAGCAATTCTCTCTCAAATCATCATTCCAATACTCAAATTCTAAACAACACTTTTAGAATAAGAATTAATCAGAAAACAAGGAAGGGATTATTTTCAACGGAAAAAACAAGAAAAGACAAGGTTAACTCTTTCACACTAGCCAACAAAATAAAGTTTCAATTCCTCTTCCACTTTCCAGAGTTGTTCCTTAACACCGATCGAGCTTGCAACAAACATAAACATCATGTGACGCCAGAACTATCTGATCATGAGAAAGATCACGAACGCCCCAATCACTCATACATATCTCCTTATCTTTCCTCACACCTTGGTGTCCCAAACACGCCTCCACAATCACCTCAAACGAACGATTCTTGAGCCATCCATCAAGATACTCCTTTACGTCAAGAAGTCTCCATATCTCCAACTGATGGTGAAACCTCTCGAGCTTGTCCTTGTCTTGGTTGTTCCAAACACCAACGAAAGTGATTCTTTTATCATTCAAGAAACTTCGTAGGACGTCAGGGACGTGCCTACAGTAAGAGAGTTGGATGGTGAGGCAGCGGATCCCGACGCATAATTGGAGAACTCTCGGTGGAGGATCTGAACCACCAGGTGTCCATTGGACTCCGAGTCCGACACCGAGAGGGTGTTTTGAGCGAAGACGGTGGAAGAAGAGGATGGAGTTGATCCATCGACGGATCTCTGAGGGAGTGTGAGTGACCGTGACGACCAACCTTTGTCCAAAGAAAAAAATGTACTCTTCTTGTTTGTAGAAATGTGGTCTTCTGGTCCTCCGACCCATTGATCTTGAGTTGAAAGAGATACAGAAAAAGTTAGAGATTTGGAGGGGTTTAAGTAGATTCTATAATCCAAACGTTAAAGAGAGGAGGAGATTTGAATTTGAAAAAAAAAAAAAAACTGGTTTAATCCAGATTATCAAGGGGAATATTATGATAGCAAAGAATTTTAAGAAGAATATGCGTAGAAATTTTGTTACTTGTGGTTTTTATTGATACATATGACAATTGTTATTTATACAAAGGGTTAAGCTTAAAGATATGGATAATTTCCTTAAGACTTTAGGATTAGAGAGATATGGCAATTTCTTATTCCTTGTCACAATAGGAATATTGTATTTATCGCAATAATATGTTTATATTTGTTTTGGACTTGGTTACCAATCTCAGAGATATCAAAAGTTAACTGCAACCCTCTTTTCCTTTTTAGAAAGCTTACCCGGCTAATGATTTTGATTTGAGATAAAATTTAAGTTTTCATAGCCCAAAAGATCTACAAAAGCCGCATAAGTTTGTAATTAAAGAGTTGTCAATTATAAAACATATCATAGTTAGTCATTCAATTAATAAATTTCCGTTGTACATTTGGCATGGAATAATTAAAATGAACATAAACCAACAGTACGGAGGCCAACTTCAATAGTTTACATTTTCTCTGGTTTTTAATTGTTAGCTCAAAAACCCAATTAAGTGGGGAAAGTAAGAATCAACAACTCCTCTTCCCGGACCCTAACAAATCAACTAAACTCAAATATCAAACAATTAAAAAAACGCTCATCATTAACTACCTAACTAATTATTCCTAATCAACCACTGCTTAATACAAGCACTATATAAACACTTGTCTATCTCCCATTTATTTCACAACACAATTACAAAAACATTTCAATACACAAAGCACACTTTTTACCTTTCTTTAGACCCCAATTTGCAAGAGAAATTTATCAGAATGGCGAAAGAATCCACCACCATTGACGTAGGCGAGCCAAGTACCGTGACCAAAAGTTCAAGCCATGTCGTAGTGAACGAGAAGAAGAAGGGCTTTGTAGCAGCAGCTGCAGGAGGTGGCGCCAAGAGAGGTTTGGCTGTATTCGATTTGCTCCTCCGTGTGGCGGCCATAGCAGCCACACTCACTGCTTCCATTGTCATGTTCTCCGCCGAAGAGACTCTTCCCTTCTTTACTCAGTTCCTTCAGTTCCAAGCTAGTTACGATGACCTTCCCACGTTTCAGTACGTCCATTCTCATTAATCATTACCTTTACTAATTAAGTTACATCATGTTTACACAACTAATGCATATAGAAAATCTTTAAATGCGGTAAAAACACACTTCTTTGCTATAATTTTCTTGAAACCAAATATTTAAATATATAGTAACAATGAAATATATATAAATGTAAAAATCGTTTTTGAAGGTTCTTTGTGATAGCCGTAGCCATAGTGGCCAGCTATCTCGTCCTTTCACTTCCCTTCTCCATCGTAACTATTGTCCGTCCACTCGCCGTCGCACCACGGCTGATCCTCCTTATCTTCGATACCGTAACTTCCCTTATAACCCTAACTCCAATATATTTTTCAAAATATTTCATATAACTAATTAACTCTCCTATGGTCTCAGTTGGTGGTGACGCTTAACACAGCAGCAGCTGCTGCGGCAGCATCAATCGTGTACCTTGCACACAACGGCAACCAAAGCACCAACTGGCTTCCTATTTGTCAACAATTCGGAGACTTCTGCCAGACCGCGAGCACTGCGGTTGTAGCCGCTTCTATCGCCATTGCCTTTTTCGTCATTCTCATCATCATCTCCGCCATGGCTCTCAAGAGGCATTGATTTCATCTTTTTTACTTCGTGTCAAAATCGTAATGGTTCTTATGTATAATGTATATGTTTGTGGCTTGTGCTTTTGTGTGGAAAATGTAACCGAAGTCGTTTATGTTTTTTAAAGAAAATTTGCATGTGGTTGAGTTTTTTAAAAAGTTCTGATTTAAATAGAGGTTCTTCTCCAAAGGGTAAATCCAATAAGCGATACAAAGACTAAAATACCAAAACCAACGGTTAAAATATCAAATACCGATTCTACCCTCATCTTCCTTTCTTTACTCTCCCGCTTCATCTCCATAAACTCTTCGTGCCTCTTCTTCGATTCTATTTCTCTCCTTCTTCCATTTCCTCTTTTACCCTCCATTACTCTTCTCAAAATGACTAAACTATCCTTCCCGTTTAAATGCGTTCCCTCCATCTTCTCCACCTTGAGGTTCACCTCCTTCACGTGCATCTCCTTCTCTCCGCACGTGACCACCGTGATCACACACTCAACCGTCTCTTCCGGCGAGTCTAACCCCACCACCGTCGTGAACTGCGCCTCCACTTCCCCGCTTATCCAGTTCCGATGCACAGACACTGGCCGGTGACTCGACAGATTCGCCGCTCGTTTCCCGATTGGATCGATCACGATCCAGCTCAAAGTCAGATCCTTCTCTAGATCACGACACGTGTCTTCCGTCCACCGTCCTCGTTTAATCGGCGTCGCTACCGTATCCTTCGGATCCACTAAATCAATCCTCAACGGCGAGCTTCGGAACCACGCCGTTGTAGTCTCTGTTTTCATGACTCTACTGAAAATCAATTTCCCTCTGTAGTGAAGATCAACGGCGGAGATCAGTTCTGGGAACGGACGGTCGAGATCAGAGACTGAACCGACGGTTTCCACCACAGAGTAAGCGTCGGAGAAAAAGGAACGAGAGCCATCGGAGCATGAAGGCCACGTGGCGCGGCAGACTTTGGACCAGAGGATCTCATTGGAAGCGAGATGGTGAAGGTGTGAAGAGGCGCAAGAGACGGAGGCTAGAGTTGCGCCGTCGAGACGTGTCAGGATGTGAGACTCTATGATGTCGTGATGGACGGTGGAGATTAAATCTGTTACGGTGGAGGAGGATGAATCAGCCATCTCTGGTCACGTTGCTGAGTGATTATTACTAATTGCGAGTTATAATTGATTATCTTAGTTAATGATTTTTGATTAATCAGTGATGGAGGTGTTTATATAAGAGACGTCAAAGTCTTTGTTAGACAAAAGGGCCATCTTTTTTACTTTTATTACACTAATACCATTGCAATCATACCATAGCCAAAGCCGGGGCCAGCTTGATATTTGTCTAACGTCAATTCAGTATAATTTTTTTAGTAATCATTGACCCAATTATGTTCGCTATAAAAACCCAATAAATTCATAAACAAAACATTTTTTTGTTATTATTTCATTTTTAAAAATTGTGTTTAAAAAATATAGATTATTTAAAAATTAAAATGACATGATTGAGGAGATTGTAAATAAAATTTGGGATGAGACTAAAGGGTTTTTGTTTTTGTTTTTTGCAATTAAATTAGCGGTTTCGCATAAGAAATGTCCACGCAAAGAATACTTAGCCAAAGCCTCACCAGTCACCATACATGCATTCGATTCCCGGACAACTTGTTTTTGTTTTTTTTAATGTTAATGACAACTTGATTATCCAAATGGAAAAGTATGTATATTCTAAAATATACTCCTTTTCAATTATATTTAGTAATCAAGAATTGGCGTTTATTGTCAAACTATATTTAAGTTATTTACTACTTAAACACATAGTCTTAAGATACTAAAACTAGTCATCGTTTGTTTCAGTAGTAATTAAAGTTCTTTGATTTTTTTAGCAGCGTGTCCTGACTGACATTATATATAGATAAACACAGATTTTAAACCTTAGGTATCGAAAACATCAATCAAATATTCACATATACGGAAAAAATAACATATAAGTAGGCCGGACAACCAATGACAGAATCCTTAAAGGTGTTTATACAAAAACAAAAAAACATAAAGTGATGAAGATTAAAAACGTACACACATATGCGACGAGACATTCACAACAAAGGAGTCATAAAGATACGTAAGAAGATGGGAAAGGGGTGGCCCATGTTGACCTCTTGTATTTGATCAGCTTGCTAATATTATTATAGTCAAATATATATACCATCTTTCTTATTTCTCTATCACCCAAAGTTTTAAACTTTCAATTAAACTAGCAAAGGGTCGGCGATTCATTTTTAGTAAAATATAAGACACACTAAGTATAAGGCTTTCGAATGGTTGGAACTTGGAAATTTGTTTAGAGTTTTTTATTTTACTTTTTGAAGTTTCAGAAAACAATTGAAGAAAACAGGTCCATGCAAATTTATACAATTGCAACGATATTTAATTGATAGTATCTCTTATGAATGTTTTTATATATGTTGAGTTTTAACTCTAGTTTCAAGATTCAAAATATTTGAACTTTATTAAATTATGAATGATTCAATATATAATCTTATAAACATTTAGACTGCTTAAAATCATGACCTAGCTATAGTTATTCGCATTAGGCGTTACACATTGGATCGACATCTGTTTGGTGTTTAGCGCTTTTTGAACATTGACAAGGAAGTTTTATGTTACAGTTTAATATGATTAAAAAACAACAGGGAATGGACAACCTTATAACATCATTGGATTAAAGGTTCCCTTCATTTTAAGTCTAATATATCACCGTCGATTAGGTTTATACATCTTTTGTGTTCAATAAGATAATTGACTAGTAAGTAATCCAAAAACAAAACGGTTAATGAGAAAAGGAAAGGCCAACAATGATTTACATCAGCATGATTAAATATTGGAAATATTAATTTGTACAAAACGCCGTCTTGGACTTTTCTTAGATATTGCATTTTTTGTTTATCTTTAGACATTGTTGGAAAACATTTGATTAATCTCGCAGCTGGATTTGCATATAACGTTTTAGGTTTTGACCAAAAAAATATTTGACGTATACGTCCTTAAATTTTAGCTATTAAAATCATATATCGAACTTGTTTCAGCTTAAGTAATACTGTAATAGATATTAGATAATAACGGAGTTTCATTTAATTTGTGTGATCGATATTAAAATAAGCCGACGACTTTATTCTTTCCGTATCCGGTTCCTACTCTCAACCTAATTTTTCCCTTTTGACAGACTATATACAGTAATATTTTGAATTATATATTTTCTTATATTGATGTTATCGAATGCTTAACATTTACAGTCTCCGATACAAACTGAAGATATCATTAATAAGAACCTAACTTTTTGTATATTTGTTCGGACACAAAATGTCTTTTCTCATATGGAAGTTTATATAATTACCAGAAAGTGAAAGCTCAAACTCGTTAGTTTTATACTTTTATTAGAGAAACTGTTGATACCTCTTCCGGTTGTAAATTTTGACTTTTGGAAAGCAAAGATAACATCGACTAAGATGCACGATCCGATATATTAATTAGCATCCGTGAGAATTCGGCTTGGTATAATTAATTTTGATTATATTATTTTGGTTTTCTTAATTTGGTTAGACTAATTAAGTTACAAGAAAAACTGAAGAAGTAATAAAGTTTTATATAAGCTTCAGTAATGGCACCAGAAGTAAAAGTAAAATCATAACAAAATGTAAATTCGAAATTAATTTGGATCAGGTTCTTCCAGTTCCGATACGCTAAACCGGTCAGCATTGGGCTCTTTACGCTCCAATGGCCCGGATAGGACTGAGCCTAGGCTAGGGATCATATTCAAACAGGCCCATGTACGATGCATCGATTTAATCTTAAAGTATCAAGGTTTGGTCTAAAAGTCGCATGCTAGTTATATGCTTGTTTTGGGTATATGTATAACATTAATATTTCCGTATCGAGAGGATTACTTATTAAGTTTATATTCACACCAGTTCTAAAAGATCAAGTTAATTACACTCTTTAATCACATCATTTGTTTAAGACATCTCATTTGTGTCAGTACTGATACATTATTCTTGGTATAATTCTCTGTATTGAAAAGCAATCTTGTACTTAATTACTTCCAAGTGCAATGCACTTACGCAGATGATATCCTATCTTTTTTATTAAAAGCCTTTTTTAAGCATTAATCCAGGTGTGTCAGATACCTACTAAATCAAACTTGGATTCTCTGTCTATTTTAATTTATTAGTACATTAATTCATAATCAAAATTCCACAAATATTATCGAAAAATAAAAAGTCTCCAAAATATTGTACTTGTATATGTACACAAATGTACATGCACACTGCACACATATTTAGACGTAGGTGTACGTAGGGGCACGTGGGCATACTTGCCTAGATACTTCTATGATAATTTTTCTTTTGTCACTATATGTTTTAATTTTGATGCTTCATATATTTATTTAATTATTGCTAAAAATCAATCTAGTTTTACTTACGAGCTGAAAAGCTGAATAACTTCACTATTAATTAAAAGTCGGAGGTGCTACTTTTTTTTGGCTGCTACCGTATTTGAAAACGACATGACAAATTAATAGACTTCGCGGATACATATGTTAACAAGCCATGAAATGATTTTGGTTGATCCTGCATCACAGCTTGGCTAGCCAAAATATTAGGTTCAACATAATAGACTTTTGCACATGATTAAGGAAATATATGTCCATTGTCATCATTGTAAAGGATTACAGCTCTAAATGATGGCAACTGAAATTTAATCAAGTAAAATTACTTCTTCTTCTTTTTTGCAAAAACACTGCGGTCTTTATTATTAAAGAAGATTAAGACACTTTTAAAATCCTTCTAAGATCGAAAAACATATGTTTAAAATACATATATATATATATATGTATATGTATATAGTCTTAACAGTTATGCTACTATAATGAATTAACAATGGGTTACGTAATATTTTATAACTTCGTTTACAAAATCGGATGTTATGGCCGCTACAACAAGATGATTCTCATTATCAAAAAAAAAAAGAGTTGTCAGTTAAATTTTTAGTTAATACGGGAACAAAATATAGTCAAGTCGGTTATATTCAAGCGAATCCGAAAGATTTTTCACATCTATTTTGATGGATTTAATTTAACGTCTGTTCGTAAGATGCTAGGCAGAATATAAAAATGTTCTGTTATTTTGAAATGATTTTGATTTAAAGCACTATTAAAATGCTTTACAAAAATTGAATATCTATCTGGGATAAAAAAGAAAATCAAAATTTCGTTATAAAGTTGTTCTTATTTTTTTTTTGTTGGTCAACAAGTTATAAAGTGGGTTGATTGGTGGAATTATCGAATGAAAATTAAGGATTAACTGAAAGTTATTGGAGGGTCATGTAAAATGCCTTAATTAACTTGTCTCGTGCCATATTTTATTCATTCTAATGAAGCTTATAGAACTATTTACATACAAATTATTCCATTAATAGAACTTCGGAATTTTATTTTAAAAAGGATTTAATTTAGACACAAATAACTATAGAACATCACGCCATATATAGTTGATTGATAGAAAGAAAAAAAAAACTATTTCCCTATGTTAATTTAAACTTACTATATTGACAATAGCTGTGATGAATTGTCGTAGTTGTACAGGTAAATCTTCCATTCGTATTTTTTTTCTTTTAAAATATGTGCATTGAAATTAAAGGTTGAATAGTTCAAAAGAGTTACATTTTACTAAGAGACTTAGCTTCATAACCGGTCCAAAATGATTCATTCCCAATTGCTGATAAGCACTATTCATCACTCCTGGTCAGCTTAATCTAACCCGTATTCTTGAGTCTTGATGACTGAAATTAATAATTTGTATGTCGCAATGTTAATCTAATTTTAATATAGGTTTGCGACACGGCTTGACATGAAGATTTTATTTGTATACGTAGTGTGTGTAGGCATCATATATATAACTTTTTTTTTAATATTTATAGAGTGCATCATAGATCTATTTAGTGTTGCAATAAATAAGTTATTGGGATCGTAAACGGGAACACAATAATTGCGAAAAGAGAATCAAAATGAGTACAGCAAAGCAAAATAGCCATAAGCGTAGAGCATATATGACCTTCGTGCATGGTCAAGCTTTATCAGTCTTGTTCACTTTCCTTACAATCAATCCCATATCTTTTTTATTTTTCTGAATCCAAAGATCTCTCCTCAAATTTTACAATTTCTTGGAATTTGTTTGTCTCTTATATATATATATATAAATTTATGATTCCTACCTTTGATTATTCGCTAAGGATCCATGTTCCTTGTCTGCTATTCTCATTATTGTTTTCTTTTCATTAATTTCTTATTATTACAATTTTGATAGATTTAAGAGATTTAATATAAAATCAAAATCATTTCGAGAATAACCGCAGTATAATTTTTTTCATGCTAAACATCATTTATGAGTGTTCTAACTTATAATTGCCAAGTTCACCTGAAAATATTCATGTAAATTTTTGTTTTGTCTCAGTAACTTTTGTAGCTGAAAATGAAAAGTTGTCAACAATTCTATTTGCAATTGGAAAAAAAATTCCTTAACTAACATAAATCTAAAATATCAACAAAACGTTAACTAGTTTTAAACGTGTAATCATATATACGGCAAAAGTTACTGGTAAATTGTTGTTTGAATATAACCAAAATTGAGAACAAGAAAAACACAGGTACAATGTCAGCTCTTTTAATTTCATATTTAGAAGAACTCTCTAATTAACTCTTACAAACTGATTTAACAATTTCTATAAGGTAAAGTGTAATTGGGGAGAAACATTGATGTCAGTAGTAGAAGTGAAGCAAAAGGGTTTACCTGATAGAAAAAATCTACTTGGAAATTGAGGAAGTTTCGCGGCGATCGAGGCTGAAGTACCCATTTGGCCATTATCACTTGGCCGGCTTATACTTTGTATTAAACAATAAAAATAAAATATCACATTAACAACTTTTTGGTGGACAAAACTTATTTGGATAAAAATGCTTCAAGTTGTCGACAATATATATGACGTTTTTGAATAAATATGCTTCAAGTTGACAGAAGAAAGAGTCCCAACTTAAACCT
The DNA here is from genome assembly GCA_963555745.1 of Cardamine flexuosa. Taxonomy (NCBI): domain Eukaryota; kingdom Viridiplantae; phylum Streptophyta; class Magnoliopsida; order Brassicales; family Brassicaceae; genus Cardamine; species Cardamine flexuosa. The sequence continues at coordinate 5,156,778 of OY743217.1, forward strand.
AAAAGTTATTATTAAAAACAAACTTAAACCTAAAAACCATTACTTTCTTTGTTTCAGAAAGCTTGATGTTTTACATATTTTATTTTGTTTCACAAAATTTGATTTTTTAGTTTTTTCTTTATTTTTATTGATAAATTGTAAATACCAAGATGTAATAATTAAGAATAATTATATTTACTATATTACTATTGATTTATATTTATTAGAATAATATTTGAGAAGAGAAAATAATATAATTAAAAGGAGTAATGATTAATTTCTTAATTTGTGTAAAATGTCCTTAATATCATGTATTGTTTTGTTAAAAACTGTATAAGATAATTGATTTTCTATCATTAAAACTATATACATGAATGACAGTAGAGAATCCGAATTTTATCAAAGAAATAAAAGCGTATAAACTCTTTATCCATTGCGCCAGAACCAAATTTTTTTATTTTTTTACTATACATGTTTCACAGGTTTTTCTTCAAGTAAGGAGTTGCAAATGTGTATATGTCTATCACTAACATAAGTTGTAGTACATATAAGCTGAATTTGGATTCATGTCACACTTGTGTTACAAAAAAAGGATTCATGTCACACAAATTTCAAAATACTGAAAACAATGTGCGTGTTTGTTGACATATGATTATGCGATTAGAGCACTCTTCTCGATCTGTTTTTCATTTGTAAGAAAGAGAAACGGATTAATTTTGTTTCTAGAGAAACTACAACATTTTATAATTTATATAGCCAGTGGGATTCTAACATAAAAACAAAAAACTCAAGACTAATTACTAGAATCTAAAAATAAAATAATAATCATTTAATGCGCTTGCAATTGACAAATGTTAATGTAAATTGTAAAAAAAACTTCCTTTAGTTAGGGCATACCTATACAACAAATCATTTGACTATTCAACCGCCATAATTGTTTTCCATATAAACATTTAGTGTAGAATTCACATGAACGTTGTAACTTTAAATTTATTTTCTTAAAAAAAGAAGCTTTCGTTAGCGCAAAAAAGGTTAATTATAAAAATATTTTGGCGATAGTTACTTCTTCTATGATACGCACCTAAAATATACTATAACATTATGATTTTAGAAAATTAATCTCTCAAGAGCATAATGACAGATTGTGATAAATATGTCAGAAAAATGAAACAAAGAGGACAAAGTAGTAGGGAGGACATAAAAAACAAAAAGCGCCCGAGTAACAAATTAGAAAAGTTTGTTTTGGGTTTACGTAATACATTTACGAATTATTTATTTATTCTTGTTTTATTATATGTTTGTTTGTGAGGGGAGAATGTGAGGAGAGGATTGAAACACGACCGTAAAATAGACAGACAATTGAAGACAGATCTTATCTCTATCCCTCCCACGACTCTTCTCTTTGGAAACACAAAGCTATATCTGTTTTTAATACTATAAATTAATTATTTTCCTGAGCAATAAAAAAAAAAAAATCATTTCACATAAGATAGTCAGAGACAAAACAATTTCCGAAATTTGATGCACAATACGTAAACATTAATGAGATGTGTCATGCACGTGATGAAAAAACTAAATAAGGAAAGGCTGTACATAGAAATCTTCTTGGTTAAGAGACAAAAGATCTTTTCTAGGCTTTGGTCCATGTATCTGCATTCCTTCTATTTATTTATTTTAACTTTTTTAAAAATAATCCAAATATCTGCATTATTATTTAAAAGTAAAGTAGGCTACCTTACTATTTCTGGAATTATACGATATTTTCTCATGTAATATGGTTTCTGTTAAATTTAACACAAAAGCTGATAATTCTACCGCGCGCAGGGAATTGTAGGGTCAAAATTTCAAGTTACAACGAAATTAAAGATACTGTTGTACGAAAACTAGTGGTAATGTCAATACGTCGACAAAACTAACATAATTAAGAATGATATAATTGGATGATTTGTTGGGTGGTGAATGGAATGCACGTGCTTGAGAAGGTTAGTAAGTAAGCTATAGAAAATGAAGGATAATGCGATAACATGTGCCTTATCCCGACAAAACACATCTCACATGTAATGAAAGCCAAAATGTGAAATACATTACACACTCTAACCAGGAGATATAACAATTCATTATTATTTATATATTAATATCACCCACCTTTTCATATGTATTTTGTGTGTTTTGGAACTATGGTAAACTTTTTACATTTATATCAGGATATATATTAAATTAATTTTCATTTCTATGGATGTCATAGCTTCTCTACATAAAATTTATGAGTCCACTTTTTAGTTATTACATTTTTACATCGACGATTTGAGATTTATATGTCCAATTATAAACTTATATTACTAAAAGGATAGTTATAGATAATTTACTCTTTTCTTTGAAACTTATATATATATATATATATACACATATGTAAATAGAAGGCAGATACATGTAACCAAACCACTCTAAACTAAAGCATTGCTATCTCAAAAAATATTTTGCCATCTCTCTTTCTCATCACTATTCGTCATCTCTTTCTTTCTCTCTCTTTCAAATGTCAATAAACCAATACTCAAACGATTTCCACTACCATTCTCTCATGTGGCAACAACAACAACAACATCACCAAAACGACGTCGTCGTAGAAGAGAAAGAAGCTCTTTTCGAGAAACCTTTAACCCCAAGCGACGTCGGAAAACTCAACCGCCTCGTCATCCCAAAACAACACGCCGAGAGATACTTCCCGTTGGCGGCTGCCGCCGCAGACACGGTGGAAAAGGGACTTCTCCTTTGCTTCGAAGACGAGGAAGGTAAGCCATGGAGATTCAGATACTCTTATTGGAACAGTAGTCAGAGTTATGTCTTAACCAAAGGCTGGAGTCGGTACGTCAAGGAGAAGCACCTTGACGCCGGCGACGTCGTTCTCTTCCATCGCCACCGTGCTGACGGCGGGAGATTCTTCATTGGCTGGAGAAGACGCGGTGGCTCTTCCTCTTCCTCCGACTCTTTGCGCCATCTTCATCAATCCAATGCCTCGCTTCAATATTATCCTCATGCAGGTACCCTTTTCATTATTTTATTTTTTGTTCATAACTAGAAATTCATATTTTCATCACACAAAAAAAAAAACTAGAAATTTCATATTTATCAATAGGATATTTGACATTTAAAGCACCAACTGTGATTAACATTAATTAAAAACTGGAGTAAGACTACTTGTTCCCAAATAGTTTAGCTAGATTATTAACTAATCCATTTGATATTAATATATAGAAAACAAATTATGGAAATGGGAAAAGAAGTCTATTTTGTCGCTTCTAAATTTTTGTCAACGTATAATTCATTTTCCATGCACTACTGGGTAGAGATAACGGAATCAAAATTTAAGGGATCATGTTTTTATATAACTATTTATAGTTAAAACTTAAAAGTGAAAATCTATTTTCATGAAATATTTGAAGTTACGTGACCCAATTGAAAAACTCTTTTATCTTGTTTGGGATTTTGTAATGGCGCGTGAGGATAGACGCGCATTAAAGTGTAGTAGAGAAGTAAAAATAAAGAAATGATGGAAGCCCATAGAAACAGAATTGGATTCGTATTATCTGCACTGCGTGACATTTGTTGCGTATCCTTACACCTACCCTTTCTACATTTTATTTTTTTCACTATATTTATGTTTATAAATGCGTATATATCCACAACATTATTTTCTATTTTCTTACTCGTTATCTTGGACAGAAACCAACACAACATAGTTTAGACTTTAGAGAATATGTATTTGCAAATGTCTATGTGATGAGGACATAAAGATATGCAGTGTAGTTCGCATATAATGTAATAAATACACGTGACGTTTCGTTGTGGTAAAGCTTGTCATCTGAATACCAAAATTGGAAATTCTCGTCCGATTAAAAGTCTTTTTGGAAATGTATGTCTAACGTCTCTGTAGTTATCCATTATAGATTCCTTGATTTCAAATTCTACATGAATTTAAATATAATTTTATGGCAGGGGCTCAAGCGGTGGAGAGCCAGAGAGGGAACTCGAAGACATTGAGACTGTTCGGAGTGAACATGGAGTGCCAGCTAGACTCGGACTGGTCTGAGCCATCCACACCTGATGGGTCCAACACATGTCCAACTAATCACGACCAGTTTCATTTCTACCCTCAACAACACTATCCTCCTCCGTACTGTATGGTACGTTTCAATTAGTATTATTTTATATAAACAAATAACTTCATTTGTTTGCGTTTTACTGAAGTCGTTATAGAGTAGTTAAATATCAAAGTAAATGTCAAAATCATTCGAACCAATGTTTTATGTTCACGCGTTTTCATAATCACACCAAATTATTTGAGTTGGTTTCACTAATAATTACCAAATTACCAAAGACATTATTGTCGTTAATTACTCTATATATATAATTTTATTTACATGTTTTAGTTTTATTTAGAGACTAAGAATAGGAACGTATGGTCTTTTTTTTATATATATATTGGGTTGGGGAAATAGATTCGAGAGTGAAGTTGTACTATTCAAATATCACGCCAAGGGGTCTATACAAAAATCTTATCCCAAAAAAAGTGCGGTCCATTATTATTAAAGTTTTATTGTTGTTATTACTACTATTACTATAACTGTTATTATTATTAGTGTTTGTTATTGTTAGGCACGTTTCTCATTTATATCATATGCTTTTTGGTCTTCAACACCAATAATTTTGACAATTCCGTCAAACTTTTCTTCTATATACCTAATCTTTGTACATGAATAAAATCATAATTCGCGTGTCGATCGTTACGTGTGTAAGTATATATGTTTACACACATATATGTCTTGTTCCCACATCTATTATTGGATTTTCGTACCAATCACAATAAAATCTTCTCTTTGACAATGAAAATATTTGGAATATGGACATAAATGTTGTCCCAATAATAAGTATTAATTATCATATTCTTTAGGGAGATTATTTACATTAACACCTAATATATCTCTTTATCTTTACTACATAAGTCAAGAAAATTGAAAGTCTACTTTTGCAAGGGATTGTAAGATTTTTATATTTGTAGGACATAAGTTTCACAGGGGATGTGAACCGGACGAGAAGCCCACAAGGATAAAGAAAAGAAAAAAGCAGCTTCACATGTGGTTCCTTTCATGTTGTTTTAGATGATGGTCACTTAATTTTGCAAGCTTATTTATGTATTACTAATAGTAAATCGTATTGATTCTTCGTTGAATCTCTCTCAGTTTTCACTATCTTCCTTTTCTTCTTATGTATTAGATTCTTTTATATAGCTAACAATTGTATAGAATACAAAGTTCTGGCCATTTTCAAGTTAATTTTTTTTATGCTTGATCCCAATCACTTGGAGGAAAATAAAAAAAAATTATATTAACATTGAGAAAATTTGCAAAACTATCATTGATTTTAAGACATAATTTTGTCAAAAACGAACCCTAATCTTGAACTAATTTTTTTTTTATAACAAAATCTTCAACTTAAATTCTTTTGTTGAAATATCTTTACCAATGACTAATAATAAATTTCATATCGAAATAAAAAAAATTACAAGGCAAAACATATTGATGCAAAAGTTAAATGAAGCCAGCAATTATCGTTGACAATTGACAGCACAATTCCACAATATTTTTCAGAGAAGAAACACCCAAATATATGACAAATACACAAATAGTTTTTGACTAAATTACAAGAAGAGAGCTCACTATCTTAAAGATGGATTCTAGTCACAAACAAAATTTTGCTATCACTAAATTTGTGATAAAATAAAAACCGAGACACTCATACCCCAAGTTAAATTCATTTATTAAATGAAAGCCCTTTACGAAAACCAAAATTCACTTATTAATGGGCCATAGACCTTCAACTATATGACCCAAATGGACCAAACTATACAAAAAGAAGCATAATATTCGGTTTGGAAACGACTTACATAATAAACCGAAACTGAATAAAAAACCTATCAGTGTTTCCAAACAAGTCTGGTACCGGCAGAAACCTCTCTAGGGCTTAACTGTTTAAGGCAACTGCAACATTCTCGTCTACTGGTTTGGTTTGTTTGTCAAGGAAAAATTTCATCTTTTTATTTTATATCTTTCTTCAATAACCAGAGATATGCTTTCCATCTAAATCTCTCCTCGCCGCGGCTAATTCGAGTGCCGCTTTTAGAGACTGCAACTTGAAAAGTTTTCTTCTATAAAAATCCACTACGAAGGTTGTTGCAATGGCGAGTAGGAAGCTGATTCGAGATTTATTGATCACAAAGCAGCCTCTTTTTCAGCAATTGACTTATCAACGGGTTCGTTTTTGAAGATTTTTTGTTTCAAGTGATTGTGATTACTAGCTCAAAATTGGGAGCTGATTTGGTTATTGGTTTTGTGTTTTGATTTAGAGAGTAGGAGCAAGATTAGGACTTTGTTCGCAATATGGTTATGTAGCTCATCGCCGGTTTAGTGTTTTCAGTGAGTTCTCGAAGAAATTTAAAGGGGAAGTTGATAGGTAAATCAATTTTTAATGTAAAATATTGTTTATGTATGTGTCGCTTGTGAATCTGAAAGTTAAATCCTATTTTTTTGTTTTGTGTGTGTTTACATTGTTGTTGTAGCAATCCTGAATTTCAAAAAACAGTGAATGAGCTGAAAGGTGTAAAAGAGGACCTGAAAGTTAGGTAATTTACGTATCTGATTGCATTTTTTACTTAAGAGATTTATTGTATGTGTCAAAGTAAGTTTATGAAAAATGAAATGGCTAATGCAGAACGAAAGAGACGACTGAGAAGCTGTACAACCAAGTTGATGGAGTCTGGACTGAGGCTGAATCTGTGGCCAAAAAGGTATGCTTTAGTCATTGGATTAGCTCTTTCGAGAATGTTTGAAAGGCAAAGACTTTGGAAGTTGGGTTGTTTCGTCCTTGCTAGGTTTTGCATATTTGATTTCCATATGTTTAAGAATGTGCTTTCGTCTCTTTGGTGAATAAATGATTCTAGTGAACTTTGTTCGTTGTAAAAGGCTAAGAATCGCTGCTTACAAAACGGTGCAGGTCTCTTCAAGTGTGAAAGACAAGTTCACAGCAGCTACAGAAGAGGTCTTTACTAGAAATCACACTTCTTTCGTTGCTCAATTGTGGCAATTTTGGTTATTAACTTGGTTAATGTATCTTTATGGTTAGGCCAAGGAGTCATTCAAGTTTGGAAAAGAGGAGAATGCAGAGTCAGCAAGTTCATCAGGGACAGGAACCTCTGAAGGAGAAAAACAACAAGAGCAGCAGCAGCAAGATACATTGTTTGAGAAATTCAAATCAAGCATTTCTTCACCAATGGTATCCCAGGCTTTTAACAAACCCATGTACTTTGCAAAGAAGGGACTTGACATTGTCAAGGAAGAATTGCGTGGAAGCTCATCTAAAAAGAAGCACTTGGAATATACACCTCCTCCACCATTCACAGGTGAGAGGAGTACGAGAACGGATTTGGTTGTTACACCAAAGAAACAGTCTAAATGGGAATCCTTTAAAGAAAAGGTAAGTGGTGTCTCTCTATATCTTTGTCTACTTATGCCATGTTTTTAATCAGCCCTTGTTGAGTATGTTCCTTCAAAATTTTGTTTAGATGCAAGGCTATCCTATGTTTAAACGTCTTAGCGGGATGAGTGAGCCTGTTGTCAACAAGAGCCAAGAGGTAATAAAACATCTTCTCTTAAACTTGCATTACTCTCTTTGCTGATACTGCTTTGTTATGTATAGATTGCTGAAGATGTCATGGAAAGATGGGAAACTAGTGATCATCCAATTGTTCACAAGATTCAGGAGTATGATTCTAAGTGCTCTCTTACTATCTTGGTTAAAGATTTTAACTTTACGTACAACAACAACTTATAGATATGTGCATTGTTTTTGTTTGGCAGCATGAATGCAACAGTCTTTCTTGAAACAGATTCAGCAACAACATACAAAGAGATACGCCGCCGAGATCCGTAAGTTATATAAAAGGCTAATTCTTGGTTTTTGAAGATAACCATATTCTTATATTTATATCTTTTCAATGGTGGTCAGATCATTCTCATTGCCAGAATTTGCTGCAGAAGTTCAAGAAGCCATCAAACCAGTCTTGAGTGCTTATAGTAAGGTGAATCTCGGGGTTATGAAAGTTATATAGATCATCTCCTCCAAATCCTCGTTTCCTCTAGTTAAAATATTCCCATCTCTCTGTGCAGGGAGATGTAGAGATGTTGAAGAAGTTTTGTAGCAAGGAAGTGATTGACCGGTGCCTAGCAGAGAACAGTGCTTTCCGAGCTCAGGGGGTTGTTTTCGATTACAAGGTAAATGTTTTCTCATTGTACAATCCCTGAGAGTAAAGATGTTTCATTTTTCGTCTTGTGTAAATCGTTCTCTACCCGTAATGTGTGATGCAGCTTTTGCATATATCTGAAGTTGAAGTTAAAGAGACAAAGATGGTGGAAAGTTATCCAGTAATCATAGTTGAGGTAAAATGATGTTTCTTTTTTTTTTTAACTTCTGAGGCCATACTTTAAGATATAAGACATGGAATCTGATGTATTTTTTTTTTTTTTATCATATTTGATGTTAGTTCTTAACGCAACAAATCTACTGCGCTCGTGCCGAGAATGGTGTAATCCTAGAAGGAAGCCCGGTAAAAAAAAAGAAACTGTGAATTCAAGAAATCATAAAATCATAAAAAGAAACAGTTGATTAAGAAGTTGTTGTTGTTGTCTGATTTTAGGATACGATACTGGCGGTGTACTACAGATGGGCAATGCAACAAGTGGAAGCAGCAGAGTTAGGGGAAGGTGCTATTCAGCCTATTTGGAGGCTCAGAGATATAAAGAAAAGTGGTGTTCAATATCTCATTTAAAAATTCTTCCTTCATCTTTTTTCACTTTTTTATAATAAGCCTCTCTTTGCAAAATCCACACCATCATTTACTCAAAAACTTGTTCACTCTTTTTTTGGGAGTTTCTTCTCTAAGTTTTGACAAATATTGAATTAGTTCCTTAAGTTTAACGAAATTCGTTGTTTTGTTTTGTGTTCTAAAAAGTTAGACTGTGTTCCCAGATTACACTAAAAATGGCCATTTTACACTAAGTGCTGATTAAATTGATAAGAGAAACAAGAAATCATAATACAGTAAAATCTCTATAAATTAATAATATTGGGACCAATTTCTATAAATTAATAATATTGGGACCAATGCATTTTTATAATAATTTATTAATTTAAAGAGATTATTAATTTATAAAGATGACATTTGGTTCAAAATAGTATTTTGGGACTAAAAAGTTATTAATTTAACGAGATTATTAATGAATCGAATATTAATTTATAGAAGTTTAACTGTAAGTTTACAATAATGGTTAAATTTTATATGGAGGGAGAGAGTGAAAAAAAGTGTAAATGAAAAATATGTATTGGGGTTATTCTTGATAATTTCTTAAATTCATGGAAATAAATGTGAGAGAACAAAAGTAATGGTAAGTTTTACAATGATGGTTTCAGTTCATATGGAGTGAAGAGAGTGAAAAAAAGTTAGTGAAAGATAAAGTTAAGTTTTGGGGTTATTATTGAAACTTTCTTAAATTCATGGAAGCAAATGTGAGAGAACAAAAATAAGGGTAGCGGAAATAAAAACACATTGTCACTGCAATTCTGAGGAGTGTAATATTCAACTACCCCAATTAGCTATAGACTTTATTATTCTCTCACAATAGCGTTTTGTATCTTCTTCTTCTTCTTCGTCGCATCAGAATCTCTCTCGATTGCTTTGAGTTCTTCTTCTCTTCCCTCTCAACTCTAAAGTCAGATCTTACAATCAATCGAATCGAACGAATCAATCCGTTCATCAAATCATGACTCTTGGCTCAGGAGGATCCAGTGTCGTCGGTAAAGTTTCGATTTTTATTTTCTCTTAAATTTCCTAGGGTTTATCTTTAGATTTCAATCGATCTCTTTCTTGATTGTTTCTAGGGCTATCGAATAACTCCGATTACTTGTTCTGTGTAATTTGATTGCTCTGTTTATCGATAAAAGTTTCTGTCTTTTTGATTGATATTATCTAATGCTTTGATTAGATAATAAAGCTAATTTGTATAAATTGTGTTTATTTCATTCACTAAAACAGAGTTTTTTTTAATGTTTTCCTTTTGTGGTTGTTTTACAATATAGTTCCGAGGAATTTTCGATTGCTAGAGGAGCTTGAACGTGGAGAGAAAGGTATTGGAGATGGAACTGTAAGCTATGGAATGGATGATGGAGATGACATTTACATGCGTTCTTGGACTGGCACTATCATTGGTCCTCACAACGTAGTTATAATCTCTTCTTCACTTGTTTATAAAAACCTTTTTTGAATCATAAGAACTTTGTGATCTCATCAGACTTTGTATTTTGTTTTGTGTAGACTGTTCACGAAGGTAGAATCTATCAGTTGAAACTCTTCTGTGACAAAGATTACCCTGAGAAACCACCCACCGTTAGGTTCCATTCACGTATCAACATGGCTTGTGTTAACCATGACACTGGCGTGGTAAGAAATGTGAAGTTTTTTTGAGGTTTGTTGTTTGCTTTGTGAAATTAGTTTACTGAATATGAGTTTTGTATATTTTAGGTTGATCCAAAGAAGTTTGGGGTTCTTGCAAACTGGCAAAGGGAATATACAATGGAGGACATACTTACTCAGTTGAAGAAGGAGATGACTACATCTCATAACCGGAAGCTTGTTCAACCTCCTGAAGGAACCTTCTTCTGATACTCTCAAAGCATGTTTCTTTGAGAGGGAGGGTTTTCTCTATTCTTGATCTTAAAACTTTTGTTTCATTACCTAAACAAAAAAGAGTGAAAACAGTTGTGTATGTTGGTGAATGATGATGATTTTCTTATTGATCATCTGGAGTTTAAGAACAGTTTGTGTGCAAAGATATCAAGACAACTTTTTCTCAAATTTTGTGTTGTTTTTACTTTCTTAGATTTTTGTCTGACTTGAAGCTTCTCTCATCTGTTCTGTAGACCTCGTTAGATAGTTACTAATAGAAATGATGAGAAAAAAGTTTGTGAAAACACAATGCTTTGGATGGTGGATGGTGATTTAGACGAGATAACTTCTCATTGCTTACATATATATGAACGAGATGGGACTTGATTCGAAAATCTCGCTTATGTTGATGATTTGAACATTGTGGGAAACTCTGTATAGAAGCCATTGCCACATTCAGTAGACAAATTTGGACGTTCAAAACTTGTATATGTCAACTTGATGGACGATGTTAGGATTATGTATGACTCAGTTATCTTTTTGATATCTATAGTTGATTTAGTAAACTCGATTGTATTTAATTAGATTCTGTATATGCCTCTACAAATTAAGCTATAAACAGACTTCCAAAACTTTTGTTTTTCTTCGTCTCTTTCTTCCTCGTACGTCAGTATCTAAATCTAAGTTTAAATTCGAGTGTAATGCATTGGTGGAAGAGACAGATAAACGAATAGCTGGAATTTGGACATAATATAGCGAAGGCTGTAACAATTCAGTATTATTAGAATCATGTCGGTATGTCTCTTATCTCATGTCCTTAGGCTTCGGAATTATGTGTCATATCAACCGAAACAGTGAGAATACGGCGTGTGGCTTAGGGACAAGCTTGATTATTGACTTTCCTCTACCTTTTCTCACCTCTAGATTCTTTTTCTCTTCCTTATTTTCAACGTGACTTTTTTTTTTCTATGAGTGTTTAAACCTAAACCTAGCATACTTTCTTTGAAAGTTTGTAATGACTTTGAAGTCTATGCACATATATACCTAATTAACCACACGGACGTTCATGTATCGCGCCACCTCATTTCATATCATATGTTAGAAAGGATTACGACCAAATCAGTGATACATGATTAAAAATTATGGTTCTAACAAAAAGTGTAATATATTGTTGGGAATGCATATATACATAACGCAGATGAGTCCATCCCTAAGCCATGCACCCATGTGCCCATTCAACGGAAGGTACGGACGAATTTCGTTTGATTCTTGCTTTAGTGATTAGGTGGTAACGACGCACCTTTCGTTTCTAGATATTTGATTTTTTTAATATTAAAATAAATGTCGTCTTTCATTAAGGTCATCTTTGTTTCACAGTTGCTCGCAAGTAGCATTTACGATCAACGATATTTGTTGTTTGTTTCTTAATTAGTATCTAATTAATGACCAGTTATATTGACTAAATCACAAAACGAACATGGCGAGTAACATTTTGTGTGTGTAAATTTTAACATGATCCACTTTATATGTTGGATCATGTTCTAAAAATGTCTTCATATATATGTTTAATGTTTTGATTATAACGCATAAATAATCATCATGATCGTTATCTGTCTTCGTTTTGGCAAAAAAACATTTGAGATTTCGAAATTTTTGCATGGATCGATCAAAACACTCGAATGAGTGAAATATAGAATATTTCAAGGCCAAGGCCACCAGATAAAAGCCAGTAATGGTCCCAAGGAAATAAGGATTAGTTAGATAAGATTGGGCCTACATTCTTGAAAGCGATGATCTTAATATTTAATCTTCACATCTAATTAAGATCACATTCAAACATCCAAAACAGTAACATCACATTCTCCAACTTCTGAGCTACAAATATTATATATCTTTCGTATTCGTGACACCAAAACACTGTCCCCTCCTCACCACTTTAGTCAGGTCGCTGCAATTTCATGGACCCAAAATCAATCACATTACAAACATGACCATATCTCAATTATTACTACAACATTAGTGTTTCTACGCTATGAAATATGTTTTAGGATAACATTTTGTGTTTAAACCTCTCGTTCCAATTCTAAAAAAAAACATGCATCTACATAGAAATATGTTATAAATGGAGAAGTTAATTATCAGCTTTCGATCTATTATACTAAAACCAGTATTAAATTTGGAATGTTGCTATTTAATTTGGAAACTTGATGAAGTAGTTAATACATATCAACTTTATAATTGATTTTTATTATATATATATATATATATATATATATATATATATATATATATATATTAATGTTAACTTTAATTTATACTGTGGAACGAGGTAGAAATCTTTTTGTAGTTATTGGGTTAGAAAGCGGGATTTTTCAAGTAGATCCAAAATTGATGAGCTAACCTAAGGATAATATTACTATATAAATTTTGTATATTAGTAGAAAGGAATCATGATTTTCATATAGTGATGAAAAGAGAAGGAGCTAGGATAGATTTCGTAGGAAGTGGACCACATTCTCAGCTGGTACATCCCAATTCCCACCAAATGGTCCCCTTTTTTTTTTTGCTCTTCCACCACCGTCGAACTTCCATAACCATTATTCTATAGTTCTAAACCATTTTAATTGTTTATTCTCAGTTACAACATACTTAGGAACAGGTTATGGAATCATTTAGACAAATTCAAATATTATTACTACCTCTTTTTGTTGAGAATCTCGCTGTCAAATCACGCTTTATCGACTTAAACCTTATGAACATGATCTATCATTACTTGACCTTCGATAGTTGTTAAAAAAATGAAACAAAAGAAACCAAAGAAAATAAATTGCTTGTAACGCATAAGATTTTGATACTCCCATGGTATGTAAATACATGCTTAAATTGTTTTTCTTTTTTTTTCTTTTGGGCTTTTATTCATATTGAAATCTTGTAGATGGATGATCCGAATATAGTAATTTGTATAGTTTGCAGTTTAGACCATAAATCAGATAAATACATTTTACATATAGTGTATAGTGTTCGCCTAATCTATGCATGGACCAAATGATTAACATTACAATAATTAGCTTAGAGCATTGAATGTTGTTATAGTATATAAAGGAATGTGACAATTACAATATTGAAACGCCTACGAAGCATCCATGAAGACCAATATGGCATAATTAAAATTTGAAAGACATACAGCTTTCAATCATTATCTTTCTTTTTAAAAATCCACATGATTTTTCTAATACATCCGTTGATAGTTCTATAATTATTTCGAAGCTTCTACTTCTACAACATAATACTATTATTTGTCAATTGAGATGTTTTTTTAACTCTTAAATAAAGATATGGTAGTGATTCTGATCTCTCTTCCCGTGTCACAATCTCTTCACTGGCGTCGCGTGAGAAGCACGTGAGTGAAAGTTACGTGCAAAATGGAATTGAGAGAGACTCACATGGCCCTGCCGTTTATAAAATATAAATTCTGCGATCTATGATTACTATTTTTTTATAATCATGAATTTTAATTTATATGATCTACTGCATTGTACATTAAAAATAAAACATTGACAGTGATACAATTTTGTGGAAAAATAATTCTCACTGAGATATTAACTTTCTATTTTGAACAATGTATGTGGTAAATATTTCTTGAATCGTCGCATGAATTATTGACATGAAAGTTAGCATACAATATACACATGTAGCGTAATATATGAATAATAGAGCCTAAGATAAAACATGTAAATAGGTTTCAGGTGCGAGCAGTTTCCATGAAAGAGAACACACAAAGATGTTTCCGATTCGGGGAAGAGACGTGTAATAAAATTTAGTTTTAAACACAAAATAATTGCAAAGTTTGGAATATTGTCTGATTTTACAAAATTTCTTTAAACCTACGTCATATCTTTTGTTTGTTGGTCAGTTAGTTGGTTGATTCGTTAGTTTAATTAGTTGTTGAGTTTTTCATTTTTATATAAGTAAGTCTTTGATTCATTTTTCCATTTAGATCATTTGTCTATGTTTGACGTCTAAAATATGATTTGATTTTACGGATTTCGTGTCTGTTTGAGTTCTCATAGCTTGGTTTTAAATTTATAAAATATAGCAACTATATATATATTAAAATTCAATTTAATTATTCTTGGTTAATTTGTTTAATACGAACTGAATTGAATTGGTGTTTTATTGACATTTGCATCATATATATATACATATATTAGTTTTTCCATTTCACTTGTATCTTTCTAAAAACTAAAAACTTAACTTCTGTTAATATTAAAAAAAAAAACAGTGCAAGTAAAATGAATCGGCTTGCTACGTACATCCGTCTTTTATATATTTTCTGTAAAGCTTTGAAGACAACGAAATGAAAAGTAAATATCGATGCTTACTTCTGGAGACATGAATTCGGAATGGAACTAAATTTAAAAGACACTTGTTTATGGACCAAAAACTTAATGTGACCTAATATTTTGTCTTTCTATAGAAATCACGATTACGTTCATTTGCCACGTGCAATACATTTAGGTAGTCCCCTAGTACGGAAGCTTCAATTATCATTTTGAAACTGCGATCATTGACACTTAGCTAACTTTCAAAATAATTAATATAAAAAAATAGTTCCATTCTTCTGTATATTCAGCACCGATGTAACACGGTAAACGATGCTAAGCTAGTTAAAGACAACAAAAAAAAACTATATCGGATTCAAACTCAATAATTTGTGATATATTCCTACAATTATTTTAAATGATATAAATAAGAAAGAATCATTCGTTATAATAAATACGAAAACAGCTTAACCGGGAAAAAGGTACTGAAATATAGTATTGAATGAACCCCAACCAAACAACATTAAATTTTGAAGCCATTAATTTAATGCAACAACCAAAAAAACTTCAATTATATTGAAATATATAGACGTTAAATAAGTAAAGAAATAGACCCCACCATTCCTCTCTGTGCTCTCCCCTTCAAACCCTTAAAATCTTCCCTCCCTCACTCCATTAACTTCCTCAGTTTCTTATTTTTGAATCCAATCCTCAAACATACAAACAAAATAAAAAAGAACAAGATAAACCAAAAATTATTTTCTTGTTCTATTCTTTTCAAGAACTAGTCAGAAAAACAAAACAAAAAAACAAACATGAAACTCCCGTTTCTAACCAAGAACAACTCTTCATCTTCATATTCTTCGAACTCGAATTCAAATTTATCATCTTCTTCGTGGCCATGGCCTTCTTGTCAACAAAACCCTAAAACCATATCTTTCAGATCCACCATCACGTTCACCAACCCTATCCACGACCAAGACGACGACGAGCTCGAGCCACCGGAGACTACAGAGTCCATAGAGAGTGTGATAAAAGGTCTTAGATCATCAGAGAGACTTATCTTCGAAAGCAAAGGAGAATCCAACTCTATACTTGAAGAAGCTACGACTAAACGAGAAGAAGAGAAAGAAGAAGAAGAAGAAGAAGATGAAGACAAAGAAGAAGGCTTCGTGCTCTTGTCTTTGGATTCAGACGACCCTTATTCTGATTTCAAGAGATCTATGGTAGAGATGGTTGAGGCACACGCGCTTCACAACGACTGGAAAAACCTCGAGAAGCTTCTCTTTCAGTTCTTGAAAGTCAACGACAAGACCAGCCATCGATACATCTTTGCCGCCTTTGTCGATCTCCTCTTGAGTTTAGCACTACACACGAAAAAACCAGTCGACATCGATAACAACACTTCTAAGTACGACGGCGTCTCGACCTCACGCGCCTCCGCAGCCGGAGAAGCAAGCACATCTTATTGTAATAGTATGAATCTTGGCGAATCTTCGTTCTCTCCGTTGTCGTTCTACACGTCGTGTTCTTCTTATTCTTCCTCCAATGAGACTTCATCGACTTCCGTACGATTCTTGCCATTGTCTTCGTTGTTAGAGATGGATGAGAAGACTTAAGACATTTTGGTTTAGAACGCCTTGTTTTTTTTCTTTTTCATAATTAGTTTGTTCTTTAGCTTAATTAAAATTTGTGCAGAATCGTAACATTGGGGATGATGAATCGTATTAACATTATATTCGTATGTATTGTGCATTTGTGCTTAGCTTTTAGTTTTTTTTTCAATCATGTGGAAAATTGTTTTACTTTTATGTAGGATGATGATAGAACGATCGGACCTTTTTTGATAAAAACAAGATTTAGGCTATTGAACCGAATAATTAATCTCAGTTTTTGACGCAACGTGCATATAAATATACTGATTTATTAAACATAACTATAGGCATAGTGGACAAAATAAAAATATTGCTTTTAAAATAAAATTAATAATAGAAGAAATAGTAATTTGTTTAACCTTTCAGTCAAAACGTAAATATATATATATATATAAAAAAATTGATAATTGACCATTGTGTTGAATTCTGGATACTAGGGTGAACCTACAACCAAATTATTTAGATAATATTTTTACCTGCAAAATTTTGGCCTTTTTTGAATTGAATCAGACAATGTTTGATACTATAGTAATATAAAATTAAAATTTTGTTTGAACGTTGGATAAGCTGAGAACGGGGAAACAGTGAAGATCTTCGCTTCAACGGCAGGTTTGGCTTTAAGATGAGACATGTGGGACTGTGAATCTGTGACACAATTCTACGAGATTGCCTCCGTAATGGCGTAAATCTATATTTTATAACAACAAGAACAAAAATTAATAATACGGTTACTAAATAAAATGGTATGAATTTATGTATGATTTAATTAATCTCTGACATCGTGTTTTTGATAGATCTTATCTGAGCCGTTGGGTTTGAATTTTACTGTCTTTGTTTATATGGCAGGTTTTTGTTTTTATAAGAGACCTGGTTCATAGTAAATCCAAAAATAAGTGTGACTGCAAAAAAGGCCCAGAAATTCAGACTATATTACAAACTATTGGATGCTGCAAGATATAGCTGCATCTGCCCTTTTTAAAAAGCACTGCAACTCTGTTTTTCTATATAAAATTTCCAATATATATATATGTGTGTATATATATATATATTTAATAAAAACTAATATATATATATATATATATTTATATATTTGAAATTTAATAATAAAAAGGTAAAATATAATGGAACTGTAAGTGTAGAAAAAAATACTTATACTAAAACGAGAGAAGTATAAATACATTCATTTGATCTCTAATCTTTCTTTCTCATGCTTATTTCTTCCTTGAGGCAATAATACAATTATTTAGATTACTAAAAAACCTAAATTGATGTCATAAAACTTATTATTTACTTTACTTTATTTTTGTCAAAATTTCAAGATTTTAGATAAAATTTCTAGATTTGTTCAATAATAATAATTGTGTCGGATATACAAGATTAAATTATCACCAAATAAAACATTGGATAGTTTGACGCAAGATTTGATAATATTTGTGGCATATTCAAATAATTCATCTATTTTTAAACGTAGCACTCAACTCCAACTTGGATCTGACAGTGCTAGTTAGATACAGTACATTGTTGCAATTTACAACAATTTTTCTTACAAGTGCACGTTTATTATAATAGTGAAGTAAGATTCTACTAAACTCGAAAATGGAAAATCTTATACTATTTCGTTTTATATATATTGGAACTGCGATACCTTTGGATTCAGTTACTTTTTGAAAAAGGGTAGATGACAATACTGAAAACAAATTAAAAGGAGGTAAAATATAGAAGAAAAAACAAAAATATAAAAGGAAAAAATGTAATCTAAAGTTCACTTCAGCCTTCAGGGCGGAGATGATGAGAAGAATGTCTCTGGCAAATACATAGAGTGACTCGAACCAAGCCTCCATCCTTTTTCCTATCATTTCCAATATCATATAATCACCACTTTGCTCTGTTTTGGAACTAATATTGTTATAAATTTATAATGGCAGTTACTAGCGATAATGATTGATCAACGACGAGACTCTGATCCAACTTTAGGAAGTGTTTTACTATTTTATAGAATTTTGATGGTTGAAATTTTTTAAGAGCTAACTTCCAAACTTGAAAATGAAAATATAGTTGATCATGTAGTTTAATTATATACTCAAACTTATAAGTAAGTAGTTTCATACGGTTAATGCCAATGTCAATTAAGATAAAGACAATTACTTCTACTGATGTGAAAACAAAAAACTGTTAACTCACTTTCTCTCTACAATCGAGATTAATCTTTCTTCAGTGACTATTATTTAAATCTCAAGAAGCTTCTAACTTTTGTACCAGGAGCCATTTAAATATTATTCCTAGTCATCCAGTTTCACATATATATTTTTCTTCATATTTTCCACTTCTCTTGGCTTTTTGTTAGCATCTGCGAACATAGAAAACAATATAGTATTTTTAGATGATTCTCCAAGTTTAGTCATAAGAAAAATACAACCATCACAATCACCATTGAGTATACTAATAAAAGTCATTAAATGGAATATGAGCATAATAAATGGATTGGGTTCAAAATTTCAGGCCGTGTTTTGCTCTCTTGAAATTCAAAGTTCACATTTATTAGAAAGACCTAGCTCATATTACCAAGCAACAATTCCTTGGTGTTGTCACTTCTTTTTCTTTACTTCTCATTTCTTCTGGTATTACTACTATAATAGCTCAACTAATGCAAAGTTATTCGTTATGCCAACTTAAAAATAAATTCAGTGACATATATTCTTTATAGTGCGTACGTAGCTGGGTTTGTTATTAATTAAATTAGTGGATAAATACACTAGATTATTAAAATGTGGGGTGTTCTTTGCAGAAATAACAAACTGTTACTATTTACTCCAAAACAAAACAAAAAAGACATGATTTTCTGCGTTATTTCATTTCCATCAGCTTAGTTAGTTACTTCAATCCTCACAGACGTTACTTATATACCTAATTTTATCTATAATTCCATAATCTACGAAAAAATGTCAATAAAATGATACATACGTTATATGTCACTGTCTTATTGATTTCGGGGAGTTCATGACAATAAATTGTTAGGAATTACTGTTGCGACCTGTTATTTTCACCTATTAATAAAAGTTGTTCACCTGCGTTGGAAATAATCATGTAGTATGTTACACTGTAACTTTTTAATCTAATGAACGTTTTAAGTAGGATTAGAAGTTGAACAAAACTAATTTATGGACCGTGGTTTACTTTGTCTAACTCAATTTCGTAATCAAATCCAATAAAACTAAGTTAACTAACCAGTTCAGTCCTGTTTCAGTTTTGTTTGTCTACTGTTTGTTTACCGCTTCGGACACTAAGTTCGAACCTGTATTTAACAATAATACTTTCTCAAGTTTATTTAAAATATTTAGGTTCATTAACATAAGTTAAATTTCTAGGAAAATGGAGATACAGTTAATGGGTTTGTAATCTAAAATTAAATTGTTTGTGAGAAATTATGTATTGGGTTTCACTAAAACTTTTCGACAAGTAAAAGCCTGCAGGTTTGGGGATGTGTCTGTTTCTTTGTCTGACTTCCAATTATCAAGTACATCCAACCCATGGTTCCAATGGTGGACTCGTCTTGGTTAGCTTACACATCGCCGTCAATTGAGTTGACTTTTAATTAATACCGTTGGTCACTGAGATTTAGTTTCGAGTTTCGACGGATATTCATACTCTTGAGTTTTTATGGAGTACTCTTTTTTTCTCTCAACGGGTATTTATGTACTAGAATATTACTTCTCTTCTGTCACATTTTCAGTATTTGTGAAAAAATATTATTTTCCGTTTCAATATACATCGTTTAAGGTGTTAATCTAATTGACATATAAACAAAGTTGAACTATTAACAAAAAAAAAAAAAAGAGAGTTGAACTTACCAAATGATAAAAATTTGACGAGACCAAAAAACAAGTAGACGTCTCACTTGAAACAAATAGTAATTTTAAAGTAAGAGTGACCAAAAAAAAAAAAAAGAGTGACAAAAACAGCCCATATTGTTCAAGCCCTTCAATAAGTGTCAAGTGTGGGCCGATTCCATTGTGCAGTTATATAGGATGCGCATTTAAAAAACATTAGTCTCACTGAGACGCTGACGACAATTTATGTTTTGAGAATACTAACGTTTTATAGCATATGATCGATAAATCCACGTCAACACTACAACAGTATACGGTGTGACAAAAAAAATAGTATACAGTATACGATCTAATCCACATTAATAGATGCAGTTTCTGGTTAACCCTCCCATCTCTTAACATATTAATCTTCAGTCTTCACACTCCAATCAAATTGCTAAGAGATGATTTCTAGTTTCTTGTCAAGAGAACAATTATCTTCAAACACCCCAACCCTGAATAGCTAGAGTGTATGGATTGTGTGGTCTAGTAATTGAAAATTTTACTTTGAGTTGAAAAATTAGATTTTGGATTTTTTTCATTGTGATTCTAATAACTGTGGTGAGTTTTTTTTTTTTTTTTTCAACTAATAACTGTGGTGAGTTTAAAATGACAAAAATCATCCGACTTTTCAAAATACGGTAGATATTAGTTTTAGCTCATTATACTTGGTAGCGATGAAGATTTATAAGCTAGAATTTAAGAAAAATAAAGAAATTTTGCTTCTGCCGCTATTAATGGAAGATCACGAGAATCTCATATCGTTAATGCTCCTTTAATTGTTTTTCATTTTGATGGTCACAGATTTCTGAGCTTATAATTATTACTAGTTGCTGGTTAGTCTAACCTGAAAATTTATTACTCATGATATTGATTACAATATTTACTTTTGGTAGTTGGGTCATATATTTATAGTACCCATTGATTATTCATTCAACATTAATATGAATGCGTGTATTGATAGTCATAAATATTAATATGAATGCATGTATATACATAAATGTGACAAATATATATATATATATACATATATATATATATATATATATAATCCGGATTGTACTTACAAGTCTAGTTGGATCAAGTGCAGATGGAATTACATACTTAGTTCTTAATTAACTTTTCTTGTTCCATTTCGGTTTTGTTCTTGTAAATACTATTTTAACATATTCGATGATGAATTAGAAATCAGTGGCTCAGTGAAAAACTAAATAGCTTGGGGACCAATGTTAACTCTCATACAAGAAAGTTTTTAAAATGTAATTTCTTGAAATGTCTGTAGATTTGAGTGGGCCAGTAAACAAAAACTAATTATTACGATTTTCTTGTTTGGGCAACAATAATTACAAAATACAAATAGTCCAAATATTTTAAAGGAGTAGATCATATCAGAAACTGTAAGAAGGGTTCGGCCAAAGTATCATGATATATTAAAGTGTAGTGCTGTAAATAAAATGATACATTAAAGTGTCTGCCTCACTATTTATTTACATGTAGTTAATATTACACCTTCTTTCTAATTATTACGAATACCAAATCCCAATGATGCCTCATGTCTTTTACCGCCAAAGCCACAGAGTCCCTACTTCTCTATGCCTGTTGTATTCAATGAAATACATCGAAGTATTTGAATAAATTACTTGTTTAGGGTAGTAAACAAATAATTACGGGCAATTCTTTTAGTAATGTACAAGTGTGTTGATTTTTTGTCGCCCTACAATTAATGTATATATATATATATATTATTTTTTGTCGTCAATTTAATTTATTAGTTTTAAGAAGGTAAAAAAGCTATAACTCTTGACAAAAAAAAAGTTACACCTAAGAAAAAGAGTACTGAATCAATTCTGCAAATAGAACATAGATAATAACTTTAAGCTGTATCTCTTAAGAGAAAAGACCAAAAGAAAAGATGAATGAATACGTTTTATACCAAAAAAATAAAGAATAATGCGTTTTCATCTAACGTTTACCTGTTTGATATCTCAGTTTGTAGGGTAAAAGATGTTAAACTTTGAATATTGTTAAAGATATATGAATAAGGATGTTATGCATCAAGTTTTGATTTGGTGAAACTGCTTCAACTAAATTTTGTTCTAGATAAGTTTCTGAGCTCCAAACCATTTCATGTACTATATTATATAGCTTGCCATGTTTACAAATATATATTTTCCATGGGGAAAAATACATAATTAGGGTCTCGAATATTTGGAGATAATACATGAAATGGTTTGCTATATGGAGTATACACATGATTTTTAAGCTACTGTAAATACTAGCAGTCAAAATAGTACTATGGCAGATCAATTATACATCCTGACATCCATAAGTCATCCATTTTTCAAATTTGACATTATCTGACATGTGCGACTCAGTCTTGTCTTATCTGCCCGTTTTCACAATCATAACCAATGATTAAGATTTGCCTTACTGAACCATCTTAACACACGAGGATCCACTCTACCATAAGTCCATAACCATGATCACAACCATTGATAACATATTTCCGTATCTGACCATGCATGATTAAAATCACACATGCATAGTAATCACGTATTTTGTAGTACGGTCATGATCACACTCTCAACATATCAAACGTTTTCTTCCATGCAGTATTCATACCTAATAGGCCAACACCAGCGTCCTTTCATACAAAGATTTCCAAATATGAATGATCTTGATCAGGTGTATATCTAGAATGTCTCCTTTATGATTATAGTTGATTTTTCTCACTAATTTTTTTTGTACATCTATTAAAATCTTGCTTTGCAACATGGTCGTCGATAACTAACTTTAGATTGGCCACTAAATACACTGACATGCTTTATAATAGCAACCATAGAGCTTGATATTTCTTACTACTATAATTCCAAAGTAGAACATACAGTCCGAAACTGACAATCTGATGTACAATCCGAGATTGGTACTCACATACGCACACTGCCAAACTCGGTGTGAAAATATGAAATCAGTTTATCAAAAAAAAAAAAAAAGTATGAAATCAGTAACAATCTTAATTGTGTGGTACTTACTCAGCACGACAACACGTAGCTAATTAAAAGGTGAATGCTTATCTTAATATAGGCTATTCCTAAAAATACTAACACATCATTAGCTAGCATCTTAATTAGGCTAGTCCTCCACAGGTCTTATCAAGACATGCATCGTTATAATCTGAAATAAATATAGACCTCACAATCAATAGCTTTTAGGCTATAAAAACATTTTTTTCGACGGAGGTTATAAGGATTATTGCCGTTTCGTATATTTATAGGTCTTTGACGATATATTACGTGATAATTATCGTAGTAAAATATCACTAAAATATGCACATACGTAATAAATAAATAAAAAGATTTCACGTGGACTTGTTTTCGGAACCTTCACGTCATCGTCCTTATGAGAGTCACGAGTGGCGCAGGATCTTTGAAACTTCTACATTTTTGTTTTGTCGATTTTAGGCCGAATACAATAAACTACAAAAATCAACTTAGAAACACGTAGTAGTAATATTATAAATTCCTAATAACATTGTCGACGTTACATTTGGATTAAAAGACAGAGAAGAAAATCCCAAAGCTAAAAAAAAGTAAAGATAAGAAGTTAAAAAAAGCACAAACCCAATAATATATTGACACGTCGGTAATAGTTGAAATGGATAGTCAACGTGTCAATACATTATTGGTGACGTGGCATGATTCATCATAGTTAAAAAAAACTTTAAAATAGTTATAACATCCAAATCTTTAGTAGCGATTACGGTAACCACGTGAGGCACGTGACCCATGACGGTGGACGAGTGGAGACTCTTGGAGACCGCCACGGCGTTTCACGGCAGCAGAGAAAACTCCATCCCAGATTTCGGAGAAGGCGCGGATGATGATGCCGTGGTGGTAAGGCTCGTTGAGGGAGAGGAAGCAGTGGAGAAGCTCTCTAAGATCATCTTTAGAGTAAATCTCGTTTTCAAGAATCATCTGAAGCATAGACTGCCTGAAATCGAGGTAAGGGTCGTCGGAGTCTTTCTCAACGGCGACGGCAGCGGTGGAAGGTGTAGCAGAGGAGGAAGAGGTGTCGGAGAACCAGTGGGAAGTGGAGGGAACAGCGGAGGAAGTGGAGGCAGTGGGGGTGGAAGAGGAGTGGCAGTGGCCGTATTTAGAGGAGTAGTGGCGGGGCTTTTTAGGTGAAGGGTTGAAAAAAGAAGACAAGCTTGGGAACTTACAGTTACTGCAGCCGATGTCTACGACAGAAACTGCCTTAAGGACCATCTTCTTCTTCTTGCTTTTGCCTGTCGTCATTGTTCTTTCTCTGTTTGTGAGTCTGAAGAGTGTAGAGGAAAATGTGTTATAGAGAGAAAGTGAGAGGAAGTGAGTCTCCTTGGATTGGTATTAAAGGGTGTGTGCATGTGGTGGTGACTGAGTTGGATTAATGAGAAGTGAGAAGTAAACTCTTAGCTATAATATTTAATTTGATGTTCAACAACAATTTGTAATTTCCTTTAATTTTTGTGAACTTTAAAAAAAAATTAAGTATTGTATGTCTGTATGCATGAGCATTAATTCGTCATAGACCTTACACTTGCTGATTCTATAAAAGAATAGTAGTTTTAGATAAGGGTTATTTGAGATAACTATATTAAAGTAATTTATGGTGTCCAATTAATATTTGATAGTTTATCATGTGGGTCATAATTATGGTTTCAGTGTATATACATGATTTCAGTTATAGTTTCTCAATGTATATATATTATGAATAGGAAAATACTCGATTTTAAAAAGTAATCGAATAATACTATGCCTTTTGCGGGTGAGATCCAGTTCTAAAAATAAACCAACATCAGTAGTTAACAAGTCTATAATGTGTCTGTATTTGAACTATTTTTATTTGAAAAGATTGTTATTTAATGATTTCATTGTAAATTTTGATTATAGAATATCTAATTTATTGATTTTAAAAAATAATAATATAAAATGTATACAAGACTCAACTTATTTGGTGTTTTATCAAAACTCAGTTTGTTCTTTAATTTGGATACAAATATCAACATAATATGTGACTCCCATTTGAATGGATCTGTATTGGGCTTTCATGAGGTTTGATAAAGCGCTTTTACATGAACCCAACTAATGCCATTCAGATAGATTTAAACCCAAAGGCCGCAGTTCCTAGGAACCCAACTAATGCCATTCAGGTTAGTTTTTGTTTTCCTACACCAAAAAGGCAAAAACTTCGAACGTAGGTCCATAACTATTGTGGATCAGAAGACCATAACATTATAAATGATTTCCTCTTGTCCCATGGTGCTTAAACTCGTGTTCTTAAAAGATTATATTCCTTTTGGTGGATTAGTACATTGGTTGAGCTATTAACGCCAACTTATTATTTTAGTTTCGGTAGCCCAAAAGTCAAGTACGAATGTTTAGGATGTATGTAATATTGTCATTCATCCTATATTGTTTCAGATAAATACTGCTATAACTATAAGCCAATTAAATATTTATCATTAATTTCTTATAGATTATTAGATGCCGATGTACCGTTGAGGGTTTTATGGGAATCCGGTAGACATATAATCTTTATTGACTATGTCTCTGGCGAATTGGCAATAAAGTTTGTTTTCTATTTTGATTAGGTTTGCCTGAAAAAAAAAATAGAAAATGAAGACTAGGTTTGCTTCAAATATCCACTGGATAAGGATGTTTCTATGAAATTTTAATGGATTCTAAAATATTATAGTATTTAAATGATTTTTAAAACAATACTAGTATTAATTTGTTTAGAATTTCAACTCTCTTTTCGGAAGGACAGTTGAAGAATGCTTTTATAAGAGTTTATTTAGTGTAAATTTAATTTAGTCAAAGTTAACTTTGATTCGTGAAAGGCTATCTATATTTTGTAAATATCGAGAATGACCTTCAAAAACACAATCATCGGTGATAACGGTCAAACGGTAAACTCGTTCCTCGTACCCCCAAAAATCAAGTAGCGTTTGTGGCAAGAAATTCATAACCGTTTACTTTCTTTTTGTTTTGTTTGTTTATTAAAATTAAAAAAAAAAACTAAACCCTGAATTATTCCAATTGTAGAACTCACGCGTCTTCATAATGTTCCTCTTCTTTTCATCTCTTCCAAATTCAAAGTTTTTGTTTTGATTTTCCTTTGCTTCAACCATAGAGACACCCTCTCTCTAAATTTAGGTTTGTTTATATATAACAACATAGACATTTGTTATAATATACAAAATCTATAACCAATAAAACATTGTTTGATCTCATTTGCAGTTTTAATCCTTCTGGGTTCCTCGAAAAAAAAGGAACCAATTCCATTCATTCTTCTTCATACATACGTTCAAGAATCCTTACGAGGCGAGATCTTCCTAACGTCTTTGATCTTCTTCAATAGGTTTGTTCGCATTTGTTATACGCTTAAAAAAATGCATCGATGATGGTTTATATATGATTGTTGAATTGGTTTTGTTATATTTTGTATTGAAACTTAACCAGGAAACTATTCTGATTTGGTCGAAGATGTTGGGAGATTTTATCATCAGACTCCTTGTGTACGTTCTATCATATCTTCTCTTTTAACAAAATTTATGCAAAATATTCTCTTTGATTCATCTATATAATGTATATATATTTGAAATGGTGTGAATCAGATTACTATTAGGGTACACATACCCAGCATTCGAATGCTTTAAAACGGTGGAGAAGAACAAAGTTGATATCGAGGAACTCAGATTTTGGTGCCAATATTGGTATTTTTTTATTATCATTCTCATAATTTTTAACATTCATGTATATAAAAACCATTATTGATATGTATCCTTTGCAATGGAAAATTGATATTAGTTCATTCATATGTAGTTATATATTTTTTTCCGGTTTTCTGGCTCGTTTAATTTTGAAAGAAGATATCAAAATATTGTTAGGTTGGTGTTGTCCAAGTCTTTGGTTTCGAACTTTTATTATATATATCTAGTGTAGGAATAAATGGTACAATTCTATTAGGATATTTTATTGAGATTGCAGTGTATGTGATGCACGTTTTAATGTATATAGTGATCATTATCAATATCTTACTGAAAAATGTTAATTAATTAAACATTTGTATTTGAATAATTACTAGGATACTTTTGGCGCTCATTTCATCATTTGAGAGGGTTGGCGATATATTTATCTCATGGTAAGTAAGATCCATTATAATGAGTTAATTATGCCTTAATCCATCTTTCTCTTAAACATTTAAATGCATCTAATAATTAATATCTGCAATTATTATTTGCAGGTTACCGTTATACGGAGAGATGAAAGTAGTCTTCTTCGTATATCTCTGGTACCCCAAAACAAAGGTAAAGTGACATTTTACTTTATAAAATATTTGCTATTTGGTACTAATTATATATGTTTTTCTTTGTCACGACTATGAATGGGTTACATACGTACTAATAAATTTCTGAAAAAAATGAATGAAGGGAACGAGACATGTGTATGAGTCATTGTTGAAGCCATATATAGCTCAACATGAGACAGAGATTGACAGAAAGATAATGGAGTTGCGAGCTCGAGCTTGGGATTTTTTCATCTTCTACTTCAACAACTTTGCTCAGGTCCTTTTTATTTTCTTTACCTCTCTTTTTTACATTATACGTAATTATTATAACATTATCAATATAATAGTTGTATGCTGTTGATGGACAGGTTGGTCAATCCACCTTGATCCAGGCTTTTCAGTACGTTCTCGCCCAATCGGTCCGGTTCTCTGCCACAGCTAACCAACCGGTACCAACCTATTGAAACATCATGACCCAGTCTTGACCTTTATAAAAATGTGTTTTACCTATGACCTTTTTTTGTGTGTTCTTGTTAAAGCCTATGGAGCGGAACGTGAACGTGAACGTAAATGCGCAGTCACCAGTGGAGATGGACAATGAACCGCAGACACCACAGGGTCCAAGACCGTTGAACAAATCACTATCTGCGTTACGATCGTTAGAGAAGCAAACGAGCAGAGGGAGGAAGTGGCCACCACCGACACCACCACCAACGCCAGGCCGAGACTCAGCCGGAACATTCAATGGAGATGACGGAATCAACATTCCTGATACTATTCCGGGATCACCCGTCACGGCTACGCTTCGTCGTTCTAACTCCAGGTCTCAATCCCCATCATAGTAACGTACATATACGTGACTCGATTTAAAACTCCTTTTAATTTGTTAAAAGATATATAGGGAAAGAAAAGTGAAGTGAAAGTTTTGAATTGTTTTAAGAAACAAAACAGATTGATTTTTTTTTTCTTGTGTGTTTTGTAAATTGAAGCAGAAGTATTAATACAGTTGTGTGATTGTTTGTTGCTTTATCTTGGGGATAATAATGGATGGTCAAAATATTATACTCAAATAGTGTACCATTGCAGCCGATAAAGTAAAATCTCTGTTAAAACTTACATTAGTTTTCTCTTAACCGGTGGCTCCTCTACAACATCACTCTAGCAATAAATGAATTATAATCTATTGGTACATTTTATAGAACGCACCTGCCATTGGTTCATGCATTTTCTGTATTTGCTCCCCCTCCTTGAGTTTGATTTTGGGAGTGTTGTGACTTGTGAGGTTAACACATTTGGGATGATCAGAAGCTGAGATGTGTGTTTGGTATTGGATCATCTCGGGGTTGAGTCAATAGCGGTTGGAGCTATTTCGGCCATTACTGGTGGTGGAGTACTCACATCGGCTATTCCATAATCCCAATCGATACCAGCTTTTGTTAGAGTTAAGGATTGCGTAGTTATATGCAGATAGATAGATACATTGAACAACTATTAGAGAGAAACGATTTGATATATGTAAGGATACAGTCGTTTTTCCACATATCTGTCATGCTAATTTCAGCATTCGAGAGAAGCCAGTAGTCAGAATCATCATTCTGCAAAATATAAGACAACATCAAACGATGCTTTAGAGTATTTTAGAGTAGCATCATCTTAAATGAGCAGGAAGATGGCTTACTTCGACGTCAGAGGGAGTAATCTTAAGCATTCCTCCTACTTGTTCCTGCAAATAATTAAGATCAGAGGTATCGCCGGGTTGACGATGAGCATGATCATGAGACAACTGATGAACAATAGCAGTTCCTGTGTTATCAACAGCTAAGGCTTCCATGTCATTGTGTTCTGTAGATCCTGAGCTAGAAGCAATAGGCAAGCATGATGGTGGTGGTGCAACACTTCCATTTGTGTCTTCAAACTTCCCTTCAAATTCGCTGAAACATAATGTCAAAGTAAAAGCATGTTAAACAGAAGTAGAGTACATGAATGTATAGCTACTATAGCTACTATAGGAGGAATGTCTCTATGTGGTGCTAACTGGAGAAAACTTGCTTATAAGTAAACACCAAACTATACCTGACGAGGTATACGTCGATAGGACCCATTGTACTTCTAAGAATGATCCTGTATCTCCTTTGTTGGTGGTCAACCGCCTGTCAAGTAGAGAAGAATCAAATTATCATAACGTTTTGGCAACTAATAATGAATAGCAGTTGTCTTCCAGAGTCGTTGAAAGAAACTAACTTCGTCTGGATCAGGCACTTCTAACGTTGTGCCATGAGGAGCTTTGACAGCTATCAGAGTCTGGTTCTGCAGGAGCAGCAAAGAGAGAGTTGATATAACAAGTGAACAAGAAAGTCTTGGGATCAACATATGTACAATCAATTTGATCAAATAAGAGTAACATACGAAACAGGAAAGACATACCTGGAAACCCGGTAAACCCTTGATGTCTTCTTCAGTTACAAAAAGCCATCTGAACAATGTTAACGGCTTGGTTAAGTGTCCATCATACGAATGAATAGTACAATCTCATTGCAGAAACAAACAAGCCTTAATAACTGATAGATAGGCATAGAGTTTTTACTTCTGATTCGTTTCATTTTCGCTTAGATCTCTTAATCTTTCCTCCGTTTCTCTGAAGAAAAGTTGTTAAACGTCAGCATTGCTTGAGTAGATTAATCATAACACCCCCAAAACTCTATTGAATGTTATGAAACCTGATTTGAATATCTAACGCTTGCTCCTCGAGGGAAAGGTTTTCAACTTCTGCCTGCAAGGAGAAAAAGAAGATCATTAACCAAACAAAGTCAGTATCTAAGTGCATGATGTTCCACGATTTACGTGCAAGATAGCGTTAGTGCAAGCAGTTTCACTTCACCTGTAACCCAGACACATCAGCATCCAGATCGCCAGGCTTCGAAGCATCAACTCCCCTAATCAAGTTTATTGATCCTCAAGTGAGTTTACATGTATATATACAAAGAACGATATGGAATGAAGTACATAAGCATAATATATGATAACAGTCCTCACTTCCATAATATTCGGTTCTTAAAAGGCTTTTCGATGAGATCTATCCCCTCCAAAACGTTTGTAATATCATATATACGTCGTTTCTGCACCTCCAATGTTTCTGCAGCTTTGTTTAGGTCCAGCATTCCATCTTTTGCTTGTTTAATTAGATTGACGAACTTTTTTGTAAGGAGACCTGGCCAGATTTATGTCAGCATCTTCGTATACACAACATCATATATAAAGAGTTGTTAATTACCTAAAGAACTGTCATAACGGCAACTTCCAGAAGGAGTAAGTGTGACAGGAGAGCCTGCAAGTATACACAGGAAAATAATCAGCTCTTTAGACATGAAAGATATTTCAAATAAGGATCTAAATATACAACAAGGCCAAAAGGAGTAGATAATGAAGACCACCAAAGACAAGAACAATTCTAATTACCAGCATTGTTAGTAGAGATAGGTGTTTGGGGAATTGACTTATTTCCTTTGGCCTTTGACTTGATATTGACTCTGCCTCCTTTAGCTGAAACAGGAGTTTGACAGGGACTGCTGGGTATGCTAGTGAGTCCATTATTAGATGGAGCAACAACCATATCCATTGTCAACTTTCTCTTCCGTGACTGCAGATAATAATCAAGCTGTTATTAACTTGAAAGAAATATCATCCAAAATGTTTTCAAGCATCT
This sequence comes from Cardamine flexuosa, assembly GCA_963555745.1. Lineage (NCBI taxonomy): Eukaryota > Viridiplantae > Streptophyta > Magnoliopsida > Brassicales > Brassicaceae > Cardamine > Cardamine flexuosa. Next base: position 5,188,403 of record OY743217.1, read on the forward strand.
ACACACAATTATCTATATCAAACCATCAGAAACTTTGACAACATTGGGATATACTTGAAACATTATATATTACAAAATATGTCAAGCTTCCTGCACCATCACAGCATATGCTTCAACACAATAAGAAGAAGCAGCTCGAGAAAATACTTAATTAGCATATGCTCAAGTACAATATGAAGAACAATGTTGGCAAATTCACTGATTACTACTGAAGAAGGAGAGCCAATTGAGTCCAATTTCACACGCAATTCAACACCCAATCAGAGCAATATGGAGAAATTGTTGCCTGATTTCAAGATTCGCGTGAATTGAGAGTGTAATTGAAACGCACTGTGAGACAAAATTGTGCGCAAAATGTACCATCGTGAAGCTAAACGAAGACAAAAATTGACATGAATCTACAATAATCCGACGCTGCGAAGCAATTAAATCAGGCTTAGAAGCAACAAGAAGCGGAAATGAAGCTAGAGAATCCGATAACATCCTCGAAATTCTAAAACCAATCTCACTGATAAAAATCCGAAATCGAAGAATCAAAAATCACCCAAAACCGAGGCGAAACTCACAGGAGATCTAACAACGACGGCATCCTCCTCCCGATCTACAGCCCCACAGATATTAACGAGGCTTCTATCATTGTTAGTAAGCGAAGATTGGGTAAATCGATGGTAGTCATCTGAGGGATGAAACGGCGGTTTTGTTGAGGCGAACGCTAAGTGACGACGTATAGGTGGTATAACCGGGGTTGATGTTGCCGGAGCCGGAGATGACGGCGGATGGTGCGGCGGCGGCGGTGGCGGCTGTGAAGAACCGGGCGAAGATCGTACAACGCCGGACATGGATCGTAGTGAAGCGTGAGTCGGATTGGAAGATTCCGACGACGAGAAAAGCGACGGCGATTGAAGGAGACGAGGGTTTTAGTGAGAGAAAGAGGAAGTGGAAAAAAGGAGAGAGCAGAAAACGAGGGAAGGAGGGAATTTTATGTTGGGATAGATGTGGAGGGAAGCCTACAGCAATAATAAAAATAAATAAAATAAAATAAAATAAAAGTCTTCTATTTGTGCCCCGGAGTTTTGTATTTAGTTTTAGATTGACCCCACTAACTTTAACGTAAATTTCTTGATGTTGCTAACGGGATAATTGGATTTTTATTTTCTTTTTTGTTGTGTTGTTTAAAGTGTGATCTGTGATATTTGATCTAGAAGTTGTATTTATTTTGAATCTGATTGATTTTTAAAAAGGTGTAGTTGGTAAACAGATTTCTGCAAAAATAGATTGGGGATAAAATTTGTTTATAGTACATGTGCTGCTGTTTCCGTTATCCATGTTAGTATTATAAAACAACCCATGAATTTTGAATTTTTATTTTTATAAAATCAGAGGTTCATGTATGGCAGTGGAAACTGATACGGAACTGTAAAGTGGTGAATTCATAGTCAATGTTCACTATTTGAGGAGCGTCTGAGATATTTGATTGTCAAGAGCGCAAGTGGGGAAAAAACGGATATGTGCCATTCAAATATCATAAGAGGAAACCAAATCCCCCCAAAAAAGAAAGGGAACCGAAACAAAACATCTAAACACAGAGAATGTGATCATAGAGACCAATGCCAAAATATTCATGAACCATAAAGCTCTGGATCATCAAGATTCGACCTCAATTGAATTGTTAAAGACCAATCACTAACTCATTAGGCTAATCGATTCACATATTCATCATCCTGCCTTCAAGCATTCTTTGTCTCAAAATGTAGGTAGAGAGATGGGTTTCTTCATTCTTTGAGTTCTTCATTCAATACACAAAAATGTACCTAAAACAAAGCAACCTCATGAATTCCCACCAATTCTCAAGACTCTATTCATAAACCAAAAAAGAAGCAAGAAACTCTCACCCACTTGCATATAACCAAGTTCTAGCACAAAAAAACTCTACAAATCAAGAATCGTTTTGTACAGTAACAAGGCGAGAGGTCTTCAATGGCGGAGAAGAATCACAACATACCTCCAATGTATCTCGAAACCCAGCTTCATTCGTCTTCAACATCACCGGCAACGGGAATCTCACTCCTTTCTCCGCACAAGCTTGATGTCTAGGTTTAATCCGATTCTCTAAACTGAAGGAAAAATACTGAGGAAACTCGAGAATCTCTCTAACATCTCTTCCCATCTCCACCACCAAATAATTCAACTTCGGCTCATAATTCTCAGCTATACTGTAATTAAACAGCTGCGGGAATCTCTTAAACATAGCAGTGGCGCTCCTCCGAGAGAACCCTAATTTCTCGAAGAAATCAATCCGCGGGACGAGTTTATGCTCAACGCTACAAGAGAGGAGATACGTGTGTTTATGCGGATCTAAGATTCCGATTCTCTGGAGAAAATAAAGCGTTGGCCGGAGTTGATAATCGACGGTACAAGCGAGGAGACGAGGACGACGACGTAAGGCTTGACGGAGGTCGAAGATTGAGTCAACGCCTACTTCACGGAGGAGGAAAGTGATGACTGGGATTGTATGCGAGGTTAACGGCGAAGTGAGAAGCTCAGGGCACATAGAGACGAGACGGCGAAAATCTTGTAAAGTGAAATTGATTGGTGGAGTTGTCATGTAATCGACGACGGATTTAACGGCGGAGAGAGATGTGGAGAGGAGAGGAGGATGACGGTTGATTAGATTGAGGAAATCGATTCCGAGAGAGTCGAGGTAGAGGAGCTTCTCGTGGATGTCTGATTCTAGGGTTTCGGATGTGGTGGTGGAGGAGGAGATGGAGTGGAGATCTGGGGATTTGTTGGGAGGGAAGAAGAGTGATTTTGGTTTGAAGGAAAGTGCGGGAAAATTATGGAAGCGAAGGTGAGGAAGTGAGGGGAAGTGGTGATTGTTGTGGTGAGGGGAAAGGAAAGAAGAAGAAGAGAGGAAAGAGAGAGCTTCTTGTTGCATTGTTCAAGAGACATCTCACAACTACATGGGGATGATGATGATGATGGTGATGATTCGAAGCTCTGAAACAAAATGATGAATGGATAAGACTGGGAAACAAAGTGTGAGTGATTTGAAGATGGGGATTTTTGGGGAAGGAGATGGATAGCGTTTCTTCATTGAACCGGTTTAAATCTTAATTTAACCGGTTTATTGTAAATTCGAAATTAATTTAGACCAAATGTAAAAAATGCTTCTTTTTTTCCAGGCCCAAGGGCTCTGTATATTAGATACAACAAATATGGCCTAACAAAAATGCTTATCATGCCTATTGTCATGTAGCAATATTTGAAGCAAAATGCTTTATTTTTATATATTCTAACAATTTTATTAGTTGCTTAAAAGTTAAAACACAAGAAGAAAATTTGGAAAGTAAAACTTAATTTATTTTAAAAAAAAATTTCATATATTGAATCATTGGATAATTAGAGTTCAAATATCACTTGAGATAAAGAAATTAATTAATACAAAAATAAAATAAAAACTAGTAATGGCCAAGATACAGAAGAAAAAACATGTAGACTAAAATACGTAAGAACAATCTAATTAACACGAGTCGCCATCGGAAGTGGGAGCGTCCTTAATGTCGTCCCATATCATTTTAGAGACAAAGTCGTCGTGCTTTGGAACATACTCCTGGAATTACAAACATAAATGTAAATCATCCGCTTTAAAGATTGACACATTTAGTCTACACATAATTATCATAATCTGACATTAATGGGAAAAACAAACCTCAAGCAGTTGGAGTAATTGAGAAGCGGTTGGAGCGGATACGATGATACGACGGGCGGTGGCAGAGACAAAGCCTTCGTCCACTGCCTTATCTACAAACGTCAATAGCGAATCGTAGAATCCATCCACGTTCAATAGTCCCACCTGCATGTTTTTAATCATGATTAATGTTTTAATGAAGTTTTCAAAACCTTATTTAAGACAATATTCCATGTTGAATATATGACTTCAACCCATATGCTCAGATTCTCTTTCCACACATGACACATACATATGTAGCGTTTTCTATTTTGTACTGTATCCCACATATACACGTACAACAAACATCTCTACTCTTTCTAACTATGTTTTGTCGGATAACCGGACTTACCGGCCCGAGTCTCAAGGTATTTTATGTACCCAATCCTAATCGAATTAAATTAATTACCGGTTTAGTGTGGATCCCAAGTTGAGACCAGGTGATCACTTCCAACAACTCTTCAAATGTCCCATATCCACCTATGTTGTTTGTCAAATCACACCACACGAAGTATTTTATTAAGTTCTTTAGATATATATTCTACAATCATTTCATTCTTTATCAAAAAAATAAAATTGGAAAATAATTAAAAAACACAAACCAGGAAGTGCGATGAAGGCATCAGCTTGACGACCCATTTCAGCCTTCCTTTGGTGCATAGTCGATACTGTTATAACTTCTCCTATTGATTCTCCGGTTATCTAAACCCAACATCATTTTATTAGAGTCATCATAAATCATAATCATGTTGTAGTTTACATGTATATATTTTCCTATAACTTCACTTAGACGACACAGAAGAATTTTTTTACAGTACACGTATATGTTGGAAAAAATGTATATATAGTAGATTTGTAAATACCTCTCTTGGTGCTAGAGACTTCGGAATGATCCTGCATAACATGCAACATCTAATATAAATAATTATAACTTACAAATATATCAAATCATTGTTTTCCCCTTTGGCCTTAGATTTTGCCAAAAAATAATTTAGAAAAAGAAGAGACCACAGCATTGTTTTCTAATAAGTTTCAAGAAATATTTGCAAAACCTCAATAGCATTTCTATAATATTAATAATTTGTCTTGAAGGAGTCGAGTTGCTATTTATGATAATGTCACCCATTTGAAAGGCAGGACAAGAACATGGGAAGACCAAAAAAAGAATGATGCAGTGTCGCTTTGAATGTATTGATAAATCAAAACCTCTATTTTCTTTATTGCTTAATTATTTTAGTAATAAAAATGTATAGAGAGAGAGAGATAAGATACCCAAGAACATGACGACCACCATCATGAACAGCCTGAGAAATGAGACCCATTAGCCCCACGCTTCCTCCTCCATACACTAAATCGATGTTTCTCTCCACCTTTCACATTTACGTTAACATTTATATGTGCTTTTAGTGACTAGAAAATAATACAATTTATTCTATAAAATTCTAGTTATATACATGTAAAATAGTCCTTTAAATGAGTTTTTTACTTTAAAATAATTTCTATCTTTTTAATGCAACACTAAGCATTATGTCTTTTTTTGGTTGAGGAAGTGAGTTTGAACCTTAATATGTACGATTTACATATATATGAGCTGTATAAATATCACATGATGCTTGTATATATCTCTGAAGTTTATTTTATCTAATGGTTAAATGTATTGCAAAAAACTAGAAAATACTTAGCGTTATATACCAGTAAAAAACGAAAGATGTTATGTGTAGTGTAATTCTTAATTGGTTAGTTAATTAAATAAGCAAATATAAAGTGAGGATCGATGTAGATAAATGTGGAAATAGAGAGAAACCAGTTGGTGGGCGAGTTGGAGAGCAGCGTCGTGATAAGTGGATTTGTTGCCGGAACTGCTTCCGCAGAAGACACAGATCCTCCTGAATCTTGATTTTGTCTCTTCCATTCTCTCTCTTTCTTTCTGTCTTTTTCCTTCTTTCTTTTTTTGTTTCTGTCACTTTCTCGACTCTTTTTATATATAGATATAAGATATGTGAAGAAGAAGTATACTGATTTGTTACACTAAGAATCGAGGTAGGCTGGCAATTTATACATTTAAATGCGTTAGTTTATCTTATAATGGATCCCGTAGATTGTGACAGCTTGTTTTCCTTTACAATATGTATTTTAGAATGTGTAGCAAAATTTTGAACAAAAATGAGAATACGAATTTTAAAATAAGAATATAAAATATTAATCCAATCAAGGGCCATAATAAAAATCTTATTAGTTTATAAGAAAATGTTATGTCGTTTAAGGTTTTAAATTCGTAATTCTTTGTTGAAGTTTAATCAAATTTTGTTATTTTATGGAGCTGCAACATTACCTGAAAATAAGCAAAAACTACATGAAAACAAACAAGTTATAGACGGAAATTATTATCATTTGCTATTATAAGCTTATTGTTTAATGTAATATTTAACTCTATATATATACATCAATGGAAAATTATAATTATTTACTATTATAACAGAGGTATCCAAGATCATTAATCATTTTCATAACCTTATACTCTATCTGTGTGTGTGTTTTTTTCTATTAAAAATAATTATACTATTCAAACTGTGACGTAGAGATCGCAATTTGACTATGGCCACACGGTAATCAGACAAGTGTCCACCTCAAAATATCCAACATTCGATTCCTTTAATTCTTCTTGTGATACTTTAATCAAATTTATGAATCACTAAACCATATCCTTGAGAAGAATCGGTGTCACTATGTGTATTAGATATGTTTACTTCTTTTATTAGTCACCAAATCTGTAGAATCTTTTGGTTTCATACATGTAGCCAAAGATTTTTTTTTAATGGAATAGTGTTACTAGTAGTAATTACAATTAATTAAGCTTACAACTGGATCGTAACAAAAACTAAAAGAAAGAAGCTCCCAATTGGATTCCCACTAAACTATCGTCTAAGATTTTTTTTCCATTTTTTTGTAAAAGGTAACTATCGTCTAAGTTGATATTCCCTTAACTTTTACTACATTTTTTCCACAAAAATGTTAAATTGAAACATACTATTTTCGATCCATGCCAGAAACTAGTGTTTTTGTATCTTTCAAAATGTTATGGTTTTCGATAAGTTTTTATGATAATATACTGATTTGAGCGTCAAAAGCTTTTCGGAACGCACAATTCATATACGCTCTAAACCATTCATTTTGCATATTACCATTTCGTAGTTCGTATACATATATGTTTTTTATGCTCAACTACTGTATACATTTATGCTCCAAACTATTGTCCCCGAAGAATTTAACAACCCAAAAAAAAAAAACTATTTTCACAGAAAAATCTGATATCGAGTTCTTTTATATATAATACGTCTAAACATTTTTTACATGTATGGACACTAACTTTGGACATTGCCTAAAATTTTGTTAATTAATTGTGAGATCAGATCGATAAATTTATTTAAATAAGAGGTGATAATCAAGTTTAGTAGAAAAAGAGAGGGCATGTTAATAATAAGTTTAGTAGAAAGAGAGGAGGATCATATTAGATTAGTCTCGTTCGGACTTTATCACATATATAAGCCATGTATGGATCATATATATATTTTATCATGTAAGACAATTTGTTTTCAAATACAACAATCTTGATTTGATAAGTTTGAATCTTGAATATCCTAATAGTAAATCAACATATCATGATCGTAATCCAGTTTCGACAAATTATGTGTGTTTATTAGCATACTTTGGATATTATGCTTATCTAAGTAGCTCTAATAGACATAGCTGGCACATATTATTTTATTTTTGGGCTTTACTAGCTGGCACATAAATTCTATAAAGTATAAACTAGTGAACATTTGATTCTCAATTGCTTTGTGAAATCTTATTTTCTAAGAAATGATAGACCACCTGCCAAATAGACCAAGCAATCTCTGAATTATTTGTTTAAAATATACAAAAAGAAAAAATCCAAGTTCAGAAATATAAATGTACAGACTACACTACAGAGCCCATTTTGGTTGTTCAAAACTTCAAATGGGTATGGTCCATGGATACTATATATTTAAAACAACCCGACCCGGACATGATCCGGTTAATGTTACACTCATCACCAAACAGCCTTGAGTCTGGGACGCGCGCGGTGCTGAGCCGTACGAGAAACGGTCGTCGCGTCGGTCTCTATTCCTAGTCTTCCACATTTTCTCCGGTGACTCTTTCGAATTACGTCTTATCTGCTAAGTGATGTTTCCAATTTCACACTGTTTTTTTTTTTTTTTTGTGTTAACATTTTGGGTTTCCCTAAAGCTTGAAACTTTGTAAAATTATGTGACTGGTTTAAGAACACTATCATATACTTCTTCCTTTTTCTTAAGTTCGAATCAGTTTGTCTGAATTTGTGGTGAGGATGAGCCAAAATGTTTAGGTTTTTTCAGCGATCGTTGATCAAATACACACAGAACAAAGAAGCTAATCATACACATATGTTCTATTTTTTTCACAATTTGCTAGTGTTAGGAATTTCGTTTAGTTTATATTCAAGTGAGTGTATAAGCTAATTCAGTAACAAAAATAATATCTTTGGCTCAAATGTCTTTTAAGTTTTGAGGGTTATCTAGGGAACAAGTGATCAGATGCCACTGTTTTAGATTCTATTTTCTTTGAAACTAATGCAAATCCCATGCTTTTGGGATGTGGAGAGTTAGTTGAGTGAGTATTGTGTTATGTGACTCAGACAAATCTTCTTCCGTGAACAAAATAAGCTTATTGGTACAACTTTGCTTTTAGATTAAGGAGAATGTCACGTCAAAATTAGAACAACTTTTCTCCATTCCTCTCCTTTAATCTTTTTACATCTTTTTTCTTAAAAGTTAAAAGTCAGGCCGTCCAATGGAGAATTATTCCCTAAACTATTCTATTTGTTCTCTTTGTGATTTTTATTTTACATATGATTTACTTTGGAAAAAACAAAGAAACTCTTAGAAGCTTTGCTTAATATATTCAACTTTGTTATGTTCCCTTGAAATTCCTGAAAAAAGTCATGCACAAACACACACACACACAAGTCACACAAGTTTAAACTTTAACTCATTAAGTCGTTGTAGTTTACCAAGATTTGAGGTTCTTGCCATGTTATTGTGTCGGTGTTGATGCATTATACTCGGTAGATTTTAGGGTTTTTGGTCTTGATTAAAGCAAATGTATTTGACTGTCTTGGTCATACACTTTCCTTCAAAGGATTGATGGATGCAAGTAGCTTTTTCTTTTTGTGTTAGAGGATCATTCAGATGCTTTTGATAGGGAAACAAAGTTAATCTGTTTGGATTAAAGGAGAAAAGGGTTTGCGATCGGGTGTGCCTGAAGCAACCATTTCTATTCCTTTTCTTTTTATGTTCAAAACACTTTTGCCTCCATTTTGTTTTTGTTTCTCTTTGTATGGATTTTTGGTCTAAGCTCATAAACAACATTTAGTGATTTAGTCTTTATTCTCTTAACTGTCCTCTTTGGTCCTACATGTCCTCCGTAACTAAGTATGAATTTGTGCACTTTTTTCAATATAACAACAAGACTGAATATTATTGTTTCTACTGGAAACTCAAACCAACACAGGTTCTCTAAAAAAACATATGATCATAACTCTTTATTTTCTTTTGATAGTATTGTTTCTACTAGGGCTTAGCTTGAATAGATTCCACATAATTTGGGATTCTTCAGTAATGATTGTCAGATCATTTTCTCACATCTTTAATTTATGGTACACCATTCTTTTGTGTGTGTTTGGATGAGTGGCCTTTGGATGAAGGCTTACAATAAAAAAACGAGTAAAAGCTGAATATATGATTGGGGAATGAAAGGAGGATCTCTAGTACACTTATTTCTTAAATTCATCAGAATACATTTACCATTTCATTAACCTTTTGGGACATGCATGATATACAAATTATCAAAGTGTAAAAATCTTGTTGGAGATTCCTAGGGAAGGTGAATGGGTGGTGCTCTCTCTTTATCTTCTTTCTATGCAGTGGCATGCTTCATGAGACAGTTAAATCTTTTCATCTAAGTAGAAGTGTAATAGGATAGGCTTCTCATACCAATTACTGCAAAAATGATCTATCTTGGATTTTAGCAATATTTCATCTTGGATTTGATGGTTTTGTTTGCTTTGCCATATTTGAGAGGCATCTGTTCACTTTCTAGCTTTGAGTGTATTACAATAATGAATAATCAAGTTAGGATTAATATACTATTATCCTTGAATAGTATATATACATCTTTTGTATTTCTATATAGTAAACACATTCATTTCTTCTTCTTCTTCGTTTCCCTCGTTTTAAAAAATGAAAGATATGGTAAAAAAGTAACACACTTTTATGAAAGTAACGAAAGGAAAAGAGAATGATATTTTAATACATTTATCATATATAATTATATATCTATGATGGGTCCGCTGCAAAGTTTAAAGAAGAAACAAAGACCAGAATAGTGATTCTAAACTTGAGAGAAGAATCTTTTGTGTAGGGTTAAAGCTACCATCATCAAAGAGATGGTTAGCTTGCTTGCTTGGCTCTAGTCTCTTGGCTTAGTTAGTTGAAGGAGGTGAAAAAGGTAATACTTATATAATTGAAGATATTATCTTTATATATATAAGTGAATAATGATTTGCATCTTTAATTTGGTCTAGTTTAAATATTAAAGCTAAGTGATACACACTTTACATAAAAGAGAGAGACCCACTTTATCAAGCAGTACCCATATTACATTTTGTTTTTTATAATGCATATATGAAAATTTGATATAGAAAAATAATATTAGGGGGCAAAGCTGAGTTGCCTTTGGCTTTTGGTACTGATTTGTCACCACATGCATTCCACTTTGCGTTACAAAATCCACTTTGGACCCTCAAATTTTGCCTCTCCTAGAAGAAAAGCATACACATTCCTCCTCCTCATATAAGTTTCTAAGTCCCACACTTCTCTGTATACAAACATCTCTTAGATTCAACTCCACAGCCTCAAGTGTCTGTTAAGATCCTTTTTGTGTCATTCATAGTCATTTACATATATATTGAGAGTATGAGAAGTGTAGGCTGCAGTTTCCAGCAAGCTCTCACGCCTGAGGCTGCAACTATGGTGAAACAAGCCATGGCCTTGGCTAGACTACGTGGACATGCTCAGGTCACGCCTCTCCATGTAGCTAGCACCATGCTCTCTGCTTCCACAGGTTTACTCAGAACAGCTTGTCTTCAAACTCACACTCATCCACTTCAATGCAGAGCACTTGAGCTCTGTTTCAACGTCTCCTTGAACCGTCTCCCAACTTCTATAGGGAGTCCTATGTTCGTCCCTTGTCTATCTAACGCTTTGGTTGCAGCTTTCAAGCGTGCGCAAGCTCACCAGCGGCGTGGTTCTATCGAAAACCAGCAACAATCAATCTTGGTCGTCAAGATTGAGCCTGAACAGCTCATAGTTTCAATTCTTGATGATCCTGGTGTGAGTAGAGTTATGAGAGAGGCTGGTTTCTCAAGTCCTCAAGTGAAGAGTAAGGTGGAGCAAGCTGTGTCTTTGAAGATTTGCTCCAATAAACAAAAACCAATCAAGTTGCTTGCTGAGGAAGTCACTGCTCTCCCAGCGTGGCTTCAACTATACAAGAAGGAGAATGAACATAAGGACACCTCAATATGCGATTCAGTTCAACAAAGACCATCTGAGAAGATCCTTGACCTTTATTCTCTTTCTCCTTCTTCCTCTTCTTCCAATACTTATGCTCATACAAAACGTGACAACGAGCTCACAACAACGCTCGTGATGAACTCTGCAGCTTCTTCTACTGATGCAATAGAAGAAGAATATGCTTCTAGGTTTATGGAGATGAATGTTGAAAACCTAAAAACTCTCTGTGAAGCCTTGAGTAGCAAGGTACCAAGTCAGAAGGATGTAATCCCTGAGATCGTGAAAGCAATCTTGAAATGTAGGTCAGGATCATCACCTAATAAGCTCAGCAGCGGGAAGCGTAAAGAAGACACTTGGTTATGTTTCCAAGGTGTAGATATGGAGGCTAAAGAGAAGATAGGTAGAGAGTTGGCAAAGCTTGTGTTTGGTTCGGAGAATAGCTTCGTTTCAATCAGCTTGAACAACTTCTCTTCCTTTCCCATGGAAGATCTTAGGAACAAGAGGAGGAGAGATGGAGATAGCTACACTCAGAGATTGTTCGAAGCCGTGTCATGTAATCCACACAGAGTGTTCTTCGTGGAAGATATAGAAGAAGCTGACTATTTGAGTCAGATGGGTTTAAAGAGAGCCATTGAGAGAGGAAGGTTTCAAAGTGGAAATGGTGAAGAAGCTTTGCTTAAAGACGCGATAATAATCTTGAGCTGTGAAAGATTTAGCTCGAGATCAAGAGCATGTTCTCCTCTAGAGGACGAGAGAAAGATGAAGAGCCCTCGTATATCTCTTGATCTAAACCTCTCCCTTGATCATGGTCATGATCATGATGGTGATAATGATGGACAGATTGGAATACTTGATGCGGTAGATGCAAACATTATTTTCAGCGCATCGTCAACATGATTCATGTAATATATTACCATCATGGACATGATCTTGTTACATTACTATTATTATGACATGGTCGTTATCGTGTAGTTAGAAGGCTTAGCAACTTTATAGAACTTCCCTTATTATAGTCAAAACCATCAAAACTTCAGTAATCTTGTAAGACATCGTTTCATGTATATTTTACTCATATATATTTGACAAGGCAAATGGTTTAGTCACTTATCCTCCAATTCATATTTATCCGATTGATATCGAGTAAAGACTTCGAATATCGACTTTATACTGGCCACCGCCAAAAAAATTAAAGATAGAAAAGGTTAATCAATATGACAGTGTCAATATCTATAACATTTTAGTATAGCTTTTATACTTGAAAGTATAGCATAAATATGATCCATGACGTAAGAGTTGCACAAAGGTGAAGTAACTTTTTGAAGGAACAAATAAAACTGAAGTAGATCACAACGAAGAAAAACCAAAGAACCACTAGTTTTTTCCACTTTTGAATAATATTCGAGTTGCATAAATAAATGGCAATTAAAGAAGAATTTGTTTACTTCCTTTGGTTCTTCACTTCTGAAAGGTATGGGATTAGGCTAAGTAAGATATAATTCTTTTAAGAAAAGGATTAAAGAAAAAGATCATCCCATGAAAAGAAGGGTTGAGTAGATAACAAGAGGCATCTTATGCTTTAGACTATATAAATTATAGAATAAGTCGTAAAAACATTGCAGCTGAAGAAAGGACTTTGTCGTATATGGAATAATCTTGTTACATATATTGAGGTCGTCGTGGACAATGTCGATCGAACAAATGTGTTTTCTATAATATTCAAGAGAAAGAAAAAAAACGCTTTAAATAATAAATGTAAACTAGTAGTGGCATGGCTCATAGTTTTATTTGAAAGCCATCGAGCTTGATTGATTTGATCAAGATTTCCACGGAACTTTCTTTACGTTTTGATAACTAATTCGGTAAACCATGATGTCATGGACTCATGGTGGCTTAACACCAAATGGAATAAAGCAGTCATATGATACATTAATCCATCTTTATCAAACATTATTTGTAAACTGTACAAAGAAATATGCACTATTGATCAACCATATCTTCTTTTTTTCTTCGTTTGAGTTGTTTTATAAAGCATATGTTTTTCATGTACATCAAACTAGTGATAAAAAAAAGTATGTATTCTTTTTGTTTATCAACTTCAAAGGAAACAATCACAAAGAAACCCAAAACAGAGAGTTACAACCAACCCACCCAAACAAAGAGTACTCATCAGTATTTTCCAGCACTTGATTATAAAGAGGCTTCCCAAGCGGCATATATGTTTATTGCAATTGCTTGCCGTTGTTGTTTGATTTTTATCGAGCATATTACAGAATCTCGACCACTTTCGAGGTATTAAAATGCATCTGGAGGGCTGGACGTAATATTGATTTTTATTACTATGACACCTCTAATGACTAATGCAAAATGACTAATGCAAAATGACTAAACAAGAATTATTCATTAATAATTTGTTTATTTTCTAACCCTATTAAATTTGGACAAAACATAACTCAAAAGCCTACTACTATTAATTTCTGTCAAAAGTCTAGTTTATAACATTTTTCAAATGTATACGAAAATGCCACGTAGCCTTAATTAAGTTTACAAGTTCACTAAACACCATAAATATTGCGCTAGTTCATTAGTTCATCGGCATTATATTTAAACAAGTATTAACTAAATTAAATAATGTTTTATTTATAATAAACAAGGGAAGATGAAGAAATGTATACAAGAGGCTCTCTATAGACGAGAAGTCATAATGTCGCATAGAAAATATAAAAAAATATAAATCAAACGAACCAATATGTGTAATGATCGATGGAATGGAACATGATTAAAGAAAGCTAAAACTTCAAAAATCGAAGTCGCACTTGATAGGGAAACCAGTAGAAGACGTGATAGTTCCGTTTAAGGTACTTAAAGGAAGCCTTAGATCATCACAATTAACCTTAGGCTTAATCCTCCGAAACTTCAAGTCCCCAAGCTTAAACCTAACCCTAAGCCTGAACTTGATCTCTATATTGTAAACTCCGGAAATCCTCTCCGCGTTCAAAGTCCGTGTCTCTCCAGCGTCAAAGATAACTAGGTTTTGGCCTTGGAACCTTGGCGTGAGAACGGTCGTGTTCTTGTGTCCTTGATAGAAAGGAGTCAACGTGGTTGAACTAAACCGTTTTCCATCGTAATAGGCATGAGCTTCGATCCTGTCGTAGTAGACTCCGATCCTCTTGTTAGGGTTACGGACAGGGACAGTGAGAGCTAGGTTATACCTTAAAATGTTGTCCGGAGATGTGTGTTCAAAGCGAGTTAGGGATGCATCGGTCACGTGGAACTTGATAGCACGAGGACGGACAATGAGCCAGAAGATAAGAGCGGCTACGCCGAGGATAACAATGATGGATATGATAACTTTGACGAAGAAGCTAAGAAGGCAGCAGCCGCAGCCGCGACCATGCCCACGTCGGTAGTAGCCTTTTGGAGCAGGTGGTGGGACTGATGGACCGTAGAAGGCGCCGTTGAGAGGTTGTTCAGCCATGTTTTTAGTAATTTGTGGAGGTTTGGAATGAATGTATATACTAAGAGGTTGATGCAAGTCCTCTTTATATAACTTTTCATTTATGCGTTGGTCAATTTATTAGATTAAAGTATTGTCACGTTACGCGTTGATTTGATTGAATATTTGACCATAGAATATTATGCAATTGTAGGCTTGTGATGTTTCCCCCATAACTTCCACTAAAAAGTATTTCATATTAGATCATATGTTAATAATTTTTGATGTCGTCGTACGTTGGTTTCTCATAGTATAACATTATATAAAATGATGAAATTGTTCTAGAACCTATAGGGCAGCATGTGTCAACATGCATGATTGTCTCTGATCTTGACAGTTTTGGTTTTAAAATTTATTTTAGAAAATAAAACTTAAGTAGAAAATAAATAAAATTGAAGGAGAATTATTATAACAAATTGAATGATTTTATACAACACAATGATTTATCCTTTATATTACAAAAGGCAAGGCATGTCTGAATATTATGTATTAACAATGTCATCCCTACTTAACTGCGAAGATAAGACTACAAAATTCTTTAGCTACAAAGGCCTTCATATTATTCAGATCGACATGTCTTCTTTTACTATTCACATGCCTCCTTATTAACGAAGATAAGGGTTAAATCTTATCTTTAATAAAAAATATTCTTAACTATTCACATGTGATCCCTACTTAAAAATGTGCCAACTTCCCAATAAAGGTCATTAAATTAAACATTAAATTAAAGGGCAACCGGTATAAAACATTGTCAAATGAAAATCATAACATCTGTAAAACTGTTTGAACATAAAAAAAAAAGAAAAAAAAAAAAAATAACATCTGTAAAGCTAATTTAATTCTTCCCCTGTGATTATTTGACATCTATTAGCCTTCTCCTTCTATAAAGAATCACTTTATCATTTAATTAGGAGCATATATATATATCATATGTCCCCTCCAAATAATATATACATTATTTTCGAATCTGATATCAGTTGAAAAGTTGAAACCTTCTTATCCTCCTCCAATCATTTTCCTCCTCACATTTTACTTTTGAAATTAATTTCTCATATTTCAGTTCTAACTCAACTAACAACAATATATATTACAGAAATTTATGTGACATGTAATTATATATAATCTCTTGACACTACAATTTACGAGAAGATTAACTGAAAAAAAAAAGGCAAATTAAACGATACATAAGCAAAAGCATTATCCTGAGTAGTAACAGAGAACTGAAGATAAGAAGAATAAGAAAGGGTAAACCAAACTTTTAACGGCGTCAAAGTTGTGTCCGGCGTTTTACCCTAAACGTTGACACTACACTTAGTCACCATCGTGTACTTAACGGCGTTTTCGCCTACAGGAGCTCCGGTGGCTTTATCAGCAAGATTTATATACGCCGGACAGCGAACATGAATATGATACTTCCCGGTAATAACAGCTCCAACTTTCCACCTCACGCGCCCATCAGCGCGTATAATCAACTCAACAACCCCATGATTCTGCTCATCACTGAGAGCGACGGCGTTGAAAGGAGCGACGGGAACGGCGTTTCCATAGATAAAAGGAGACCAAACGTTGTTTTCTTTATGGCCTTGGTACGTCGGAGGAATGGCCGTACGCAAAGTGATTTGCTGGTTCCGGTAAGTAGCGTAGACGTGAAGACGGTCGTAGTAGATTCCGATTCTGGAGTTAGGGTTACGTGAAACGATTGTGATCTGAAAGTTTGATGTGAGGAGGTTAGGTTGCGTGAGGTTGAAGGCAAAGACTGTGGCTTCTTGGAGGATGAATCTTGGTTTTGTTGGTCGGAGGATTATCCAAACGAGGAAGATTGTTATTAAGACGATGATGATGAATCCTATGATTGCTCCAATGATTCGACTGACGGTTCCTCCTCCTCCTCCGCCACCACCACCGTGCTTTCCACAATCTTTGGTCATTTGGTATTTACGGGTTTGCCACTGCTCGAGTGGATGGAGAAGATGTATGTGTGATAGAGAGAGTGGGAGAGATACTATGGTTAGTGTTTATATTTATAATTATAATTGGTATTAGTTTTGTGCCTTTGTGTTTTACTATTAACTTAGGCTTTAGAAAATGAATCTATAGATAAAATGATCCAAACTCCATATATCAAGTTTTAGTTGAAAGAAAACATGAAATAGTTTGTAGAAAAAGTGAAAAAACTATGATTTCTAAGTTGATAGTTTGCATTCTAAAAGTTACTACATAGTAAATGTGTACGGACGAATGAGTTTTTTTTAACTTTTAACTCAATTATGTGACAAATGTATGGATATAAAATTTGTAGGGAAAGAAATGTGTGGACATAAATCAATATTCTTAAAGAAAATGCTATTTAACTTTTAGTGTTGCTTTATTCTGCCCCCACCATTTTTGTTTAGAGGGTTGCAAGGTTCTCCATGATTGTAGTCAGCTAGTAATTAATTGCAAGAAATTCATGTATATGAGAGCACATTGAACGCTGATTTGTAAAAATGACGAAATTGTTTTTCCAAACTAATGTGCTCCGGTCTTCTCCACGGTGCAAAATTGTAAAGTCCAGCTTTTTATCTTTTCCCGAAATCTGTTAAAGTGTTACGACTTGTACAAGTATTATAATTTTCAGTTGTCCCCATTTTTTTTATTTTTGTTTTTATTATCAAAAGGTTCTGGATCAAAACTCATACATCCTCTCAGATCTAAGACAAGAGTAAGTTACCATTTTTCGAACTGGCGTTCTTTTGTATTATCTCAAAAAACTTTACCAACAGAGTTAGCAACCTCTAGTATCAGTTGTCCCTATTAATTGTTTTGTTCACACAAATCTATTTTATTGATAAAGAGAAACGAATATAAGATTAGAGACGCTCGTTTAACTGAAGCTCAACTGAAATTAATTTGCATTTTATCTGTAAATGACTCTCTTTTTTAGTTCGTACTTTGGAATTGGGTAGTATTAAAATTTTTATATGTGGAAATTCATTTGATAAATAACAAAGAAATATAACTCCAATTCTTTTGTATTAGGAAAATCTTAGGCCCAACAACTAATAAGAGATTTTGGGAGTTAAGCCCAACCCTATAAGATCACGACTCTTTGATGCTAAGAATGAAGAAATATAAGAAAAGCATAAATAACAGCGCCAAATTTGTCATTTTTCACGTCATCTTTAACTTTAAAAAAACTGCACAAGAGCACAGTTAAGTATAATTTCGAATTTCAGATCTTGGGAATAATAAACTGTTTAACCCAAAAAAAACTAGTTCATATTGAAAAAAGATATCTAGACCTTGAAATCACACTTACTTGGTCATCTTCAAACTTTGTCCTAATTATTTCTCTCCTAATTAATACCCCAAAAAATACCATAATAGTTAACTACTTGACTCCGTATTTTTTCTCTTTAAACTATTTGACTCCTTATTTGTTCTCTTTAAACTACTTGACTGGTTCCATCAGAAAGTCCAGTCCTTGGAGAAGTCCAGGTCTAAAGGCAAATGATAATGACACTCCTCATTCTCTTGCTCTTGCGCAGTACTCAACACTCTTCTTTCTTTGCTCAATGACTCTTTCTCACTTTGATTCCAATTCCTTTGATCTGTTCTTTCACCAATTTTTTAAGAAAGGTCAGATTTTGTCAATTTTTTGTTACCAAACAGATTTCAAACTAAAAGTGACTAGACCAGAAACAAACAAACCTTATTCTAGCATAAGAACATAAATAAAGTTTTGGAATTTAGACAAGTGAAGTCACTTACTACGCTTCTTGACAGAGTAAACAGTCTTAGGAGTTGGACGCTGAAGAGGGTGGAAAACGCCGGTTCCCACAGATTCCTTCAAAACGTTGACGTTTCGATGAGTCAAGCCTCCCTTGTGCAACCTTGGCTCTTGTCTCTGTAAAACCTTAGCTATATCTCGCTGTGACTGCAATCCACCGCACAAAAGAAAAAGAAAAAAACATCAAACGATGCAGAGAAAGTGACAAAGTTTGCATTTTTTTCCATTTTTTTGATAAAATAAACCAAAGTTTGCATTTTTTGCGGTACCTCGTTTTTACGGACCATTGAAAGATGAAGTTCGTAGAAAGGATCAAGCTTTGGCCTTAAAGACTAAAGAAGAAGAAGAATCCAAACCAGAATAAGAACATGAGAAGTTTGTGATAACAAATACTGAAAACAGAGAAGAAAACAGAACCTGGAGACTCGAGGGTAAAGAAGGAATCGGTATTGGTTTAGGACGGAGAAGAGACATCGAAGAGAACTGATCGGAGAGTGTATTCACAACGTCGGAAGTATACATCTCACGGTGGTTACGACGGCTAAGCGAGTTGAATCCTCCTCCTCCGGTGGGCATTTCGAACTCGTTGAGAAACAGATGAGAACGAAACTGATGATTTCTTGCCATGAAATTAGAGATTGAAGACACTTCTTTGAAAAAGCTCTGCTTTTTGAGAAAATGTGGCGTTACTAAAATGTTTGAGAAACATGACAAAAACATACATATATACATCCAGTTTTGTAATAATTGTTATTTTTTCGGTTACCACGCGAGTAGAGTGGTGATTTGGGAAGGTCACGTGATCCACTCTCCCACTCGCCCATTATCTCCATCAAGTACAAATACCCAGTTATATTCTGACACGTAAGATACTATGTTATCAGATAAACTGTTAGCGCGTGTGATAAAACGCTTTTATTGGTGGAGTGTGTAACCCTTCTGCAACCGCCGCAGGCACGCAGCCACCATTTATTATCCTACACGTGTCAGAACTGTTACCTATTAGGTTTCATTTATAAGGTGTGCGCTTGTGTATGGTAAGAGTACCTGCACCTTCCTTGATTATTACAAAATTACAATTTACAAGTGAATAAAATGACTAAAAAACAATTCTAAAGGCTACAGTTAAGTTAAAAAAAAAAAAAAATCAGATCAGTATTGCATTGGAGTAATAGTTAATTGACCAAATCTTACATAAGCTTTTTGAACTTTGGGTCCAAAATGGGCTCTTCTTAGGCTCACTTGGAAACTTTTGTGGGATGACAATTTAGATGATTAGTGTATATAGAGTAGCTTGTTTTTACGGGCTTTTACTATGGTATATGGACTAACTTGTTTGTTTCATGAACTTTGGGTTCAAAATGGGTATATGGGACTAGCTTTTGTAACTTTATTGTTGTTTATTTTCAGGTGATTTGTTTTCCGAATACAAGTTAGTCCTCCCACCCATATACCCATTTTTATTTTCAGTCCCATATAAATTAGTTTTCCGAATAGAAGTCACTTTTCTATTTTCTTTATTATTGTTTATTTTCAGGTTTTGGTTTTAGAGCGAGGTATCTACTGTAAACAAAAGGTTGACAAAAAAAATTTTAAACCCTAAATTTTAAATACTGTAAAAAAAATATCAAATAAATATAGTGAAGGGTGGTTTCTCGAATTAGACCTATTTTTTCTACCATTTTCTCTCATGCATCTTCTTCAAACTTTCATCTATAAAGTGAATGATTCTTAGGTAAGAGCTTATCATAAAGCTGTTATATTGTTTTTCTTTGGAGACGTATAGTTTGTTTGGAGCCATCACATGGTACGTGGACAGAGGTTGCCTTCACAATAAACGGAAAATATTTCTTCTAGTAATGCTAAAAATTTTTGTCTTCAGCCATATAATCAGCATTTCTAACTCAACAATAACTAATTTATATATGTTGAATTCTACGTTTAAAAGTTGAAATACCCTTTTATGTTCTTCTATATAGATCAAATTTCATAAACATATACTAATAATTCGATAAGGGACAGTGGACTTTAAAAACAAAATTATTGTAAACGTTTTAAGAAACCGATCGAATTCAACTAAATTATGTCAAAACCATATTTAAATATATTTTTGTCACACACCAAAAAAAAAAAACATCAAAGTAAAGTAGTGTTATGCATCTTATTAACATCTTCAGTTATGTTTTATGTAATCGTTCACTTAATTACTAAGTATGTTTATTCACTCAAAGTTCATTTTCAACTAACGTAGAAAATAAATAAAAATTAACGAATTTTTGTGTGTGTTGAAATATAATATTCTTTTCTTGTTAGACGAAAAGAATCCTTCGGCTTGCTTTCTGTTTCTTTTTTAAATATGCCAAGCAAAAGAGGGATTAAGCTCAGTTCAATAATAGCCCAATAAAGCCCAATATATCAACATTCCTCTTTGAAATGTCTACAAAACTTTCCGGGGCATAGGATAGGTGTAAAATGTCTAGTCAATAAAATCTGATTTTTCTACACCATGAGTTAGATAAATATCCAAATCGTATTATTTCTAATGGTTTGGGAAAAAAAGTGTACACTATTGTTAGGCACGTTTTTCTATATACCGATTGTTTCACCTAAAAGATGCGAGTAAAGATAACATGTCAACATAACGGAATATACAAAAAAAAAGACCAGAAATATAAGTCTTGGGTGAAGAGCAAAATTCTGTTGGCAGAGCAAAGTTCCAAGCAAAATTCTGTTTTTGGCACAATTCATTAGAATTTATGATTCGTACGATATGTAAACTTTTACCAGGAACTGACTTAAAGAAGATTGACTTTTTACAGTTTAAAATATTGGAATCACAAGTTACATCAATGTGAATACACCTTTTTTGTTTCTGTTTTAGTTTATTTAGTACATGCTACTCACTTTCTCAACACATATGTTGTTTTCTATGAACCTTAATCCCAATCAATTGAAAAAGATAGAGGAAAGAGGATGAGGATATGTTTATTGCAATTGAAAATTACATTTTATTTTAATGTAACTTTATTCAAAACTAGGGAAAATGAAATAAAATAAATATAAATAAACATGTAGGATACCACACTATGTTGTAGTAATGTGAAAGTTGGAATCTCATAATTGAACAAGAATAATAAAAAAAAAAAGCTTACAACTTGCTCTTCAAAAAAGTTATTGCCAAGGCCCCATATCCCTACTATTCTCCATTCATGTTTTCATTTCCTGGTTTTCTTACTTTTTTTTTTTTTTTTTAATTATTCTCTATATGAAAGAACACCATCATATATTTATTTTGTTACACAACTTTGGAACTACTCATGCATATATATACATACATTTGTTATGAAATGATGACAAGATCACGCCTAGATCCGCTTTACTCTTCAAAGGAAAAATTCGGTAAAACACCATATTCTTCATGGGATCGAACCATTACTTCCTAAATGGATTCTTCTTTATCGTGATTATATTTATTTAACTTCAAGATATAGTAGAACCGATTCAGTCTACTGAGAATAATCTTAACCAGGATCACATACTAGATATCTTAAAAAGTTTGTTCTATGTTTTAGATTTGTTAAAAAGATTGGTTTTCTTTTTTCAGAAGATTGTTTTGTATAGGAGTAACAAATTTACAATTGTAGACATTTTGCGTAGGATTTTAGGAACTCTAAATACATAGGATGGACTCTGCATTAAGTAATTTCACTGCTTCAATATATAGCCCACTATTAATGTATACGCGTGAAAAACACCATGTGTACGTCCTATATTTTTTATTTTATGAAATCTATTAGTTTTAGAAATATCAGATAAGTTGTCTTTTGCTCATAAGATATTTTTTATTGAGTTCTCCCCTTCTAATGATATAAAAAAGTTCATTTTCAATATTGCATAGCTTTATGGATTTAAGTATTATTTTTGAAGTGTTGTGCTTGACAAAATGAAACACAACAAAAGATTGACATGAGAGTTGTATAACAATGATTCTGATAGTGAAGTGAATATTTCATATTTTATATGTACACACATGCACCGATACACCTATATATACACACCCATCAGGACACCCATATATATATTTACCAAGAAACAGAGAAGACTATACATATATATACGGCTTTAAAGGGACCCAAACTTCCTTCGATATCCTATAGAACTAGATTCCATGCTTCATATGTGTTATTACTAAATTTTGCGGACTAAGAAGAATTCTACCCGATAGAAGATAAACAAACAAGAACGATCTAACTTTCACTTTTACCAAATATATGTATGTGTGGTAATACAGTTTATCTCACTCTCTCTCTCTCTCTCTCTATATATATATATATATATATATATATGTATAACACATATATTTAGAATCATGTGATTAGATAATCACACATAAAATAATATCGATATTTTTAATGTAACTTCCAAAGGGTCACTAAAATAAACTTAGTAATTTTTTCATGCCATTTTATTTAAATGTGCATGTTTTGTTTTGTTTTCTACGGATACTCGTTTCTTCATCTAAAATTTTAAACATATACATCATAAAAAAATTCATGGCAGTTCACCTCAACTATTAAAATCAATTTTTTTTATGTCAATCTATTGATACAAAAGTTAATCGAATGACTATTTGTCGATTGAAGTCTATCAATCCATCGGAGTAATATTCACAAATTAAACCCAGGTTACTTTATATCTCATTTCTAAAAATGAATATTATAACACATTTTATATAAAATAATATCTACGTTACACTAGAATTATTATTCTTAAAAAAGTATATATATATTTCAGTAAACTGGAATTTAGGCAATTATTGTGGTGTAGCCTTTTTGAGTATTGACCTATTTATTTAAGGGCCAGTGGTAGCCTTGTCTTTCACCCAAATTTTTGTTTCTTAAAATTCAATGTTGTCCCTATGAAACTATGACTTTTTTGGGGGAAAAAAACTATCAACTTTTGCAAGCATATCTTCAACTATAATATATGAAGTTCATGAGACAATGGGCATATGTGTAGTTCATAATTTTTGTTTATCAGGTTATACGTATCAATAACTCTATGTTTCTAGCTATCAACTGGTAAACAAAGAATGTTTAAAACACTTTACTGGGATAGCTCGGGAAAGGACTGCTCTAACCATGTTATAGGTTCCGGCCTAGAGAAACTATGGATTTTGGTTCAGAATTTTTTGATTAATTAAGAAAATAACTCAATGTCAACTTTTCCTTTTGTAACTGGTGCCAATAAAGGAATACAAGCAACCACAGAAACACAACAACTAATTTTTTTATATATTCCAAGAAATTAACTTGCACCGAGTAATTTGGTAAGATATCTCGAACTCCATCTTGTCACAGTAAGTGCCAAACTTAATTTACAGGACGTGGTTGATGAATAGTTTTGGTGTCGTTATCTCAAGGAAATTTCGATTTTTTTTTATGAAGTCCATTTACAGATTTACTTATTGGGTTTTTTCACAAGGTTAGATATCCTACAGCTCCATTTTTTTCATAACACTGTTTCAAAGTGTAATTATTTTGTTTTTTTACTATTCAAAGAATCATTATTCACAGTCACTTTCAAATAATGAGTAACCTAGTCAATTTCTTTTTCTTTAACTTTCATACATTACCCCGATGCGGGTAGGCCTCGTAAAATCGATTGGATTGCATTAAAATGGAAGTCAATAATCAAAAGTCAGGCTTTGCCTACCCTTTGACCGCACAATTAGACAAATGCGATCATATCTCTTTGTTTCCTTTTTTCTTTTGAACCATAACCTCATTGCCATATATAGCCGCCGAAATCATAACCATTGGTTCTTCTTCATAGTCTTTTTCACTTTGTGACAACATATAAGTTCATAGAATCATATGTATAGGTGTAGCTAGGACATAGTCACATAGTAATGCTTTTTCAATGTTACAACTTTATAATTCTCTTGAGTAAACGAGTACCCCTCTTTTACGTTGTATACAAGCATCCAAACTCACAATCTAATGAACTTACTCTTACAATATAGAGCTCTCTCTACGAAGGATAACAAAAATGAAGATCTGACGAGCTAAAATATCTAACAAGTCTTGTTGGATTTATATTTATTAAAAAAATTAAAACATCTTATATTTCAAATTGTAATATTATAGTTTATAGTTCGCGGATAGACCTACCAGCATATTTAATCTTTAATGCTATATATAATAAATCTGGAGAGATCACCACTTGCTCGTACAACCCTCAAAGCTCCTCCATCTCTATGATTGGGGTTTTCACAACATTATATCAGCATGGTTCATGTAATATGACGTGTCTGGTTATCATTGGTTACCTGATGACAGCAAATTTGGACTGTTCTTGTAATGTGTTAATAATCTACTGGCTCTTTGGTCGGGTTATGGGCTTTTTCTAATTTTGCATGTTTTTGGTAAATACACGTATTATGATGTTAGGCACACTTTTGTGAAAAGTCTTTTCTAAAAACATTTCCCCGTTTCTTTTTAAAAATTCTTATCTTCTTATCATTATTAAATATTAATGTAGATAATTGTTTTGGAAAATAAGGTTCGTTTATATGCACGGACGAGAGAAGAGCGCGTGGAAAAAACCAAACTAATGGTTTTTTTCTTGTCATAGCCCTGTGATGTCACAGTGAGGATTCTATGTTTTCTGTCCTCTTTGAAATTGCGTAGGCCTTACGTCACGCGCCACTTCCCTCTCCTAACACGGCAGCTTCAAAATAATATTCCCACGCGCGGGTGTTGGGTCGAATCTCGGCCTTCCGATCAAAACCAAACCAACGGTTTAGAGAGGAAAAGGGTAGAAGCGTAATTGAACAGAGTGGGGTCCAGGTGATCTGCGACCATTGGTTTAGAAAATGCGGGACAACGTCGAGTGGTACTAAGAATTGACACGTGTCTATAAAAAACCAAACCGACAAAGACAAAAGTCGGAGATACAACATATCTCTGGCATTTAAAGGACCAAACCCGATCGCCTAATCAATGTTATTACTTAATAATTGCGACTAACTAAATTATTAATCTTTTTTAATGAAATTTCTAAATTTTAGAATTCGGCTTACTTTCTTCGTTTTTAATTTATTTTACTTGATTTATATTTATTATTTGTTCTTTCGAGAACATTCGATCAAATAAAAACGATAAAGACAAGATTAGCATGACAATTTATTTTTTTTGTTTGTTAATTATTCTCTGCGTTTTTAGCTAAAAGTCTCATGAATAATAACTGAGAAAATACCAAAAAAACAAAAATTTAAAACGATAAAAGAAGTTGCTGGAGTAAATGGAAATAAATGTATAAAGGTAAGGGGAGGGGAAGAGAGCCGTGGAAAATTGTAACAATTATAGGATTGGCTGCTTTCTTGACTTAAGGGGGGACACGTGGGACCCTGCTATTTGTGGAACTACACGGCCCCTATAAAGAATTGAAAAAGCGGGAAGAGTTTTTGATTGGGTTGTGGGGCCCCACGCTCGAGGACGAATCTTCTTCTTCTTCGCTTATTTATAAGAAGAGAGGAAAAAAACTTTTTTTTTAGGGAGGAGAAAAAGCCAGCACGTGTGGGGTCCACGTAACACTGTACACGCGTCAACTCCACAGCTTTCCATCTTCTCTTTCTTTCATTAAGAGAGGGGGGAGGTTTTTCGTGCGTTTGGCACGTGGGAACAAAACACGTTTGGGTCCTTTTTTTTTTTTAATGGGATCGGAGTAAATACAAATATTCGGTTCAATCTTTTTTATTTTGATAAGAATTAAATTGTGTGATCGAGGTTTTTTTGTTGTAAATTTGTTAGGTTTTTGTTTGATATATTTTTGCGTGATAACATTTTGAATATTCTCGTAGAAAACTCAAGTAGCCAGGAAAGTCATGTTTAATTATTACAGGACTCTGATTGTTTTAATTACTCAATCAATTTCTTTCTTCAAATTTTCCTAAAAATTTGCTTTTATATTTCTTTAACAAAAAAAATAAAAATTAGAAATGAGTTAACCATATTAGTATTCAGCGTTAGAATTAGTCAAAGTTAACAATTTCAAATGGATCCTGTTAAATTTAATGTACGTTGGGTCTAATTTGGTTAAGTCAACAAATTTAATTTTTATACACATAAAAACAAAATTCAGTTTTAAAATGGGTAAACTACATAAACCATCATTGGTGAAATTTCTTCTATAAAAAGTTCGAGTTAGTTCAAACTCAATGTTACAATTCGATGAATTTTTTGTGTCCTTGCAATTTCAATGGTTTTTGGAGACCATATTTCCTATAGATTTGAGTTGTTCGTAGATATTATTAACATATACTGTATTATATATGTATTCTTAAATTTAACATAAAATCTCATTAGCATACAAATAGAAAACAAAGAGTGCAATTTTTTTATTTAGGGGTCATTAAAAGGCCATTTATTGATTGATATAACATCTGATCTATTTTAACAACTCCCATCGAACCAAAGGCTTAAACTTAAAGTA
The DNA here is from genome assembly GCA_963555745.1 of Cardamine flexuosa. Lineage (NCBI taxonomy): Eukaryota > Viridiplantae > Streptophyta > Magnoliopsida > Brassicales > Brassicaceae > Cardamine > Cardamine flexuosa. The sequence goes on from OY743217.1 coordinate 5,215,519, forward strand.
TCAATTAGGTTAAACTGACTCGTCTAATTAAAACTGAAAATCAAATCACCTTTTTTTGGTCCCTGAATTGATTAATTAAGAAAATCGAATTAGTGAATTAAATTGTGGCTTATCATAAATCATACGATGGTATCAAAGGATCCCTATTTAATTTTAAAATTTTCACATGGATATTCGAATTGCTTAGGAGTAATTTTTTTGCTAGTTTTCCTCATACTTGAAATTTTTATTTTTAATATTACTAACATCATACGTACATATATCTGGATGTGACTACAGTTTTGCAGTCCTTTGAGAGACATCTCTATAAAATATAGTGACAAGTACATAAACTGAATTATTTATAGGAGAATATCAATGATTAAACCAATGACTAATTACGATCTCATAATCAGACTAAAATACTAAATCATCGTCAAACACACAGCAGCAACAAAGCTGACACGCAGAGTCATTGAAATCTCCAAGTGGATAATATATATTGGTAATTTATTTAGTGACATGTCTAACATCCTTTATGTGTGAGTCTGTGACATCTTAGGAGACAAGTATTTTAAGATCATTGTACATATGATTTGTTTTTAAAATGCATTTTGAATATGATTAGAGAATTTGTATCTCTGGAAGATATTTTCCAAATTAGAGGGCGTGCAATAAGCAAATTCTTAAGTAAGTACTATAATATAGTTAGGCGCTGTAATTACTCCAAAAATACATAATAAAACCAGGCTATAATGTATATGCATCATTGCATTGTATTAAGGATGTTAAAATGTATTGTATCGAAGTCCAACGCAACTGCTCAATAATATATTATTCAAAAATATTTTTTTGGTTTTCAGTCAAACTCGAAAACATTTAGACGATGAAGTGCATCCTATATCACCGTTTGGATGTGATTATTTTAAACCGGCTATGCAAAATTAGTTAGCTCGTTTTATCGCATATTTCTAACTTCTTAAATGCTAAAACCAATTTTTTTTGTTTTTTTTGTTGCTAAAATTAAGAGTATCACTTGTTTTAAAAAGAGGTATGTCTTATTTGGATTAGTTGGATATCCTCGGATTTTAAATTAGTAAGTATTGACACAAATAAGTCAAGGAAATGTAATTGATGATATATATAACAGTACTGGATTATAGTTAACTTGCTAAGGTACATATATATGAAGAGTATGTTCGTGCATGCGTTGGTAGAGTCAAATGCATATGAATAAAACCATCCCTTTCATTCAAAAAGGTGTACAGCTTTAATTTGGGAAATAAGGATTTCCTTTAACAGAGGATGAGCTTTCACTTACAGTACATTTTCTGTTTTCGCCTGAAAATTTGTGAAAGTAAAACATTTAAAAATGTAGTAAATGTTGATATCCAAAAAAGAAGCTATTTTTTTCTTTTTGTAATTTGCGACGATTTCTCGCTCATGGATAAAAAAAAACTCTATTTTAAACTTTGATTTAAATCTGTTTGATAATATGTAGTGAACTTTGCTACTATTAACCTCTTTTTATTTTTAAACTAATATTAAACTGTATCGTAAACTCCGTGGCAATATTGAATAAATCATGTAGCGTGTGCCATTAAATGTAACGAAGGTGAGACGTATTAGTTATATGTGGGCAGCTTGTGACGAAAATGACGTAAAATGGTCAGTCATAAAATTTTACCAAGTTATGTGGTCTTTTGTCGCAAAGTAAGATAGATCATTTTTGGGTAATTTTGCAGCCATTTGCGGAAAATGGTATGTGGGTGAATCGGAAGCTTTTTAACAGTTTAATTGTTGGTATAAACGATAATTTCTTGTTGAAAAAACTTCAATATTTCGTTAGTACTTGTCACAAATTCAGAATATGCGACATATTATATTTACCTAATTTGTGGCTAAGGAACGCATCGCTATATATTGTATTACAATTTACCGCAAACTTGGATTAAGAAAAGACGTCCTAGTTGTGTGACAAAAAAGAAAAGAAAAAAAGAAAGACGTCTTAGTTAGGGACAAATGGTCTGCAGTTAATTGTCACAACCTGTGAGTCCGTGACAATGAGATATTGTGGCTTTATAGAATTATAGTAGCAAAAGTGACAACAAGACATCACTATATTTTCTCATAAAGTTTTTGCAGATAGTAGAAAAACTGTGAAAAACAAGTGAACTTTGGAATAAAAATTGAGATAATTAGGTAGATGACAATGTAGAAGACTGAAATTAAGTAAACGATTATGACTAAGAACAATTAAGTGAATAATAATAATAATGTAATTTATTACTACCATTAAAAAATGTTAATCTCTATATTTTATAAAGATTGCTATATATTCCACACATGTTAAAAAACGATCTGAATATAATATATACAAAAATATATCAGTTATTTTAATGTTAATAAATGACTATAGGTCATTGCCTCATTTTTTTGGGGTTAAAACCTTATTATAACTTTCATGGTTAATAATAAGGTTTTTGACCAAAAAAAAACTTTCATGGTTAAATATATTAACCAACAAATTGTTGTTAGGCGAGCTGGGACGGATACATCTCTAATATTTTATTATTTTGATAAAGTATACATCTCTAATATGCACGTAATTAAGATTTTGTTGCAATGCTATATATGGACAGAGCATGCCTCTAAATATGTTGATGATGGTGAAAATGCTCCGTTTGTAATGCATTAATCAATTCATGCCCGACTCCGCATGTCTGCATTTAACATGGTTTGGCATTTTGTTTGAATCTACATTCAATGCGTATCTACTTATAAATAATAACCGGTTTATCTAGGTCCTTCCGAAAGAGGTTCTCTTCGATCTCGATTAAGGAGAGAGTTACCTCTTCGGTAACATTTCCTCAATCGTCTTCGAAATATTATTTCAAAGATTTACGTGGTATGTTGTGACTTGACGTTTTTTTCTGAATGGGAATGTTGTCTTCTACCGAAGTTCGTTACTCTCAATAAGTTAAATGATATTTGTAAACTTGTTTCTAAATTATGCCGTCTTCAAAATTTTAATGTTAATAATGTTTAGTTTTGATTTTTTCAATCATCATAGGATTAGTTAAACCGCGTATATATAATGTTAAATTAACTAATTTACGTACATGACTGAAACATTTCGATTTCAAGAAATATAGTGGTGTGTGAAATGGAGTAGTACTAGCTCCAATATTAAGCATGGATGAGTTAGAGGCATGTCTCCAAGCAATATTTTACAAGTAAACAAAATTAGATAAACGATTGGTCTTATATGTATAATTATGCATAATGCTTAGAAATTAATTGAATAGGGATGGTAAATATTGCAATCACATCTATCGAAGAAAATAAAAAAATACCATATTCATCCTGATCAATTTTTGTTTTTGATAAATCATCTTCAATTTTTTACTAATAATTACATAGGAATATATATATATATATATATATATATATGTGTAGAACTTAATAATCAGTTATTTTTAAACTCAAGCAGTATAGCTAGGTTTGAAAACGAAAATACCAGAGGATCTCACATGGACATCTATATATATCATACATAGGGAGTCTGCTAAGATCTCTTAAGCTTTTATGAAAAGAATAAAATAGTTTATCAAACAAAAAAGTAGTTATTGTAAAGAAAAAACAATACACAAAACCTACATGGAGAAGGATGAAAGAGCATAGGAAATAAAATGGTATCATAAAAATAAATAAATAAAAAGACAAAGGCCTACGACGTGGTAAACTAAAAGAATATCGTAGTCTAGATAATACTTATATATCAATATATTTGTGTGTGCGAAGTAAATCTGTATTTAAATGGGACCCAATCTTTCCCTCATGCTTCGTTATCATTATCGTTATCATCTTCTTTCTTCCTCTCTTTCTCAATAATTTAGATTTTTGTGTAATTAAATATTTTAGGTTTTCTGCAGAAGGAGACGTTTCCTCGTTTTTGTGCTGTTTGGATCTTCTGACACATTTCACTTTTTCGTATAATTTTTCAATTTCTCTAATCCCATTATGTATATTTAATATATTAAATTATTCTTGATTTATATATTCTTAATCTTTGACCGAAACAATTAATTTGTGTGTCAAAAATTATAAACTGCTTTTTTATTTTTCTTATATAGATATTAAGCACCGAAATAGAGCTTTTAAAACCCAACTCTATTTAAATACTAAAATAATATCAATGTCTTTGAACTGTTTAGGACTTTATGTGTAGATGTGATATAAAAAAATTACTAAATATAAGTGTCTTAGTTAATTGGTAAAGAAAATTATGATATGAACCTGGTAACATAAAAACTACATCGGTTTAGAGTTCTTTTTGAGTGTATAGTCTGAGCTTAATAGGCTGATAAAAGTCTGCAAGAATAGTTCTCATAATAATACTTTATGTTCAGTATTGTAGTTATATCAATAAAGAAAGATTTGGATTGAGATGCGTGTGGGATTTCTTTTTATTAAATAGATATAAATATACTGTTAAATAAAATATGATATGATTCTAAATTGGACACGACATACATGTCACTATTTCTTGATGTGATAACATTTACTTCATAAAAATTATATAGTATGTAAATAACTAATTAAAGGGAGTGTTTGGTTGTTAGGGTATGTGGGTTCATTACCTGGTCAATAAATAAAAAGGCCACAGTCATATCATACAAGTTCCTCTGTTTTTCGACCCACTCGCAAGTACACCAATTCCAAAATCCATATAACACACATACATCTACATGTGTGTGTTATGAAGTTGATATAGTGTATCTTTTGGGCTGGCTGCCAAACTAAAATTTCACCAATATACATTAATTTTGTGTACATAAATATTTGAAATCTTTTTAGTTTTATCACTGAATCACCTTTCGTTTTTAGATTTATCACATGTATTTGGTAAATATTATGGATAGTACTTATTTCCATTCTATGCAGTAATAAGTTCGTATGAATCTTGATTGTTATTAAAACATAGAGTAGGATACAGCTTTTTAAAAGCACATGAAGTAAATGTGTCTTTATATATACAAGAAAGAATACTATATTCCTTTTTAAAAAACTTATTCTTTAAATTAATTATGTATAAATCATTATTTTTAAAATATAAAACCAATAGTTCTAAAGTACAATAACTATATATTAGGCATAATGCATTCTCATACTCAAATGTTTTTAATTGAGAGTTACACATTTAAAATACTTCCAAAGTATAATCCGTAAAAAATTATAATTAGTATTTTTTAAATTTATGTATACTCGACATAATTTAATTTCGATTTTAAAAATAAATTCCAACATCGTTAGAGTGTCCACTAGTTTATTAAATAAAAACAAATATTATTAGTTGGTATACGAACGCAAACACACACAAAAAAAACTAAAAAAATGAGGGATACAGTATCAATATGAATTTAAAAATCAAGTTTCGACTTATACATAGTGAATTAGTTAATGTCTTTAAAACTGGTCATTGTCTCATTTACCAAAAAAAATTCCTCCTCGGAAATTATTTTGATTATTAAAAAAAAACCCCGCTTTGGTTATAAGATATACCGACCATAACACAATAAATAAAAAATAGAAAGAAAGTGAGGAAAAAAAAATGGTGGCGTACTAAGACTGAGGGGAAGATTAATGAGTGAAGGAAAAGATGGGTATCTTTTATCTCTCCTTTCTTTATCCTCTCATTCTCTCTCTCACACAATATTTATATATTCATCCTTTTAATATATATAAAACTGATTTCTCAGCTTTTTAAATGTATTTTATATTTCCCCTTTGAGCAAGAAAAGAGTTGCAGAGATCTTTGAGTCTGACACAGAGACCAAACTCACATAGCAATCACACACATCTCCACAAACACAGGTATGTATATAACTATATATAAACACAAGTGTATATTCGTGTGTGTGAGTCTGTCTCTCTCTCTTTTCTCTTTGATAGAACAATTCTCTAATGTAACTTTCCTTTTGCAGCTTGAGATGATCATGAAACACGTGCATCTTCAGATCTCTATCAATCCAGGTTCTTCATCTTTTTTTTTTTTTTTTTATATATTATTTTTCATTTTTCTTTCAATTTTGCCCCCTTAAAACTCTATTATTTTATTATTTTATTTTCAATCATGATTATGTCTTAATTTCCATATCCTTCGATCTCTCTTTCTCATAATCCATAATTCGTCTCTTCTTCTTGATGTGATCACAATTCTTTCTTTCATCTCTATAGAAATTATATTTAGATCTATATGAACTTATATGTTTTTGTTTTTACTCTTATTCAAACTTTGGTTTATTTCTATGATCAATCAGTTTGGTGAAAGAAGAGAGAATTACGACACCGTTTCATACGTGACTAAACAGTATACATACATACTACTAATTATAGATGGCTGCTTACTTCCACGGAAACCCACCGGAGATCTCAGCCGGATCCGACGGTGGTTTACAAACGTTGATCCTCATGAATCCAACGACTTACGTTCAATACACACAACAAGACGAAGACTCAAACAACAACAACACAAACAACAACAACAACAACACAAACACAAACAATAATAGTTTTGTCTTCCTCGATTCCCACGCGCCGCCGCCGAACACAAGCCAGCAGTTCGTAGGTATTCCACTCTCCGGCCATGAAGCTGCTTCCATTACAGCCGCCGATAACATCTCCGTACTTCACGGATACCCACCGCGCGTGCAGTACAGTCTCTACGGTAGTCACCAAGTGGATCCCACTCACCAGCAAGCGGCGTGTGAGACTCCACGCGCGCAGCAAGGCTTGTCTTTGACTCTCTCGTCACAACAACAGCAGCAACAGCAACATCAACATCAACAACACCAGCCTCTTCACGTCGGGTTCGGGTCTGGACACGGAGAAGATATACGGGTCGGGTCTGGCTCTACAGGATCGGGAGTAACAAATGGAATAGGGAATCTCGTAAGCTCCAAGTACTTGAAGGCAGCTCAAGAGCTTCTTGACGAAGTAGTCAACGCTGATTCTGATGACCTCAACGCTAAATCACAACTATTCTCATCGAAAAAAGGGAGTAGCGGAAACGATAAGGCTGTCGGAGAATCTTCAGCTGGTGCCGGAGGAGAAGGTTCCGGTGGTGGAGGAGAAGCAGGTGGGAAACGTACGGTGGAGCTAGGCACGGCGGAGAGGCAGGAAATACAGATGAAGAAAGCTAAGCTGAGTAATATGCTTCATGAGGTAACAACATTAATACGTGTTAATTATATATATATATATATATATATATATATATATATCACACATGAAGTGGACTTAAAAAGCTATATCTTCAAGATTTTCAGTCATTTTCAAAATTCATATTATATGTATATAAATCTACAACTTTTTTTTTCTTTGGGATCTTTAAAATCTCAAATCAACAATCTTACAGAAATTTTGTTTGGTTCCTCTCTTATATATTAAGGACTCATAAATTTTGTATATAACATATATATAGACAGTTTTTTACTAATGATATAATACATAAGCCTGATCTTACGTTGTTGGTTGGGAAATGAAAAGGTGGAGCAGAGATATAGGCAGTACCACCAACAGATGCAAATGGTGATATCTGCGTTTGAGCAAGCGGCTGGGATAGGCTCAGCCAAGTCATACACGTCACTTGCGCTGAAGACTATATCGAGACAGTTCCGTTGCTTGAAAGAAGCGATCGCTGGTCAGATAAAAGCGGCTAACAAGAGTCTTGGGGAGGAAGACTCAGTGTCTGGTGTTGGGAGGTTTGAAGGGTCGAGGCTAAAGTTCGTTGACCATCACTTGAGACAGCAAAGAGCTCTTCAGCAGCTGGGAATGATTCAACATCCTTCCAATAATGCTTGGAGACCTCAACGTGGTTTACCCGAACGAGCTGTCTCAGTGCTCCGTGCTTGGCTCTTTGAACACTTTCTTCATCCGTAAGTAACCAGTAAACACATTTATTACTTTTTACTTGATAACAAACTAAAACTTACTTTTAACTTGTCTTTGTTTTGATTAGATACCCTAAGGATTCGGACAAGCACATGCTAGCCAAGCAAACAGGACTCACTCGGAGTCAGGTACGTTTCAAGAATGATTATTTCTTGTCTTATTATGTTATGAATTAAGGAAAGGTATTTATTTATATGTGGATTTATATTTTCCGTTATTTAGGTCTCGAACTGGTTTATAAACGCGAGAGTTCGGCTATGGAAACCGATGGTGGAAGAGATGTACGTGGAGGAGATGAAGGAGCAAGGGAAGAACATAGGATCCATGGAGAAGACACCTTTGGATCAAAACAATGAGGATTCTGCATCTAAATCAACTAGTAACCAAGAGAAGAGCCCTATGGCCGAAAGTTACAATATGAATCCTAATCACAACGGTGAACTAGAAGGCGTCACGGGAATGCAAGGAAGCCCCAAGAGGCTAAGAACTAGCGACGAGACGATGATGCAGCCTATAAATGCGGATTTCAGCTCCAATGAGAAGCTCACGATGAAGATTCTTGAAGAACGGCAAGGGATAAGATCAGACGGTGGGTACCCTTTCATGGGGAGTTTCGGGCAATACCAAATGGATGAGATGTCAAGATTTGACGTAGCTGTATCGGACCAGGAGCTCATAGCGCAGAGGTACTCAGGAAACAATAATGGCGTGTCACTCACGTTAGGTTTACCTCACTGTGATAGCTTGTCGTCCACGCACCATCAGGGTTTCATGCAGACCCACCATGGGATTCCGATAGGGAGAAGAGTGAAGATAGGAGAAACAGAGGAATATGGAGCCGGCAACATCAACGGTGGTGGTTCGGCCACAGCCGCACATTCATCAGCGGCAGCAGCCGCGGCTTACAATGGGATGAATATTCAGAACCAGAAGAGATATGTGGCTCAGTTATTGCCCGACTTCGTTGCTTAAAAGTTAAAACCAATCTCTCTAAAAAGGAGCAACCGAAAAAAGGTTATTATACGTTTTTAGTATTAAATTAGTATATAGTTTTTCTTATACCATTGAACCAAAACAAAGAACAAAATTTAATTTTAGTCTTAATTTGGTTATATGTCCGACGGTTGTATATCGATTTTGTAATTTCCTTGTTTTTCTTTTGGGTTTTCATTGGGGGATGGATAGGATTATATATGTATATGGATTAGTTACGTGTAATAGCTTGCTTTGGGTGTATACCAAAATATATTTGTACTTTTATTTCATTGCATGTAGGTCTTGAGAATTATAACCGAATCGAGCAAACTAAATGAACCGAACCAGATTTAAAAATTCGGTTTTGTAACGGTTAGAACTGATCGGCAACATTCTTAATTAGATTCAGTTCTTGGTTAGGTACAGTTAACCAACAACAAAAAAAAAAACCTTTAATCTTTTGTTTATATTTTTTGTTCTTCTTCTTTCTCTTCTTCAATTGCTTCTTCTTGTTCTTATTCGATTGAAACGACTAACGAAGATGATGCGGAATTGTTTTTTTTTTTTGTCATCAAAGTTGAATTGATTTTTTGGAGGTGTTTTAGTAAATGATATGATGTCCACGTGTGCATAATAAGTTGTTATCTGCAACTGTAATATATATGTCCACACAATTGCCAAACTGAACATGTAACTGCACTTATAAATGAATGCCAGAGCATCGGCTTGATCATCATCCTCCAAATCCAACAACTCTTGCAAGTTTCCATTTGGAGAATCACGATTTCCCCGTAATTGGTTATATATCTCAGCTTATGAAACTCCATGAATCTGGTAACAACTTGAAGTTATGCTTACATGGTGCTGGGTTCGAGTTCTGAATACATATACGCTTACACGCTTTAAAAAATAAATGCTAGATAATGGGCCAAATCATTTTGTTTGTGTTTATGGGCATGTAATTAACATGGCCGGTATATAGTAATGAAGACAACATAATGCCGGGATATGACTTTTTAACAAATTCATCTTGTTCATATTTTTTCATAACAAATTTCTTTGATATTGATTTGACTACAGTTCTTATTTGTTGATCGGTTTAAGTTTTGAACAGGTCTAGGAATAAAAAAATAAGCTACATATAATATATTTTTATTGATGAAATACTTATGAATTGCACTGGGTTGAACTATAATTAATATTTGTCACATAGGTTGTGTAACCAATATGTACCCCTTCTTGACAAATAGTAAAGGGTGTGTAACCTTTAATTCCATCAATATATTGATTCAGACGGCCAAAAAAAAAAAAAGCCTAAAGAACATCTTGTGACTATCATTTATATAAAAATGTTCTCTTGTTTTCTCATTTTCATTTCCAATTTGGTATAAAAACATTGAAATGTTTTACTATGAATTAGTTATTTAATTAAAAATAGAAATTTTGGTAAATAAAAGGAGAGACTATATTGTCCTAAACCCAAAACAAATCCATTGGATTGCATATTAGTGGCTATGAATTAGTTATTTAATCAAATAAGAGACTATTTCTTCTTCTCTCACACTATTTAATTTATTTTATTATTTTTAATAGAGAATATCTCATTAGTTGTGGACGAGTCCATTTCATTTTGGAGTTAATGAATAATGACCTCAAGAATCTTGTTGAAAGAGTCATCTCTGATAAACAACAGCAAATGACTGATTCTCAGATTCAGGTATGAAAAAGCTTTTACTGCTTTCATCTTCTCTCTATATATTAACTTAACTAATGTGTTTTCTCTGAATCAGAGGTACATGCAACAATTGATGTATGGCCTTGCACACATTCATGGAAATCAAGCTCTTCATCGCGACATTAAAGGTAAGCACTCCTCAATCATGTATTTTTCTTTGCAGTATTTAAAAGATTTTAAACATCTCTTTTCCTGTAGGTGCAAATATTCTTTTAAACAACAAAAGAGACTTGAAGATAGCAGACTTTGGACTCTCACGCTTTATCGTTGAAGGCGACGAAGATAAATTCAAGGTTACATTGGGTGATCACTATTCTAGAAACTTTTCTGCAAATGTCATTACCTTGCCTTACATGCCTTCTGAATTATCTTCCTTTTTCCAACTCTCTTAAACTCACTAAACTTTGAGACTCCAGGCCAGATGGAGTCGTTGGGTGTACCACATAGCTCACAGATCTTCTTCACCTGATCATCTATGTCAGAGCCACGAAGGTTGTGTTCTCCTTCTAGAATAAAAGATCTTTCAACATGACAAGGGTTAATTAGATTAATAGCTTTAATACTTCTTTTTAATTTTTTTCATATCCATGACCACTTAGCATGCTTAGAATTTATTTTTTAACCCTTGCCATGTTGAAAGATCTTTTATTTTGTATCATTTTAACTAGGAGTTTCAACGCTGGACATATTTTGCATTGCATCAAATATGTACTATTTATCATTCTTGTGCAGGTCTTGTCCAGACCCAACTTGCTACCAAAATCACAGGGATGCTTCTTGGAATACTATAAATAATATTATTTTACATCATGCATATTGTAAAAGAGACGAAACAAATTTTTTTTATCACTTAATAGAGTGATATAATTTTAAATTAGTTATTGATAAATAAAACATATATATATATATATATATAATTTAGCATTAATTACATTAGTTGATGTTATAATTAAGTACTTTTACAACAATTAAATTAAATTGATTAAATTTCTATTATTTTGCATTATTTCCAATAAATAATATAAAATATAAATTACATCAATAACTGATTTAAAATTATATCACTTTGTTAAGTGATACATCACATATATTGTAAAATAGACGAAACAAAAAAATTATATCACTTAACAAAGTGATATAATTTTAAATCAGTTATTGATAAATAAAGCATATATATATATATATATATATAATTTAGCATTATTTATATTAGTTGATGTTATAATTAAGTACTTTTACATCAATTTAATTAAATTGATTCAATTTCTATTATTTGCATCATTTCCAATAAATGATATAAAATATAAATTACATCATTTATATAACTGATGTATCTATTCTTTTTCAGTAACATCAATTAAAAGAATTATAGAAATATTATATTAATTAAAAAGTGTCAAAGTGATGCTAACAATAATCTGATTAAACATGTTACAAATTTTTATTTAATGTTTTCAAAATCTGTTTGTCCCACATCGGAACAAAAATGAGAGAAGATACAATCAATCTTCTATAAAAGAGATTAATGATAAATTTAATATGTACTTATATCAGATTAATATATTTTGACGACATGAGTTGTCGTTATTACATATTAATTTGAATTATTTATATAAGGTCACTTAAAAATATTGAAGTTAATATTTCTGAGTTTAAAAAAATTTAAAACACACAAATGCTAATTATAAATGATATAATTATTAAAATTAGTGGTGAAACTGATTTATTTTTACATAAATTATTAATAAGTGATGTAAATAATTGAAATCAATTATTTCAATTGAAACTAATTACTAAAATCACTTAAAATAAATTGATGTAAAACTACCATCATTTTTTGTAAATGGAACAAATTTACATTATTTTCAACAACCGATGACAATATTATATACAATTACATCATTTGTTAAAATAATATAAATTATTGACATCAAAAATAAATTATTTATTTAAGTGATGCAAAAGTCTTTTACATTATTTATAATTAATATAAATATTAAAAATAAATGATGTAAACTAACTTTTTTTTGTAGTGAAATTTGCTTGTTTTTCTGAACTGCATCAACAAAATACTTAGCTGCAAGGCTAAAGTAGGCAAAACAAATGAGGATGTGCAAGCAAATCTGGTTGCTGGTTCTAGGTTAAGTGAAAATAATGGAAAACTCGGTTTTCTATTCAAAATCATATATTTTTTTGGGTTTTAGTTCCTGAATTAATAGTTAGTTTTAGTTTCTTATGACTAGGTAACTGTGAATATAGTCTCACGATTCTTTTGTAAAGATGATATTATACTCAAAGACAAGATTTCTTGAATGGAAACCCAAAAACCAAAATTGATACTCATTTTTGTTAGCATATATAAGAGGTTGTATAAAATAGTATTAGTAGCTAAAACTCGAGAACTTCGTAAAGTTGTTAAGGTCAAATCATGTGGGGCACAAAAAGAGAGACAATTTGGTGCTTAGTTGCTTACAAAAAAAGTTTGATTTATTATTGTAATATTTTTTGTGGTAATTGTAATTTTACATTTAGTTTATAAAGAATCCATTATTTAAATAATTAATATTTATCAATTTATTAAAAATAAAGAAAATTTTTAATCTAATAATATAATATTAATATAGATAAAATAAAATCTAGTATTGTGAGTGGAGATGAAAAACTTTTTAAAACAAGAATTAAATACAAAATTAGATTTACTTAAAAATTTAGTTCCAAATAGAGATCTTACGGCTTCAAAAAAATCTTTTCGAGAGGCTTGCAGCAATATATATTTTTTATAATTATTTTGTTGGGGTGTTTGCAGCAATATATCAAACAATTTCTTAACTTGCTCAATCTTCTCAGGGTCGCTGAAACACATCAACAACTCCTTTTTGTGGAAGTTAAAACTCGAACCGGAGATGCTTTTAAGCTTTTTGGCATGCTTTGCTGTCTTACGCTTCCCATATCTTGTCTTCTAACGAAGAGATAATACTTTACTTTGATTTTAGATATTTACTTTGATTTTGGATATCTGTTGGGTTTTTTATTTTTTAACTTTCCTTTTTAGAGATTTTTGAATTTTATAAAACTAGAATTTGCTTTAAGATCTTGGCTCAAGAATAGATCTCTCGGTTGAGCTGGACCACTTCCATACTGAGCTATTGTTGCTTGCATTCTCGTTTTGTAAACAAGAATACACTTGTCTCTCGAGTAGTCGCAAACTTCTTCCACTTTTAATTCTCTACACATTACATAAGTCCTAATTGATAGGTTCTTTCTATCTTTATTACTCCCTCCGTTCCAAAATAGAAGTATTTTTAGCCAAATTTGTTTGTTACATTTTATAAGCATTTTTGTAAATATCAATGCATTTTTACAATATTTTTTTTAATATAAACTTAAAAAAGAAATCTGATAAAAGTATTGGTGAGAATAGAGAGAGAAAATCAATTATTGATTATTTTAATTTAAAAAGAATTATTTTTAATAAGTGAATTTTTAACTAAAAATCTTTATATTTTTTTTTAAAAAAGTAATAACTATGAAGTTAGTGGCCAATCAAGGCCCAAATATTTTCCTACAGATATTAGAAAATAATAAAACTAAAGTCAATCTCGTGAGTCATGAAGCACATGAATGAGTTGCGTCTATCGAGCCCAATTCATCATGGACGATGCCATACAATTATAAATACAGAGAATATCTCAAACTCTCGACCCATTAAGAAAAAAACACAATGTTAGCTATTGAGTACATCCATTTGCTGTACAAATACAGTAAAACTTTTATAAATTAATAATATTAGAATCATAATATTTTATTTTATTTATAATAATATTAATTTATTTATAAATTAATAAATATTAAATTATACTATAAAATATTTTATATTTATAGAGATTTTTGTTAAAATAATTGAAAACTAAATGAAATTAATATTTTATATATTATAAATTTTAATAATTTTAAACTAAAATGTTTAAAATTTAAAATAAAAAAGTTATTTTGATAATAAATAACAAAAGTTATAAATAAATTTACTTATGTAAATTATAGATTCGTGTTTTATCGACTCAAATGGAGAAATCTTTGGTTAAGTGTTTCTGTACTACTTAGACACCTCTCACTTCGGTTCCACTGAAGTCCTTGTAAGGTTCATGGACAGATTTATGGAGTTTAACCAACGGTCATGCCTGCATATCATGCGTCACACAGCTCCTTCCAGTTCCCTGAATCGCGAAAAATTACAATAATATTGATCGACTCATGGAGTTGATCGGTACATTGATTGATCGTGGAATTCAGCATTTGGAAGTAACTATTAATCGTTTCACAATGCATAACATGTGTGGAAACTTTGATCTCCAGATCGTTACAATTTTTGCCAGCCCTTCTTGAGAGCTGTTCAAAGCTGAAAATCCTTTTGCTGTCAGTAAAAATCTTTTTGAATATGTGGTTTGGTTACAGAACACTGTTGAAACATATTGTAAAACTTCGCTTGTTTTTTCGTAGGACTGTTATCGTTTAAAGGAGCCAAGGCAAATCGACTTTACCAATGTGTCTCGGTGTTTAATAGCAACTCTGGAGAATGTTGAGATTAAAAAACAGATGATGACTGATGAAATTGGGATCCTTAAACTAGTGAAATACTTTCTTGAGAATTCAGCAGTCCTCAAGAAACTGACTCTGGATTTCTTCAAAGATACTTCAATAACAAAGCAAGAGGCAGAGAGGTACAAGAAGCTTATTACATCCGCAAAGCTTTCTTTCACATGTCAAGTTATCATTGACACTACACAGTGTTCAAAAAAGCGGCCACGGTAGGAATTTGGTGGATTGTACGATCACTAGAGGCGGATTAGGCGGGTTTTAACCCCTAGCGTTTTCTTGAACAAAGGATAAATCCACATTATTCTTTATATTTTGGAAATTTATTTATTTATTTTTTAAATTGAGCATGTAGAGATATATCTATTATGTTCGTTGCCAAACCAAATGCCCAACTTGCGACATTGGCAAAGGAACTTTAAGTTGGGCATTTGATTCAGTTTGATGTTTCAGCATTTTATGAGATGATAACTTGTAAACGCTTAGGGCCTTTTAAGTAAATGTGTTTTAGAGATGGTCAGTCGGACATGATTCGGAGAGCTACAAGAAGCTTCTTACATGCATGACCCATTGTTTTATTTTACATTATTATTGTAGGAATGATGTATTTCTCATGAAAATTGCAGTTAGGCTTAGCATTTTATGCATGGAAGTGGCTCCTAATGGTTGTGCTCTTTCAGATTTGAACCACTTGCATATCTCTTTCGAGCACTCCATTTTAAATGGGAATTTGCAGCAATATAGCTAGCCTTCAATTGGCACACGAATGCTCCCAAGTATAGTTTCGACCACGGTGCCCTTAAGGATCCACATTGTCCTGTCCCAATTTTGTTGTATGCATAGATGTCTGGGTTGGTGAGGACTGTAATAATTAATGTTTCACTGTGTAAACAATGAATCTCAATCGATAAGCAGGAAAAGGAAGAGAACGTGTAAATTGTTTTATAGCATCCAGCCAAAAGGATACGGTCCAACCTCAGTAAAACCACCTTTCAATGTATACTACACAAGCTTCCTCCATTGATCGCAGCCTAGGTAAAGAAACATGTCTTATTATTGAATTGGTCAAAATTATTATCATATCAAATGAATCGCTCTTTGTACCTAATAGTTATTCATCTGATGATGACTCTTGTTGTTTCTTACAAGTCTCCATGGGCACATCAGCTCTCAACTCTTCAGGTAATTCTTGTAACACAGAGACATGGACTTGACTAAGTGATGATGATGCATCAAATCAGTCATTTCGATGCTATGCTCTCACTAGATGCGAGAAAATTCATTCAGTTTGAAGAAGAAATAGCAACAGCTTTTACCATTTCTCGACTGAGGGAGATTTTTGGTCCCTTAATGCCTGCAGTGCCTATCGGAAGAAAAAGTAATCATCTCTAACGAATTGCACTAAGCAGCTGAAATTCATTCTTGAATTCACTTATGCTACTAATAACGAAACATGGGCTTTTTGTTGCATTTTTGACATCTAACCTCTTCTTGTCTTAGAGGTTAGTTCACTCTTGTCTCTCTTTGATCTCTCTTTAGTTTCAGTTTGGTTTCTTTGTTTAGAGAGAAAAGAAGAGAAACATTTTATCTTTAAGAGACTACATTGTTTTAATCCGATCCAATGGATAACTTTTACATTACAACATTTACTACTTTTTCTCACTTGCAACACACTTGCACTTAGACCTAAGACCATACTTCTTGACATCATTACACTACACCATACTTCTAGTTCTAGGTTCTTACACAAACACACAACTAACAACTCCTTAACAACTCTAGTCTTAGCTAGATACAACACATTTACACATTTAACTTTAAACAAAACACACACTTCTTTATTTGGGCCTTAACCAAAACCGATGGCCCATAATACTTCTCAGCCCAAGCCACCATCTCTTTCTCTTTATTGACTTTTCTTCTTCGATCCTTTCTTTTCCCTTTCTTCTTCGGTTTGCTGATTGAAGCTTTTCTTTTGTTGCAGGATTTAATCAAGAACTCAATTCCCAACACTTTTGTTATACGGTACCATAGAAATATAATATGCGTATTTTTTTTGTTAAAAGCCTATAAAATAAGCATGTTACAAAGATATAGAACGTAATGTGTTACTGATACGACGATGGAAAAAAAAATATGCTATTGATACAAAATAAAAAGGTTAACATGCAAGTGTCCCACTAACTTACATACCCATAAAATTATCCATCGTTGAAAAAAAAAAAGGATTTATGGATGAAAAAAAATGCACATATAGCTTTTTAGTTTCTTCTACTTATTAAAATCCCACTATGGTAAAAAAAACAAAAATGCAACATGATTATTTTATATCTTATACAAAAAAGAAATGCAACATAACTTTGATTTTTATATATTGACCCTATAAAATCAAATTTGTTTTTTATTTTTTTTACATCCTCAAATAAATTGTTTTATTAATTATGTTTACTTTATATATTTCAAATAGAATTTAATTAAAAGTCAATATATATCGGTTTTACGGTTTTTCCTTCCTAACTAAAAACCTATTTTTCTTTACCCCTTCATTATTAAGCAGCTTAGTGATTTTTACTTAAAACGCTGTCACTACAACAAAATATTTTTATTGATACAAAAATTTTTCGTCACAATAAAAATATATCCGTAACAATAAAATTATTGTGAAGAATTTGTGACTAATATAAACGGTTGTAATACAATTGTCACAAATTTTTTTTTTAACAAAAGTATCACATATATTAATAGGAAAAATGTCATTTAAATCATGAACTTACGCCTAAAATGTCATTTAATTATGAATTTTGTGAAGATCATTTTAAACATCAACTTTATTGACTTTATTTTTATACATGAAATTTTTGTTAACCATGCTAAACTGGACATAACGTTAAATCCGCTAACAGAGGTACTGACAGACGTTACTCTGCTCCGTTAGTGACAAAACGACGTCGTTTTCAGACAAATTTTTAATGTCATTTAAATCACAAAATTTCAAATTTAGGCCATTTAAAACTTGAACTTTGTAAAACAAGCCATTTAAATCATGAACTGTGTATTATAGACCATTTAAATCATCAATTTTCATTGACTAAGTTTTTTAGGCATCAAAGTTCGTTAATTTACAGTTAATGACTCTCTGTTAACCAAAACCTAGGCACTAAATTTTTAGGTTTTTTAGAAATCAAATTTTGTTATTTTATAGTATGATTGGAGATGCCTTAATTTAATAGCTCACCTGGAAAAAAAATCTACATGAAAACCCAATAACACAAATTAAGCGGGATGTACAATTTTAACCAAAACCCTAGAAGAGGAAAAAAAAGAAAGAAAACTTGAGATCTGCGAGAGTGCCAGACAAGGTTATGGTTGGCGAGGCAGACATAGAAAATGTGGACTAAACCTTTCCACTGAGAGTACTTCTCGTAGACACTC
The DNA here is from genome assembly GCA_963555745.1 of Cardamine flexuosa. NCBI lineage: Eukaryota > Viridiplantae > Streptophyta > Magnoliopsida > Brassicales > Brassicaceae > Cardamine > Cardamine flexuosa. Next base: position 5,234,189 of record OY743217.1, read on the forward strand.
GACAGTTGCGGTATTTTCTTCTTACTTTTCCTCATTTTACCACCGATATGTTACTGCGATGACATCGTCTAAAAATTGTCCTTATTTTTATGTTTCCAACCTTTCTTATTCGATTTAGAAGCTCAGGTTCCTCCGCTTGGTGTTGTTGGTTAAGGTGAGCTATTAAATTAAAATTTTTAAATGAAACTTAAAATCTAGGATTTCGGTTAACAGAAAGCTGTTTACGATAAAGTAATAAAATTCGATGCCTTAAAAACCTAGTAAATGAAAGTTGATGAGAATGGTTTATAGTATAAAGTTCATGTTTTAAATGGCCTACATTTGAAAGTTTGTGATTTAAATGACATTAAAAATTTGTCTGAAACAACACCGTTTTGGCACTAACGGAGCAGAGTAACGACTGTCAGTAGCGATGTTAGCGGATTTAACGTCATGTCCAGTTTGGCCGGGTCAACGAAAATTTCATGTATAAATAATAAAGTCAACGAAAATAGATTTTTAAAATGGCCTTTCACAAAATTCATGATTAAAATGGTATTTTAAAGTAAGTTCACGATTTAAATGACATTTTTTCTAATATTAATATGGTTATTTATAATAATTATTTCGTCACAAATAGTGACAACATATCAGTGTAACAAAAATGTCATAATTACCGACTAAAAATAGTCATAAAATCGTCATCTTTTGTGATTACAATAACGTCTTAATTTCATCACCCATTATGACATAATTATAGTCGCTAATCGTAACAAATAATAACTAATTACTTTAGAATTATAGTCTCAAATCGTCATATTTTACAATAAAAATATATCACAAATATTTCGAAGTATTTGTTATTTAAGTAGTCTCATCTTTACGAAATTATTTTCTGCTGAAACGATTCTTTGAAGTTATAAAATAGAGTAAATTTGGGAATCTTAATTCTATCATATTAAAAAAACGTAAAATAGCTTAAAAAGTGAGTACAAACAATAATAGAACAGCGACATTTGTTGCTGCTATACATACACTACGTTTATGTGTTTCCTATAAATCTCACGAAACTCCAAACAAATTATGGCTTCAGTTGATGCCTAACGTGTTCTCCGTTATTTTTTTGGATGATCACTTAGAATCTCGAAAGTTGCATAGGCTCCACTTTATCCTTATTAAGATCATAAGATTCTTATGACGTCTTACGTATATATAATCTTCCTGTTTGAAAAAAAAAAAAATTATATAATCTTCATATTAATATGCAAAAAAAAAACTTCTTACCAAAAAAAGTATATGCAAAAAACAAACTAACGCAAGATGATATGATAATATGACAATTCGATTAACCACAAACTAATAAGTATAAAAAACTCAAACAAACCTTATATCTTGGTCGATTTACATAAGAAATACAAAATGATTTATGTCACGGAAAACATATAACATAAGTTAATTTCTTCAGTCCCATGCTTCGGTTTCTCTTTTTTTCTCCGTTTCCACCTTTCAATTTCTTTTTCAATTCTTATTTTACGAAATCAATCGCGTTTTCTTTGTGGGAGTTTGCAAGATCTTTGAGCATTGAATGTATGCGATTGAATACTTAGCTTTAGATGGAGAATTAAGCGGGGATATACATGGAGTTCAATGGACCCCAAATAGGGGTTACTGTGAAGACAAATTCATCCGATGTTACCAAGGTTTCAGCTGCCATAACCCCCATTTTTCAGCCTCCTCCGTCAAATCCTTTAACTCCTTCTTGGATGCCTATGGCTTGTGGGGCTGCAACTGCGATCAGTGGGTTTATTCTCGGAAAATATTTCAATGGTCACAATTGTCAGGGAAAACCTTCCGATGGAAAAGAATCGAGTTAATGGTGAGATGTAATGTTCATAATTCATCCCTAAAAGATTGATAATCATGAAAAGATTTAATCTTATAATCTGTTTGAAGGATCTGATTTTTCTTTTAACTCTTGCCATGTTGAAAAATCTTTTATTTTGTATCATTTTAACTAGGAGTTTCAAAGCTGGACATATTTTGCCTTGCATCATATTCACATTCAAATAGTACTATTTATCATTCTTGTGCAGGTCTTGTCTAGGCCCAACTTGCTACCAAAATCACAGGGGTGCTTCTTGAAACACTAAAAAAAATTGTCATTTTACATTATTTAAATTGTATCACTTAACAAAATGATACAATTTGAAATCAGTTATTAATAAATGAAGCAAATATATATAATTTAGCATCAATTATATTAATTGATGTTATATAATTAAGTAGTTTTACATCAATTAAATTAAATTGATTCAATTTCTATTATTTTGTATCATTTCCAATAAATGATGTAAAATATAAATTTACATCATTTATAACTTATGTATCTATTATTTTTTAGTAACATCAATTAAAAAGTGATAGAAATATTATATCAATTAAAAAGTGATGTTAACAATAATCTAATTAAACAGCAGGAACAGATCTTGCAGTTAATAATGGTGGTCCAAGCTCTCACCCTCCAACGCACCCTCTAACGCGAGCATAATACCAATTTAAAGCCACCCAAAGAAGATTTAGGTGAGGTTATTGAATTTAGTATTTTAATGAATTTGAATGTATTTTAAATTTAAAGTAAAATCTAGTGTTATTCAATTATGTATTTGCTGAAATACATCAAAATACAATATTATTGGATTAAACATTTGTTTGTGTATTTTTAAAATACATTAAAAACAAGTCAATCTGTTTTCTCTTATTGAACATCAGGAAGATAATTGGCAGTGGGAGCAAGGGTTTAAGTGTGAAGAATTTCATGGGGAACAATCTTCCGAGAACCTTTTGGATTGGATCTTCAAGGTTGAAGAGATTCTTGAGTTCAAACGCGTACCTTTGGATCGATGTGTTCCCATTATTACAATGCAGTTTCGTGACCAAGCCGCAGCTTGGTGGACGCAACTTAAGTCTTCACATGTAAGTTAGGGTAAACCTAAAATCTTGTTGTGGGAAAAGTTAAAGAAAAAATGCGTAAAACTTTTTTACCATTCAACTACGATCAGCTTATGCTCCAACGCTTGCACAGCTTGCATCAAGGAACGCAATCAGTAGAAGAATATTCCACCCAATTTTTGTTTGCTTATGAGACGTGTTGATCTACAGAATTCAGAAAAATAAATTGTGGCGCGTTTTGTTGGTGGCTTGCGGCAATATATCAAACACTCTCTTAACTTGCTCAACCCTCTCATCGTCCCTGAAGCACATCAACAAGCCCTCGCTGTGGAAGCTAAAGCTTGAAATAAATCTCGATGTAATAAAGGAGTCGATGTTTGGCCTGTATTAGTAGATGCTTTTCAGCTTTTTGGATTGATTTGTGTTACGGTTTCCTTATCTTATCTTCTAACGAGGAGATAATACTTTATTTTGTTTTTTTAGATATCTGTTAGATTTTCTTTTTTAATTTTCCTTTTTGGAGATCTTTGAATTTTATAAAACAAGAATTTGCTTTTAGACTTTGGCTCAAGAATAAATCTCTCGGTTGAGCTGGACCACTTCCATATTGAGCTTTTGTTGCTTGCCTTCTCGTTTTGTTAAATAAGAAGAAAGTTCTCTCTCGAATAGTCCCAAACTTCTTCCACTTTTAATTCTCTACACATTACATGAGTCCCAACCGATAGGTTATTTTTATCTTCATTTATAAAATACTCTGTTAGTGGCCAATCAAAGGCCCAAATACTTTCCTACAGATATTAGAAAATAATAATACTAAACTCAACCTCGTTTGTCATGAAACACATGAAATGGGTTGCGACTATATATCAAGCCCAATTCATCATGGACGATGATGCCATACAACAAATAGAGAGAATATTTCAAATTTTCGATCCATTAAGAAAAAACACAATGTTAGCTATTGGGTACATCCAAGGTTCAAAAAAGCGGCCTAGGCGTTGTTTAAGCGCTAGGCGGACATATACCGCTTCGATTTGAGTAAAATCGAAGGTATTATGCGGTCGGTTAACTTTAATTAATTTTGACGGAAATTAAGCAGGTTTAGGCGAGTCTAGGCGGGTCTAGGCGGGTTTAGGTGGGTCTAGGCGGATTAATTTCACCTTAATTTTTTATTAATTTTTTTTAAAAGTAAGCTATTTGATTTCTGATAAAAAAAATATTTTAATAAATAATTCAAAATTAAAAAATATATTTAAAATTTAAGAATATATTTTTATCCATCTTTATAATTTCTAAAATAAAAGATATAATTATTCTTTTCTAAAATTAAAATAATTATGACTCATCATTTTTTTTAAACGATGAATTCTAAATTTAAATATTAAATTTTATTTAATATGAAAATATAAGTTAATCTATAATAGTTTGTTAATATAATATATATATATATATATATATATATTGTTTTTATTGTAAAACCGCCTAAATTATCTAAAATCGCCTAAGCCCCGACTAAACGTTTTAGGCGTTAGACTGAGGGTCACCGCCTAATAAGCGCTTAGCACTTTCTTGAATCTTGTATACATCCATTTGCAATACAAATAACAACGAATTACTTCTGATTAGGTATATTAATTATTCATGTTTCCCTCCAACATCACCAGATTCATCACTTTTTACTAGGCCCCATTCAATACAATTTTTTTAAAAAAGTTGACTTGCATAAAAATAAAATTCTTTACAGCAGGGGATTTACATTAAATGTTCAAAATAATCAGCTATATGGTTAGGTAGGAATTTAATAAATTATATCCAAGAATACATATTCAGAAGTCGTCCAATTCAATCATTTTAACACAGTATTTATAATATAACGATTTCCCAATTTTCTAATGATATCTGATATTTTGTTCTAATGAAATCTCGAAACACTTTGTAATGAAGATAAAATGGAAGTTTAAAAACCATTTAAAATTGCTAGAAGATCTTCAGGTGCATTGTACCTAGCAATTCCAATTGTTAGTCGTAAAGTAAGGTTATATCATTTAATATAGCTAAAAGAGTGTGGTCAAACACATTAGTGTACTTGTTTGCATATGTTATTTATTTTTAAGAAAATTTCATACACGCATGCACATTCATGCATATATTTATATGGTGGCAATATTTTTTAAACCGTGTTATTTTTTTTACGTGAGTAGCATAAGTTGTTAAGCATTTGATCCCATCAATTATATGATACATTTTGGGCCACGTAGATGTTTGATCGATCTTCTACTAAACTGATCCCATCCAATATGTATCGTCTCGTGATTCTCTCTAGTCTCTATAAAAAACGATTTGCTACCCTATAATTTATTAATAGAAATATCCGTTTTGTATTTTTTTTACATTTTTAAAAATAGTCTACAAAATTTATAGAAATTACGAAGTATAGATTATTTAAACTTTAGATATGTTGAGGATTGGGTTGAAACTTTTAGTGAGAGTCGGGTAATCGTTGTACTTATATGACTTTATCATTAAATCATACAACTTTTCCTAAAGTCCGAGTAACTCCTTATCAGAGAGTCAATAATACGACAGGATTTAACATGATGACTGCCCAAATTCAATATTTATGTCATATATATAAGAGGTTGTTTTCATAACAATCAAACAATATCAATACCCATTTTATCAGACTTTGACTTTTAGATAGAGAGCCTTTTACAATTATATATTCACATCGTCAAAGTAAGTACGAAAAATTCACGAAAAACGATTTAATGAAATGTCAAATTTCAAAATATTGTAGAAGAGCCTAGAAAAAGGTTGAACATAACAACTATATTAGTTGTAACTTCGTCGTCTGGGTCCAACGGACCGTTAATGGCACTTAATTAGGTTTTGTCGGTAACTAGAGAAGAAATAATCAAAAGAAAACAACATTAGAAGTAAAGGTTGCCTCTAGATTATAACAATGCGTATATATCACTTACCAACAACGAAGGATAAAAGGCTGGTGCATCAGCAAGTCAAACTAATATATTTAACCAAGAAAAAAATTGAAGAATTAAATTCCGAAATCAGGTATTTCTATGCAAGGACGTCGGTCCGAATAATATACGATGTAATTGTCTAGCAGAGATTTATTTACTCGTGGCTGCACGCTGATTGTTGCACACAACATAAGAATGATGCATTTTTTTGTATCAACAAATGTAAGCAAATGTTATCAAAATTGTAAAACCATTGATATAAGAATATCGGGATAACGAGTCTATATTTGTATAATTATTCGAGAAAAGTCTCGCTGGACTCTTCTACTAATTAAGTCTCACTACAAACCAATAAAAAGCTGTTTAGGAAACGAAGCATGAAAACTTGAAAGACTCGCAAATGGAGTTATAATCAAACTCAAAAAACACTGTAAGATACCCCCGAAATTATAGAGCAACTATAGGAATGTAATTATCATAACGACAAACACATGCAAAAATCATAACTCACCAACGTATTTGGGAAACAATCAAAGATTCTCAAACTTGTGTTGTATCACTCAGCTAGCTGCCAAACAAAAGCTTATCTTCTTAATTAGAAGACAAAGTTATGTCAAAGACACTATGATTTGGATCAAACTTAATTAACCGATTTCAAATATATTACTATTTATCAATAATTTGACTTTTTTTGTGAAAACTGAAAAGAATAATTTGACATTTTTCGTAAGCGAGTATATCAATATGTAGCACTTTAAATCACTCGTTAGTATATATATATATATGATTCGTTACATGTTTACATGCATTAGATAAGTAGCATTACTCTATGTATAAATGGATATCTTTCATAATAATTAGATAAATCATTATATGGTCGTCGGGGTGTAGGCACATGGAAATTTTCAATTAAGTTTGTATCCACAAGGATTTTGAAAACAATGTCTAGCCACATCCAAAGATTTTTTTGAGTTGTATCCATATTTCCGTTAATTTTGAAGAAAAATTAAACAATTTGTCTTAACCACTAACAGATTTGAAAGTTTTCATGTGGCTACATCCTAATGGCCGAAAAAAAAATTGTAAATAGTATTTAAACAATTATTACTTTTTACAAAATAACTAAACTCAATTTCTTTCTCTTATTAATTATGGACGAAAATTAAAATTATTTTTTACGATCCAACTTTAAATAATCCAGATCTTCAGATATTCTAATTTTTAAAATAGATCAGGATGGATCAATACCGATCAATTAAAATTATGTCAATTGATCCATCTTGATCTATTGTAAAAAGTAGAATATTTGAAGATCTGAATTATTTAAAGTTGGATGATAAAAAATAATTTTAATTTTCGTCCATAATTAATAAGAAAAAAAATTGATTTTAATTTTTTTGTAGAAAGTAAATTGTTTAAATATTATATACAATTTTTTTAATTATAAAAATTTTGTGGTTATTATTGTATCCTTAATGACGTTATTTAAGGAGCTTAAATACTATATTATTTAAATACTCTAATTAAATAATTTCATATTTATTTAGAATATATTAAATAAAAATTAAAAAAAATTTAAATATCAATAATTAAAATTTGAAATATCTCTATACTTATTTTGTGATATTTATTAGGAAATTGATTAACTAAATAAAAAATTATTATGATTAATACTAAGATTTGAAAAAATTAAAAGATTATCCAATGGTATTTGTTGTAATATCCTACGTAAATGTAAGGTTATTTTGTATTTAACATTTCTCAAATAATTATAGATGGCTTGTGTTGTGTTAATTTGTTAAAATTGTTAGAGATCTTATTTATTATTATTATATATGGCTTGTGTTGTGTTAATTAAAAATACTAAAAATTTTATTTTCTCAAATTTTACTAATAATCATAATAATTTTTTATAGTTAATCAATTATCTAATAATTGTTTAAATACTGTTTACAATTTGGGCCGTCGGGGTGTAACCACATGAAAACTTTCAACTCTGTTAGTGGTTAAAACAAACTGTTTAACTTTCCGTCAAAATTAACGGAAATGTGGATACAGCTCGAAAAATATTTTTGTATGTGGTTAGATATTGTTTTTCAAAACCCATGTGAATACAAAGTTAATTGAAAGTTTTCATGTTGTTACACTCCGACGTAAAAATTAAATCTGACAATTATTTTTCTAGTAATTAGTCTCAATAGTTTTTTGTTTAAACTCGTTTACTTAATTTGGTTCCAAGACATTGTCATCTCACCTAATTACTAGAAAGATATTTGTTCAGATTATGTCTGTTCAGTTTTACGTAAAAATAAACATAACGATTACATGTATAGATGATAGTGATGTGGCGGCAACTACAAAGATTCATTGTGGAAATGATTTTTAATAAGAAATATGTATACTAGTATGAGCTCGAGGGACTTAACGGAGAGAAGTTATAAAGAAAAGGTGTATTGAGTCTTGAGAGCTTCAAGGCCGGGTTAGTGTTAAAATGTTGAACGATATGCTCGATAACTTTGGTGGCAATGATAGTGGAATAGTTTCAAAACGCATGTTTGAGGGTTGTGGTGGGACTACTCCGGCCGGAGATATCAAGAGGATCGAGGACTTGATTATGGGTTGAAAGATGAATTAACACTATTACTATTGTGTTATATTTTATCAAAAAGAAAAACATTTTGTGTATTATTATTATCTGGTAAGATAACAGTTATAAACTTATAATCTTACACAAAAATAAAAGGTATTAGTGAATTTGTTTGTATATTTACTACTATTTTTTAAAGACACAACAAAAAGGAAATTCAAAAGTCAAAAGGGGTGGCAAGATTTAGTAAAAAATGAGAGGAAGAATCAATCAATTATGGCATGTGCGTAATAAAAAAAAAAAAAAAAAAGACACAAAGCAGACACTCTTCTCTTCACCACCGCCACAACCCAATGACTCTCTTTACTTCTTTATCAGCATTTTCTTATCCTTTTTAGTTACAAATTTATCTTTGAAAAGTCAAACCTCTTAATAAGTCTCACGTGTTTTGTTTTCTTCGCACAACTGAGAGGAAAAAAAAGAAAGTCAAATCTATGTTCCTCGTTCGTTCCTTCTATTAGAAAAAAAAATTACTAATAAATAGGGGCAGGTTTTTTCTTGTTTTGGCATATATAGGCACAGCTTTACAAAGAGTAGTAGTAGTATATACAATATATATTATATAGTATTCGTATTTTCCGTGTTTGACTTTTTAATTATTGTGAATTTTTGCAATCTCCTTTATATATAAACCCAACCTCCTCTCTTTCTTCTTCCTAACTTATTCAAACCAATTCACATCTTCCCATACCCCAGCTACTACAACTTGTAGCAAGAAAAGATTATATAAAATTTAATTTTGTTCCTTAGCTTCTTCTTTGATCAATATATTCATCTGAGTTCTCATCGAAATTATCACAACCTTTTAATAAATTTCCCGGAGGATTGATGGATGAAGAGATCGAGATTCCTTCATTCTTCCTTTGCCCCATATCTCTAGAGATTATGAAAGATCCGGTGATAGTCTCTACCGGAATAACCTACGACAGAGAGACCATCGAGAAATGGCTTTTTTCAGGCAAGCAAAAATTGTGTCCGGTCACCAAACAAGACATAAGCGAAGCCGATCTCACCCCGAACCACACTCTTCGCCGTCTCATCCAATCTTGGTGTACTCTTAACGCTTCTTACGGCGTCGAGAGGATCCCAACTCCAAGACCTCCGATCTGTAAATCTGAGATCGAAAAGCTCGTTAAAGATTCAGCCTCTTCGCATCAAAACCAGGTCAAGTGTCTCAAAAGACTTCGTCAGATTGTGTCGGAGAACGCGACCAACAAGCGGTGTTTGGAGGCCGCGGGAGTACCGGAGTTTTTGGCCGACATCGTAAGCAATGATTCAGACAATGGATGTGACTCTTTGGGGAGTTTGACCGACGAAGCCCTTAACTTACTCTACCATCTTGAGACCTCAGAGACGGTTCTCAAGAATCTTTTAAACAACAAGAAAGGTAACGATATCGTAAAGTCGTTGACCAAGATCATGCAGCGTGGGATCTACGAGTCCAGGGCCTATGCGACTTTGCTTCTCAAGAACATTCTTGAAGTAGCGGATCCAATGCAGATTATTACTTTGAAGCCAGAGGTTTTCACTGAGGTCGTCCAGATCTTGGACGATCGGATCTCACACAAGGCCACGAAAGCTGCGATGCATATATTAGTGAACATATGTCCATGGGGAAGGAACAGGCACAAGGCCGTGGATGCTGGTGTTATCTCTGTGATTATCGAGCTTCTTATGGACGAGAGCTTCTCATCAGAGAGGAGAGGTCCAGAGATGGCGTTGGTGGTTCTTGATCTGTTGTGTCAGTGTGCGGAGGGAAGAGCCGAGTTCTTGAACCACGGAGCAGCCATAGCGGTTGTGTGCAAGAAAATATTGAGGGTTTCACAGACGGCAAGCGATAGAGCTGTTAGGGTTTTGTTGTCGGTGGGAAGGTTCTGCGCGACGCCGGCTTTGTTGAACGAGATGTTACAGTTGGGGGTTGTATCAAAGCTATGTCTTGTGCTTCAGGTTAGCTGTGGGAGCAAAACTAAAGAGAAGGCAAAGGAGTTGCTTAAGTTGCACGCTAGGGTCTGGAAGGACTCGCCTTGTCTCCCAAGAAACATGATTCTTGCTTATCCCTCCTGATGAAAAAAAAAACAAGAAAACAACGTATAGACATGCAAACGAGTCAGATTCTCAATGAGTGAAACCACTTATTTGAGAGTTGTTCTTCTTATGTTGTTGAAACGATTAGTGAAAGATTCATATCATTAATCCAATTTTCTTTAGTTTTCTTTTTCTTATACCTTGATGTTCACCACAATGTAGATAATAGAGAAAATGGTTCATCAAATATATTTTTTTAATAAAAAAAATCCAAGATATCAATGATATCACAGGTTACACGACTATTCTCACTTGCATTTTCATAATTATTGTGAAAACGCATTTATTTGTGTGATATATATATATATATGTATATATATATATATATATATATTATTTTTTGTCGTCATTTGTGTGATATTTTTCTTCCAAATCTAAGGAGCATGTCATGTTCATCATCTGTTTTTTTAGCGAGTAAATTAAAGGATTTATATCTAGAATTTTTCGACTACAATCATTTTCTTACAAGTGATATATAATAAGATGAATATATATAATATATTAGTTTAATTAACATTCAAATTTTGATCAAATATTAATGTGCAATTTCTATGTTAATTTATCCAATGCACGTTATTACCTCGTTTTTTAATTGCAAGAATCTTTGTATAGTTTTAACAATCGGGGCACATGCTGTTGGTACACTATACAAGGGAAGTTTTTGTACTATGGTACCAGAAATAACATAATTAAAGAAAATCTTTGATCAGATCGCATCTGGTTAAAAAAAAACATCGAGATCTGAGTGTTATACTTTTGCGTCGCATCTAGTGACCCAAATTTTCATTGACCAACGAAATTAGAGACGTCGAATTACGAAACAACGCAGTTGAGACTGAAGACAAAAATTTATGAAATTGACATATATTGATATATATGTGTATAAGAAAAATGAGGAGGATGCCAGTATAGAACCCACCCATATCACATAAAATATAGTTTGTCGTTTTTCCCTTATTTGTATATATATTATAGTTAAGCAAGTAAAAGGTTTGACAAAAAAAAAAGAGGTTAAACCAAGTAAAAGCATGCCCATTTCTTTCAGTTGGTGTATAGTTTTATATACTGAAAAGGAAATGGTGACCACTTTTTAAATTTATTTGAGAAAAAATAGAGTAGTCATATATTGCGAGCAGCTCGCAAAATCTAGACGAGTATGAAAGTACAAAAGGTGGGTCCAGACTGGACCACAACTTGTAGTTGTAGTTGAACAGTACATAGACAGATTCATAATTCATAAATAAATAAACATAAAAAGTCTTCGACTTGATAAATAAAACAGTTGTATGTGTGCTGTTTCTCAACCATTAACAACGAAGGAATGCATACATAAAACATATGTTCTGTTCCTAAATCTTTCTATCGTCTGTTACAATATTATTTAAAATATTTGATTTACAAATAATGATTTATAAGGAATGTAACTATTTGGCTCAACAGCCTATAATTACAGTGAATAGTTTTCGAACGACTTCACAATTCAAAGAGGTTTTTATATATTATAGACTGATGATGGACATTTTTACTTACAAAGTAATTAATAGAGGTTTTTATTACATATGTTAGAATTTTCAATCAATTTTTACATCCATCATCTACAAGAAATTGCATCTTGGAAAATCAATCTCATATGTACCTAGCTAGCTAGTATAAAAACATTAAACATTTTTTATCGTTAATATTTGGTGGTACATTTTTCATTGGTCGGAATTTCTTGACTAACTAACTTTTATACCGAAAGAACAATTTAAGCTGAATAAAAAGAATTTAATATAAATATTTTACATGAGATGTTGTTAAAAAAAGATGAGTTTCTGAAAGTCTGGATGCATGGTCCAACAAGAAATTTAATCATAAATATGGTGGATTCGAATTTACTCTTTTTGTTTTTGCATCTCAGTGCACCCTAAAAAATACACTGAATATATACATGCTCTATATCGTTATTCCTTTCCATGGGACTTGGAGTAGTAATTGCTACTACCCAATTTATTGCTATAACGTCCGTTCCCGTGAACAATAATTCTCGTCAGTCATATTGGTGGATGAGGAGAAGCCCTATATGGCCATATCCATGCTTTTATGTTAAAATGCATATATATAGTTTTAGACTTTTAGTGTTTTGTTTGTTTGTTAAGATTTTGGTTAAGTGCCGGTATATATTCGTTTACTCATGCATTATATATGCAAACATATATCATAAATGTGTGGACCGGACGTGAAGGACCAAACGATTTTGACGCCGCAAATGAAGACTCGTTTATATTCGATCGTTTGTACTTGTACCATATTATTTAACGTGAGCGTGAGAGTTGATTTCATTGCAACGTTACGTAGGGTGTTTTAAACTTAAAAATAAAATCAACGCCATGTGAAATTAAAATAATATATATACAAGGACGTAACAAAGACACGTAAAGGCCCGCTCACTGTTCTCACTAGCTATTCTCCTCCATTTTTTCAAAATTCAACCTATGATTTTGGGTGTTTGACAAATTACCAAACTATCGGACATAAATTACAAACCAATCAAATAATAAGCAGATAAACTTAAAATCACGTCTGTGTCCATATAAATTTATGGCCACATATGGTTACACTTACACACGTTCAAGTGAATTCAGTTCTAACTAAAAACCCAGACAAATATATTAAAACAAGAATGAGACGTCTGGGCCTGCGAAAATGAGTGGATCTAGTCCAAATAACAAAGAGTTAAAGATCAATGTCAGTGTAGGGCCAACGGTGTAGAACGGTGAGAATCATTAATAAATTAATATTTTGTTGTAGAATTTATTTTAGTTGCTAATTTTTTGCATGGATAAAAAAACTGTTTTAACTATTTATTAGAAAATAATATAAAGTTGTAACATATATTAAATAATGGTAGTGTTATTTTATTTTCCATAGTTAAATTTCATCATATAAAATACACACATATACTGTATATATATATTGAAATAAACTAGTAAATGCATGATTATTTTCATACTGATTTTTTACTTGTATTGTTTTAGGTAAAAAATGTTTTTGTCTAAATGTTTATTATTAGATAGTTCTTTATACTAAAATCAAGTTACCAAGCCTATATTTTCTCTTGTTGGGTTAGAACTGATTTAATGGCCTAAGTTTTTCAAAGGCCGGACCGGTTTGGGAGATGTTTCCAAACCTAATTCTCTGCTTCACCTCTCCGCTTTTGTGCACACGCCTTCTTCCGTTGGTTCCCCACAAACACTTGTCTTAAAGAAACTTGGAGATGAATAAACGAGGGAGGGGCGGGAGCTTTAATAGTTGGGAACTCAGGAAACTAGTTCTAGAATCATGTGGGAGGGGATTATCATCGGTGGAGGAGATCGTAGATGACCTCCGTTCCAGGCCCCATGATGGATGGGCTCGGAAGAAAAGCCAGAGTCTCATGACCTAAGTTAAAGATATCTTAGAGGAAACTAATGGAAGTAAGAAGAGGCAGAGACGAGATGATCCTGGTTTATGTATATCATCATCATCATCACCTTCTTCTCCTTCCTCATCCGAAAATGTATTGACATCGGACGATGGTGCACGCTTTGATATCACTAACGAGAGTCTACGAGTCTCGTACTCTGATCAATCCAGGACGAAGAAAGCTGTATCTAGTGAAGAGGAAGGCAAGGGTTTTGATGAACAAGTAGAGGTGAAAGGACCAACGTTTAAAGACGTGGGTGGGTTAGCGAGTGTTGTGGATGACCTAAATTCTTATGTAAAACTTCCTCTTTTGTGTCCTGACATTGTACAAGGTCTTGGAATAATACCACTTTCTGGGTTATTACTTCATGGTCCACCTGGTTGTGGCAAGTCCACACTTGCTTATGCCATCGCCAATGAAACTGGTCTACCTTTTTATATGTTGTCTGCTCCAGAACTGGTCTCTGGTGTTTCTGGTATGATGAGCTCCTTTACTCTTATCTATTGAGATTGGTTGCTTTTTCCACACGTAATCTATTTTTTTTTTTTTTTCCTTAGGTGGATCTGAAGGGAATATCAGGGAACTCTTCTCCAAAGCTTATAGAAATGCACCTTCAATAATATTTATAGATGAGATTGATGCAATTGGGTCTAAGAGGGATATACAGCAGAAGGGTATGGACACACGTATGGTGACGCAGTTGTTGAATTGTATGGATGTGAAGTATATGCAACAAAAGCTCAAGGCAGGTTCTAAGCCTAGTGGTCGTGTGATTGTAATTGGAGCTACCAACAGGCCTGACGCTCTTGATCAGGCTTTGAGAAGGAGATTTGTCAAGGAGATGTATATCGGTATGCCAGATGAAAAGGCAAGGGAAGAGATTCTGTCTCTGCTAACACGAGATCTCCCATTGGAGAGCACTTGTGATAGGGCAAGGCTTGCTCGTATGACTCCTGGATATGTTGGAAGTGATTTTGAAGCTTTGTTCATGGAAGCTGGCATTGCTGCTGGGAACAGGATTATAGATTCAAGAAAATCACAACTTTGTATTGATACTGATTCCGCCATGAGGCTTTCATTGTCAGAGGAAGAGAAGAAAAGACTCTTCTACAGTACCTCAGATTTCGAGGTGAGCTTATTAATCCCTAATTTATATGGTTTCTTTTGCTTGTGTTATTGAAAAACTGACTCTCGGTTTCGTTGTCTATATACTACTACTACCACAAGGGAGCGCTGAAAAAGATTCAACCTAGTTTAACTAGAGAAGGATTCACTACTAGGCCTAGTGTAACATGGGATGATGTTGGCGGTCTTGATCACCTAAGAGACGAGTTCTATCATCATGTAACCGTACCATTTAAATTTCCTGAACAATGCAAGGTAATGAGAAAAGCTAGTGCTTGATAATTCTTAGAAGCATTGTCTAAATAGACTCTTTCGAAAATTTATTTTCACAAACCCTACACTAGTGGAAGCATTTGGAAGCAATGCTGGTTGGATATTTCTTTAATAGCACTCTTTGTTTTTCTCCCAAGAGATAATGATGGATAATCTCATAATATTTTCAGGGATTTGAATTTTGTTTAGAGACAGGTTTTTTGCTATATGGACCACCAGGTTGTGGTAAGACATTAGTTGCAAAGGCGGTTGCCAATGAGGCAGGAGCAAACTTTAGCCACGTCAAGGTTTTTCTTTCTTTCAGCCTTTCATTGGTTTATTATGTCTAGAATAGAAAAGCTGAAAAATCTGATTTTATTGCTATGTAGGGTCCAGACTTATTGAGCAAATATGTTGGAGACACCGAGAAGGCTATTAGGGAGTTATTCAGTCGTGCTAGGATGTCTTCACCATGCATTTTCTTCTTTGACGAGGTTAGTGTTTCAATTATTTGACATGAACCAATAAATGATATTATTATATAAAATGAAACAAGCTCTCCATTGGTGTTCTTTAATCATTGCAGGTGGATGCTTTAACAACAAAACGTGGAGAGCAAGGTGCTTGGGTTGTTGAACGACCTTTGAACCAGGTGATTAGAGTTTTCCTAATACTGATGAAACATGATGTCTTAATAGTGCTAACTAACTAATGTCTTGCTAAAACTGACAGTTGCTCGTTGAATTGAGTGGGGGAGAAGAACGAGATGGTGTAATTGTGATTGGTGCAACAAACAGGTTTGTGGCCTTGTGTTATTGATATTGTCATGCACATATTTTATTTTTTTACTCAGCTTTTGCTTTTTCTTGGGTTTAGGCCTGACAGGATGGACCCCGCTGTTCTAAGGGCAGGCAGGTTTGGGAAACATTTCTATGTACCGCTCCCAAACCGGGCCCAGCGTTATGAGATTCTGAAATCTTATGTCAAGGCTGGTTCAGTACCAATTGATCCAAGTGTTGATTTGAATCACATCGCGACAATGAAGATTTGTAAGAATCTTAGTGGAGCTGAACTCGTCTCTTTGGTAAAAGCTGCGGGTTCTCTCGTTTACCGAAATCCAAACCCAAATAGTGACCGTACAATCAAGATGGTGCATTTTGAGCAAGCTTTCACTAATCGCAAACCCCGTATGACGAAGAAGGTCCGAAATCAATTGGACTACCATAAATACCTTTTTTTTTCTCTTTTTGTCTTCTCATACTATGTGCTTTATTATGCAGCAATTAAGGGAGTACAAGAAGGTATATGCAGAGTTTCGTGGCGCCAATTAAAGAGACATATGAGTCACTGTCACATAACCTTTCCTTCGTTTTATTGTTCTATTTATGACTACAGTAGTTTGCTCTGTTTTATCTCTGCATCGTATATGTATGCGTTTTCCCTATTAATAGATTGCAAAAAAAACAACAAAACATCGCATCTGGTTGAAACAATTCATTCTTTCAACATTAAAACATATCGATCAGTGTGATCTTTTGCATCGCAGCTAATGACTCAAAATTCTCATTGACTAGCGAAATGATAACCACAATTTGTATTACCTTTTATAATTAAAGCTGAGTTTAGAGGTTCTTTTTCCAATAAATAAGGTTTCTTTAATCCCTCCTACGCTAAGACAAGACTCACTGTGGTATTTTGCTTAATACCTGATGTTTCGGCTACGTAACAACTCCACCACAGCTGAAACCACTCCTTTCCCCTCCACCGTTATGTCCAAACTCGGATCCTCTATCTTCCTATTAAGCAGCTTGTCCACCTCTCCTCGCAATCTCTGCATAATCAATCATATAATCCTCTTCACATCACAAAAACAAAAAGAACAACAAGAAAGATTTGACAGAGATAATCCAATTTTTTACCTGTATCAGTTCCAAGACGTTCTTCGAGGCTGAGAAATGGAGATACCCTCCCAACATCTCTATACCTTCCCCGGTTTTGCTTGGGATAAGATTGCCACCAAACATAAGAAGTGCATAATCTGATATGTTTGTTGAGTCCCGGATATAAACACTCGTCGTCTTCACCTTTTCGCTGTAAACCAAGTATGGCAACTCGAAGAGATTCACTCTTGCGTTGACAGATCCAGGGTGGATATCAACTTTACCCAATTCTTTAGTGTAGAACGCAGTGCGTTTCCCTCTTCTTTTGCATTGCACAACATTTGGGTACAGCCCCGCACACAGAACCGCGGTTACCATCTCCATATCGTTGCTATATTGGTTGTATGCCTGAAAAGTACCATGTTCATGTCAGAAGTCAGTAGTTTTAGATTCTACCAAAATATGATTGAATTATTAGGACTGGTTCTTGAAGCTTACATTTGGCCTTGATTTGTCTACGAATCCTATATCTGATAGAAGATCAAGAAATTGGTTTCTCATATCTTCCATCATCCTTAGAGTTACAGGGGAAAGAAAGTTTTGCCAACAGAAATCTTTTTCATTTCCACCACGCTTTGCATCTCGATATCCCTCGTATGCCTTTAAAAGAGCAATGTGATCACTGCACAATAGAGAAATCCCAATCTTTTCTGTAAGAAACAGAACTCAGTGACCTGATTATTGACTCACTGGGTGAAAATAAAGTAGTTTGCCTCTAAACAGTACCTGCAGGAATCACCAGCAAAATATCTTTTGGCATCATCGGCTTCCTCTTTCCTGCTTAATGGTAAGACAAATGGGCTGCGATATGCCAATGCAGCAGCGATTGTCAAAGCAGGATTGACGCACTGGAAGATAGCACCAATCAGAAGCATCTTTCCTATATTTGGGTCTACGGGTAGAGTGCAAAGATGCCGACCTGTAACAAAATGTTTTTGCGTATAGCATATATTAGAAACTTAAAACATAAAAATGCACTATGATAAAGACGAAAGACGTGCTGCAGTGCTCACCAAGAGGTGTAAGCCCTTCCATGTCATCTAAAGCCCCAATTGTTTTGAGAAGTTCAATAGCATTCTCAACAGCAAGAGCATCTGGTGGCTGCAGTGCCTTTCCCAAAAATGATCCTATGGATCCAACCTGCAAACTCTTTATATGCAGGCATAACTCTTGCAATGGAGTCCGTATGATTTCTGGTAACTGATACTGCGGGAAAGCATCGTATATAACTTTTGGATACAGCCTATAACAAACTCCAGCTTGAACACGTCCAGCGCGACCTCGTCTCTACATTTGTATCAAAGCCCCAGAGAAAAAAGCACAGGTTTTAGGATTTTACAAGTATTAACTATGATTTGGATGCATTACTTAGATTGTAACTGACTGGAGATTTGGGTGTAAGTTGAATACCTGGTGCGCTGAAGCCTTCGAAATCCATGATGGCAAGAGACATGCCACCTTGTTTAAAGCATCATAGCTAGTTTCTTTTCCTTTACCGCAATCCACAACATATACAACATCATCAATTGTAATACTACTCTCGGCAATGTTTGTAGCCAAAACTATTTTCCTACAAAAGCAGATCATTTGCTTAGAGAGGTCGCTACAAATCACACTGATAAGAGGAGAATCAGCAGATCATAGGGCTAACCGCTTGTTAGGAGGTGGACGGTCAAAAATTTCACGTTGATTAACCGTCGGCATTGAACCATGTAGTGGAAGAATTAAGAATTTGCTAGAATCTCCAAGCAAGATGTTCCCGTTCATTTTTTCAAGCAGTTTCGAAATCTCATCCCAGCCCGTGAGGAAGACAAGAATCGCCCCATCACCTTCACGACGGCAAATATGTTCAATTGTTGCCTCCACCTACGACATAGTTTCAATGATCAGTTCATAATGAGAATCTCCAGTAATACATTATACGAACTAGATATTAGCTGAATCAGCTGGAAGTTACCAAGAAGATAGAGCAAAAGTTATACCAGATCCAAATCAATCTGTGCACCAGACCATGCTTCGAGAGATAGTCTTGTGGCTGAGCTATAACTTTTATAGTGCAAATTGATATCAATATCCTAAACAAACAAAAAACAACTGGTAAGGCAAATTTCAATGTAGAACATATTCTGGTATGCTTCAGCCATTGAAGATGGAAAAAATTGCAAAAGTTCAAGTTTGCTGTGGTTCTTTTAAGGTTTAATCTTTCCACGTACATGGAGACCCAAAATCTACATCAGCGTGATATAAAAGGAAAAACAATTCTTCGGCTAGTTAAACCAGACTAATGAACCAAACTTGAATGCAATACTGATGAACTTGAGAACCAGAATTATTACGCAGTTTGGTATACACAGCGTTCTTAAAGGTATCTACGTACATTTTTCAAACATTGGTATCAGAACTAAGCTCCATGCTTCTTTATCTAAAGAACCATTTCCCGAGATTTGCAAGTAACAATTCATCAGAAGTTTAGTAGGGAACCAAATGTCAAAAACATTTTCTGCAACATTATCTCATTTCAAGTCAGAGGAAGTTTGTTATATGATAGGTGTCAAAACTGTACCAGAGGATTTAAAATGTTAATCTGATGTTGTTATAGTTCTACTGTACATAGTAGACATCTTGATGTGGTGTATATATTATCTCGTTATATGTTTACTAATTAGTCATGGCGAATGATAAAAGCTGAAATATCTACTGAATCGCACAGATTTATACTCAACGATTGGGAAAAAGTTTCTTAGGCTTACAGACTACAGTTAAGAACATTTATATCTGCTAGAGATGTTAATTAGGTCTATATTCTTTAATGAAACCCTATGTCTTGGAAATTAAAGTTTAGTCTCCCTGTGCATGTAGATGCTAAGTTCAACTCATATTTCTGTAAATTTACTACCACAATTCTATCCAGGTATATCATTATTACAGATAACCAAGCGGATAACCTATTCCAACTATTCGACTGTATGTTGCGTACTTCAATAGGTTTGTATTCAGATACCATTGGGAAGCATAGTCATACCTCAAACACTGTAGTCAGGTCGTCTTTCTTGGATTCTGAGTCTCTTCTTCTACCTCTCGAACTACCTTGATAATTCCCTGAGTCTGGCGACTTAATACTATAGCGACTTTTCTCCAGTACATCTTCTAGGAATAACTCTGCCACAGGGAATGTGAACCCCTGGCAATAAGTTAAAAATTAGTAACAAATATCAGATCATAAACAACACACTGGATATATAACTAGTCATACCGGGATATGTGTAGTCGGAGCATTTCCAAAATATGTTGAGAACATATCAGCGTTAATCGTAGCACTCATCAGAATAAGACGCAAATCTGGGCGTCGAGGAAGAAGATCACGTAGTATGATTAGTAGGAAATCCTCATTCATGCCTCTCTCGTGAATCTCATCCACAAGCAAATGGCTTACATTAGTTAGATTAGGATCCTCAATCTGCATTCCAAGATTACAAAGTATTAAATATCATAGTTCAACTAAAATGTGATGAGTGGATGAGTAGTAGAGAATAGTTGTATCTTACCAGCCGCCTGAGTAAAACACCAGTTGTGCAAAATAGCAATCGTGTTTGATCAGAACGTTTTGATTCTAGTCGAATCTGATAACCAACAGATTCACCAATGGATTCGCCCCTTTCAGCAGATATACGAGAAGCAACAGATATGGCAGATATACGTCGAGGTTGTGTGCAAATTATGTTGCAATCAGCACCTCTTAGGGATGCTATTTCTTCTTCCAATATAAATTGAGGAAGTTGTGTTGTTTTACCACACCCGGTCTCTCCTGAAACTACCAATACCTGAAAAAATAAACACATGAACACACTTATCAGTAAAAAAAAAAAAGCAAAACTGCTGAAAAATAGCTACAAAAACATATTAAGAGATGATTACCTGATTTTCTGAAACAGAGTTAAGAAACCCCTCTTTCATTCTAAAAGCGGGAAGCTTTTCTCTGAAAGCTTGAAGTGCTTTAACACTCTCAGTTCCCTGTGATGAAATAGTTGTAAATTGATGTTATGCCAAGAATCAACATATCCTGTAAATGTATGCAGTTTATTTTAGTCATATATATATGTACCTTTAGCTGCTCCTGTCTTTCCTTGAGTGCAACACTGAATTTTTCTTTCTCAATAGAATCCAACAATTTGGAAGCAGACTCAGGTCTTTTCAAGCCAAGAGTCCCAGTACGATCCTGATGGTCATTAAACACTGAACTAGAGACACTCGAAGACCCTGATTCTTGTGTTGTCTTCAAAAGACTTCCAAGTTTTTTCTCAGTCTCAGTGGACATTACAATCTACAAGAAAAGAGTCAAACCGTTTCAGCAGCCACCACCTCTGAGTATAAATTTGCTCTACTAATTAACATTTCTATTTACCTCTTTCTGAGTGGATCCATGACGTTCATCAAGATCCACACGATAATCCGGTAAAGGAACTTTGCTAACAACAAGAGCCTTCCCTGAATTATATGCATGGCTTCCTTTTTCAAAAAAAATTCGTTACAAGACTCCAAAACCATGGATGACGATCAAAGAAAGAAGATATAGGACTTACAAGTAAAGACCTAACTGATAAGCCATATCAGATAGTGTTTGCTGATCTCTCCGGCTAAAATTACGCTTTATAAGCATCTCTTGTTCTTCACCTCCTCCTGATTTCCATTGCTCAATCTTGTTCCACCATTCATTCTCATCAAATACTTCCATCTGGAAAATAATAATAAATTGATTCCAATTAGCATTTCTATAAATTCACTCACCACAATACTCACTTCTCCAACTAAATCGTACCTCAGCCTGTTGCTGGCGCAAACGCTCAGCTCTCCAAACCGGATCCCACCATCGTTGTTCTCCACGGCCGCCACTGCGACCGCCTCCGCCGCCGCGTCCACCACGACGAACTCCACCGCGACCGGAGGAGAAACCACCGCCTCGGCGACCGCCTTGAGAATTAGGACCGTGAGGAGGCATAGCAGCGATGTGAAAGGGAGGACGAAGCGAAGAGATTTTGGAAGAGAATGGAATGAGAAAGCGAAGTGTGGAGAAAGGAGAGAGGGACAGTTGCATTCGTAAAATCAATATTTATGTTTCTAAGTGATTTTTTTAAAGCTGAAAATCGCATTGACGATTTTGGCTTATTGAATATTTTTTTGTATTGAGTAATTTAAACCTAACCAGCCTAAGAGTTCGAATGGTACCTTCGGCTTCAAGGGTTACATCCTTTGATATTGGCCGGTTCGAATCACTATTTATTCTGAGGTAAAAAAAAAAGAGTTCGAATGGATGTGGCCGATGGAACGAACAAAACTATTTACGAATTAAACCATACTATTCACTGGTTATGGTTCGCAGTCACTGGTTATTCTTTTAAATTAAGAAATTTAAAAATCGAATCCACAAGAATTAAAAAACTTAACGATAGACCATTTTATTTCAAATTTAACTAAGTAAATATGAAATAAATCAAAAGTAATATAAATAATAATTTAAATCGGTCTGTTTAATCATGTGACAAAACATATATCAAGGGTGCAAATAAATTAAATCGGTCTGTTTATTTAAATCGGTATGTTTAATCATGTGACAAAACATATATCAAGGGTGCGAATAATTTAAATCGGTCTGTTTATTTTTATGATCCAAACATATTATGTATGTGATATATCATAGATTTTATCAATGTTAAGCTATGATATATATATATATATATATATATATATATTCTTATTAAGTCTTTTACATATTTAAATGTAATTGGGGATTATTTGAACGTTTTGCAGCATTTATGGAACATTGTAGCTGAAAAGATGAAGTTAGTGTTTTGAAAATAAATATGTTGAGTAATACGACTTTCTGTGTTGACCAACATAGAAACATATCCCTCTGATTTTGCGCGTAGGAGATCGAGACACAGCCCAAGGGCTATGGAGAAAGATGTAGATCGACAGTCCGGATTTTAAATATTTCACACAAAGACCACAACTTAAAGAGATTTGTAACTTTGCCCAAAAATTTCATATATTTATAATACAAGCCCAATTCGTGACAACTCTTTCTTAGGTTACTAATCGGTGACTTGCTTCGCCCAGGGGAATCTATGCTTACTTGATTCCTCGAGAGAGGTTAGGAGTTCAGACTCTGGTCTGGTGTTTACGGATATAATTAGGGTTTTTAGATTTTTTTTGATTTGATCTTTCATCTTTCATACTTACTTTGGAGCAAGAACACATAACTTGAGGCTGATCTTACCTTGTACTTCCAAGAGAAGATTTCGAACCTTGTCACTTATCTACTTCTTTTATGATATCTATTTTACTCATGTCTTTGTTTTCCATTGATATGTCTGAGTAGATTTCTAATTGGGTTTGGGGATTCTCTTAAGAGATTTTCATGAAGTGATGCATAAACTGATGTACTTGGATTCAAACTTGATAGTTCTTCACTTAGGTCATTTTTAAAGCTTGTTCTTGATTGATCACTTAGAAACTTGATCTTAGGTTGTTAAATTGGCGCGGAAGCGTGATTTACAATTTGAATAAACCTAGAGTGAAAAAAATTAAATAATTGCAAAGGAATTTAGATTTGATCATTTGTGACCATATAAACTCACGCCGAATGCATGTTTAGTTCTTAGAATTCGCAAAGGAATTTGGTTTTCTGGATTTTAAACATAGATAATTCTCGCAACGGAAGTTGGTCAATTATACTTTAGTGATTTAAGTTCTAGAACTTGTTCTTAATTTGATCCATCTATATTTTATCATACATCATTACTTGATTTCCTGAGAGTTTCCCTAAACCTAATGTTCCCCATCTGAATTTAAAACAACCGATTTTATTTACTTTAATTTCATTGCTATTTTAATTATTTCTCATACTTGCTTAGCTGAATTTCGAAGCGAAAAGATCTATTGTGAAATCATTGAGTCTTTGTGAATTCGACTCTTAAATACTATCGTGATCTCTTAATTTGAGAGAGTAGGTTGAAAGGATAATTTGAGCATATCAGTATGTGATGGTTGATTTTGATTGGCTCAAAAGAACAATTTTGCGACATAATCACATATACCAATATCAGCTTAAAACTAAACCAAGACAGCAACAACAAAATACTGAAAATAAAATAAATACCAGAAGTCAAATCATCTTGATTAAGCATATAGGCATTATTTACAGTGTCTAGAGAAAGCTATTTATCATGTCGTACCCAAAGCTATTTATCATGTCGTGCCCATGTAAGATTTTGTTCTTTTTTTGTTTATTTAATTGATTATGTACCTTGTATTCTTCAGAAAATCTTAATGGTCGAATAACATGGTCATATAACTCTTCTTTTATATGATCAAGGTCATCAGTATCATCCCACGTTACATTAGGCTTAGGAGAGAATTCTTCTCTAGATAAACTAGGTTGACCCTCTTTCAGCGCTTCATGTAGTTTGAACTTTTTTCAGATATAGAATAACAAAAAGAACAGAAACAACAAAATAGATTTGTACCCAATGTTTTAACCAACTCAGCAGAAGTCTTGAGACAGCTTTTGATATTCTTCTTCAAGTGTTCCAAACTCTTGTTAATCCCGCCAAAAGACAGCTATGGTGACTAACCACCCTAGGCCACTCCTCGGGTCGGTGCTAGTTCATGATCCATCCATATAGCAATATCAGCTTAAAATTAAACAAAGACATCAACAACAAAATACTGAAAATAAAATAAATACCAGAAGTCAAATCATCTTGATTAAGCATATAGGCATTATTTACAGTGTCTAGAGAAACTAGTAGACTAACCACCCTAGGCCACTCCTCGGGTCGGTGCTAGTCCATTGTTAGTCACTACTAGACTTGCCTCGTGTTTGTCCTCTCCTACTATCTCAGTTATTTCTTCATTGGTAATAGCTCGCATCCACGCTTTTTCTTCTTGAGTGGTAAGATCCAGAATACTTTGGAGTTGTTCACTAACATCCTCATATATATTTTTATTCCTCGCCTTCCAAATATACCACATGATCCATGAAAGTACGCTTAATCTCTCCTCTTTCGTCCCATAATCCTTTCCACGCCGAAAAAAGATAGTCAAGATTGCAAAACAATGACTGCATGGGGAAAATATCTAGCGCTGAGAGAATATTCGATAGTGCCCAAACTTGTCTCGCTGGAGGGCATTCGAAGATAAGATGATTAATCATCTCTTCTTCCGCTCCACAGACTGGGCATTCTTTGTCTCCACTAATATGTCGGTAAAACAGGCGTTGCCTAGTAGCCAGATAACCTGAAATGCATTGCCACACAAAATGTTTTAGTTTTTGTGTAGTTTTTAACTTCCAAACTTGTGCCTTAAGTGATGTAACATTTGGTCCCTGAAAAGGGAGGTCACAAGCAGGGCGAGAAAGAGCTCTCGCGGCCCAATAACCAGATCTAACGAAATAGTTTTCTGACTTAGTCAAAGACCAACTATATATGTCGCTAGATGCCTTCTGACTCGGTTTGATCCCTAGAATCAGAGTAATTTCGTCTGGGGGGAACCGAAGATAATCTACCTTCTATTGCTTGGTCGCAAAATCAATCAAGGTGTTGACAAAGACCAATGGATCCCTTTCTCCTCCAAGATCCTTAGGAGGTCTAGCTGGATCATCTGGAATCCACGGCTCCGTCCATATGCTAGTCCCAAATCCTAAGCCAATCATCTTCCTTATCCCAGATTTAAAGAGAGTTTGGCTGCCAATATATTCCTCCATCCATATGATGGACGGTTTATTACATTGATTTCTACCTGGCTGCAATATCTAAAATATCGCCCTTTCAATACTTTTACGAGTGGAGAATCGGGGAATCTGAGTAGTCTCCATAATTGTTTGGCTAACAGTGCAATGTTGAATTCCTCTAATGTACGGAATCCTAACCCCCCCCATCTGCTAGCGTTTTACACAATTATTCTCAAGCCACCCAATGGATACCCCGGCTATCTGCTTTCTGCCTCCACCAGAAGTTAGCAATCGCACTACTCAACTTGGAGCAGATAGCCTTTGGTAAAAGATAACACGACATAACATATGTCGGAAGAACTTGTGCTTGTGACTTGATCAATACTTCCTTTCCTCCCTTGGATAGGAATTTGGAAGTCCACAAGTTCACCCGTCTCTGGAGACGATCTCGAACAAAGGCAAACACTTGGGTTTTGAACCCATGGATTTTCTCTGGAAGGCCCAGGTAAGTTCTCATCCCCCCTTTTTGAGTAATACTGACAATACTTTTGATTTCATGTCTTATCTGGGAGGGAACATCAACACCAAACATGATCGAGGACTTGGTCAGATTAATTTCTTGTCCCAACATCTCGCCATATGAGCGGATTATATTTCAAAATATCTTATAGGCCTATTACATGGGTTTTTTAGAAAGAAATAAATGGCTGCAAATGATAGGCATTAAAATGAATGAATTGAAATACATAATTGAAATTTTTTGAGTTGAATGATTTTTTTTAATTGAATCTCATTCAATTTATTCAATTCCAAAATAGTAGATGAATGAGTTAAACATATGTTTTTTGTAATTTATATTTTTGTTCAGTTCTTTTAGCTGAATAAGTTTAATCATTTTTTCAATTTATTTATTTTAAATAGTAAAATATTTATTCAATTTATTAATATAAGACTACCATTTTAGCCATTGAAAGACCATGGTAAAATGCTATTGTATGGCACGTAGGTTTCATGCTTAATAATGTTTTTTTCCTCCATGGTAAAATGCTATTGTATTATTTTGAAATTGAGGACATTTTTATTTTTCTTTAACTAATTTTTATTTTTCTGAACATGATTAATAATGAGCTCAAAAAATTTTAGTAGGAAAAAGAGAATTCACTATCAAATTAACAAATGTAAAAATCTTTAATGTTGACAAAATAAAAAATTATTATTAGATTTTGTTTTTATTTAAAGACTATATCTAAATTAAAATAAAGGGAAAAATAAGAAAGAAAGAGTGAGAAAGAGAGACCTGGAAAATAAGAGAGGACAGTGAGGTACAAGCTCACCCTCAAGAATCGAACAAGAATCGGCTATTAATTAAGGGTTTTTAAAAGGGATTTAGAACCTATATTTGTCAACACATGAGTGGTTAATTTTATTTTAACTAAAAAAATCTCATTTTCTTCTCTCTCCTAATATCACAAGATGGAAAATATCCTCATTTTCTTAATTTTTAATTATTAAGAACCCCAACCTAAATTCTAACAACTGAAGAGAAATATACTTGCAAAACTAAAATGAGGTTCTTAATTTAATTTATTATTTAATTTAATAGTTACAAATTGCTAAAAAAAACACTCTTATAATTTTATACCATTGAAGATGCTCTTAGCTTCTGATACCGACGACAACAACATCATACATCCCAACGATTCCCACATGTGTAGACTCAGTGAGTCACCCACGAACATCACTCACTTCCCTCTCCATCGAACCTTTGTTTACATTTACTGATTTACATACATAAACCATCATTATCGTCGGCATGTGGTTAAAAAGTATGTATGTTACATGTTGATGTGATATACCTTGGGATGGTGCATGAATCATCAGGCTGACAAGAGTACTTAAGGAATAAACATCCTCCAAGCATGCAATGACGCCTTTTTGTCATTATAACAGCTGCCAATAGATTGTTTTATTTGTTTTCCATTATCAAGATTCCTTGTGTAACTTGGCCGTTAAGTGCAACAAATAAGTTAATTTGCATAGTTTATTTATGATTTTAGCTAGTTTGCCTGATTTTATATGATATAAATGTTCATGTCCATCCTAGACGAAACTTAGAGATTGTCGTTTTAAGTAATATTATATATTGTGATTTCAGATATGAGAGATTATAGTTTTCAACACATATCCTCCTTCCTTCAGAAAATTCATGTCCATGAACTAAATAGTTCAATTTTGATTCCCTCTTCTAAATATTTAAACTATTTCTTTTTTATAACCAGACCTGATAATATTCGATTTTTGTATTAACTCATATATTGTTTCCATTTAAAACGTGTACAATAGCTTACTACGACAATTTTAGTGTATAGTAAAACTCGATTCATCATGGTCTTTTAAACCAGTAAATGAATTTTCAAACAACTCGAAAAATTATAATGTTTCAGGCTTATGGTGAGAGTTCAAACTTTTAAATCATGTTAAACTAGTATTAAAATAAGCTAATATATATTGCGACTTATAAAGAAAACGTTTGCCCAACAAAAAAAAAACAAAACGTTGCTTAGGTGACAAAATTAGTGATTGGACTTGAACAATCCTAAATAAAGAGGATAATTAAACGTACGCGAACAACAAGGTTAATATGCGTAGAGACGAAGACGTTGACTTCAAACTAATGTAAACTTATGTGATCTATACCCACTGACCTCTCCGGCTCTATCTACATTCATAATGACTTTACTTGTCAATATTGCATAGGTTTCAGCGTCTTTATACCAACTAATTCTCTGTTATTTTGGCCACATACGAATAATTAAACAAAATAGAATGTGACATATTGCATAGATAAAATATGTCAATGATGAGAGAATAAAAAGTTAATGCAAGCCCACCAGGCCACCACATGTATAAATTTAAAACTTATTCATATTTTCTTCCGAAACTAAATGTTTATCTATATTTGTTTGAACTTTGAACTATACTACGAGTGAAATCTAAAGCTTTCTCATTTGGATCAAAAGCTAATCATAAAGAAAGAAAGAAAAAATGAATTAACGGGGTCAATATATGCGTTATACAACTACTAATACAAACATTAGCAAAACTTATATTCGATTATTTAATAACTACAAGTCACACAATTCTTGCTTTGACAAGCTTTCTTTATCTTCATTCACATGCATATCCTCCCCTCATCTCCCTCTATCTCTTACCGTTGACTTTTGATAACCCCAAAGATCGATGCTTCAATATTCATTGTCTTATATCAAATCGCTGACCAAACCTCTCCATTAATTATTTCTCTTCTTCCATCTCATCCTCTAAAACCCATCAAACCTCAGCCGCACGCCATGAGCGCCGCCCTCCAACCACCGCCACCTCTATCGGACTACAACGGTTTCCTAGGTCCAGACGACATCGGAGGATTCAGATACGGAATCGGAGTTTCCATCGGAGTGCTCCTCCTCATCACAACCATCACCCTCACCTCATACTATTGCACACGTAACCAACTCTCTTCTTCACCTTCACAGACCAATCAAGATCCGACACGTATCCATCACCATCACCATCATGTTATCATTGACGTTGTCTCTGGTCTAGACGAAGACACCATTCAGAGTTATCCTAAGATCCTCTACTCGGAAGCCAAGGGCTCAACGACGGCGTCGTGTTGTGCCATTTGTTTAGGAGATTATAAGGGAAAGCATTTGCTAAGGCAGCTACCAGATTGTAACCATCTCTTCCACCTTAAATGCATTGACACGTGGCTTAGACTTAATCCTACGTGTCCTGTTTGTCGGACTTCGCCGCTTCCAACTCCTCTTTCCACTCCCCTCGCCGAGGTTGTTCCCTTATCCTCCACAGTCGCTTCCACAAGGACGCCCTAATTATTATTATTATTATTATTATATATAACCGGAGAATTATGACTAATCTCCGGCTAAAACACATCTTCAATTCTTCTTTTTAAGTCCTTGTAATTTTTTTTATTTTTGGTCACTAAAACGGATCATTGTATATAATCTTGAAGCTGATTTGGTAGAGAATTTAAATTAAGGGTAAATTTCGCAGTTTTGTTGGATTAGTTTTGTTTTTGTCAATGTGAACAACATAACAAGTGGATTTTGTACATACGTACCAAGAAAGAATAATTTAAGTCGTTTTGAATATAGTCGAGAGGGACTTGGAAAATATGTTTATTGGCTTGTAGTGAACTTTTGGGCTCTGGTAGATCATTAGAAAACAAATAAGAGGACAAGTTGGAACTTAATCTAATGGGAATCGAATCAATTATGCGTTTGATGATCATATAACTGACAATCTTTCTCAACCATGGTTTATTAAAAAAAAAAAATTACGTTGCAATCGATCTCTTTTGTCCGCATTGTATATTAACCAACCGGAAGAATTATAAATAACTTCAACAGTGTATTTGTCTTAATTTGGTGAACCGTTAGCCTCTATATGATATGATCATGAATTCATGAGACAAACTTTTATGAGGACGTGAAAAAGATATGAAAACGTTAAATCAAGAGTAATCAAAAGACACTCGAAAACGACTTTTGTCCCCCAATCCCAACTGGCCGATGTTAAGTAGGTAAGATTATAAAAAAGAGTTGACCACCAAAACTAATCATCCCTTTTAAGTTTTCGACAAAACAAAAATATCATACCAAAATCATTTTACTGAATGTATAATTATTTTCGTAGTTGAGTTGTGTGTATTGATCTTTTGACAAAAAATAATTTTAAAAAGGGTATTTGATTTATGAAAATCTTGTCTACAAATTTTATGTCGTTTGGTTTAGTTTGGTTCGGTTTGGGTTTTATGCGGATTTATCAAAATGTGGTTGGTTCTAAATTTCTAATTAGAAAATCATCCCCACGGTTCACAATATGTCGGTTTCACGAACAATTTTAAAAAGGTAAAAAGTAAAAAAACACAAATTTTGCTTGAGGAAGAATCCTTACACACAAAGAAGAAATCTCATCACGAATTTAGCTATGGGTTGGGTCTGGGTTAACGATTCATCCGCCTCCGAATCCGGTAACGATGTCACCAATAAATCACTCGGAGATTCCGCCGCCGAGGTCAATCGCTCCACCACTACGGTGGTTAGATCGCAGTGCAAAACGGAGGAGGTCGAGCCTGGAAAGTTCATCAGGAAGTGCGACAAAACCGAGGAGATCCTCCGTCACTGTATTGGAAAGTAAGTGTTTCAGATCTTTCTCGCTTTTCAATTTAATCGAAAACATGTGGAATTGAAATATTTCTGGATACCAAAGATTGAAAATTAGACTAAGTAATTTAAACCGTATGTAGAATCTAAAAATTAAATCGGTGAATGTGTTGTTGTTGGGTTTTTTTTGTTTTGAGCTCTGAGCTAAATTGAAATTTTTAGTTTGTTATGTAAAAGTTCAATTCATAACTATGGTTGTGTTTATGCACTCAAATTGTGATATTGCTTTTTTTTTTTTTTGTCGTCAATTGTGATATTGCTTAGTTCTTGATTTCCCATGGATTTGGTATCTGGTTCAGGCCTTCTGAAGTAGTTCAATCAAACACAGAGCACACAGAAGAAGATGTCACAGACCAGATGGTGAGGAGATCATCCTCTCTTCCTAATCAGTTTGAAGAGAAAAACCCACTAAACTTCCCTGGACTCCGGAGCGATGTTGATGCCATCGAACGCCATTTCTTGAGTGGAATGAAGAGTTTCTTTGAAGCAGCGGAAGAGATGACAAGCGGCTTATTTGATATCATGGGAGACCATCAGGTAAATACTAGGACAGGGATACCTATTGAAGACCGTCCCAAGGTAGAGGAAAATGCCACTAGACCTCCATACTCTTCAGGAGATATTGATCTCTCAGGATTGGCCAAGGACGTTTGAGAAACTTCTTCTCCGTTCTTTGGCATATATCAAAATCTTAAAAATGTAATGACTTTTGAAGAAGCATCTAATGTTTTTAGTGGCTTGCACGTTTTTTGGCCGAGTAGAGTATCTATTCTGTCTATCATACTATATTATGTGTCTTTTTTTATATAAATCACTTTTGTCTGAAAAGTTATCTACGATTTTCTTTGTCTTAGCGAAGAGTCCATTAAATGGTCGGTAGTAATAAAATAAAGATGGTCAAAAGTACGAGTTAAGGAGTGGAATTAAAGATTTTTGAAACATTAACCTTACGGTTTTTGAAATATTAGTTACCATTTTGTGGCATGGAGTGATTTAGGAAAAGATAAGTAAATAATAAATTGTGGTCTTTGGATTGGATTCTTAACAATTACGGAATTTGAAGGGACCAAAACTGATAATCTCGATGCATGTACACAGACACTAAATCACCTTTAACACAACCTCACAACTCACAAGAGTCATAGGTTAGGTTTTGGTTACGAGGAGAGAAATCAAAATCAGTATATTAATCGAGGAAAATCCAAAAACCCTAATAAATCCCCCAAAAAAAATTCAGTCACACGACGTGAGACCCAATTCCTCTGATTCGTCAAATCATCTTCATTCCTTCTCAACGCCCATTTCATCTTCTTCTTCTTCTTCGTTTGTCAATTGTGTGTTTCTTACAAAATGAGATCATTCGTAGAAATATTTTGATATCAGATTAACAATTCAGCCGATCTTTTCTCCCTTAGATCAGATTTTAATATTTGGGAGATTTATCTGTGTTTTGTTCATGGAAGAGGTTGTGGCGTTAGATAAAGGAGATCTTTGTCTCTATGAGATCAAATCAAGGGTTTTTTCTCTTGCGTGAAAGGGAAGAAAGTCTCTTTTTCTTCTCTACTTTTTTTTTTTTTTTTTGGCGATTTCTTACAGATTATATATATAGAGATCGAGATTTAGGTTTGTAGAAAATGGGGAATGTATGTGTTCATTTGGTTCACAATTGTGTTGATTCGAAATCCAATGCATGGGTTCGTCCCACAGATCTAATCATGGATAATCCCTTAAAGCCACAGCTTCAAGACAAGCCACCTCAGCCAATGCTAATGCTCAAGGATGATGATGATAAACCCAAGCTCAATGACACTCATGTAGACCACCCTAAATTACTTGAAGAGAAGGTGGAGAAGCAAACGAGTGTTACAAACCATTCTCATGAAGAAGAGAATAAGAAGCGGATCGCGCATGGGAACAGCAGAAGAAAAGCTCACAATGTGAGGAGACTGATGAGTGCAGGGTTACAAGCAGAGTCAGTGTTGAAGACGAAAACAGGGCATTTAAAGGAATACTATAACTTAGGGAGCAAGTTAGGTCACGGGCAGTTTGGGACAACGTTCGTGTGTGTGGAGAAAGGAACAGGTGTGGAGTACGCGTGCAAGTCTATCCCCAAGAGGAAGCTAGAGAACGAAGAAGACGTTGAGGATGTTAGAAGAGAGATTGAGATAATGAAACATCTCTTAGGGCAACCAAATGTGATCTCTATCAAAGGAGCTTATGAGGATTCAGTAGCTGTTCATATGGTGATGGAGCTTTGTAGAGGAGGTGAGCTTTTCGATAGGATAGTGGAGAGAGGTCATTACTCCGAGAGAAAAGCTGTTCACTTGGCTAAAGTCATACTTGGTGTGGTTCAGACTTGTCATTCTTTAGGTGTGATGCATAGAGATCTTAAACCTGAGAATTTTCTCTTTGTTAATGATCAAGAAGATTCTCCTCTTAAGGCTATTGATTTTGGGTTATCTATGTTCCTTAAGCCTGGTAATGTTTTTTCTTACAAAACATAGATTTTGTGTATAGATGTTTTGTTCTGAGATTTGTGTATTGATTGTTGTTTTAAAGGTGAAAGCTTTACAGATGTGGTTGGAAGTCCTTACTACATTGCGCCTGAAGTTCTAAACAAGAGTTATGGTCAAGAAGCAGATATTTGGAGTGCTGGTGTGATGATTTACGTGTTACTGTCTGGTTCAGCTCCGTTTTGGGGAGGTAAAGATTGTTACTTATTTGATTACAAACTATATATGTTTTTTTTGGGTATGTTCTCATTTTTTTGTTTGTGTAATGAGGCAGAAACGGAAGAAGACATTTTCAGTGAGGTTCTTGAGGGTGAGCTTGATTTGTCATCAGATCCTTGGCCAAAAGTCTCTGAAAGTGCAAAAGATTTGATTAGAAAAATGCTTGAAAGAGACCCGAAACACAGACTGACTGCTCAACAAGTCTTGTGTAAGTCTCTAGAATCATGCAAACTCCATTAGTTTTAAGAAAATTTTGGAACTTAATTAATCTTTGTTTTATTTTCTAGGCCATCCATGGATTAGGGATGGAGGAAATGCACCAGATACACTGCTTGACACAACTGTGTTGAGTCGCTTGAGGAAGTTTTCAGCAACAGACAAGCTTAAAAAGATGGCTTTAAAGGTACCACAAATAATTAAAAAAAATATTGATTGTTTCTTTAGATGGTTTTTGATGAGAGGATCTCTGATTAGTGTTTTTACTTGGCAGGTGATTGCAGAAAGGCTTTCTGAAGAAGAGATTCATGAGCTTAGAGAAACTTTCAAGATTATAGACAGTGAGAAGAGTGGGAGACTAACTTATAAAGAACTCAAAAGCGGTCTTGAAAGATTCAATGCAAATCTTGACAACTCTGACATCAATAGTCTTATACAAATGCCAGTAAGTAGACACTCTCAATATATGGATTTTTAGTGATCATAATATAAGTTTGGTTCATAGTTTTTTCTTACATTTTGGGATCATTTTTAGACCGATGTGCACTTGGAAGATACAGTAGACTATGAAGAATTCATAAGGGCGATTGTAAGACTGAAACAACTACAAGACGAGGAAGCATAAGTGTAATGAAGTTGGCGTGAAAGATATAGTTGTCTGAAGAAGTGTAATGAGTACTCAAAACTGATGATGACGAATGTAAGTATAAATGTGATACATTCATCTCATAGAGCTATTGTTATAAATTTCTCCTAATGATAATCAATAATCTTCATATTTTTTTTACTTTATAGACTGTAGGAAACAACAACAAAGCCTGCAACAAAATGAATATATAGAAGAGGCAGAACAAAGGAGAAGAGGAACACAAAGAGAGCATAAGAAAGTAAGTTGATAGATGGAATCATGGAAAGACCAAAAAAAAAATGAATGAGTAGGTTCTTTTTATGTTTATTAATGCTTCTGTAAAAGTTAGAGAAAAAAAATGAAAGCTGTGTTTGTTGTATATAGAAGTTGTAGTGGGAAGGATAAGGAGATAAGGAGACACAATTAAACTCGAGTGATGTTGATGCTTATACCAAACTAAATGACCCAGTTTAACTTATTTAAGCAATTTCTTTAGTATTATAAACTTCACTCTGAATCTCTGGTAGTTATTTTTTGAAAAATCTATTATCCAAATTTTTATTCGGTTACTACAGAATCAGTCAAAAAGTAGTATGAAACCGTAAAAATGTTTGGACAAAACCTGAATGATTGCAACGTGTAAATCATATAAACACAGTGGGGCCCGTTATTTTGGCGATGAATAGGCCTAAAAATCACGAAAAGATGAGGTCCCCGCAAGATCTGACGGTGGGAAATGAAATCTTAAGCCTACGTGGACAGTCTTTTTTTGGTGAAAGAACTCGTCGAGAGACAGCTCACGCGCGGCTGGCGGGGAGGGCCCGAAACGTGAAAACCAATCATGTGAAACGGTCGTGACACGTCAGCAATAACGGACGGAAAAGAGTGGGGTCCATACGCGGCGGGGATGTCGTGGGGAGTTCTCAAATTTTTATGTTATGGTTCGCTGTAACGGAGACCTCCTTCTTCTTCTCCCCACGTTCTCCAACACTGCCTTTGTCTTCCTCAATCATTTGCGTTTTTTTTATAATATATATTTACCATTCTACCCCTAACTCTCTAATTGACCATATTGTTGACCCTTTTTTATTATGTTGATATTTAGCACCTAAACCATGGGAAATTTTGGTTTTAAATACTTTTTAGTTTATTGAGAATCTGTAATTATAGAGGAAAATCTACTAATTTAGCTGTCTTATAATTACAATTAATTAATGATTTTTAGTGAGAGTCTTAAAAAGGGTCAAATACCTAAAACAAAAGATGAGGGGTGTTTACGTAATTTGGGGTTCGTTTTGTCTACATCTTCTCTCCTTTGACGTAGAAAACGCCATCCTTATTTGCTTAATTCCACACAGATACAAGACTCGTCGCTCTTAGCTTTTTTCTCCTCTTTTTCTTTTTGCTGCCAGTAGTGTCTTTCAAATCATTCGAAGCTTTTTTCTTTAGTAGAGAAAAAGCTTATACCCTTTGTCTTTCTTAATCTTCTGATAAGGTACGCCTTTTTATAAATTCATTCGTTCACTTTGTCTTACAAAGTACTTGTGTGATTCTTCTTTGTTCTTGTTTCAGATTTAGTTTTTTTTTTGTTCTTAAGGATCAGGTTTTTGGTTAAATCTATTAACAAAATCAGAGTTAAAAAAAGAGTTGCTCTGTTGATGATCATAGTATAACGTTTTGGTCTAGATAATGGAAGTGAATTTTTATGATTTTACAACTTAAACAAGCTTCAGATTCAGTGTGATATATATATATATATATATATGCTTTTAACCAATTATCAAAATAATTCAAGAAAAAGAGTTTTGAGCGTTACGAAGATTTTTTGTTTTTGTTTTCGATGATTGTTGACATTAGCATTGCTATGTTATAATGTTTAGTATCCTTAGGATCAGATGGAACAATGGGTGGCCCCTCAAGACAAGAAGATCCATCTTTAGTTGGTCATTGGATCTGAGCTGAACTCTCTTTTATCATCTTTGTCATATATACATTTGCTTTGTGTGGTGGATTTGGAAGTTTTGAGCTAAATGGCATCCGAGGATTTGAGTGTTGTTGCGGAATCAAAGAAAGAAGAAGTGAATGTTGATGTTGATAATTCCAAAGACATGAACAAACCACCGGTTCTTGATATATCTACTGATATTGTTCCAAAAGATGAAGCCACAAAGCCTGTAAAGGTATAATAATGCTTCTTACAAAACTTCGTGTTTTAAACAGTGTTTTTGTCAAGTCTTAACACTATCTCTTCTGTCTCTGTAGGAAGCAGAGCTCCCTGAGTCTGGTACTTCAGTGAAGAGTAAAACAACTAAAGATAACAAAACTGTTAAGAAAAAGTCAGGGACCTTTTCTAGGAGTCCAAGATTCCTTTCTCAAACCTCTTCATTTCCAACTAGAGGTGATATTACTAGAAAGAGCATTGATGCAACAACAACAAAGACTACTCCTAAACCTGTCGTTGCAAGTGGTTCCAAACCAAAAAGTACCACTTCATCTTTAAACAATGGTGTTTCCACTAAACGTACCGGTTTAGTATCTGCACCTCTCAAAAAGCAGACTATGGTGACTTATATACTTCCAATCTGTTTTTTGTTTGTTGTTTTTTTAAGCTTTCTTGTTCTCAACTTTTTCAAATTTCTTTGTGTTGTATCAGCCTGTTAAATCCATTACTAAGGATGCAGCTTCTGTTCCTACTTCCAAGTGAGTCAAAACATTTTGTTCATGTCAAATACTTTAATGTGGAATGATATAAGCAACTATAAACTGTTCTCCCAAAGCAATTGCAGATTGGGAGATGAAGTTTCTAAATCCATTAAAGAAGAAGTGGTAGAGAAAGACAATGATGAGGCTGTGTAAGTCTTTCTTTCTTTCTCTAACATTGTTTTTGTTCCATATGTTTCCATAGTTTTGAATTTTGTAGAAGAACTCAATGCATCTGTAATTTTTACAGGGTGGTGGTAGATAAAGAATCTAAACCGATCAAAGCTGAAGTGACAAGCAAGGAGGATGAAGACACTCGTTCAACTACAACTTCGTATGACTTTTCTTTCATCTCTTTCCCATGTTCGTTAGTGACATCTATATATAATGTTTTGTATGTTCAACAGAACTTCTACTCCTCGTGGTCGGAGAAGCAGCGTTGGCTCCGCGTCTGGATTTTCGTTTAGGTTGGAGGAACGAGCTGAGAAACGGAAGGAGGTTTGCTTCGAATACTCACTATCTTTTAGTAGGTTTTATCTTAACTTGTGTAGCCTTTTTTTTTACAGTTCTATATGAAACTAGAAGAGAAGATCCATGCAAAGGAAGTGGAGAAGACTAATTTGCAAGCAAAATCAAAGGTTAATTAACTTTTGAAGACTCTTTATATAATGGAAGAGAACTTTTACTGATCTGACATTTTTCATTTTTAGGAGAGTCAAGAAGAAGAGATAAAAAGGTTGAGGAAGAGCTTGACGTTCAAGGCAGGTCCTATGCCAAGTTTCTATAAAGAACCTCCACCTAAGGTTGAATTGAAGAAGGTTTGCTTTCTTTTTGCTCTTTCCTATGTGATTAAACTTGACCTAAATTGTTGTTCTTATATCTATGTTGTGTGGTTTATGAAAATGTTGTTGTAGATACCAACCACTCGTCCTAAATCTCCAAAGCTAGGACGTAGAAAGAGTAGCAGTGATGCAACAGGAGGTGAAGGAGCGGCTCCTCGTGTGATGAAACCAAAAGATTCATCATTGTCTACAGTGAAGAAACCTATAACAAAGTCTCAGCCGAAGCTTGAAACTCAAGAGAAGTTAGGGAAGGCTAAAGAAAGGAAAAAAGAAGGGAAGAAAGGAGAGGAAGAGAAGGCTACTCCTGTAGCTGTGAAACCTGAAGATAAGAAACCAAACTTGAACAGTATTCAAGTGAATGCTGAGATTATGGCAAGTGAAGTTGCTGTGGGAGGCTGATCATAAAGCAAAGAGAACATTTGGCAGCGATCTCTAGTGTTTTCATCTTCTTTTGT
Organism: Cardamine flexuosa; assembly: GCA_963555745.1. NCBI lineage: Eukaryota > Viridiplantae > Streptophyta > Magnoliopsida > Brassicales > Brassicaceae > Cardamine > Cardamine flexuosa. The sequence goes on from OY743217.1 coordinate 5,273,139, forward strand.
TTTCTTAATGTGAATAGAGTTGTGGCATTGTGTCTACTTCAAGAGTTTACTTCATTCCTTCAGTTTTTATTTTTTTTGGAAATTAAGCCTCAGTTACTTCTTATATATATGGGATGTGTTGAATTCAAAATTGTAACTTACATATGATTTATGAGGTTGTGGTATGTGTGAATTTGAAGAATAGAAGATTGGTGAGTTTGTGGAAATATTAATGTCAAAGGAGGCTGGTGGGGACTTAATTTTACAGCTAAGTTTATTAAAGGTCAGGTACAAATATCCTTGTGGGGTATTCCGTATTTGCAAAATGTCTGAATCAAAAAAGAAAAAAAATCAATTTGGGCTTTGATTGGGTTATCTTTTTGATATGGTATGAGTTAAAATGATCACATTGTGACATTGCTATGAGCAGTGGCGGAGCCACGTTGACCAAGAGGGGGGCAACTGCCCCGGGTAAATTTCAAAAATTGTATGTTAATTTTTCATATTTTGAATTATGCCCCCTTTGTTATTTGTTTTTATACCCTTAATTTTTTTAATAATTTTAGTTATGCTTCCTATAAAACTATTGTTTACATCCGCCCCTGGCTATGAGTTGCTTTAATGGCTTCTACATCACTATGGTCTATGGGTAAAGGGCTACAGGTTGTAATATAATGGTTTTGCAGTTGATCATAAGTCTTTACAAAATAGCTTTAGATGTTACTCCCTCTATTTTAATATATAAGATGTTTTGGTTGAATGTACATATATTAAGAAACTATTTTTATTTTAAAAAGTATTATTTAATATATTAACCAAAACAATTTAATTAATTATAAAATAAAACTGTAAACTTTGATTAGTCACACAGTATTCAATAAAATAAAAAATTGCATAAAAATATAAAAACATCTTATATTTTAAAACACAAAAAAAAACATTTAATACATCTTATATAATAAAACGGAAGGATTATAAAATAGTAGAATTTAGAGAAAATGTGAAAACTGTTGCAGTTTTTAAGTGTATAAAGTATAAACTATATCTCAATGTATGGTATGCTATTAATGTATCCCACATTATTCACATTGTAGTATTGTACTGTAAATAGTGTGCGGCGACGGTAAATGTTGGAGAGTGTTTTTACATATCATTGTTCAATCCTAAGAATTTCATTCTTTACATATCATTATCATACAAGATTTTAAGTTTCAAAATGGTAAGTGACTTGTTGGTATTCTCAATTCTTACAATGTTTGTATAGGTAGACTAGTTTATGGGATCTATGAAAACGAAACGATAAGAGGATTAAGAAAAAAAAAAATGGTACTATTATGTATGGTTTTTTTCTTCTATATTTGCGTGCTTATGTACATACTAAAACACATTATAACGTTTGACTTTGACTCTATAAGCCAATAACAAAGTTTGTGAAATTAAATTGCTAAAGACTAGAGAATCAGGCTTTTTATGACATGAGGACAAAAGCCCCACACAGCTCACCTGCCATCGTGGCCAGTGCCCACTTACTCCTTAAATTCCTAATGTATCTTCTCACCGTCTTAATAGTAACAACATTAAAGATTCGTGTCATAGGCTGTGAAAAATTATAATCTGGCTGTAAACAAGCCAAAGTTCTTCTTTTTATTTTCCTTTTTTTCGTTAAAGCTTTATAAAAATAAATAGCATTATTTATCAATGAGTTTGAGTGTTGTGTTAGAATCCTTAATTGATCATGTGATATAGCTGTATATATGAGATATGCCCACTTAATTACAGTAGATGTGAATACTTTATTTGTTTCTTTATTTTATCTTTGTTTCTGGTGACACGAAAGAAGTATTGTTTTTGGTAGTGCATAAACAATAAACAAATACGCTGACTTTAAGACCAGGTGAATAAAATGTACATCATTAGATTGTATTATAGATACGTTGATTGATGTATTACATTATGTACATTGCAACTACCATGTCCAATCACATATTTATATATATGAAAGATATTGGACAGACATTAATTTTATATTTTACAAAATGGTAACAAAAATGTATTAACTACTGATAGGAGAGAATGGAAAAGAAAAAGGCACACAAATGGATCCAGCTCCTTTATTATTCCATAGTTGTATAACTTGTAGTATTACATTGATTTCTCTAACTCCTACCACTTTTTACGCACTCCAAATAAACATTCATCAAAATCTACTGTCCACGTATTTATATATATTTTTATGATAAAAAAATTACAAATAGAACATGCAAATCGCAACGAACCAAAAATCACATCATTTACATATTCAACTATTTTTCCTTCTTTTTTTTTCGCCAGATGTTTACAGAATTTAAGAAATTGGAAGCTCGTGTTTTCTTTTTGATGATAACGTGTATAATCATTGACACGGAATAAACCGTGAACCCATCATACTACAAGCTACCTCCATCAGTTTACCTGCATAGATTATCATATCATCAGTAACTTTTATCAATGATTAAGTGCAACGAATATATTATTAGAAACAAACCCCAAACACCCAAAGACAAAATACTTTGTTTTTTTTGTTCTTTTTTATAAACAAGAAAAGTGTTTGGTTTGGGGTATTTTTATAAATACGATGTGTCACACAGCTTGTCTTTTAGAAAGATTTTTTTTTTTTAATGATTATTCGTCGGTGGGTTATATAAAATTAAAATAAACTAATATGTAGAATTAAAACAAACAAAAAACAAAAATTGTTTAGAAAGTGTTTGTCTTCATTCTCTTACACGTCTCTACTTTATTCCCAATCCCACATGTGTTTACTTACTTCTACTCTCAATTTAAGGACCAAACTAATGGCTGCTTATGTATTTGATTAATGTTTTTCATTCCACAAAAAGTTAGTAATGTTTAGTAAGTTTTTTTCACACTCAATGACAATCAAAAAAGAAAAAAGTGATAAATTTTGGGTTTAGATATCAAATCAAATATTTACGAACCGAAAAAAAATTAAAACCCAAAACTAATTGTAACTTAAAAGAGTAAAAAAATGGAAATGAACTTTACCTCTTCTTGATTTAGTAACTTTTTTAACAACCGGAGAAGCAGGTTTAATCTCCTTGGCCGGAGTCTCCTCCACCGGAAACAAAACTCCATCAATACCCTGAACTGAAATCCGACCGTCGGTAAAAATATCAGGATCGAACAAATAAGCCGATCCTTCACCGTGTCCGAATTTAACAGATCCATCAGCTTCTTGAGCCAAAACTTTATGTGGGAATCTCAAAGAATCATACTTCACTTTCCCAAATCTCCGTACAGCGTTGTACATACTCTCTTCCGTTTGATACTCCGGTATGATATGGTAATACACAATCTGCTCAGGAGCACCAGGCTCACTAAGCTGATCCGTTGTGAGCTTAGCCATAGCTTCATCGTTAGGAGCAAGAACTGTTAAAACGTAGCCTTCTGATACAAGACGACCCATCTCAGTGGCTAAAGAAGTTAGGTTTACGAGTATATCAGCCATCTCGTTGTAGCCACCGTAATGTAGTAGAGTGTGGATGAAATCTTTAACCTGAGCCTCGCCGTTGAAATGGTGTTTTGGACCTCCGGGTCCAGGAGCTGGAGCCGGAGCTAAGGAAGGACCTGGTGACATAGCGTCGTATACTGGTAGAACCGGAGGAGCTCCGGCGGGGATGGCCGGAGCTGGTTTCTTGAGACGGTGAGTTCTTGGGTCAACTTCAGGAGCTCCTTCTGGTAAAACGGCTGAGATTGAACGGAGACTACGTCGGCGGTTGAAATCTTCTTGAACGGAACGAGGGATGAGAAGACGTTCGATGCCGTGGATGATACCGTCAGGTCTAATGACGTCATCAGGACGTATGATCTCAGCGGAGTCGACTTTTAAAGTGTTGACGTCGACGCGTGTGAGGTGGAGATGGTCGTTGGAGAGAGTACGGTGGTGGTGAGAAAGAGAAGGCCATTGAGGAGAAGAGATACGTTTAGGGAGAATGTGAAACATTAACAAAGATTGTAAAGATTTTAGGTTTCTTGGTTCGAGCAAGAATGATTTAAAGAGAGGGTCAAGGTTGCGTTCCAAGGCATCGTTGCGTGGCGCGAAGATTGTGATGTTGTGTTTGCCAACTGCTTCTTCTAGGGTTTGGAGGAGAAGAGCTTTTTCGACTAGCTCAGCTAGCTCTGTGTAGTGAGAATCAAGAAGAGCTACTAGGACTGAGTTTGAGTTTATTTGACCCGAACCGGGTTTATTATCAGGTAATGCGGTGGTAATGGTGGCGGTTAAGAGGAGGAGGAATAGAAGCTTTGTGACGCCATAGAAGGAATCCATGGCGCTTGAGAAAGAAAGAAAGAGAAGAGAGAAAAGAATAAGGAAGTGTCGGCAAGGAATAAGGTTTTTTGGAGTTTTTTTTTGTTGTGAAGAAAGAGAGAAAGAGATATTCTGATTTGTGATGCTGATGAATGTGAAGTTTCTTCTTTCTTTCTTTAATTTTTATTTTTTTGGGTGGGTGGGGTTGTCTGTTTTTTTTTTTTTTGGTGAGGTTAAAAAGATGGGTCTACAATGGAAGCAAAGGTATGTGGTCGTGTCAGTTTTGTTCAGCGTGATGCCTTAACTCGGAGACTCTCTTCATACAAAGGCTTCTGTTCAAACAACTCAGCAGCATTGTGTCTTTGTCTTTCGAGCCTCGTGTCGTTTTCTGACTCGGTTTTATATATCTAAACTTCACTTCAAGTAAAAACTTTCCATCTTTGTATCTTTAAAAAAAAAATATAACAACTCGATTGTTTGGCTGCAAATCAAGACGTACGTCTCAAACAACTGTAAATCAAATAATTAGTTTCTGATGATAATGATGATGATAGTCACAATTGATTTGTAATCAAAACTCATCACCGTATGTGCTATTGACTCGTGTTTAGATTTGATTTGCATCTCAATTTGTAAAGTTTAAGATTCATGTTGATATAACAAAAATTCCATGCTTCGTGTGGTGAATATATTTCTAGGTTCTTGATACCACATTTTAGCTTACAACCAAATCAAGGGACATAAAAGCGTTAGGTGGTTTGTTAGCAAAAATGATACAATTGAAAACCCTTTTTACAAGAGACTCTGCTACCACCGTACATGGATCCCACGGAGACTGTCGGTCGGTTCACTAACCCAAAACTGAATAATTATTTGTCGATTTTTAAAATTTTTGTCAACTGGTCATTAAAAGTCTAAATCACTTGTAGTTAGTTGTAACTCTCGTTGGCCATTACTAACTGTGGGCTTCCGCACATTCTTGACTCGTGCATTTCATCATCGCCGACGGTCGATTCACTACTACTACTACAAAAAAAAAAAAAAAAAAAAGGAAAACAAACTTATTGACCAGCTATGCATGTCACCATAAAAACTCATTTTCCATGATTTTCCTTTACTTCACGATACTTAAAAATTACTCATTTGAAAGTCACCATTCAGTGACAAAAAAAAGAAGAAAAAAGAAACCCATAGTTAAATTATTTTATTTTAAACAGATTTTTAACACAATTTTAAACAGATTTAAGTGTAAAGTTTTGGTTCAATTATTTCATCGTACCACCATATTTCAGATTTAAACTATTCTGCTTTTCATATATTTTTGTTGTTGTTAGATTTTAGATTGATGATCGAATTAACAAACATTGTTGAAATCGTTTGTAAATTAAAAGTTCTCACACGTACTGACTAGGTCTTAGAGGATAAAACTATAGAAAATTTTCTATCTAAATGACTTTTAATTTCTAGAATCATTCACATATATCAGCAAATTAATATTTTTACTATATCTTGAACTCTCTAAATTGTGAAAAAGGTAAGATGTCTTTTGTCGATATATATCGATTTAAACTTTTGATCTAACATTGTATCATTTTTGAGATAAGAATATTTGTTAATAAGACTTCGGACCAATGTAGTTATGCAGACAACATAGTTAAATTAACTTACATGTTTGAGATTTCCTGCATAAATATGTAATAAATATGAATAAATTACATCTTGAGATGGGGATCTACTTGATCAATAAATGAATATGAAGAATACTTGTGAGACAGATACAAAATAAGAGGGGCTCATGGAAACGTGAAGGCTAAACATTTTTTACTTTTTACGCAAATCCATAAAAGTAGAGTAGGATTTGCATTTGCTTCACGTACGTGCGGTGGAATGACGCGTGAAAAGTCTTAACATATGATTGATAAATAAAATATCGTTTTCGCCGTTGATAAATGATCTGAAACGGCGACGTTTCTCCTGCCGTTAGATTCTCCGTCGCCTTCGAACCGACACTGTCTTTGGTAGTTGGCGTTCTTCTTTGATTCGAAGCTCCGTTCCGAGTCAGTCCCACCAACATTATAATGAGAAACTATATTCTATTACATTACACAAAAATAAGAAACTAATTTGGGTTTTTTATTACATTACAATACGTACATGAACGGACTTCTTCACTATGAAGTTTTTTTCTTCTTCTTATCATTTTACTCTATATTTTATTAAGTGTTGTCTTTTTTTTTTTTTGGTAACATTTTATTTGTCAATATATGTTATTGTTTTATGAAAAAAAAATATTGGAGTGAAAAGAAGAAGAATGAGATTTCAAAACGAAAAGTCAAGGAGTTTTAAAGATTTTTATATTAGAGAAAAGAACATTAATTAGACAATAATTGAAAAAAATGTTGGACATAAAATTTTCTGGTAGATGCGAGATGCATGGCCATCTAGGATATTTTGAAGATCTTGTAATATGACATTATTGATGTAAGTATCCTGCAATTAATTTACCATTGATTTGATTCCTGCAAAATTAAAAATTGTTAGGACAGTTATATAATGTGGTGGAACCTACGTATTTAATCTGTTTGTTGCAATTTAAATTGTTTACAATAAACACGAAAGTCTTTGAAATTGTTAAATGTTAGAGTTTGACCCAAATTCGATCCAAAAAATTACAAATCATAAGAAAACTCAAAACTGACAAAACCAATTAAAGGAAAAAAAATAAAATAAAAACATGGCGGATTGGCTTGTAAAAGTTTGAAATCTGCTTGGGCTTATACCAAAGCCCATTTAAAAAAAATTTCTCTTTTTTTTGATGTGAAATCAAAACAATTAAAATCTTGAATTTTTGGCTGGTGCTAATTAATACGCTAGTCGATACTACGAGTCAGAACATTAACAACAACACATCTACATAACATACATTGACATTAAAAGAAAAAAACATGGAATGGGTATGTGGTCCGGTCTAGCTCCTAATTTTGGGAAGAGCGGTGTACATTTAATATTGACCAAATTCGGAAAATAAAAATAAAAACTATTGTGTTGAACGTTGACTTGTTACAAAAGTTGACTTTTTTGTGTGGCTAATTCTTCTTCCTCCATACGCCGATCTTGATTTTTCCAACTTTTCCGGCGATACTCTTCGTTGTTCCCTGACGGTTCCACCACATCTTCTGCAAAGCTCACCTTTTTCTTCTTCTTCTTCATCATCTCCTTATTAGGATGTTCAAGCTTCTCCATGTAATCAGATAGGAGGCGCTTGTGAAACTGAGCTACAAGGAGCACCACGCTTCCGGAGACAGCGAAGACTGTCATGAACCCCATTGAGCTCTCCATCTTTCGATTTTCTTCTGATATTTTGTAGCTATTATTTTGCATGAGAGATTAAAAGAGTTAGAGGGTATTGTGATGATGACATGATCGGAGTTTCGAGGAAAGGAATCATTGTGATAAATTACTTTTTCATTAATATCGAGTTATAGAACAGTTATAAAGAGTTGAAACTTGAAAAGAAAAAAAACCAATAAATAAAGGCGTGGAAGTGGAAGCTTTTGAAATAAATGGAAGGTGGACTTTGTAGTTTTGTGTCAGTTTTTTGACGGATTTAAATATCAACTACGAATTTGGATTAGTGTCATAATTAAAGACCGAAACGAGCTAACGTTGTGGCACTACTCACTTCAAGTGTCGTGTTTTTCCAGTATGTATAATTAGAATTACACAAACTAGATCGGATGCATAATGCTAGTGTTTGTTAAATTAAATCTAATGAACGAGTCTCCTTTTCTTCTATAATAAACGATTTTTGTTTGTCAATCATTTGTGTTTAGGGTTTGGAGTTTTTGTTCGTGAAGTATCTTTGCTATATTTCTCTATAACGTGAATATATAACTTACTTTTAATTCTAACCTGATTCATAGTCCAATTAGGAATAACCTTTCTTAGGTCCAAGTGGAGTAGGAGACTATTTGCTTCATAAAACTCTCACCACCTAAAATATTTTTCTAAACTTTAGAAGAATTCCATCTCTTCCTACTGAAAAAAGGTTTGCGTGATCCATCATCTGAAAAATAGTATCGATTGAAGAATCATATAACTCCGTTAATATTGCTAAAATTTACATTTTTAGCATAAACTCTTATAAAAGTAGAATGGTTTTAGTTTAAAGATTAACACAAATATGCATGTATTGTCTAACGGGTGAAATTGTTAAGAGTAATTAGTGGAATTACAAAAAATTAAAAAAAAATGAATTTTAGAGGAATATATTTTCCTCTACCTCTCTCATTATTCGATTGCATCTCCTTTTTATTTGTATTTTCTGTAAAAAGTCTTAAAGACAACATCAACCAACTTGTTGACAAGATTAAGAAAAAAAATATTATTTGTATTTTTGTAGACCAAAAAGAGAAAACAAATAAAGTTTTTTTAAGAAAAATTTGTAAGAACCAAGAAAAGTATGATAAACCAATTGAACCTAGAAAATAATGAAGTTGTCGTTCTCAAAAAGTTGTTGTTATTAGTGGAAAGAATATTGTTAATTGACCGTTCAAACATCAAAGCCACACATACATCTCTTTTATCTTTTCCAGCCTCATGTAAACCAATACCAAAAATGAATTGACTCTGCTGGGTCTTTGCAAATGGATAATATCATATCTTTTTGTTGCTCCAAAAGGGTAGTTAAAGAAAACAGGAGTTAACTTGGAGATATAGAGATAAGAGATGTAAATGAGTTTTGAGATCCAAGTTTTATCTCAATGTTGTTTTATTGGATCTCGTGTGTTTATACCAACGTTCCAAATGATTTATGGCAGAGATCATAAGATGGAGAAAGAGAAGAAGTCTTAATCCGTAGAGAAATGAGATGACTCAGATGATCCAGCTGCTATTATCCTTCACCTCTGATTGTTCAGACCATGTTTGCTGTACATGTTCCCACACCAACCCTTCCCCTTCCTACACATTTCCACAACACCTATCAGGAATCATCAACAACAAAAACTACACGAGCTAACTCAACTCTTACTAACACAATCTCATACCTTTAAGGTGAATTTCACAGTAGTTGTGCAGCCTCTGCGATCATCACCTGCAAGAGTAAAAAAAAAACGGTATTCAGTTTCATGTTTTTGATATATGGATGGTGAAGTTTTAGGCATAAAGGCTTTTACCACTTTGCTCCCATTTATCAAGCTTTACTATCCATGTCCCAGGAGTAGTGTCTGTTGCAAGGACTTGATCTGCCCAAACCCGAAACTTCTTCCCTTGTTTGTCTCCATGGTACTTGCTCAGCTCGTCAATGGTATCTCTCAGAGATTTTTCAGCACCAGATGGATGAACAAACACACCTCCAGGGTGCTGTTAAGAGATTGACACAAGAGTCAGTGCATAATATCCCATTGCAATACATTATTCTATATTCTGTTACATACTCACACATGAAGCTTTGAGGCTCGCTGTGTATGCCTCACAGTTCTCAACCTCACCACGTCTCCATCTCTCGTAGAACAAGAAAAACTTCACAACCTCGTGACCAGGGTTTGAATTCTCCGACTTGCACTCTAAGAAGTCAGAGACATCTCTTGGAGAAAGGTTTGTACCAAGCTTGAAGTGACCAATGGCTTCTATAATCCCACTTGCACACCTCTCCTTTGCATGGATTACCTTTGGATTGTCTTTTGCATTTTCAGCATGCCACTTCAACAGCTCTTCTTGAGCATTGCTTACCTGGAAACAAAATAACATATTTCGACATCCAGATGAAATGAAAAGATGGTGGAACATGATTGAACAAAAACCAACCATGACGCCATAAACATCAGGAATGCTAAACAGTTCAGCATCGTTCCCAGAGTCACCACAAGCAAGAGTATTAACAGGGAGTTTCCCTTCAGTCTTCAGCTTCTTCAACAGATACGCAAGCGCTTGTCCTTTTCCAGCACCTTGTGGTAAAATATCCAAGTCCATGCCTCCACTGTAAATTATTTTGACATCCAACTGAAACAACCACCATCACCAAGTTATTAATCAACAACATCTCAAAAGACACAAGGGAAAGCTCAGTTGCTAGTTGCTACAATAACATTATCAAAGCAATCTTACACCACGTTTCTCAAACCGCTGCGATAGCTCCTTGGTCACTTCCTGAGCCTTACTCTTATCAACGTAAAAGCTAACCTTGTGCGGCCTCTGCTCAGTTTCTGACTGCACGAAGTGACCACACTCTAGTCATTAAAAGTAGATTGCGAAAGATAGATACTTTGTTGAACCAGTGAGAGTACCTGAAGCTTTAACTCATCAGAAAACTTGGCAGCTTCTTCTCTGATAATTGCAAGGTCCCATTTATTGTTTAAAGTCTCAACCCAGCCATGATCAGGAACCATGGAGTTACCATACGTAATCTCAGTTCCTACAGACATAATTGTAATATCAGGAGTCAATAAAGGTTTCTCTTTTCTCAGTTCTTTGTACAGCGTCGGCGATCTTCCCGTTGAGAAAACAAGAAGAGAGTCATGGCGATAAGCGTTTTCCCACAATGAATTGAATCTCAACAGAGATAGATTCTCAGTATCATGATGATCAACCTTCACACAAAGGAAAAAAAAACGTCCTTGTTAAATATAAGCAAAAAAACAAGGGAAACCATAAAAAAAGCTGTAAAAAATGGTGGCTTTACCATAGTATGATCAAGATCAGAGACTATCATCAAACGAGGAGGAGATGTTAGCCTCTCCATGATTGCTATTGTAATCCTGAAATTAGCATAATCTCAAATTTCAATCGAAGAAAACATAAATCAGGAAACGTGGATCACAACTATCAGATAAAGCTAGTATACAGAGTGAAACAAAAATGAGATCGAAAACAAAAATCTGGGATTAGGGATTAGATGAAAAGAGAATCACAGTCACAGAACACGATGCTAAATCAAATGTAACGTGCAAATCTTAGGAAGAAGAAGAAGAATACGGATACTCGAGAAGAGACGGTGTACCAGAAGAGACTCAGATTCACCACACAACTTGATTTCGATCGAGCCACAGAGTTAAACGAGCTGATAAAAACAAAAAAAAAAAAAAAAAAAAAGAAGAGGAAAACGAAAATTCATTGCATCACACGTGTACCCATATCTAACGGCTATCATAAATAATAATTAAGAATATACTTTTATTAATACGGAGCAGAGCCTAGAAACGCCGAATGATTTCGTAATGTTTCTTATATTAATTCACCAATGGAAAGCTTAACATTCAATATTTTTTCTTATATTGGAGTTGCTATTGAGAAACGACACAAGTTCAATTTGTTGCATATAAATTACCAATTTGTTGTACACACAGTTTTCACAGTTGCGTACTATATAAGTATATAGTATAGACTTGCTGTGTTAAGACATCATCGTGATACATTGATAAAATTGAGCTAGAGCGACGTGTCATCTATGAGTTCAAAGCGGAAGATGACTCCATTATTCTTCAAGAAATCATGTGTCGTGTGATCCACCACCTGAACATGACCAACACCAACAAGTTTATGTCAATACAAAGACTCACTTATTACTATTTACCTTAAAAAAAGCTCACTCACATTTGTGTTGCTGAGCTCTAAGTTGTAGAAATCCATGGAACTGTCTTTGAAGAGCGGTCCAGCATGCCATGTACCACGGTTGAGTTTAAGAAACTTTGCCCCCGAGACTCTGAAGACACGCACCTCTTCAACCGCAGGAGAAGCATACAAGTGAGAAGCAGAGCCTGATTCTAGTTTTTCATCTTCGATAAGAGACGGCTTAGCCACTCCAAGATACCAAACATGACCTCCTATTGCTCCTAGACACTGTGTCACGTTTGCGTGATGAGTGATATTGGAGAATCCACCAAAAGATCGATCTTTTAGCCTCATTATATAGAAACTATTCAAAAGTGTTTAACAGAGTCAGATTGTGATGCTTATAAACCAATCTGAAACCTAAAAGCTGAGACTTGTAAATACGTTCTGCAAAAATTTCAAGTCTTTTCTTATTTGGGAACTACAAAATCACATAGATTGATACGTTAGCATCAAAGATGATGAATCGAAACAGAAATTAGCAATGAATCGGATTAGAAGAAGCAGAGATTGTATCAAGAATCTTTAGAATTTAACGAGGTTTTAGAGAATCGGAAAAAAGTACCGTGGGATTCCTCTGGAAAGATCCAATTGAGTGTCGTTGGAACCGAACTTTTCACCATCAGAAGAGGCTTCGATCACTTGACCATAATCTCTGAAGCTCTCAGAAGTAGCTTCGATCGGGATTAGATTCACTTCCACCTGAGACTCCGACATTGTTTGTTGTTTATGCACCACAAGAAGATGAAGGTGTCGGTGACGATAGCTTTTTTTTATTCACTCATAAATCTGGAAATTAATCACAAAACACCAAATATATTTGGGGTCTCATTTGAGTTTTAAATAGTATGGTATTAATATTGAAAAGCGATAAAAAAAAGTTAAGGGGCCTTTTAGCTTATACTTGTTCTTGTCCTCCTTGGTCTTCGTCTTCATCAGAGCATTTTGAACATTGATGTCCAGAGATTAGTTTACGTAATTTTGATCATATATATATATATATATATATCTAGATGCGTATAATGGATCTCATATATATCTAAAGCTAATCAAAACCTTGTATAATTGAATCCAACAAAATGACCCAAAATTCTAGCTTTTGCTCTCTGATAAAGCATAAGGAGATGTAAAACAAAAAATTCAGACGAAAACAATGATCAGAATTAGAAGAAACGAGAATCACAGTCACAGGGATACTATAGAGACGAGAGAGTTATACCCACACAGATTTGGATCGAGTCTTTCAATTTTGCCACTGCTTTTATTTTATTTTAGGTGATAGATAAAAATATCAGAATTAAGGAAAATTTTGTGCTACGAAAGCAAATCGCAAAAGATGTTTCCACGTGTAAGTTACATCTAACGAATTACAAACTGACAAAATGATGAAAAACAAAACCACATTGATAAGATTTGTCTTAGGAGGATTTGTTGTTGTTATCCTCCTCATTAGGTTCAAATCGGAAGGTGACTCCATTTTTCTTCACGAAATCATGCACCGTGATATCCACCGCCTGAACCAACAAATTTTATATGTCAATACAAAAACAAATGAACGAAAAATCACTAATTACTAGTAGTATTTTGCTATCTCACATTTGTGTTGCTGAGCTCAAGGTTATAGAAATCCATGAAGCTGTCTTTGAAGATGGGTCCAGCATGCCAAGTACCACGGTTGAGTTTAAGAAACTTTGGTCCTGAGACCCTGAAGACACGCACCTCTTCAACCGTAGGAGGAGTGTACAAGTGACCACCAGAACCTGATTCGATAAGGGATGGCTTAGCCACTCCAAGATACCAAACATGACCTCCTATTGATCCTATACACTGTGTCACGTTTGCGTGATGATTGATAGTGGAGAATCCAAAGGATACATCTTCTAGCCTCATTATATATAAACTGGTCAAAAGTGTTTAACAGAGTCAGATTGTGATGCTTATAAACCAATCTGAAACCTAAAAGCTGCGACTTGTAAATACCTTCTGCTAATAATTTCAAGTGTTTATTTTTATTTTTTGATGCAATAATTGGGAGGAACTGATCAACATAACCATTTGGGACAAACACAAATCACATAGACTGATATAGTAACATCAAAGATGAGGAATTTAAATAGAAATTAACAATGAATAAGTAGAGATTTATCAAGAATCTTTAGAATTAACCAAGTTTTAGAGAATCGGAAACAGTACCGTGGGGTTCCTCTAGAGAGATCCAATTGAGCGTCGTTGGGACCGAACTCGTCACCATCGGAAGAGGCTTCGATCACTTGACCATAATCTTTGAAGCTCTCAGGAGTAGCTTCGATCGGTATCAGCTTTACTTTCACCGGAGATTCCGACATCGTTTGTTATTCATGCACCACAAGAAAATAACAGTGTGTCGGTGACGATCAGATAAGAATAAGATATACTACATCATATATGAGCTTTTTTTATTCACTCAAAAGTCTGGAACTAATCAGAAAACACCAAATACATTTGGGGTTACTTTTCATTTTAAATAGTATATTATTAATATTGTAAAGAGATAAAAAAAGTTAAGGGGTAATCCGGGATTATAGCTTGGCTGATCAGCTCTATTTTGTCTTGTTGTTAGCCCGAAGCTTTGATCTTAGCTTTCTAGAGGTCTTTTGGTTCCCGGTCTTGTTGATTCTTGCTTCTGTCCTTTGCTGAGCCTTTATGTGATCTTTCTGGTTCGATCGTTTGCTTCTCTCGTCTGAGTTTAGTGTTAGCCGGTTTAAGGTTTGTTTCGCTCTTTGTTTGTATATTCAAGACCTGATCAAGGTCTGGTCAGTTCAAGCCTTCTAACGAGGTATCATCAGTTCGCTAAGTGCGACATTGCCGCTTCCGAAAGTTTCATGGGATGGGTCTATGTGTCTCGTGTCTCTCTTGTCGGAATAGAAGTCTAGGTTCATTTTAGTTGAGAGGTACTCTGCTTCACAATAAGAGGTTTCGTTAACTGCAAGACGGATGCAAGTTGTCCTTTGTGGCTATCTTTGGATCACAGTGGTATAGGAGCAAGTTCGGCAAGTTTTGTTTCCCTTCGAATTCTCTTAACTTTTTTTCATTTGTTTTGGTAGTTGTGGTTTGTATTAAGGTTTAATGTAGTGTTCCTGTTTCTTAGGGCTCTCGTCTCCCTTGTTTAGGTTAAGTTTCTGGGGATATTTTGTGTTTCCGCCGGCATATGTATCTCAACTTTGTATCACTTCCGTTTTTTCAGTATTATCAATAAAATTAGATGACAACAAAAAAAAAAAAAGTTAAGGGGCCTTTTAGCTTATACTTGTTCTTGTCCTCCTTGGGTCTTCTTCTTCTTCAGAGCATTTTGAACATTGATGTCCAAGAGAAGCATCCCTGAACTGAAAAAGAAGTTTGATGATGAATCCGCAACGATTACTGGGGATACTCAGCATTATTTCCATAGATCACTCTCTCTTTGTCTTCAGTCTTCACTGTGAAGTTGTGAAGGTTATTGATTTTGTACTCGGTTTCTTTATATCAACATTTACCAAGAAGAAAAGTCTCATTGACTGAGGAGTGTCATGTTGGTAACAAAAGGGCGTGACAAATTTAGCTCAAGGAGATGCTATAATGGTGATTTAAGGGAAACTGTATAATAATGAAAATCAAAGAACCAATCGATTGTTAGAGAGGGTAAAAAATTAACTTTTTCTAAACCATAGTTTTTTTTATAAAGAGTGGATGAAATTGTACTCGTTACACAACAAAACAATCAAATTTTTTTTTGTCAAAATTTGCAAAGTAGCAATTAACAAAACAGAGTCTCCGGCTTAAGCTGCCCCCAAAAACTTCGTTGCAGCAAAGCAAAGTAATATCCCACTAGCAAAGCTTCTTCTGACCAAGCTGATCCGCTACCACAGCTTCCTCGTTCTTCTGCATAGCTTTCTTGGCTAGTTCATATCCGGCAAAGTTCATTGCACCAAGAGGAGCCACCCAAAAGAACCTCGGGACTGCTCCTTTGAACAAACCAAGGGGCCCTTCATGGCGCAGAATCGAGATAGCAACCATCGACATTGAGATCGGTCTCCCTGGTGTTGCAGTCATCATTCTCGTCTTCATCACATCAAACGGCGTTGTTACAACTGCTGCAATCCCTCCCGACACCGCCCCAACCGCTATTGTCTCCCATGCCTCCAGTTCTCTTCCCAGTGCTTGAGCCACCATCTACAAAACCCCATACAAACACCAATCAATATAACATTTACAGTCTTTATCCTTTTCATTATCTCATCATCTCGGTTTTGATACCTTTTTGGACTCTGCATACAGTCCCATGCCAACAACGTATAGTGGAACTTCTCGGCAAAGAGTTGCGCCTGTCCCACGGAAAAAACCCCTTGGGCCATCCTGCTTCCACGTCCCTACAATGGCTTCCCCTACATTGTTAAACATGCCAGCCTGCAACCGTTGCTTCAGCACCTCACAAGGAATCCGCACAGCCGTGCCTAATAGCGTGCTGCAGAATGATGCGATCGATTGAATCTGCATCAAAATGGTCAACTTTGCTTACCGAGTACAAAACACAAAGACCAGAAAGCACAAATGCAGAGGATGTAACTGTTAACCAAAAGTGGTTGGGTTCTTCTTCATAAACGATACACACTTTATCAAACCATGCACTCGCAGCAACAGATATTATATTTTGTAGCCATAAATTTTACATAACTACTAGTACTTATAACAAAGGAGATGCCGCTAATAGTGAGTATACAGTGTTCTACCATGTGTCAAAAAGCATTACGGAAGCTACATACTGCAATGAAATAAACTTGATACTGAATTTTGCCTCTTGTCAGAAAGATAAATTACAAGATGTAATATAACTATAGAGGACAAAAGCAGTCCTTAGGTTTCTAGGAAGATAATATGATGTTGGGTTTTCCAGAGGACAACTGCAGTTTTCGAGTCTTTTAATACTAACTTGTTCAGTAACACAACATCTATAAGAACCCATAATATACTTGAAGCACAAAATTAGAGTGATCATCACCTGAATTTCTGGTAGATTGGGAGCAAAATTGATCAACAAAAGTTTGCTTGCTTCAAATATTCCTGTCCGCAGGCCATGGCTACAACAATGAAAGAGATTAAGCCACATTGGAAATGAAATTCCACAAGTAGAAATAAAATTATCTTTGATTTGAAACAATTGAAGAGACCTTGAAAATTGTCCAAGAATTGCTGGAATAGAACCCTTATATACTCCCCGGACACCAATCTCTGGAAGCTTTGCTATAACTTCAGGAAATGATAAGGTTGATGCTTGCACTCGTGTCTGGTAACGAAAGGGATGATGAATCAGTCAGACCAAAAGTACGTCACAAGAAACCACAAGGAAATATATGCAAACTACTTCTATCTAAATATGCAAACAAACTTGGCCTAATTGAGAATGTAATTATATCCAGCTGCCAAAGTAACAAGAGGACTCACCTTGATTGTGTCAATCGGATGCATTAAGGAAGTGGAGAGAGCAGAGGCAAGCCCTCCTGCTAATGCAGATTTTAGAACATCTCCCGCAGGTAAAGCCACAGGGGGTGCAACAGCAACAACCGTCGCAGCTTCAAACCAGATGTTACTGTACAAGTAAAAATAGCACCAATCACAATTGGTAGGACAAAAAAAAATTACAGGTTTAAGGAAATCAACACAAAATAGATGAGAGCAACCAAGGGGGAACTGGTGTGGTTCAATCCAAACAGTTCTACTAGTCAAATTGGCACTTTACTCGGTTCTTAGCGCAGAGAAAAACTGCTACAAAATAAGAACATCATTTTTTCTTTACAGCAAAGAATTATACGTACCGAGGATCATCTTGTAGCCGCTCATATGGCAGCAAAACCATGAAATTACGGAAGTGTCCATATGAGATAGACTCTTCGGTATCAGCCTTCAAAAATCTCATCATTGCTATAGCATTTTCTTCATTAGCGGGAAGTCCTGCGTTATTTAGTGATGCCAATATCTCACTCTTCTGAAGAGTACCAGACTTGGTCAAACAGAGAGAAGTATAGGCACGGAGGATGGTTGGCTCTTTCTGTTCCATCAAAGACAAAAATTGCTTCCAACCAAACGATTTTGAGAAAAGATGACTCCTAGCTCGTCTCATAAATTCCCTGGCGTATCTTTTGGGCAATTTTCTTCTCCTCATTGCAATTTCCAGATCTTCCAAAGTTACTTTACCATCACCATCTCTATCTAATTCTTCGAAGAACCTCCTGCCTGGAAGCCACAGAAAGTTAAATTATAGTACATGAAGTAAACATCCAATGTTAATCCAATTTCAATAAAACAAATAAGAATGTGGTCCTTATATTAGCAGACAATCTAGTATGGCAAAACTGCAACACACATTACTTAAGTTGTAACAGTTAAGACATTAGTTTAGGGTGATGACTAGAGCAGATAATAAAAGCGAAGACATGGTATTCCTTCTCAATGATTCAATCAACACAAATTTCCTTCTACAGTCAACTTCAAATACCAAGTTGCAAGAAAAGGTAAGGTTCCAAATAAAAACTAGAGGGTTCATACCTTCAGACTCTGTGTATCTGAAAAAATCCTGAACAGATATTAGTTTTTTCTTGTCCGGATGGTCTCCTGAAGGTCTTCCTAATTGCGGTAAAAGCTCAATAAGCTCAGACAACGAAATCGTGGACAGTGTGGTTCTCAAGCGCTCTACATTTGACAAAGGTATACTCAATAATCCACTTGCCAGCTTCTGTGGAGAATCCACTGCACTTTCCTCCTTACCAGTAGTACTGACATTACCCTCATCACCATCTTCACTAACGGGAGATGTCAGGCCAACTATACCTGACGCCACATCTCCAACTCTGGCAAACATCAAGTTCCCAAGGAATCCATTTACATCAAGTTTTCTAGCCTCCCAAATGTTAAAGATAAGTGGACTATCAGTATGAGTGAACGCAACAGCTTCCTTGGAACAACAAGATTCATTCTGTGAACTGTCATGTATGAATTGGTCCAGCTTCTGGAGATTCTGAGTCAAAACATCAATAACAAAACCCATGGCACATTCAATCGAAAAAGGGTTCCCTTCCTTTTCTGCAGATTCATCTGACTGACGTCTCGTTTCTTTCCGATTAGCAAATGAAGCCTTTGGTTTAAGTCCATGTTTACGTGAATGCAAAAGAGTGTTCTCATCATCCCCTATGTTGTGAATCCTCTTTTTACCAATCTTAAAGGGAGCAGGAAAAGCATGAACAAATCCACTAACCAACAAAGACCAAGTCATCGCAAACTTGAAGCAATTCGTACAAGAATCATCATCTTTCTCCAAAGACTTTTCTTTCTTCACCACCACCTCATCATCTCTACGACTAGTCGTCAACTTCTCAAAGAGTGACTTCACAGGGATCTTTATAGACAAACCTTTCTTTCTCTCATCACTAACCACACACTGAAGAAGAACATTGTCCTCCAAATCGGGACTAGCACAAATCCGCTTCTTCCTGTTTCTTCCAGACGATCTCAATACCAAACGCAGATCCTTTTCTTTGCTTATCCAACAATTTTCAATGTCTTTTGCCGCCTTTTTCACACCGAGCTCGATCGGATGAAAAGCATCTTTAACAACTTGGATTGAATTGAATATAGACTCGATATGATCATTCTTAGACACCATTGCTTTCACTCTTATCACCGTAACATCCAATGGAGATAACAAATACACACCAAGAAGATCGAATCCAGCAAAACGAATTCGTTAACCCTAAATTCAAAACGGACGAATCAAACTTCTTAAAGAAAACTCTCTGGTAAAGAAACCCTAAAAAACTGTTCGAAAGTGGTATCGAAGCGACAGATTTCAAAGATGAAATCAGAAGAGAGACGATTCAGATATCGATTTCGCCATTGGAACAAAGACCGTTAAGGGAAAGGCGAATGAGAGAATACGAGAATCGGAAGGAAATGAAATGGAGAAAAAAATGAGAGCTTAAAGCTTGAAACAGAGAGAGAGTAGATATGGTGGGAGTAAGAAGAGAAGAGAGGAGGTAGCCATGAAATGATGATGACCCCTCTTTAGCCTTTTTGTTCCCTTCTTCTTTCTTTCTTCTTCTTTGTTTTTTTTTTATTAAAAACAAATTAAAATGAATATTGGAAGAAGATAAAGACATGGATATTATAACAGATAAATCATTAATAAACACTATATTTACGTATTTTTCATGTAATGGATAAATCATGACCGAGTCTAATAAGTTTTTTTTTGTTGCCATCTTATTTTTTAATAAGGAAAGTTTTATGCTATTATTATAGCCAAAATAAATGAAAATAAAAATCAAGGAGTCGAAATGTATTTTTCTTTAACATCAGTCAAATATGAATTTAGTTTGCCTTAAATATTTTTCCTAAAATTAAAATTAGACTATATAGTCTATAGATGATTTAAAATGTTTTTAAAATACAAAAAATTAATAATAGTTTTGTGGAGGGAGTTGAGGGAAATGGATGGATAGAGGCTGACGCGAGACGTTGCTGGAGCCACATGACACGTGGATTTGGGTTTTCATTAATGGAGTTTTTAAAAACTAAAAAGACTAAAACGCCCTTTTGCTATGCGTTTTAATTGTGTTCATTTTTTAGCGACCACACAAGTGATGAAACAAGTCTTTGGTGTCACAATGCTTATAATATCCAAACACAACTAGCATTTTAACAATGCAATTCTATATCAACCAAATAAAAAGGACAGAGATGATTCTTAAGGAGTCTTTAGATTAAGAAAAGCATCAGAAAGCAGATCCGTTGCCTTTAGTTTTGCCGAGCATTACATCTTTAGCTTCATTGATCTTAGAGGCCAAGAAATGGCTACCACCTGCATCTGGATGGTTTGCAACCATCACTTTCCTGTGTGCTTCCTTCACCTTCTCCGCTGCTACACTCTCCCTGCGATTCAACCCCAAGCCCACATTCGAAACCATGTTAAACTTACTCCAATGAAACATAGCAAACTAAATCACAAACTAGTTGAAGATTTGAAAAAACCAGTGTGTGTGTGTTCAATTCACCTGATGCCAAGAATAAGAGCAGCTTCTCTTTTCGTCATTGTAGCTTGGAAACCACCCTCGTAGAATTTCTTCATTCTGGGTGGTCTTGGTGGTCTAGCCTTGAATGCTTGCCATGCTTGGATTCCATATCTACCAGCAAGTGCAGTCGCAGCTACTGCAACCCCCGCTATAAATGGTGTCGCCTGATGTATATCAAAAACACATAACAAAATTATGCGTTTGTATATGCTTTATCATTCTCCAATTCTCAGGGAATACTAAATCAAGCTCACTTATATAAAATACAATTGCAAACAAGAAAGCAGAGAGGCTTATAGACACATACATTCGTGAAAGAAATTTGAACTATGAAGTAGTTTTCTTCACATTGAGATTTAAATCTTATCAAACCAAACTCAGACTCTTCAAAGATCTTGCACGAAAGATTCATTTCAGCCAAGGTATTAACAGAATGATGGATTTAGCTTAAGAATATTCAATACAATCATTATCTTTTATATAATTAAAATGAAACGCCGGTTGATTTGTTATTCCCAACGTAAGCATAGAAATGAATGCAAAAACAAGACTTGAACAGACCCATAAATCTAGATTGGCTAAATAGTAAACATGAATGGATTTTGGATAATTTATGACTTAATAATTTCCCAACATCAAATCGCAGAACAAGTTTATAAAAACGATTAACCAGTAATTAGAACCAGATTCACAAACCCTAATTCATGAAATAAAACCTAGAAAATCGCAAGCAGATTGCAAATCTAAATATTAACGGGACAAAACTCACAACTAACGTATGAAACCCTAATTTCTAGAAGAGAGTAGTGTTTCGAATTACCATTCAAAGATCTGAGATTTTTCTTTTCATCCACAAATTGATTTGAAGTCGTTTAAATCACAATTGGATTAGCGAATTTATCAGTGGTGGCTGGTGCCGCACCGGTGCCGTCAGAGCTCTCGATACCTATATCCAAAAAATGGGACTAAAAATCAATCAAAGTCGGTTTTTAAAGCTAACCGGTTATCCTGGTTACGTCTAATCGATTTCGCAATGTTAGTTTCTTTTTTTCCTCCTTCTAAACCGGTTTCGGCATTTATGAACAAAGACTTTAGGTTAACACTTTTCTTCTACATCAAAAGAGATTTACTATGGCAAGTTTATAACTCTTTTCTTATTTGCATTTCCAGGTACTAGCGATGTGAAACAGAAGACCAAAGGATCCAAAAGAGCTACAACAAAACTCAACACCAAAGTATGATAAACAAAGGAAAATGGACTTGTCCGATCACAAGTTCTTGAAAGCAGAGTTATGTGAATCCTTTGAAGGAGTGAGCCTAGCCAACAATGCCTTGTTAGGGCAATGATCTGGATCCACAAAGTAGTAATTCCCATCCGCCTTGAAGCTCACGAATGGTCTTTGCGTGTCTGGATAACGTATGTCCGAGAACTTCAATGTCTTTGGAGTAAACGTAGCGAGCCATGTCATCATCTCGACCTCAAAAGTGTCTGATCCCGGCTGCCACCTCAGCTTGTGCACGTAGGGGCTAACGAACCAGTGGAGAGCAGCGGTTGTGGATGCGCTGAGGAAGATCACAGTGGAAGCAACAGCACCTTTCATGATCACGTTTAGTCCTGGGGAAGTCATGAAGGTGATGACTGGACCAAGGGAGACTGAGAGACAGCAAGTGGAGAGTGAGAGGAGTTTCACTTTCTTGATTGTTGATGAGATTGGACCATAGTAAACAACTCCTCCATCATTCTCTTCTTTGTTCTCTTGAGGTCCGATACTGATCTTGTGATCATCATCATCTTCTCTAGTCTTTGCTCCAAATGATGCCCAGCTTCTCTGGTTATGGTATGGAACCTGGAATCTGGCCTTAGGGATCACTGATGATGACCATGATCCTGCTATTGACCGATGATGATATCCTGAAAAGAAATGATCATCAGGAAGAATTCTGATACTTGATGAAAATAAGACACTAGCAAAGATAGAATTCGACTAAATAGTTAGCAATTTCGTTAAACTGAAGATCTGATCTCGTGAACAGTTTTGACTTTTGAAGGATTGAACCATAGCAAGCACCGCAAGACAAAGATCAATGGCATTGGACCTAAACTATAGCCTTAAACAGTGTCTAATACTCAAAATGCTTCAGTGAGCTGGAAAAAACTTAGCTTTCCATTACTCATCCACAAGAAACTCAAGCCAAATTCAAATCCGTTGAAGTTTATCGAAAAGGTCAGACCCAGAATATATAAACAAACCCTAACCTGCCATTTCTCATTCAAATGAAGCTATGATAGACAATGCTCAAGGCAATCTCAAATCCATTCCAATTTTATTGGATTAGGTCAAATCAAGGTAAGTACTTTCAGGATGAAATCGAAATGTGAAAACAGAATCAGGAGAGTGGATTAAGAATTTGGATACAAAACCCAGAAAGCTAATCGCAGCCAGTTCTACTCTAAAGCCGAATCAATGGGTAAATTCTAATCGGGATTTCTTCCCGGAAAATAAAAAAACAAAGCTTTATAGTGGAGAGATAAAGAACCTGTAGTGAAGGTTGAGGAAGAGAGACGGCGAGATTGAGAGCGAATCAAATGAATCAGAGCTGATCTTCCCATCGCCGTTTATGTTACTCACTCGATTGCAAGAAGTCAAGTCCCCAAATGAATGTTGTAGGGTTTTAGGAGTGGTTTCTGTTTTCAGAAATATCACTTTAACCTTGAGCCGAATAATTTTTAGTGGTCCAGTGGCGAGAGCCGAGAGTTACTCTCTGAAGGTCTTTCTCGATTCACTATGTTACTTTCCACTTCCACACTTTTCATTTTCTTTTTCAACCTGCCTGGCGTTTCGGATATTCGGGTCAAATTCGAGTCGGATATTTGGAGTCGGATATTTTGGGTTCAAAAGTCAAAAACCCTCAAAAATTTACTCCAAACACTCAAAAATTAAAGAAAATTATATCCAAATTTATCCAAATTACTCAAAAATATCTAAAATATCCAAAAATATCTTTAAAAAATCCAAAACCCCTAATATTTTGAACACTTAAGTTATTACAAGTATTAATATATAGTGTGTACTTATATTTCAAATATACTTGGATACCTATTAGGTTTGGATTGGATTTGAGTTTTCAAATCTTAAAATTTTATGCCGTTTGAATATTTTAAAATTTCGGATTTGAATTAGGTTTTTCAGTTCAATTTTAGTTGAATTTTCATATTTTGGTTTTTTTTGTCCATGTCAACTACTTCCACATCTTGGGCAGAAGCCAGAAACTATCTTTTAGTGGCTAAAAAGTGTAAGATCCCAAACTTAAAAAATCATAGAGAGAATGCATATGCTTCTAATCGGATGATGATGACACGGACATGACAATAGCAAGGCCAATCGTGAGAACTAGTTAAAAAAGTCAATGCTGTAAAAAAAAAACAAAAATTAACCACTCACTCACTCACTTATTAAAACTGTCTGATACTCTGATCCACCACGAGGTTCACGACCACTCTTCATAATTAAGACTACAGTATATGAATCCTGTAATCAAAAGCATTGAAATCATCAACCTTATCATTTCATTCATCCATCCATGGCTCGGTTCCTTCTCTTCTTCTTCCTCATTCTACTCCCTTTCACATCTTGTCGCAGAGAAGACCAAGAAAAAGATCGAATCTTTCACCTTCCTGGTGAACCAAACGATGTCTCATTCTCTCACTTCTCCGGTTACATCACAGTCAACGAGTCAGCAGGAAGAGCACTCTTCTACTGGTTAACTGAGTCACCACCGAGTCAAAACCCGGAATCGAAACCTCTTGTCCTCTGGCTCAACGGTGGTCCTGGTTGCTCTTCTCTAGCTTACGGTGCTGCTGAAGAAATTGGACCTTTTAGAATCAATCCTGATGGCAAAACTCTTTACCACAATCCTTACTCTTGGCACACATGTATGAATCTATCTCCCTGTTTCTCCATTTTTCTTCTTACTTCAAAATCATTAAATTAACAATCTTTTTATTGTGGGTAGTGGCGAATTTGCTATTCCTTGAATCTCCAGCTGGTGTTGGGTTTTCGTATTCCAATACTTCCTCTGATTTGTACACTGCTGGAGATAAGAGAACTGGTATACAAAGTCTTCACCTTTTTTGATTAGATTCATCATTTTTCATCTGATTATTTGTTTTCTGTTTTAATTATTGTAGCTGAAGACGCGTATGTGTTTCTTGTGAAATGGTTTGAGAGGTTTCCTCAATACAAGCATAGAGATTTCTACATTGCTGGAGAAAGCTATGCTGGTGACTATTCAATTTGAAACTTTTTTGCTTTCTTTTTTTTAAGTCTATAACTCTCAATTTTCTTCTTAGGTCATTATGTTCCTCAGTTGTCACAAATTGTTTATGAGAAACGTAATCCAGCTATCAACTTCAAAGGCTTCATTGTAAGTTAAACAAAAACACCAAATCCATTAAAAAAACAAAACTTTTTATGTTTGTGTGATAAAAGTGGATTCTTTATCCTAATTTAGGTGGGGAATGCTGTGATTGATGACTACCATGATTACGTTGGGACATTTGAGTATTGGTGGACTCATGGATTGATATCTGATCTCACTTACCATAACTTACGGATCACTTGCGAGTTTGTATCATCCGAACACCCTACACCTGAATGCATCAAGGCTCTTGATGCTGCAGACTCAGAGCAAGGCAATATTGATCCATATAGTATTTACACTCTGACCTGTAAGCAGGAGGCTGCATCTTTAAAGTCCCGCTTCTCTAGGGTTCGTCATGTGAGTTTTCCATCAGTTTCCTTTAACTACTATTCCTAGCTTGATTAACGTAGTTTTAGTCATTAAAAGGTTCCAACTTTACTAGGGACTTGACTTGAAAGTTGAATCTTTATAAGCAGAATTGGCTATGTAACTTCATTATAGTCATTAAGACATGTACCATGCTCAGATAATGAATGGGATTCAAGTTACTCAACCAAGGCATAGTCTATAGTTAATGGATTTTGACAAATTTCTAATCTTGATAAGTTTTTGTTTTGTCTTTAACTCAGCCATGGATGTGGAGAGCATATGACCCTTGCACAGAGAGATACTCAGGCTTGTATTTCAATTCTCCAGAGGTTCAAAAGGCTATGCATGCTAATATAACTAGACTTGCTTATCCATGGAAATCTTGCAGGTAATAAACACAATCATGAGTTATCAAAAATTTATCTTTGTTTCCATCCATGTCCAATACTGATATTGTTGTGTTGTTTTAGTGACATCATTGGAGAGAAATGGGCAGATTCGCCTCGGTCAATGCTTCCAATCTACAAGGAACTCATCGCCGCAGGCCTCAGGATATGGGTTTTCAGGTATAATCTAATACTCTTTTTTTTATTATCAAACTGTCTTTGTATCCTTTGTTTGGTATCATCATGAATTGAATATCCTGTTTCCATATGCAGTGGAGACACTGATTCAGTGGTTCCAATTACTGGAACACGTTACTCCATTAGAGCCCTTAAGTTACCACCACTCTCCAAATGGTACCCTTGGTACGACAATGGACAGGTTGGTGGGTGGAGCCAAGTTTACAAAGGATTGACTCTGGTGACAATACATGGAGCAGGACATGAGGTACCTTTGTTCCGCCCTCGTCGAGCTTTTCTTCTTTTTAAGTCGTTTCTTGACAACAAGCCATTGCCAATGTAAAGTTTATGAGACAAATGTATAATAAATAACAAAGAACCTTTTACTTCACATTCTCAACTATTATTTCATTGGCTCTGCTAACACACTAACTTCACCTTCTGTGTCTAATATCTAATAAGTTGCAACTTCTTCATGTCTTCTTCTTCTCTTGTTCGATGTTAAATTTAAAAAGGTTTGAGTAAGTTATTAATGTAATTGATCTGATAATGTTAAAAGAAAATAATAATGAGTGGTGTCTGTCGTTGTGTGTATTGCACTTTCATGTCTGCTTAAATTAAGGCTTTCTGTTGCTTTCTTGGTACACAAGAAAACGAGTATGACACGTAAATATTAAAATGCATTTGATTAGGCACATGATCCTCTTTAGGATTGCTCACCTTAGAAACACCTCTTCATGATTCCTTTTCTAAAATTAAACTAATTATATTAATTTAGTATACAATAAAGTCAATATCTCATTTGTTGAATTTTCTTTTCTGATGAAAATCGTAAAATTTAAACTCATTGCTGGCTTGTTTTGCTTAACTAAACCTTTTTAATTAGGTTTATCCAAATCGTAGATACACTAAGGGGGTGTATTGAACTAAATATTTGAAGAGATTTGAATTTTAGTGAGTTTTGAGAGGATTTGATGAAATTTTGGTGAATTATGAAGTTTGTTATTAAATTTTATGAAATCTCACCTAAAATCATGAGATTTGATTCTTTGTATTTTTAACTAAGAAATTCCCTCAAATCTCACTTAAAACTTTTAAATCAAATCCTAATCAAGTTTTCAATAACAGTAAATTTGAGTGTATAATTAAAAATCATTAATCTAATAACACTAGATTTTAAAAAATATTTTAAAATTTATGTTTCAATAACACATGATTTGTCATTTAAACTCAAATCCAACCAAATACTCATTTCAATACATCTCCTAAATGTTGCGTGAAGATATTTATATAAATGATACAAACAAAAAGGCAGGACAAAAAGAACCCAAATTAAAGGTTATGGTCCAACAAAATCGGTATTAGGTGAAACTAAAGGTGAAAAATAGGAATGGACAAACCAATAAATGTCAAACAAAATCGGCTTACCAATTAAACCAACTCAATCAACTAATTATTTGTGATGTGTATTTTTAAATGGTTATCGTTTATAAAGGACTTGAAAATTCCCACTTTGTGTTAAAAGTTCCTCCCTGCAGAGACGATATATGTCTACACTTCCTCCATGTGAAATACATGACTAAATTACGGAGAAAGCAACCAATATCTAGCTTTTAGCTAGTCAAAGCTAAAGTTAAATTATGCTATCATCAAATTATGAAAACTTCTAAATTTGAACAGAGAAGTTTTACTCTTATGACAATGACTATGTAACGATAAAAGTGAACAATTCAACCCAAGAAAGGATAAAATGAATAAAATAGACATTAAATAACTATCATGATGCGAATGAATCAGAAACACAATTATGTGTAGAAACAAACTAGAGTAAAATAATGGTGGTCAAAATACTCGATTTGCAAGTAAGCTAATTTGACCATATGCATTTATAATGAATAGACAAAGGACATATAATATACTCTTAAATACACTATATGACACCTAAAATGGCATAAGTTGACAACGACCCTCGTTTAAAAAATTGCCAAAATATTCTATAAAACCATCAAGGTGGAAATGAGAGACTCCCAAGAAACTAAAAAATAAAGAACAGATCTTTCTTTGATGATCAATGATGATCACAAAAAGCAGAAAATGGCTAAAAATATATCAATGTATGTTTTCAGTATGCATGGTGATTGCATTATTAGACGTAGTGAGAAGTGATGATGATGCTAATAAGAAGCAAAAGACGAAGGACAAGATCATCTCTTTGCCAGGCCAACCTCCTAACCTCAATTTCTCTCAATTCTCTGGCTACGTCACTGTTGATTCAGCAGCTGGACGGGCACTGTTTTATTGGCTAACCGAAGCCCCTAGACCTAGCAGCACCAAACCCCTAGTCCTATGGCTCAATGGTGGTCCAGGATGCTCTTCCATTGCCTATGGTGCATCAGAGGAGGTTGGTCCCTTTCGAGTTAATCCAGATGGAAAGACTCTTCGTCTAAATATCTATGCTTGGAACAAAGGTATTATTACTAATCTTTAATTTGATTTGGAGTTTTATATCAATCTTATTGGTAATCATAATTAACGTATGCAGTGGCAAATCTGTTATTTTTGGATTCACCGGCGGGAGTTGGTTTTTCTTACACAAACACTTCATCAGACGAAGTAACAATGGGAGACAAGAGGACAGGTCTTATATAGTAATAATTAATAAGATATATTGACATGTAGTTTCATGATTACAAGAACGTGGTAATTAATTACGTTATTAACTAAATATGATGTGGACAGGGGAGGATGCATACAGATTCTTGGTTAGATGGATGGAGAGGTTCCCTGAGTATACGGAAAGACCTTTTTACATCGCCGGCGAGAGCTACGCTGGTAATTCCCAACTTTTTACTATTCATTTTAATGGAGGTGATATTGTTATAAGTCTAATGGTGTTTGTAAAATATAACCAAAGAAAAATGAGAGAAACAACAACAACAACCCCATTGACTTTTCTGTTATGGCCAAATTAAAAGTCTAATGACACTATATGAATATGAAGATTGTAGCGTTATGACGTTGCAGCTGAAACTACCATATCATACCCCAAATGAGTGATATGCTAATTGGTTAATAGTGACTAATAATGTGATCTTAATTAGGTTTTGTTTATTTGGTGATTAATTAGGACATTATATTCCGGAGTTAGCTCAATTAATCGTCAACCGTAACAAGGGTGCTAAAAAAACCATTATCAATCTACAGGGGATTCTGGTAAGAATTTATTTTATATACTCATTCAGAAATCAATTATTGAATACTAAAAGTCTAAAATGAATGATTAATATAACAAATATGAAAAATGAAAGATGGGGAATCCTCTATTGGATGATTACAATGACAACAAAGGGATGCGTGATTACTGGTGGAACCACGGTCTCATATCAGACGAAAGCTACATGGCACTGACCAAGTGGTGTCTTAACGACACCATCCTTTTCCCTAAATTCAACTGCAACGCTGCACTGAACCAAGCCTTGTCTGAGTTTGGCGACATTGATCCTTATAACATAAATAGCCCTGCATGCACCACACATTCATCATCAAATGAGTGGATGCAAGCATGGCGATTTAGAGGGAATGATGAGTGCGTTGTAGGATACACACGCAAGTATATGAACGATCCCAATGTACACAAAGCCTTCCATGCCCGTCTTAACCGCACTGCTTGGACTCCTTGTAGTCGTGTGATTAGAAAAAACTGGAAAGACTCACCTAAGTCCATGCTTCCTATCCTCAAGGATCTTCTTCAATCTCATCTCCGCATTTGGATATTCAGGTATAGTAATTTATCATGTATATGTGTTGTAGTCGGTTAAAAAACGATGATCTTCCAACTCAAAATCAATTTAAGGGGCGCACCAGTCTTAGATATTATTTTAGGTTGCATGTGAGTTATTTCTAACAGAAAATATCTTAAAATTTGTATAGTGGGGACTCGGACGCAGTGTTGCCGCTAAGTGGGACGAGGAATTCGATAAATGCAATGAAGTTGAAGAGCAGCAAAAGGTGGTATCCATGGTATCATTCACACGGTCTAGTGGGAGGTTGGAGCCAGGTTAATGAGGATGGCTTGCTAACGTACGCGACGGTTAGAGCCGCAGGGCATGAGGTGCCATTGTCACAGCCTCGTCTCGCTCTTTTTCTCTTCACCCACTTCCTCGCCAACCACTCTCTTCCCTCCTCTTCTTCTTAAATTTTTTTTTTTCTTTCATTTTAGTGAATTTTGTAAACATCATTATCTGCTTTATTGTATTGATTAGGTAGTATTTGTTTCTGTGCTTCCATTTATGTCTAGTTGTTTACTTGTTAGAAGACAAATATAGATCTTTTTCTTAGACAAATAAGTATTAATTTAAAATAAAGTAGTACATGGATGGAGATCAAACTTTATATATTAGCTGGAAATGTTTTCCAAACCCCTTAGCTCACAAACAGATATTTAGAGTCCCCATTCCCTGCAATGAAGCAAAACAAAACATAGTTATGGACATATTTTTTAACAATATTTATTTACTTTTCTAACCGTTATTTTTATTGAAATTTACCAACAACAACAAAAAGAGAGTTATATTGCATAACATTTGAATCATGTAAGAGGGATTTAAAATACATACTCAGCTTTATCACCAAACCAGTTAAAGATAGATTTGGCGGTGGAGGAGACAGAGTCGACGGCAGGAAGGGCATGTTCATTGAAGAAGCTGGTAACGTCGGTCGTGGCTGAGTCTAGCCTTTGTCCGATGGTTGGTGTTTCCTCAGCAGAAACCAACGTAGACGCAAGCAACATTATCGCCAACACCAAAGCCACCTTCTTCTCCATCCTGTCCGAAAAAACGTAGATTCTTCTCCCCTTTATTTCTTTCTTTCTAAAAGTTGTTTCTTAAAATAAATTACTCGAGAGAAACAAAATTTTAGAATTAACATCACCGTGAGTCCTATATATAACTAGCTCTTTCTGGCTACGTCTATACTCTATATATAACTATTAGTTTCATCCATACGTAATTATTTTGATGAATGAAGTTTATTA
Organism: Cardamine flexuosa; assembly: GCA_963555745.1. Lineage (NCBI taxonomy): Eukaryota > Viridiplantae > Streptophyta > Magnoliopsida > Brassicales > Brassicaceae > Cardamine > Cardamine flexuosa. Next base: position 5,304,498 of record OY743217.1, read on the forward strand.
AGTTAAAACTTATAATGTGGGTTGTAAATTTGTAATCCATTGTTATATCCATTTGGTGAGTTAAAGTTCCGTTTTTTTAGTTATAAAGCAACTCAAAATAAAATTGGACTAAACATGTCATTTTTTGTGGTTAACAAACTAAATGTAATTTAGCAAAATTGGGTCTCATTTTATAAGAACCCTATAAAAGATTTGCAAAAAGCTCGGTTTCAACTGAAAGATGATATATAATTCCAACTATTATCATTTCACAATAGTTCAGCTAGATAATATTTGAATATAGACTCATGATTAAACTACAGTTTTGATGATTATAATGCAGATAAGATAATGACAGTAGTAATTCAGGGTGTTATACACAATGAAAGAGAGAACACATACACACACCACAAACATTAAACACACCAAACAAGGTTGGTCCAAGACCAAGTACTGGCCCTTTCACCACCGAGAACTTTGCCGAACTTTGCTTCCACCATACAAACGAAAGAGCCCAAAAGCCGAAATGCAAGAGACCAAAACCATTCCAATGCTAGCAAGCAATGCCGTCGCAATTCCTTGACCCACTTGGTTACAGAATTTCTCATACATATTGCATATCTGCATCCACTGAAGCTCTGGCTGACCCAACTTCGCAAAGGCTGCAGATTGCGCAGCTGCTGCAATCCCAGCCACACACAAGTACGCTACCGCCTGCTTACACAACAGATACATAACAAGGTCAATGACAATTCCCACTTATATACAGACAAACGATGTGAACTAAAAGGTGTTGTCTTTTCTCAAAAGTACAAAGACCAGGTCACAATTCTGGATCCACTATTAACATTAACAAAAGATTCCAACCTAAGTCCGGTAGATTCTTGTACCATTACCAAACAAATCAAATTCACTGACCCACAAATTCACATAAATATTAGGACTTTATAGTTGACCTAACCAAGCAAGAACAGAGTAAAAACAGAATTCACCTGATCACTGGAGAAAATGGCCCAAGCCAGAGGCTTACTAAACAAAACGCTTCCTTTCTTCAAACCCACAACGCAACGAACCGCTTGCACCAAAGAATAAGCCGCGGTTATGAAATTGACGACCACCACAAACCTGAGAGCTCAGAGATAAAAAAAAAAACAAAAATGCAGTTAAAGTTGCGAACTTTACACAAATTATAAAGCGATTTTAATCGATGCTTAGTTCATGAGCCTTACACAAGAGCCTTCATGTCGGTGAATTTAGCTTTCTTCTGGATCGTGAAAATCTCTCTCACTTGAACATCAGTAGCAATGAGAATCGCGGCGACGAGAGCGAGTACACAAACCAAACACCTCAGAATCAATTCCGTTACTCTCACTTTCCGATCAATCACCTTCGTTTTGCTGTTCCCGGCGATGACGATGGCGGGACTGACTCCGACTCCCAAATAGTTCATCTTTTTTTTCTCACAATCTTGAAAATTTTATTTACAAAAAGAAGGAAACTTTATTGAGAGATTTCAGAGAGTGTCTACTAGTGTAGATGAAAACAATGAATTAGTTTGTTGTAGTTGTTGGTTGCTCTGTTGCTTAAATTGCTTTAAGAGTTTTTGTAACGCTACAGCTCCTCCGTGTAAAGCAACGAGTGGCTTAAATACACAAACCATTAATTACATTAGTTGACACTTACACACACTCTTTATTTAAAGGTCTAGAGGTTTTTCTTAATAAAGGTTTAATAGACTGTAGAGTTGAAATCATTTACATCCTAGAGATTTACTTGTACCCGTGACTAACTACTCTATTCACTATCCCTAAACACTAGTGTGTTAATCATTTGCATATTTTATTTCAAGGTTTTCAATAGATGTCAAACACAACCTTAAGTAAAAGGTGAATGGTTTTGGAATTTGAGATTAAAAGGTGCCAGGTGGCGTGGACAAGTGATGTTCGTGAACTCGATCTCACGGAACCAAGATTGTTTGCCCATCCCTACGCGTTTTTCTTAAGATAGTATTAAATTAAGATTTGGGATATGAAAGAAAAATAATAGACATCAACGAAATGGTCGGGTTTATAGCGCATTTAAGGGCATACAATTATTAATGTAACATGGAGACGGAGAAATGAAAGTGAAACATGAGAACGAGTACTTATGAAATTCCTCTACACACACACTCTTTGATAATGAAATACAAATACCATTTGCGGTTTTTGTTTTCTAGAGATTTCAGACAACAGTTTTGAATAACTTTTGGAATGACGATTACTATTAGCTTATCCTTACCAACAAAAAAGTTTTAGAAAAGGGTTGTGTTATTGAGACAGATGTATCCAGTTGTGGGGTTGGTGGATTATAGAAGTGGCTTGGTGCATGGGGTTGGTTAAAAGTCATTTCTTGTGTAATCATCTTTCTCTATGGGCCATCGTAAACCTTACTAATGGTGACAAATATGACTTCTTAAACAGTTGATCATTATGACTATTAATTTGAGATCATCAAAGATGTGACAATTTCTACGCGTCCAAACAATCACACAGTATGGTTGTCAAGAGATTTAGCTTAAATTCAATTAGGCTTCTTGTGCTCTCTCTTTTTGATTCGTTTGTAATTAGGTGAAGCTTAAAAAACTATTTTACCGTGAAACAAGGGGCGCCACATCCAAAACTAACAACATGTTGAAATCATGCCTGACTCACATTTATCATGAATCGTGATCTAATTTAATAACAAACAAAAAAACATTTTTTAATATATGGGGCCTAAAGTATGAAATAAGTTGTATTTAAAGTTTTTTGGACCATTTGCTAAAACACTCTTGGCCCATGTATAGAACACAAGACGTGGCTGAAAAATATAAATATAATCTGAGATCAATCACACATTTTTATAAGCATAGTGAAAACTACACGAAACACAAACAAAAACCATACCACAAGTCCGACATGATGGGACTAACTAATCTCCTACGGAATGCGACCTTCCTAACTTTGCAAAGAACAATAACATGGCGCCCACCGTTAGTAAACGTAACCGTTCAAAATCAAATTGTTGATACTTTAAAACTGGCGACAAGAAAAAAAGAAAAAAAAAGCAGGCTTGTTCGGTCTGAGTCACTCTTAAATCAATAAAGAACAAAAAGAAAAAGCTATTGGGCTATAGTTGGGCTTTTAATAAACAGAAGGCCCGTAATGTTAAGGCGGTGTGGTTCTCTAGGGCTTCCGTGATAACCTAATATCTCTTTGTATATAAACACGCCAAGCACTAACGAGCTTCTCATCACTTCTTCTTCCTCATTAAGAGGTCGTCTCCTAGAGTCCTAGATTATCTTTCTCTGTGTCTTCCGCAGTTTTAATTGTGATTCTGATTAGTTAGATTTAGATAGTGACGAGATTTCTCTCCAAGGAATCTAATACTTAAAAGTTGGGGCAATCTGAAAACAGTGATTGCATAATCCAATAGTATACGTCACAGAGCAAAGAGTAAGCATCAGGGACGTTGATGGAGTCTTATGGCTTCTCCGTCTTATGAATCGCTGAAAGGGTGTCATATTCCATTGCCTTGCGGAGCGGCGTCGCTGCTTTTACCGTTTGGGACTTGCCATGAGACCTATATTCCTTTTTTATTTTTTAATCTCAAAGTTTCGTTTTTCCTAATTATTAGGATAATTTGTTTTTTTTCCTAATAGTTTAGCCGATGAGGAAATCAGATTATAAAAGAACACCATCTTTCGGGACTGATAATTCTTGATGATAATTCTGCAATTCTGAGGCATTTGATAAATTTTGATTTTGATTAGAAGTAAAAGGCAGTGATGATTGAGAATGTCATGCACCACTCTGATTTTTGTGCTGATAACCATCTCTACCCATATTCTATCTGAGCCTATTTTGTGGATTTTATTGATTTTATTGATTTTATATTAGTTAGAAGTAAAAGGGTATAATAGCCAAATGATGGTCATTATAATGACTAGACCTTGATGCGGACTGTATAGCTTTATTGCTTTTGATGATAACCTTTGGTTGCTGATGGTTGTTACCCTTTCACATCGTTGATTGTTGTTTTGGCCTATTGCTCATTTCTTCTGTTGTTTGATTTTTGTTTTGTGAATTCTGAGTGATGTTTAGGTTGGCGAATGGTGGACGAATCTATTGTCGGACTTGTTTCTTTTGTTACCTGGATAAATTGAAGTGAAGAGTGTCGCGTATCAAAGTGTTATTTTGTTTAAGTTTCAGAACTTGTAATATAGAGTAATTCGTATGTATTGATTGTATTAGTTTGTTATATTTATAAATGGTCCTTCACTTCTCAATATAATTTTGATTTTTCTTATGACAGTATTGAAATAATTGATGGGACTGATGATTGATGATTGAAATTTGTTTCTTTGAATGTTAAATCAATCAATATGTATTTTAATTCCATTGTTTTGAAAAAACTTAATTATCTGATAAGGAACAAAGTTTGATCACGTAAATTAATGAAATAGAATTACCGGAAATTCATAAATTTTTTGAACATTTTGTTTGAAAACCAAACGCATGTTCTTTACTGCTAACCAAAGGTTTGTTTTCAAATTTAAATTGCGTAGAACGAAGATAGGGAAAACAAAGTGATGAACCTCTTGAACTTTGTCAAGAGTTAAGACATGTGAAATTAACGGACCATTCCAAAATATGTTTTCATCCTAACATCAGTTTCACCTGCTTCAAATAATTTTGTGAAAAATGCAATCTCTTGAATTTCCTTCCCTCCCGGACGAGAAGGGTAGGTTTTGAATCCTGGCTCTCTTCTTTCTTCTGATCAACAATTTTCTTACACGCATCGCTATCTACAAGACTACAACGTTATAACCGCAAATTAACTACTTTGTCAACACTTCTGTTCTTAAAGTGGAATTTTGGAAGTGGGTTCAACTTAAGAATGGACGTTCCAAATATGTCACTAAAGTTTATTTCGATTGAGGATGATAAATTTCAATTTGATATAGTAAATTCCGGTTTTTGTATAATGGTTTCTTAATGAAATTTAATAATTTTTTTTTTTTTTTGATAAAGGAATTTTAATTAACTTGGTTAAATATGTTAAACTGTTCAAAATTTGGATTATAATAAAATTTGGTTCGGGTGTTTTTTTTTTTTTTTCCACAAGTGATCCTTATAAGGTAATGTGGCAAAAGTAAAGATTGCCCGGAGGCTCATACATAGTTGTATAAAACATATAACTCCAACAAAGGTAAGAAATTCAGGCACAACCCAACTAGCTTTCTGGAATAAGTTAAGACATGGGACCAGATCTAGTTAAAGGGTTCTCGGGTGTTTATGTGTATTGATTTTTTGTTTTTTGGTTTCATTTTTCTTTCACACGTATTAGTGAGACAAAATGCAATTAAATTTCTACCAATGCGATTGCAACATCAATATTACTATTTTCATATTTGGACCTTAAGCTTTTGGCTCGGTTATTTCTTCCCATATACGGTTGAGATTCTCTTGGGCTTCCGATGCCCTAATTATACTCTTTGCATTTGTTATATATACAAACCACGCCCACTCTTTCGTTCTCATCTCTCCCTCCATTCTTTAACTAGCAGATTAATACGTTTTTTAATATTAGTTAGGTTTAGTTAGGGACGAGATTTCTCTCCAAGAAATCTAGTACTAAAAAGTTGGGGCAATCTGAATTTTGTGGTTGCATAATCCAATAGTATACGTCACAGAGCAAAGAGTAAGCATCAGGGACGTTGATGGAGTCTAAGGGCTTCTCCGTATTTTGAATCGCTGAAAAGGTGTCATATTCCATTGCCTTGCGGAGCGGCGTCGCTGCTTTTACCGTTTGGGACTTGCCATGAGACCTATATTCTTTTTTATCTCCAAAGTTCTGTTTTTTTTTCTTATTAGGATTAGTATAATTAGTTTTTTTTTTTTAATAGTTTAGCCGATGAGGAAATCAGATTATAAAAGAACACCATCTTTCGGGACTGATTGACTTTTTTTGAAGTCTTGTTGATAATTCTGCAATTCTGAGGCATTTGATTATGTTTTTCATAAGTTTTGTTTACTTAAGAAGTTGAGGCAATGATGATTGAGAATGTCATGCACCACTCTGATTCTTGTGCTGATAACCATCTCTACCCATATTTTATCTGAGCCTTTTTGTGAATGTTGTGATTTTTTATATATTAGTGATAATGAAAAGGGATTAATAAACCAAATAATTGTCATTATAATGACTTGACCTTGATGCGGACTGTATAGGTTCATTGCTTTTGATGATAAACTTTTTGTTGCTGATGGTTATTACCCTTTTATATATTTGTTGTTTTTTGCATATTGTTCGGTTTTGATGTTTGTGTGATACTTATTTGTGAATTGTTTTTTTATGAGTTAGATATATCAGTTATGGTTGGTGAGTGTTTGATGAATCTATTGTCGACAGACTTGTTTCTGATGGCTTAATCTGAGAGATGGGTGATTGGTATTCATTCGTTACCCGGTGGTCATGAAGATTCTGTCTGAATATCATGAAGTGAAGAGTTTCGAAACATGCATTGTAATTTTTTGCATTCTCAAAACTTGTAATTTAATGAATACAAGATATCTTCGCTATAGAATGGTATCAGCTTGATTTATTTATAAAAGACTCTTCTTATCTTAGCAAAATTCCAAAATTTTGAATGGAAATAGTAGTTATGAAATTAATGGGGGATGTATATTCAATAGTGTAAAGCTGCAAATTGTACCTCCCTGAAAACTTACGAATGTTACCATTCCATTTTTTAGTCAATTAGTCTTAAAAACTTTAGCTATCGAAAATGAAAGAAATTTTTGTCATTATAGTTTCCCGTATGTTAATAATCATGAAAGTTTCGAAATGTTTTACGTACTACGAACAATTTGTGAAAAATGCAAACGTCGTCTTCTTATTTTCGAGCAGACACTTAAAACAGAGTATGTGAATGTGATCAGCAATTTCCTACTACTCTATAAGCGTAAATAAACCTTCAAACATTTTGTCAACACTTGTTATATAAAAAAAGCAAAAAAATATTTCATAACGTCATGGCACTATGGCTCTATTAAGAAATCAGCTTCCCGTTTTCTCAGAAGGCATACTTATCACGTTCTTTGTTTTTTTCTACTATGTTTTTTTGGCAAAGAACGATCAAAGAGGTCTTCTCTTTAATGTAACACCTTAAACTTTCATTATATATATGATATTTACCTTCTTGGCAAAAACACTTATGTTTTTTTTTTTTTTTTTTTTTTTTTCCAAGAAACACTTATGTTATTAATGTGGAATTTTGTTATTGGGTTCAACTTGAGAAATTAGGATTCCAACAGTACGTTCCTATCACCAAACTTTCTTTCGATTCAGTATTGATAAATTTCAATTTGATATATTAAATTTCGGTTTTGGTATACTGGTACGTTTTTAATGAATTTTAATTAACTTGGTTAAATATGTTAAAACTGTACAAAAGTTCCAATCGATTTGGATTATAATAAAAATTTGGTTCGGGATTGTATTGATTTTTCTTTCACACGTATTAGTGTGAGATAAAAGGCAATTTAGTTTCCACCAATGGGATTGCAGTATCAATATTACTATTTCCATATTTCCATATAAAGAGTTTACCAAATCATTTCTTCGCAAATACGGTTGTGATTCTCTAGGGTTTCCGAATTCCGATGCCCTACCTAAACTCTTTGTATTTGGTATATATATTATTGAAAAAATGATTTTCAGCTACACAAAGTATTGGTCACAGCATAACTACACATACAAAATATTTTAGTAGTTTCAAAACTACACGAACTATTAATTTTTTTTTTACATATCACGAAATATCATGTGACATGTGCGAAACTACACTAAATATTATGACATACATGAAGTATCATAAATTATATACACAACATTATAATCATTTTTTATATCATCATATCTCCTTAACATATATATACATATATAATATTTTGTATTTATGTAATGAATAGAATATTTGATCAAAATATAAAAAAGGTTCATTTAATTGTTATATGTATTATTTTAGAAATCACACAATAAATATGTTTTGAAATCTTACCCACTAACAAAAATATGGTCTAAATCTTTATAAAACACACTTAATATGTTTTATATTAAAGTTTCTTTTCTATTTTTGTAATAAAATATATATTAATATTTTAAATTTTTATCTACTATAAAAGCGGACACGAATTTCATATTTGAAAATTTTAGAATATAAAAATTGGTCCGTCAGATCAAAAAAAAAATTACTCAGATATGTCTAAAGTGTGTAAAAGTTTAAATAATAATAAAAATATTATTTACTAATGATGTTACGCCTTATAAACATCCTTTAGGGAAACTCAAGAGAATAAAATAAAATTTATATTAGTATTTAATTTTGACATATTTTAGAAGATCTGGTTAATTATTTTTTGGATATGACAAAATAAATTAGCTATTCTAAAACATTATAGTATCAAATCAGTCTCCACTCTAGAAATTTAAGAAAATAATTATAATATTACGCATATAATTTATGATACTTCGTGTATGTTATAATATTTGGTATAGCTGCGCACAGGTCATATCATACGTTGTGTATGTCACTATGCAAAGTCAATAGTTTGTGTAGTTTTGAAACCATTAAAATAATTCGTATGTGCAGCTATGTCATGACCAATACTTCGTGTAGCTGAAAATCATTTTTCTTATATTATATATACAAACCACGCCTAATTCTTCATTCTCATCCCTCCCTCCATTCTTTAACAATCACATTAATTACTGAGTTTCATTAATTATATTTAGTTAGTGACGCGATTTCTCTCCAAGAAATCTAATACTAAAAAGATGTAGCAATCTTAAATATATTGTGGTTCTCTAGGGCTTCCGTGCTGTGTAAGGCGGTGTGGTTCTCTAGGGCTTCCGTGCTGTGTAAGGCGGTGTGGTTCTCTAGTAATTCCGTGATAACCTAATATCTCTTTGTATATAAACACGTCAAGCACTTTCTTGCTTCGCATCACTTCTTCTTCCTCCTTAAGAGTCGTCTCCTAGAGTCCTAGTTTATCTTTCTTTGTACGTTTGTAGATTCATTGTGTTTTGGTTTAGTTAGATTTAGTTGGTGACGTGATTTCTCTCCAAGAAATCTAATACTAAAAAGATGGAGCAATCTGAAAATTGTGATTGCATAATCCAATAGTATGCGTTACAGAGCAAAGAGTAAGCATCGGAGATGTTGATGGAGCCTTAATTAGGGCTTGTCCGTCTTTGGTATCGCTGAAAAGGTGTCATATTCCATTGCCCTGCGGAGCGGCGTCGCTGCTTTTACCGTTTGTTTGCCGGCCATGAGACCTATATTCACTTTTTATCTTGTGAAGTTTTGTTTTTTTTCAATTAGGGTTTTGTTTTAGAATTTCCAATGAGGAAATCAGATATTAAAAGAACACCATCTTTCTTTCTTTTTATTTTAAGAAAGAACACCATCTTTGGGGACTGATTTGATTTCTTTGAAGTCTTGCGTGCTGATACTTCTGCAATTCTTAATTAGGCTTTTTATTATGTTTTTGACAACTTTTGTTTGATTCGAAATAGAGGCAGTGATGATAGAAGTTTTCATGCGCGATCTGATCGTGTGCTGATAACCATCTCTTATCCATATTTTATCTGAGCCTTTATGTATGTATTTGAGTTTCTTGTGAGGCAAGGTATGATAATGATTTTTGAGGCTTTTTATTATAACTTTTGTTTGATTCGAAATAGAGGCAGTGAGGATTGAGAATTTCATACGGGTAGTCTTGTGATGATAACCATATCTAATCCATATCTTATCTGAGCCTTTGTGTATTTATTTTACTTTCTTGTGAAAAACAGATTTATAATGATTTGATGCGGATGACTTTTGGTTAGTAATGGTTCTTAACTAGTGTCATTGTAGTAGTGCATGCACTTTTGTGATAGGTTATTAGTTATTTGTTTATTTGCTTACCATTAATGCAATTGGTTAAAAAGGAATTCCATGATTACAATTTTTTGTTGGAAGCTATTGGCTCTTGACTTGAGCTGATGCCAAACGGGGAGAGGATGTTTTATACGTTGACAGTTGATTAGTCGAAGATTCTGAAGATCAAGTTCAATTGTTATAAATCGAAGGTGTTTTTCGTTGTGGATATGTTTTTGAAGTCGCATATTATGTATCAATAATCTTCACTTCATCTTAAGTTTTTACAGTCTTCAATTCTTGTTATAGTTATATACATGAGATATCCTCTTATTTTGCAAAATTCCCAACGTGTATCTTGGATTGTTAAATTCCAAAAGGCTGCTAATATATATGTATGATGTATCAACCAATTTAGTGTAGCAAAAGAGGTATTTATCAAAAGAAAAAACAAAAACAATACAGATATATAAGTACCTGTAGGATTTAGTACTCGTGTCAAAAGCAGAGATCTGTACAAGATGTTTAAGATTTTAGGCTGTCCGAATAACAATATATTCAACGCATGTCTTGATGGACCCTAGATTCTTTTGTAACTTTTTGTAAACCACATTTTAGAAGAAAAATCAATTTGAATGGTTGTATTTTAACAGGTTATTTCTATTAATTGATAGATTTAAGAATATGAACTTGAATGGTCAAGACGAGCTAGGTCATAAACTCCTAAATTCATGCTACGAGGAATAAAAGAAATCTAGAAAGTTTTCTAAAGTGAAGAGACACCTTCGTTTGAATACAGATCACGCAAAAATTTGGAGTAAAATTATAAATGTGACGGCTACAAAATTTGGAGTTAGTCGTACTTGAATACAGATCACGTCTGCATATATAAGCAAAAATAAATTCGACTAAATTAAAAAGGTAGTTCATGTGTTTGACTCTCTTTTTTGGAGTAAACCAGGTAGTTCATGTGTTCTAAAAATAGTAGGGTAGTACAGTTGTACAAACAAAGAATAAAGTGATAAATTTTTGACCCGTTGAATTTAGAAAAGAAAAAAATACTCATGGCAAAATTTACCAGTCAACACAGTTATTGTACAAACTGTCACTTAAAGTTAATTTTTAATAACTGAAGATTAAACCTGATTTGTTGTCTTCAAACTCATTTTTTCCTATTCTTGGCTTTTTTTTTCTTCTCAAACCATCATTCTCCTATAAATATATATTTTCTTTTTTTCAATACGCTTAACCTCATTCTTCAGAACATCTCAACTAAACATTCATTGATCATTTACTTAGCAATCAGTGCAAGGTTTTGAGAAAACATAATTGTAACTTTTATAACTCAGGTATAAAGATGGTAGAAGAAGAAATATCCAAAACAGAGGAAATAAATTTCTTAGAGGTGTGGAGCACAATATGGGAGACACCTTACATTTTGCGGCTAGCTCTCTCGGCCGGTATTGGAGGTCTTCTCTTCGGTTACGATACAGGAGTCATCTCAGGGGCTCTTCTTTACATCAAAGAAGACTACAGTAACGTAGACAAAAAGACATGGCTCCAAGAGATCATTGTGAGCATGACCGTAGCTGGAGCCATAGTTGGAGCAGCCGTAGGAGGATGGTACAACGATAAATTCGGTAGAAGGAAATCTATTCTCATAGCGGACGTGCTTTTCATAGTTGGTGCCGTGGTGATGGCTATTGCTCCTGGGCCGTGGGTTATCATCATTGGTAGACTCTTGGTTGGGTTTGGTGTTCGGATGGCTTCTATTACCTCACCGCTTTACATATCAGAGATGTCACCAGCAAGAATCAGAGGAGCGTTGGTTAGTACCAACGGTCTTCTGATAACCGGAGGACAGTTTCTTTCTTACCTCATCAACCTTGCCTTCGCTCATGTAACTAACCTAAAAACCAAACTCTTATAGTTAAGATGTATTTGTCCAAAACTTTGAATACTTAACGATTAATTTATACAGACACCGGGGACATGGAGGTGGATGTTGTGAATCTCCGCGGTTCCAGCAGTGATTCAGTTCTGTCTCATGCTATCTTTGCCTGAATCTCCAAGATGGCTATACAGAAATGAGAGGAAAGCTGAGTCAAGAGACATCCTCGAGAGAATATATCCGGCAGAGAAAGTTGAAGCTGAGATTGTTGCACTTAAGGACTCTGTCATGGCAGAGACAGCTGACGAGGATATTATTGGACATACTTACTCAGCTAAACTCAGAGGCGCTCTTGCAAACCCTATTGTCCGTCAAGGGCTAGCCGCAGGTATCACTGTCCAGGTGGCACAACAGTTTGTGGGAATCAATACAGTCATGTATTACAGTCCCACTATTCTTCAGTTTGCGGGTTACGCGTCTAACAAGACAGCCATGGCTCTTGCTCTTATAACTTCTGGTCTCAATGCTGTTGGGTCTGTAGTGAGCATGATGTTCGTGGATCGTTACGGTAGAAGAAGACTTATGATCATCTCCATGTTTGGGATCATTACTTGTCTTATCATTTTGGCAGCTGTGTTCTCTGAAGCCTCAAACCAATCTCCCAAGATTGATAAGAGAGACTCAACAAGGTTCGCTCCGAATGCTACTTGTCACGCTTTTGCTCCCTTCACATCCTCACATACTCCTCTATCAAAATGGAACTGTATGAAGTGTCTTAGATCAGATTGTGGATTCTGCTCCACTGCAGGACAAGAGGTAATAAATAAATAATGTCTTTTTTACTTGAAACACACGCAAAGAGAGTTTTAGGTTATATGAATCATTTGTGTTTTTGTTTAACAGTACGCACCTGGAGCATGCATAGTTCAGTCAGCTGATATGAAAGCATTGTGCCACTCTAGAGGAAGAACCTACTTCAAAGATGGATGCCCTAGCGAGGTCGGGTACTTAGCTATAGTCTTTCTTGGCCTCTACATCATTGTTTACGCGCCTGGTATGGGAACAGTCCCATGGATTGTAAACTCTGAGATCTATCCTCTTCGGTACAGAGGTATCGCGGGAGGAATAGCTGCAGTCTCGAACTGGACGTCGAATCTAATAGTGAGTGAGACGTTTCTGACTCTAACGCAAGCAGTAGGATCATCAGGAACATTCCTTCTCTTTGCTGGGTCTTCGACGATCGGGCTCTTCTTTATCTGGCTGTTTGTACCTGAGACTAAAGGGCTTCAGTTTGAAGAAGTAGAGAAGTTGCTAGAAGGAGGGTTTAGGCCATATTTGTTACGGCCGAGTATGGAGGTCAAGCAAGAGGAAACGCCTTAGCAGATTATTCTGGCTGCAAAAGCCAAACAAGAAGGACACATAAGAAATTTTCTTAGTTTGTCATTTTTTTTTTTGATATTCTTTTTAACTCAGCTCATTACAGCTGAGATACTCGGAATGATCTAAACAGAGACGGACATACATATAGTTAAAATGATCTGAACATGGCCGCAAGCCCCCAAACTAATAGATATAGATGATATTATCAATTTTATCAACGTTTCTTATTTCACAAGCTTTAATTATCATACTAACACTAAGGTAAGAAGTGAATGAGAAAATGGTGACTGAGATTTTTGATTAAACACCAAATTCACCTAATAACAACAATCAAATTAGCCAAGAAAATCATGGGTACTGCCTAGAGATCAAACAAAAACGAGAGGGAGAGAAAGAGACCTGTCACAAGAATTGATCGAGAATCTTCCTTCACCAAAGAATAATAAAGTGAGAATCATTTATGTTGGGGTAATTTCTGAATTTTGAGAAAGTAGAAAATGCAATTCAAAGCTAATAAAGGGACTCTTTAGTTAATTATATTTTATTCTATAATCCCCTAAAAGGAGCGAAACGGCGTCGTATGACATAAGTAATTGTAAACCCTGCGAATTCGTCTTCCTTTCTTCTGTTGACCTGAAGAAGCTTGCGGAGAAGGAGAATTTGCACAGACAGAGAGAGAGGATGGGGATAATCAGGAGCTGCTTCTCGTTCATGATGGGATCAGCTTTCGGAGTTTACTTGGCACAGAACTACAACGTCCCCAATATTCGTAAGCTCACCAACACAGGTCTCGTCGTCGCCAAGCACGTCGAGGAGAACTATCGCAAACCCAAAAAAGACGATCCCCAATGATTTCGTAATTTTCCCCAATCTATCTTTCGCTATTCTTCTAATTTTAGACTCCTTAGGGTTTCTCATGTCTTTTTTTTTTTTTTTGGGAATTGAAGAATCGTGATCATTCTATTTTTGCATATTGAATTTTTTAGGTTTCGTATTGATCGGAAAACTTCAATTATGAGCTCTGATTCGAAATTGTGTGTATATGTAAGCTAATCAGTTTCAGTTGTTGCTTGGATCTAATCATTAGTGTCATTGTTAATGATTGAAAGGTCTGAAATGTGAAGAAAGAAGAATGGAGCTAATGGTGGATGGCTCGCCTTGGTTATGCCATATGTTGCAGAGATTTGATTTCACTTGCAAGTTTGATTAACAAATGTTATTTGATCACTGGCACTAATCTACTGACTAAACACATCTTTGTATAAGCAGTCATGGTACTCTTTTTTTTTTTTTTTTTTTTTTTGGATGCCTTATTGTGCATCAGAGATCCTACTTTTGATTTCGTAGTCCGTTTATATATAACATTTACAGTTGCCATGGTTGGATCAGAAAACGAATTTTCATATATGTATGCCAAAATCCCAAATTGCTTTGCTTTGTTCATTACACTCACTGACTCCCATGCTATAGATTTCTTTGAGAAACCTGCTTGTTCATCTAGAGGGTTTGGTATTCATGTATGTATATCAAAAAGGCAAAAAAAAGTTAGATAAAATGCGACCCGCATGGTCAGTTCAATGGTGGCTTTAACATGTATTGACTTTTTCTCTCTTCTTAACAATTTATATTATCCTCAAACTCGACTAATTTTCTAATACTCGCATCATGTGACTTTAGACCATATCCTCATTTGTATATGCTTTTATTTTTCTTTTTAATCTCACTTTTCATCTGTTAATTATTTTTATTTTAAAATCGTTTTACATCGATGTGAATGTTTGTTATGTAGGGAAAATCGTTATTAATCCTAGTTTCTACTAGTTTATAAACATCCTTCTGTTTGTTTAGTCCATGGTTTAAAAAAAAAAAAAAAAAAAACAGCTTGTGGATGAAACGTGCAAGGATGGGAATTCTCAATAAAATAGTCTTCAACAAAATGAATCTCTTCTCGCATACATACAAAAACAAACATTCTCTTCTTCAATTATCAAATTCAAAGCCTCCCTTAACACAAATTTTTTAAAAATAAAAAAGACCTCTACTTGCATAAGTAATACATACATACATACATTTACACCAAGCCTGGCCTGGCCTTACCGTCTGACGGAAATGACAGAGCCGATGATGCGCCGTCGCACCCTCATGCTCTGCGAGCAACTCTCACTTCCATCGGTACGTTGTATATACATACTTTTACTTCTCTTTTATCTTTGTTTTTAGTTATATATCAATCATTTCATTCATCTTTAATCTCTTTTTTCCAGTTTCGTTGTTAAGCTTTGAAAGATGTGCTTTATAAAAGAAAACGATTGGTTGTGTGAGTCTCTGTAAATTGTGTTGAGTGAAATCATTGTTGTTTTCCGATCATCCAATACTGACAACTAAAATACAAACCAATTTTACTTTAATCTAACTAAAAATATAGAAAATATTTAAATTCTAAGAGTCAACTTGTTTTTTTTCCCCGGAAGTATAGTGAGATATTTAGTTTGTTTTTAAAAAAAAATCGAGTGTAAAGTACTAAAACAACATTTTTATCGAATGGGATGAAAGTATGATAAGAAAAATATTAACGTGGAGGCCAAAATCAGTTTCAAGTTATAGAGATAAACGCAGAAGTTGGATGTGTCTGTTGTCAAGACAGAGTCTCTAAAATTGTCTCCAAGATGACTGGTGAGCTCTCTTACGTACCATCAAAGATATTTTCATTAAATAATGTGTTTAATTTGTTTAAAGGTATACAATTAGTTATTAATTAAACCCACAAGCAACTTGTTATTTTAAATATTTATGAAAATTATGCTTCATTCTAATTTCGTGGCTGCTACCTACCGTTTACCATCGTCCTTATTCGTCGTCTCTAAGAACTAAGAACCAGCCACGATCTTTTTGTTTTATCCTTATCTGTCAACATTGATTGTCTAGTATCAAATTCATTGTTTAAGAAAATAATAATGATGTATGTATTTGACCAAATAAATGGGATTTGACAGGAATTGAAGAATATGTGGTTGATGTGAAGAAGAAACTGGTCATGGCACGAGGCGACTTTAGGCCACGTTTGGTTTCTCATCAACAAGTGAAGAACGTTGTTTCTCATCAAAACGCTAACCGCCTTTTTCGACCTCTAAATCTCTTCCTTCGCTCACTTTTCTCCCTTTGTTTATGTCCTCGTACACTATAAATTCCCTCTACAAAACCTCAAAACGCTAGTAAAAATAGTGGTAAAGTAATTAATCTCCATGGTGATTTTTTTGTACATATCATAAATTCACGCGACCAATTCGGGGTTAAATTCATGTCTCTTTTACAAATTTATAATGTTGCAAATATTCTTATATTTGCTTTTGTTAATGTTATGTTGTAAATTGTATGTAATTAAGGGATTGTGAGATGCATCTTGTTGATTATTACAGTTGATAGACGAAAAACAAAACAATCAAAGAGAAAATGCCATACCTCATCTTTTTACTCTTTTCTAAAAAACAAAATATCAAACTTTTATTCTTCTACAAGTAAAACTTGCTTCCATCAATAGAATCTTAATTTCAATTTTTGTTGTTGTTAATAAGCATCCGTAAAAATAAAACATCTGACAGCAAATTATACGTATATATGAAAATCCATATCTAAATAACAAACCACAATAATGCTTAGTTTATTTAGAAAGTAATGAATGTAAAATTGGAGCATTACAAATCCCCAAAAGAAGCCATTTTCCAAACTAATTAAAACAACAAAGTGCTCATACTCACTGGCCTTCTTGTGGTATAATCAGCTCTTCATAGTCACCAACTGTTACCTCAAATGTCTGAGAATTGTAAGTAAAGGCAACGTATAACTGCTTAGTTTCTCCGGGACAGGGATCACAAAAGCCCATGATCCCTGATTTCTTCACTCCCTCATGGAGCTTGAGCTGCCCTGAGTCACTCACAAGGAAGTTCATTGGCACTGTCACATCAATCACTCCCGAATCCACTCCTTCTACTTCGGCTCTTCTCTCTATCGCTTTTGCGTCACCATACAACGCTTTCGTTACTATGAGTCCACCTATTTCAACTTGCCGGTTTCTCTTCCTTGTGGCTACGTTTTGTAGTAATTGCTGAGCTTTCTCAGCTGCGGTCCTTGCTTCCCCAACCTAAAACCCCACAGATTTTAATAACAAACTTCAGAATAAGATAGTCTGGGAGAAATTAACAAGTAAGTAATCATCACCTGGCCCCAAGTTTTCTCCATATTCTCCAAGGCCTTTTGTTTTTCTCTTTTACTCAAATACGGCTTCACAACAAATCTCTGCGTGGAACAGTTAAAATGTTCAATGAGGCAAACAAACACCTTGAGAGCAAAAAGAAGATGATCTTTCTAAGGTCCAATCACACTCACCTTTAACAAAAAGTAAAGAGATGTTGGAACAATGAATGCTCCAGTTGCAAATAATGGAGCTATATGTGAGGAGAGCAGAATCTGCACGTTTTAAAGATAGCCATTATGGATATAATGTTAAGGTCTCAAAAGTAAAAGACTTCCTCAGAGTAACACTCACGGGAACAATCAGCTTTTGGCCACCACGGTGTAGCTCTAGTTTCCAAAAAATACCCTACAGTAAAGTAAAAGAGTACCAGTAATAAGCAGACTGCATAATAGCTAAGATAGCTCTAAAAGCTTTTACCGAATACAAGTTACCTTGATTCCTATGGTATACATCATTCTTACGGTACTGAACTCAGAAATCTTCCTTCCGCCACCAACCTCAACCTCAAGAGCATTGCTGAAAAAGTTATATAAGATTCATCCAAAGTCATATGAGAATTGTGAAGCCATTTTACATTAAGGTTGCTAAGGATTATATATGTCAATAAAACATACCTTCCAATTCTACCTACAATGCGACCGTGGGATTTGGATGAAAGTTTACGAGTATAACGCGCTGATGCTCCAAGTCCACCAGTTTCAATCTTAAAGTCACCAGCAGCAGAGACATTCTCGTCTCTCTTTTTCCATCCAACTGTAATTGCTGATTCCATACCCAATGCCAGTTCAATCTAGGTGAACAAAAACAAAACTATTTGAAAACCGAGAACATTGCTTCATCGCCTTCTCAAATAAATACCATAACAGAGAGAACGAGCATACATTTCCGCTTGAAGTTTCTGAAAGCTGCCGAGTCCAAGTGTTGGTAAGATTAATGGAACCATTAGTCAAAGACTTGGAAATATTGATAGTGGCAGTTGAATGTATGGATAACTGACTGCCCCAACAACAAGAAACCCCAAAGAGTCATATAAACCGAAACCGTTAAAGATACTAAGAAATAAACTCACTGAAAAAAAAAACTCAAGAGCCTACCGTGTTGTCTGCATTCCGATAAGCGACTGCAAACCCGTTGAAGCGAGAAACTCTATGGATGACACTGGAGAAAGCTGACGTCTTAGAATAGCTGTAGCAATTCCACCACCAGACTTCTCATTGGCCGCCAAATTCCCACCAATGGCTATAGCATCATCTTTTGACAACTGAGACTGCAGTTGACTAGCCATAACCATTCTGACAGTGAATGAAACAAAGTAAATGTCAAACAGAAATTCTCAAGAGTGGAGCAAACAAGATAATGGATACACACAGCTACAGAAGAAGATCATATCTTTTCTCAATTCCCATTTGCTATAAGCTAAGTTGCAGGAAAGTAAGTGTCTACAAGGTCAAGTAAGTACCCTCTCATGATGCCATCACCGTCTAAAAAATCCGGAAGAGACAGATTAAAGAGAATTGAACCAGTGGGTTGAAAATGTGCCATCTTCTTAGCTTCTTCGTTTCTTCTCTTAATCCTTTCAAGCTCTTCTTTGATCTCGTCAGGCTTACTCAGCCTAGGACCAAGCTCTAATCCTGAAGTCAAGCCTTCCATGCCATATAAATCATAAATTAGCCTCTTAGTCTCATCTGACAATATCTCATACGCTTCACATATCCGTTGGAAGTTCTCAGTAGCCACCTCCTTCATCTAATTCAACAAATTTTGAAATCAGCCCACTTAATAAAGCTTATTCCTTTATGCAAATTAACCAAATTGATATCTAAACAAGGAGATGGAGAAACGAATTGAAAACAATGAGCAGATCGATTCGAGCAAACCTGAGGAGATTGTATCTTGTCTGGGTGATAAACTCGAGCCCATTGACGATAAGAATTCCTAATTTCTTCGTCGGAAGCTTCAGGAGACAAATTCAGCAGCGCGTAGAGTTCTCTGTTGGGCGGACCGGTCGGTGTTGCTTCCTCACCCATCATTGAGTGAAATTGATCGATTCGGTGATTGAATCTTGATAGGTAGAGTCAAAAGGAAGAGATGAAAAGAGATGATTCCGGTGACGGAGGGTTTTAGGGGTTTTGCGGCGGATGAGGTTTTGACACCGCTGCTCTCGGCTTTAGCTCACTTTGACGCTTTGACCCTTCCTTGATTCCCAAGTCCATTTTCTTTTCCTATTTTCATCCCCAATATCTTTGTAAATTTTTAATTGTGACACCTTATTTGATAAATTGTTCCGTTCTGCCCTCTTTTTTTTTTGTTTTGAGGCCATATGTTAATAATGGGCCTTGAAATGTTTAGAAGGCCTCAGCTACAAACCCACAAAACAAAAGATTTCTAAAGAAATAAACAAGATTGAAGAAAAGCTCCCAAGTTGGTATTAACTAGAGTATTACCTGAATCAATTTGGCAATTAAAATTTTCTTCACGTTTAAGGGTTTTGACGATTGATGCCTATGGTGCCATGATTTGGTTGGTATGAGTTATTTTCTTCTCTGTTTGAAAATTGCACGATGGTAAGAGACTAAGAGTTAATAAGTAGCCCCATATGAGTTTTTTTTTTAAACATGAGTTTATTTATTATTAAAAACTTGGAACCGGAGGTACTCTTGTTTTTCATTACCGCCAGATTGGATCATAAGTACTCATTGTAGCACCAACCTTTCGATAATTAATAAAAATATACCTATATGTATTAAAAAAAACAGAACACCAAAACGTAAATACGTAGAAGGTCAACAGAAAAGGAGAACTTTGGTGGATGTAAACATCTCAAAGAAAATTTCAGACAATTTGGACCGACGCGGTTTCAACACAAGAAGAGTCGTGTTATTGTTAATCAGTCAACGTTACTAACATGTACTTCCCTTTCATTCCTCTTTTCCTTTCTCTATTTTATCCTAACTCTTTTTGGGGTCAATTCATCAATAGCCTAACTCTGAAAAATTCCTATACAGCCTACATATAAATTGATACAACACGTAACCTTTTAATACCTTTACAATACAAGTAATACTATATATAACAATAAAATTTGCTTTTTTAGTTATTACGTATTAACTGCACATTTGTGTAAGTCAGTCAATGTTAGATTCTTAGATATATATCCACCCTTGGAAGTACTGTACGATTGCTTTAGAACAATCTTGTTGGCTCGGAATTGACTATTTGAGTTGGAGGGCCGTCTTTAGACTTTTGGGGGTCTAAGAAATATGTTAAAACAAATATATATGCATATTTACTTTAATGTGGTTTAGTAACCTTAAAATATACTATGGTACAAAGCACGTAACGAGTATCATTATTGCAAGATAGATGGAAATTATCTAATAAGCAATGCAAAATCCAACAAAAATGTTCACATGTTCTCAAACAAAACTTTTTTTTATAGCATTTTGAAACATTTTTACTTGGTCAAGCATATATAAAGAAACCCGATATTTCTAATAAAATTATAATTATGCATTGTACTTTATACTTTGCTAAGTAATTGCGAGTCAAAAGTAATATATATTCCACTCTAGTATTTCCCTCCTATTTCCTCTGATTACTCGAGGTGTTTACCGTCAACAGTCTTATGGGTAGCGTAGGCAAATTTGTTTTCCGACTAAAGAGAGTAAAGTTTTTTACTTCTGTTCCTTTACTTTTGTTGGATATTTTTCCATTTTAAAGGATATTGGAAGAAATTTTCCACTTAATTACCCTAATTAAGGTTTGTTTTCACCTTTCAATTCCTCTCATGCATCCCCACTATTTTAATGTAATGTTCGACCAATTACACCACAGTATATTTTGCCTTTTTCACACGCAAACAAACGTGTTTGGTTAATGGTTATGAGTTTCTTGTCAGAAATTGACTTTGGATTTTAGAACAAATAAGTAAAAAAAATATGTAGGGAAAAAAAAAGAACTAGGAATGGATTGATGATATTGGACAATGGACACCACTTGCCAAGAGAACAACAGGCTCAGTCACATGGTCCTAAATTGACCATTTCCATAATATTAGGCTATTAGCTGCCAACAAATATTAAAATAAAATAATACGGTTACATTCATTTTCATAACTCACCTTTTAATTTATATTAAAAAACTAAACAAATCATACTTCACCATCTTCTTGTGCGTTACATACTATTAGAGACAAATCTCTCTTAGCCGAAAAAATGTGACTAAAGATATATGCGAGTTTGTTTCTTTTTTCTTTTAACCTTAAAATCCGGAATTAATTTTCAATAAAACAAAATTTAATATTCTTTCGGAAAATGAATACGAATGTGGAAGAATCAAATACTATTGGAGACAAATCACCGGGGATATGGTTTTGCATCGGAAAAATGGAAAGTACAGAAAATGCCTGATGTACATTCAAATTTAGAATTTTCATTAGTAATAATTATCAAGTAATATTAGTAATTAACTTATTTAATTTTATTTTTCTGAAAACCATTTATAATAATGTTCTCATTTAAGCCACTCGCTATTATACATACCTTTTTAAACCCCAACACAGTCTCCCAGAAACCTCCTTCTCTCTTTTGATACATTGTGTGTTACATACACATATATATACGCGTATGCGTTTACTAATCCTCTATAAATTCAGATTCTTCATAAATTCTTTTATTTCATTTTTTATTTGAAAATTCCGACATTGTACGGAGAACTCAAGAATGGTTTTACAGAGAGGTATGGTGTTCTTGTGTTGTGTTCTATCTCTTTTGCTAATCGAAACGACGGCGTATCGAGAGAGACAGCTACTACAACCGCAGGAAACGGCTCTAGATACCGAAAACACGGCGGTGGTGGCGATTCAAGATCGGGGTTTGAAAACGCGGCGGCCGGAACATAAAAACGCTTACGCAACGATGATGTATATGGGAACGCCAAGAGACTACGAGTTCTACGTGGCGACTCGTGTCTTAATCAGATCGTTGAGAAGTCTTCAAGTGGAAGCTGATCTTGTCGTCATCGCTTCTCTCGACGTCCCTCTCCGATGGGTTCGAACCTTGTAAGTCTCTTCTTTCGACCATTATAAAACGCTGGCGTTTTTCAAACATCATCACCAAACCACGCTGGAAATTACTTTAATGCAAATATTATTAAATTCATTACTAATTCGCTGGATATGGCTTAAATGCAGTATTTTTTATACTCCTATGCTAATTTTAGATTTTTTTAATGAATTTTGAATTTTTCCCCTTTAATGGCATCGTGCGTTAGCAGTATTTTTTTGTTTCAAAACAAATTTCGAATGTGATATTTTTCTTTTTTTCTTGGTTTTAAGAAATATCCATTTCTTAAAACCAACGTTACTTTTGAACGTAAAGATTAGACTCTTTATCCTCCTAACAATAGAATGGTCGACTCATTCATAGAAAATATCGAGAATCAAATAATAGGTTTAGGACTTAGGAGGTATAGATTCTTTCCCCCCTTTTTTTTTTATTGGTTTTCTCGAATTCAAATAAAGTTCAACATTCAAGTATTATTCTGTTTTTTTTTGTCCTAGCTATTTTTTAATTGTAATGATTAAATAGGAAAGGTAAGTAAAAGTTGGGGAGAATCAACGTTGAGTTAGATATATGTAGTTGACACGTATTTAAACTCAGTTTATAAACTTTCTCTATACTTATATGACAACGCTCCATTTCTGTATAGAAATATCTATTAGTATTAAAAAATCAATGCTTAGAGCCTTAGAAGCTCGTTAGGCGTCGTCTAGTTTTTTTCTTTTTTTCTTTCCATTTTATGTTTTCATAATTTAGTAGTTTCATAAAATCTTTCAAGATAATATTTTTAACACATTAAATAGACACGTATTTCTATTAATCATTTGACTTTCTTTAGGCAAATTTGGTTAGGTCCGAATTGTATTAACCACAAACAATCGACTTTTATAAATAAAACCATAGGCTCTTATCAACAATTCACCCAAGAAAAGTTGAAACATGCTTAGAATAAAGAGAATGGGAATTAAAAAAACTTAGTACTCCTATTATACATTGAATAGAAAGCGTATAACGTAAGTCTTAAGGTATGGTTTGACTTTAGACCCTTGATTGAAACCTTTTGGAAACAAGAAAGAGCTGATTTGGTCAAACTTATTAATTTACGACCGGCCAATTGCTGTATAGATCATGCAATAACGTTTACATCTCAATCACATAATAATCCTATAATAATAATGTTTGTTTTGTCCCTTCGGAAACATCCTATAAAAAAAAAGAACCTATAATAATTTTTGGCAACACTAGGACGTGACATGCATAGATTATGTTGTTGGTACTGAACATTGTGTGTTTGTGGATTATAGGGAAGAAGAAGATGGAGCCAAAGTGGTGAGAGTTGAAAATGTGGATAATCCATATAGAAGACAAACCAACTTCAACAGTAGATTCAAGCTTACACTAAACAAGCTCTACGCTTGGGCTTTGTCTGACTACGACCGTGTAGTCATGCTAGATGCCGACAACCTTTTCCTTAAGAAAACAGACGAACTGTTCCAATGTGGACGGTTCTGTGCTGTCTTCATAAACCCTTGCATCTTCCACACTGGCCTCTTCGTCTTGGAGCCATCAGTGGAGGTGTTCAAGGACATGCTCCATGAGCTACAAGTTGGTAGAGAGAATCGAGATGGAGCTGATCAAGGCTTTCTTGTCAGTTACTTCTCCGATCTTCTTGACCAGCCTCTCTTTCGTCCTCCGAGTAACGGATCAGTACTTAGTGGTCATTTGAGACTTCCCTTGGGCTACCAAATGGACGCTTCTTATTTCTGTAAGTCTTCTTTATAATAATAATAATAAGAATAATAATACACTTTGATTTTTTGACTAATGTAATTAATAACATGAGCTCTATCTTACTCTACTCTCAGATCTTAAGCTAAGATGGAACATTCCATGTGGACCAAACAGTGTGATTACATTCCCAGGAGCTGTTTGGTTAAAGCCATGGTATTGGTGGTCATGGCCTGTTCTTCCACTAGGTCTCTCATGGCACGAGCAGCGTCGCACCACTCTAGGGTAATTTTTTTAATTTTAAATGATGATGATCACTCACTCTCAAACTTCATAATACAATGACTAATGTGGTCTTCTTGCAACAGATACTCAGCAGAGATGCCTTTGGTCATAATCCAAGCAATATTCTACCTTGGAATCATAGTAGTCACAAGACTAGCTCGCCCTAACATAACCAAGCTATGTTACCGCCGCTCTGACCGCAACTTAACAGCGATCCAAACGGGTTTTAAGTTGATAGCACTTCTCTCAGTAGTCGCAGCCTACGTTTTCCCATTCTTCACCATCCCTCACACTATCCACCCACTCATCGGCTGGTCGCTTTACTTGATGGCTTCTTTTGCTCTTTCTTCCATTCCAATCAACACTCTTCTCCTTCCAACGCTCCCTGTTCTCACTCCATGGATCGGCATTTTCGGCACGCTTCTTGTCATGGCCTTCCCTTGGTACCCTGATGGAGTGGTGAGAGCCTTGTCGGTTTTCGCGTACGCGTTTTGTTGTGCACCTTTTGTGTGGGTTTCATACCTCAAGATCACGTCGCATCTCCAGGTTTTGATTGAGAAAGAGGTCTTGTTTCCGAGGTTGGGAGACTCAGGGATCACTTCAGGGTTCAGCAAATTGTATTAGGAGTTTTTTTTTTTGACATATTGCTTCTGTGTATATAAAGGATTTTATTATTGTTTCATTCACATTACATTTATATCAACTCATCCTAACCTTTATTTTATTCACTGAGTAAGAGTATCAATTTCTCTAGCTAGTATAATCTCATAAATCTTCATTCTTCTTTGATGTGTTAGTCCGTAAACCATGTTTATCTATGCACTCTATTGGATTCACTCGCAAATAAATGTTAAGCTACGGTTAACATGTGATTCAAACTTGCGTGGATTAAGGAAATGCTCGTACTTGTACAATTGCCAATGATGTATGGTATGAATCTTGTGAATTTAAGGTTAAAGCTTATAAAGATGCAATTGAATTGTTGAAAAATGTTGAGTTATCGTAAGTGGCTATATGGGTCAATAAGCCCATTGGGCTAAATGGAGTAAGTTCTGCGATTCAGTAGTTCTTTCTTTGCGCGTTTAGTGAAGGGTACAAAATACACGAAGAGACAAAAACAAATTGTAGCCTATGTAACTGTTGACGGGGAATATGTGTTACCAAGCATGACTAAGAGAGATTGAATATACTGTATGTGTAATTCGTGTAATGATGCAATCATGATTATCTTCTTGTATGTGGATATTTCTAAAAAGTATCCTACATATACATTTGAAAAACATTATACACATTTTTGAACCAGATGCTGAGATACAACCCAGCCAGATAAAATTGAGCTACGATCTAAAGAGTTTATCTGAATGCTTTTGGTCTAGCTAATTGTTTATTTACATTTACCCAAAGAAAACATTGCTCATTTATTACCATTTGAAATGATTGTATAACGAAAAGATGATAATAATATTTCCAATATTTACGTATAAATCATTTATTTTTTATTATTTTAAAATAAAAAAAAACTTTTCTTCAAGGTTTTTAAATATGATATGATGAATTTTTTTTTTGTTTATTTTTTTTTAATATCACTTATGTTGACAAGTAGGATGAAAATGGATCAAGGCTGTAGGTCAAAAACGGAAAGATGAGAAAAATCTAGTTTTGGAAAGTGAAATATAATTAGGATATCTAGTGACCTAGGATTCTCAGCTTGTATACGTCATCGTTGTATCACATCAATATTGTTTTTGTTGTTTTTTTGTTTAAGCCCACACATCAATGTTGTTTAGCTATATTTTTCCAAAAATGAAAGAAACACAACAGAATGACCTTTTCTTCAAAATCACTCGTATGTATTACTTTCGTCTTTCGCCCATCATTTATCAATTTAACTAATACGATATGTTATTTTTTTTTTTAACATACTACTTTTTTTTGAAAAAAAAAAATCCTTTTATCTGTGAAATATTTTGAATTTAATATAATGTATTTACCTTTATTAAAAATTTCCAATGGTATAATTTAAAATATTTTTAAAAATACTATTAGACGTCTATATAAATAAGACACTTATTCAATAGTCTAGACAAATTCCTTTTAAAATATTTGACTGAAATAAAACTGTTGGCGGCCTGCGTAAAATCCAGTAATCCACATACGGAACAAAGAACATTTAAACCTCAATAATCCTTTTTTTTTTTGCTAATAAGATATTTTGCTAAAGTAATCCTCAAAATATTAAAAAAAAAACTGTTGCCATTATTTGACAAAGATGTTGATTTGGCCCCATGATGTCTATGCAACATACGGCTCACATCCAAACACACAGGCACGTACTACCTGTGATAAGTAGGGACAATTATTTTTTGGCTCCAATAAATAGGGACAATTTAAGAAAACAACCATATTTTCTTTTCAAAATATTAAAATTTGTACCTCCCTTTTGTTTAGCATATCTACCAGTACCAATGTACCATTGCATCTCTTTCAAACACAACTCGACCCAAACTCCAAGCATGATAGATAAACCGGGATCGAAAATACTATTTTCCTTCAGCTTCGTTTGGTGATGAAGCTGCAATATGGCAGTCCCTGAGAATGAGATATATATAGCTACTTGGATGATCATGCAGGATTCAGCCGAAATTGTCAAAATGTTGTTTACGATGTGCCACATGAAGTGTCTACGCTTCGATATGGAACTTTAAGTTTCCATGTTTGTTGGGCTAGAACATCAGCATGTGCATCTTCGTTGACCTTATTATGTTGCTTCTGTGGTTCATACCAAAACAATATCCCAACCTCACACTTTAAAAACCATCCTTTATGTAATGACAGCCCAATTGGTCCCAAGTATGAGATGAGTTTGGAAAGATGCGTTAAATAGTTTGTGCGTATGTAGGATTAACAAGACCATTCAGAGGGTGAATATTTAAGAAATAGTTTTATACTAGTATCTATATATTATTGTATTTGTATTTATTGACATTTAGAAAAATTATGTTACTTATATAAGTTTTTTTTTCTTTTTTTTTGAACAAAAGCTTATATAAGTCTATGTATCTTACTAGTTTGTAGTATATTCCATATACTATACGATTTTTCCTATTTTTATTTTAAACGATTCCATTATGATAAGTTGTTAAACCGAAGTGATAACTGATAAGTGGTTAAACCAAAATGATTATTTGTCAATAACATAAAAATGATATTGGGGGATTTATACTTATTTTACCAAAGAAAAAAAAAGTATTTTTCAATTGACGAAGACTCGTGGAAGTACTTGAAATCGTCCTCTTCAATAGATTTGAAAACAGGAGAATTTATGAAAACAATTTTTTTAATAAATATCTTTTGAAAATTCCCTTAATTTTTTATATGGAACTAAGAACTTTTCATCATCACAACTAATGTTATAACATTATCTTATAAACTCAAATATAAATTCTTTAACATTTTCGTCACAATACCTTAGGAAAGTGAGCTTTTCATGATTAACTTTTTGGATATATAAGAACCATAGTCTGATATGAACTGCGTCTCTCTTACACAATGGTTTGCCTCTTCAAAAAGTTACCTGACCTTTGATCTGTTATAGTATTTAACTTTGAATTGATATATAATAAAATAAATGATATATATAAAACATTGTAAATATCATGATTGGCTTGATAAATGATTTTAAAACAAAGGTGTATAGTTCTTTCACAAGTGCCGAAATATAATCTCGTTTAGTAAAATCCTCCACATATAAGAAAAAATAAAATAGTTTAATTAAGAAAAGGAACAAATAGAGACACTGAACCAAAAAAAAAGAAGAATAGAGACCTAATAGAAACAACAAAATATAGCATTTCAATGAAAATCAGTCCCAACAAAACGTACATTAAATATAGCACACTCATTAAATAAATAAATAAAATGGGCCAATGGGTCTTTTCATTTCCAACTTTAGAAGGGCCAATAAGCTCACGGCAAAAAGGAGAATAGCGTATAAATTAGGAAACTGGAAAAATGACAGAAAATACATTTAAAAAACTAATGTAATACAGAAAAGATAACAAAATTTGCCTATCTTGCTAGGTTAACCCTTCTTTCATTTTATTGATACATTTTCTCAAATTCAAAAATCTGCGGCCATTTCATAACAGAATTAGGATTAACACTCGATTATTCAGTTCAATTTGACTCATTATTCATCAGCTTCTGAGGTTTTCAGATTTTGAAAATAGGTCTTATTTGGTGAAATTTTTTTATGATAGTTCGGTTCATATTCAAATTCCATTTTAGCTAAAAGTTTATAACAAAATAACACAAACAGTAATAAAAATTAATTAGTATCAACATTATTTTTGCTGAATTCCGGTTTAATGATTCGGTTTGGTTAATATTTGGTATATAAATTCAATATCATTTGGGTTATTTTAGATTTGTTTCCGGTTTAGCTAGATGAACTTTGGTTCCGTAATTTTGCTCATCCCTAGGCAACCTTTGAGATTTTATCTAGAAAAAAAACTTAGTTCTCTTCTTTGATGCTGCAATAATGTTAAAAGAGAAAAAAATCTAGATACATCTATTCTATGCCAGCTATAATGAAGAAAGAAAAATCTGTGTCAGAAGAGCTAAAAGTAAATGTAGGGGTCAGAAACATGAATCATACAAACTTTAGGGGAAATATACAGTTGTGGGAACTATCAGGCTACATACAAACATGGGACTTTGTCAATTGACAACTGACTCACTGACGTTCGTAATCGTAATTGTCGCTGACGTTCGTATTTTTCACAAAAGGACAAACAACCTTTTTTATTTACATATCACACATTTTCCCACTTAAATATATTTATTATACCATCTTTAAAAAATAAAATATATATATCGACCATAAACCGTTAATAATAAACATACAATTTGGATCAAACCGGTAATTTTTTAACGTCAAAATTTTTTTAAACATGAGAAAGAAAAAAAATACGTACAAAAGCGACACGTGGCGGTTTCTAGTAACTTTGAGAAAGGAATGGTTCTTCGTAGGGCAAGAAGTCCCAAAAGCCGTCGATGTTGTGGTTCACGTCGAGTAAAAGATCGGGAAGATCGGTGAAAGCATCGTCGGAGATTGCTGTCATTGCCGGAGACGACGTTTCCGTGACAGTAGGAGACGACGAAGACGTCTCGACTTCTATGTCTATGGCTACTGTGGCTGCAGCAGCTGCGGCGGCTTGGATGTCTTTAGGATCGGTACTAGCCGGTCTAGGGAGGTGGTAAGCCAGCTCCGGGAAGTTGAGGTGAGCTGAGCCGCCTTTGATGGCTAAAGCCGCCACGTCGTGAGCACGCGCCGCCATTTCTGCCGTGGAGAAGGTTCCTAGCCAGATTCTTGATTTCTTCTTAGGCTCTCTGATTTCAGACACCCATTTCCCCCATTGTCTCATTCTGACTCCTCGATAAGTTGGATGCTTGGAAACAACTTTTTCATTATCATCATCATCTTTGAGTACTCTTTTCTTCTTTAGATTACTATTCACTGTTTTCTCCGTCGCCGCCTGCGCCGGTGGATCATGAAACATCCGGCAGTCGTCGTCGTCGTCACGTTCCATTAAATGAGGAGTTTTCCTTCTATTCATCTGTAGGGGAAATTTTTTTTAATTTGGTAGGAAGATTTTAAAACAAGGAACTAAATTTGGGTTTTTTAGGTTTAGTGTCAGGGTAGAAAAGAGGTTTGAGAAGAAGATGGTCGCTGTGGTTGTTATTATATACATCCAAATTAGAATCCAGATTTTTTTTTTTCGTAGGCTATATATACCTATAATATATGTAGAGGTATTTACTATATATACCCATTTCTGTAGCATCTTTATTAAAATAATAATAATTGTATAGCATATTGATACAAAATAAGATAAATCCAAGCATTACAAGTTACAATGAGAATTATGGATGAATTTAGCCTTAAGTTTTTGGTGGTTCCATTTAAAAACGGATTACACTCCACAGCTCGGCGTTTGACATTTATTATGCACCGAATTAATTGACCCCTTTTTAATTAATGCATCCCCCCCCCCCCCCCCCCCCCTCGTTTTGTGACTCCAATTGATTTACTCAATACTGTTAAAATACAAAGTATTCATATTTGGGGTATATTTTATCCAACTTTGTCGAGTTTCTACAGTCGAGACATAGCTTAAGAATCATCTAGGTGCTTTTTAGCTTGCTACTTTAAAAATTTTAATTACTGAATAATTAAACGTTTACAATATCAGAAACTAAAAAGAAAAGTTGACGCTTACAATTGATCCACAATGATAAAAATAGAGCATCGAAAACGAATGGAGTTCTAAAAAGGAAATATTTAACTACTTTGATTTACCTATACGGATTTGTTGGTAAGCCAAGAGGGCAAAATAAAGCCATAAAAATGTTGGTGTTTATCATTCCCAAATGATGAAAGGTTTCCATTATGATAAATCTTCCGAAGCTGTTATGCGTATCTAGTATATATACAAAGAAGAAGTCTAGGACTCTAGTGAGTTAAGTTTGCAAAATTTGCAATTCAGAATTGAAAAAACGTGTTTAAGTTAACAATTTGATGAAAACAACATTGATCATATATATCATTAGCAAAAAAACAAAAATATATTGATCATATGTATACAAAACATAAACAAAAAGTGATCATAGGCATCAGGCACATGTAAGAAACCGCATTAGCACACGTACGTAAAAGGTACATATATAAAAACCAACCTGAGGATCTAAAAAGAAAAAGAAAAAAACTTTAGGATCTCATAGGCTTCATACACGTAAATACATGTGTATGTATGTATATGTCGAAAGATTCAAGTCAAAGATGGTTTTCGTCTTTAATTAGGACTCTTGGGTTAAACAAGATTAAAGACATAGTAAGCTGTCAAAATTAATTTAACTAGGGTGTCGTAACCACTTTCACGACTAACCAACTAACATTTTTTAAATATGAATGTCTTATTTGTTGTTTGGTTTTTTCAATGTTGGAGATCTAGGTAGAAGACAACACTTGACTAATTCTAGTACTACAACCACAAATTCTGTAGGCAATATGGATGATATATAACTATTCAACTATCTAATCCGGTTATTAATTGTTCAACTAAAATTTAAAAGCATTCGAAACTTTATGGATCGGAAAGGCAACATAAAACTTTATATCATTAGTTAAATAACATGTTAAGATTTATGTTGAAAGATTGAGAAACAGAGATAGGAAATTTGTTGAATGGAAATAAACCTAGATAAGATACAATTTATGAATTTAATTTTGACTCAAAAACTTATAAATTTGTGAATAGAGCTTAAACCGAATTTGTTTACATGAATGATTCTCGGTCTGACCGGCTGTGGTTTGGTTTTGAACACAAGAGTTAGAGTTTGGCAGAGGTGAAGTGTTGCTTAATCAACGGTCGGATGTATTCATGGTAGCCATCAGGAACCACCGAGTCATTGAGTGGATCCTTCAATGCTTCCTCGAACAGCTTTGGGTAAACGTTTCCGTCGTAGCGACCAAGCACAGAGCCAAGATAGTGATCCGTGTAGTTGAAGGCATCCACGAGAGCAACTGCGTTAGGTCGAACCTGAGAATAGAGAGACCGAAGCTGGTGGCTCGCGAGTGAAGCTTGCTCGGGAGTGACAGAGTTTGTACTAAGGAAATCACCAAGGTGTTTGTGAATGAGATGGAGTGCGTAGATGTAGCATAGATTCTTGAGTTGTTTCTTCACTCCTTTGCCTTCAATCTCTCCTTCTATTTTTGCTATAAACCTGTGAATTTTCATGCAAGTTATTATGAATTTTTAGTTCATTGATTAGTTTGTAATTTTTGTGAAGAAAGCTTACTTGGAAACAACAATCAATTGGCAATGTGCAATCGCAGCTTCGACAAGATCAGCCGAGAGCTCTGAGAATCCTTGTTCTTGATTCTCAAACTTGCTTAGGTTTTTAGCACAAGTAAGAGCCATTCTCAAAGCCCTTGCTTCAAAAGCTTCCAACACCATACTAGGATTTAACCAATCCTCAGCTGCATGCTCAAAACCAAGATAACTCAGAAAAAAAAAATACTTAGAAAAACTTAAAAACCATAATATTTATGGTAATATCCATTAAAATTTACCCTTTTGAACACCGGAACGACATTGCAAAAGGTGTTGTGCTCTGCCCATATAAGCAGTTGTCCCAGCAGGAGCCTTCCCAGAACCCAACTGTGAAACTGTCTTCATCAAAAATCTAGCAACCTGAAGACCCAATATTTGTTTTAAAACATGCATTAACAAATTTTAGTACAATTTCATATGCCTTTAATAAGAGCTTTTGTTAAAACAAACATAATGAATACCTGTAATTGCAAGACAACATTGTCTCCTTCGTATGTGCAAGCAGGAACATACACAGCAAACAACTCAGGAAGGCCACTACACCACAAGTAGCCATGTCCACCACATAACTTACGACATTCTTCAATACCATCCTTTGACCAACAAAAATAAAAAAAACCAATTTAGATGATTTTCAACTTATCTTTAATTAAGTTTAGTTTTGAAAGTCACATACTGAGGTTGCCGAGGTAGTCATAGACTTCAATCCTGCAGTGCAAGCATGAGCTTCAGGCAATGTAGCGAAATCACTAGCCTCTAGTCTTTGTGTTACATCAGTGTACAACCATTTCAGCCACTCCCCTACAAACCTAAATGCATATGCAGATGCAAGCAGAGGAAACAATCTGTTCTGCTGAGTTTTATAATCAATCACCTGCCATATATTAACAACATCAATAGACTGGTCTCTATGACCATAACTATCCACCACAATGAAACTGTTTTTTTTTTTTTTTAACTCATAGATCCAAATAGTTATCTATAATAGGATTTAACAGAAAAGTACCTGTGTCTCAACTCCACCATTATGTGAACCAAACTGTCTTCTAACAGCACTGTATCTTGTAGCTATACAGACCGCTCGAGCCAGAGCATCAGAAGCCTTTGCCACAATAGTCTGTCTTACGGACACCATAGTACCATACACCAATTGCCTTGGAACATCTGATGCTATGTATTTTCCTTCTCTAGTAACTTTTGATAGTCTATGAGAAGAAAAATGCACAACCATAAATCGTTTTTTTTATAGAGGTGAGTATATATATAGTGAAATGCTTATTCACATCAGTTTAAAAAGAGAGCGAACCTCATAAGCATTTGCTCTCTAGGAATACGAAACTGATTAAACATAAGAAAACCATTGTCCATTGAGTTATATGCTCCGTTTCCAAACTTCAATCCGATATCACCAACGGTTATACCCTGTAAAGGAGAATGATCATCCAAATTACGCAGTTGCACGATGAATCCTGAAATAAAAAGAGAAAGACTTCTTAATCAATACTGTTAGCTTCCAACTCAAAACCAAATTGGCAATGAGTGGATTCGCCCGTACCATTTATATACTAGTGTTAGTCTTTTTATATAACAGATGTGAGATTCTAACAAATACCGATGATTTTTAAAAAGAATGAACAAGAGATCATTCTGGTGCTTACCATGGACACCATGGTCTTTGCCATTGGTAATGAGACGAGCATAAACCACAGCATGAGTAGACACTTTTCCTAATCCACCAGGCCACCACTGATTTTCAAACAAGAACCAAATTAAAGACACAAACTGAAAGACTCAGAGATAAACAAGAAAAGACAATTCTTTTCCTCACTTTGGATGATGTTTGAGTTGGACTGTGCATGATAAACTGATCTGTGTTAGGATCAAAAGTGGCGGTTGTTTCAAGACCTTGAACGTTAGAGCCATGACCAAGCTCAGTTTGAGCATAACAACCAATTATTTGCATCTTATTAGCTAAAGACAACCACTTTCGTTGTTGTTCCTCTGTGCCTTGTCCTTTAATTGAAGGCACAAACATCCCCTAATTCGTTCACAAACCCAATCAACATCACAATTCTAAGCAACTCAAAAAAAAGAAAAAAGAATTTGTGTTTACCCAATGAAGATCCAAGAAGCCTGGTTGATCCATGAAAATTCTCAATTTGATTCCTTCCTCATCAGAGAGACGAAGCTCGTTAATCAAATTCCAAGCATAAACGCTTTTCTTCAACGTGTTCTTGAACAACTCTTTCCTAGTCATTAAAGCTCTATTGCTTTTCTCAAACACCTAAAACATGTGTCAATCAAAAACATGCAAAATTCACACCAGATCAAAACAGAGAGATTAGAGATAAAGTGAAATTCACCGGATCATTGGCAACGAGGCGGGAAATCCGATTTGAAACATCGAAAGCGTGGCGGGAACCGGCCCAGATGATCTTCATATCGTCAACGTTGAAGTCTGCTTTGTTCCTTTCATCGGCAAGGTGATCAACTCCTTCCATGGTTGTATCGTCCGTTTTCAGTTTTCGACTGTGAAGAAATCGAAATTCAAAGATTGTAAGAAGAACTTTAATTTAAAGCTCTTAGAGAGAGTTACAGGCGTTACAACAGTAAATATCCGTTGGAACACGGAAACAGAGGATTTGTTTCCCTTTTATTTAGGATAAGAACAAAATTACATTTAGTATAGATTTATCATTTTGAGCTGTCATATCTCCACATGTACATACCAGAAAAAGGAATTAAATTTGACTTTTTTCAGTGTTAACAAAATAAAAATATTTGCAACAGCCGACCGATTGTGATTTTCTGTAACTGTAAATAAAATATTTGTTAGATTCGGTTTGATTTGCTATTCGTTTTGATTTGATTCAAAAAAATCAAATATTCGTAATTTTATGAAGTAAAGCAAATACTAAAAATTAGTATTTATTAAAAACAGAAAAATATCAAATATTAAAAAATTTAAATGCGAATATTCGCTTCGATTCGATATATCTATATATATATATAGATAATTATATAAATATAATGCATATTGATTATATCTATACAAAAATTGCAAAATTTTATTCATCAAATTAATTATATAAACATTAAAATTTAATAAATTAAAAAGAAATATGTAGTTTTAAATAAAATATTGATATTTTGTGATAAATTTGAATTTTTCTTTATTTTTATAATTTTTAATAATTATTACGAAACGAATCAAATATTAATAAATATTTAAAATTTTAACGAATATTCGAATGTTCGAATATTCGGTTAGGTTCGAAACAGATACGAATAAAAATTTCAGTTATTTAAATGAAGCAAAATAAATAACAAATACTTTAAAAAATACGAATATTTGTTTCATATCCAGACCTAGTTTGTTGTATCTCACCATTGTATGTACGGTTGTAACTGGTGAAATGTGTTAGCTATGTTATAAAAATAACAAGCTACCTACTACATGTCTACATCAAAACATAACTTCTTATATATCAATGAACGTTAACAAAACTTTTGATTACTTTTCTTAACCACCTTATCAAAAAAAATTACTTTTTCTTTCTTGTATATTCTAAGAGTAAAGAACAATTTACTGCTATTATCTTTGACTCTTTATTAATCAAGGTTTAAAAATCAATCTTGATATTAGAGGACACTTTGTCAAGATGGAGGATTTGTTGTCCTGCCAGTACAATGGCATACACTTTATGCCTAAAAATATCACAATATATTACTCTCCCACACATCACTTCAACTGCCACCGAAAGTCTATTTTTTTAATAGGAGCAACCGAGCAAAGTCGCCTTAACATACATCAGTTTTGTCACTCTTTTAATTTTCTTTTTTAATAATTACATATTTAATTTAAAATCAACTTGAACCGGAAATGTATGGTTTACATGGTTTGAAGCGGTTAATAAAATACCGAAAAACCAACCATAATCGAACTAACCGGAGCACAAAACCCTTTTAATGTCTCTTGCTATATGGTCGGTCACTTTATTAATATCTGGGTATTTTTTAGCTAGTTGGCTAATTTTCCTGTGAAAATTTAGTTTGGGTGTGTACTAACAGTTAACACCATGATATATATTAACATGAAAAAATCAAGTACTAAATACATTATATTCATATTGCCATCACGATTTCCATGGGCCGTGGATTATTTCTCAGCAACATTTTGAGTTTTTTGTTTGACTTTAAATCCCTAGAATTTTCCCATTCGAAGTAAAAGCAAAGAAATAGCTCTTTCTGTTTATGCCTCCAAAGAATAGCTCTACAATGTTTTTAATTGAATGGGAAAATTTCTTACGAAAAAATGAAAGGAATTGTTCACACAAGACACATTAATTGCTCAATATAAAAATAAAAAAGAAAAGGAAGATACATACTTATTGCTTACAACCAGACGATGTCCCATTAAACATCCACTTCCTTAATTAAAAAAAAAATACGTGGCTTTCAATAATTATTCTATTTTTGAAATACTAATTTATTAAATTAAAAATTGTCTAATTTATGGATAGTGTTTGTTTGATTTCTTAAAAGAATTGTTAATAATTAAAAGCAACGGATAATCTTAATATTATCCGGCCCTTGTGCGATGCATGACTCTTTCTCCATAAATCACAAATACACGTGTCAACAGGCCATTGACTTTCATCTAACGTATAACGACAGGTGAAACGCTTGTCAGTTTAGAAAAACCCTCAGAAAACAGTGGAGATCGTTCTTTTTTTGGTTCTCCTCTCTTTAAGAGAAACCTAAAAGATTGAGTAGAGATTAGGCAAAATTCTCGATCCCCAAATTGAAAAAAAAAAGCTGAAACTTCTTCTTAGGGTTTTACTCTCGATTCCTCTCTTCGATCATTGGCGATTTGATTAATTAATCGGTGATCGGCTTTTCCAGAAATCATCTCCGTCTCGTCGTTGCCGGCGTCTGATCGGATCACCGTTTTGTTTCAGGCGAAATATGGTGGTGATTTCCCTGAAGATTTTGAATTCGAATTTTCTCCGGTTGCTTCCGCTTAACTTTTTCTCGATTTCGATTTCGTGTAGACTTTCTTCTTGGCTTTGTATTCGATTCCGGTGACTCAGTTTAGCCGATCGTTTGTTGTGAATAGTCTTTGTCTGTGTATAGAAGACTTGGTGATTAGGGTATCGATTGAGAGAGAATTAGATTGTTGTGTGTGTGCGTTTGATCTCTAGATCTTTGACTGAGGATATGTATATCGAAGAACTGACGGTAAGGGAAGAGAAGAAGGGGGAGAGATCGGTTGAGGATAACGTTGCTGATGGAGATAAGGCGATATTCGTTAGCAGAGGAAACGTGATTGTGTTGACTACAAAGAGAGCACTTGTTGGTGTTGGTGCTCGTGCGTTGTTCTATCCGACTCTGGTTTACAACGTTGTTAGGAATAAGCTTGAGTCTGAGTTTCGCTGGTGGGATAGAGTGGCTGAGGTAAAAAAAAAATTCCTATTTTGAGCTGATTTATGTCAATTCAATGGAAAGTGTTACGTTGTTGTAGTATAAAATGTATATTGGTTCTGTGTCTTATGCTAATACGTGTCTCATTTTTTTTTTTGCTTTTTCAGTTTATTTTACTGGGAGCCGTTCCATTCCCATCTCAGGTTCCACAGCTGAAAGAGCTCGGAGTTTGTGGAGTGATTACTCTGAATGAGCCATATGAAACTTTGGTTCCATCATCTCTCTACAAAGTCTGTTTTTTTTCTTCTCCATATTTAATCTGGCCATTGCAACA
The DNA here is from genome assembly GCA_963555745.1 of Cardamine flexuosa. NCBI lineage: Eukaryota > Viridiplantae > Streptophyta > Magnoliopsida > Brassicales > Brassicaceae > Cardamine > Cardamine flexuosa. The sequence goes on from OY743217.1 coordinate 5,342,675, forward strand.
ATAATACTATTATCTCTGTCTTTTTGTTCCTTTCTATATACTAACCTCGTTTATTTTTTTCCTTACTCTTATGGAAGTCTTACTTCATTGACCACCTGGTGATTGCCACGAGAGATTATTGCTTTGCTCCTTCCATGGAAGCAATATGCCAAGCTGTAGATTTCATCCATAGTGAGTGTACCTATCATTTTTGCTATCTTATTTGCTTATTTTTTCATGCCATTGTTAAGAATCTTACAGTTGTCTGATATCTCAAATTCTATTTGATTTCTTTGAAGGAAATGCTACTGTTGGAAAGACGACCTATGTTCACTGCAAGGCGGGACGGGGCCGGAGCACAACTATTGTCATATGCTACTTGGTTTGTATTGTAATTAGTCCCAAAAACAATTTGATCAAATACACACGCCTCTCTCTTATCTAATCTTGGCAACGCAGGTGCAACACAAACACATGACACCTGAAGCAGCATATGCCTACGTGAGGTCAATCAGGCCCAGGGTTCTTTTAGCAGCCACCCAATGGAAGGTATTTGACAGGGTTCTCACAGTGACTCATTATTACCGATAAATCAGAGTTGTATTTTTTTTTTTCTGATTCTTGGTGTCTCTGCAGGCCGTTCTTGAGTACTACAATGTGAAGGTGCTGAATACTCAGAGTTGCTTAACTGATGCAACATCAGCTTTGATCCCGAGAAGTATGAAGCAGGTTTGCTCTGGAAATGTGGTGGTGTTTGATGATGGATCAATGGTGCTAGTGACCCACTCGGATGTAGAGGGCTATGATGATGATGACTCACGGAGGTCAGTCAATGTTACTGGGAACGAGTTATGGGCGGCAGCTGCAGATTTAAGCATGGTGTACCGGGTGAAAGTGGTGGGGCAGGCTGCATTGGCAAGGATCTCGTGCATGTGGCTAGGCTTGCGTGAGGACCACAAGCTTTCTGGGAAAAATCTTTCAATGGGAGGCATAAGCGTCGACATTTCTGTCTACTAATGACGATGACAAATAACGCAGCTGAGTCTGCTGGCGAGCGAGTGAAAATGCCTCTTTCACTGTCTCTCTCCGGTAAAAAAAAAAGGTGAATAAATAAAAAAAGGGTCAAGTTAGATATAGAAGTAAACAAGGGTTTGTAAATTCTGGGAAAAAAGACTTGGTTTTGTCATCTGGGTATTGTAAGTAAAATACTACCTCGTTCCTCATCTGCCTTTGATGAGGACAAACGGTAATTAAATCTTCTTTTCAAAGTACTTAATTATTTTTAAAAGTTTAACCTTTTTAACCTGAAAGGTCTTAGACTCACTCACAAACTAGCAAAGAGTGTACGGGAAATAAAACCAGAAAGCTTAAAAAAGAAAGAAGATCTTAACATTTCCATGGTCGCAGTTACTATTCATCAACTTCCATCCATTGTTCTGTGTTGGCATTAGCAGTACCGTAAGAGTTGGATGGTCCTACTTCATCTGAGTTCCGGTGGCTGTTACCGTGAGAGTTGGATGTCCCTGCTTCATCTGAGTTCCGGGGGATGACACCGTGAGAGGTGGATGGTCCTGCTTCATCTGAGTTCCGGGGGATGTTACTTTGATAGGTGGATGGTACTGCTTCATCTGAGTTCTGGAGGATGTTAGAGCATTTGTCGATGATGTTGCCGCTGATAAGACCATGATTCCACAGTTTAATCTTAAGTAGTGTCCACCACCTGCTCACGAAGCGCTCAAGCATCAAAACCAAAGTCAAACAAAATGTGATGATGCCTTCTTCTAAACATGATATGATGGTATGAGTAGAGTAGATAATATAGTTTGATGTGACATGGAAGATTATTTACCAGAAGAACGATGGAGAACTCAGCAGCTCTTGCTTGTGAAGTTTTGTAAACTCTTCACATGCCAAAGGAACATATCTATCCGCCACAACCCTGCACCCAAAGTAATCAAAAAGCCAACAAATTAAACACATTTTTAGCATAGCTAGAACCATCCAACAATATCACAACTTGCAACTACATTTATCTTTTGGTTTTGGTGGTGAGTCACTCTGTATTATAATAATTCATGCTGAGGTAAAAGATAAGATGCTAGAGTTATTAAAACATGTAGCAGGCAAGTAGAATAACAAAAATAGATACCTTTTCTTTCTTATAAATATATTCCAAAGATGCATGAACTGCTTTTCCTCATAACTCGCATCCTTAATTTGCAAAAGTCTCTGTGAAATTTATTTCAAAAATTCAAAAAAAGGCTATCGGTTCAATGGAAATCAAGAGAAAGCAAACAAACAATAAAAAATACCTGACGTTCTTGAATATCTGCAGCATAATCATCCTCTTCATTTTCGCTATCCACATTAGACATTACTTCTTCCAAAGTCATTGGCTTCAGACATGCAAACTTTGGTTAGTGAAAATACAACAGAGAAAAAACATTGTTACATAAATCAAAGACATCAAGGAAAACTAAACCACCTGCTTTGATTGAGAGTGATAGAACTGCCGACTCTTAAGACCATCTTGTCTGAAAAAAATTAATAATCTAGGTTGCTAATAACGTATAAACAAAATTATATAAAATTAGTAAAAGAAAATATCTTAAGAGCATAACCTTTTAGTCTTTAACCGTTCAGCAAGTAACGTTTTTCTGTTACTTGTACGAGGCACCTTAGGTTTAGAAGACTTAGCTCTTGCTGGTAGTCGTTTAGAAGATTTAGCTATTGCTGGTACTGGTACTGGTTCAGGAGTCTGAGCTACTGTCGGTACTGGTTCAGGACACTGAGCTATTGTCGGTACTGGTTCAGGAGACTGAGCTATTGTCGGTACTGGTTCAGGAGTCTGAGGTATTGTCAGTACTGGTTCAGGAGACTGAGCTATTTCTGGAGTTGTAGTTGGAATCTCCCTAGTCTCTTCCGGAGAGTGATGAGCTTTTGGTGGAGATGAGACATTGTGATCGTTCACATGAGTCGAATCGTTTTCTGCGTCACTAGGTAACTCGTTTAAATCTTTTAATTCCAAGTCAAGAAAGCGTACATTAAGTTTCTTGATCTTATTACGATTCTTTCTTTGGTTTCGCTGACGACGACGTCTCGAGCTGCATAGATTATGGTTAGGATCTAAGAAAATGCTGATGAATCATACATAGCTTAAAAGTAGAGTGAAGACGCTTACCAAAAATAATAAGGGATCTTATTGGGATCACCATGATATTCCTCCTGACATAAAAAAAGAAAAAAAAAACATCATGGTTAGTTCAATATTATTATGACAAACATGAATTTATTCGAAAATGTTGTTTACGTTTACTAACCTCAGAACTATTTTCATCATATTTCAGGTAGACATCAACTTCATGATCTTCCTCCTCCTAAAATAGGTGAAGAGTACTTTTGTTACTTATAATTTCATGTCAAAACATTTTAAAAAAAAGTTATGTTGATTCTTAAAAACAACATACAAAAAACTCAAATCTAAAGACGTCATGTGTTGACTCCAAATGATCTCGCAGGCCCTGTGCACAGACATAAATGAGCATGAAATTAACATTTGTTGAATACATGCAAATAGTTAAAAATGAAAGATATCATTAGAAAGCTTGATTATAATTAATTAGTGCCTACCCCTTGGCCTCCACATTGCATTGAGCAAAATGGGCAAGAAAACTTTCTCACAACTGCATTTTGATAAAAAATTTGTATGTAAACTGTCAGAAGAAACACAACAAGAGACAAACAGATTCTGAAAGGAACCGACCAATCAAAGACTCACCTTCGGACTTTACTATTTGTTTCGAACCATCCATATAGTTGAAAACTACTGCCCTGCCTGAATTTGACCTAAGCAAAATATAAGTGTGGCCATTCATGTACAAGAAAATAGAAGAGAAATATCCTAAAATAACACTAAAACAAAATCTAAATTCCAAACATACTACACATTTTTTGTTTATGAGGGTACTTTAACAAACTATACAATATTTTGGTGGTGATTTTGGATAACAAAAATATATATTTTTGAGAATTCTCCAAAATATAATCATTTCTGAAAAAATATTAAAAATAATGATAAACTAAAATCAAAGAAGTTATTCTTACGTCTTTCCTTTCTTCGCTCGGATTATGTATTTTAAACACCTTCGAAGGAATAATGGCTGCATAAACAAAGAACAAATTATTAATAAATGCACATGTGGTTACAATACAACAATTCATTTCCCATTATTAAACTATATTCTAATTTGTAAAAGGGAATCATCTAATTTATAGAGGAAAATTAAAAAACAACTGTTAGCACATTTCAATAGATTAAAGTGGCTCTAAGCTAGAAACAATACTAAGAAACGTTTGAGGAAGATTAAAGACAGGTAGTAGACTGAAAAAAACAAAAGATAATGCATACTCTGTCTTTTGAGCGATCTGCAAAAATCTTGTAGACTGAAACAGGTTTGCTATATTTCATGAGAGTTTCCTCCTCATCATCACCACTACTATCATCATCATCATCATCTTCATCGTCATCATCAGAAGAAATCACTTCCATTTCTTTTCCCCGTAAAAACGTTAAGTCAACACTTTTCCTAGCCATCTCTGCCACAACAATAAACACTGAGTTAGACTGCGATCATAGGGGAAACTCCAAAAATTCGCCTAACCATCTTTAGATGAGAGAGCCATGAAATGTCTTTTTTTCGTTTTTTTAATAAAGCCATGAAATAGTGCAGTGACAGTGACAAATGTCCATAAGGAAAGTTATAATTTGCTTTTAACTCTATATTATTATTTCTTCATCAGAGAAGTTTATGCAACTTCACAACCAGATTTGAGATGTATAATTTTGTTAAAATTTGGAAAATATATAAACATATAAAATAAGTCTACCAAAATACACATCCATAAGGAAAGTTATAATTTGCTTTTACCTCTATATTATTTTTGCTTCATAAAAGAAGTTTATGCAACTTCACAACCAGATTGTGAGATGTATAATTTTGTTAAAATTTGGAAAATATATAAACATATAATATAAGTCTACCAAAAGACACATCCATAAGGAAAGTTATAATTTGCTTTTAATTCTGTATTATTTTTGCTTCATCATAGAAGTTTATGCAACTTCATCATATATAAACACATCCAGATTTTGAGCTGTATAATTTTGTTAAAATTTGGAAATATATAAGCATATAATATAATTAAGTCTACCAAAAGACACATCCATAAGGAAAGTTATAATTTGCCTTTAACTCTATATTATTTTTGCTTCATCAAAGAAGTTTATGCAACTTCACAACCAGATTTTGAGATGTATAATTTTGTTTGCACAAAATTCTCTTTAAAATGAATATATTGAATCAGATATATTAAAAATTGATAAACAAATCTTTTTGGTAAAAACAAAAGTGAATCGACATAAGAAACTATAGAAAGATAAGATAGAAAAAGATAGAATGAAAATGGTAGGAATTAGGATAAATATATATTGTTGAATTCCTACTAGTATAAGCAATATAAATTTGCATGTATTAATTTTTTTTAGGAATAAGAGATTTTGATTTACTTTACGATTTTGCAGCGAGATGCGCCTCGATCAGTTTGACACAAAACTAGTATCGGAGAAATGCTCTCTTATTAGCTAGAAGAACTTCATTTCTGAGAATGGTGTAACGTTTTCTGAGAAACCTATGTAACGTATTTATAGAGATAATCTGAGAAACCTATGTAACGTATTTATAAAGATAACATATCCGAAACTCTATATAAATATACAATTGGATTCTAATTATTGTTAAATTTTACGTTTTCTAAATTAATTTGGCCCAATATAAGTCCAATAAAATTTGTTTCTTTTGTAAACATTTATCTTCGGCCTTGATAACCGGCCTTAATCTATTTTAGTTGAAGTGTAAGATTGACAAAGAAAAAATAGTAAAATCACATAAAGTTTCAATAATGTCTAAAATTTGAATATAGAACCGAAGAGAACTCTAAAATACCCAAATATAGCATGCATAATGATGGATATCAACAAACAAATCCCTCACATAAATATTTGAGATTTCATTAGGTTTGATAAATGTCAATTAAAGTTTATGACCCATGTTACATACTACTAACATAGTGTGATGAGACAGCTTCAAGAAAATAAAACTATTGATCAAATGAGACTCTCTTGTAGACAAGTTAGAACACTGAGCACTGATAAGCCGGGAAGAGCGCGTGAGGTTTGACTTTCCAAGTGGGTAAAATAATAATTTCAATGTCACATTCATTGTATATATATAGAAGTTTCTCCCTTTGTGACCCGATAAGCGCGTAAAGTGTAGAAGAAGATGCGTCGATCAGCGAGCGCCTCCATTGTTTCCGACCAACTCTCAGCGAATACTCCTTCGTCATCACCTTCTCCGCCGCGAATTCCGAGCGGTACAGATTCGGAAGATGGTCAGCTTCTTCTGCCTAGGTACGATCCCAACTCTCTTCCTGGGAAGAAGAACAAATCGCGACTCAGATCCGCCGAGAACGCTATTCATTTCATTCCTCTCGTAATCATTCTCTGCGTCGTTATACTTTGGATGTTTTCGAATCCAGGTAACTAATTCGATTTTTATATAACCAATCCTCTGCAATTTTTTATTCATAGATATGAACCCTAGCTTTTAGTCTGGAGAATTTGTGTAATTTTCAGGTGTTTTCATTTCTGTTTTTTGGTTTTGATATTTGTATTGTTTGATTTGTTAACAGTAGCAATGATCAAACAGTGATGATTGGAATAGTGGAAGACAGAGTTTGATGGCTTGTACAGAAGATTTTATTAAGTCTAGCTTACTCTATATTCTTGTTCAAAAATGTTAGCTTTAGAAGAATCACATTGTATTATTCTTTTACATTCATTTACAGAGATTATGTTTACGAACTTGTGCTTTTAAATCTCTCAAAAATTTCAGCTTTTTGATACATAGAGAGGCTCACACTCAAAGTTTGTGTGTTCCAGCATTGGTCCTAGCTTTAGTAACTTTGGTATGACAACATTGTTTCTAACGTAACACACAAGAGGATTATCCCATTGTAGAAGTGCTCCAACTAGATTTGCTCGTATTGTCAAAGGGAACGCTCGAGACCATCTCTCACTCCCATATGATTCCATTGCCCCTTCGATTGATTCTGTTCCTCCAATGATTGCATTTGCAAGTTTATTCGCTAAAACAACTGAATCTTCCAAGGCACAACAAGCTCCTTGCCCGAGATTTGGAGTCATTGGGTGCCAAGCATCTCCAACAAGAACAACTCTTCCTTTCGATGCTGGAGGAGAGATTCCAGGCCATAGCCACCGGTCTACAAGAGGAGTTCTGCTGATTGTTTCGTCAGGTGTTAGATCGATTAGGTTTTGTAGATCTTTAGGCCAGGTACTAACTAGTTCCTTGGCTTGGTTTTTTAGGATAGCTGGATCCGTGATTTTTGGCCCTGCGTGTTTCAAGAGTTATGATACAGGAATTGAAAGATGAACTTATATAGGAGCGTTGAAAATGTAACCTAGAGATGGGCTGTTGAAACAGATGAACCAGTAGACTTTTGTTGTAGATACAGGTACATATCCAGCTCGAAGCCCTTTACCGTATATGTAGTTCACTTTATTCTGAAATGGCTGTCCATTTGGGTAGAACCCGAGGCCACGGTAAGCGCAATGACCAACGTATCTTGGCTCACTGAATCCCATCCAATTTGCGACTTTAGATCGAATACCGTCACAACCAATAACAATCTGTCAAGTAGACACATTTCTTAGTGCATCCTGATTTCTAAGGAAAGGTAAAAGCTGAGAAACAATACCTTTGCAAGGAACTGGGTTCCATCTCCAAGTTGAAGGAGAGTATCACCATTGGCATTGCTTTGTATACTTTCAAGTTTTGAGGAAAACCGAATGGTTTCTGGAGGTAGCTGGCTTGCAAGTATTTCCAAGAGTACTCGCCTCTCCACGGCCCGAACTTCTTGGCTATGCAAGACAAACATATGGTTTGGTTACAAACAGGAACATGCTCTTCATGAGCTAAGTTATCAAGTATAACTACCTTTGATCTTCGTCTTTGAATTTGAAAGAACGAAGCTCGCTTCCATCTTCCTTCTTCACTACCATCCTGCTCAGCTGATCATACCAACACTCTCAGATCAAAACAACAACAAATCCCACTTATTTGGATCACAGAAAGAAACTGTACCCTTCGATTTCGAGGAACTGAGTTCGGAGCTGAGGTCCAACGGAGATAGCATCCAAAACACGCCACCCATTCTTGAATAGTGTTAACGATGTTCCTCCGGTCCGAAGTGACTCTGCTTGCTCTAGCACCACCGACCGGATTCCAAGCCTAAACCGTCAAACAAAATCTCCGGTTCAGTAGTTCTTGAATTTCAAGTTAATTAAAAGAACCAGTTTTTGTAATTTCCTACTTACCGGTGAAGAGAAACGGCAGTGGTAAGTCCGCCAATCCCAGCTCCAACAATCACTACATCTTCCTCTCTGTCACCACCACTTAGTTGGGCTCTAGTCAGTGCTAAACAAACCGGTTTTGATCCGGTTCGAACCGGAAACCAACTGCTTCTGGCCAATGATTGGAGAGGATAGCTCGGAAGCAGAAGAGACATAGCCATGACTTCGCGTGTCAATATGTTTCAAGAGAGCACAAGTGAATAATTCTTATTCAAATTAATTTCAGCCATAAATTAGTTTTGTAGTCAATATGAAGCCACGAGGGTCAACAAACGAGTGATTTGTATTGGTCACATTTTGAGTTTTACAAAACACTAAAAGTGTTACTACAGCAAATGGAGAGTAACGTATAAAGCATTGCTCTCAATATGACATCAACTAAAAAACCATTTGAAACATATTGAGACTCTTTTCATCTATTTTATCTATGCTACGAGGAAGTAGGAACATATTTGCCCACAAATCCAAAACCAACAACGAAGAAGGCTAACGACTGAAACAAAAGATACACATAGAGTGTGTTCTTCCCAGAGACAATGTCGTAGATTCCGCAGAACAGTAGATACGCTCCAACCAATAGCTCCAGCAAATGGACTCTGATTTGCAAACAGATTCATAATATCAGTCCTAAGCTCAAACATAAAAGCTAAACCAAAAGATGAATTAGTCTATACCTCTCTCTGAATGTGATGTGATGTTCTTTAGGAATCAGCTTTGTTTTAAGACCATCGCCTAATTTCTCAGTAACAACCCATTCTTGTACTCTTCCTGTTTCTAACAATCCCATAACCAAAGCCTTTGCTCGAAGCAGAGACATCGCATTCTCGAACAGAACCCAAAATGCCAATAGGTGGATTGATCTGTTAAGGATTAAAAATTTATGTAACAAGACAGATGAAAAGACGATTTGTTATATGGAAAGGAGTGAAAGAGGAGACCTTAGTCTACCGATAGCGATAAAGAGAGTGATCAAAGAAGGGAGATAAAATGCAGCCCATTTCGGAACTGTTACTTCAGGGAACATAACAGTTGCTGGCAAGATCACACAGTAGAAGCAGAATGTGAGGATATGAGCAACGATCTTGCGGATGAAGAAGAAGCTGTATAACATATAAAACTTCTTCCCTAGAGAAACATTCTCGCTTCTTATTATTTGTCCAGCCATTTTCCTGAATAGATTGGCTGGACCACAAGTCCACCGATGCTGCTGGCTACGCAGGGCTTTGAAGGAACAAGGTAACTCACTTTTCACCTGCAAGTATAACAAACTCCTAAATACTAATACAAGATGCCAACAAAAAGAGAGAAATCTTCTGTTCTATACCTTGAGATCATCGATGTATAGAAACTTCCAGCCTCTGAGTGTAGCTCGTACAGCTAAGTCCATGTCTTCTACTGTTGTTTGGTCATTCCATCCACCAGACTCATTCAAGGCTGAGATTCTCCAGACGCCAGCAGTTCCTGTAATTGTTTCAGACAATGAGAAAAAAGCTTTATTGAGAGAAAATAAAAGACAAATGAGAATGCTATTACCGTTGAAACCGAAGAAGGCAAATGTTGAAGATCCAACTTGTTGTTCTACTGTAAAGTGGTAGCTTAGAGACATCTCCTGCAATCTTGTCATCATGCATTGATCCGCGTTCACTGCGATTGTTAAGAAAAAAGCATTATGTACAATTTAATAGATTAGTGATAGGAAAAAGAAGAGAAAAGTGTAGCAAGGAATGTTACCAAACTCCCACCGGCCTTGTACAAGTGCTAACTTGGGATTGTGAACTAAGAAAGGAACAGTGCGGTGGAGGAAGTCAGGATCAGGCTGGAAATCAGCATCAAAGATAGCAACGTAGTCACAGTGCTTCACATAACTATGCTTCATTCCTTCTCTCAGCGCACCAGCTTTGTATCCATTCCTATTGTTCCTTATCTCAAAGGTTATGTTGACTCCTTCTCTAGACCATCTCTCACACTCCTTTTTCACCAGTTCCTGTTTTGCCACATAACCAAAATGTTAAAGGAACTCACTTTAACACAACAGAAAATCATGAGTCCAAACACACACAGGGCTTGATATGAGACAGGACTAGTAGAGGTTAACAAGGACCTTACTGGCTGGATCTGTAGAATCATCAAGCACTTGAATTATTATACGATTCGATGGCCATGTGATTTTGCAAGCAGCTGCAATTGATTGCTCACAAACCTACCAAACACATTAAAATCCCACCAAATGAGTTCAGCGACATACCAATCTATGGAAAGTAATTGCTGATTTAGGTTGTTACCTCTTTTTCATTGTACATAGGTATTTGCACAAGAACCATAGGGAAGCTTGCACTGCCACACTCAACATCATCCTCCTCCATAGCTTCCCATTTGTAAACTTTCTCTGGCTTCCTCTTGAACAGCTTGACATACAATACGACAGTTCCCATGTACATTACCTCTACGAAGAGCATAACAGACATGAGCAAGCATAGAGCCACCAGGAACTTGAAGACTGGTACAACTACTACAGCCCTTGCTTGCTCCCACCATAGTCTGATTCGAGCAAAAATATCTTCCGATGTAGGAAAGGATTTGAAGGCATTGAGGAAGTCTGATGTTTTGGAACTTCCAGCTTGAGACTTCAATGAGTAAAAGTAAAAGAGAAGATGATTAAAGAAACAAGAAATTGGCCCACAAGTTTACACATTTAAAGACATGTGCAATGTTTGCTTGAATTCGCACCTCTAGAGGACAAACAAGGTAAAGATTTGGTATTTAAATAGATCTACTAGTATATCAAGATCTAAAGCAATGTAGCATACAAGAAAGATAAAAGAATGAGCAATGACGATATGGGTTTTGTACATTTAAATGAAACCCAAGTCAAATCAACATGAATCCAACTTAAAAATCCATACTTTCCAGGAAAATTGTTGACGACAAGTTCAAGTAGAAGAATCATTAAAGTCATCGCAAGAAACCCAGATTAAAAGTTTTAGAAAAGAAATCAAAAGCAGTGGGTAGGTAACAATCAAAATGCAACATTTCGTCATTGAAGTTGAGAGAGAAAGAGCGAACCAGTGAGAGGAGAAAGGAGGAGAAGGAGTCGTGAAGAAGACGGTGGGAGATTGGGAGAGGAGACATTGAATAATCAATCTCCAAGTCTCTCCGACGAATCAGCTTCTCTGCTCCGTGCCTCGTTATTTCTTTCTCTCTTTTCTAGTCTTTTTGGAGTCAAATGGATATTTCCAGCGGCCAAGTGGGCCAATTATCTCATTCTTTTTCGTCATTTTGAATAATTAATTGTTTTTAATATTATTTCCTTAACAAATAGTAACATATATGGCCAATAAACTGAAAACTACTTAGCATGATGACCACGTTGAAACTGTAGCAACGGCTGTATGTAGTTAGTTATTAAATGAATAATGTCAAAGTAAATATTAAAATATATATACATCTATATTTCAAAATGTGAAATTTCTCAATACTTATAGTCATCCATTTTTAATCAGATCCATCTATATGTACCATATCAACCCTTTGAAAATTGATTTTTGTTTTATCCGAAACATTTTTGGTAAATGTTATGACAGGCCAAAGCCTTGATCTATGCATGTTGTTTAACTATATTTGTCATAATAATAATAAATTCTCGTCCTTTCGCAGTAGTAGCTCCAACGATGTTGATTCTGTTGATCCTTGAAGATTGTGATTAGATTAGCTGAGTGAGATTTGCCTGAATTTGTCAAACTGTGTATTATTGGTCTTGGCTCTTATTGATTTGTGTTTTGAGAACTTTCTTTGCCATCCAAGTAAAATATCATTTATGTAATACAAAGCTTTCATTTCATTTGTTTACAAAGATCAACACAACACAAGAGTTTACAAAGCTTTTGTTTACAAAGATTAACACAACATAATCCAAGGAAATTAAAATTCAAAGCTTGAACACAACACAAGAGTCTTATATTGTTCTCTTATCAACTTCACAGGTTAAAAGAATCATCTGTATAAAAGAAAACTAAGGTCAAACCAACTCATCCTTTGTCATTACTGATTTGATTTTTTCATTTGGTTCCTTACTCACCAAATTTATTCTGAATGTCTTCTTCTTCTTCCAAATACCAACAAGCTGCAACAACATTACTCAAACCCCAAGATTGTATCACCCTGACAGTAGATAAAAGTTACAATCAAAACTCAACATCTAAAACATATGTAAATCCTTACAAAATACAAAAAAAAAAAAAAAAAAAAAAAGCATAGTAAATGTTACCTCTTCAAACAAAGACCCTCCTAACATATCCAGTTAAACTGAAACTGGCATGAACTTGAAGCCCAGTCAACACTTTTCAAATCATTGACCACCTCAAGCTTATCTATAGATCTCTTGTTTATTGAGAAGAAAGTAACTCTGTTCAAATAATCTGCGTTCGAGGAGAAAGTAGCTCTCTTCAAACAACTTGCGTTCTTCAGAACGTATTTGGCCACTTCTATATCTTTTTCTTCCCCACATTTGTAGCCTCCCCACATGAATGTCTCAAGATGAAGCAACAAACATTCAGGAACATTCTTTGGCTCATTCCATTCTTCATCATAATATAGACAGCTACACCAGGACTTGCGATCGATGAGCTTGAGGACTTGCAACATAGGAGAAGCATCAAGCATGAGTGTAAGTGCATGCAACCACACTGGTTTATGTTTAAATAGCTCCAAATAAACCAGCCTGTAGAAAATGCTACCAGTAGGAAGCTTAATATTATGTGTACCATTTAAAGCCAAAGAAAGACGTTTCACTGGAGTAAGAGATCCCATAAGCTTTTCATCCATTATCTCAGAGACATTAACAAGACTTGCCTCCTCCAGCTCTGGTACGTTCTCAATCAGAACAGAATACTCAAGAGGCTTAACACCTTCTTCAATCTTGAAATATTTCAAAGAAGGAGCATTTATCACATATCCCCAAGTTTGTTGTTGTTCTACACCAATGTCATAACAAATTGATAGTCTTTGTAAAGATGGCACTGCAATAGTGAAAGTTTTCACAGTGCAATGTGTGTTTCTACGCACCACGAAATCTTCAAGATTAGGGCAGCCAGATAAAAGGTTACGAACGGATTCATCGTCTTTGAAGTAGACACGGTCAAGGTGAAGAGTCCTAAGGGATTTGAAACAAAGCCAAGAAGGGACATCCATGCATGCAGTAACCTTGAGTTTCAAAGTCTCAAGTGTTTCGCATTTATACAAACAACTAGGAAATGTGAACGACCCATTGTGAAAGTAAATTTCGAGTCCTAACTTAAGCGCTTTGTGTGGGATAATGATTTTATTGGATTAATGATTTTAAATTATACATTCAAATCTATTGTTACTGAAAACATGATTAAGATTTGATTTAAAAGTTTCAGGTAAGATTTGAGGGGATTTCTTAGTTAAAAATACAAAGAACCAAATCTCATGATTTTAGATGAGATTTCAGAAAATTTAATAACAAAATTCCTAATTCACCAAAATTTCATCAAATCTTCTCAAAACTCACTAAAACTCAAATCTCTTCAAATATTTAGTTCAATACACCCCCTTAAACTATGTGTCTTATTTTTATTGGTTCTAACTTTTTTTTATTTAATATTTAATAAATAAAATTAATTAAAGACACCTTGATAGAGTTGTGGGACGAGGATGGTCTGAAAAACTATGATAGTTCATGTATTTTAACTGATTTATAAATTTCTTCTTCCGTTTTCATTATCCCAAAAGAGAAAGAAATCTTCCACGTTTAAGATTTATATATATCTTCTCCTAATTAAGCGTTAGTGTGTTGTATATAATAAGGAACGAGCAACAACATACGCTTAAACAAAGAAACCAAATCAAGAACATTTTACAAATATTACCTCTATTTCTCTGCGTAGTGACCTACAGACCTTGCTATGGAAACCATGTTCCGAGTTTCTGTTGAATATTTTATCCTCACATAGTCACATTGTGTTAGTTTCTCCATGCTTATAGAAGTAACATTTCCATGCATGATAAAAAAAAAAACAAGTTAGTCCTTGAACCATCCCATGTATCAACCGCTTAACTAGAAAATTAGGAAGTGTAGTGCATCATGACTCATGAGTACTATTTGGTTTGGACCAATCTTCATTTTGGAAGCCTAGACAGAATATTGAAGGCAATGATTAGGTTCAGTGGTTTTCGAAATGGTTAAACCTTTTGGTTAGGATTTTAGTGCTCAGAAGTCAGACTAAAGGAATTTAAAAGAATGCTGTTAATTAGTTAGTGATTTATATACTCCTCGGTCATATGAGACTCTCTATATCATTTTTTCTTACTGAATTTAATGAAATGGTTTGCTATCAATATCAATATTTTCTTGAAAACTCAACACACACAAAAAAAACATTCAAAACTTAACTTTGCATAAGAATATATATATATAAGACAAAAGGTATAGTATGAAACTATATTCAAATCGTTAACTTTACAGATAACACTGTAATTAATGAGCTTGAATACAACAGTATATATATAAAAAATTGGTCAAAAGAATTTTTAGAAGTTACACCTAGATGTGACTAAACACACCGTCTTCTCTAAATATATATATGACACTACAGATTTATTAATATCCATCATAGATAAATCTTATGTGCTCACTAAAAAAGACACACCATCTTAAAAAATGACCTTGATCAGTTTGGTTTTCCGGTTATGGAAACGGACGTGAAACACTAGAGAACTATTAGTAAAGGGTGTTCAATTCTAGTCTTCTAGAGAAGCCTACTCTACCTCGTTGTGACAGAGACTTTTGTATGGATGCAGTAAAAGGCAAGAATAAAGATAGAAACACACATAACCCACCAATAATACTCGAACATTTGATATCTCTTTGACTACTCTGTCTCTCCTCCTTTGACCACTCTCTCTTTCTCCTTCTCCATTTATGTATAATTCTCAAAGCTACCTCCTCCTTTTTACACACTAGCGCGTGCATTTCCAAGCTCCACATCCCAACAATCAACGTAAACGACAAATTTTCAAGTGCATGATTAATGATTTATTAATTATTCCATGACAAGAACATCTCGCATGGTTGATATATAATGATAGGTCTACATTTTGAATGTTACATATCGAGATTCACATATAAACACATATCTACATCCTAGCTAAGCAAAAGAATCATCAACTTAACTAATAATCATAGTCATGAACCTGGTGAACCTTCTTGATGATTCTGATTGTTATGGCACGAAGACGAAGAACAAGAAGCCAACGCAAGAATGGAAGTTGCGAGTTGATTAATGCCGTCCACCAAACCACTCATACATTGTTTGTTAATATCAGCTTTCGATTCCTCAATCCTTAGTCTCCTCTCTTGCAGCCTCACCACTTCCTTATGCCTCCTCTCTTGTCTCTCATCAGTCTCCCTTATCACTTGTGCATGCGATCATAGACACGCTTCTTGATAAGGCCACTCCGACCGCAACCTCTTCTGTCTCCCTCTCTGCTCCGACGGTTGTTCTCCTTCGTTTGGCCGGCCAAGTGTCTGAATTCAGAATCTGAGCTACTCTATATATTAATATTAGGCTAGCCCTCTTACAAGCTATGATCGAAACAATACACACATATCCAAATATTTTTATATCGACCAAAATCTTAATATACTCAAGAACTTTTATTATAAAGAATGTTTATACACTTACTTTACATACACACAAGCAAAATTTAGGGTTTCATTTGTCTTCATACTAATTGTAAAGTTTTGGATTATAATGTATACTAATTTGGACAGATTAAGACAAATGATAAGTGATTATTTGTTGGAATGTCTAAATTTAATATATAAAAATAAATATGAAATAAATTAAAATATAACTTTAGTGTCGTTTAGGAGTTAAGAAGAGAGAGGTACCTACTGTGGGCTCTATAGGCACAGCGTGAAATGTGGACGACGGTGGATTTTGCGGCGGCGGTGGCAATTCTGGTGGTGGCCGTGGCGGTGGCGGAAGAGGTAATACAATAGTAGGCGGGATTTGATGCATGGGCTGAGCCTGAGCCATGATCGGAGCTACATAACCTAAACTTTGTTGGCACACTCTTAGAATCTGACCGCCGTCACCGTTTCCGACGGCGGAAGCGGCGATGGAGGACGACGGAAGACTCTTTCTCTCGACAAGGTCAGCCAAAGCGTCATAAATCTGAAACAACATATTACTCGGCAAGCTCCTCTCTTTCCTCTCAGTCTTGTCCATCTTCGAGTAGGACGCGAGAGAGGGAGAGCCGGCTTGAAAAGACGATTCCACCCTCGATCTTTCATACTCTCTGATCTTCTTGTAATCTCTCATGAGATTGTCCCACTTATCGTTGCACTGATTCTGGTTCCTCGTACATCCTTTTCTATAGCAATAATCCTCTATCCATTTCCACCGGAGCTCTGCCGGTCTGTTTCTGCTTTCCGGTGGAAAGCCAGTAGTGGACCTTCGTACACGCCTCTCTTCCTCCATCTTCTTGGCTTCTATGAGCACAAAAGTCTCAGTCACTGTCCAATTACCTTTTCTATACTCTCTCGTGAGCATATCTCCACCACTAGAAGATGGATCAGCCATGTATGTGTCTTTTGTAGATTACGAAGAGGTAGCCATGTATCTGTGAATCTTGAAATTTCAAGAAGTGTTGGAGAAAGAAAGACCGGTCAAAGTCTTTTGTTTGTAAGTACTATGATTGTCACCAAGTTTCGAAAAGACAATGCATTCCAATAATGAGAGATAATAAAAACAATGCAAGTCAAGTGATGCTTCCCCATATATAAATGAACTAATTGAAACCTTTTTTTTCTTTTTCTTTTCCTTTTACTTTCTATGTTTCATGTCTCTCTATCTCTAGTTGAATGTGAGAACTAAATAAATAATAGTGTAGTAAGCTTAGACAATTTTTTAAAAATCAAAACATTTATATAGCTGAATCTACTAAATGAAAAAAGAGATGAATAAAGGAAATTAAAGCAAACAAGCGACATAAGACTTTAAATCAATCGACTGAAATTTTATAACAAAAAAAATGGTAAAATTATAAATTACTCCCTACTAATTTTAGATGATGCATTAATGTGCTTTCTTTCATAAAATCTAGTACTAAATAGTAAATATCAACCACAAAGTTTCACCACCTAACCTTTCAATGCGAGTTATGTTTTATATCTTCTTATTGTCATTGTCTCATTGATATGTACTTTCAATGCTCAATAACGTGTTTTAAAAAAGATTCAGAAACTGTATTTGGCCTAACTTTATTACAAAGGTTGTAATCCAAAGTGTTCGTTGGATTATGAATGTCGATTAACTCGCAGATGAGCGGTTTGAACATTGTGTAGCAAATAAAACTGCACCATTTGGTGACCACAAGTCGCTGAAACGTTTAACCGTGAAGTTATTCCGAGAGGAAGTGTTCATGTGGGATTCTGGTGACCGCTTGGCCGATGTTGGCGTGAGGCTTCTAGTGGACTAAGGGATATCTCTGTTTTGGGAGGTGTCAAACCATTTTTCTCTCTTTCTAAACTCACTCAAACATTGGCTTAAGTTAAGGCTAACTACCCACTCGACCAAAATTATTATCTCTAACACAATTATATATTTTGACTTTCTTCTCAAAGTTGATCCCAAAAGACCAAAACATTAAAATCAACAAATTCTATGCGGCTTAGTCAGATATTCACCATAAAAGTTTTGAAAGCACCTCCAGAAAACTTAATGAAATTGTTTCACGATTTAGATGGTTTTGTTGGATGGTGATCCCAATGACCCAAGCAAACGACAGAATCGGTTAACAAGTTTACTACCAACTACGGCTTGACAATTAACTTTGTAGCATATAAGAGAGATTGGCAAATATAAATAATATGATCCAAACACAACCATAGATAAACATCATAACATTCCAATTTCCCATATCCCCTTTTTAGTCATGAATTCCACATTAGGATGAAAATAGAGGGAGAGAACGAAGATGTTCGTAGAATCTTAATTATTCAAATTAGAGAAGACCACCCCTAAGAGCAAGAACCAAATGAAGAACAGAGCCACCTTCTATGTTGTAATCTTTAGCCGTTTTGTCATCAGCAAGCTGTTTTCCGGCGTAGATAAGCCTGAAAATCCAACAAAAAGGCTCAAGAGTTAAATAATGGCTTAAGAATACTCAAAACAAAAGAGCTAATTGTTTCTTTATAACAACGCAATAAAGTCAACAAGAGCTAAAGTCGAAAACTTTAATACACCCTTTGTGGTGTGATCAATCCATAAGAAGCAGACGAAGTAAGTTGCTTATGATTTACCTTTGTTGAACAGGAGGGATGCCTTCTTTTTCTTCAACACGTTCCTTGATACGATCGATAGTGTCGGTTGGTTCGATGTCAATCTCGATTTCTTTACCTGTGAGGGTCTTGACCTTAATCATGGTTCCACCTCTAAGCCTCAAGACGAGATGAAGAGTAGACTCTTTCTGGATGTTGTAATCGGCTAGGGTTCGACCATCTTCAAGTTGCTTTCCAGCAAATATCAGCCTTTGTTGATCTGGTGGTATACCTTCTTTGTCCTGTTCAACAATAATCAATAAACTTAACTCATCGAACCACAAACACAAGATTTAGCTTTTCTCAAGAAAACTCAAAATCGAAACAATTCTTAATCTTATAATTTCTAGGGTTTTAGTTCGATCGGCGGAGAATAGATCAGATTCGCTTCTCGAACAAGCACATGATCCGAGTAAGAACCAAGTAGAATTCATAGGAAGCAAGCAATAATTGAAGAAAAAACAAACCTGAATTTTGGCTTTGACATTGTCGATGGTGTCGCTGCTCTCAACCTCTAGGGTTATGGTTTTTCCGGTGAGGGTTTTGACGAAGATCTGCATCTCTCTCTTTTCGTAGATTAGTTAAAAATCTTTCTCGGTATCTTAGGCGGGTCTGTGTGATGGTCGATGGGTATATATGTGTTTATATATATCCTCTTGTAAGGTCTTTGGGTCGGCGTTAAGACTACGCCAACTTTTTATCATTTATCATTCTGACTTTGTAAGCCCAATTTATCTTTCTTCCTATTATTTCTTTCCATCTTCAACTAAATCACTTTTATCCCTATCTAATATTTACTTTAGTGAATATAGATTTTTGGTTAAAGTTTGTATTTTATGTGTAAATCAGTTTTAATATCAGATTGCTTTGTTATCATTTCATTCATCATCCATTCCCAAGCCACGATAGGAGATTCTAGCCGCAAAAACCATTAATGGAATTTCTAGCTGCAACACTATTGATATCATAGATTCGTATGACAAATCTCAAACTCGTGAACCCATCGTAAAGGGGTTGGCTGCAAATATAAAGAAATATATCAAAACAATACTCAGAACTAAAGTAAACAGTAAACTTAGAAAGAATCATATTATGTCTCTCATCTTAAAAGAATCTTGCACACACGAATATTCATTTCCCACCACTAGTCTATACACACTAACTCAATGGATTTTTAGCCGCAATACCGTCTTCGCCATAAATATTTCTTCTCTTACATATATATGTATATTAAAAAAGGGTACTTAAACTGCTGTGCTACCACTACATGAATAGGAGGGAGAAGTAACAAAAATGGCGAATTTGCTTTTGTAAATTTAGACTCCAAAGCTTGGAGGTCTCTTCTACATATGTTCGAGTGATCCACCTTTGAGCCTCTCCATTCGAGCTTGAAGACCTGACAATGCTTTCTCATCCATTGGGAGAACCACGGGGTGAGAGTGTGGAGTCTCTAGTCCCATTTGGCTCGGGGGAATGCTCTGTTGATTCATTGACATGTAATCATTTGTTGGCATCAGTGGCTTGCTTACTGGCTCGAGGGTACCCGATGAAGCCAGTTGCATGCTCCTCATCCTTTCTCTGATTGCAACTAGCGTCCCAGTCATCTCTGTCAAATATATTTTCCTAACAGATTAATAAACACCGCAAGTAAGAAAGAAGAACAAAATCAGGATCTTGGAAACTACCTCCAGGATTCATGTTACTGGCTCGCATGTCGGTGTATGAATCAGAATTAGGGTTCATCAGAGGCTTTGCGTCTAACGGGGACAAGGAAGGAATATCAGGGGATGGAAG
This sequence comes from Cardamine flexuosa, assembly GCA_963555745.1. NCBI lineage: Eukaryota > Viridiplantae > Streptophyta > Magnoliopsida > Brassicales > Brassicaceae > Cardamine > Cardamine flexuosa. The sequence continues at coordinate 5,363,281 of OY743217.1, forward strand.
AGCTAAGGAAGAAGGGGGAGGAGTTGACAACGGTAGACTTGAAGGCGTTCTTCCAGCAGCTGCATTCTTCTCCACCTAAAAACCGATTGCAAATCTTCAAGACATAAACCACTAGAGGCCTTAAAGGTAATACAAGCTAGGAGAGTTGTTACAAACCTGGGCCAAACCCTCTCTGATGTAAGTCCGAAAAGCTTCACTAGCATTTTGAAGTTGGGAAAAGATATCAACCTACAAGCATTCAAATGAGTTTGCAATTACATTCAATATGGCTCGAATGGTCAGTTTGTTACTGAAGAACCAGAGAAACAGACCCAATCCGAAGCCATATCCATTACCTTTGGATGTGACTTGGTGATGTGGTAGAGGTCGTAAAGACCAATTGTTGAAGTTTGTTTGTCACCGATTTTCTTAAAAATCGCCCCTAGCTCTTGCTTCAACTGGACATCGGCAGAATTAGCGGGAGGTGAGGCATTGTTGGTCGTAGAATCTGTCCAATGGGTTTGTCCCACAGGACCTGTTGAAGTTAACATTCTTGCTGCAGCTAAAGTCTGTAAGTAAATTACTTAGTTACTACCGATGATGTCTGAATTTCTCAAAAACCAGAAAAATTCACAAGCAAAATGGAAGAACTTTTTCAGATATATTATTCGATCAAGCAACTTAGGACATATGATCTTTCAAATTCATCATCTTGAGAACTAGTACATAAAATAGTTTGGATGTGCTCTTTGAAACAACTCTCAGCATGACCAAATTTATCAAGATTTCTGGACAAGAAGTTAGAAGAATAAGACCTCACCTCAAGGTTCAGATCGATGTAAGCGAGAATGATGGGTTGCGGCCTCATGTCAATAGGCACAAGAGACAAATGGCCCTTTATTGCAGCTCCCCGGAGCTTCACAAGTTCATGTAGAACAGTTTTCACCATCCTCAGAGGTTTGTCATCTGCCCCAGCTCTTCTCATTGGAACCAACCAAGAACAAAACAAGTTTTTTTAATGTTCAATACAAAAAATCTCTACATAATAATAAACAAAGACTAAGATTTGCAAAATTTTCTATGACAAGTACCTCCGACGTATCTCTTCCATTCCCAGCTCTTGCAGGTATACATGGATGCTCTGAAGAAGTCGATCAAGATCAACTTCATATATGGTGCTTTGGAGGAGCTGAACACAGACAAGCAAGTATCAGATATACAGTACTAAAATATATGGCAGGACTCGATAAGCAACAGCTATGCAAGTTATGCCAACAACGATTGTCCTAAAATACTTTTGATAGAAATCATACTTTGTGTTGCACAAAAAAAAAAAAAAAAATCACACCTTTGTAAGTTTAATTAGGCATTTAACTACCAAATCAGAGAATTTCTGATTCCGGACAGCATAAACTTCAGCCGTAGCAGGTGAAGGCCACCTAGATGGATCTAGAGGACGTAGCAAGCTAATAAGGACCACAAATGATGACGTCCGATCTGCATTATCCTGATTTTAATAACAAAAAGGCGAGACGTTGAGGATCTCATAGTCACATATGAACAAAATCATTAGTATGGGAGAAATATCTAACCAGGATCTTGAGCATCAAAACATTCAGAGCCTTTAGAAGTTGGCTGCCATCTTCCATTCGTGGAACTCTTTCATCCAGAAGCCAAAGCAAGAGCTCTGTTATAAGGCTTTCAAGAGTCCCTTCTTTGACTGCATGGGCAAGCTTTTTATTTTGGAATGTCTGCAATAATACATACTTGTGAGTACTGAGCTTCGCAAACAAACCTAAGCAGGCCAATCAGCAAATGAAGAAGAACAGCACCACAAAGACAATCAATTCACACAGTGTTACCTGCATAAGTGTGTTCAGAACATATTTACAAGACCTCGATGAAGCTCCCATTAAGCTGACATCAAATGTCTTTGCAACCTACCAAAAAAAAAATTATATAAGTGGTGGTCAACAAAAAAACTATTATTTTAAATAATTATTCATGACAAACGGAAGTTCAAAGAAAGTTTATCAGGCAAACCTTATTTGCTAAGCATGAAACAAGCCCATCTGCATCCTTTACAAGTTCATCAATTGCACTCTCTTCTGGATCATTAGACGCCTGTGCCAACTCATGACAAATAACTTTCATCCCTTCAACCGACTGCAACACAAAGAAAAAAAGAAAATAAAAAATCAAGCCAACCCTTGCTGGATCACTTCAAATATGCATCAGTTTCCAAATGAAAAAAATGCAGGAGAAAAGTATCACTCAACCTCTCATCACAACCATATTAAACATATCACGCATTCTAAGGTCCTTAAATAAGTCTTTGTAACTGACTAGATAACTGAGTTACAATATTTAATATAACGCAACAATTTTTGCTATTACCCTAAAAATTAAAAAGATGTTCCATAACAAACCAAACAATTTAATATCACGATCACGCCAGAAAAGCCACAGACCTGCTCTGGAGAACCAAACATAATAATGTCCAAAGCCTCATTCCAGTCTGTAGGGCCATTAACTCCAGCGATTGTCCGAGGTACTGGGTTCCTCTCCAGAATTTGTTCCGAAATACCGTGGTTTTGTCTGGAGAAGGGGGCCAAAAAGATTGAGTTGTCTATATAGAAGCCATACGAACATCATGAAAGTTTCAGATAACAATTGAAAAGATTACCTGGGAAATAAAGGACCAGGGACTATTTGAGAAAGGTCACCACTTTGCTCTGCCACTTCAGGTCTGAAAACAAACAAAAAGTCATAAATAGTATCTTTTCTGTTCCTGATTACTAAGAAAAGTAACATTGACTTAATTTTGTGACTCTATAATGCAATTATTAGATCTTGGATTTATGTGATTATCTTTATGGCTTCTACTTTAAGCTTAACGCTACTGATGAGTACAAATGAGTCGCAAGCAAAACGCCTTAATGCTGGAATAAATGCAATGCAAAGTTACATACAACTTTTCAAAGAATTTACATACCCGTTTTCTCTAACAGAACGCCTTAATGCTGCTCGTGCCTCCCCAGGTCTCCCTTCTCTTCTTTTCTCCATTTCTCTGAACTGATGCAGACAAAACTATGAAAACAAAACTCACAAATACAAGAATGAAGTAGAAAAGTATATCATATTTCGAGCTTACTTTCCACTTAAATCTATCATCAAGCATACTCTTTTGAGCATCTGTAAGCTTCCCAACATATCGCCAGATATCATCACCTGCAATAACATGCCAAATAATAAGAAAAGAACGGTAAAAACTCTCTCAAGGGAATGGAAAACTAAGAGCGAAATTCATTTCATAATCATGATTTTGCTTCCAGATTTTTATGAAAACATACACAAGCCAAAAGAACAGAATATGAAAATATGTCAAACTGTGCGCTAATAGCTGCAAGAAATGGCATGTTTTGAAAAAATCCACTATGACTTCCCAAAAGCTCATGAATTTCATGTCCTACCAAGAATCTTATAACCCGTAGCCATGGTGTTCAAAGCAGCTTTTCTGAGTTCACCATCTCTTTCTGCCGTCAAGCTTGCAACCATATTCAAGTATTTCAGCAGTCCACTCAACTGCTTACAAAGACATATAAGAATTTACGTAGAGTTCAAACTTAAAACCATATTCAAATGTCATACAATTTGTCAAGTATCGCTATTACCTCAGTTCCACAAGTCTCGAGTAGATATCCAATGAGATCAGTACACTCTATCCTCGTCCGGTTGTTTTTGGAACGTAGGCCTTCCAAAATATAAGGGTATGTCTTTGCAACAGAATATGCATGGATAATCTGCTTCATCAGCTCACGCATTTTTTCTCTTACTTTTTCAATGTTATGCCCCAACTGCACCCAGGAATAGGAGTTAAATAAAGAAACTGAAGCACCAATCTTTTTCTAAAACTGAAAGATAAAAGGGACTCATAATAAAGAGGCAAACACCATAGGAAAGTGGATTAATATCAGATGCCTAACCTTCTCTGCCAAACAAGGGAGAAATATAGCAGCTTCTGCTTCCGTCATGCAATATTCCTCATCCTTCAATGTGTTGAAAAGTTCTGGAAGAAACTCAAGCACCTACTCTTACCCAGAGAAAATGAAATTCCATTAATATTGCATAAAAACAGTGTCCAACATGAACTACAATAGCAGAAGAATCATTACAAAATTACCTTTAGCAGACAAGTTGTGTTGGATTTACAGAATTGCAACACAAACCACCTGAGAAGTATATCTAGTACTTCTATAATTTCCTTCGAAAGGGATGGAAGTGCCTGCAGTGAGAAGAAAAGAAGAATAAAACAAAAATAATAATCAGAAGATCTACCAGATGAATAAAATTCCAACACAAGATATCCGCATTCAAACATAAGATAGGTACCTTCTGTAGGATTTCCAGCCCATCTACTTGTTTCTTAAAGTCGGGACTCAATAACCGTTTTTGTAAATCTTCCCTAAAAAATTTCATCATATCATTCTGCACCAACCACCCAACATTAGTTATTTCATGGTAGTAACGCAGAAGTCAATTAAATCCTCTGGAAAACAAACCTCAAGATCCTGAATCTGTTCGGGTCGCAGCTCCTCAAATTTAATTCTACGAACTACCACCCTCTCCCTGTCCTCCTATAGATTAGAAACACAAAAATCAACCTTTTGTAATCCTATATAATACTAGTGGAAATATTTAAAAACCTTTGGAAAACTCATCCCACCTTGTTGGAGTCCTTAGTATTTAGCAAAGCCTGTGACTGGGTAGCTATATCATGAACAGACGTGATTTGATCTGGCCTTGATCCCTTTGCCGGTAAAGCTCTCTTCAGAAACACAAAAACAAGTCAGAAACTACACATTACAAATATTGAATATCGAAAAAGATATGTTAAGACAGAAACTTACTGATCTGTTTCCTTGCTTCAAGGTACCATTAGAACTCGATTTCGAAATCTTTGAAACACCTTTTGACACAGGCCCCGCCATAGCTTTTGATGATTCAAATGGTTCTGAAAACAACATTGTTAGCATGAACAGAAAAAGGGAATGGAGAGCAGCAAACAAATAAAACAGACAACCAGATCATGGAGAGGTACCTTGAACAAATCCTGGTCTTACTTTTTCAAGTACAAGAGCTAATGCTGGGCCTTGGATATCTTTGATATTCTTTTCAATCTGAGAAAAATGCACATGAGTAATCAGAAACAGGGTTCTAGCCAAGAATAGAATAAGTTAACACAAGGATACGTACCGTTTCTTGTCCACTAACTCTCAAGATCTCAGAAATGCATCCTTCGGCTGCTTTTCGCACATCGGCTGATTTGTCCTGCAAAGATTCATAGAAGCATAACAGATTAAAATAGTTACAAACAGACATAATCATTGATTAAAGCTGATGAGGGGGAATAATAATTTTAGATGAGTCACCATCATTGCGGTGCTTGCAGGTTTCAGTAAATGTATAGCATCCACAAAGTCACTTAATCCGGCAAGTTGTTTTGTCAACCAATCAAAAAGATCTTTACGTCCTTCTGCTCCCATTTTCCCATCTGTTAGGGCTATTATAATGTAAGGAATCTGCATTAACAAACAAAAAAATAAGATGAATTATATTAACAGGCGCAAGACATGGCTAAGGAAGATTATCACCAACCATTTTGTCGAGATGCACAGCCCCAAGCCATGAATCAAGAGCAGCCAAGGTGCATTCTCTCATGTGCTTCTTGTTGTCACCGAGACACTTCAGAACATCCGATAGAATTCCCTGAAGTAAATCACTCAAGTATTTGGTAAAACTGGCATGCAGTGATATTCTATGGTGTAAAAATTATTTTCAATGCTTGACATGTATCAGCAACCTTGCTCGCCTTCTCGACAGTTGGCCCCATAGCTGTTGCAACACCTCCAATGGTAGTCAATGTTTGCATAACAAGATTTTTGTTGCTATCCAACAGCCTTCCTCGTAGAGCACCAAACAATTCTCCTACCAAATGTGAAAAAAGTACAGATAGCAATAAGGAATCATGATAATTTTTGGAAATTAAATAAAAAATCATTGAACTATGAAAAACATCCTGATTTCATACCAGTTCCAGTTGGTTGGATACGTTTATTAGCCTCTTCCAAAATTTTATTGACACCTTCAATTGACTCCAACCGCATCTACAAAAGTAGAAGAGACTCCGTTTCAACTCTAAAGCTTAAGATAAATTCCCACAAAAGAACTGTAAGGTTAAGGCAACAAAAGAAGATTTTCAATTTGTAGAGCACCTTCCAATCAGCACTCTCAAAGCCCTTAAGAAGATTAGGGCTAATCTTGCTACTGATATCTTCTCTAGGTAAGCTATCCAGCCCTCCAGCTGAGGTTGATGCTGAAACTGACGACTTAACAGCTCGTTTTGGAGCCACAGTCCCCTGATGAACAGAATATAAGCACAGCTAGAAAAAACGAGTTCAAACAATCAAGACAATCCACACAAATGTACCTCAAAAGGGTTTTTCTCATATTCGGTGTCTAGTGCACTTAGTAGTGCAGGTTTAACATCATTAAGAAACCCTTTGATGTCTGCAGTCAGAAATAACACAAATTGATTTGGTTATTAAGAAATGGTATTCTAACAAATGCAATCAACACAAAGCAGAAGCAGCTTAAAGGAATTTGTAGCTACCTGGACCAACAAACTTGTGTAAAGCACCCAAAAGTTTGATTGTAGCATTTCTGGTGGCCGCTGTACTAGATTGCAACCCAACATCCTTGCAAAAGTCTATCAAGTCCTGTCAAATGGACAGAAAAAACTCCTTTGTCATGAATGTAAATAACATAGATAGTGTAGCTTAATAAACAGGGAAATCAGGAGCTGGAAATTTCCAAGTAGAAAAAAACTTTAAAACCTTAAGTTTCAAAAGCGAGACACCAAAGTCATCAACTGCCGAAACCATCCATAACAAGCCTTCGCTAAGAACCTTGGGGTTTTTGTGCTCTTTCATTATTTTGAATAGCTACATACAAAAGCCATAAATCATTATTCTAATCAAACAAAACAAAACAAAATTGACTGAACCAGCACTTACCCTCTCGAAAACAAATCCAGGACCAACGGCTTCACAGAAAGCAGTAAGACATTTCATGGCAGATGCTCGTGTCTTTATATCTGCAACTCGTTCACTAGTGCCTGCGAATTAGTATAAAAACTCAAGAAATTAAGCTAGCAGCAAACTCTTTAAGAACAAAATAGAACTGATGTCAGAGTACAGCATTCAGTATCATTTTCCTTCATATGATACTAACCTGTTATGCAAAGTACAACACATTTCTTAGGAAACTTTGCTGCAGTCGAAGATATATAAGTGATGATTTCAATGACCTGTTGCTGAACCTGCATTTCCAAGTAATATGCTCATGAACTTCTTTAAGTTTCTTTTTCTTGGGAAGTGGGGGAGAATAAATCTAAAAAGTACAAATAAGAAGATTTGTACATGGAATAACAAACATACCTGCACATTTTTCTCATTCCAACCAGGAACTGCACACAACAACCGAACCACGATTTCCACCGACTTGTCTAGTTCTTGTAGGCCTTCTATCTCTTCTTTCAAAGCCAATGTTGCTGCACCACCGTGTAATGCAAAACATCACCAAACTGATAAATACTTAAAAAGCAGAAGAAAAAAAAAGAGAGCTAAAAAGGAGTTTCGTGGCATGTGCTAACACAGCTTTGATATATAGAAATACAAGGCAGCAGGAACTAGAGCTTTGATAACCTTGCACAGAAGATTTATCCTATATGTAGTGAAAACTAATGAAGAACCACTTAAAAAATAACCGGTCAAGCAAAACGCAAAAACAACAAACAAAATAAACATAAAAAGATATAAGCGCTAAAGATAAAGAGAATAGAATTTGAGTATAAAAGAGTCCTCTAGGCCTTCAACAAACCTTCAAGTCTTTCTTTCCACACAGAGCTCTTTAACTGAGAAATAGTTTCCGGTTTTACAAGAGAACCTAATCTGCTTTCAATCTCTTCGAGACCCATCTCGGCAGGCTAAAAATGAAAAGAATAATAAGATGTTAACACCATAAAAGTCTGACAGAAGGACAGACTCAACCACATAACCATTTATAAGTATATTTATATGTACCTCAACATCTTCAGGTGGTTCAACAGATTTTGAACTTTCATTCCGTACAGCACCATCTTTTTTGCTTCCACCCGATTTGGCAGTCCCAACCTTCTTACTCGCAGGCTATAAAGTGCCAGCATTTAATGTGACCGCACGAAATTAGACAACTAAAAAAAAAAATTCTGCGCCCCTTTTTATTATGTTGTTAACCAGGGCTACAGTCACAGAAGAAAATTTAAGAGAAAACTCACAGCTGAAGGAGCAGGTCTTTTGCCGCTCAACATGCTTGCTGCTGATTTCCTTACAAAGGAAGCTTCTGAGTTCTGCATAAATTTTGAAGTGGTATAACGATTATGTGGACAGTCAATATAACTGATGTTAAAATATTTAAAAAATGACAGAACTGAAAATTATTAATACTGAAGATCTGGATAGGAGCGTACCCCTGTGGCTGTGCTCCCAACTGAGGATTGAACTGCCACTTTTATATGAAAAGAGCATCCAATTAGAACTGGAAAAAGCCCGCAAACAAATTTGATATTCAGCATAACGGCTGTGTGAAATAGAAGTCCACAAACCTGAGCCTGTACCAGCTGATTCACCACCACCAGAGCTTGCAATCATTTCCGAAAGTTTCTTTCTTCTAACATCATCAAGTTTCTCCAACGACCTCTCCAAAGGTCTCATACCTACAGACTAACATAACCAAAAGATAATAAACATATGAGGAATAGGCAAACATTTAGTAAATGAGTCAATACTCACATATTATAACATTAGTACAGTATTTAAGTATTAGACACGACAAGGAGAATAGGTTGTTGTTACAGAGCACAATATTAAAATTAATACCTTCGCTATTGCAGCCAAAGCCGAAAACGCTGCATCCCTCACATCAGGAGTTCCATCATTGAGACACTACATAGTTATAAATTCCAGGCATCCAGTTAAGTTATAAGTTCAGATAATTTATTATTTTCAAACGTATAAGTGGTAACTGTAATCAAAATTCAGCTCCATGACTACCATTACTACCAACTAATCACAGTAATGCAACCTTTAAGTACGTTATTTGTTCTTTTAGTACTAATGTGTTGCATATATGTATGCTTGCATGACTGAACAACTACTTGCTACTATCTAACAGTGCCATGCTTTCCTGTTCAATTGAAGTAAATGAAGGAGCCATTGGACACAAAAATACTAACCTCCATACATAAAGGGACATACTCTTTGTGTGCTTTTAGAATAATAGCCTTGTTACTTGATTCAAGGCAGAATGTCAACCAAGTCAAAGTTAATGAACGCACGAGCGGAACTTTATTTTTTACTGCCGTCTTAACATCTGCAAAGGAGAACAAAGTTGGTTGGAAAACTGATGAAAGACGGATGTTTAGGTAAAATCAGTCGCCAAACATCTAAATCAGTCGCCAAACATCTAAATAATGATAAAAATATCTAAACAAGATAATCATAAGCAAACCAATATAGCTTTATAAAAAAATCCAAGATAAAACTGACTCTTGCCTTCTATAAAGTCAACAAGATTCAAACACCCAGCTTTGTACATTGTTTGTAGTGTCTGCATAAGTGGATCTGCGACTGATTGCTTTTTCTCTTTCAATTTTTCCTGTTCAAGGAACAAACAGCCACCAAATTTTGTATCAAATGCTGGACTAAAACCCAGTCAGCTACCTAAGCCCATTATCATCTGAGAAAAGAGTATACTCAAAAGACTGGATGTATTAATACTCCTGTAATAGTGATTTTGGATCAAAGATGCTACATGACTCACAAGTAAAACAGGTAGCATAAACCGTGAACTAGCGGAGAAATGTGTTCTTAAACCACATGCAAGATTCCCAATGGCCTGAATAGCTTCAACTGCAACGGCTAAGTTCACATCCGTTATAAGCTGCAATTGGAATGATTTACAAATATTATCAAATCGCAAGTAGAAACAGTTATGCAGTACTGAATCTTGAACACAGCAGCATAAACAGACTATGATTGCAACCATAAAACAATTTTCCGATTTGAAGGTTGAAATAAAATGCATGAACTTCAAACTTCAGATTAATCAATAATTAGATAATATTGTACAAAGGATAAAGCATATAAATAATAATCAATGCTGCCTAAACTTCTTATGGTGGAAAGTTAACTACCTTCTTTAAGGTCCGACAAATTTCTGAAAAATCACCAGGAGCTATCTTTTTAGTCGAAGCAAGCTTCGTTAGCTCTGCAACAGCCTCCTTACGTTCAGACCACTTTGTAGCTTTCTGAAAGGGAAACAGAGTTACTTACTGTAAGGTGTCACATGGAATCAAAATGGGAAGTAAGTGGTATACTATAAAAAATTCTTTTGAGTAAAAAACAGAAAGAAAGAGATAAAAAATATGACAATTTGGCATTAAGCCTCCACAACTCACCACTCCTTCCCAGAACCCAGACTTTTCTAAAGGGGTCAAAATGTCCACAGGATCCATAAGATCATATTCATCTATTTCCTGAGGCGCTGAGTAACAGGTAGAAAAAGAAGAATCAACGTAAGCAGCTTTCTCGACATTACTTGATGACTAAACAATTCATTGAAGTACAAGCTATTTACCATCAGCAACAGGTTCTTCACTGGCCCCATCAGCCACAACACCAGAACTCGCTTCTGCCTCTGGCTCCTTATCTTGCTCAGACCTTGAAAGAAAAGAACAGAATTAATCTAATTGCAACCTTTCAAAATCATTCAAAAAAATTCAAAATCATGCTAGTACTTTTTCAACTTTTAAAATTTGCGCACCCAAACAAATATATATGAAACGAATGATAAATGCTCATGCAGATTAATTTAAGTATCCAGAAACTTGACAATATTCACAAATCATAAGCTGAATTAAGGTCAAACTGGATCTGATTTTACCTTATCAATAAATATCAAAAGACTTGATTGTATGTATCAATAAATAATTAGTAATGCAAGATAATCAATAAATGGAAAAGTAAATAAATAAAAACTGTTATTGTATGTAGTAGTTACCTTATCTTTCGAGTAGGCTTGGCACTCCCTGAAACATTGGCAAGCTCAGCCTCGAGCTCTTTTTTCTTACATAGTAACAATAAAATCAAATATCAGCGTTCGGAAAAGAGCACAAGAGAATTCAGAATATATACAAATCAAAGTATACTTAGTACTTTTTCCACTGATTTTCTTGCATAATAAAAGAAATGTCAAGTCAAATTTCAAATAATGGGCAGAATTTATAGCCAAGGGTGTTGTTTCGATTTGCTCTGGGATCTATCTTCTATCTGTTACGACTACAATTCCACATTTCAGTTTTCCAGCTCCAAGAAAACGCAATAAGATTATAATCCAGCTCGTATCATCTTGGCAGCATGGCTAAGCTACAAATGTAAGGATCAACATAAGTCTTACCATTGTATCCCTCATTTTCTCAAACAATATAGACTTTACAGGGTCTTTCCCAATCCAACGGCATAGCTCAAGAGTAACCCCTTTAGCACTTGCACGGACATTCTGATCTTGATGGTCGAAAAGTTCAGGAAGCATCTTTAAAATTCTTTTGGGTGGAATAATCTTTGATCCAAATTCACTAAGATAGAAAACAAGCTTGTTAAGTTATTTCAGATTTTAAAAAATTCAAGAACCAATGGGGAAAAAAAGTAGGACTTAAAACAGACCTGAGAGCGTGAAACATAACATCTACTGCAGGTACCACAGCCTTCGCAACTTTATTCTTTATGGCTTTCTCCATTGTATCCTAAAATTATGCCAAATCTGTTAACTTGTGTAAGAACGATGCTCTCATAATAACGACAAAATCCCCCAATAAATATTTTCTTGACAGTTGAAAATTAAACTAACTGAAACAATGCAGATCAAGTGGCCTTAACCGGAGTCTTAAAACTTGGGACAGTGAATTTGAAATTTCTGAGGAAAATGATGTTTAGAACAAAACACTATAGTAGACATCTTCAAAACAACACTAACGAAGGTATCCAGATTCCATTCTCTTTCAGAAAAAAAAGTATTATTCCTAGCAGAAATGGCCCAACAGCTAGAGACATGGTAACAACGACTCAAAACTGAAAACGATTGGTTACTGGAACAGACCACAGAAGAATCTGTTTCTTGAACTCAAATATAAAATACTCAACGGTAATGTCCATCATAGTTATTTAAATGCTAATTTTTCCTATCCTGTCAGACTACCTCAAGCATAACACAGTACTGGGCAAAGAGCCACAAGCTACATTCTACATCACTCCTCCTACGATCAGTACATGATTGCATTGTGGGTTATACTTATAAAGCACTTTTCATTTCTATATCAGCTCACCTATCTAGTTCTTAATACACCAGCATCAGCTGCAAGCAATGCTATGACTAGATGGGGAACCTATACATAAGAGTCCAGCGGTTAAGCGTATCCTAGCAGAGTGGAAAGAACGTAGAATAAAATGGCATACCAGAAAAACATCAACCGCCTCTAATTCTACCCAAAGCAAGAAAGCAGCCTGCGCCTTGTCCACGGTATTCTTCCGACCAGTGAGGCATTTGGCCGCAATAGCATCGCAAACTTCTTTTGCATACCTTCAAAAAGAGAAACAAGCTAAATACTCACATGCAAACAACCATTTCGCTCTGCCCTTCTCTAGAGCAATTTAAGAAAGAAAAAAGCAGCAACATACCTTCCAGCATCTGAGTCAGCTGCTCGCAAAAACGCAATCAATGCATCGAGCGCCTTCTCTTGCACCGGCGCATTAGAATCCGCCACCGTCTTCCTAAATAAGTGACCTACGAAAAAAAAAACACAAAATCAGAAATTCAACCAAAAGTGAAGCAAACAGAAACCCTAGAAAAATCACATTCCCGCTCCGAAATCCAAATTCAAATCAGATCCACACCGAGCCACACCACCTCAATCAGATCTGAGCCTCAAAAAATAAAAACCCTAACAAACCAAAAACAACGAGGCGAGAAAAACTCACCAAAATCACGAAGACGAGGGTCCTTAGGATCAGTAATCGAATCACAGACGGAAGCTAGGTCGACGTTAGCTTCATTTCTAACTTTCCAATTTTTATGCGCAAGCCGATCCTCCCATGGAAGTTTCTTCGCCTCCTTCAATAACTTCTCTTCCTCCGACATTTCTCACAACAAAATTATCACTCCGTCGTTATCGATCTTATCGATCTATACCAAATATTCTTCGTAAGGTCTCTCCCAGCTTTTTTTTTCTCTCTCTTTTTCAAAAATATTTCTTTGTGTTGTTACTGCCGGCAAGAGAGAGAGAAGGACAAAAAGGAGAGTAGGGTGGAGCGTAATGAGAGAGAGAGAGAGTGGGGGAATTTTGGTTTCTACGTTTAAATCGGTGGTGTAAATTTTTGATTTTTTCTAAATACCCTTCACGCGCGCTGTGATTGGAAACCTATACACGCGCGGTTATTTTTCAAAATACTTACAGCATTTTCAAACTATGTTAGGATGTATTAGAAACCATAATTTTCCTATTATTGGTGCTGTAAAAAACTAAAAATATATATTTAAATTAAGGTTAATGCTCCTATTTTTTATAAGGAACACCTTATTTCCTATAAACACACAAATTGTAAGTGTATATAAGTTTTCGTATCATTTTCTAGTTGACATGTAAAAATATTTTAGTTTTAAATATCTTTAATTGATTTGAATTCAAATAAACTACATTAGATTATTATTGTTACTGTAAAATATAAACAAATCAATTTGACAAGTAATTTAGAATGGACCTTTTAGTTTATAAAAAATTAATTGATTTAAAACTCAAACAAAATCATTGGTTAACATTGAATTATCTTTTTTCTTATACAATACAAACAAAACAATCATTTTTCATTAGATACTAAACTAAAATGGATTTATGAGTTTATAGGTCTTTGACTGATTTAAATTTTCTCTTGCATATATAAACAAAATTAAATATTGTATCTCTTCAAAAACTTATATCAAGTAAACAGATTTCTCTGAGTCTTCTTCTTCTTCGCTACAAGTACTTTTTTTTAATATTGTTCAAGAATGGCAAAAGAAGTTGTTACTGTTAGCTTACATCATCAGGTAAACATTACTATGGTTCTCTCAAGCTTCTTCGTCTTCACATTTTTCTTCTAATTCTTTTATTTCTTTATAATTATAGCTTGTCTCAAACTTTTTCGACATCTGGAATTTTGCCAATTCCTTTTGGTAAAGATTCCGGTGAAGATTCCTCCGTTATGTTCTTGTCTGAAGATTCCTCTGCTACTAATTCCAGCCCAAGAGTAGTTGAAGAGTAAATCTCAATTCGATTTAATTTTGAAAAATCAGCATTTTCAACTATTTTAGGATATATAAACCACATTTTTCCTATCATTGATGCTGTAAAAAATCTTAAATTATAGTGTTTAAATTAACGCTCTTATTTTGTAAGGAACATCTTTTTTTCTATCATTTTCCAGTTGAATGTAAAAATATTTTAGTTTATAATTTGTTTAATTGATTTGAATTCAAACAAAAATAGGAATTTCGATTATATGTTTTGTAGTTTTTAAAATTAAAATTTTCCTTCTAGTGTATAGAATTTATAATTTATTTAAAACTCAATCAAAATCATTGGTTAACATTGGATTATCTTTATTCCTATACAATACAAACAAAACAATCATGTTTCATTAGATACTAAACTAAAATGGATTTATGAGTTTATAGATCTTTAATGGTTTGAATTTTTTTAAAAAATTATAAAAAAAATCATGTGTAGTTCCTTTTATGGTTTTTAAAATGCTAATTGAAAATCAAGTTTTATTTATATATCAAAGATTTATGCGACAACCTCATTTACCGTTCGATTTTAATATATTTTTAAAAAGACTTTCATGTTCAAATTTTAGAATAAACTTTGTAATTTTGTTTGATTTAGAAAATAATATTTTGAGCTCCTCTCCTAAAGCCCCCCTACCCAAAAACCACCTTGCACCTTTTTTCATCTTCATCCTCATGTCTTACATGATCACGAACGCTCCATCCCCCAGATAGCTTTTCCATTGCTAACACATGAAACAACAACTCAAATTTAAGCCATCATTATCTGATCCTTCCCACATGCAAAGCAAAATAACAATATTATCCCCAGTCTTCTTTCACTTTAATTCGTCTGGTTGCTTCATTCTTCAAAAGGTTCTTTTAATTTGGGTCTAAAAAAGACAAACGACATACATTAATGGGCTTTAGTAAGCCCATAAAAATGTGTAACGGGCTCAACAAGCTCTCTCCCGTTCTGGTTAAGCGTCGGTCGACACGTGTGGGAAGTCAAGATCGGCACGTGTGATCTCAACGTCGACTCTCATTGGTCCGTAACTCGTAACTAGCCGATTCCTTCTCCAAAGTATCTCACATTTTTTTTTTGGTTACTGCACACTCTTCCTTTCTCTCTCTCTTTAGTCTCTCATAAATCACATACACACATAAAAAAAAAATATTTTTTTAGTTAAGACTTTGCTTTACAGCTCAATTACGTCTTCTTCCTCTGTCCTATTCTTCTTCTTCTTCTTCCTCCTCGCGGATCCATTTAGAGGTTGGTGTAATTTCCATTTCTCTTTCCCATTTTTTTTGGTGTGAAGTATGATTTTGGTCGATTCGTTTTTAGATTACTGAATGGTTTTGACTCTTCAGTTTCTTCTTTGAGCTGAGATTGCAATGATGTCCTCGGATTTCCTCATTTCAATTAGATTTTTAGCTTTCCGAGGTCCTTGGAGTTGTGGTTTTATTTTGAGGAGATTTCAATTTCGCGTTTTGGATTTTTGGAAATTGGGAGGTGGATTTGATCTGTTCTAGAGAACCTCATTGTTCTGGGTTATGTAAATGTAGATGGGAGCATGCAAAGGTTGTGCATTGATGTTGTGGAAAGATTTTATTTGTAATTGAGGATTTGGTAATCTAGTTGTCGCTAAATGTACATAATTTAACTGATACTAAATTTTTTTCTTGATAGAGTTTCAGTGAGGGGTCTGCTGTTTTTGTTATACACAATCTAATGACATTACTTTCTTTATCTTCAGGAGTCTCTTTTTGTTTCTTGAAGATTAACGAGGCATCGCTGAGCAGCTGAGTATATGGTACGAGGGCTTTATTCTGGAGTTTGTTCTTTCAGATGATTGGCAGTAACTATATTATGCTTGAACGGTGCCACAATGGGCATCTGTCTGATGAAGCACTGTCACTCATGGCTTCTTTTGATATCATTACTTTGTGTACTAACGAATAAAAATGAAGCAATTAGTTCTGATGGTACAAATATATTTTTCCTTAATCTCTTCCCATATACTGATCATGATCACCATATAGTGTTCCCAGACCGCTGTAAGACTTTAATCCTTTTTGTTCTCCAGGTGAGGCGCTTTTGAGTTTTAAAAATGCAGTTATGGATTCTGATGGTGTCATTGGTCAGTGGAGACCAGAGGATCCTGATCCATGTGACTGGAAGGGAGTGACCTGTGATGCGAAATCAAATAGAGTTGTGGCCTTGTAAGTTTGAAATTTCTTTTGTTTATTCAGTATGTGGTGCATCTTTTTGTCAGTTCCTGAAGTTTCTTTTGTGTGCAGAAGTCTTACTCATCACAAATTAAGGGGACCATTAACCCCTGAGCTTGGAATGCTGGATCAGTTAAGACTTTTGTATGTGCTCCTAACCTTTAATTAATTTTATTGATGTCTAGTATATATGATCTGCTGCTCAACGTTTGTGTATTCATTCACATGTCATCGCAGAATCCTTAACAACAATAAATTATATGGCCCAATACCTGCGGCTTTCGGAAATTGCACAGTATTAGAAGGAATGTAAGTGATTTCTCCGAAATACTTATGCTGCTGATTAGTAATTACACTTCACTCTGAGCGGAATTTTTGAAATCTTTGTTTTACAAATTTACAATATTTTCCTGACAAAAAACCACTAATGCTTTTCTGCATTTGCTTATTTATAGTTGGTGTATAAGATTTTTCTGTATTGTGAGTGATGATAAACCAAATGGTTTCCTTCTATTCCTTGCAGATACTTGCAGAATAATTTCGTCAGTGGGCCAATCCCAAGTGAAATCGGAAACCTGTCCGAGCTGAAAAACCTGTACGTGGGTTTTATCCCTGTTCTTCTAAGTAGATTTTCTTAGCCTCCGTAGGATGATCTTCTATTTGTTGTTTCATTACCTACTCACACCATTTAGTATCCTCTATAATCGTAGAGGATACTATTTTTCGAACGTACTTATTTCTTTAGTTGTGGTGAACCTTAAAAGTACAGGGATGACAGCATGATGGTATCTCAGCGGTTCAGAATCTTACAGAAACATAACTTATATCTAACACATGTTTAATGAAATTTTTACTGGGTGAAAAGCTCTTGAATATGATGATGAAGTTGTGAATCTATGCTAGGGCTTCTTTCATGTCAAATGAGCATATCATCTGGATTCTTCTGAATTACTAAACTGAATTTTGACTCTCATTTTATAAAGGGACATCTCAAGCAACTCTCTCAGTGGATCTATCCCTACATCAATTGGGCAGTTGAAAAACCTTACTAAATTGTGAGTGGCTAATCTCTAACTTGGGTGTTTTAATTTGCAGTGATGTGTTTATTATTTGAGTGTCAATTTTGCTAACTATGTTGATTCACCTGTTGAAGCAATGTCTCAAACAATTTTCTGGTGGGGCAAATACCTTCTGAAGGCCTACTCGCTCGACTTTCGTGGGATTCGTAAGTATAATTCACTTTACCCCCTTTCCCTAACCAGAGTTTTTCTACAGTTGATCTGGCAAAGCAGTTATATTTTTGTGACGTTGTGCATAATAGCACCCTGTTGCTAGCCTTATACCAGTGTACCTGAAAATAACAGAGTCTTGAACTGATGCATCACTCTTGCAGCTTCACTGGAAATCGAAATTTGTGTGGAAAGCAAATAGATATTGTGTGCGATGACGGTAGGAATTCTACAGGTTATGGGTCTTCAACAGGTAAAGCAACAGTGTCTTATTCAATTTCTGATCAGGATATATAGATTCTAGCTTAGTTTTTGAAAAATTTGTAGTATTCGCTGTGAAATAAGTTTGCAATTTGGTGTGTCCCATATTATAGGCCAAGGAAATAAGGACCCTGGTAGGCTGCTTATAAGTGCATCAGCAACTGTAGGTGGGCTTCTCCTAGTGGCGCTCATGTGTTTCTGGGGATGCTTTCTATATAAAAAGCTTGGTAGAGTTCAGAATAAAAGCCTTGCAATAGAAGTCGGTGGAGGTGAATCAGACTGACCCTTATTATAGATGTCATCTCTAAAAAAGTTTATAACTCATTTTCATTATTTTATATAACCCTCTCAAGACTTACACCGTGAGAGACAATTTTATCTATCCAGGTGCGTCTATTGTGATGTTCCATGGAGATTTGCCCTACGCTTCCAAAGACATTATCAAGAAACTTGAATCTCTTAACGAAGAGCACATAATAGGCTGTGGAGGCTTTGGAACAGTGTACAAGGTGGCCATGGATGATGGCAATGTTTTTGCGCTGAAAAGAATTGTAAAGTTAAATGTAGGATTTGATCGATTTTTTGAAAGGGAGCTTGAGATTCTTGGGAGCATCAAACATCGTTACCTCGTGAATCTACGTGGATACTGCAACTCACCCACATCCAAGCTTCTGCTATATGATTACCTTCCTGGTGGTAGCCTTGATGAAGCTCTTCATGGTAAATCCTTTAACTTCATATTTACGTGTTTCCCTAATCGAGATATTATGAGTGAAAATCTTTGAATGTGTAGAGAGAGGCGAGCAACTGGACTGGGATTCTCGAGTAAATATCATAATAGGAGCGGCAAAAGGGTTAGCATACTTGCATCATGATTGTTCTCCTAGGATTATACACCGTGACATAAAGTCAAGCAACATTTTACTCGATGGAAATCTGGAGGCTCGGGTATCAGACTTTGGGCTTGCCAAGTTGTTAGAGGACGAGGAATCTCATATTACAACCATTGTTGCAGGCACATTTGGTTACCTGGCTCCAGGTACTCAAACTGCACTAGTAATAACAATGCTTTTTACTTTTATTCTCTGTCATAGAACCTAATGTTGTGAAATCATGATGAGTGTTGGTTGCAGAATATATGCAAAGCGGTAGAGCAACTGAGAAAACCGATGTTTACAGTTTCGGGGTTTTGGTTCTTGAAGTCTTGAGTGGTAAACTTCCCACGGATGCCTCCTTTATTGAGAAAGGCTTTAACGTTGTTGGTTGGGTAAGCGTAATGAGAGAGGTCCAGCTTTGATAATAATAATAACATTGACTAGTAAAAGATTTAATCTGTTTGTTTATAAACTTGCAGCTAAACTTCTTAATCAGCGAAAACCGGGCAAGGGAGATAGTTGATCAAAGCTGTGAAGGAGTAGAGATAGAGAGTCTGGATGCTCTTCTATCAATAGCAACGAAATGTGTGTCTTCAAGTCCAGAAGAACGGCCAACAATGCACAGAGTCGTCCAGTTACTTGAATCTGAAGTTATGACTCCTTGCCCTAGCGACTTCTATGATTCCAGCTCCGATTGATCTCACATTCACAAGTCCGGTGTGTGCCATTGCTCTATTCGATTTCAGTTTTACATTACAAAGTTGAAGCAATTCATTTTCGGTACCTCTTTTTTTTTTGTATTTTCCGGCTTTGAATTGTTTTATTTAGAATTTTTCTGAGATTGGTGAAATCTTTCATTTGATGTGAACATGAAACTAAAATTGTATATGAGCATCCATTGTAGAAACCCTTTATAAGAATCTGAATAATTTCTAAAAATTATTTATAAATTTCGAAGGATCTGAATAATTATTTATACGTATAGATCTGAATAATTATTTATAAATTTCGACATTAGCAACCGTTCCAAAAATGTTGATGAGACTTCTCCTTCTTTTACATTTAGTGTTGATGTCAGAAACACAAGTCATTTTGTTTAATGCTACTGATTTCATTCAGAAAATTTATCTCCAAATAAACAAGATTTTATTTTTCTCTTTGGTAATGAAGGAGTAGAAATTATAAAAGCAAACACAATCTTAAGGAATAATGGAACTACGTTTTCTAATGATTACTCGCCTTCAGTAAAAATTTAACTGACACTGCAAACTTGCAGGCATGTTTCTTTTGATGATATTTAGGAGCAACAAACAATTCAAGATTCTTGGGATTCATGGAATTTCATTCCAAGGTGACTACTCAAGAGTCGAGTAATTCTTTGAAGATGTTAATATTCATAGCATATAAAAACTACTTAGGAAAATTTGACATGATATGTGTTATTTGTCAATAAGAGTTTTTTAATTATCATACTCTCTTAAATATTCCATGAGGTAATTTCTGTATTAATAAGTTGAAAGGAATACAAAATTTAGTTGTTGTAATAATAACATGATTATATCAGTTTAGAAATAATAATAATAATAAATATATAAAAAGTAATCAAAAGAAGATAAATAATTCATTTATAATTTATAAATAATTTAAAGTGAATATAATTTAATAAAGTGAAGCGGTATGGTCACTTAGATTTCAAAACCTTTAAGTTATTTTAATTGGTTTTTCTGAAAGCTCATAATTTAATTTATGAAAATTTGTGATTGTTAGTGTAATATAAATTAGTAAGATAACTTTACCTTATTGACCATTCAATAACAATTACTTTACATGAAGCGTTAGTAACTTCAAATTTAAAAGTTAGTCATTAATCATGAATCATGAAGCTATTAACGGACGGAGAGAAATTAGATATTTTAAAATAATTTTTGAACAAATATATATAAAATAGAAAATTTAATTAAAGGAAAGAAATTATTTTGTTTTATAGTTTTTTTTTTATCAGTTTTTTAGTTTTTATATTTTTAATGAATTCAAATTTATAATAGATATCTATGTGGTAAAAAATTTTAAAAAAAAATATATGTGGCAGATTTTGATTGGTTCAGTGACATGTGCTTTATAATATAAAGGATCCATCCATATACTATTTGAATTTAGTCATATCAAATTATCAATAAGGAGATAAACAGAGAAAACTAGCCTTATTTATCTTTTATAATATAAAGCACATGTCATTGAACCAATACAAATATGACACATATGATTTGTTTTACAGTATATATATATTCTTTTAATAAGTAAAAGTATAAAAAAATAAAAAAATTGTTTCAATATAGATTTTAACACACAAAAAAAACTGAAATACTAAATATTATTTATTGGTATTTAAATATTCTTCTTATGTAAGATATTTGTTTTTATTTCAGTTTTTATATTTATTGGATTTACTTAATTTTAGAAGCAATAGTTATATCATGGATTCATATTGAACTATACAAAACAAAAACAATTTTTTTGTTTTTTTTTATATTATCTCAAAATAACATTTTTAATTTAGTAAAAGTATATTACATTTAGAATATAATTTAATTTAAACAATTTTAAAAAAAAATTATAAAGACATTATAGCCGTGGGAGATATACTAGTGTATAAATAAATAGCAAGGATATTGAAGTTTTGAACATATGGTAATTAATTATGGATATTTGGAAAATATATAATTAAGATCTCCCGACGACGTCATTTTAAAAATAAATCACAAACTCGCAGAACAGTCGGTACGTTGAAATGACACCGTTTTAGACTCCAAGTCATACCCAACAAAAAAATCCAACTGAGCATAGGTCCCGTAGATGGGAACGTTTGAGGTCATTTTCATCGCTTCCATACTCAAACAATAAGTATCAGTCTCCGCATTCGGAAACGCGTTGATCTGACTCAACCTCACGTCGGCGCGTGTGAAGTGCACAGTTATCTCCGGCAACCCTATCTTCTCTTTTCCGCCTTTAAAACAGTACTGTCGCGACAGCCTCTCTGGATCACTCACGCGCTTAGCTCCGGTAATCGATTTCTCCACCACCGCAACGAATTTATCGAAGAAACCTGCGTCGAGGAGTGTTAGCGGTGTTCCTGAATCAATTACGATGTTTCCGCCGACCTTAGGGTTGGACGATTTTCCGGGGTACGGAATCTTGGTTTCTCCGACGGAGATGGCTTCGAGCGTCAAGTAATAGTAAGTCTCATCGTTAAAGACCAACGGAGTCAATATCATGGGAGAAGCTTTGCTTAGACCGGAAGGAATCGTGCTGGTTCCTAGGTTTATGAAGCTTTTGCCATTCATGGTTGTTGACTTATGTGACAAGCAATAAGAGAATTTCTTCGAAACCGACGAACCGAGCTGGGAGATTAGAGACAACTTACCGCCACCGAGACCAATGATCCCAGAACTAGCTCTTTGGAAGTAACCACCATTGTCGTAGCCGCAACCGAAAACTATACCGGGAAAAGGAACAGAGTTAATAGAGATGGTTTCTGAAGCAAGGTCTCCGTTGGTGTGGGATCCGTCACCGTACCCGTATTTGTAGTTGCATACGTTGCGGGATTCGTCGCATCCACGTCTGTACGATAAGGCGTCGCAGTAAGCCGAGTGGCAAGGCTCGTTCTTGTAAGTAGAGGATTTCTTGTTTTCGAAGATTGTACCGGTTCCTAATTTGTAACTTTTTTGGCATTGGACCCAAATTAGGTCACTTCCTGTGTCAGCGAGCGCGAAGACCTTCACTGGTGGAGTACCGAAGGTGATACTCATGAAATACTCGCCGTCAGCTAGGTCGGTTAAACCAGATTGGAGATCTGTTTGGTGGTTGAAGCGGCGGGAACGAGAGATGGAGCGGAGGAAAGCGGAGTTAAGGCGGTCGGTTTTGGTATTTTGTGGGTTGTAGAGTGGGGAAAGGGGAGAGTCACGGTGGATTAGTTCGATGGTGAAGTGTTTTGGTTGAGCCGATGTAGAGAGAGCCACCGACAAAAAGAAGTAAAGGAGGAGACTTTGGGTAGTCATTGTTGACTTGGGAATGTTGTGGTGGGAAAAAAGTGATGTTGAGAAGATCTTTTTTATACACAACAAAATTAGGAAGTCCGGTCTAGCCAATTATTTATAGTGTTTTTTCAAGTCTATAAAAATATATCTAAGTTTCATTTCTTATAAGAAAACATTTTGATTATTCTTGATGCTTGTAAATAGAATTTTGTTTTCCTTTTTATTCCTACTATATAAAAGCACAATTGAACTTATGACCATATCCCTTGTAGAATAACTTAATATCACCCAAGTTGAAATTATAGAAAAGGTGTCAACTTTAAAACTTTGATTATAATTTTCAAACTCCATAACATATATTAATCATGGATATTTTGGATAAAATAAAATTAAGCCCCGCCACGGCCGTTTTTAAAATCACAAACTCGCAGCGCAATCCATGTTTTGAAACGACACCGTTCTCTTCTCCAAGTCATACCCAACGAGAAAATCCATCTGCGCAAAGTTCCCGTAGATGGCAACTTCAGTGGTCGGAATCATACTCAAGCAAACCATATCTTCCCTCACTTTCACAAACGCGTTAATCGGACTCAGCTTCACGTCTGCGCGCGTGAAATGCACCGTTATCTCCGGCAATCCAATCTCAGCATTTCCGGATTTAAAACAGTGTGACAAAAGCCCTTGTGGATCACTCACGCGCTTAGCTCCAGTCACCGACTCCTCCACCGCCGCACCAAATCTGTCGAAGAAACCTGAGTCAAGAAGTGTCAACGTCGTTCCAGAGTCGATTATTATGTTTCCTGCCGTCTCCGGTAACATTTTCCCATCGTTTGGGTAATACGAGTTTCCGGTGTACGGAATCTTTTTCTTGCCGACGGAGATGGCTTCGAGAGTCAAGTAATAATATGTCTGAGGCTCTTTATCAACCAAAGGAGTTGATATCACGCTAGAACCCTTGCTTAAACCGGAAGGAATCGAGTTGGTTCCTAGGTTTATGACGCTTGTGCCATTTATCGTAGATGACTTGTGAGACAAGCAATAAGAGAATTTCTTCGAAATCGACGAACCAAGCTGGGAGATTAGAGATAGATGGCCACCACCTAGACCGATGATACCGGAACCAGTTTCGTCGAAGGTACCACCATTGTTATAACCGCAACCGAAGACAGTACCGGGGAAAGAAACAGGGGACCCTGCAGCCGAGTCAATAGAAATGGTTTCTGTGGCAACGTCTCCTTTGCTGAAGGATTTGTCACCGTACGAGTAACGGTATTTACAAACGTTGAGGGACTCGTCACATCCACGTTCGCTGGTGGATAAAGCTTGGCAGTGACGTGACTCGCAAGGCACGTTCTTGTAAGTAGAGGATTTCTTCTTGTCGAAGATTGGACCGTTTTCTTTGTAACATTGTTGACAAGGTTTGCATTGGACCCAAGTTAGGTCACTTCCTGTGTCGGCGATCGCAAAGAGCTTTATTGGTGGAGTACCGATAGTGATACTCATGAAGAACTCTCCGTCTGCTCCGATTAAACCAGATTGGAGATCGGTTTGAGATGATTTGTAGTTGAAGCGGTGGGAACGAGAGATGGAGCGGAGGAAAGCAGCATTGAGGCGGTCGGTGATGGTGTTTAGTGGGTTGTAGAGTGGGGAAAGGGGAGAATCACGGTGGATTAGCTCGACGGTTAAGGTTTTTGAGTGAGATGATGAAGAGAGAGTTGCTGAGAAGAAGAGGAAGAAACATAGAAGAATTGGGATTGCCATTGTTGATTTTTAGAAAGTTTGTGGTTTGTTAAGAGTGAAGTTGAGAAGAGGTTTTTATACACAACGAATTTAGGGGAAGTGAAGAGATTGAAACGTTAAGGAGTTAAGCTACGTGAGTGGGGGGTGAAAGTTTGAAACGCAATTCATTAGCTAGCTTTTAATTTTTTTCATTAAGGCTGCTAATTTAATTTGAGATTAGTGGGGATGTGGGGGAATTGATATTAACATTTTAAACTGGGACTATGGAGATTAGATATTTATCATATTAGAGCATATTTTTTTGTGATTTTATGTCATCTGTAGTACAAGATATAATAATTATCTCGTATAAATCAAGGAAGTCTAGTTTTGTTTTTCCTTATGTTACCATAAGCAATGGTGAATCTTGTGGTGAAAAGGTTTAAATCATTAAATAGGTGTTGTAAAACATGTAGTAATACAAAAGGCTTTTCCTGAGAGACTGTTGGTATAGTATCTGATATTTTTGTTAAAACATTTAATCCTATTATATAATCATGATGGTAAAGATTAGACTATGAACAATATTGCCTGCTGAGTTCGATATGTAGTATCTAATACACACATGATACAAGATTAAGATAGCAGGATCCCTCTGAACAAAGGAGAAGCTTTATTTGAAAGGTTCAAACAAACCCGATGTTACGAAAAAGGTAAGAATATGACTTTCCTTGTTCTTTTTCTCTATAACGTTTGAAATAAATTTTATGGTTTGATTGCAATAGAAAAATAATAGTGACGGTCTGCTTTTGTAAGATTAGAGATAATGTAAGTAGTCTTTTCATGAATAAAAAAGTATATGATCGAAATCGAATAAATGGTCGATATGTAATGTGACTTAGTGAGGATTCCTTGAATATACCAATTGAGGTAAGGGTTTCCTTAACCGAAAAAGAAATAATCATAGTGATGGTGACTGCTTGGAATTCCTTTTTCTTATGACTGGTTGGAATTCAAAGGTCGCATGATGTTGTCTTTTAATTTTTTAATTAATCTGCTTTTCTTTATGTACTAAAAAAAAATACTTTCAAATCTCGAAGTGAAATATACATAGTATATGTACAAGTTGTACAGTATAACTATGCATCTTTGACAAAAACAGGTGATCTTGAGAAAATTATCTGTTCGAATTAATATTTCTGGTTAATTTTCTATAACATGGTTAATTTGTGGTCTCTTAATTACTATATCCAATTTTGTTTTGTTCAGTGGCGAGTAACGTGAGTTTTTTAGATATACAATATGTTCCTACGCCGAATTTCATAAGTATATCTACATAGAATACATTTATACTTGGTTATTTTATTTTATTTTTATTTTTTTGGTCAATCTAATTAAAAGTTGAGAATAGGATTGGAATCTCATATATCATATACGCAACACATTTCCCACTGAGCATACCAACACAATTATATATGGTAAAGCTTGCAATAGATCTTTTGGTGTTAATTGACAAGTTCATTCAAACTTAGGCTAACTAAAGTTCACATCGATAATTATTGGATCAATGATTTCAAATCAATTTGAATGTTTTGCAGTCTCAAAGATATCACCTGAGTTTATGAAACCGTTAAATCTTCTCGACGTGATTTACAAATCAATCTACCACACCATTTTGATTGATCAAATGCTGAAAACCAATCTAAGCCTTTTAACCAAAAAAAATTCACTGAATAGATTGTGTTTAAACTTGTATCCGATTAAATCATTAATATTGGTAACAAATAGTTTAAGGTTGATAGAGTGAACGCGAGATGTTATAACACAAACGCATAATCAGTAGGTTTAATACAAAACTAAAATATTTAATTGATTAAAGAAGTATAAACAAATAAAGATTAAGCACGAACCTAATACTAGAAAAACCAAAAAAAAAATTAAAAAAAAAAAAAATATATATATATATATTATAGGGTTGTCTTATCAAGAACAATCCTGCGTTCCTTTTGATGAATGGCTATGAAAAGATGCGATCGAGGAGCATAGAGCTTTCTGTTTTTGGTAAATATTCGAGGGCAAGTACTCTTTCTCTTTTAAATTTCAAGCCAAAAACTTCAGTGAAGAAAGTATAATATATGACTGACAACGTTCCATGTGTAGCTAAATAAAGCATATATAGGATCAAACTAACTTGTTTAGGGACTATGTGTCTAAATCTAAAATAACCCATAACATAACATAATATAATTTGTTCCTAAGTAACTATATACATATAAAATTTAGAGACTATTACGAATATTTAAAACTAGTTTTACTCTTCAACATCTTTTTAAAACAAGAAATACGTGTCATTTTATGTGGTTTTCCAAATTATTGTATAACATAGCTATGTAACTTCAAATGCAGATTATGCAGTGCTCGGAAGAAATAATAGAAATTGTATAGTAGACAATAAATAAATGTGTCAAGTCTTGAGTGCATTTACACCTCTCGCGCACCTTCAAAAAGAGGTCCTTACCTTAAGTATACACTCTTACTTTATGAACTAGCTACAGTGTCCATGTTCTACTACATACGTTTTTGTGGGGTCCTCCTTCGATCCTTCTTAAATGCCACACTCCTCTCTTGTTTTTGTGAGAAGAAAGCAATTACTTAAACATACGCTGTAAAGGGTTTGAACGCTTAAGGTTTAAGATCCTCACAAAAACACAAAAGTTATCAGTGATGGTGACTCGTGGTACTTCAATCACGGTTTTGTCTCGCTTTCTTATTATAGTTCTTGTGGTGATACAACTACACTCTGAGATCACAACTGCAGCTCGACACGCACCGGTTGTTTCCTGGTCACCACCTGAGCCGCCTAAGGATGATTTTGTGTGGTACCACAAGATCAACCGCTACAAGAACATAGAACAAGATGCGTTCCGACCAACCCACCAAGGTCCTAGTCAAGGTATCGGACACAAGAACCCTCCAGGTGCTCCTTAAAATACCATTTGGTTCCGACAAAATTTACCGTTTTATCGCGCGGAGTTCGTCTGTTTTCGATCTTCTGTGTGTTGTCTTTACGCTGGTTAAAAGAAAAGAAAAAGGAAGAAGAATAGAGGAAGTTGCATAACAGTTTCTTGTGGAGAGGACATGAACGCAAATCGATCAAGAAAATGATTTCAGATCTTTTTTTTTTTTTCAAAAATGATACTTCGTCCTTTACGTAAGGCATGAAGACATCTCTTGGGTTGCTTAGAGTTTTTTTCAGTGTTGTGTTTTTATTTTACGTCGAGACTTGAGTGTTCATTCTTTTTTTTTAGACAGTCTTGTTTTTAGATGTAGTTTTTTTTTCTCGGTTGAAAATAAAGTGTGTGATTAAATTACCAAACATCACTGATTAAATTGTTTTTTTAACTCAATATTATTAGAAAACTAATTTTATAGCTAGCTAGAAAATAATGAATATTTTCGATCTTATATAGCAATAAGAAGTTTCACTGGCTAGAACGATTTGAAATTTTTATTTGTTGTAGTGCATATTTATTACATTCGTTTAGTTTACAACCACTAATTTTTATTTGTCTCTAGAACTATAATTAGTGTTAGGTTCAAAACATCTTTGAGTAAGATACAACGGTCCGCGGTTTTGAGTAAAAAAAACACTTTTTAATGTCTTAATTGATAAATTATGATATTAGTGAACTATTTTTTCATCATCATCATCATAATATTAAGTGCTATATTTAAAAAGTTTGTAGCTTTTCAATGTTATTCGATCGAATAATTTTGAAGTTAACAGAGGTTGTCTTGAAACAAAGCTCTTATCAGAACATGTTTTATCAGAAAAGGTAATATTCTCGACAAATTTGAGCTGTATTCATCTATATACATATATCGTATTAGTTGTGCAGATGTCTGGTAGCTATTTGTATAAATTAGTATTATGGTTATACAACAAACATTATTAAAATATATAGATGAAACATAAAAAATTAGTCCACTCGATTAATAAAACAATATCATTTTGTTTAACAACATCAACTTTGTGTTTTTTTTCGGATACAAATAGAATAACATTTTCTTTGTTTTGTTTTAAAGAACAAAAGTTTTTATCAAGATTAACATTTGAGACCTAGATATTTAAACTTATTGTCCCTAGATATTATCATGCCAATCGTTTGGTGGTACCTTTTGTCAAATACAAGAAAATAGAAAATATATTGTAGATTAACGATCTTGGTTCGTGGAGGTGGACGTTACCTAATGCTTTCTCGTTGAAGTTTGTTTTGGAAAAAGGTTAGTAATGATGTGATACATAAATGGAATTTGTACTAGGTTATAACAAGTTGGTACGCAACAAAATAATATTTTAATTAGCAGTAAAACAATATAGGACTATCAAATTAAGATTCCGACTAACTTTTTAGGTTAAATATTCGAGTTGTGAAAAGATTAATATGGCTTGTGCGCTGGTTCTTTATTATATTCAGACATGTGGGTGTGTGACTGTGTGTGTTTTCGGCTTTTCAATGGAAGAGAATATATTACAAATATTAAAGAATAATTTCAAACAAAATTTTGTTGTCTTCTTCAACTAGTTATACAAACTAATTTAACTAATTTATTCGGTATAAAATCATACAAATTTATACCTTAATTTTAAAAAGTTGAAACTGTAAGATTAAGCGACAAACTGAATTTACGTTTCATTTAAAAAAATGTGTGTGCGTGTTTTAGCCTATTAGATTTTAAAGTTGGAAGTTAAATGAACCCTACTGCAAATCGTAGAACCTAATGATATAGCGAAAAGTGTTGTTCGAGATTAGCATTCTCAAATTTACGACGTTCATGTCCCAAGTTAGTTTAAGGGGTCTTTTCAAATGGGATTTGAAAGAAAAATGTTATCGGAGTATAAGTAAGTTCTCGTTTTCAGTTTTCGTGAGTTTTTTATAGTTGGGCTCTATGGGCTTTGAATGGTCGAGTTTGATTCATTTCCCCTTCGGATATTTATTGACACATGTGAAATATCTATTTGATTGGAAAATATCAGTTTCCATTCTAATTACTACTTTTTCATACATTTTCATTTATCACTTAATTGTTCTGTTACATACCATTTCTAATCATCACAAACTCACTTGATATCCTAAAATTCTGATTCCAAAAATATAGGGGTGGGTATTTCGATTTAAATTCGGGTTCGGTTCGGTTAATTCGGGTTTAATAAAACTCTAACCAAATTTAACCAAAGATACTTTAGTTTGGTTTGTCTTCGGTTCGGTTTATTTTCAGTATGGTTCGGTTTGGTTTGATTTTAGTTTGGTTTGATTTTAGTTTGGTTTGATTTTAGTTCGGTTTTAGTTTGATTTTAGTTCGGTTGAGAAAAATAAACCATTTACAAAAAATTAAAAATTCAATATTATCAAAATTTAAAAATTTAAATTAAATAATTAAGACATTGTCAATGAACCATAAAAAATAAACTAACTAAATAAAAAACTAAACTAATAGTATTAAAAGCTTAAAACTAACATAATAAGAAGGAAAAAGAAGGTATCCATTGAACTATTGAGAAGATATAAATGAGGAGGACGAAGAGGTTGTTTTGTTAGAAAAACATGGGTTGGAAAAGTTTAGGATTTAGAAATTAATTTATAAGAGGCTTAGGGTTTAGAAAATAGTTTAAAATTACATATATGATAAATATTTTAAATATTTTAAATTATATAAATAAATAAGTATATTGGTTTATCGGTTAAGTTTGGTTTAAATTGAACTGAACAATTCAAATTATGGAAAAACATAACCGAATCGAACCATTCGGGTTATGGAAAAATATAACCAAACGGTTTGGTTGTAGACTTTGGTTTGGTTTGGTTCGGGTTAAGTTTGGTTAATTCGGTTCGGTTAGTTCGGTTCGGTTAAAATGTCCACCCCTACAAAATATATATACAAAATAATATTTAGTTTGGATTCTGTTATACTTTTGGGTTATGAGATCTAATATATATTGTTCAAAGGAACAAAAAAATCTCTGCCTAACTCTGCCAGAACTCGCCTAAGCTCTACTGAAATATACTATATTTATTGTTTTTCATTGAGACAAAACTTCAGTTTGGATTATATTTTTATTTAGCTATTGAACAAATATATCAACAAACAATTTCCTGAACGAAATGGAGAGTTGACATGATAACTCATCGTGGGATTGGGGAAACCAAAAACAAAGTCAAATCAACCAAAAATTTGTCTTTTGTTTTTGCGTATTTAATTTTCTGTTTACCAAGTTCATAATAAGAAATGAACATATATATAAATTTATAACAATTTTTTTTAAGTTATGTAACTGATTAACTAGATTAAAAAATCTTATAACAAATTAGTTTACCTCTTCTTCCTATAATTGTTCTTATCTTATCCATTTAGTCTTATGGATTTGGAAGACGAATCAACCTATAGTAATTTCCATCATAAGTACTATTAACTAACCAATGTAAATATCTTAATAAAAAAATTCCGGTTTATAACAAACTCTATAGATTAGTTTAGTTTCCGATTCATGATCTCTAGCTAGTACACACAACATGTCACAAACTTTTCTAACCAACCATTTGCTAACAAAACAAGTATTTTTTTAATGATTTAAAAATGCCACTATTTCGCATTACATGTTGGAGGGAAGGAATCAATGTTTATTAATATTATATAAAGAAATTAATAATGTATACCAAAATTTTTAATAAAAATTCCAAAGAAATAGTAGGAGTATTTGATTGATTATGAGCACAGCTGCTGAAGAGAAGACGCCGAAAACGAAGAAGTTGACCAGACCTACCAATCGATCAAATCGATCGAACAAGAGGAATAAGAAGAAGAAGAAGACAAAACCGAAAAGAGAAAAAGTAATAATTCGAACAAAGATTAAAGCTTTTTTGTAATGGAGATTTGACGAAGAAGAAGAGATTGAAATTGAGATTGAGAGGAAAACAATGGTGGAGGGTTGGCGAAATGGGTTTCGTGAAGCGACGAATTCAAAACCTCTGTTCGTTACGATCTATGCGACGGTGATCATTGGTGTTCTCGTCTCCTCCTTCTACGTCTTCTCTGCTATTTACTCTCCCACCAATGGCTCTTCCTCTTGGCTCTCTTCTCCTCCCTTTTCCAGTAACACCTCTCTCTCATTCTATGTATATGGATTTACGTTCTGAGTTTGATTGATTCCGTAAGTGAATTGATGTCAGATTTTGGGAAGTTAGGTTCTCTGATGTGTTGGTTCTGATTCTAATTCGAGCTCACCGTTGACCTTAAATCTCAGTGTTCGTTTGAAAAAATCAGTTCTTTATTTTATGAAACAATGGGGTTTGACTTTTCAATCACTTTAGTTGATTCTCATCGCAGCTTTTGAATCTGATAATGTTAGTAACTAATTTCCTTGGATCTGCATTTAATTGCTCAACTAGTCTGTGAAAGTTTTGTTTTTTTTCCTTATGTGTAATGTTACTCTTAGTCTCAGGCACTGTATTTTAAGTTTCAATGAATTGAGTTTTCATGGTTTCAATAGGCTAGATGATGAGCTTGCTTGAGTAGAAGCTTCATTTTTTTGGGTTCATTATGTATTCATGGGTTTTATTTGTAGCTGCTGGCAAAATCCACCGTCTTCCACAAGAAAATGCAACGTTGGAGTTACAAGTTGCACCACCACCACCAGCACAGGCACTGCCACCGCCAGTTCCGAAAGAGGATGAAGGCAAATCCTTGGGTAAAATCTGGGTGTCGCCTCCTCGTGATAAGAAGATGCCACCGCTTGAAACCTTTAAACTGACCAAAGAATTGTTTGGTGAAAGAGTGAAGGACAATGTCATTATAGTGACCTTTGGGAACTATGCTTTCATGGATTTCATCTTGACTTGGGTTAAACACTTGACTGACTTAGATCTCTCCAATATTCTAGTTGGTGAGGTTTCACTTCTTTGTATCTAATTTTTTATTGTTTCAAGTCACTGGCTTTTTTGTAAGTTAGTAACTTTATGTTATGGGGCTTTATAGGTGCGATGGATACTAAGCTATTAGAGGCTTTGTACTGGAAAGGCGTTCCGGTTTTTGACATGGGAAGCCATATGAGCACAGTGGATGTTGGGTGGGGTTCTCCAACATTTCACAAAATGGGAAGAGAAAAAGTTATTCTCATTGATTCTGTTTTGCCTTTTGGTTACGAGCTACTAATGTGTGACACTGACATGGTGTGGCTTAAGGTGCTAGTTCAGCTCACTATTAACACTGTTGTTCATCCGTTAGCTTCCTTATTAGTAGACTTTGTTCTGATACTATTTTTCTGACAGAACCCTCTGCCTTATTTGGCTCGATACCCGGATGCTGATGTATTGACATCAAGCGATCAAGTTGTGCCTACCGTCATCGATGACAGTTTGGACTTATGGCAACAAGGTAGATATTGGCTAAAGATATGCATTTCCATCTTTTCCCATTTGAAGTGTTTTGGGTTTCTGATAAATAGCAGCTAATCTGCCACACGGCTACTAACTGTTTTCTCTACCGTTCTTTTTCTTGGACTTTGAAAGTTGGTGCGGCCTACAACATTGGGATTTTCCACTGGCGGCCGACAGAATCAGCCAAGAAGTTGGCAAAAGAATGGAAAGAAATTCTCTTAGCGGATGATAAGGTTTGGGATCAAAATGGTTTCAATGAGATTGTTAGGAGACAGCTAGGTCCATCTGTGGATGGAGATAGTGGACTTTTCTATGCTTATGATGGAAATCTCAAGGTTGGAGTTTTGCCCGCTAGCATATTTTGCAGTGGCCATACTTATTTTGTTCAGGTACCTTTTCTCTACATGATTCCTTTTTATGCTGTTTTTATCTTCATCTTTTGCGTCCAGGAATGACTAACTTCTATTTTCTATGTCAGGCTATGTATCAACAGCTGAGGCTAGAGCCATACGCCGTGCATACAACATTCCAATATGCAGGTACTGAAGGAAAACGTCACAGGCTTCGAGAGGGGATGGTTTTCTATGACCCACCAGAATACTACGATTCACCGGGTTAATTTCTTTTTGTTAACATTCTTCAACATCAGTCTTGTTGATGGTAAAAAGCCAAAATTGATGTTGTAAACTCCAACACAACGCAGGAGGTTTCATTTCGTTCAAACCATCTATTCCAAAGAGCTTGTTACTAGACGGGAAGCATACTGTTGACTCGCACTTTGTCCTCGTTAATCACCAAGTACGTGTATATTAACCAAACATCTTCCCTAGGAACTATGTTTCACCTTGACCACTTTTCTAATTTTACATCTACCTTTGGTCCACTTTACAGATGAAACAGATAAGATCAGCTCTAGCCATTGCGTCTCTCCTTAATCGTACACTGGTGAGTCTACTCAACAGCTGATATGCATATTACCTGGTGATAATAGTGATTGACTCTTACGTATATCTGATTGGTCTATTCATTATTTTCAGGTGATGCCACCAATATGGTGCAGGTTAGATAGACTTTGGTTTGGGCATCCTGGTACTCTTCAGGGATCTATGACCCGGCAACCTTTCATATGCCCTCTTGATCATGTCTTTGAGGTATTATTTGTAAAAATGTTGAAGCATGTCAATATAACTTCTGATTCTTTCTCTGCATGTACCCTAACGGATTTCGATTACAGGTCAATATCATGCTAAAGGAGCTACCGGAGGATGAGTTTGGCCCTGGGATTGGTATCAGAGAATATTCTTTTCTAGATAACCCATTATTGCCAAAACAAGTAATTACAAGCTGCATAGATATTGTTGTTTTTCTTATCAATCATTTCATCAGAAAATCTCAGGGATGATATTATTTTTCAGGTGAAAGAGTCATGGCTTGATGTTCAACTTTGTCAAGAAGGAAAAGAAGGATGTGAAGCGTCGAATAACACAAGTCCCTCTCGTGTTCTTAAGTTCCCAAAGCGGAGCAATGAAGATACGGTAACTTAGATTTCTTTAGCTGTCTTGTCAAGAAAATCTCCGGCTTAGCGTAACCGTTTTTGATTCGTGCTCACTGCAGTTCAAGGCGATATTTTCTTCTTTCAAGGATGTCAAAGTGATAAAGTTTTCTTCGATTGAAGATGCATTCATAGGATTCTCTGACAAGGCAAGTAGATATCAGAACTGTTTTAGACATATTGATAGAACATTTAAAATCTGATCTGACCTAATCTGGTTTGGAGTATAGGAGCGAGAAGAGAGATTCAGAAGACGTGTGAAGAGATATGTGGGAATATGGTGTTGTGAGGAGAACAAGACTCCAGGACACATTTACTACGATATGTACTGGGACGAAAAACCCGGTTGGAAACCGGTTCCTCCACAGACACCTGAAGAAGATCATCCTCATCTCTGATACCGTGATTCACAAGAAGACTCCAAGAAAGATAGAAGAAGAAGATGCTTATACTCAATTTCTTGGGTCAAAGGAGTTTTTTCTTTTCTGAAGGCCTTTTATATATTATACTGATCTCTTTCTTACCTCCATGTATCATGTTATAACTATAGGTTTTGGACACAGAAAAAAAAACAAATTTTCATATATATTTCCTCTGTAGATTTTGTTTCAATAAATGCTTATTTATTTGTTTTGCTTATTTACAAACTGATGGTATACATAAAGAGATGGAAAGAGAGCAAATTAGCCATTGTAAAAGTAGTTGAGGTCTATCATTATAAACAAGCTCCAAGACAAAAAAACATAAGCTAAATCGACTTTGGATTATCATCGATGCACAAACATGAGTCATATTGGTCGTGAGTCTATCTATGACCAACAAAGATCACCCAAAAAGATCAAACAAAAAGCAACCATTTCCAGGATGATAGAGCAATAGATACCAAATGATAAAAGCTATAAACTGTCTTAAGGATAATAATGTAATGTGAGAATGATCAAGCAGACTTGGGAAAATGCTGAGTCAGATGTTTAGGAATCTCGAGGAACCCAACCGTGTCTTGCCCATTGAAAATCGTCTTCAGTTTCCCATCGCATAGTATCTGCCTCTTGTTCTCCGGATTCTACATTTTAAAACCCAAATAATTTGTGTTGGAAAATCAAAATCTCTCAAAATAAAGTATAAAAACATTGAATTCAAAGACCAGCTAAGGCTAATTCGATCAAACTAAATCCCCATAGCTCGTAAATGCATTGCCAAAAAACAGTAATTTCTTCATGAGCAAGACAGTACTAAGGAACATTGACATCAAAGATCATACACACATATAGTTGTAGCTACAGTCACAGCGATAAGCTTAATTATTAAAATCAAAGGTGAGGCCTTTGTTTAATCAGAAATAACAGTCACCAAATTTAGCTATCAGTTTCAATCAATCAATCCCAAAATGCGTAAACAAATGATTCCTAAGTAACAAGAATTTTAATCAAAGAAGAAGAAAAAAGAAGCCTAACCTGAAGATTGTTAAGCTTGATGTATTCCCAGATTTTCTTAACGGCGGTTGTACGAGAGACTTCGTTAGCCCCAATAAAGTTAGCGAGCGGCTGCGAAACGGGAACCGCCTTAAGAAGGCCTTTATTTTGTCTACCAGTGGAAACGCTCGAGGAAGAAGAAGAAGCTGCCTTCGCCATCAGTACCCTGCAAGATCCCAAAACCCTAGAAACTGCCGCCATTTCTTCTTTCTCACCGTTTGGAATTTCGAAGGGGAGCTCTCTTTGTTGTCTAAAACCCTAGAGATCAAACACTGACTTTGAAACCTTGGAAATGTTCTAATTTCACTTACTCTCCCCCCCCCCCCCTTTGTGATTTGATTAATGGAGGTGTGTTTTGCTCTTGTTAATTTGGGCCTACCAATCCAAGATTATGGGCCTACTTAACACTAATTGAGAATTTGAGATGTTGGGGTTAGGCTAACCAAAATGTTATTCCTAGGTCAATTAAGTATCATTTTCAGTGACCTAAATTGTGATTAGAATCATTGTTACTAGTAGTAGTAAGTAAATTTGACATTTTCATACTTAAGTGAGGGAGAGAAAAATGAATTATACAGTGATTCCATTCCCAAAATCTTATTACTTTCGTTTGCCACCAAGCATTTGGATTCAATCAAAAGATAACAGTGATTCCCAACAATAACAAAATTCAAATATTTGATACACATGAATCTATCTTCTTCTTTGTGCCGTCACACATGAATCTATCTAAAACAAGAGAAAATGATTAAAAAAAAAAAAGCAATTAAATAACACTTTAGACCAGCAACAACAACAAAATAAACGTTGTGATGCGACCGTACCCTTGGGAGTATATTGTGAATCGTGACCGTAACCCGACCCGTTTGAACTACCATCAGCTAATTAGAAACCGCCACGTACCCTACTTCCTGCACACGTAAGTAAAACCTCTCTCTTTATCTCCGTCTCCGACCAACACAATGGGCCCTCGTTGCCGTCTCTTCTCGAGACCAAATTTCATCGTTTACTCAAAGAGAAAAAAGTTATCTCCGTCAACTCACGTCGTAAGTAAGTATTTAACGTTTTGTAACGCCGTTACTATCTATTTTTCCTCCACTTATAAATTTCCCACCGTCCTCCAAAAATGTCTTCTTCTCTCTTTCTCTCCGTCAAAAACAAAAACCCGGAGCTCCGTTCTAGCTACCGGGTGATCCAGGTACCCGGATTAAATTTTTGAAATAAATTTTGGTTAATCCTCGTAAGTTAAAGCTCATCTCCACGAAGACGATATTTTCGCTATTTCTAAAACTCTTCGATCTTCTCATCTACTTGGAGTAATTTTGCTTGTGATCAGGTACGTCTCAGATAATTCATACATTCAATAAATTTATCGAAAAAATCTATGTCCATTATTTCTATAAACCAGACCACTACTCCTAGAGAATCAGATTTTATAACAGTTTTGTTTCCTGGAAAATGTTTCATTTTCATTTTCATTCAAAAGTATCTCTGGTCTTGAATACTGTTTCCTACTTTACTTTTGCTTTTACTCGACAGAAAAAAAAAAGAAAGAAGAAGAAATAAATTAAAAGCCAATTCATAATCAATTAACGTCGTACTTTAGGTTCCCGCATTTACTTGGAAAAACTAGTGCCTGTAACGCTGCTCTATTTCTGTAGCCTTGATGGGCTATAAGTAGAAATAAAATTTAACCCTCAAGTTTCAGATACACACGCTTCACCTGCACACATTTGATATATACAAGGTTAACTTATAAGTATATAACCCATACTTCTCTATTTAATTCCTCTGATTTTCTTTCGATTCGTTTCATTTTCTCGACATGCATTTAGATTGCTCCATGCTCCCAGCCATCATTACTCCAAGCCAGCTTCTTTTCCTTTTTATTTTCTTGGTTTTAGCTCTTTAATTTTGTGATTGGCCGGTGAGTAAAGATTCCATTTTGTTGCAAAAAAACATTTAAGTTTCTTTTCTTTTACTTCTCTGGTTGTAAGAAATTCGACTGTCTTTTCTATTTTAGTTTTTAGATTTAAAACTGTATTTGGACACGAGCGATTAGAAGAAAACACATATTATTTGTTTTCTTTCAAAAAAAATATATAATATTTTAATGTCAGAAACTTCGGCTTCCCTGAGGAAAAAAATATTCTTTTGAAACTTTTGATTTGTGTGTGACGAGAAATGGGGTCTTTACTTGGTATTGCTGCACAACAAAGCATTAACACACTCAGTTTCGCTTCTCTATTCAGACCACTTTCCCTTACCAAAATTAAATATAAATTATTTTATTTTATCTTATACCATCTATCGGTTGTCTCTATCAATTCTCATATTTGAAATATTTTTTATTATTCCAATAGATCATCATAAGTTGATCCATTCAGGTGCCTCAAAAATCTTTTGAAAATTATATTTTCTATGTGGTCCTTTCCTCTGATCCCCAAGTTAAATCTTTGAACACTTTTGTCTTTATCAAGATTATTGCTCCTAATTATTAACCTTCATAGCATGTTTTATTTTAATAGTAAAGTTCCTTGATTTCTTGAAATGTTTCTAGGGATATAATTCTTTAATCTTTTTGGGTTTAAGCTATATTACTAAACTTTCTCAACTTATTAATTGTTTCTAGTGGTTGTGATCTGAAAAATCTTTTATAAATTCATAGTTCCCAGAATTTTTGTTTTACTTGGGGTTTCACTAACTTTTCATTAGTTGAGTTGCTTAGCTAATGAATTAATAAAGCTCTAGCATCACGAAACATTTTCATAGCTTTGTTTCTTTTATACCTATCTTTATATATGATTAGTGGTGTAGTTGTGTGATGTTTTAATATATTCTGTTTATAGTTTTAACAGGGTTTAAAAGGCAGAGAACATAAAAAAGAGTGCAAAGATGTTTACTTGTATAAACTGTACAAAAATGGCAGACGGAGGTGAGGATGTAGAAGATGAAGCGCGTGGGAGCACAACTCCCAACACTAAAGATGCCGTTAAAAGCCTAACTACACAGGTCCCTTTCTTGATCCTTATGTTCTTTTTCACTTTATTTTTCTGCTTTTTCCTTATTGCCTTGGTCGTGAAACAAACTTAAACCCACAGAACCCAAATTGATAAAATGGTCCTTAAACTGTTTAACAATTGTGGTGAAATGAACAGTTTACAAATCTTTTTTCTTTTTATGATAAAAGATTTTAAATTTGACTATCAAGTACAAAACAGTATAGAGTTGAGTTTCACTAGGTAGTAGCAGAGGTTACTGTTGTTAAGGCTAAACAAAATTCGAATCTTTTAGACAAGATCTTATGGTGATGCAACATCACTTCTCTGGAATCTCTTACAAATCTCTCTTTAATAGGTTTTGTCAGTGTTTTTTCTCCTCTGTATGTGACTAGACATAAAACAGATCAACAATTAGTATTAATAATTAAAACTAAAATGCAAAATCTCAAAAATTATGTTTCACATTGAATTTTTAGGATTTACCAATGTAGTGACTTGTGTGGACATTATTCTTTTAAGGTTGATTGAAAAAAAGGGTAATGGAGTCACGCCTTGTTGAAACATGATTTTTGCTTGTTATTGAAGATTGATCTATGTATATACTTTCCTAGAATAAGCTCTAGTGGATTTTATCTAGATAAGAGAAAAAAAAAAAAAGAAGAGAGAAATTTGTGGTGGGACAAGTTATATTATTAAACAAAAGAACCAAAAAAAGAAGTTATGATTATGTTCTATTCACGGAGAAGACAAGATGAAGTATATTTTATGTTTCAAATTATATCAAGATCTCTTAAGCTTTATTGATGCTCTTTTTATGAATTATGATAGTGGACTCCTTTTTTTTCCTAGTTGGGATAAAAGAAAAAACAATCATCCATTTCTTGACGCATTTTGTTTCATGGCAGATGACTTTAATTGGCTTACTTTACTGTTTGTTTTGTTACCTGTTCTATCCAATGATCACTTAGTACTATGTTGTGTGTTTAAGATTTTTTTACTTTTATTTAACTTCTTGGCTACGTAATGTTATATGCAGATCAAAGACATGGCTTCTAAATTCTCCGGTGCTCATAAACAAAGCAAGCCAACTCCAGGATCTTCAAGCAGCAACTTGAGGAAAGAGCAAAGAAAGTTTCCGGATTTTGACACTGCATCAGAAAGTGTTCCATACCCTTATCCAGGTGGAAGCACGAGTTCCACTCCTGCTTGGGACTTGCCAAGAACGTCCTACCATCAATCTGGACGACCAGACTCAAGATTCACATCATCAATGTTTGGTGGTGAACGTGAATCCATCTCTGCTCAGTCGTGTGATGTGGTTTTAGAGGATGATGAGCCAAAAGAGTGGATGGCTCAAGTAGAGCCAGGTGTTCACATTACATTCGTCTCACTCCCCACTGGAGGAAATGATCTTAAACGGATACGTTTCAGGTATTTAAAATCCATTATATCCATAACATTTCCAAGAATACGTTTCAGTTGACCTAACATTGACTTGTATCTTTGTTGAAGCCGGGAGGTATTCGACAAGTGGCAAGCTCAGAGGTGGTGGGGTGAGAACTACGATAGAATTGTTGAGCTATACAATGTTCAGAGGTTTAATCGCCAAGCTCTTCAAACTCCTGGTAGATCCGAGGACCAGGTAATAAAAAACATCACTCTTTCTTAGAGTACAAGTTAAGAGAAGGTTTTATGAGTAAATCTTTGACTTTGACTTCTGTTTTGTTTGTTCTTTCAGTATCAGAGAGATTCAACTTACACAAGAATTGACTCAGCAAGAGAAAGCAGAGACTGGACTCCAAGAGACAACAATAGTAACTTTAGACAACCAGGAGGTAGCGTCCCACATCACTTTTATGGACCTCAAATGGATGCAGCAAGAAACACTACCTCATCTAGGGATGATCCGCCTTCGGTTAGTAACGCTAGTGAAATGCAAGCTGAATGGGTTGAAGAAGACGAGCCTGGCGTTTACATTACCATCAGACAGTTACCAGATGGAACCAGAGAGTTACGCCGTGTCAGGTTCAGGTAAACAGAACAT
This sequence comes from Cardamine flexuosa, assembly GCA_963555745.1. Lineage (NCBI taxonomy): Eukaryota > Viridiplantae > Streptophyta > Magnoliopsida > Brassicales > Brassicaceae > Cardamine > Cardamine flexuosa. The sequence continues at coordinate 5,404,569 of OY743217.1, forward strand.
CAGTTTAGGATGATCATCTCTTTTAACTTACTAAAGCTAACTACTAAGTTTTTAAAGCATTTTTATCATGATTTTATTGGCGGTTAACCGTTAACCAAATCGAACCGGATTTTTTGTAGTCGGGAACGGTTTGGGGAAGTGCATGCCAAGACATGGTGGGAGCAGAACAGAGATAGGATACAGACACAATACCTCTAAGGGGGAAGGGAAAAAAAGGGAGACCAATATTTAATCTTCATTAAGTCATTAACACAACAAAGGTATACACAAAATCAGAATTTTGGAAGAAAAGCAGAATGTGATTTGAACACAAAATGATATTTGGAAGAAAGTTTGATTTTTAGAGATTTGTAGTTAGTTTAGCCCTCGGCGTTTTGACAGCTTTGTAATTTTCTTGACCTTGAGATGAGCTTTATGCCTTTATTTATTTGTTCATTTTGTCCCATCTGTTTTTTTTTTTTTTTTTTTGGATCTTTCAAGTGGATAGATTATTTTCAATTTATTTGTTAGTAGTATTTTGCGAATTGTATTCTACTAAAACAGAAAAACAATACCCATAAGAAAAAGAAAAAAACTCTGTTTTCAAAAATATCAAAGACTTCTAATTGAAGTTCGTAACGAAATACACAAAGTAGTTGCAAAACCCTTGTGTGGTGTGTGATGCAAGGTACTATGGCAAATCAGCATACTGATGAAACGGCACGGTCTTAATTGGGAAACCATTGGATATACAATGTATTATGATACACAGAGAATAAAATGGATGATTTTTAGTTAAATATATAACATTCAACTATGATTTGATTTTCTTCTTTCACATAAAAGATAAAAAAGAGTCTAGAACCAACCAACCCTGGTTCTTAGATACTACCAGATGGTTTACATTCATCTAGTAGATTAAGCAAGTCGTGTTCCGGTGCACTGAGCGAAGGCACGATCAGACGGGTGGGATTGGGTTGGCTAGTCTGTTCTAGTTTTGTCACAGAGACATCAGAATCTTCATCTATTCCATCTTTCACAATCGCCAAATCACCTCGTCTCCTCATCGAAGCTGAAAGTCTCTCTTTCCAGATTCTACCGTCCTATGATCACAAAAAAAAAAGAGTAAAGCTTTTCTACAAACACTCTTATATTTGTTTCTTTTCTTTGAACTTCAAGAATCATACGTTGAGAATGGATGGCTCGGGAAGTGGACATTGGATCGGTTGATCATCGTCCAAGGGCTCCATCGGGTGATCCACCGGTTTAAACTCCGTTGCTACTTCGATCCCATGAGTTTCAGCGGTTGTGTTATTAGTTAAAGGAACAAGATCAGAACTTGAAGGCAACCCTTCTCTACCATCCTGATCATAAGACAAGATTCATTTGGAAATATATAAAAAACAAGTAACTCTAAGCATCTCCTAGTCTAATCATCAATTTTTGAGCCTAAATTATTAGCATCTGAAGATGATATATAGACCAAAGAAGACAAAAATCTAACAGAACTAAATCACCTGTTACATATAACTTTTACTTAAAAGAGCAAACTATTAAAGACAATAGTTGGTAAGTTTTCTTTGAACCCAAGAGCAGATGAAAACTTTTACTGTAATTAGTACAAACAAATAGAAAAGAGAGCTTACGATGGCACTCTGTGTTCTTCTATGGCCGTCTCTTACAACAGAAAATCTGGAGAAAATACCAACCATGGTCTTGAATTCGTTCACGCAATTTCTTGGAAAAGAAGAATCCTCCTTGATCTTAACTTTAAAATATTTCCAACGAGAGAACAGAGAAAAGAAAAGAAGCTTGTTCGAAGAGTATAAATTCTCCAAAGCACCAACGGAGAAGAACAAAAGCAAGAATATTGCAGTGGACTGATAATAAAATGCTTTCTCAGATTTAAAGCTTTAAGCTTTGCTTGGCTTCCATAGATTCTTGGGTTTTGGCTTCTTTTTGTCTCCTTCCAACTTTTCTTGGCTTTGAAATTATTATATTATTGATGATGATGATTCATTGCTTTATAAAAATGAAATAATTCTCTTGTTGATAAATGCCAAATTTTATGGTTAAGCTATATTTTTCTTTACAGAATAAAGTATTCATTCAATTCACATCGAGAAAGCTACAAATCAACTAGACGAATTATATACTCTAATAACTAAGTCATTTCTGAACCAGCTCAAGACCACAAGTGTTATTAAAATATGTATATTCTTTTTCAGGACAGTAGGACAAGGCAAAAGTATGTAACTAATTTGTGGGACACCAAAATGTCCAACTTAACTGTTTCTTTTATTTTGAATCAATATCCAACTTAACTCGCCGTACAAGAATGAACCTACGAGAATCAGTAAGGAAGCAAAACGACATAGTTCTGAGGTTTGCTCAGCACGTGATCGATACTACCGCCGGAAAGACCTCTAACCTGGTCTTCTCGCCGGCGTTAATCAACGTAATCCTCAGCTTCATCGCCGCCAAAACGCCAGGAGCCACTTCAGAACAGATTCTCTCTTTACTTCAGGCTTCTTCGACCGATGAGCTTAACGCTGTCTCCTCCGAGATCGTCACCGACGTACTCGCCGACAGCACCGCGAGAGGCGGCCCAACGATCTCGGCAGCGAACGGTGTCTGGATCGACAAGTCTCTCCCAGTAGAACCTTCTTTCAAAGATCTCTTGGAGACTAAGTATAAAGCTGCTTTCAATCATGTCGATTTTCGCACCAAGGTATTTTTTGATTATCTCCATAAAACATCATAAAACCTATTATTTCCTTTAATTTTCCCTGATTATTTTTTTGTCCAATCAAACCACAATGTTATGATCGAAATGAGAAGGTTGTTATTCCGTTGAATGTGTCTTTGTTACAAAGACTCTTGACTTTGTATGAGTTTGTTCCGAAATGAGAAGTTTGTATCCGGTTTACACTAAACCATAATTAACCGGTTTATAACCACTACTCATTTTTTTTTTTTTTTACTGGAAAGGCAGAGGAAGTGACTGAAGAGGTGAATTCATGGGTAGAAGAGGAGACAAATGGACTCATCACTAATCTTCTTCAACCAAACTCTGTTTCTAAAATGACTGATCTCATATTTGCTAATGCTTTGTTCTTCAACGGAAGATGGGATAACGAATTCGATCCATCGCTAACAAAAGATTCCGATTTTCACCTTCTTGATGGAACCAAAGTACGTGTTCCCTTCATGACCGGTAACTCTTACATGTACTATCTTGATGTTTACGAAGGTTTCAAAGTCCTTAAACTACCGTACAGACGAGGACGACGCTATGAAGACATACTTAATCTAGATGAAGAAGAGATCCTTGACCTACCGTACGGAATAGGTCATGAAGAAGACAGTCGTAGTTTCTCAATGCAAATCTATCTCCCGGATAAAAAAGATGGATTGCCTGAAATGATTGAGAGATTAGTTTCTACTCGTGAATTCTTGAATGGTGGAGGAGATATTCCTAGGCGTTGGGCGGATATAAAAGAACTCAAGATTCCAAGGTTTAAATTTGCTTTTGATTTCGAAGCCTCGGAAGCTCTCAAGGGTTTGGGTTTGGAGCTGTCATTGGAGATGATCGTCCACAAGTCTTGCATCGAGGTCGATGAAATGGGATCGAAAGCTGCTGCAGCTGCTGCTGTAATCGCCATCGGCAGTTTTGGTCCAGTGCCAGCGGAAAAAGAGTATGACTTCGTGGCTGATCATCCTTTTCTTTTCGTCGTCAAAGAATATGGAAGTGGAGTGGTTTTGTTCCTTGGTCAAGTTATGGATCCTTCTATGCATTAATTCGATGTCCAAAGTCTCTGGAACTATTGGAGTTTAGTTTGTTCACGTTTGTATTTCCATGCATCAGTTGAGTTTATGACTGTTGACGTATTGATTACATGCATCACTTGAGTTCAAGTTGAAACTAGTCGTCGGTTTTTTTTTTCCTCCTTTTTGTGTGTGTGTCTTCTTGAACACTTTTATGGTGGTCAAGAGAATAGATATTTCCAAAAAGAAAACATATATATATTTGTCATCGTTTCTATATATAATGATATGAGCCTAGCTATCATGCTACCATACCAGAGTCAATACGATTTTTATAAGGTTCCTCTCTCGAATGAAATTTTTATAAGGACGATTCGGACGAGGCCAAGGTGGCCCGACCCAACGAACCTCATCCGTCCCACCTCCAGCAAGCATCAAGGATCCTCACCAAGACCACTCTTCATGATCAAGCCCCGACCCAAGGTAAGTTATCTGTAGCCATCCACGTGAAGCCTCAAAAGCTCTCATTCGGGTTTTTGGAGAAGTCTTGGACCTCTACTTGCTTTAGGGAAGCATTGTTAAGTGTCTTCACCATTACGCAAGTGTGAAGACATCCTAAGACATTAGAAAGAATTATACTCTTTTCTTTATTTCGCGTTTGCCTCAAATGGATTTACCGGAGATGTTTTATTGAGGTAAAAAGCTCTAATGCATCTTCCCTTCATCCCACTTGTTTACCATGCTGGAAATGACTCAATAACCAGCCATGAAGACAAGGAAAGAAGATCGTATCCAAGAAGATCAACCGTACAAGTCTTCTTTTCACTTTTTACCTTTTTACCATTTTACTTTACCGGCTGTAGTTTTACCTTTACAGTGACTTGTTTTACCCACCTTCTTTGGCCCACGTGTTCAGGGCTTCCCTTGCTTCCTTCCCCTTATGTGAGTTTATATAAAGGTTGAACCTATAATTGTAAGAGGGTTAGACTATTATTGAAATTAATAAACGAAAGTTAGCATTTTAGTATTTTCATATTCAATCAAGTTAATTTTCTTGATCCATGTCTACTTGATCCTCGTAGCCGGGCTCGGATCTTGTAGTTAGTCGTATCACAGATCTTTCATCCTCCGTGTGGCCGGCTCTCGATCCACTCCTTTCTTCCGTGAATCCTTGGATCGATTAACATCTTCAAGCTTTACTCCGTCCATCTTCACTGTGAAGCTTCTTTTGGATTTTTCATATCCAATAAGTCACGACCTCAAAGGAAGTCGTACATGGGATCTAAAGATTTTGTAATATTTTTTTTTCTTATGTGAGTTTATTGAAAGGAACTGTCATCTTTAGATTCACATTTTATCTACAATCAGTGCAGCAGCTATACTTTTTATCTTCTGTTATCTGTATAATTTGAACATAACTCTTGGATAGAATAAAAAAAACTGTATGTATAAACTGCATGTGTACAAAGTGATTCTCATTAATTGCTGGCAGTAATTGAGGTAATTCTGAATTTTTAAAAATTAAAAAATTAAAAAATAGAAGTGAGCAATTATTTGGAAAATTTTAGATAAAAACAGAAAAAACAAATCAATAGTAAATTATATAAAATAAAAAGAAAATAATTGAAAATTTAGTAAAATTAAAGTCTAGAAGGAAAAAAAAATAGAAGTGAATAATTAATTGGAAAAATTACTTTATAATAATGATATACTTTTTTTGTTTTTTTAGTCGGTTGATTAACTCTATAAATTAGTCATTGTGTTGACTTTGCTTGATATTAGGGTTGGGTATAAGTACTCGTTACTCGTCTTGTACTCACTACTTGCCTTGTACTCGGCTTGAAAAAGCAAATACTTGTTCTCGGCAAGTCAAATAACAAGTCGGCAAATTAAATTACGTGCAAGTCCAAGTTAAGTATCAAGCCAACAAAAAAATCATATTATTTGCTTCGTTTGCCTCGTTACTTGATATTCACTCTGTTTCAAATTGCCTCGTTTGCCTCGTTACTTAACGCCGTCTCCTCTGAGATCGTCACCACCGTCCTTGCCGACAGCACCGCGATTGGCGGCCCAACGATCTTGGCAGCGAATGGCGTCTGGATCGACAAGTCTCTCCCAGTAGAGCCTTCTTTCAAGGATATCTTGGAGAATTTGTATAAAGCTGCTTTCAATCAAGTCGATTTTTGCACCAAGGTATTGCTCTCGATAACCTAATTAATTATTTCCATTAATTTTCCCTGATTTCTTTTAATTTGTTCGAATTTTTGCATAACTAAATTATTAATTTAGCTAAAACTATTGTACTAGTATGCTTAGATGTGTACAAATAATATTTCTGTTTTTTATCCTTGAAAGGCTGAAGAAGTGACTGAGAGGTGAATTCATGGGTAGAAGAGGAGACAAATGGACTCATCACTAATCTTCTTCAACCAAACTCTGTTTCTGAAATGACTGATCTCATATTTGCTAATGCTTTGTTCTTTAATGGAAGATGGGATAGTGAATTCGATCCATCGCTAACAAAAGATTCCGAGTTTCACCTTCTTGATGGAACCAAAGTACGTGTGCCCTTCATGACCGGTCGCTCCTACAAGTACGGTCTTGAAGCTTACGACGGTTTTAAAGTTCTTGATTTACCGTACAGACGAGGACACCAAGATTACAGTCGTAGCTTCTCAATGTAAATATATCTCCCGGATAAAAAAGATGGATTGCCTGAAATGCTGGAGAAATTCGCTTCTAGTCGTGGTGGATTCTTGAATGGTGGAGGAGATATTCCTAGCCATCGGGCGGGTATCAAAGAACTCAAAATTCCAAGGTTTTTAAATTTGCTTTTGGTTTCGAAGCTCTCAAGGCTTTGGATTTGGACTCGTCATTGGATACGATCGTCCACAAGTCTTGCATCGAGCTCGATGAAATGGGATCGAAAGCTGCAGCAGCAGCTGCTGTAATCAGTAGGGGCTGTCGTGGTCCACCTGAAGAGAAGTATGACTTCGTGGCTGACCATCCTTTTCTCTTCCTCGTCAAAGAATACAGAAGTGGACTGGTTTTGTTCCTTGGTCAAGTCATGGATCCTTCTATGCATTAATTTTACGTCCAAAAGTCTTTGGAACTAATGGAATTTAGTTTGTTCACGTTTTGATTCCATTCCATATCTTTTTATTTTTTTTGAACAATTTATCTTTGTCAATGGTCGACCAAAAGATTTTGGCTTGTTGCAGCGACCTAAAATCCAATTCATATGTTTTTGTTGAATTTAATATTATATTCGTTTCACCTATAATAATAATACTGTATTCTGACTAAAAAAGTCAAAATCTTTTGGGGCAATTGGGTAAATACTAGTGGTTTGAAATCGCGCGTTTAGAAGAAAAGAGTAAAGGAGTGTCTATCTCGGTCGGTGGCGTTTCCTTTCTTTCTTTCTTTCTCTTTCTCTTTCTCTCTTTTACTCTCTCCCCGGATCTCGGCTACGAAACATTCACAAAGATCTGAAGTGAAATAATGAATCGCCACCACGATCCTAATCCCTTCGACGAGGAAGAAGATGAAATTGTCAATCCCTTCTCGGTAATGCTTTTCTCTTCCTCCCTAGTCTCGGCTTTCTATTTATAGCTGAGCTTCCTTTCAACCGTCACGAGGCTTCTATCGATTTTATTTAGTGATTCTGAGTTTTTACATGTTCGCTAGAGTTTTAAGAATCTTAGATCTCGAAGCACTTGTTTGTTTTTCTGTTCATTTGTGATTAGTTCATGGAGCTGAAATACAGCAGATACACAGAGTCTCTGTAACCGCAAATTTGAATATCGTCACTCATTTCTGACTCAAATTATTGAAAAAAAAAGACGTTGATGGATATTGAATTGTTTCTTCGGAGCTGAAACGAAGCTCGAATTAGTAGATTTTTAAAGCTGTATCAAATTTTATTTTGTTCACATGCTATAAGTATTTGGTTTTAATATATTGTTATTGCAGAAAGGTGCTGGAAGGGTTCCGGCGTCAACTAGGCCAGTTGGATTTGGCAGTAGTCTTGATGCTACAGTTGATATTCCATTGGATACTGTGAATGTAAGAACATTACTATCTCAACGCTCATGCACATTCTCATTCTGAAATTTGTTTGTGTAATGTGGTGTAGGACTCTTCAAAGAAACAGAGAGAGCTTTCTGATTGGGAATCACAACTTAGGAAGAGAGAAATGGTTTGTATCACTGATCTCGATCGGTTTATATTAGTTTGATTGGATTTTGTTCTCTTCATGTAACTTTCTTTGTCTCTGATTCACTCAGGATATTAAACGAAGAGAAGATGCTATTGCTAAATGTAAGTCATGACTCACTATTTTCCAACATTTTCTTAAAATTTTGTGTTGGTTTGTTGCTAATGAAACACATTTAAATGTGTCACAGCTGGTGTGCAGATAAGTGATAAAAACTGGCCACCTTTTTTCCCAATTATACACCACGACATAGCTAATGAGATACCAGTTCATGCACAAAAACTACAGTACTTGGCATTTGCTAGCTGGTTGGGTAAGTTTGATTAATTTCATCTGTTATCCTGTTTATGAACTTTATAAAGTCCTCAGCAGTGAACTTATGGACTTGTTACTGTTTGAGTTTGAATTTTCAGGTATAGTTCTATGTCTTGTATTCAATGTCATTGCAGTTATAGTCTGCTGGATTAAAGGCGGAGGTGAGTTTTTTTTATACTAAAACAAATTCACCATATGAAAAAACGATATTATGTTGTGATTGTGAGCTAATGCTGGTTTTAAATCTGAATGGCAGGTGTTAAAATCTTTTTCCTTGCCACAATCTATGCGTTGCTTGGATGTCCAATTTCATATGTATTATGGTACAGGCCTCTCTACCGAGCAATGAGGTGAGGCTCCGTTTATCTGACTATCCATAGACTCGGTCATATTGGTATTGTGCCTAAAACCGAATTGTTTACTTGTCACATTGCAGGACTGACAGTGCTTTGAAGTTCGGTTGGTTTTTCTTCTTCTATCTGGTGAGTTTATTGAACAGAATTATCACCTCTAGATTCATGTTTTATCTTCACTTTATGCAAGTGTACTCTCTATTTTCTGTATAATTGAACTTATCTCTAATTGACAGGTTCACATTGGCTTCTGCATATTTGCTGCCATTGCTCCTCCAATCGTTTTCCATGGGCAATCATTAACGTAAGTATTCCAATCATCGCTCCTTAGCTTCATCTCGTTCTCAGTTTTGGCAATGCTATTCATTCATGGTTAGTCTGAAAAGGGTTTGACTTGGAAGTTGTAAGTTGTTCTGCTAGAAATAACGAAGTATTACTAGGATGAGAACTAGAAAAGATAAGAATCTTAACTCTGTGTTTCGACTAGCCATCAGTTGGAAACATCATTTCATTTACGGACATAGAAAAAACTTCACCAACGGTCAAACTAAACCCATAGGGTCGAAGATTATGTGTCTCTATATACATTATTGCCTGTGTTGCAACAAGTGATCCTCAATCTCCTATAATCTACAGGGGTGTGCTGGCAGCAATTGATGTAATCTCTGCCAGTTTATTAGCTGGGGTACGAACCATGACCTCTTTTCTATATTTACTACGGATAAAGACTGTGTTACCAATTCAGTTCCCTATTAACCATGAAACCTGGTTGTTACCTAGCTTAACTTTGATTCTTTCTGCAGATCTTCTACTTTGTCGGCTTTGGTCTCTTCTGCTTGGAGTCGCTTCTGAGTCTGTGGGTTCTCCAGGTAAAATGATACTAGTCTAGCAGTTTTCTTCTATACATTTACTAACCAATACCAAACCAACACATTTACCGAAGTTCCTACCTTAATGTGTTTCCACCATTGTTGGGATTTCTGCAGAAAATATACCTCTACTTCAGGGGAAACAAGTAAAAGGATACAATATGCATATACTACAGCAAATACCCTAGTCCTCCCATGATTTAGAAGGTTTGATCATACCATCTTACTAGTTACTAGTTACTGCTAATGTAGATTATCATTGTGCTATTTTCTGCGATAACACTCTGTTGTGTTGTGTTGTGTGGTATTGTGTTCTTCAGTTAGTAGTCGTAGTGGCAAAAGATATGCCGTGTGTTCTATTATATTTAGGATTCAACGTTTTGGGTGATAAAAGAGTACAGAGATTAATTACGTTTCGAGTTCCAAATCTGTGTTTGTGTGTAATGATGCAGAGTGCAGACCAATGGCCAAATTCATTGATTATACACATTTCCTTCTGTGCTAATATTATTGTCCATGGCGAAAAGAGCAGTTAGGGAGGAACGAACAGAGATATAACAATTTGCTGAATAGAAAGAACCTTAACCAATCCATAAAGTCTCCCTAAAGAGATTCAAGTTCGGATTCAACCAAACATTGTTGCTAAAGGAAAATAAGTTTCGTCCTATTTGATCACAGACGCTGAATCTCCTTTATTACTTTTTAAGCCACTACGAAACATATATACAAAAAAGGCAAAGACCGCAACAGGGACTTACAAGGATACCCCAAAAGCTTAACACCTAAAACCAAACCCAACTAATGAACTGACTACTTGATAGTCACAAACTTGTTCGTACCATGCCTCGCCCAATGGTTCTTGAGGTCAACAGGGTGAGAGAGGTTATACCCTTCACCAGCAAGCCTCACAAGGAGCTTGACATAAGCACCATTGCTCATTTTCCTTCCAGCAAGACGAGATCCAGGTCTTTTGGTGCTCATGGGAAGCGGGTATGTCGATATGCTGATGGTACAGCACGAGGATTGCCAACCGCCCATGCCCCATTTGTAGCAAACTCTTGAAACGCCAGTACATGAACAAACAGGAGGAACCCCGGAAGTGTCGAAGCTTGAGATGTCAATCTTGATGTCAGGATTCTTTATCTCGCGTTTTGTTTCTGGTATGCTTTGTGTTTTCTTTGGCTTATTGGATGCAGAGCGTTTCTTTATCTGCGGTTTTTGCTTCAAAGCTTTCGAAGGAGACTGATTTGTGGACTTCTGTTTCACAGTTTCCATATCGTTTCTGGATTCTCTTGTAAGAGGGGGGGGAAACAAATCAGCTTGATGAATCATGACACCTTCAGCAGGATTTGGTTCAGGGACTTGAGAAAGATCAATGCCTGTGGTATTTGGAACGGGAAAATAGGAATGGAACCAAAGAGAATTAGACGACGCAGTCGAGAAGGAGTCCTTGTTTGCGTTTTGTGAAGGGAATGGATTCATCTTGATAAGCTAGTTTCAGTGGTAAGATCACACCGTCCCGTTGCAGCTTTCTACAATGATTCAAAAGCAGATAAGATGAGTCAACATTTCCAATCAACAACTGAAACCAACATTACGAAGCAATATCAAAGAGGCTCTATCCATTGCGGAGGAACAAAGATCATAATAATCTATAGGTATCTTCCAGTAACAGTTTTCAATCAAAAAACAAAGGTTTACAAGACATAATCTGATATGTAAAATGCCTGATTAAGCATTAGGAAAATTCTATGAAACCAGATAATCAGAACACATATTACACACAGATATAAACACCGAAAGCTTAAAAGATTTGATCTTTTTATGTTGTTCGAGTGAAAATTGACAAATTCAAAAGAGTTTACGAAAAAATAATCCAGACCCATAAGCGGAAAATCTTAACTCGCAACCATCAACCATGGAAAATCAAAAACCTTTACTAGGGTTCCAAAAGAAACAGAGTCAAATACAAAAACAGGGATCTTTCGGCTAACGTAAGCGAGAGAGATCGTCAGAGTTACCAATAGCAATACTTCACCACTATGCTCGTTCCACTGTGTCCTCACCCACTCTCTACTCTCCCTCTGAAGCGTGAGATTTGGTGGACGGATTAATTACTTTTAGGCCATAAGAATTTTAGGGTTCACCCAAATTTTAAACAAGCCGCTTCTTATTTACCTCATCTGTAAATTTATGTATATATTTATAAATTAATATATACAAGTTAGAAAAAAATAACAAAAATATTTTCCGCTGGCGGACTTTGAACCCATAATATTTTGAGATATCTTCGATATCAATAATTAAAGTGCTACAGCAGACTTTTGTTAAGTTATGGATTTATTTTCTAAGTATATTAATGTATATATTTATAAATTAATATATAGTTAGAAAGAAAATAGCAAAAATATTTTTTGCTACCAGACTTTGAACCCAGAATATTTTGAAATATTTTTGATATCAATAGTTAAAGTGTTACAGCGGAACTTCTGTTAAGCCATAGATTTATTTTTTAAATTTATTAATATATATATTTATAAATTAATAAATATTTAGAACGAAAATAACAAAAATATTTTCCGCTCTCGGACTTTAAACCTAAAATATTTTGAGATATCTTCGATATCAATAGCCAAAGTGCTACAACGGAACTTTTGTTAAACTGTAGGTTTATAAATTAATATATACTTAGAAAGAAAATAACAAGAAAATAACAAAAATATTTTTCGCTACCAAGTTTTGAACCCTGAATATTTCAAGATATCTTCGATATCAATAGCCAAAGTGCTACAGCGGAATTTTTGTTAAACTATAAATTTATTTTCTAAATATATTTATAAATTAATAGTTAGAAAAAAATAATAAAATATTTTCACTGCCGGGCTGGGAACTAGAATAATCAAAATATCTAATTTGATATCAATAGCCAAAGTGCTACAGCATAACTTCTATTAAGCTATAAGTTTATTTTCTAAATATATTTATGTATTTATGTATATACATATTTATAAATTGATATGTAGTTAAAAGAAATGACAAAAATGCTTTGAACGTGGAATATAGAAAATAAAATATCAAAATTTGGTGTAAATATTCGGCATATGAATTATACATACAACTAAATAACTTTAGTGGCCAGTAAGGAGTAACTAGTGAAGATTTGAGAGTTTTCGGTTACATCTAAATCTAAATCTAAATTATTAAATTAGACAAATATTGACATGAAGTGTTTGTTACTCTTTATCATATGATATTGAGTACAAAAAAACAAAAAAAAACAAGAACCATACTAAGTGGCAGAAACCAAATCAGGAGGAACAGAGGCAAGATCAAGCACCCAAGACTCCTTGAGATCAGCTCCAGATTCCTCTTCCGGCAGCTTCTTAGCTGGAATCTGATGAGAGAACAAGGCTGCAACATCGTCTTTCTCAACCCACCTGACTGCATTATACCCGTAATCCCTTCTCTTGAACAAGTAGCTAAGCTCGTTAACCTTCTCCAAATACGCCACACTCAAGCCATACGCATCACTGTACATTGTCAAGCACACGACAATCTCATAGTGTCTGGTCTTTCTTCTCTGAAGACACGGGTTTGTCTCTGAGTACACCGCCCAGACGGAGCCTTTCCTTGGATATATTTGGTATACTTCTCGTGCAGCCCTTTCGCAGTTGACAACGTGAGAGAACGGTTTCACTTGTTCGATCAAGATTCTCTCTGCAACACGGAACCTCCCACAAGGCATATGAGAAGAACTGTTCTTCATCCAAGAGATCAGTTTCTCGCTCTCAAAATCCAACCACCTGATCCACACTTTAAAAGGATTCAAAGACACAACTTCACTGACCAAACAGTAGTTCCGAGGCCTTTTATCAACACCGCCTTCGTATATCGCCCAAATCTGCCCTTTCTTGAAGCTCCTTGGGGTCCTGTCTTTATCAAAATCATACAATTCAAAATCTTCGTCTTCCATGTAGATTTCTTGGCTCAACTTACCACGATCCCTCTTCCTATCAGTCCGTGGCACGTACTCTAAATCAACTATCTCAGTTAACTGCTTGTGGTTCATTGTCTTCTTCTTCTTCCTATTCTTTAAAGCTTCCTTGTTAGTACTAATCTCCATCAAAGTTTCATTCATAGAGACATCATCACCTGAAGATCTCTCCTGCGTTTCCATCTCCATCAACGTCCTATCTTTATCTGTGATCTTCGACTTCACCTTCTTCGATTTGTTTCTCTTTAACACAGATTGCATTTCAGCCAAAGTCATCATCCCTTCATCTTCTTCATCAAACCTCTCAGATACATTTAAAGCTTCTTCTGATCCCTCCTCTTTCATCTCCCCCATCTCACTCACGCTACCAACATGCTTCTTCCTCCTACTATATGTTATAATCTTGGAAATGTTTTCACTTCCATCTCTACTTACTTCTTCTTCTTCTTCCTTTGCCTCAAAACTATTCTTGCAACTAGGACACATCAAATTCTGCCCTAAATACATCCTATCAAACTTATGCCGTGACCTACAACCGGAACAAACCGTTAAAAACGTCGACGTTTCATCATCACCACAACCACCACTAACAATTTCCCCTTGAATCCTAATCCTTAACTTCATATCATACTCACTCCTCGTAACCTTATCAGAGAAAACCCTAAAAGCTTCACTCAAAAGCTTGAATCCTTCCTCGCACCCAGCGTAAGGATTCTTATCAGGATGCAACACCAAAGCTAGCTTCCTATACTGTTGTTTTATGGTATTGATGTGAGAGAAAGGCTCTAATTTTAGAACCTTATACCATTCCGGTATACCTCCGGTGGCTGATGCGGCGGAGCTGATGATCTCGAAAGCAGTGACCATGGCGGATACAGCTTCCGAGTTCGGAGACAAGCTAAGGGCTTTTCGCGCGTGATTCAGAGCTGAGATTAAGTCACCGCAATTGAAACTCGATTCCGCAAGGGCTTTGTGGTCTATTGCTTCCGTTGCTACTTCTGAGTCTGATCCCGACGCCATTGCTGTGTGGATGGAGGCACACAAGACTGCGAGAGGCCTTTGTCAAAGACTTCAACTTTGAAAGAGGGCTAAAACGAGAGCTCTGCGTTTTCTCTTCCTTTAATTCTCACCCTATTCTTTTTATTCTTTATGTTTCTTACCCTCTTATTTCTTATAAATCTCTCTCGTGCTTGATAGTTTTATTTTGGAGAAATGATCATTCAACCTTTTATATTTCAAATTTGAATTTTAATCAAATTTTGTTCTTCCAATAATTGGAAATTAGATAAATACAAGGTACACTTACATAAGATATGATAAATGTGAATTTACATTCTACCAATGACTATCAATCTATCATTTTCTATCAAAATGTTTTCTAAGTATAAATGTGATTATAACATTTGAAATATACTTTGCAAAACTACCTTCACATGAATTTATATAAATAAAAAATAGTAAAAAACTATCAACGTTGGTTTAAAGAGACTTCCTTTTCAACTGGGAAAAAAAAACAACTTCGTAAATTTTGACATTTTAACATTTTGGGTGGGTTACAAATCTATTGTGAGGCTTTACATGGATAAAATCCATAAATAAGTTATAAAGAAGGGGTTTAAATATAAATACTTTATTTAGAAAAGAAACAAATTTTATTCCTCGTGAACTCCACGCCCCCTCCCTTTCTTCTCCGTCAGAAAAACACAAACAATCCGGCAAAATTTTGTTGGTCAAGACATTCATTCTCTCAATCTCTGCAAAATTAAGCTCAGAGATTCACATCACATCTCCAATCCTGCTCAGAGTTTTCAAAAATTACCTGTCTTTAGGTATTTCTGTCGCATCTCCAAGTTTGTATCTTTGGTTTAAATTTTGCGTTTATGTTCTGAGTTCGATGGAGTTTTCTAGGGTTTTTTCGAGGGCTTCTGTTAATACTGATGGGTTTAGTGTTTTCGTGTTTATCAGCTCCGACATTGTTACCTATATATGCATCCAGAGAAAAAAAGACTAGACCTTTCAGCTATTGGATTAGTATATTAGGAACTGTATTGGTCAACGATCAGTAGGAGAAATATTTAGCATCTAATTAGGTGGAATGTTGAATTGTTAGGTTTATTCAAAAGTAGATCTTGGTCGTGAATAAGCTTAGCTGACTTCGTCTTGCAGGGAGCTCGATTAGTGAAAGTGATAATGGCTAGCAGTGAGATGGAAAAATCGAGCAAAGAGAAGGAACCTAAAACACCTCCTTCTTCTTCTTCTGCTCCTCCCTCTTCACAGGTTTGCGTTTGTCCTTTCTCTACATATAAGAAAGGAAATAAATCCCATGACTTTAGGGACTGGAAGTAAGATTCTAGAAAGGAAATAGAAATATTTTCAAATCTAGATTTCAGCTAATTGTTATTCTGTATCTCTCTATCAGTGATTTGCTATAGCTGGACTATTTTGTGTGTTGCAGGAACCTTCGTCAGCTGTGAGTGCTGGCATGGCTACTCCAGATTGGTCTGGTTTTCAGGTCTAAGACAGTTTCATCTGTAATATGTAACTGTGGTCTGTTTTTCTTGTTGCATTTGATCGTTATGGGTTTCTTTGTTTCTTCTCCTTTTGACAGGCATATTCTCCTATGCCGCCTCATGGTTATGTGGCGTCAAGTCCCCAACCTCACCCTTATATGTGGGGCGTTCAGGTAACATGGCTTACGTTTATCGCTTTGTGATGTGTATATCTGTGTTCAGAGTGCTGGAAAGCTGCATTTGGCATATATCATTTTTCATTTTTGGGCTTGAAGGTTTGAGGGTTTAGTTTACATGAGTTATAGCGTTCGTTATTGATATTTGTATGCTTTAGGAATTGGTCTTGTTCTGAGTCAAGATTAACTCTCATTCAAATTACGAGTTCGTTCAGCTCTGTAGCATCATAGCTTTTGATTGATTTCTGAATGTGACATCAACTTTTTTGTAGCATATGATGCCTCCTTATGGAACTCCGCCTCATCAATATGTTGCAATGTATCCCCCAGGTGGCATGTACGCGCATCCTTCAATGCCTCCGGTACTGCCATACTTTAGATATTTGATTGCAATGGATATGTAATGACATGGTGGCTGTTTATCATAACTTTAAACACATTCTATTCTGAATCAGGGTTCTTATCCGTATAGCCCTTATGCTATGCCTTCTCCAAATGGAATGACCGAAGCTTCTGTGAGTTTACGTCCCATCAATTTTCATGGAGTTCTTTCCCAAATGGTCTTTGGTACCTTTGTTTATTGTGGGATCATAACTGAGAGATGACTATATGCAGGGGAATACTACAGGCGGCACTGAGGGTGATGCTAATAAACAATCTGATGCGAAGGAAAAGTTGCCTATCAAAAGATCAAGAGGAAGCTTGGGAAGTTTGAACATGATTACAGGAAAGAACAATGAACCTGGGAAAACCACGGGAGCATCAGCTAATGGAGCTTATTCCAAAAGGCATGTAACTTGCTTGATTTTATCCAGTCTGTGGGATATGGACCTCTTTGTCTGGACTAGGACCTCTTTTGGACTTATGCTTGTTTTATTGTATAATATCCATTTTATTATTGCTCTGAGATTTTCAGAATTTGTTTGTTACAGTGGGGAGAGTGCTTCTGATGGTTCAAGTGAAGGAAGTGATGCTAACTCTCAAAACGTAAGTTTCAGAAAGCTATCATCAGCCTTTTCATTTTACTTAGGAATTCACTCTGTCAACCATGTTGTGTGATGTGTCACTATCTCAGTGATTCTTATTTGTTTTGCAACTTTTGTAGGACTCAGGATCTGAACAAGATGGAAAGAATGGTTGGTTTATTTATGATCCTTTCTTTTTTTATTTCATTACTATCATGTGACTACAACCTTGAAATCTGCTTACCGGAGAGTTCTTTATTGTTTTGTCATTCAGCTGAAACAGCATCAGAGAATGGTGGTTCTGCTAATGGTCCGCGAAATGGAAGTGTTGGTACATCTCTTGTACCGGTGAGCCAGAACGTGCCAATAATGCCATTGACAGCTGCAGGTGTTCCGGGGCCACCAACAAATTTAAATATTGGGATGGATTATTGGGGTGCTCCTACTTCAGGTGCTATCCCTGGAGTGCATGGGAAAGTATCTGCACCAGTTCCTGGAATGGTTGCCCCAGGCTCACGAGATGGTGGCCATTCTCAACCATGGTTACAGGTGTGTACCCATCTTTCTTCTCCCCCCCCCCCCCCCCCTAATTCTTCTTATAAATATACTCAAGCTCAAATTTCTTTTGTCCTCAAAACTCGTATTTGCTTGTCTTGCAATTAGGACGATAGAGAACTTAAGAGACAGAGACGGAAGCAGTCCAATAGGGAGTCTGCTCGAAGATCTAGGTTGCGCAAACAGGTACCAAACATCCCTTTAGAGTATAAACCTCGTCTCTAGGACTCCCCATATGAGCAAATCATGGACACGGAAGAAGTTTTTGTGTTTCAGGCCGAATGTGATGAGCTGGCACAACGAGCCGAAGTGTTGAATGAAGAAAACACAAGTCTCAGAGCAGAAATCCAGAAGCTCAAGAGCCAGTGCGAAGAGCTCACCGCTGAGAATACCTCTCTCAAGGTAAAAGAAACCCAACCAGCCAAACACGAACCAATGCCAGCTTATGACTCACTTTACATCTCTTCTCTATTCCTTGTTCTTGCAGGACCAACTTTTAACATTCCCTTCACTTGAAGGCATAGGCATGGGCGGCAAGGATGACCAAGAACCAGACACCAGCCAAACAGTCGTGGGAGAGACAAATGTTGATTCCTACAAAGACTCAAAGTGAAAAGACATACAGCAAAACCAATTCCTAACACAGTTTTAAAAAGTAGCAGCAACAACAAAAGCAACACTCCGTGGCTCTTTGCTAACAGAGGGTAGTAGGATTTTAGGTATCAGAGATCAATTGGTTTGGAATAGTTTTCAGCCTTCTTGAGACTAGTCGTCTCAGTGTGTGTAAGTCTAAAAAGTAGATATTGGAAGAAATATTTCTCTTCTTTTAATGTTTTTATTTACCTTTATCTATTTGCAGAAGCGAATTTTAGGCAATGTGCCGTTCTGTAACAAACCAAACCTTTCTAAAATAGTTTTATTAGCTATATTTTGATGTTCTTTTTTTCCTTCACTTTATGAATGTGTTATCGATTGCGTTTAAATGAATCTACATCTGTGCCAAATACAGAAACGCAAACGCTAATTGTGTTCTGCTGTTTTTGATAGTTTGTATATCATCTCATTGTTGTGTAGAACATAAAAGTGATCACTTGATCAAGTCGGCATTAACAAAAGAAGAAGTAAATATCTTATCTAATTTGATGCACTGACAAAATCATAAAGATCTGAACTACAATACTGTAGCAAATGTTGTCGACATCTCATGAGATTAAAGTCTAGAAGAGGAGGTGAGGAGTTATCCAAGGAAGTTTATGATCACCAGGTGGAGGACCAAGTTGCAAAGGACAAAATCAGCAAAAGCTCGCTCTGGTGCTAAATCCTGCAGATATTCAAAAGGAATGCAAAGATAGATCAGGATAGGATCGTGTCTTCTGAAGATAACTAGATAACATTGTAGAAGCCTAATGATTGTTGAGGAGTTGAAGAAACTGTCAAAGTTACCTTAAATTCCTTGTTTTCTTTGTTCACTTGAATCCGGAGGCAGACTATATAGTAAGCACAAGAACAAAGAAGATTTGTTATTTCAGTATTAAAAACATATTCCCAAGCTAATCTTTTCCACAAAGATAGAAACTTGAATGTGATAAACACAAACTACGCTCACCAGCAAGAACTGCAGTCCCGATACATGAGAGAACTCCAGAGAGAAATGAGTTGAACGGAAACGATCCAACAAGAGCCATGTAAGCAACCTGCTCAATCACAGAAATCAACACACCACAACTAAGTAACCACTGGTTCTTGAAGCAACATAGAATTGAAATCGAAGTGATTCTTAATTGTAAAAACTCAGATAAAATATTCAACAACAAAGTGATAGACACTATACAAAATGAATCCAATTGCAAATCAAGTATATGAATATCAAACTTCAGTTTCTTTCTAGTTGAATTGTGAATTCATAGAGAACATTTTTTAATCCAATCCGTAATTTACAAACATCAAACTCATAAATCTGTTATCCTCATACATTACGAATCGAGAAACAAGGATCTAAATCACAATTGGAGCAGGAAATGAGCTACGAGTACCTGGATCAGAGCTGTAAAGATCGCAAAACAAACATACAAGTCGATGATCTGCCAAAACGGGTTCAAAAAAAGAACACGAAGGTGATTTTCAATTTCGAAACAAATCGGAAAAAATTCCAATGATCCATAAATGTAAGGGAAGATAAGAACAAAATGAGAAATTGGTGAACCTTGAGATTAGTTGGAGTAGCGACATAAGCAGAACGAAGAGAATGGAAGAGATCCTGAGCATCTTTACTAGTCGATTTCACCATTTTCCTCAGAGAAGACCAACACTTTCTCCTCCTCCTCCTCCTTCTTCTTCACGAGCTGAACTCACACTAAAACGACGTTGTTTCAGGATGGGCTAATTAAAACCTGTGAGTGCTTTGGGTCCAGCGGTAAATATCACGGGTCCAATTACAGATTTGAACTTTGACGTAAAATAAAGATTTTTATTTATTTTTTGTAATTGAATAAAGTTTCCCTAAAGGATTGGCTTTTTGTCCACGCAGAATCCCAGGGCAACGCCGACTTAGGTTCCTCGCCGAATATACTTTTAATAATATAAATGGCTCTTCTTCTTCTTCTTCCAAACACCTTCTTCTCCGTCGTCGCTGGTTTAGGGTTTTCATTGCTCTAGCATTCTTCTATTCTCTACACAGTTTCTCCTAGATTGCCTTTGCACAGACCCCTTACGGCCCTTACCTCACGATCTATCTAAAGACTTCTTAAAGGTTGATATTTTTATACTAAAATCTCTCTTTATATTATATTTTTTGTTCCTCGATTTAATCTCTGGTTCTATGAATTATGTTAATTTTAGTCGATGGATTTTTTTTTAAATTCGAAATTTTGCTTTTGTGAGTGGCTTGTGGAAGAAAATAAATGGTTTTTAGTTTGTTGAAGTGTTTGGAGATTCAAAATTGATGATTTATTGTGTGATAAGCAAAGATGATTAGTTTTAATATTTAAAACCAAGCAGTAAGGCAAAAAAAAAAACGTTACTTTTGAAAATGTGTTCGAGTTAGGATTTGCTTTTATAAACCTTTGTCTTGATGGCTTTTGATACCTTGTTATTTTTTAGTCTTGTTTCGGCCGTTAAAGTTTTGAACTTTTTTTTTGGCTTGTCTTACAGAGACGCTACGCATTGCTGACACTTGTTCAAAAACGAAGAAAGACTGTTACATTTATTCTCTCATTACATTTATTTCAATAAGATATAACGCTTCCAAGATGAAGACTAATGCATGTATTAGGTGCTACACCCAGGTTAGTCTCAAGCTTTCTGATGAGTTTACTTCGGATTAATGATTATATCTTCAGTATGTTTTTAACTTCAGTTTGCTGTAAGAGCTGGTTCTCTTTGTTATCTGTATTTCATCCATGTTTGATTTTAATATTGTATAATGAGTCTGTTCTCCTCCTGGTATCCCTTGTCTTGATGACTACCTTGGTCTCGATAGTGTTTGTTTCTATTGAGCATGATATTTTTGGAGGAAAACTCATGAATCACTGTTCATATAGTTTGCTTTCTGATGATGCTTGTAGCAGTGACTTTTGTGATGTGGATTGTTGCATGATCATAGTCTTTCAATTTTATGTTTCTTTTGTTGAGCTATGCTAATTTTCCTTGTTGGACCCTCCTTTTGATACTTGTAGTCACTGCAGGTTTTTCATATCTGACGCATACCTTTTTTCTTCTTGCAGTTTTTTTCGATGCTGTTGGTGAGTTCCCTTCTTTAGGACTGACTTTCTATTCAAGGATCTAGGTTTAGCTTTGTTAGTAGATAGAAATGGAAGGCAAATTCGTCAAGGTATCGGATAGTAGTTTTAAGGTAGATGGATTTGGGAAAAAGAGAAAGCATGCTGGGAACTATACTCTATATGATTCTGGAAGGACTAGTACAAAGCTGCAATGTGTACTCTCCCCGAACATTTCAACCCAAAATCTTGGAAGATCATTGGATGGTGAAAACAGAGTTAATGTCTCTGAGAATCGCGTTGGGAAGTCTTTGGTAAGGTACTACTCTTATTACAAGAAAACAGGAGTGCCAAAGCGTGTAATGTTCTATGAGAACGGTGAGTGGGTTAATTTGCCTGAGGATATTATCTGTGCCATCAAGAATGATCTTGAAGCAAAGAGAGCTGCAATAGAGCTCAGTTGGTCTGGTCGCGATTTCGTTCTTGATTTCTTGCACATGTATCGACTCGACTTGGAAACAGGTGTAAAAACTCCGCTTGCATGGATTGACATTGCTGGAAAATGCTTTTTTCCTGATATTAATGACAGCCTCGGAAAGGACTGCTGCCATCATAGCTGTGGGAAAGATCCAGAACAATATGATCAACGTGAGATCAAGCTCCACCTTGAAATTGATGTCAATGGTAAGGAGTTGCCAAAGCTGAACTTGAGTGAGGAGTCTGGTGACAATATGGATTATATTCAAGTTGTTCAGCGATCTACAAACAGGCAAGATGACGAGGCTTCAGAGGATAGCTGCAGCCGTGAGCTTGATGATGATGATGATGATGATGATGTGGAGAAATGGGATGAAACAGGAACTAATAATATCTTCTCTGGTATCAAGCCTACAGAGGTGGAACTTGATAAAGATGCTGTCAAACAAATGTTTGCTTTGGGTATTGCCACTCTAGGGCATGTTGAGTTGCTTGATGTCTCTCAGTTTTCAAGTGAGATTTCCAAAGCTCGTCTATCTCTCTTCCAGAAGCAAGCTGACATCACTAAGAAACGTCGAGGAGATGCGAACATTAGATACGCATGGGTTCCAGTGAAAAAGGAAGTGTTATCTGCTGTTATGATACATGGACTTGGAGTTGGTGGAGCATTCATTAGAAAGTCTATGTATGGTGTTGGGGTTCACTTAACTGCTGCAAACTACCCTGGTCTAAGGTTTTTTCCTTCTTCTCCTTTAACCTGCCTTCTGCTATTTTCGTTTTCAATATTTTTAGTTTGTTTATTTTATGTTTCTCTGTAAGCACACGTGAAAAGGTATTGTTTACAGTGCTAGATTCTGTGATATTGACGAAAATGGTGTGCGGCACATGGTTTTGTGCCGTGTAATAATGGGGAATATGGAGCCTCTTCGTGGTGATAAAGCACAGTTTTTTGCTGGTGGGGAAGAGTATGATAATGGAGTTGATGATGTCCAGAGTCCGAAGCATTATATTGTCTGGAACATGAATATGAACACTCACATTTATCCAGAATTTGTAGTTAGCTTCAAGCCGTCTATCCCCAATGCTGAAGGTGATTACTCCGAAAATTCTCCTTGTGACATAAAAGTATAATATCCATCAAAAATCTACTGATGACGCATTGAATGGGATACGGCTTAAAGATCTTGTTGAAAGATCGGCTGTTTGGATGTTGAAATCTTCCTTAGTTCACCTTGTGACCTCTGGGGGTTGTAACACAGTTCCTCATGGCATCATCCCGGGGGTCTAGTGAGATATTCATGGCTAATGCGTATGGTTATTTCGACCATCACATATTGTTTTCTGCAGTGTTCAGAAACTGGATGACATGTATTGTTTTTGCAGGGACTTTGCTACCTACTACTCAGAGTAGGCACGAGACTTCGGACCTCACCTTGGAAGGACCTAAAGGCTCTCCCTCAAATGTGAGTTTACTTTATACCTGAGGAAGTTCTCGTTCTCAAGTTCTGTTTTGTGTACAAAAACCAGTAATGTGGCTTGTTTGTATTAAGCAGGGACCAGGAAGGGTATCGAATGAAGGTTCAGGGAGCGGAAACAACAATGCCGGTTCCAGCACTAGGAGGCCTAGATCTACTTTAATGCCTTTTCCTATGCTGTTCAATGCAATCTCTAGCAAAGTTGCTCGGAAAGACATGGATTTGATCGCTGCTGATTACCAGCTACTTAGGGTAAAGTTGTAAACTATTTGAATCTTTACTTTTACTCATATGTCAAGATTGTCTGTCTGATTGTTGCTGTTTGCAGGAGAAGAAGATGTTGAGAACGGACTTTTATAAGAAGCTGCGGATGATTGTAGGAGATGATGATCTGCTGAGATCCACCATAACAACTCTTCAAAGGGGTTTGGTTTAGATAAATGTGTCGACTTCTCTGTTAGTGTCGTTAAACTTTTATATTTAGATTACGACACATTCGCTCTTTAGGAACTTTTACTAGTATTGTTTTAGTTACTTTTGGTTAAACTTATCTTTATTGTCCTGATATTACTCAGTTTGAATCAGAGTCTTGTATTTTGATCAATAGCTTTGGTTCTTTGTAAGATGTGTGATTTATCGGTAGTCAAAACTCAAATCAGGCAATGAGCCAAATATACATCTTTTACAGTAAATTATTGATGATGATGACATTTATAGGAAAAGTCATTCTTCAAGAGCAACGCTTGTGGGTGGTTTTGTAGGACAGAGCAAAAGATCATGTTTGGAACTGTTTATGTAAACTTTTGGGAAGCTCCGGACTCAGACGACGGATCCCATCCCGGTGGCTGTATATTGGGCCAATCGCCACGGCAACCCAACCGTATGTATAGACTCTTCTTACCTTCAAAATCATAATCCACACATTAAACGTTAATAATTCAGAAATAGGTTTCTACTATTTGATTACCTGGAAGTCCCTTGTCTGAGATGATCAGTTGCTTAAGTGCACTCAGTGACGCCTGAGCCACACTCTTGGCATGTGTCGGGTCCCAACCTTGGAGCTTCACCACCACGTCTGCGTTTGAATACCCAATCTCCCTCTCTTGCTTGTTTCGCCTTGCTTCTTCTATAGCTGATTCTTCATCTGCATTCAGAACCAATCTGCAATGATTCTTGTTTTCTGTTGATAATAAAGGTCACACTACTAATTAGATGCTGAGAGAATTGACCTGTGGCTTCAGTCTGTGATACCCAGACAGTAAATCCGGAGTAAAGATGTCTCCACTTATCAGCTCTCCCTGCAGCTCCATGTTTACCTCCCAAAGTTGAGACAACAGTACGCACATGGCTGCAAAACCATGGAGATCAGTGGCCAATCTTAACTGGAAACTGAAAAGAGATTGAATACTAAGACATGAATTTTTACCTGCTCAAGCTTTCCAACACCGAACTCTCTGCGTCAGCTACAGAGTCTGGCCCTTCTGCAAGAATCCCTAGAAGAGGAAGAAAAAAAAGAAGCGTCCTGAGAAGTGAGAAAGATTTCTTATTAGATGATCATGATCCAAAAAAACAGACTCACAAGAATCGATTGTTTGCTTAGAAAAGCTCTCCAGCAATTCCTTTGAGTCTAGAGGACTGTATCTGCATATCATATCAACTGTATTAAGTACGGAGCTCTTGAACAAAAGGTGGAAACGCTGAAAGGAAGCTGAATTCATACCCAAGGCCAACCGCTAGCTCCCGAGACACCTTTTGGTTAATTTCAGTAGAATCTCCCACAATGTAGATTGAAGCACCTTTAAGAAGTTGCATCATTCCCGCAGTCAAAGATTCCCAGGACTCAACAATATCAGGCCACTTCAATTCCCCATCAACCTTTTTCATGTTTACAACCAACTGATCTTCGTCTATGTACCTGTTCTGGATCAAAACAAAAACTTCAGCCAAGGTAACGTTACCAGTACAAAGCTCATCATATAATGCAAGATTTAGGCGTAGTAGCTAACCATATTGTTTCAGAGGGCATTATCTTCTCAAAGAGTTGGTTAGTCTCTAGAAGTGTAGTCAACAATCCCTTACGTTTTTCTTTTACCGCTAACGATGTTCCATCCGCGTCTACGGATATATCCTTTGGAGAAAGTAGTTCACCTGTCTTCAACCTCAATCTTAATTCCACCTCTTTGCCACCATCACTGAACTGCATTATACACTCTATGATTCAATTTTTCTCTCAGAAATTTACAATGATCATATGATATATACGCATTACTACCACACAATTCACCATGAGCTTCCATATTAATAGCAATGGAGTTGTAAAACCAAAAAATGCCATTTGCTTGATTCGGAAACCAATTGAATACGGATTTCAAAGAAACTGAGGACTAGAAAAACTCACTTCGTAATCGAGAGTGCTAGTGGATACGGCGGATAAGCAGTTGCATGAGAAGCTATTGAACCGATCGGCAGTAACATTATGAGAGAATCGCCGGAAACCGCGGCGTCGGAGACTGTGAAATCCACTGAAAACGCGAGGTGAGGAACGAATCCGAAACTGAGAAGAGAAGTTCGCTTGACTTGCGATAGGTTTAAGGGAAGGAGAGTAGAAGATTGTAGCCAAACCAGAAGCAGTAGAAGAAGCAAAAGCAGCCATAGATGGTGCTGATTGATTTCAAACTCACTCTTGACGAAAGTAATTCGCGGATAAGGGAAAGAGACGACTACCTATCGTTATAATGGGCCTGGGCCTGTGTTTAAGCGTCTCGTAAGCCCTTTTTTCCTAAGTTTAAATTTCATTTTTTTCGAGGGGTCATCTAAATTTCGTGTGATTTCTAAGACTTCAGTAATCTTCATTTTTCCTAAAATTTCTCGGAAAGCTCAGAACACAGAGATCAGCCATGGCTGCGCTCTTCACCGCCGCTCGTCCTTCACTCCTCTTCGCCTCTTACGTACACCCTAGCAAGATCTTCTCTCCTTCTATCTCCCTAAAACCTAACTATCTCTCTTTCTCATTTGGCCACCGTCCTAAGCCTCTCCGGTTTACTGAAATCCGATCTTCTCGTCCTTTGGAATCAGAATCCGAATCCGACTTAGATGCGTCTGGAGTTACAGATGAATGGGGTGAGAAACCGGGAGATGAATATGCATCCGAATCTAAGCCAGATTGTGCTCCCGTGATTACGGACGAATGGGGAGAGAAATCAGGACCCGAACCTGAGGAATCCGGGACCCGGTTTGCGGACTCGGATCCTCCAAGGAACGAGGACGAGTGGGAGGAAGAAATTGGTGGAGAAGCCGATGTCGACGCCGGAAATGGAAGTGCGGTGTCTGATGCGACTATTGAGCTGAAAAGGTGTTTGGCAGATACGGTATACGGAACTGAATTAGGGTTCCGAGCTGGTTCAGAAGTTCGAGCGGAGGTTTTGGAGCTCGTGAATCAATTGGAAGCTCTGAATCCTACACCGGCACCGGTGGAGAATCCGGAGCTTCTCGACGGCAACTGGGTTTTGCTGTAAGTTTCACTATCCAATTATCTTGTTTTGATGTTATAAAATCTGCTGAGAATTGCAACACTCTGAGATAGTTTCTGATCATCCAAATTGAGAATGAGACAATTGTGAATCTTTACTGTTGTTTTAATTTGTGCAACTTCTTGGGTTATGAAATAGGTATACTGCTTTCTCTGAGTTGATTCCTCTACTCGCTGCGGGTTCAACACCTTTGTTAAAAGTGAAAAGTATTAGTCAGTCAGTAGACACAAAGACTCTCACTATAGACAACTCTACTACACTCTCCAGCCCTTTTGCAGACTTCTCATTCAGTGCTTCTGCTTCGTTTGAAGTTCGAAGCCCTTCAAGAATTGAGGTAACTAAACTTACAAACATCGTTTTGGGTATGAAGGTCACAAAACTATGTCAAAAAGGGTTTCTTTTGATTTTTGTTGGTAACATCATCTTTTTCTAATGTTTGTTATATGTCAGGTTGCTTTCAAAGAAGGTACGCTAAGACCTCCGGTGATCAAATCAAGTGTGGATCTCCCAGAGAGTGTAGACGTTTTTGGACAGCAAATTAGCCTTTCGTTGCTGAAACAATCTTTGAACCCTTTGCAAGATGTGGCAGCAAACATTTCAAGGGCACTCTCTGGTCAACCACCTCTCAAGCTTCCGTTTCCAGGAAACCGAGGCAGCTCTTGGCTCTTGACTACTTATCTCGACAAGGATCTCAGGATTTCAAGAGGGGACGGTGGGCTTTTCGTGCTTGCCAGAGAAGGAAGTTCTCTGCTTGAGCTGTGATGCATTTGAGAAAGGTATATATGGCAGAGGCTTCGTGTAAAAACCATAATCACTAGAGACAAGGATCATAATAATGCTGAATGCAGATTATTAAACTAGATTGCATTCTTTGAACTCTCTTGAATTATAATATGTACTCATTTGTTTGTCCCAAAGTTAGATGAGTTCAAGTTTGGTCTCTAGTTAAAATGGAAGAATCCAGCAAAACTGGAGGAATGGTATGATGAGATACTATGAATCCAATTTTCTAAAACATAATCGATAGGACCCTACTACAGATAGGAAAACCCAAGAAAAAATACAAATTTGATCTTATTTTCTTGATCTTGAACCCAGATTTTCTCAGAATATCAGTGATAAGTTTTAGTTCGACCAGTTATTATAAAACTTATATAGAGTGATAACAGATAATCAGTGTTTCTTTCTGATTACAGTTGATATTCGTCAGTTGAAATAATAGAAAAAACAGATAGACCTTTGATGTATTTTGGCAAGCTTCATCTCTGCTTTATCCACTGCAAAATATCCTTCCTGATGACGCCACCGAACCCACCTCTAGCATAAATCGGTTTAATCAGATTGTATTGACCACCACTGTAATGCCTATACTGAGTGGTAGTTCCGGTGGGTTTAGGCGGCTTGAGTATTTTCATTGAAGCACTCGGGGTTAGCTTGGACTGTAAGTTCTTCAAGGACAAGAACAAGTGCCTATCGACCGCACTGCTCTGAGGAGTCTGCATGTTAGGAATCTGAGGTTTGAGACGGGTTGATTCTAATAGTCTCTTTGCCTTGTCTATGCTTGGCTCTGTATGTTTTGGTAGTAGAATCTGAGCCGATGGCTTCATCCGATCAAGCCAACGGAGAATCCAGTTTCCTAGATTCCGACCAAGTTCCATGTCTCTCTGTTGTATGTTCTTGTGGACTCTAAGTGCAATATTAAAGACTTGATGAGTCCTCCTGCGTAAAAAGAATAAAAGAGACAATCCCATCAGTCGATGAAAATCTCAAACACACATCTTTTGATCATTAAAAATATCCTTTCGCAGCAACAAGAACACTTATAAATCCTATAAGGGCACGATATAGTACTTCAATCCAAAAAACACCAAAGGTTCTATCGAATAAATGCATTAAACTTTGGTGTGACTCTATGCTTGAATCTCAAATCGAATGGTTTAAGCAATGTATCAAATTACGATATCTTATAAACATAAGCTAGTTTTAACAAATCCATATCATCTAAATAAGACTTGGCTCTCTCTTAATTCCACTTTGTAAATCACAGCTCTCGCATTGCAATGCTTATATCACAAATCAACCTCATACACAATCAGAAAGAAACATCAATAAATCAGTATTATCATCTATTAAAGACGCTATTTCTTATCTTAAGAAATAGCGTAATTCCAAAATCGTTTGAATCCGAATGAGATTGTAGCTCAAGCACACTACCAAACCAACATCAGAGGCAACCAAATTGCGAAATCCCCCAAAAACAAAACGAGAAGGCGAAGAAACTTCACCGGTGCATAAAAGCTCGGATCCTTGGATGGTTAGGGCTAACAATCCGACGCTGTGTCTTCAGTGCGAGCCGATAACTCCGCCTAATCCCCAAGAAGTATGCTGTTCCCAGTGCTAACTCCCACAACACCATTTCTTTCTAGACCTTTCTTCTTCTTCTTCTTCTTCTTCCTCTACGTATTCGAATATAATTTACAAAATTCCTTCGAGAGCTGCCAGAAATTTCAACCTCCTAATTCCCGTCGGAATCATAGATCTCCGTTTCAGGTTTATTAGTACCGCCGGGTTGCTTGATCTGCGATGCAATCCTCACCGTCCATTGTACTTGTTCGACAAGATAGAGTTTTTAATTTTTAGTGGGCTGGGCTTTTTGAGCTCTGACAAGTGCCCATTTAGTGTATTATTATTCAGTGAAACGAAAGAACTCAAAGAACATCCCACTCGACTAATGAACTAATTAATTCGTAGATAATATTGTTTTTCCTTCACCACTCATAAACTTTAGTTTGAAATGGTATGGGTAAAAGAAATAATCAACACTTTTTATCAACAGTAATTATTTTTGTTTGAAACGTAAGGACTATTTTAAAAAAACTTGGTCTACAAAACAAATTGTTATTCACACTAAAAATAAGACTGTCCAGTGTTCAGCAAACAGATTCAGCCGAATGAACCGTTATTCTACACTCGATTGGTCATTTGGCAAAGTAAATGTAAATAATAGTTACTATTTTAGATAGCAAAGTAAATGAGTAGCGGATTTATTTGTTGTATATAGTTACTTCCTCTGCTCTGTTTTATATTATTAGATGTTTTAGTTAAAAGTATACATTTTAAGATACTTATTTTTCTTTACAAAAGATTATTTATTTTTTTATTTTAAATTCATTCAACCAATCAAAATTTAACTTTTATCTAAAACATCTAATAAAATAGATCAATATAAAAAAATTTAAACATCTATTAAATTGGAAGGGAGTACTATTTTAGATACCAAAAGTAAATGAGTAGCGGATACGACAACTCTCGTTATTAAAAAGAAGAGATATCAACTATAATCTCACAATAATTATTTCTTATTTAATACTATGTTAATCATGTGCATATTTATTTGATACGAACCATAACTTCACTCAGCTTTCTATCTCTCTATCCTCTCTTTTTTTTCTCTCTCTGTCGGCGATGCAGAGGTTATCGCTAGACTCGTCAGCTTCGAAGCTCTATAGCTATGGAGGAGGACGAAAAGACGATACCTATGATATCGATGACTTGAAACCAGTCTCATCTTCTCCTTCTTCGTCGTCATCCGCTGCAGATTACGACGATCACGAGCTCAAAGACTTTAAGCCGCGGCGGTTATCGCTGCAATCGCCTTTCGCGACTACACATCAGAAGCAAGAGAAGCTCGTCCACTTCATTCCTATTCTCACTCTCATCTGCTTTATCATTCTCTACTTATCTTCTCACGCTCCGTCGCAATCAGGTTTGTACTCCCGATGATTCAGTGGATTTGGATCTTGCCGTGTTAATTCTGTTTCGAATTTTCTCAGATTTGGCTCAGTTTAACGGATTCATGCGTCCTTCTTCAAAGCTTATAGGTACAATGCAGATTCGATTCAATCTCTTACCGATCTGTCTCACTCTCTAATTTCATTTCTGTTAGTATAGATTAAGCTAATTTGAGCTTTGAAATTTCTGATTGATTGTTTTTAGAATCCGACGAAAATAGCGATATGTCTGGATTAATCAGAGCCGATACTTTATCAATCCGTGCTAGCATAAGGAATCTGCAGGAGACGGAAAACTTTGCGGCGAAATCGCTTCCCCGTCGCCGGACTTCTCACAGGAAAACCGCAGACTTCTAGCTCCTCTTTCTCTCTTGCATTTTTCTTCGTCGCTTGCATGTCGATTTGTTCGTTTGATTTCAAAAAAACAAATCGTGAATTGCGTTTTCTGTTATAACTAATCGATAGAAATATAAAAAACGCGAATCTAAAGCCTTGCCGTCGGTGAATTAACCGTCGTGCTAGAGTGCGCTTTTTAAATTAGGCGTAGGTTTACAGTTGACTGTATTAGAGTAGTTTAGAGTACGCCTATGGAGTAGTTATGCAATCCAGCTGGAATTTTTGGACCGTTACAGTGCCTCGTGCTACGGATTAAGATTCCAGCTGGAAAGAGTCGTCGTTCCTCTAGGCAATTAAACATTTACTTATTACTAGGAGTCAGTGAAAACAAAATTATTACTGCTACGAGTCAGAGCGACACATGTTATTGCTACGTACAAAAAAAAAGGATGGGACATTATACTTTATTTGATAGATAAATGTTCTTAACATGTAATGTGTATGTAATGATTCTCTAAAATCTAAACCAAACAGAATTACAATAGGGAAATTAGAAAAAAAATATTAATCGTACTGAACTAAGAAGAAATGAACATTGCTTTATCCAAAATTTTAGATTTGTAACTGTATTAGATTTTAAGATCACTCTATTTATTTGCACATCGGTTTAATCAAAGCCTAACTGGCTAAATAGGAATTTCTTTAAAACTAAGTACATTAGAGTTTAAATAAGTATTAAACTTGCATGGTAAACAATGGCGATATATATTGAAAACTAATAAATTATGATCGTCAGTTCAAGGTATATCCAAATCGATAATTATTGCGAAACTAAAATCCAAATAAACTGAAGGATTCAACCTAAAACGTAATGGCAAGTGTTAATGACTCCGGTAGACATATCAACGTTATCATTAGGGTCCACTTGAATTTGATTTATTGATCATGAATTAAAAAGGATGGCATTTGGTGAGAGAAGTGATGCCACGCGGACCCTGTCATAATGACGTCTGTCACTTTAGCTCACCATTATCACCGTGACGCTCTCCCCTTGTTTCTCTATACGTGACAAATTACCATTGGCTGCTTTGATTAATTACCTTTTCACTTTTTTATCTTGTTGACGCAGTTTCCTCTTATTATTTGTTCTTCTTTCAAGTGGAGTTAAATGACTTCAACCCCAAGTTTCAGAATAGTATCCACTTTGTCATTGGATTCGCTTTATTAGAGATAACTAAGCCTAATCAAGACGTATCTTATTTAGGATATTATTCTAATCTGATGCAAATGACGCTGACGTATATTTTGACTAATTTCTAGGAGATTATCTCTGGAGTTTATCTCAGCTACCAATTGTTCACGTGATTAGAAACATATGAAGTCTTTGATCATTTCAAATTATGGTCAACCAATATGACTGAAAATGTTTAACTTTTTAGTGAATAACAAGTGATTTTGAAATTTAAGAGCAACAAAACTAATGGAATTAAAAAAAAAAAAAACAGGGGGAAAATTGGGACATTAAAATCTATGAAATATAATTAAAACAAAAGCATCTACGAAAACTATTTTTTTAAAAAGAGTAAAAACAACTATATGAGAGGGGGAAAATCTGTAAATTGCTCAGAGGTCAACGTGGCACTTGGTGTTGGTGGGATGAAACTGAAATCCTCC
This sequence comes from Cardamine flexuosa, assembly GCA_963555745.1. Lineage (NCBI taxonomy): Eukaryota > Viridiplantae > Streptophyta > Magnoliopsida > Brassicales > Brassicaceae > Cardamine > Cardamine flexuosa. The sequence goes on from OY743217.1 coordinate 5,437,268, forward strand.
GGCTGAACTAGAGGAACTCAACGGAACCTTGAGATGACACTTAATCTTGGGCTTAAAGGCCCATGAGTTCAAAAACCCAAACTTAAACCTGATCTTAAACCTCAGCTTCAAGTCAATCCTGTAAATCCCAGACTTCTGATCCTCGCCGAGATCCTTCCGGCTACCAGCGCCGAGAAAAACCAGCCTCTGTCCATTAAACTCCGTTCCAACCACCGTCGTGTTCTTATGCCCCTGGTAAAACGACGGTAAATTCACAGCAGCAAAACGCTGATCACCGTAGTAACCCCTCGCCTCTAACTGATCATAGTGGATCCCGAGTCGTCGGTTAGGGTTCCGTATTGCGAAATTCAACAAGAGATTGTAATGAAGGTTATTGTTTTGAGTATCGAGATCGAACCGCGTTAAATTGGCTTCGACGACTTGGAATTGCACGGCGTTAGGTCGGAGTGTAAACCAGAAGATTAAAGCGACGATTCCAAGGCAAACGGCGATACCAATGAGGATGCTGCAGAGTAAATTTAAGAGAAAACCGCCGCAGCAAACAAGGCAGTTGAAGAAACATCGGCAGCTGCCGCAACCTACGTCGGCGCCACGTCGGCCATGACTGTGGTATGTTTTTGCCGGAGGGGGAGGGTTTGGTGATCCGTAGACGGCGCCGTTTAGGGAATAGTTTCCGTTCGCCATGTGTTTAGTGAGATTGTATTGCAAGGCAAAAAATTATGTGAAGAGGTAGGATCAGTACTTGACAGTATATATAGAGGGGAGATGTGTTTTCCTTATTCCATTTAAATTCGGTTATGCTTCTTTTTATTTATTTTTTATTTTATTCTGTTTATGACTTTGTACTTGTTTGTTTAGGGAAAACGTGTGGATATGGCGATTAATATATGGGTTTTGGCTTTTGATTATATCATGCAAACATAAAAAAATAAAAAATTCTAAAGCTTAATGCAAACAGGATTTGCACTTTAAACAATTTTGGAAGATTTGTTAAACATAAAATATTTTGATTGTTTACAATATGACGTGCTTTAGATGTTTTATGTTTGTGATTTGTAATTATTAAAATGGTAAATGATTTTGCTAAACCCACTTAAAATATCTGCATACTAAATAAATAAAATTTGATGGTTGTTTTATTTACATAAGTAAATCCTATATCCACGGCGGATATGGCTCTGATGACTCTGAGATTAACGAATCCTCTATCGTTTTCCAATCATCCTTTAACGTCGTCCGTACTGTTCAGAGGAAGCAAATTGATCAGCTCCGAGTTAGCATCCGTCAGGACGGTAAAAATGGCGGCTATTGCTGGGTCTGACTCAGAAACGACATCGTCTATCTCCAGAGTCATCGATTCTCATCTCCACGTCTGGGCTTCCCCTCAAGAGGTCGTGCTCTTACATTTTGTTAATTCGAATTCATGCACTTTTTTATTGATAGACTTACAGTTTTATAGAATTGGGTATGTATTACAATCTCCAATTTTGGAAATTTGAAGATAATCTTTTAGAACTAAAATTGAGTTAGATGATAATGCTGATCTTGTTAAGTTAGTGATTTGATGGATTCTTACTATTGTGTGTTTTCAGGCGGCTACTTATCCTTATTTCCCCGGGCAAGAACCTAATTTGACTGGTGATGTCGATTTCTTGCTCAAGGTTTAAGCTCAGCTCAGCTCAGCTCTCTATCATGGGTTTTGAGAAAATTTGGAATTTTTTTAGTTTTGTATGTAGATTGTATCATTCTTTGTTCACTGTTTTGTTGTTGATTGTCTCTTAAATTAGAACATGGAAGAGGCAAGAGTAGATGGAGCTCTCATTGTGCAACCCATCAATCACAAGTTTGATCATTCTTTAGTAACAAGGTCTCATCCTTTTCTTACATCTCAATCTGCTTTTTCCTTAAAAGTTTGTTTTCCTGTGTCTTCACCGAAGATATTGTATTATTAGCTCTGTTTGAACATTAGATGAATTCAAGATTATACACTAAATTAAACTATATGGGGCTTCTCTCATTTTGTATTAGTGACGGTTTATCTATCTCGCTGCCATTATTGCGGCTTAGGTTGGTCTCGGTTCTGTTCTGTGTGGAAATATAAGTTTTTGGCTGATCCTCAAATTAAGGCAAACTTTAGATTGTGTGCGCGATGTCAGCGATATAATTCAAGCTTTGTTTCAAGATGATCTGTGTTTCTTATTGACAGTGTTCTGAAGAAATACCCATCGAAGTTTGTCGGCTGTTGCCTTGCAAATCCTGCAGAAGATGGCAGTGGAATTAAGCAGCTTGAGAATCTTGTTTTAGAGGTCTTCCCTTTGATTTTTTTTTCAAAGTATCTCAAAGTATCATATATGCATCGCATTTCTCAGAGTTTTTAAAAATCTGTTATTGTAGAGTAACTATCGTGCTGTTCGGTTTAATCCCTATTTGTGGCCGTCGGGTCAGAAGGTACCTATCCAATGATTCCAATAACTTTAGATCAAGTTTCCAACTTACTCTTTTGATGGTCAAATGATTTTGATAACACAGATGACAAATGCTGTTGGTAAAGCTATGTTCTCTAAAGCAGGAGAGCTTGGTGTCCCTGTTGGCTTCATGTGCATGAAGGTCTGGTAATGCTCCAAAGTTGTGTGGATTGGGCAAAGTTCTTTCTTTTAAAAATTTTTGTTTACTTATTCAGGGCCTGGATCTGCACATTGCAGAAATTGAGGAACTGTGCACCGAATTTCCAAAGACGGTTGTTTTACTAGATCACGCTGGATTTTGCAAAGTACCAGAGTGAGCTGTTCTTTGTTATTCTGAGAAGTTATTCAGTCCCATGCACTTTCCTAGAGAACATATTACTAATTTTAATGGTTTCATCAACCTGCAGAAATGGTGAGGCAAAGCTTGCTTATACTCAACTCATGAAGCTCTCTAGATTCCCACAGGTGAAAAGGGAAATCATTACTTTTATAATCCGAATTCTAATTAGCTCACATATAATAAGACTCTGAGGGAAGAATATTGGAACAAGCAGGTATATGTGAAGTTCAGTGCTCTATTCAGGATATCAAGAACCGGTTTCCCGTATCAGGACCTATCGCCTCTCCTCTCTCAACTTGTGTCCAATTTTGGGGCAAATCGTGTCATGTGGGGCAGGTAAACTTACTAATTTTACATTGCTTTCCCGGCTGAAACACCAAAAAGGAATTTTTATATGAACTTAACAATGGATTGGGTGCTTCTCCGTCTGCTGCAGTGACTTCCCATTTGTTGTTCTTGAATGTGGATACACAGAAGCCAAAGAAGCTGTGACCATTATTGCAAAACAAGCATCCTTGTCAAGTTCTGAGATGAACTGGATTCTGGGAAAGACTTTGATGCAGCTCTTCCCTGGACAATGGGTTCTTCCTAGTCAGAAGTAAAAGGTTGCATGAGGATGAGATAATGGAGCAAACAATGGAAGTAATATATTTAATATACTTAGCTCTAGCCTTTTTTATAACCAAACTACACTACATGTATACCAATTTAGTAAATCGACATAACTTTTCTGTGTTGAAAGCCTGAAAAATGCTGGTTGATATCATAATACTTCACTCTGAGACTATGGAGGGCCTGGATGCTGAGGTTTATTTTATGAGTGCTCTGATCGACAATGTCATCCACAATGTGTGAGCTGCAAGGATCCCTTCTGCGTGTGCAATGACGTGATGTGATAATTTATAACTTGACCATTGTTGCCTTTGCTGGGAAATTTATGAGGGTTATGAATCTTTTGAGAGAGAGAATAAAGATGGTTTCTCTGCTGATCCAGTCTTGGTTAGCTAGTAACTCGATGGTTTGTATTAGGTTGCATCAAGACATCGTGACAGATTGTATGAAGGATTCTCTGGTGATACCAAACGAGAAACTGGTGATGGCCTTTGGCTTGATGATCTGACCTAGATGGTTATTTAGAATCTGAGATTGTGTGGAGTGGGGACTATGAATTGTTTTTCAAGACCTTACCTACTGTTGGCATTCAGATGGTTGAGAAAAGTAAGAGAAACAAGATAAGAAGTCGGCTGCAAAGCTGTTTCTGGAAACCCTTTTATCTGATAACATACAAATGCAAGTTTGATTACCACATTAGTCACGTGGTAGCATGGTGAGTTTTATTCTTATTATTGATATAGCAACCAAGTCTGGCTGAGGAAGAGGAAACTGTGTGGGACGCATGCCCTTGTAGGTCATCTCTTGAAACGCTCTCTTTCAGGTTAGGTATATGATGTGTAAGCCTTGATGATTGAGACATACATATCAATGCCCTTCAAGTACTCAGATTGACTCAGATACTGCAAGAGATGAAAGAAAGGTGTTAGAAATTTCTCTTGGGAGGCGATGATCCACCAAGACAGACTGAAGGAAGTAATATATGCGAAGGAGACAGTACCTCATTGTGATCATGAAGCAAACTCGGAGTGTTTGATATAGGAGAGAACCCAATCGCGGGCAAGCCTGCTCTTCGAAAATACCGAGAATCTGTTGATGCAGGGAATATCTCAGGCTTACTAGTCGTTCCACCGGATTCATTCACAGCAGTTTGTAAGAGTCCCAACCATGGATTTAAATCATCTGTCACTGCAAGATCCTGGTTGAACCGTACTAGCTGACATACCGACAGAATTCTTCAGATACCTTTCGTAAACTCTGACCACAGTATTAAGAAAGTTACCTCAAAGGACATGTTCCGGGCAGGAGGTGCCCATTCCTCCACCAAACGTCTTTCTAGTGCTTCAGGATCAGCAGCGGGTGGGACACGCATGTCGAAACCAGCTTCTGCCTCTGATGGTTGCAGATTCATTACAAAGCCCTTTATCAAAAGAGGGTCCAAAATATTAGGTTATAAAATACCACAGAGATCAATCTTGGTCACCAAGTGTGGAAAAAAAGAGAGAGAGAGAGATAAGAGTACAGCTGGTGTCGGAGTGCCAGCTTTGAGGAAAACCATGTTGACAGAGATAACATCGCCTTCAGCCTTTAAACCAGCTTTGAGCTGATCAAACTGAGAAGCTCTGAATCTCATTATATTCTCAATGCTTTTAGTAAGATTCTCCATGGCTGAGTTATCATAGAGCTTTGCGCCGTGGCCAGGTTGTCCTACAGCTTTTATCTGGATTGACCATGGAATCCTCTCTCCATTGAACACTCTATAGCTCTCCGTTGGAGATGGTAAGCCTGATCCATTCATTACCATTAACTATCGTTACGTGCTCAAAAGATTTTGTTTTGTGTCTTTTCAACTAGAAAACGTGAAATTAATCAATTGAGCACACAAAATTCCTTCATTATTACTTTCAACTACATTTTCTTGTAGCCTAAGTTACTAAGTAAGTAAATTAAAACCCTAGTATGGAAAGAAAAGTTGGCCACTAGCCCTAAATTAATCCTAATCATAAAATTTAATTTTGAGGTTTCTACAACTTCTTGTAATATCTATCATACCATTTACTGATTTTGTTTTTTGACGTACCATTTACTGATTTAAATTAAAATAAGTACGTTAGGAAATAAAATACGAATTTAAATTTAAAAAATTGACAATACTAACCTTCGTCAAGCACGATGGCAATACTCAAGCTCTTGAAGAGTTCCGATTCCACGAACTTCCCAACTCCATCCGAACCTCCGATCTCTTCATCGGGAACGAAAGAGACATAGACTGATCTCAGTGGCTTAAATCCAGATTCTATGAGCTTACGAATGGCTTCAAGATACTGCATCCCAACGCTCTTCATATCCTGAGTTCCTCTAGCGTAGATTTTGCCATCTTCATCGATCTCTGCTCCTAGCGGAGGATGATCCCATTTCTCTTCCTCAAAAGGGACAACATCTGTGTGTGAATTCAATAGAATTGCAGGTAATGAAGGATTTGTTCCATTCCATTTCAGTAGAACGATTGGTTTCCCTTGAACAAACTCGATCGATTGAGATTCGAGAGAGATGGATTGAGCTTGGGAGATGATGAATTCTGCGGCTACGATGTAATCAGGATTTGGTTGTACGGTGTTGATTTGGAGATACTTCTGGAATCTTGAAACGATCTCTGTCTCGTCTGTTTTAGATAAAGATGCAGAGAGAGCAGCCATTGATGAAGAAGATGAAGTAGTAGAGAATGGTGAAGAAGAAGCTTCTCTTACAGATTTATTAAGGCTACGTGTGTATCTCCACCTAAACCGGATCCGGTCTCGTTATTTAATACTTGAAGATAACAGGCGCATTGCACGAGATTGAGTCTTGAAAATTTATCAAATTTCTATCATTTTAAACGTGGTTACTACTTTAATATACATATACAGAGACTATGACTTTTCAAGCAAAGCTAGTAAGCTACACATGACATAAAAAATGAATATCGTTCAAATTCTATGTCATTTGTTCCACAGTCATTAATAAGAAAGATAACACATTATAATCTTTAACTTAGCCGTGATAGATATCAAAGAAATTGAAAAAATCAGGCATAATTTAGTACTTTGGAGTCCATTATGTGTGTGTATCCATCAAAACCGAAAAGCATAATCAGTACTAGTTTATTTACGTAGCATAATCGGCAAATATGTTTGATTTTAAAGAACTCAGCTTTAATTAAAACAGTAACGTTCTAATTTTTATTTTATTTTTCTGTTGGTCAAACACAGTAACGTAACGTTCTAATTAAACAAGAAAAAAGTTGTCGTTTTCAGAATTTTTCTTTGTATTTATATTTTTCTGCGGTCATTAATTTAAGTGGCTTACTCTTACTTTCTACTTCACTCTTTTTTTGTTTTTTGTCGTCAAAATTCTACTTCACTCTTCATCTGCTCTCTCCATCTCTTTTACTTCATTTTTCCACCTTTTCTAAGCTCTCCCATTTCTTCAACTTCTTCAAATTTAATCCGGTTTTACATCATCCATCTCTGGGGTTCACAAAATTCCTCAGCTTTTTTGGTTTTTCTTGTCATAAATCGAAGATTTTGAGCTCCTGGGTTTACTAAATTAGGGATTTAAGGTTTATTGGTCGACGTGATGAGTCACCGGCGTAATTTCGGCAGTGATGCAGTTCAAGTGAGAATCACTAACGACCCTCCGCCGGAGAATAGGTTTCCAAATTCCACCGACAGTCCCGTCTGGGCTACTGAGGATGATTACACCCGTGTCGTCTCTGCGGTGATGATAAACCCCGACGATACCGAATCGCCGAGCAAGAAGACACGATCATCTCCCTCCGAGATCGGGAACTTGTTCTTCAAGACGAAGCTCTGCTTCAAATCCCGCTACGGAACTTGTCCCTACGCCGCGAGCTCTTGCCATTTTGCTCACAGCGTAGAAGAGCTCCGTCGTCCACCGCCGCGGCAAGATACTACTGCGGAGGAAAAATCGGCCATTTCGGCGGAGAGTGGAAGGTTGTTCAAAGGAAGACATTGCAAGAAGTTTCAAAGTGGAGAAGGATGTCCTTATGGAGAAAGCTGCACGTTTGTTCATGATGAGGCTTTAAAAAACAGAGAAAGCTTAGCGATTGGTTTAGGCCCTCGTGGTGATGGTGGTGTCAATGTTGTTCAGACTTTGAAGCCTTCAAATTGGAAGACAAGGATTTGCAATAAGTGGCAGATTACTGGGTATTGTCCTTTTGGTTCTAACTGCCATTTTGCTCATGGAGCTTCAGGTAAAAGCTATGACCTTTAATCATCTATTAGTAAACGCAATGTGCTTAAGAGTGTATTATAGAATTGTGTTTTAGTCAGCGTTGCTTGTTGAATTGTGAGATTAGAGTGTCACTAGAGTTTAATAGAATGAGAGATCACGTTTGAACACTAGAACTAGCTTGAGTCTGTTGAATTCTCTATGTAGTGGCATTGGGTTTCTTGAGTTTTTTCAATGGACTATGAGTGGTATTTGTTCAGTTATTAGCCATTTCTTTAGCTAAACTCCTCCTTAGGAACGGACTTAGAGTGGCTTGAGTGAGACGGTTGAAATGTTTCCTTGTGGTTCATTACCATTACGGGTTGGTTAGTGTGATTTTCTGATTGGAACAAATGTTTCCTTGTGGTTCTCCTAGTGGCTAGCTAAAACTAAAAGTTTGAGTCTTTATGATAATGTTTTTGTAGAGTTGCATAATTTTGGTGGAGGACTCATTGAAGGAGAAGGTAAGATGGGAACATCCGCCACCTCAGACACAGTGATGACTAGCCTTGTTTCTCCTGGAGTCCCATCCCAACGAACATCTAGTGCCGTTACGCAGAAACCAAACGGGATCAGAACTCAACGGAAATGGAAAGGACCGGATAAAATCAGTCGGGTTTATGGTGATTGGATCGATGATATTGAATAAAGTCACATGTAGCTTTTTTTAGAGTTGTAACTATGTGACATCTTAGCTTTTCCTTTCTTTTGTTGTTGTAGATTGTGACGCAACAAAGAAAAAGAACTCACCTTTGTTGCTGATCCTAAATCTGATCGTGTGGCTGATCAGTTATTTTTAACATTAGAGATTTATTTATTCAGACAACAATTTTTATTGTATTTTAACTGTCACATAAGACTCGCTCAAAGTGCTTAAGCAAAGCCACTGATGTCTCTCTAACATAGCCCACTTCCTTCTCCACATTCCCCTCTACTTAACTTGTACAGTGATCCTTTTCTCGCAAGCAATTCTTAGAACAAACCTTTCTTTTTTCCCAAGCAATATACAATAGTGGGGTTTTTTTTCTGATCTGGTCATATCAATCTTTCAAATGTCGTCAACAACAATAATACCAGATGCTGATGTTTTCCCTACCGTTACCATGCCCATCACCATAGTTTTAACCGGCGTTCTTCTTTTTGTAATCTTCGCCGGATTCTTCTCTCTTTTCTTCTGGAGATTTCTTCTGAATCGATTGTTTTCAGCTTGGAATCTTCAGCGAACACCTTACGGTGACCTAATCCACGTGGCTACTCCGCCTGAAAAAACCGGCCTCGACCCAATTATCATCCAGTCCTTTCCTGTGTTCCTCTACTCATCCACAACAACGAAAAATCATGGCACAGAATGCGCTATCTGCTTGTCAGAGTTTTCAGACGAAGACAAGGTTAGGCTCATACCGGTTTGTCGTCATCCCTTTCATTCAAATTGCATTGATCTTTGGTTTGAGTTACACAAGACTTGTCCTGTTTGCCGCTGTGAGCTAGAACCAGACCTTGTCGGTTCTGGAAGCAATGAGTCTTTGCACAACACAATCACAATAACTATTCAGGACTTAAACCATGAAGAGGAATTTCCACCACCTACCACTACTGGTTCAAGCAAAAGGATAGTGGAAGCATCGGCTTGGCGATTCTCGAGGTCACATTCTACCGGACATTTCATGGTTAAGACGACTGATGTCAATGTGAGGATCAAAAGAAAACATTACCAAACAGGAAGCTGTGTCTCGTTCGACGAACTTACTCGGTATGATGAAGCCGGATGGCTTGGTGGTTCATCATATATTAACAGGATTGAAGTCTAGTTTACTTGATAAAATTCTGTTACATCTTCATCATTTTTGTGTTTCTTTATAGCAAGTAGACATTTCAAAATTGTAATAAGATCTGTAGTCAGATGCTCTCATTGAATAACCGAGAAAAGAATAAGAGTTACTCCACGAGTTTTTCTTCAGAAGTGTTGCTATCTTCTTCTACAGTGTCAGCATCTTCAGAAATGTTGCTATCTTCTACAGTGTCACCATCTTCAGAAGTCTTGCTATCTTCTACAGTGTCACCATCTTCAGATTCACCAGCGGTTCTCAAGCTAAACTTTAGAGTGATAGGTCTGCCCATTATCTCCTATAGAAAAAAAAAAAAATTACAATGAAACATTATAAATGATCAAGAGCTAAAGAAGCAAACTTTCTAATGAAAAAAGAGAACATTAATACCTTTCCATCGAGTTTGGAGATTGCTGACTCAGCTTCTTCTCTAGTAGCAAATGAGACAAAGCCATAGCCAGAAGATCTTCCTTCAGGGTCAGCGAAAACAACCCGAGCTGATACCGGGTTGAAATCTGCAGCTATGAAAAGCTCACGGAGATGAGTTGATCTTGCTTTCCAAGCGAGATTAGATACGTAGAGTTTGTGACGAGTGTCTCCAGGAGGCGGAGTAGGAAGAGCGTTGGGAAGTTTTGGAGTAGGCTTCTTGAACCTTCTTGCAAAGTTTACCCTTAAGATCCTCCCTGAAACTTCCTGGAAACAAACAACATAAAAAAGCTCCATTTAACATCAAGAATCAGCTGACAATTCAACACAAATGTCAATTTCAATAGTGACAAAAACTTCTATTTTGTTTCAACAATTCGAATTATAACCAAACAACGCTAGAACAATGAAGAATCTAAAAAGAAATGGGAAAAGGTTTGAGCTTACAAAAGAATCGAACTTATCAACAGCAGCTTGAGCTTCTTCTCCAGAAGCCATTGTTACAAAAGCAAATCCACGATTCTTCCCATCTTTTTGCCTTATGATCTGGAAAATTGGAAATTTAAAAACTTAAGGTTTCTAATTTCGTTATAACACAAAAATTCAAATGAATTTGAGAAAAAAAAAGACCTCGACATTGTTCACAGTCCCGCATTGTCTGAAGAGTTCGGAGATGTCATTTACACTCATAGACCAAGGAAGATTGAAAACAAAAAGCTTCCTTTTTAGATTTGACTTCTGGGTTTCTTCAGTCTTCTCTTCGGTTGAAGTTTCTTCCTCCGTCGAAGTTTCTTCCTCCGTGACGGAACATTGTACGGAGACGAGCCGCCGCGAGTTATCGCTGCTGGCAATTAGAGGGACATTGAGAGGGAAGATGGGAGAGAGGTTACTGGTAATTCGAAGATTTAAGGTGGTAGATTTAGAACGTTTAGGAAAGAGATAAGGTTTTGAGGAAGAAGAAGAAGAAGAAGAGAAGGAGAGGATGGAGAGAGCAGCTTCCAGAACCGCCATTTTTAGCTATGGCACCAGAGAAATGGATTAGACCGAAACAAAAAGGATATTTTTTTTCTGGACCGGTTTGGTTTTCGAAAAAATCAATTGTGAACCGGGTCTACCAACTTCGGTTCGAAAAGGCCATATGACACGAGGAATTAACCGAATTTATCAGTTTTTCTTGTTATACCAAGAAATTCCAATCCCCACATTGCAGTCAAATGGAGTATCAAACAGTGATTAGTGTTTTTCTTCTTTTGGTTATAAATCTCATGTTTTTCTCTTTGAAGTCAAAAACTCTAATTTCGGCTAAAACTGGATATGATTGGGGGGTTTTCTATAACAATGTAAACACACAAAAGGGTAAATTCCAATCTATAAATAAATAACTAAAATCTGTTGAGACATTTGGTGAATACAAATTGTAACACAAGTAAATCCAATAAATAAAAGGATTAGCTTACAATTGATTTTCAAAAAAATTCCAATGAAAGTTTATATTATTCCAAGAAAAGTCTAGCCAGACGTCTACGATCCATTATTCCAAATACCACTATTCATGAAACGGCGTCGTTTAGTAACAAATTATAGTCTTCTACACACCAACCAAACCATTTCCTATGTACATATGTTTATCAAACGAAAAACAAAACGGAGAACCTCTCGAGTCTCACACAAACTCAGAGAAGAAGAATAAGAGAACCATCAGAGCTGTTTCTTTCTTCTTCCTTCTCAATCCCCAAATCCTAATTCTGATTTCCAGATTTCGTTGTGGGAGAGAGTTTTATACTGCTAGAGCCAGAGGTGGTTTGTTTTGAGGTATTGCTAATAAGTGACATATATATACAATGGCGTCTCTGGGTCTGTCATTTACTCCCGCCGCTAAAACGCCGACGTATTTGGGCTCATCGTCTTCGACTTTCTTCTCTCACTCTTCCCTCTCCGTCAAGACCTCTCAGTCTCGCTCCCGAAGCTCTGTCTTCGCTTGCGTTGTAAGCAGATTTCGTGTGAATATTATGAATTCCATGCCTTTTCTTTTGTTTCTCTCATAAAATTGGAGTCTTTTTTAAATTGAAAAGTATATTCTTGATTCTGCATTTTTAAAAATTGATTTTTTTTCTTTCTCTATTACGTTTCCAGATTTGATGTTCGTAGATTGAGTGGACCCTATTATCCGTTTTTGTCTAGTTTGGATTTCTGAGATTTTTGATTGGTTCATGAGCTACAAAGATTGTCTCTTTTGTCAGAGTTTTTGTCTGTTTATGCGAATATTAAGGTCGTTACTTTTAGCTTACTAGTGACGAACATTGAGAACTATATGAATCTCTGGTTAAAGTGTTTTTGTTAGGGACAATTCTAAACCAAAATTCTGAAACTTTTGTTGTTGTTTGCAATTGTTGCTAGAAATGTGATCTACCGGATTCGTTGAATGTGAGAAATGGGAGTCCAAGTATCCCAATTATTAACGAGAGAACACTTCCAAAGTTCTTGGAATCTGCTAGGATGGAGAAATCAGTCAACAGAACCAACAATACAAGGTTGAAGTTGTTCTCTGGTACTGCAAATCCAGCGCTGTCTCAGGAGATTGCTTGGTACATGGGCTTGGAGCTTGGAAAGATCAACATTAAGAGATTTGCTGATGGAGAAATCTACATTCAGCTACAAGAGAGCGTTAGGGGATGCGACGTCTACTTGGTTCAGCCTACTTGCACTCCCACAAATGAGAATCTCATGGAGCTTTTGATTATGATAGATGCTTGCCGTAGAGCATCAGCTAAGAAAGTTACAGCTGTGATTCCGTATTTTGGATATGCAAGAGCTGACAGGAAGGTAAAATCTCTTTTGTGTTTTGATAACTTAATAAAATTCCATCTTTATGTATCTGTTGCTGCTTGTAGACACAAGGACGTGAATCAATTGCTGCAAAATTGGTTGCAAATCTTATCACTGAAGCTGGTGCAGATCGAGTTCTTGCATGTGATCTTCATTCAGGACAGTCTATGGGTTATTTTGACATTCCAGTCGACCATGTGTATTGTCAGGTACACCTCTAAAGCCATGTTCTTGATATAGCTATGGTCTCTCCTCTTTATGTGTGTATGATCTCTAATTCATAATACCTTTTCAGCCAGTGATACTTGATTATCTTGCTAGCAAATCAATTTCCTCAGAGGATTTAGTAGTTGTTTCTCCTGATGTTGGTGGAGTAGCCAGGGCACGTGCTTTTGCGAAGAAATTATCAGATGCACCACTTGCCATTGTCGATAAAAGACGTTCTGGACACAATGTTGCTGAGGTAAAGTCAGAGTCTACTCAACACTTATTGCTTACCTCAAGTGTTGACACGTTATGTATTTACCTTTCAGGTCATGAATCTAATTGGTGATGTAAGAGGGAAGGTGGCAGTAATGGTGGATGATATGATTGATACTGCTGGTAAGTAAAAAACAACATAGAGTTGGCAAATTCTTACTACTTTCTCAGTCTATGAACTATTCTTGTTTTGTTTTCTCTTCAGGAACCATTGTAAAAGGGGCAGCTTTGTTACACCAGGAAGGTGCTAGGGAGGTCTATGCGTGCTGCACGCATGCTGTTTTCAGGTAAACTCATTTTAACTCATATATTGTTGTTTCTTGAACAGTCTCAAAATCACTGCTTTCTGAAGCTTTTTTTTTGTTTTGGTTTTGAATGAATTAATGGAAGCCCGCCTGCGATAGAGAGATTATCAGGAGGATTGCTTCAAGAAGTGATAGTGACAAACACATTACCAGTAGCAGAGAAGAACTACTTCCCGCAGTTAACAATTTTGTCGGTGGCTAATCTTCTTGGTGAGACCATTTGGCGTGTCCATGATGATAGTTCCGTCAGTAGCATTTTCCTTTGACCTCTTGGTATTGATAGTCGGTTTAGAATTGGTTTTTAAAGTTTGTCCCGGTTTATGTTCAAACCGTCATGTATCCACCAAATTTGCTTGTTTTGTCTTTTGATAGCTTTAGGATTTTCTTATTTTGCTACACATCTCATTATGGATCTCTACCAATTGGTCTAAGCTCTTAAACAATTTTGATTATGGTATACACATGTTTCTATGTTCTTAAGTTGATATAATTTTGATAGCATATATCATCTTATTGTGCTATCTATATGGTGAAAATTGGCTCAAAATCTTCTTGATAATTTAGAAATGGGTTTTGTTACATTTGTAAACTACTAATTATGTATTACCAACTAAGCTCTTAAAAGGATAGTACAACAAATCGAATTGTTACATTTTCTAAGCTCTAAAAGAAAAAACAAATCGAATCAAGAAAATCGTGGACTATGGCCGACACAAAAATTAAAAGCCCAACAAAACAAAAGAAGAAGAATAAAATTAGGGCTTCTATAATTCGGTTTCAACTGGTATATATACAACACCCACATCACTTTTCTAGGACAAGCCTATCATTGGATTCCTATCTCATTGTTCATATAGGGTTTCTCGTCTTATTTTTCGACTTTGTTTAGCTCTCGGTTTTAATTTGGTTTTTACGAAATTATTAGATCAGCTGTGATGATAAAATCGTGTTCCAGAGATGTTAATTCATCGCTGACGGTAAAACACAACCCTCTAAGAAGTTCTGAGCTTTTCTAAATCTTTAGTTTTCTCGAATTTTAAATTTCTATTCGGATTCTGAAAGAAAAAAACTTGTTTTCTGTTTTTAACTTCGCGTTTTGAAATATAAAATAATTAAGGATTTTTGAGTCGAGGTGACGATAAAAATTCACATGTCTGTCAATCCGCTGATATTTGTGATGTTAATGTGTTCTCGACAGGTTCTGATCGACTCAATTAAAATCCTTTCAATTTTTGTTTTTCGGTATTTTTAAGAAATCGTTTATTTATGGATCTGGGTATATGATGAATCCCATTTAACAAATGGGTATTGTGCAACTGAATTTATATTGATGTTTTATTCACCTTGGAGAACTGATACTCAGATTCATATTTTTATTTTAAAACAGATTTCGGATTTCATGTTGTTAATTGGAAGATTTTGTTTATAAGCTCTCTTAATATATATGCCTGGGCAGATGATGAAATATTATTTCATGGGTAATTTGCGTCTGATTTTTCGTGATGCTAACTTTGATGATTATCTGATGCCCCACAAGTAAATTTACTACTTTAAAAGTTTTTTTTTAAGATTTACTTGTTCGCGTAGGTGTTTTTGAAGATACAAAATCAATGTTTAAATTCGTAATTTTTCACAATTTTGCCTTTTAAGTTGTAATTTGTTTTCGATTGTACTCGGATTGATTTAGAACCATATGTTGAGCTCACAT
Source organism: Cardamine flexuosa (assembly GCA_963555745.1). Classification (NCBI taxonomy): domain Eukaryota; kingdom Viridiplantae; phylum Streptophyta; class Magnoliopsida; order Brassicales; family Brassicaceae; genus Cardamine; species Cardamine flexuosa. Next base: position 5,452,525 of record OY743217.1, read on the forward strand.
TGATATGGAACCAAATATCGTTAACTCATTTAATGATCGGTCTCGGATAAGAATTATGAACATTCTTATCACATGAACATCAACTTAAATTTACAATTTTGAAACATTAAAGAAGACCTTTCGATTGTTTTGAGTTAATTGGACCATAAAAAGTCTGAATGTGCAAATAAAGTTACCAATAGTGTCAATGTTCCCAACCTAAGTTGGTCTTCTTTCTTCCATTGTGTTACAAAAAGTTTAGAACTTAGTTAAACAATAGATTGTGTAAGAGAATGTCTAACATTCGTACCACTGTAACTTTAATTGTACTGAGGTAAGACCAAAATAAAGGATAATTTATTAGATCATAAAAAGTTAAATTTTCTGGTGCCAAATTCATTACAATTTCACAAAACAAACTTAAGTTGGTCGTCTACTTTGATTACTTGATAATTAGCATGTGTAATATGTATTCTCTTCACACACAATAATTCAGAACTTAATCTTGATAATTAGTATGTGTAACAGTTTAAGAGAATACTACATCCGACACGGTTTATATGTTTTAGATTCAGACATTGACAAATCTACAATTCTCCCTAATTTCACCTTCAATACCAGTAAGAACATTAATATTACCCATTTTCAACATAGATTCCACAAAATCAACGAAGAAGAGTTCTTGATCCACTGCATATTCCCAAACCTTGCCAAATACCTCACCTTCATGATCTTCAGAGACAAGAACGTTATCAGAAATCAACAACCCTTTCCCCTCTAACAGATTGATGAAATAATGATTATCAAAGTAAGCCGAAGTCTTTATATCCAACGGTGACAGTTCATTATCTCGGCTCGAATCTTTGCACTGTGACCTTAGTACTCGCCTGAATGTGCTGTGCCTCTTGAACTCATCCACGTAAAACGTTTGTTCCATGTTAGGTTGAACTATACGTTGCTTGAAGCTCAAGCATCTCGCTTTACCTATTGTATGAGCACCTGAAAGAGCGATGAGATCTTGAATGTTTAAACCTTGTTGCTTGAAATTGATTATGAGGCTATCGAGGGAAGAGTTTGGTGCCGGAATATATTGGTTTGCTCCGGCAAAGCTTGCCTTTAATGAGTCTCTTCTCCCTAGTAAAACATCCCACCATGGTCCACCTCTCTGATAATACCAATCAATTTAGGTTTAGGTTTTAGTTTAATCATAAAATACCCTAAAGGAGTAAGGTGACAATTTTACCAAGAAGACTGAGTCACGAGCTGCCATGGCGATGATATCGGAACAAGAGACGGTTAGAGGACAAGCTTCTTCGAGGAGGTACTTAATGTAATCGATTACTTCAAACCCACGTAATGAGTTAATGTTAGGAGTTGCTTGTTTCTCACTCAACATATCTCCATGTGTATCCAAGAGCACAGACGCATCACAACCCTGAAACCACAATTGAAAATCAAAACGACACACTAAGACAAATCTAATTCGAGCCTAAAAACTAGTTGAAAAGGTTATGATCGTAACCAAAACGAAGCAGTCGTGGAACTGAAGACGAAGAAGAGAAGCTGCCATACGAGGATCTCTAAGAACAGCAACTTCGACGTTATGCTTCACGATTTCTTCTGCTAATGGACAACTCTCTTTGTAGAAACCCTTCACTAATAATCCTCCAAAGTCTCCCAAAGCCGAGGTCGTAATTGTAGAAAACATAACAATTAAAGAAAGCCATAGCTTCTTCAGTTTCATCTCCATTGGAAAGTTATCTCATGTGTGTGTATGTGCATATGAATATATGTGTGTTTCGTGATTCAATGTTTCTTGTTTGTTACCATATGTCGTTATGTGTGCTTTCATGCCCAAATTTTTTGATCATAGTGGATGTTACAGTTTTTTCAAAGGTTGATACAACCAATAGGGACCTAACTTACCTTTTGGGATATGTGATTATAATATAAAGGTGAAAATTCACTTTATAAGATTCTTTATCCATGATGGTAACCGGAACTATATCTTCCTTTTTTATAGATTAAATATTGAAATGACTGACCTTTTTCACATTTTTCTCTTCTCGTTTGCTTCCATATGATTTTTAAAAATGTGTACCTATGTTTTTCTTATAGTTATATTGTTTATATTTGAGAAATGTAAAAGTTCAAAGTCTTCTTCTATATGTTAACAAAGAAGAATAATAGACATACATTCACAATGTGTTTTGTTAGATCTATGCTTCATCTTCTTGAACAACCTTATTATATGATGTTAATCAAAGTGTATGCAAATTGAAGATATAAGCATGAGAATTGATAGATTTAAATTTTCTTTTTTAAAGGCATTTTGAAAACATAAAACAACAGAGAGAAACCATCCTAGTGAGCGGCATCTTCGTCCTCGCAGAACTTGGTGTATTCTTTTGGACCCATCAAAGATTCCAACTCCGCGGGACTGCTCGGCTTCACTTTGATCATCCAACCATCTTCATAGGGGCTTGAGTTAATCTACAACACACAACATAACAATTGGCAAAATCATTGCTTAGATGTTGTCACATGAAAGGTTAATTAACTAACTTTTATTTCCTTAAAAGACTTTGAAAACCATACCAAGCCTGGTGATTCAGTGAGCTTCTTGTTAACCTCAATGACTTCACCTGAGATTGGTGATAAGATCTCACTTGTTGCCTTCACACTCTCCACTGCTCCAAAGCTTTTCTCTTTGCCCACTGAACTATTTTCCTCTGGCAGTTCCACAAACACCACTTCACCTAAATGGTCCTGTAACATCAATGTCATGTCTTCACCTAACGTTTTCATCATATTTGTAACAATCTCCTAAGAGACAGAGTTACTTTGATCTATTTCTACACTTAAAGCTCCCAAAGTTTGCATATTTCTCACTGGAAACTTAAAACTATTTTGTTACCTGGGCATGGTCAGTGATTCCAATGGTAGCAACAGAGCCTTCATGTTTAACCCACTCGTGTGAATTTGCATACTTCAGTCCCTCCAACACTATAAAAAACAGAGACACTCATCAACACTTTTAGAGAAAATCTATGTAGTATGTACGCGACAACTACATAAAAAAGTTCCAAAAACCTGAGGAGAAGCATCTAGAGATGGAGAAAGCAGGAGAAAGATGAGACTTGGAGACAGAAGAAGAAAGCTTGAGAGCGTTTGCTGTAGAAGAAGCCCACATTCTCAATGCCATATTTTTTCTTTTCTTGCTTCTGTGTTTTGTCTTCCCCAAAAATAAGGAGGATGAGATCTTAAAGATATTCTTTTTCTTTCTTTTTGTGTTCTATCTTTTGATATGTAAGGCAGAAATTGAAGACCTCATCCTATGCCTATGGTGTGTATCAAAAGTGTAACCCAAACCTTCTCTACTAGTCAGAAGCTCTTGTAATTACATTGTTGGGGTTCCTTTTTAAAAATGTTTTAAGTTGTATTCCCTTTTTCAGTGGTCAAAGTTATTGGCTCTTATATAAATTAATTCCTATATATTTTCTTGTAATGGAGATTGACCATGAAATGCTAAAGGCACTTGTGATAAGGGTGTTGATGTCTGTTTTTGGTTAGAACTTTAGTGTGGAATTTTTTAAAAGAAATTACAGTTTTAGTATTGATTAAAAAAAAAGTTGCTTTATGTTTTTGTAAAACTATTATTGTCCATAAAATCGAATTTTTGGTCCTTTCAAGTTTCAGTCAAAATAAATTAGGACAAATATTTGGAGCATTTAAGCTTGTCTGAAAACGATGTTTGGATCTTTTAAACTTATCTGAAAACTTTAGGGGTTAAAGTATAACTAATAAATATATTCGGTCAGATAACGAATATTGAAAACTCAAATCGACCCTCCGTCATCGGAGAAGGAGCCAAGTGACAAACTCTGTTTCTCAATCCCCAATTCGAACCCCTAATCCTTAATTTCAAAGCTGATGATCTGAGAATTTAGAAGGTGCAGTAAAATTCGTAGAGAAGATGAATTCAATCGAAGAGACGAGTCCTGTGGCGTCTCATAACAACGGCACTGTCGAGATCACGTACAAAACCATCGGCCCAGCTCGGCCGTCTCAAATTCGAGTAGCGTCTCGTATCAAAGTAGAGGCTTTTCTTCTTCTTTAACTCCCTCTACCTATATTGTCTATACAAAGAAGATTGATCCTTTGGCTGATTTTAGGTTAGTGATTTGAGAAATGCAATTGCGGAAAAGGGAAAATTTCCCGTCGAAAATTTGAGAATGATTCTTCGTGGAAAGGCATTGAAAGACGAAGAAGATGGAGATGATTTATACGTTACTCTCAAGGACCAAGGTAACAGATTCTCCTCAAAGGTTAAGCAAAAATGCTTATATATGTTTCTTCATTATTCAGTCCTCTTGGTTTCTTGTTTAGATTCCTTGATCGTTGCTGTAATACCAAAGCCACCAGCTGGAGTTGAGAACTTTGATGATGATGATGATGATGATGATGTATTGGTAATGTATCGACATTTGATCATCTGATGTTTCAACTCTTAAAAGAATGGTTTTTTAGTTTCTCTTTTGGTTATTTTGGTATTGCAGAAGTTTAAGCTCCCGCCGACATCAAGCAGGTGGAAGAGGAAGCTATACTACTTTATGCGTAACAAGTTGAAGCTTCCAGGTGAATTCTTTAATCTTTCGCATCATTTGCAGTATTTCCAAGAATGTATGAAACAATAGTTATATTTATCGGTGTTGTGTGATGATTATAGATATCATTCTTATGGGACTTTTCTCTTTGAGTCTAAAGATGTGGGTTATTATCACCTTGTGGTTTATCTTGGCGCCTATTGCCCATCGGTGGGAGTTGGGACCTATATTTGTAAGTCATCTTCATCTTCAATGTCAGGATTCCTGAAAATGAGACCTCTTGTGTCCATAGATGTTATAGACTTTATCACTTGTTTTGTTTCCTTTGATGGTTTTCTTCGCTGTTACGGGTTTTCAGATACTAGTGACTGGCTTTTCAATCATCTTGCTCAATCTTGGTAAACGACAGCCTGGTGATGTCAGGTATGTACATTTAAAAACAAAACTTAAGCCTCCGTGGATCTGACTGATATAGCAACTCATTATTCAATTAGGACTGTGATATTTTATATGACTATGGTTCATGCTTACCAAATTATATATATAAAAAAAGGAAACTCTTGGTTGTTTGTGGAATCATATACACTTATCTAAAACGTAAACATCCTTGGTTACTTGGAGATGTGGACAAAAAAATTTTAGGATTCTGGAAGCATAAGATTCTTCCAGTAGTCTTATTAGCTGGAAAGTGGAATCCTCAGGAGTATATTATTGAGTTTCAGGCTGTAAAAAAATCTTATCTTTTGACTGTAAGGAAGGTCTGAATAAGTTCGGTCTTTTACATGCTTTCTTTTCACAGCGCATATTCTATATTCAACGAGGATTTTAGAGAGCTTCCAGGTACGTATAATGCAGAACGTATAGACCGGGACATACGAGCCGGCCAGCTATGATGCAGAATTACATCAAAACCAATGGTCCAAGGACGAGAAAAACTCATACCCAATATGCAAACAAAAGATCAGTTTTTTTTGTTGTTGTCCTGTTAGATTGAGACACAACACAAAGCATGACAGTAACTTGAGACCAAAATTCCTATTGATGTACATGATCTAATCTATTTAATTCCATGATCAATGGTCCGTGTTGTACTAGAATATTGATATTCCATTCTATATTGATATATTATAAGTTTTTGTCATATTATTATTTATGTGTGTGAAAATGAGTTCTAGGTCAACTTCGGTCCCATCAAACTTGATTGAGCCTTAGGTGTGAAAAAATTCAGCAACCAAATCTGCTTTTCTAGTGGTTTAAGTGGGTCGCTTTTTACCTTTGACTATTTTCCTGCCTTATAAATTCCAAGAAAAATGAAATTTATTCAAAAGTCTATGAAGAATGGAATTTTAAGATATAGATTCTCTTTAAATAACATTTTAAAAGTATGCTCTTTGACGTATAAATATATACAAACATCTAAACGCGTTTGTGATTTAAATTCAAATCACTTTTCCTTTTACAGATTTGGTGAGGAAAAATATAAACCTAAAAGAAGTTATTTTCGTGGTAAAATTGTTATTTAAATTGCATTTTTCCTGAATAATAAACATTTGTATTTCATAAAGGGTTGTATTAGCTACGACTTGGTGAGTTGTTGAGTGGTAGTTGGAGACTTGGAGTGGCTTAGACAATTCTTGACGGCACGTAACGTTTTAAAGATATGTCAAACTTCTCGGTTATCTACAAAATCATGTGCATATGTTAACTTGTTAGATGTTAAAGAAATGTCAAACTTTAATTTGAATGCTATATGAGTTTTCCGATATTAAGAAGTATGATTATATGTGATGAATTTCTAGTATTGCATACGATAAAACAATAATTTCAGAAATAATATTCCGTGAAACATGTAGATGTCTAGAACATTAGCAAAAATGACCAATTACTTCAAACGTTAGGGAAAAAAAGATTAAATACTTCAAACATTTTTTTTTTAATTTAGATTCTGAAAGTATGGATAAGTTTTGAATATGTGTAACCTAAATTGAAACAAAAGCCTGAAATCTTACTTGATTAACAAAAAAAATATAGTACTATTAAAGTAAATAGACAAAAATAAATGGTTTAAGTAAAGGGGGCAAGACAAGAAGTCTTAGCGGGAAAGGGAATCCGACAAGTATGACGTCGTTTCAGCGAAGGAGTCTACTAGGTAGGTCCCACGTTTCAACACCTCCTTGGCTATTTTTTATCTGATCTTCACCTCCGTGGATACGTTGCCTAATCGTAATTAGTTTAAGTCTCCATTCTTACGACTAATCTTCATCTAGTTAAAAAGCAGAAATTTCATTAAGATAATCAATCATATAGACTGACCTGTTTTTTTCCCCCATAATCATAAAATTTGTTCTTCTATGTGACTGGATGATCTTACGAAGTAAAGACGTATGGTTGAGATGCGGCCACCAAAGAATACATTATTGTCTCATTTTGTTAACGGCTCACATAAAATTTTCTGAAAGATCTCCGACGGGTAATCCAATCAGAAAAAAAAGTTTTACAAAATTAACCTTAGCAAAAAGTTTTAGATTTCTTCTTGGGAAAATATAATATTGTCAAGTTTAATAACAATATTGCATGGATGTCAAACCCATAGGATAGTGGAACTGGTCGATCGGATTATTTGATTGTGGTTATAGAAGAGAAGCAACATAGTTGTGGTCCGAAATAGTGAGATGAGATGTCAAGCATGGAGTGTGGTAGAAGTGATATATTTGCTATTGCTTATTGGTCATGGTTTTGAAAACCGGACCAGACAGAGTTCGGTTTGAAGCAAAACTTGGATTTGATTAAAATTAGTAAAATCGGTAAAATCGGTGATTCGATTCAATTCTAAAATCCGGTTTATAAAAATTAAATGATATTTTTAATTAATTGGATATTTTAAGTTAAAATTCAAACCATTTACTTTTTTTAGTTCTATTTTATAATTTTAACATAAATAAATTGATTAAAATTTTGATCAATAATTTTGATCAATAATTTTGATCATATTTTTTCCTCTAAAAATATATTTTATATTAAATTTTAAAGAGAAAATCATATTTGATTTCTAGTTATTATTAATTTTATAAGTTTAAATGATCAAACAAAAAGAATTTATTTTCAGTGAATTTTATGTTTCCTTAAATTTAATGTTAGAATATAAATAAATAAATATATATATTAATTAAAATATAAATATTTAAAAACTCGATTTGATTGGTTGAACCGTTTCGATCAGCTATTCAATGATGCTGCCGACTCGATGTCCAATCCAGTTTTCAAAACATTACTAGTTGTAGTGATTTTAATTAAGGAGTTGATAACTAAGCGCGTATATATTATTGGACAAGCCTTGCAAGATCTTTTGAAAATGGCAGTACGCTTTCGTCTTGCTCTTTTGTGTTTCAAGGGTGACAAAGCAACCGTTGCGTGGATCAGTGGATATCTCAGTAAAAATATCATACTATGACTTTACTTTTTGTTACTATTTGATAGTGGCTGATAAGCTTAACGATGTATTTACATGCCCCCAAATTGAAAGTAATATGTGACATCAAATATATTGTGTTAATGTACTTTGGAGTGAACTTATGAATGTTTTCGTAATCGGTAGTTGTGAACTTGTGATATTTTTTAGGTGCTAATATTTTAAATAGATCCGGATAGCATATGATATTTTTAAATTAAAATAAATGGATCCGAGTTAAAAAAAACTATGAATATCCTATATTTACACTGGCTTGGATTTGATTTTTGTGTTACTCTATGTAACGTTCACTGAGTAACATAAAAAGATATTTTGTTGCTGAATTAGCAAATTTTTAGATAAATTCTATCTATTTATGTGTGTTTATTATGTAATCTAGATAGACTCATTCAAAAGTGATTTGTGTTTGAAATTTAATGAAAAAATATGTGAATTTATAAGTGTTATTTTATAAAATGTCGATTATAAATAAAATATATTTTTTGCTGAAATAGCAAAATTTTAGACAAATTTTGTGTTTTACTATGTAACGTATACCAACTAAAAAAGTGATTTGTGTTCAAAATATGATGAAAAAGATGACTTCACAAACGTTATTTTAAAATACATTTTTTGATGAGTTGGCAAATTTAGACAAATTCTATCAATTTTTGTGTGTCACTATGTAACGTATACTGGTTCACACAAAAGTGATTTATGTTTAAAATTTGATAAAAAAGTATGTGAGTTCATAAGCGTTATTTTTAAACAATTGTCAGGAATGAAAAAATACTTTTTGCTCAATTGGCAAATTTTAAGTAAATTCCATCGATTTCGTGTGTTACTATGTAACATACACCGACTGATATAAAAATGATTTGTGTTTAAAATTTGATAAAAAAGATAAATTCATAAGCGTTATTTTAAAACAACGGTCAGAATTATAAGAATTTTTTTTTGCTGAGTTGGCAAACTTTTAGACAAATTTCATCAATTTTTGTGTGTTACTATGTAACGTATACTGACTAACATAACAGTAATTTATATTTAAAATTTGATCAAATGTATGTGAATTCATAAGCATTATTTTTAGACAATGGTCAAAAATGAAAAGATATTTTTGGCTGAATTGACAAAATTTTAAGCAAATTTTATCGATTTTGTGTGTTACTATATAAGGTATACTGATTGATATAAAAATGATTTGTATTCAAAATTTGATGATAAGTACATGAATTCATAAGCATTATTTAAAAAAAAAAGCAATTAAAAAAATAAACCTTTTTAGGCAAATTTCATCAGTTTTCGTGTGTATGTATGTGTTATTATGTATTGTATACCAACTTACACAAAAGTGAATTGTGTTTATTTTGTAGAAAAAGTAAATATGTTTATATGCGTACATTTTTAAATAACGATCATAAGTAAAAAAAAGACAGTTTTTAGTTGAATTGACAAATAAAATTATGATCAATAGTTAACTATTTTAGCTAGTATGGCAAATGATGATCAGATTTTCTACAACACATATTCAGTATTTTACAGTAACTCTAACAGTAACTTAAGCATAACAGTGTATTAAAGAAAAAACCTGGTGTTTCTAATTTGGTACTTTATATATTTGTCTAATATGTTATTTAACTTATTTTGGTACTTGTCTTATACTTGAAGGGCATAAATGTCAATTACATAATGTCCCGGAGCCCGATGAGCGCGAACAAAGCAAATGACAAAAAGCTTTGTTAATACAAGAATCCTTTAAACCCGAGCCTCGATTTCCCCATTTTGACCCTTCTCTTCCCCTTTTCTTTTCCCAATTTTTTTTTTTCTCTATGACCAAAATAAAAAAAAGTAATGAATAATTTTTCCAAAGGAGATTCTTTTCTTCAGATTAATTTTTAGTTGTCAGAAATTATAAGTAATTATTAGTTCAGAACGTTATTAACGAGATGTCTCGTGAAGTAAAAAGGTAATAATGTGAACACATTGAATTATTCTAATTATAGCAAGTTGATTACATATTACATAAGTAAAAATAAATTCTAATTAGGAGCAATGATTATATATATAATTTAAAAAATCTAGAAGTAACTAATTAACTATGGTACGAATGCGTTTTGATTTCTTATTTATCACTAAATATTCGAACAAATTGTTTTTCTCTTACAATCTGGAACATAGTAAATTTGTTTTTTTGGTCATCATGAGTCCCATTTTAGTTTTGTATTTTGTTTCTCAAATATTATTGGTTCAGTTAAAAAAGGGTTAAGAATATTACAAGGGTACGAATGTAATTAAGAGAGAATGTGGGTGGCTTTTACGTAATTAAGACAAGAAAAAGCGAAAAAAAAGTTATAAAAGAGTCAATGTTTCTGCTAATTCAAAACCACTAAAGTCGTCTCAGCTTAAAAAGAAAACATATTTAAATCCCAAAGAAGACGACAAAAGTCTCTCTTTCTCTTTTTTTCTAGTAACAAAAGTCTCTCTTTCTCTTTCACTATTTCTCATTTCACCTCCCAAAATTCAAAATCTGCCGAGAAAATTTTGATATCTCTGAAGATTTTCTCGGCAATCTCAAAGCAAAAAAAAAAAAAAGAGAGTGTTTCAATCAAATGTGATGGGGAGTGGTTTCTCCTCCCTCTTACCTTGCTTCAATCAAGGTCACGGTAACCGTCGCCGTCACTCATCGGCGGCGAATCCAACACATTCCGATCCGATAAACTCTATGTGTGAGCCGTTGGATGAGACTCTTGGCCATTCTTACTGTTACGTTCCTTCTTCTTACCGTTTCATTTCTCCCTTTCCTTCCGATCGATTCGTCTCTCCTTCTGATTCATTCCGGTTATCTCCCTCACATGAACCGGGTCAGATCCGAGCTTCCGGATCATCCGAGCAGCTTCACACCGGGTTTAGAGCGATATCTGGCGCTTCAGTTAGTGCCAACACCTCCAATTCCAAGACTGTCCTTCAGCTTGAAGATATTTACGACGATGCCACTGAGAGTAGTTTCGGCGGCGGTGTAAGGTGCAGTGTCGTCAATGCTAATGGCTTTGAAGGAACGTCTTCGTTTAGTGCTCTTCCGCTTCAGCCAGGTCCGGATCGCTCGAGCCTCTTCATGTCGGGTCCGATCGAAAGAGGCGCCACTTCAGGTCCGTTGGAACCTGCCGGAGAGATTTCGAGATCTAATTCCGCCGGCGTGCATTTCTCAGCGCCGCTCGGTGGCGTATACTCGAAGAAGAGGTGGAGGAAGAAGAAGAAGAGCATTTCTTGGCACCCGATTTTCGGTGGGGAGAGGAAACAACGGCCTTGGGTTCTTCCGGTGTCGAATTTCATCATCGGTGGGAAGAAGGAGAACATTGTGAGAACCGTCGAAGCTGACGGAGATAAAGCGAGTGGTGGAAGCGAGAACGATTTACAATGGGCATTGGGGAAAGCTGGAGAGGATAGAGTGCAGTTAGCTGTTTTTGAGAAGCAAGGATGGCTTTTCGCTGGAATCTACGACGGTTTCAATGGACCTGATGCTCCGGAGTTTTTGATGGCTAATCTCTACCGTGCTGTTCATAGTGAGTTACAAGGTTTGTTCTGGGAATTGGAAGAAGAAGAAGAAGAAGATGATGATAAGCCTAAAGTAGCAGTTTCAACGAATGAGAGTAACGCTCTAGAGTTAGAGCAACGAGGTAATGTTGACGAAATCGCAAGTTCGAGCTGTCAAGCAACGGAGAAGGAAGATAACGAGAGATTGACAACGTCTTCGTCAGAGGTGGTACAAGTCAAGGAGAGGAAACGGCTATGGGAGCTTCTTGCAGAGGCTCAAGCAGAAGAAGCGTTAGATCTTTCAGGTTCTGATAGGTTTGCATTTTCAGTGGACGATACTATCAGTGCAGGCAATGCTGTGACTGTGGGAAGTAAAAGATGGTTGCTTTTGTCAAAACTGAAGCACGGTTTATCTAAACAGGGAATTTCTGGGAGGAAGTTGTTCCCGTGGAAGTCTGGTGTAGAGGAAAACGAAACAGAGGAGGTAGATAATGTTGGAGTAGAAGAACGGGTTGATAAGAGAAGGAAGAGACGGAAGGCGGGTATGGTTGATCACGAGTTGGTTCTAAAGGCAATGTCAAATGGTCTTGAAGCCACAGAGGAAGCATTCCTAGATATGACTGATAAGGTTCTTGAAACCAATCCTGAGCTTGCATTGATGGGTTCGTGCTTACTGGTTGCGCTGATGAGAGATGATGATGTGTATATAATGAACATAGGGGATAGTAGGGCTCTTGTTGCACAATATCAAGTAGAAGAAACGGGCACAAGTGTGGAGACAGGAAGAGTAGAAGAAAGACGCAATGATTTAGACAGAGACGATGAAAACAAAGAGCCTTGGGTCGTGGATAGTAGTGATAGTACAGTTAACAATGAAGCCCCTTTCCAGCAAACAAAACTAGTTGCCCTGCAGCTAACAAAAGATCACAGCACGAGCATTGAGGATGTAAGTAATCTTTTCTTGCAGTTGCCTTGGTCTCTTGTTATCTAGGAATATAAAGTCTTATTGGAATCTCTCATGACTTTATTGTTGTTTCTCTATTAGTCATCTTATCTGCATTTGTAGGTTCCTTTAACTAAGATCAGTATCTGTTTATTTTTGTTACATGATAATTTCCACTGATGAACTCAGGAAGTAACAAGAATAAAAAACGAGCACCCCGATGACAACCATTGCATAGTGAACGACAGAGTGAAAGGACGGCTTAAGGTGACCAGAGCGTTTGGTGCAGGGTCCTTAAAACGGGTTAGGCAAAATCTTCACTTTACATATGTATGGATCTTTACAATAAAAATTTCTATCATTCCGTAATTCTAACAAAGAAAGTTAATATTGCAGCCTAAACTGAACAATGCTCTACTGGAAATGTTTCGAAATGAATACATTGGTACAGATCCATACATATCATGCATACCTGCCCTTTGTCACTACCGGTTAACAGAGAATGATCAGTTTATGGTTCTGTCATCGGATGGATTGTACCAATACCTGAGCAATGAGGAAGTTGTTTCTCTTGCCATGGAGAAGTTTCCAGATGGAGATCCTGCTCAACATGTTATACAGGAACTTTTAGTTCGTGCAGCCAAGAAAGCTGGTAGATAAAAAAGCTTATTGTGTTACTCTATTTGTTCAATATGGTTTGGTGATTGATGGGTTTTATATATGATTGTTTAAAAACAGGAATGGATTTTCATGAACTTCTGGATATCCCGCAAGGAGATCGAAGAAAGTATCATGATGATTGCACTGTCTTAGTGATAGCACTTGGAGGAAGTCGGATCTGGAAGTCATCAGGAAAGTATCTTTGAGACCATAAAACCACAATTTGCAGCCAACAGACAAAAACTCTCCTTATAGAATGAATAGTCTCTTTTGGACTCGGTGCAGCTAAAGACCAAAAAGGCGCCAAGTTTTCTTGCTTTTGTTTTTTTTCGTTTCCTTCTCATGTTTATGTAGGAATTTTTTGTCAGATTAGGGGTGGGGTTTTTTTTACTTTTCTTTGTCGAATAGGGTAGAAATGTGTTTCATTCATTCTGAAACACCTTTAAAATGTAATTTTATATCAATGGGATCTATTGATAATGATTTTCCCTTCTATTATATTTTTTTATTTTATACAAAAAAAGAGAGAGAGAGAGAGAGGGGTTTTAACTTTTAAGTCACTTCTTCATTCGTTTAGGAACAATTCTAAATTTTATAGCAATGCCATCTCATGATAACGTAGAAGACTTGAAGCCTATAACACTAGAATCTTTACAAATTTTATATAAGTTAATTAGAAAGGCGTAATGGGAAAATCAACAATTTATCAAAAGTCATCATTCTCATATTTTTGATCAAAGTTGCTACTTCCTACATCACAGCTGGGCCACTGGTTTTGGGTGTTTTCTTGGATGAATCTGCAAAAAAAAAACACATAGCTAGTGAGAAGATTTGGTCGTAGAGATCGATTCCTTACTCATAGAAGACAAGCAAACTATTAGACCAAGAGAAAGCATAGTAATAATACCATCTTCCACGTCCTTGAGCTGATAATAGTGTGGAGCTATCTCAATCAGCCACTCAAGTTTTAGCTCTGTTACCTGCATTTTCCAATGTTAAAAAATCAACTTAAAAGCAATTCAAAAACAAAACCTTCAATTTGGTTTCAAAAGAAAAGAAAAGAAAAAACATATTTTTACCTGTCTCATGTATTCCTTAGAGGTAAGGACTAGTTGATGATATACAACCCATCTCAGCAATACCTACCAATATAAACCGCAGAAGGATTCATTTCATCTGTATCAAGATTCCTTTATTTGTAGTTTATATGTTTTAGTTAGTGAGAATTAAACTAAACCTGAGATAAGCCAGAGGATGGATGTATGTGTACAGTTTGAGGATGCTTCACTGTTCGATATGATCCATTCTTCTGTATTCTGGCTGAGAGTGGAAAGAAACCTAAGCAAAATAATAAAACTTTCTTTAGCAACAACAACAAATATATATAGCTTTTATAATTACGTAAAGATTAAGAAATTTACCAGCTACTATGGATTTTCTAATTGAATCCAACTCATTCGAGTTCGAGCTGACTTCGATTTCAACTCTCTCGAGAAGCCCCTCCAACTGATCACGGATATCTCAAGCTCTTTTCATACTCCGAACCTATACACATATAGGATTCAAAAACCAATTTTACAAATGGATTCACAAACTCTGATACAGCCAAATAATATACATACACATATATACCTGAATATAGTTTTCGTAACACCATTGTGTTGAGTAGTTCGTTTCTTTCCACGAATTGTAAATCTTGAGCAAAGCAATGTGATCACCAACATTCCCAAAATGAAAATTCATCATTGCATTGTCAGCATGAACCTGCTTGTCTTTAGGACGGTAAAAAATAGAAGGCCCAATAGACAACATAGCAGCAACAGAGATGATCTCATCGGAGCATTTGTATTTGTCGGAAACAACATCTTCGACAACATAGGATCAAGTGGAAACTCTGCCATTCTTCTACCAGCTTTAGTCAATTCGCCAAGCTGATTCAGAGCGCCGAGACCAAAGAGCAGCTCTAAAGCTTTTATAAGAGCTTCAGCAGGCGGAGGATCCATAAAGTCAAAGTTGAGCAGATTATGAATACCACACTAGCAAGATTTGTCCTTTGTATTTCAGGCAATGTATTGTCCTCCAAGTCATTGTAGTAATTAAACGCTGTGTACAAACGGAAACACTTCCCAGCACTTGTTCTTCCAGCACGACCAGCTCGTTGAGTCGCTGAAGCTTTAGAGATTGGCGCTACAAGCAAAGACTCCATCCCTGTTCTAGGGTTATGTGATTTCATCTTGCAAAACCCTGGATCAACGACATACTTAATACCATCATAGACCATAGATGCAGGGAAGAAAAATTTAGCTAAAGAAACACCAGAAAGTACCTTAAGTATTTTATATCACCCTTCTCTACTGCATTGTCTCTTCGAACAACCTCTTCTGTTTTGCAATATAAGAAGCAACAAAACTTTAGTTTCACTACACAAAGAGTCAAAGACGCTTATACATATTCATGCATGAGTTATAATAGGCCGTACCTTGCTCTTTCTTTGACATTTTTGGCTCTGTTAACTGCTCATTAAAGAAAAGAAAAGGACAGGTCACTAACAAAAAGATCAGATAGCAAGTAGAAGATGGATCACTAGATCCTTGCATATTTTTATTTGACTAGCAAAGGCATCTCTAAGCATACATGATTGAATGGTATATAAGTGTAAAGATTAGGCAGCTCTGTTTTCCAAGATTAATGAGACAACGAATTACTAAAAAACTAGACATACCTTTCGTGTCCGTGCAGTATCGCGTTCTCTTAGGTGCTGCTCTAGTTCTTCTCTTTCCCTTTGGTCTCGTAATCTTTCCTCCTCAGACTGTGTCAAAATATATAAATGATTGAAGAGGATTGTCAGCAGATTCAATAATGATCCACACATAAAGTATTTTCCCAGGGATTCAAAACATAGCTAAAATACAAACAAAGCCACTATACCTCAGTGCCATCATCCTCGGCTTCAGAAACCTTTCTCCTAACATTCCTTTCGTCTTCTCTAACAATCACCACCTGCATTATTATTTAAGTCAGAAAGAGTATGACATTATTAGAAGAGCTATGAAGCAACATCTTACCATAAAGAAATAAATGGAAGTCTGTCATTCAAAAGAAAAACAATTTGCCTCATCATCGTCGTCGTCGTCTGATTGCTTAAGTTTCTTCCTGAACCTTTTTTGTCTTTTATCTGACTTCCTAGATTCCAAAACAGATCGTTTCTCCTCATTGTCTTCATCTTCATCATGATCAGCCTCTAAAAGAGAAAAAGTTTTTTGCTTCCTCAACAGTAACGTTGCCTCTGCTTCATGTTGCTGGTAGAGCTAAAAGAAACCAAGAGAAAACAAAACAAATTATAAACTATTCTCACTGAGAAAAGAGGACAAGAGCCATCGAGGAACTCACATTCACACCAGCGGTTTTACGAGGAACTCCGGCGAGAACTTCTTCTGCAAAAACACGTGTCTCATCCGACAAAGCAAACCCGCAATAATCCACCAATTCACGCACGAGTTCAGCTGGCGAGTTTGATTTTTTAGCTGAACGAAATGAAAATCCAACTTTTTCAACTACAATTATAATGACCAAATTGAGTTTCATGATTCAAAAACGAAACACTAAGATTACCCATTGCGATTAGATACTTGACGACATCAGTTTGTGAATAGCCGAGCAGAACCATCAACTTGTCTGAAACCCATGTGTTCAAATCGTTGCTAAACATTCTCACTGCACTATAATGATAAAACAACACCACTGAAATCAACACAGAGTTCGATGATCATAAATTTCAAAATCACTTTTTTGAAAAAGATACACAAGTAGAGTTAGTGAGTGTACATAAATCTCTCAGACTAGAAAGGTTATAAACCTAGGAATTATAATCGTAGAGAAAGCGGTATTTAGCTGAGAAAAATAATTTCAGAATGATCGAACAAGTTAGAAACCATAAAATTAGGATTACACGGATCTAGGTTTTCTGAAACTCGCATAGATGGAGAGAGGAAGATGAGGGTAGGTTTTGAGTCTTACCACTAGACGCCAAGTAAGAGGAATCGGACGGCGGAGTTGTGTATAAGAGGTTTTTACCGGCGGCGACTCAAAGTTTCCGAAGTCGACGGCTTCTACAACGAATGTTTTTTCCCCCATTAAGAAAAAAGAACAAACTTCTATTTATAGGTAACTCTGATGCATTTTTTTAATATCCTTACATTTGAATTTCCGTGATTTTAATTGGCCTGTACCGGTCTAGACCACTCTGGTCCGATGTTATAGATATGTAGTATGTCTTAACAAAATTGGCACCCAAAATATTTTAGTTGGTAAAAATGTCCCTCTCGTTTTTTCTGATTGGTGAAAATAAATAAACAAAAAATATATTAGAGTAAAATTCAATTTTATTGGGGAAAGTTACTCTATATATGGAAGTTGTTATTTGTAATAATAAGAATAATAATGGCGGCTTTGTACAGTTTGCTGGCGGCTTTGTAAAGTTACTCTATATATGAAAGTTCGACGAGAAGAGTCACAACTTGTATCATGATTGATTTGATGGCGGCTTTGTACATTTTGCTAGAAACAAGTTATAAAAACTTTTAAAGTCTTATTTTTTTGTCGAAGTTTTCGCGAATTGATGTATTCTCATGAAACCTTTTTTTTTTTAGATAAAAAAAAAAAAAAAGGAAAACATATCAAACATTCACAAGTATTCAATTCAAAGTTTGATAATCTAAACTTAATTTTGCAGTCGCTATTCTGACAATGCAAAAATGACAAACGGTTAAGTTCAGTTAAAACGGAGGGTTGGGTAGAGAAGCTAGAAAATTGATTTACTTTACATAATGAATCCTGGGAAGATCATAAACCAGGTAACATCTTCTTCCAACAACTCGGAACAAAACATTAATGTAAAAAGCAAATGCAAATGGTCCAAAAACCCAGTGGTTAATCATTGAAACCGAGATAACAATTTTTGACTAAGAAGTCGCTCCAAATACACGAATTCTCTGCTGAACCGAAGCTCTACAACAAGGACATGTTGCTTTACCACCGCTCATGAAACTATCACTGCAGCTCGCACAGACAACTTGGTGAGCACAAGGGAGAAACACAACCGAAACCTCATCTTTCATGCAGATCAGACATTCACGGTCACAGTTTGTTTCCTTCTCATCAATCCTATCAAGATCTTCAAGCAGCTTAGACATTGCTTCTCCCTTTGACTTTTCTGATTTCCCCTTTGTGCGAGAAGAGGTGTTATTGGATTGGAGGCTTGAGTCAATGAAAGAAGCTTTGTTGAGACGAGACAGCTCTTGTTCTAGTCTTTGGACATCGTCTTTGTGTCTCTGGAAGTCTATTTCAATCTTTAACCGCAAGCTTTCCACTTTTCTCTTGTTGCTAGCCTCAGTTGCTTCCTTTAACCGTTGTTCTTCTTCTACTTGAGCCAAAACTTGCTCCTTAGCTTTCTGCTCCTGCCTCCATTTCTCCTGCGAATATATATTAAGAATATGAACCAGAGGATTTCTAGATCTGTAAGCGAAGATAAATGCATTTCTTAGTACCTCATATTCTTTTTCTTCCACTATGATCTGAGCTAAACCTCTATCAAGTGCCTTAACCTTCTCTTTCTCAGCTGTAATCTCATCCTGCAACTTCATTTTCTGTTTCTCCCACGCCACAAGTTTCTTCGAACATTTCTTCTCTTTCTTAAACACCTCATTGCACGCTGTGCGAGATTCCGAAGCACTCAATTTGAAAGCTTCCATTTCAGCTCGGATCTCTGCATTTTCATTCCCAAGCCCCCTTGCTATCGCATTCGCCTTGTCAATTTGACTGCTAACTTTCCTAAGAGCATTCTCCATCTCCGATAACATTTTCATAGTTGGATCGTCACGAGTTTGTTTCCCCTTTTTCAACAACCGTTGGATCTCTTCTCTTTCACTCTTCAACGACTTAAGCTCAGCCAATTCATCACTAACCTTTTGAGCAGCTTGCATTGCCTTCTTCTGAGCCCAATCTCTCCTCTCCTTTACTTGCTTTTTAAGATCCTGAACCTGATGAAGCAGTCCTATCAAAGCATCATCCTTTAACTCCTCAGGTGATGAATCAACAACACTGTCGTCACCAAGATTCAAATCCCGGAATTTCTCCACCACTGAACTAACACTTCCTGACTTAAGTGGCTTCTTTTGCTCCATGCTAGCACGATACCCAGCCGCAAACGCTGCAACGTTCTCTTTCAACAAACACTTCATCGATGGCGAGAGATTAAATCTCCTCGGACAATCGATATCTTTCTTCAACGTTAACGAAGAAACACCATTACTAGAATACTTCTTCCCTCCTCCTCCTCCTCTCCCATTCCCAAAACCCCAACCTCCATGGAATCTACACAATGCTGGTGTCATACCTTTACCAGAACTTGGTATATCCATTGTACTCGCTTTACCAACATGAAGCTCACTCATTAACAAACACCACATTGCATCACCTTTACTCAAATGAGGTTTAACTTGTTGCAACAAATAAATCATACCAGCAAGTGAATATTCTTCCAACTGTCTCAAATCAGTGAAAACAGTCTCAGATTGATCATTTTTACTAGCTTCACCGTTACTGGTTTTAAGATAAGCCAATGAATTGTGAAGAATGTTAGTCATTACATCCATTCCACCATAACAGTAACCATTACTAAGAATGGCTCTTAAAGCCACGTCTTCGTCATAATCCATTGCTACAAGCTTTGAAATCGCTTCCTTGTATAAATACTCCAAATGTTTCAATAATATATCTTCTAATTGCTCTTCTGTACAGTAACCCCAACCATTTTCCTCAAAATTGCCACAAGCTTTTGACTCTGGACTCGAATCAAGAAGACCTGGGTGATAAACAAGATGCTTGAGACTTGATTCAACTATTGATTTCGATAGAGCGGTTCTGTCGAGCAAACAACATGGATCGAATTCGGGTTTTACGGATCGGGTTTTCCGGTTTGGTCTAACGTGCTTCTCCCTCACAGTACAACCCATTTTTTCTTAATTGAATTGGGAAATCTGAAAGAAAAAAAATGAAAAATTTCCAGAGAGATTTGAAGAGTGAAGATCATTGAATTCTCAAAACCAAACTAAGGATCAGGAGAAAATGGGTGTTTAATAATATTAGCAAATTGATGATGGATTAAAAATTACGGATTTTTAAATAAATAGAAAGAAGTGTTAGAAGAACTTACTGATCGGCGATTGGCTGTATATTTCCTCAGCTGAGAAGAACGAACTTTGGGTTAGAGACAGAACAGAGGAGGAGCGAAAGAGCATGCAAGAAAGAGACAAAGCTCTGTTCAGTTTCTGGTGGTGTGTGTTTGTGTGACTGTCGAACAGTATGGGCCTTTATTTGGGCCAAGATCTAAAATGATATCAGAAATGATGCCGTTTACTTTCTTCCTTCGGCATTATATTTGAAACACTACGCATCGTCGGCACTCAAGTAACCGAGATTATGAGATTCCCTCGTAAACTCTCAAGTTAACATTTAAAAGAAGATTTAGTCTTCAATGAAACTAGTTAAGGCCGAATGGCTAACCTAATTTGTTTTGACTCTTGATCAGTTGACTAACCATATTCTTTATTGTATATACTGAGAATGTTAAAAAAAAAAAAAAAAGTGATGGTCGCCGAATTTATTCACCAACCCAAAGCAAACATAAAACACCTAAAAGAAAAGTACATAGCCACAGATAAGTTGTAGCCAAGCCCAATTCAACGATTAAGTAATAATATCACCTCCAATAACTCAATATCTAAGTTTTATAAGAAAAGAAAAAAGAAAAACAAGTAAGAGACATACACACACTCAAACTAAGAAAGAGAAGAAAACAAAGGGAAAGCTTGGAAACCCTACCAATGGCTGCTTCTACTTCAGCTTTCTCATAAGATTTTTGATGGGACTATTTCTTGATCATTTTTTCCTAAATCTGAAAATCAAACCCATATGGAAAAGAGAGAGCTTGAAAACCTACCCATTTAGAGAAGACAATTATTCATATATATATATATATATATGAAGCATTTTTATATTTTTGTTTTAACATTAATACTTATAACAGTAATATAGTAATGAAAAATTATTAATCCAAATTGTTTTCAAGAAAAAATTGGATTAATAATATAAATATTATTTCTAGATATCAAAAACATAAAAAAAAAAAATTTTTTAACCTAAGAGTAAGCTAAGAATTTTTTTTTTTTAAAACACCTAGGTTAGATGCAACTTCTTCAATTAGACAATTACTTTCAGAAGATATGTGAGTTACTTTATTTTCTTAAAGGAAAAAGAAAACCAGAAAGGAAAAAAGAAAACCAAATACTAAAATCAAAACGTTGTAGTTTTATTTTTCTCTAATATATTTTTTTTATAGTAAAAACAGCAATATATATCTTTTACACACTTTTATGAAAGTATTTTTCAAATAAAAATTACGGAACTATGTTTTTGATATCTAGAAATAATATTTATATTATTAATCCAATTTTTTCTTGAAAACAATTTGGATTAATAATTTTTCATTACTATATTACTGTTATAAGTATTAATGTTAAAACAAAAATATAAAAATGCTTCATATATATATATATATATATATGAATAATTGTCTTCTCTAAATGGGTAGGTTTTCAAGCTCTCTCTTTTCCATATGGGTTTGATTTTCAGATTTAGGAAAAAATGATCAAGAAATAGTCCCATCAAAAATCTTATGAGAAAGCTGAAGTAGAAGCAGCCATTGGTAGGGTTTCCAAGCTTTCCCTTTGTTTTCTTCTCTTTCTTAGTTTGAGTGTGTGTATGTCTCTTACTTGTTTTTCTTTTTTCTTTTCTTATAAAACTTAGATATTGAGTTATTGGAGGTGATATTATTACTTAATCGTTGAATTGCTTGATTGGAGGTGCTATGTATTATCTTAATTTTGTTTCACAAGTGTGCAACCTTAGAACATTTAGAGTAAGTTTTCTCCAATATTACTATATATCTCACTTTAAAATAAACTAATAAAAATATTACAATAAACCCAACTTTCAAATCATCCAGCAACAATTTGTTCAGATCTTCGTTGTGAAATGTGTTGCCTCACATTTAAAAGAAAATTAACCAACATTCGCGTTGGTGATTTCTTGGTTATTATGCCAATTAAGGTGCTTTCGAGATGTTTTTTTCCTCATTTCATATATAATTGCCAGCTTTTAGAAAACCTGATAAAATTTCATGGATCAATGTAGACATTTGTGAGAATTACTGTTGTAGATTGAGATCTGGATTTCGTTGAGCAAGTTGGGCTGCTGGAGACTTTAAGAATTCATGTAGATATTATAGAAAAACCTCTAATAGCTGGCCAGAAAATCCCTCCAAATTTTTAGGATTGTCAATTGTTGTTTTTCTCATCACTTTGTATTCTGATGTAGAAAACATAGTCTCTGATGTCACTAAGTTTGTTGCACAACTAGATATTGATAGCCATTTAAATGTAAGTAATCTTCATTATTTTAAATATATATATTGTTAGGTAGTTTTATTATACAATTTTAAATATATTATTTGTTGCTTATGTAGACTGTTACGAGGCTCTGATGCACATTTATGCGGCTGTTGAGACATGTGTGATAATTGAGATTATAAGGCATCTCAATTCAGAGATAACTACGAGAAGATCGTCTTTAGGGAGAAAGGGTGACATTGTTTTGTGCCGCATATATATAATTTGCTTTTTTTTTATTTTTTTGGGTTCTCTTATATTTTATTGTTCTTTTTTATTTTCCTTATTTCTTTCTATCACTGTATCTCTCGAGGTTACAAACTTGATTTGTGTTGAAAGGTTTGATGTCTTACCTCGATTCGGAAGATTTGTGCTATTGAGTATGCAAGGGGAAATGGTTGATGTTGGAGCAGTGACTGAACTCTCGAAGCTTTCACTTCTCTCCTTTCTCTACTATTTGCTCTAAACCAGACTTACATGAAAATTATGTATATGACTTTTGTAAATGGATAATCGAAATTTTGTTAATTGGGCAATTTGATGTGGCTTTGTTGGAAAATTTGCTCTTTTGAAAATTTTATTTTCGGTCAATCTCACATGCTTCTATTGTTTCATCTGATAAACGTTTGAACTCTGAAATACTTTTTTAAATAAGAGCATGTGTAGTGGAGGTTTTTCAGTTATCAATAATAAAATAATTAAAAAATATTTAAAAATCTAATTTAATAGCAGTTTTGGTGAGAATTCTCATTTGAGAAACTTTGAGACCTCCTTAAAAACTTCTCACATGGACATATGTCACTTTCTAAATGGTTAAAATTTATCATGATAAATAAAATCTATAATGATTTAAAATGCTAATTAAATAGTTTCTATGTTGTTATTATTTTTTATTTTTATTTTATAAATCATAAAATAAAAAATTATCTATCTAACAAGTTTCATTATGCAAAGTTTATATTATATATTAATATAAGTTAAATAAAAATAATACTAAATTAATACTTAGTTAATACACTAATTTAATATATTAAAAATAATTTCTGAGATCATTTAATTATAATCATTTTCGTTTATTTAAAATATATTTTGATATTAGAGGTAACAAAGACTTTCGAGTTATGATAAACGTCTGAAATACTCTATTTAAATGAATTGATTAGAGGTAACAAAGACTTTAAACCATTTCATTTTCCTTCATTATTTGTTCTCTATTTAATAAAGACTTTCAAGAACTATATAAGCTCCCTTCGTGTTATTGAAACACCATCGTCGTACTTAAGTAAATCTCTTTTTAACGATAAGCTAAGAACCGAGATTATGAGATTCCCTCGCAAACTCTCAAATTAATTTTCAAAAGAAGATTTATAGTCTTTAGAAATGAAACTAGTTAGTTAAGGCGGAAAATTTTGAAGTTGGCGAATTTAATTAGTTTCGACTCTTGATCAGTTGACTAATCATTCTTTTAGTAGTAAAAAAAAAACAAAGGGTTTAAAAACAAAGCAAAGACACAAAGGGAAAGGTGAAAAGCAGATTCCAAGAAATGAACGTGACAGTGAGGAATGAACATCCTAAAAGAAAAATACATAGCCAAAGATAAGTTGTAGCCAAGCACAACTCATTTTCCACCACACACCATGTTCAGAGAGTAAAGGTAAAGATTCAAAAAACAAACCCCCATGCAACTTCTTCAACTATTTTCTGTGTGATCCTAGTCCATCTTCATATATAAAGCTCGTAATGAAGTAATCCTCCAATTCCTCCAAACCCTAAGCAAAACTGAGAACCTTCTGGTGATTTGTGGGTTACAAACTCTAGCCCACAACCAAAACGCATGCGTTCATTAGGTAGCCACTCAAGTAACGACATCTTCTCCTCCACAACCAATTCGATGTTGCCTACTTTGAAAATGTCCATGTTGCTTTCTTGTTCCCTGCTAAGGTGTTTTACAAAAGTTACACCCGTTGAATCGTTCTTCATTACATATCTGCTGATATCAAGATTTTCCCATACAATCAGCGTCTTGATAGCATCCGACTTGGACTCCAGAACGTTCAACGTATGATCCACGCCAAAGACATACTTCCCAGTATCTTGCCTTACCTCCTCAAGGACCTTACGTATCAAACACTTCTCTTGAAAGAACTTTACATTCGCCAGGATTTCAGATGACAGCTCCATAGCCTGTTTGTAACCGATTTCTCCTTCATATGATGAATCTACCACATTCAGTATCTAGCGAGCTCAGCAGTTTTCCCCAAGTAATTTTCAATATGGAGATCAGCAGATAACGTTACCCCCAAGTAATGTTGACGCGTCTCAATATAGAGGAGATCAGAAGAGAACTTGTGAAGCACCTCAGGCTTGTTACCGCGCGCTAAGAGTTGCAAAAAGAGTCCCAAGCCTGTCCGTTACAATAAAACCAATCTTCGCATCAGACTCCAGCAACAATTCATTCAGAGCTTCGTTGTGAAACGTGTTGCCTCCCATTTTAAGCAAAATAATCTGCAACATTTAACCCAGATGCTAGTTAATTCAACAAACTGACACAACTAGAGTTGGGAAATAGAATCATCAAATCAACCATCACCAAACAAACTCAAGTAAAGTTCCAATCAAACCAAATTAACTAATTTTCTTAAATCTCAATACTTGGCAAAATAATATAATTATTTTATATATATATGATACAATATATATATATATATATATATATATATATATATTATGAAAAATAAATCCTAAATGAAACTAAACATGTATCGATATTATCTATCCATACAATTATTTTAAAAGCATGATGTTGTTTATCCAATGACACCCTCTAATTTAAAAGATAAATACTTAAATATATGCTCAGTTGATGATCTACCCCTAAAATAAATTGATTAAAACTATACAAAAAATACATAATTTAAATTTTGATGATAAAGATTTGTAAAATGATTTTTTCTTGGATCGATCAATATAGTAGTTTTGAAGACATTGATTTTAACAAAAGCAAATGGATTATAAAGAATGCAAATGAATAAGAGGGTTGATCATTTCAAATTTAAAACAAAAGATAGTGATAGTGATGATTAAGTTTTGCTTCCCACTAACTAACACTTAAATACCTCTCATTAAATAAAAAATATCTATAAACAATTAAGTAATTAAGTAAACATATTCATTTTTTTCTGAAGATGAAGGAGAAGATACTCGAAAATATCATAGGTTAGTTTATAATATTAAAATAAATTAATTTTCACTCATATAAATTTTCTACCGATTGTATTTATAGATCGAGATATCATGTACACATGATTACGATTATGTATAATTATTATGTAGATTTATTAGTTAGATATATTCCTTACTTCAGATTCAAATACTAATTGCATATCTTGAATACTATAAATTTGTAATGGATGTTTCTGGTTTGTAGAGGCTGGTTGTCAAATTCTTTGGCTACGACACATACAAATGTATTCAATGAAAGTTGGATAAGGCTAGCTAGTAGCTACATTTAACGTTTTTCTAGTTATCCCTTTCACTTTTTTGGCTTTATAGATGTTGTATTCTTATCAATGTCTTCCAATGTTTGGTATGCATGGGATAAATGTAGACTAGATGATTGATCAAATTTTTTGTATTTGGTGGGTTGTCCTTGCTTTTTTGAAGCCATTATATTAAAATTCTGCCACCGGATGTTGATGGTCTATTCAGGTGAACCACCACTGGTTCTTTCTTTTTTCTTCATTCTGGTTTGAACACTAAGTATTTTATAACGGTGGGATGTGCAACCATTTGTTATCAACCAATGACTGTCATTATAAATTGAAATATTCAGTTGATTGCACATTTCAATTTTTCAAATCGTTGAGCTTGATGAACATGCATGACTCTTCTTCGAATTATTAGTTATGTGTAATGTTCTTACATTTAAATGTATGTCTTTGTTTGAAATCAAATTGTACAAATAGTGACCACATTCTAATTAGAGATGCGGCTAAACTGAAAGTTTTGATTATCTATCTGTAAAACTTTTTAGTGTGTGACTAGAATAAACTAGGATAACTACAAAAGGAACAAAAAATTATCAAATTTCCAACACTAATCTATAATGTGAGCATCAATATGCTCTTTAATAATTACTTTTATATCAAGCTAAAGCTTTCTTTTTGGGTGTTTTTATGTTTATATAGATAACTAGATATATAATTATTACAAGGTTTGCTGCATGTTATATATCTATACTATTAGAAAATGGATTTGTTAATATATTTACAAAAACAAAACTTAAATTTTCTTATCTTATAAGAAAAAAAAATTAAAAATTTGTTAATTTATTCAATTTTAAATGAACACTGAGAAAAGGAAATTATTAATATATTTAATAGAAATAAAACATGTAAACATTTCTTATCATATAAAAAATCATGCATTTTTAATATTTATATTTTCAACATATTTATAAAAAAAATTAAGGTAATCAACATATTTACCTTATTTTAATTAATGGGAAAGGGCATGCAAACAAAAAAATGAAAAAACAAAACCGAAGCTTTGTTTAGTTGGTGAGCGTTTGTATCAGTTCGGACTTTGGAGCAGTATGGGCCATGAGCCTTTAATTGGGCCAGGATCTAAATGATATCAAACGACGCCGTTTACTTTCATCCTTCGTCTTTATTGAAAACACACACACATCGTCGTCACTTTGCTCCGGAGCTCGATCTTGCTGATCCTATCGACAGACGACAGGTATGGTAATCTGTCGCTGGTTACTTCAATTCTGAACTTCGTGTTATTATTTATCGTCAATCCTCATTCGATCTGTAAAGTTTACTTAAATAAAAAAAGGTAATTGATACTACAATCGTTAATCGAAGTTTCTGAAGATTTGCTATGGGTTTGTTGACATGTTTGCTCTTTCTGGAATTTTGTTTCCCGCCATGAAAATTCTTTCATCAGTTGAATTAGTGTTGAATTCAGAAGTCGTAGCCAATGTAGGTGTAGTGAATTAGTTCTCATCGATTCTGAGTTTTCATATCATCATCTCCTGAATCTTTTTTGTCGTTTGATGAAGGTTGTGATCTCTGATTTTTTAACTTGTTATAGTCAGGGAAGAAGACAGATTATGAGTGATAATACATCAAAAAAGCTCGAAACTTTGGTTCCTGATGGTGGAATAGTGAATGTGTATATATGGGACATGGACGAGACTCTTATCTTACTTAGATCTCTGTTAAATGGAACCTATCCTGAGTCTTTTAATGGATCTAAAGATGTTAAAAGAGGTTTAGAGATTGGGAAGATGTGGGAGAAACACATTCTTCAGATCTGTGATGATTGTTTCTTCTACGAGCAAGTAAGTCTCTTTTTTCTTAATGATATAAGTTCATGATTAATATTATGAGATGCCTTCGTAAACTCTGTCACCTACAAAGGTTTAGTCTTGTGTTTTTTGCAGATTGAGGATTGCAATGAGCCTTTTCTTGAGTCCTTGAAGCAGTACGATGACGGAAAGGATCTTTCTCGGTATGATTTCAAGCAAGATGACTTTAGTACTCCTACTGATGACTTGAACAAGAGGAAACTTGCGTACAGGCATCGAGCTGTTGCGGATAAATACGAAAAGGTACTGATACGTTTCATATGTTATTTGTTGCTAATGGTAAATGACTCAAGTATAAATATCCTCTTGTTATCATTCCAGGGTTTGCGTCCTTTCATTGATAGCGAGACTATGAATGTATTGGATGAGTTGTATAATGTAACTGATGAATACACAGAACGGTGGCTTTCTTCGGGTAAGTATAGAAACATCTGCTTGTTGTTGTTTTTTTCTTTAAACGTGTCTAGTGCTCAGTATGGTTTTGTCTCAATTGCAGCAAGGGATTTCTTGGTGCAGTGTGCATGTGTGAAAGAAGAGTCTGGTGATAAAAGCTCGCAGGATATACATATTCTAGTGACTTCGGGAGCCCTCATACCGAGTCTCGTGAAGTGCATGCTTTTCCGGCTAGATACATTCCTAAGACATGAAAATGGTAAGCTCGGGAACATCTCCTTCTTCAGTAGGACAGCATAGCTTCAGATTCAAATAGTTGTTGTTGTTACTCTGGGAACTCCTATGTAGAAAGCAAAGTAAAATCATTTACTCTGTTTTGCCTTTTCCTCAGTGTATAGTTCAATAGATGTGGGGAAGCTCCAATGTTTCAAATGGATCACGGAGCGTTTCAACCATCCAAAATACAGATTCTGCGCGATCGGGGATGGATGGGAAGAGTGTGCAGCCGCGCAGGCGATGCAATGGCCATTCGTTAAGGTCGATTTGCAACCGGATAGCTCCCATAGATTCCCTGGTATAACGCCTAAGACTGTGAGCTACTACTTTGCTGCTGTATATGGCAACTCTGATACTGATACCAGCAAAGAGTAAGTACCGAAAAGCTTTTTCATTGTAATATATGCAAGTTACCTAACAAAACCAATTGTGTTTCACATTCAAATTCAACAGTATTTTATACATGATTAATCTGAGTTAATTCAGCATTTGGTATTTATAACCAAGCTTGTTCAAGTGCGTAATCATCTCTTTCCTGTAAGATAATTTTGATTTTTCTTTTTTGGGGTCAAAATTTTTGATGTTAAGTCTTTAAAAAGAGTTGGTGTTTTTGGCTTTAGAAGACTGGGGAAGAAAAGGTAAATTTGGGCCAAGATTCATATTAGAAGTATAGAAAGCCCACAAAACTAACGTACTCGAGCAATCAAAACCTAAGCCTTGCTTAGAATGAGCTGTCCATGCGAATTATATTTGTACCATAAGTCTGCAAGTCATTTATTTGGACTCATTGCCGACATCAACTTGCACAATCTATAAAACAAGTTTATACTAATTGCGGACATTATCTGACTCTCATTTTAAATTAGCTTAATACTAACTTGTGAATCAAGATTCCTCATATCCTTGAGTGGTTTTTTTCATTTTTGGTAGGAAGAGGTTTAAAGTTAGTTAACTTAGAACTTTAAAAAAAAAAATTATCAGCAATGTTTTTCGTTTGAAACAGCTAATTTAAATATCATATCACACTTTTGAATCCGACAGTGTGACATATAAATTACAGACAAGATAATGCAAAACCAATAAACTATTTGCTTTTTGCATGAATACCTATGCACGAGATCCACGTACATATGCGTAGTTCCTGACACGCGTATGCGTATTACACGTGGCGATAACCCAATAGTTGTTAAATTAGATCGGAGAGCATAAAAAGCAAAGCCAGGGAAAACAAGTACGTGAAGATAAGAAGGAGAAAAGAAAAAAAAAGATGCAGTCAGCGAAAGAAAAGCTCAGCGACATGGCCAGTACGGCCAAGGAGAAGCTCAACATCGGAGGCGCAAAGGCTCAAGGTCATGCGGAAAAGACTATGGCAAGGACCAAAAAAGAGAAGAAGTTAGCTCACGAGCGAGAGAAGTCTAAGGAGGCGCAGGCAAAGGCTGATCTCCACGAATCCAAGGCTGAGCATGCAGCCGACGCTCAAGTTCACGGCCACCATCTTCCCGGTCACTCCACCTACCCTACACGAGCCACCGGCGCTACTTATCCGCCGGGACAAATCTAAAGCTAGCTAGCTTTATTAAGATTTACCCGTCTAGTTTACCTATAGTATACTATGTATGCATGTTTTGC
This sequence comes from Cardamine flexuosa, assembly GCA_963555745.1. Lineage (NCBI taxonomy): Eukaryota > Viridiplantae > Streptophyta > Magnoliopsida > Brassicales > Brassicaceae > Cardamine > Cardamine flexuosa. The sequence continues at coordinate 5,482,877 of OY743217.1, forward strand.
TAATTCAAAACTTTTATTTTCGTGGTTAGTTTCTGTATTTTAAATTTTGCTTGTTTCTTTTTGTCTGTTAATCTCTTTTGGTATTGTATGCATAACTCGTAATGTAGTCTCGCAGAAATAAAACTTACTTCAGATAATTACGTATGCAAATGCACAAACGGAGGCCAAAGCGTACCCGATGGATAAACTTGGATTTGATATTAAATGACTAATCGTCGATAATTTTAGTTGAAACGGGATATCAAAAATAAAAGAGATAAAGAAAATTATTGTAAATTTTACTACTCAATTTATAAACGATAAAAATAGATTCATCAGGGCTATACGTCTCCCTTCGATTAGGGCCTTAGATTCTGGAAGAATTTGTCTTGCCAGCTTATATGTTTATTGTTTCAGATGAGGTTTGTATTAAGTTCAAATTGCATATGTACATTTATTTTAAAATATGTCATTTTCGTTAAATATAAATACTTTTTAGTTTGGATATAAATGCTAAGTTTGCGTAGATGTCTAAGTCTAAGGTTAGCTACAAAAATATATTTTTCTTGGTATATATATATAGCTCGGAAAATATCATAATGTACCCGTAAAATTGATCTCTTCCTAAAACAAGTGGATGGAAAAAGAAAGTTTAGCCAGGTGGGTTGGCCATCGAATTCTAGACATAAAACATCACAACATATTCTCCAATCATAGGCCGCCACGTAGCAAAATCTTACGTGCAAAATCTGTCATTTGTATATATATATATAGTACACACGGCTATTTCATAAATAAACCGCGTCTAATCCAAAACCATTGATTTGTGTGATTTGTGTTCATATTGTTTAATTCTACTCCACTACAGTATTCGTTTTCTTTGGTATTTATAAACTCTCTTTTTGTTTTTATAGAGAAATATCTCTAAAACAACAACTTTGGTTCTTCTCTCAAATGGATTGTTTGATTTCTCCTGTAATGAAACTTCGTCGTCTCTCCTCAGCCAATTCGCGGCCGTTTGCGTACCGGAATCTTACAGAAAATATTGAAGACCCGGTCATAAGGGTGGTAGTAGGGAAGGAGAAGAAGGAGTTCATGGTTGAACCATACGTACTCGAAGAGTACCCGTTTAGAGTTTTGATAGGTTCGGTTAAAGATCGTACCAAGAACCGATTAAACCGGACCGGTAGAGTGTTGTGGCTTGATCATGTCGACTCGATCTTGTTCGAGCATTTGCTATGGCTTCTTAGGAACGATGCCTCTACGTTTTCGGATTTGGATGTCGTCGAGATCATTGATTTCTATGCTCAAGATTGCTAGGTAAAGAAATCGATGGAATAATAATAGAGTGATTTTTTTCTTTGGCGAGCAATCGTTCGTCGGCTAGATTAATTGGGCTATTACGAAAAGGCCCATTAGTTTTAGCTAAAGTATTAGATATGCTACAAATGTGGGCCTTTGAGCTGTCCTCTTATTGGTAAGATGCAACAAAAGATGTTCTGTTTCAAATTTTAAGTTTTGTTTCTTCTACTTGTGCAAAAAATATATTTGTCAAACAGAATAGAGATATCTACCATCGTAATTTAGTACTCGACGTTAACGACTTTAAAACAAACATAAAAGACATTTAAGTGGTAATCTGGCAATCTAATCTAGTTAATAAGATATAACATATAAGCTTAAAATATTTAAATGACCAGTAAAAAATCAGCGGTTTCAAACATTCGGATATGATAGTTTGATTGATATTTTACTAATAATTATTAAAACGATAATTAGCAAGTTATCTTTAGCACCTTTATGGACTTTATGTAAAGAAACTTTGATTAGCTTGTTTTAGAAGATGATTAGCTTGTTATCTTAATAATATTAATATTTCTTTTTGTAAAAGTTAGTTAGATACAAAATCCAATGAAGAAAGAACAAGAATCCGTGGTACTTGGTTAAAATCATGGTTGTCTCTTCTTTTTTCTTTCTTTCTTTCTTTGGCGTCATGGTTATCCCTTCTTTACCCACATTTAAAATATTTTCTACAATACTTTCATATTTAAAAAACCCAAGTAAAATTATCGTTGACCAAAAAAATATATAAATATAGACTATATTATATAGTCGATTAGCGGTATAGTGTATGCAAGGTAACCTATACGAAGTTCTGACTATTGCACGACAGAGAATTTTTAATTGAGAAATTATTTCATCTAAAAACATATTTAGTTCAGCCAAATTTAAGAGACTGTTTTACTTTTATATCATATTCGAATTTGCATACAGTGTTAGACCATTTCAATCAATAGATCCTTAACAGATTTTAAGGGGTATTTTATTCATTAAATCTTTAAAATTAATCAAAAGAAATTAAATCAAAAGAAATTAAATAGATAAGGATTGATACTTAAATAAGAATTTTAAGGAGCGGTACTTAACGGTACTTAACATGACGTGTCATGTTTTGAGTGGGCGTGCACTGTGTGAAAAACCAAAATTTTTTTTACACATACGATTTCTTCTGTTTCTGATTTTTAAATCTATTTTTTATACTTTTATGTCATGTATGTTTAAAATTTTATAAATGCAATAATATGAAAGAATTTCAAAAATACCACTACAAAGGTGTTCATTTTAAAAAATACCATTGGAAGGAGTCAATTTTTATTTATAACACTATAGGTATGTATTTGATAAATTGATTTTAGTGAAAATCATGATTAATTGTTGGAAAATTCTCAAAAATAACATAAAATTAAAATTTTATTAAAATACAATTCTTTTATATAGTATTTTTTATTAAAGATCAATTCTTTTATATAGCTTAAAATTTTATATCCTCATAATTTTAGAATTTAGAGTTTAGAATTTAAAGCTTAAAACTCCTAAATCCTAAGTCCTAAACACTAAATTGTACCTCTTACCCCTAAAAACTATACCCTAAATCTTAGAATATTTAACCTAATTTTTTTTTAATTATGTTTGACATACTCCATAGTGATATTTTCGAAAATAACAAAAAATAAGTGGTATTTGTAGAAAGTTGTATGACCATAGTGGCATTAATAACAAATTCTCATAAATATTTATTTATCAAAAATTTATAAATTTAAATATATATATATATATATATATTCATTTTAAGTAACTTATATAGAATTTTACCAATAGAAAAGTAAAATTATATAAATACTTAAGAAGATTCTTAACATTAATTTTAATTATTTTACATTAAATTAAATAGTAAGTACCTCTCATAATTACCATATCAATGGAAATGCTCTTACATGTTTTTAAAGATCGAAGATTCAAACCTCTTGGACTGTGTAGCCATAATAATATTGTCAAAGGTTTGTTTCAGGTTTACGGAAATTACAAGCTGAATTTTTTGGATATAGAAAAGGACACCTGCGTAAAATATGTATAACAGCCATATTTTTATAGTTTTAGTTCACTGCAAATAATCAATATAAAATTTAGGATCCTTAATCGTATAAATATTAAAGATGACAAATCTTTTATTGATATTTTGTTACTCCAAGCTACAAACAATATTCAAGTTAATGTAAGTAATGATTGTTCATCGTTGCTTATTGTTTTGTGATTAACAATATTAATTTCGGCTACTTTACTTTAGATTGTATTGCGTGGGTGACAGCTTAGCAAGTTAGCATCAAATGGGTTGAACAATTAATGGTTTAATTTCTTAATTAGCACTCCACTTGCACTTTCCTTTGTATTTTACTATTACTTTAATCTTTTTTGTCGTTTACTATTTCGGTCACTTATTATTTTTATATGTACATGTTGATGACCTCAAATTTCGAAAGAGTGGAAAATTTATTCAGTCATGCCATGTGTTTGGAAAAACCCTAGCGAGCTAAATGATTAATTCAGTGATATACTATGTTCACCATTAAGTCCATTACCCAAGACAGCTAAACAAATTGGACAATATTAATTCAGCAATTTTGGTTTGAGTGTTACAAACTTACAATCAAGACCAATACTCATTTTTTTAATGGTTTATTGTATTCGTGATTTTGGTTAAATTATAGTATATAAAAAATCGTTACAAAAGCATGTTAAACCCGTTAAAATTGCAGAAGAAATGTTTGAAAATATTATATTTGCTATCATCTTATAATATCATCTTCAGATAACTCGCAGCTTTATATGCTCCATAAATTATTAAGTTGGAAAAAATAACCGAATTTTCTATTTATGAGCCAGTTAAATTAACTGAAAACAATATAGAAATTCAAAAGATAAATCAGTAACCTAAGTAAAAACCATGCACTACATGAAAGATTGTTTCATTTGAATAATAATTTCACAACATTCCGTGAAACAAAAAATTGAAAAATCAAATTAAAGTTTCTTAAACATTTTTGCTAGAACGGAGCCCTACCGACGCCGGCGGAATTCCCCGTCCAACTTTCAACTCCCATCTGAGGCATGCTCATCGGCAGATTAAAAAACGGCAACCCTCCGCCACCGCCTCCGCCGGGTGCTTCCGAGTACATATTCCCTCCGCCTCCGCCGCCTCCGCCGCCTTGAACCTGCAAGTGGTCCTCGTGCTCGTCTAAAGGCAACCTTTCGTAAGCCACGTTTGTAAAAGAAGCCGCCATAACCATCACCGGCCCCGCCGCCATCAACTCACCGACTACGTTACCTCCGACGACCTGTCCCTGAGCTCCGGCGAGGAAAATAGTCAAGCTGGTCGCCCCTGGAGGAGCAGGCGGCGGAAGAAAAGATCCAGAGAGGGACAGAATCTCAAAAGTGCCGCGGAGAGTCACAACAGCTCCAGCCGCCGTTGGCTGACGTATGCTGACGTTAGTAACGGTTCCGGTGCCGGACAAAACACAAATCCCGCGTTGTCTCCGGCGCGCGTAAGTGGAGATGCATTCGAAAACGTCGCAGCCACTTCCGACTTCGAGAATATGAGCCCTAAGAGTGTTTGCGCTCTCCCGCGTGACGATCACCGGCGGTTTCGGTTTGTTCTTCGATCCAGCTGGACGGCCACGTGGCCGTCGCATGACGAGTTCACCGCTTCCTCCTCCTCCACCGCCTAGTCCAGAGTTATCATTAGAAGCTATTAAATCTAAGCCTTGATGGTGATTATGATTATGATGGTGATGATGATGGTTTCCTCCGGCGCCGCCGTCGTCTTCGTGGTGGTTTTCAGAGGAGAACTGGCCACCGCCGCCTCCGTGGACGTAGCGAGAAGTTGTGCCTAGATCGAGACCAGCCATGCCAACATCAAGGGGAAAAATAATATTGATGAAAAAAGAAAACTATATTTAAAAAGGGATTAGAGATTCTAATGATTTTAGGTTTAGATTTAATGTAAAAGATAGCAGACAAGAGGATAAATTATAAAAAGTAGAGAAGAAAATATATATAGAAACCTGAGAAATGAAATATGTTTGAAGTAGTGAACGAGGAAGAAGAAGAAAAAGAAGACCAAGTCTTCTCTCTAGACCCAATGGCCCCAAGAGATAATAATTATTATTATAAGGTTTTAATGTATTATATATGTCAAATTCGAGATGAAGTTACTCATAAGTTTATATTGTCGAGTATGTATAAAGACGTTATTGCGGTTCTAGATTTCGTTAAATGTTTTATATTATCGAAGAAGCTACCATTTTATTTTTTTTATGTCCTCTCACTACTAAAGCAAACACAATCTCGAGATCCCAAGGATGTGGAACTAAATTTGTTTGGTTTTCTTATTTAAATTTTTATCAAGTGGATAATCTTTGTTTTTTTTTCATTGAAAGTGTTTTTGTACAATGTCCACAGGAAAGATTTACAATGGGATTTTTAGTAAAAATCAAGGCAAGATTCTATTGAGTCAATTCGACTAGAGTAAATTTGGTTTCCTTTTCCCCCCAAAGAAGACTAAGATAGTTTTTTCATTTAGCTTGCACAAAAATACTAAAAACATAGGCAAATAAAGAATTTAGACAAAGAAAAAAGTAACTCTGCCTGAATTTTGGGTGAACTTTTGTAGCTTCGAATTTAAGATTGGTATAGGCCTCATTGTGAGGATAGGTAATTTCGGGGAGTAATTAAAAAGGATTATGCAGAGAAACATTGGTTGGAATACATAAATGGAACATCGTTTTCTATATGTATTTGATATTTGATGATAAGGTCATAAGATGAGTTTCTTATAACTCAAATATTTTTTAAGAAAAATAATAATAATAAGGCAGGTGAGTATTTTGATGCTCTTACAGAAAATCAATAATCAAGAGGCGCTCTTGTTGAAGTGAAGCAATATTTGACTTTTTTTTCTCCTTCTTTTAAGAATCTCCTCCTCCATAAAACGAAAAAGTATATATATCAATAGAATTAACTTTATGAAGGTGGACGTTTTTGGGTTATCTGACCAAAAGGATTGGTAGAATTTAGTCATTTATGGTAGATGAGAAATGATGTTAACGTATACGCACCAGATTCAGTGAGTTAGCCTCATGTCATCGTCAACATCCTGGATCTTTGCCCTCGTGTTAATTGGTATATTCTTTTACATCCTATATATCTGTCGATCTTTTGAGGGGTCTCAATATTGGCGCCTGGTAATACCACTCTGGGGACCCTCATGACCATCAATTCAGTAGGTGATATCTGCGAGCAGTATTAGTATTACCTCTTCCTAGACATGTCATGTATCGTGTTTTTATCCAAAAAAATTTTAAATAGTAAAGAGAGGAAATTCATTTCCAATATTAGGTATTCAGTTCAGTTTGTAGTAATGCCCAAATCAATTATGATTTTGTTTACATCAGAGTAGCGCCTAGAGAGTAGAGGGCATATATCATTCAACTTTTTATATATTTTTATCACCCAAATTTTATGTCCTTATTATAACTTCATAGGGAAAAAGTAGTATTTTACTAATTGGTGTAGGTGGGGCATCAAATACGAAGTGGAAGAAGTTGGTTCAATTGTAAACTAGTATAAGACACACACAAAAAAATAAAATAAGCTCAATCGTGAACTATAGTTAGTTAATCAAGTTGACCAATTAACTATAGTTTTTTTATTTTTTTTCTCTTTGTCAACGATTAACAAAGGTTAACAACTTGATGAAAACGCGGAGGTCCATGCGGACAAGTGACGGATGCGCAGCGGCGCATGGGTCCACGCTTTCATGAGGTTTGCTTTCCTTGTTCAATTTCACAAATGTGTACATGAATTGTCTATTTGTCTTGGTTTGTTTTGTTTTTGATGTAGTTATTTATTATTTTAGCTTGAATTTAGCTTCTTGTCCAAAAAAAAAAGTTGACTAAAAAACCGACTTAAACTTAATCTACTTATAGTTATAGTGAACCGAAAGAGGTAAATAACTAAAAACCACCGGACAGTCGGAATGTTACATTCTTACCAACTAATTGCTTTAGTTTTTTTATAGCAAAATTATTTCTTTATAGTTCACCATCACATGATGACATGCAAAGCCGGCTCTGAGCATAAGCCATATAAACATGTGCTTACGGCTTTGAATTTATATATAAATTTTCGGTCTTCAAATTTACAATTTTTTTTAGTAGCCTGGTAATAAAGACATGTGATTTTGTCTAAGAGATCCCAAATTTGATCCTCGTGTACAGCAAATTCGATCATCAATTTTTTGTTGCTTATGGCCTTCTAATTCTCAGGGCCGGATCTGTGACATGAAACACCTAAGAATTCGGGTTCCAGACTTCCAGCTGCAACTATCATTAGATGAACAAAACGCTCATATTATATATTTTTCTGAATAATATGAGTTTAGCAAAAAACTAAATAAATTATGTGAAAGGCACAAAGCAATATTTTATACGAAGAAATTATATTAATGGAAAGGGGATAGACTCGGCAAACGGCGGACACCGTGTTACGGCTTCTTGTGCTAGTGTAGCGATGGATCGGCGATGGAACCGATTTAATAATATAAATCAACATGACGCCGTCCACTAATTATTAATTATAAGTTGTCCTCTACACGTATTATAATATTAAAAATGACCAACAAATTTTATAATCATATATAGTTCCACCAATGGATAATCCAATACAAGAGTTAATTAATGGCATTGGACTTTAGAGTTAGTTTATTAAGATATACTTTAAACCTCTAATATAGTAATATTCTTTTGATAATTGAACAGTCTGTAAGTGCTTTGTTTTGCTCTTGCGACAGACAATTTAACTATAGTATTATTAGTATCAGCCTGATTAGCTAGTATACATGCCGATCACATAAAAGTATGAACAAAATAATTGATATATTATTAGATTATTCCGTATACAGATGGCCACCGAACTTTAAGCAAAGTTGCAAGTGTGTCATCTGACCATATGTTTTTTCTTCTTCTTTGTTTTGGATTAAAATTTAGGTAATTGCGAAATTTTAGATTAACCACATGACTCGATGAAGAGTGTCATGTAAAAAGTGATTGGTAATCTTGACCGGTATAAGAATATCACGGAATTGATTGTTCACAATCACATGCATGTACTGTATATTAAGTTTTAGAAGTTATAGATTTATGACGTTAACAAAAAATTTACAGTTTTCTAAGAAAGCCCGCCGCTAAAAATATCAAAGTCAAACTCGAATATGATGGATTGAAATAATTTTGTTAAACTACTGAACTACTCACATTTAAACTAGTTTGACACGATCGAAATTAAGTATGCGAAGTGAGATCCATACCTACATGATGTTTCCGTTAAGTTTGTTAATCTATGTTGCTGCAGGTTTGAGACTTTTTTTATTTGAGACCACTATATAATTAATTTGTCTTACCAGTACATGCGTTCATTTATATATAAGGTTGATCTGACAATAAGAGCAATTTTAAATAAGACTGTAAATGTGATGAGTCACTAGTTAATCAATTCCATGGACGCAAACATCTTAATATCTTATTGACTTATTGTACCAACTTTGGAATCTTCTCTTAATTTTATGCATAACCAACTAAATATTTTTACAAATTTAAAGAGGTGTGTTTTTAAAGTTCAAACAAACAACTATAACCAGATATTCCCGTTATTTGTTGGTCTCTGATGTAACTGTACTAATTCTTAGTATTGTATGTTACACAAGATGAAGCAGCCTTTAGTCACAAGCGTATATATTAGAAATGTAAGATGAACATAATATAATAAATTTTGATTGTTTTAGGAAACAATGGTTGATTGGGGTGAAATGTAAAAAGAAAACCCTTGCAATAGTTTGGTTCATAAAATATACATGATTTGTTGGATAAACTTCAAAGAGATCATGTATATATAATTTCAGTTTTTTTTTGTTTCATATAAAGAAAATAAGTTGTGAATGTAAATAGCAGAAATGACAATGTAATAAAATTAAACATATTTTTTGTTCGTTACGTGCAAAGTGGGTTGTGTTTAAGAATAATTTACTTAAAAAGGATATAATACGGACTGGACGTCAAAACTCAAAAGATAAAATAATATATCTGGAATATTAGTTTCTTACCAATATAATAACTATTATAAGGTTTGCTCGTCCACAGATTATACCGAGTAGTAGCCTTCATCTGTCGTTTTCTGTAAATAAATTAAGATTATTTTGAATCATCATTAACTTATTAAGAAGGCATAATCAGTTGACGAGAAAACAAAAGACATACAGTAATCAAGAAGTTTAGTTTATCATTTTGCCTCCCATTTTGGATTGATTACTTAATCTTAATTGTACTAGTCTTTGTTTTCCTTTTTCTTGCTTTATTAAAGCAATTTGGGCTTTTTGGCCCATAAGTTTTTCGGCCGGGGAGACTAATGAGAGACTAGTGCATCTTATTATACTATTAAGTACAAATTTGAGAATCACTACTGTAATCAAATACCCTAAATCTTATATTTACAACCAAATATCTCTTATTTAATTAATTTACTAATTATTAAAAACTATCTTATATCTTATACTAGATTAGAACCCGATCAGGCGGGTTTGTAAACTATAAATTTAATTTAATTTAATTAAATATATAATATTAATTATATACTTTAAATATTTGATATACAATTATATATCTAAAAGTATTAGTGATAGTTTGATTTAATATAACACAATTATCCAATAATTATAGATCTGAAAATATAAATTATTTTTATATCAAAATAATTCAAATATCCAAAAAATCAAAATATCTGAAAGTTCTCTTTAGATAAGTTAACATTTTTATTCTCCTTTTTTTTTTAACTTCATTTTCCTTTTTCTGTTGGGATTTATGAATTTTTTTGATGATTTGATATATTACTAATTATTAAATTTTCCTTTTTATTAATTTCTTATACATATATATATATATATTATTTTTATAATTTGACATATGGCAAGATCTAAATTATTAGTGACACGTTTCAAAATCTCGTAAATTAGAACGTGTCACGATCTGGCAAATTATTAACTTTGAATCATTCATCTTTATATAATATGATATTATAAAATAAATAAAAAATAAATAACATTAATATTAGTAATTTAGTAGAAACCCATAAAAATTGGAAAAGTAACATTGCAAATAAATTGAATATTTTTGTTTTGATATTTGTTTTTAATATTATTTCTTAATTTTAATTATTGATTAGTTAAATTAACAATTTTTTTATTTCTTTTTTTCCTTTTTAAAAAACTACACTTTTTTCTTTTTTGTATTTTTTTTAGTTTTTTTTTTTGCTTTAGTTATTGATTAGATAAGTTAACATTTTTATTCCTTTTTTTCTCTTTTCTTAAACTTCATTTTCCCTTTTTTGTTGATTATTTGATATATTTCCAATTATTAATTTTTCCTTTTTATTAATTTCTTATACATATGTATATATATATATATATATATTATTTTTATAATTTGACATGTAGCAAGATCTAAATTATTAGTGACACATGTCAAAATCTCGTGAATTAAAATTTTGACACGTGTTGAATTAGAATTTAACCTAAATATATATAATAATAATAAGATACTATTAAAATTGAAGTACAAATTTGGGAATCACTGTAACCAAATACCCTAAATCCCATACTTACATCCAAACACCTCTTATATAATTATTTTACTAATTACTAAAAGCCCATCTTATATATACTACTAAAATTGAAATACAAATTTGGGAAATCCTGTTACCAAACAGCCAATATTTTAATCATACATCCAAACACCTATTAACTAATTAATTCTCTACAATCATTTCTTTATATAATATTTCTCTACATTCCTTTACTATCTAATAATATTGTAATTTTAATAGTATGAGTTATGATTCTCCTATCATCTTTGTTTGATATTATTTTTATATTATTTTAAATTATTATATAATACATATGATTAATAAAATTATAAATTTTTATTCATATGTTGTGATTTGATTTTTTTATAAACAGATATATATTAATTCAATCAATAAGGATAAATACAAGTAAATCTAACATAAAACAGATATAGACATAAAATTTTATGCACATGAAAAACCGAGCATCATGAAATAAATGAAAAAGCATGTATCATGAACAAGCCCATAGACTGCGGATATATCAGACTTTGTCCGCAAATTAATGGGTCAGTGTAAATTATCAAATTTTAATAAAAATAAAATTATATTAATAAATGTATATAGTTGATGATATATAATATATGATATATTTGGAAATATAAATAATTTTATGTATAAAATTAATCATATACTAAAAAAAGAGAATATTAGGAAAATGTTAATTTAAAAGTTGTTAATTTTATTTTTAAAAATATTTAAATTATTTAAATTACAATAATCAAATATTCAAGCCTTGCTAACTTTGTGGACAATAGAAAACAGTTAGACATAAGAACTACTTACACAAACTTAAAATAGATATATAAGTTAACTAACCAACAACACTAATATTTTATAATTTAATAAAGTTAAAATTACATATAAGTATAAAAAGTAATAAAAACTATAGAAGTAAAATCTAAAAATTTATAAATTATGTGAAAAACTGATCACAAAATATTAAACAGTAAAATATAAATATCTATTATAATGATTAAGAAACATTGATCCGTAATGTACCATTTAAGAAGATAAACAAAGCTCTCTCATATACTCCAAAATCAAGTTGGTTGGAAGACATTAGAAATTTTAGCTAAATCACTTTTTTATTGAGTATATGTAATTTATCTACTGTATACATCTCTCTAATTTTATGGAGGAGGTCCTAGCTAATTTCCCTAATTACTATATGATCCCATATACCAAAAAATACACACAAAATCAACTCCCAACCAATAAAAATCTAGAGTTGATTTACAACTCATTGGTGGCCTCCGATCTAAGCCGTTCGATTCTCCGGCGTAGCTTTCTACGGTGATCGTGAATTTTCCACAGCCCATGTCCTAATATGACCGTCGAGTATATACCATGCGTCATCATTGGTGCTAAAATATTATCCGTCTGGAAATATGACAAAAAAAATTATCAGTACCAGGTTTTATTAATCAACCGGATAAGTTTACCGACTGGTTTAGTTTTTCAGCAAATGATTAACCAGAAAATCGTTTTCTTAAATCTAACTATAGTATAAACCCATAAATCTAAGTTCTTTATCAAAAATGAAAAATGTCAGTGTTAGTCTTTGGTATAGATTAGTTCTATATCAACTGGAACCAGGATGATTTCATATAAAACCGAACAGAGATTTTACCTGAACCCATTCAATACCGAGGTAGAGGGCTAAGAGTCCTTCGAGAAGGGGAGAGTAAATCTTCTTCATCTGTCTCTTCTCGTACCAGGCTGCACAAAGCAATGACAAAAGAAATTTTCATAACCAGCGGATCAAACCGGCTTTTCTTTTGTACCAACCGGTTTACATTATCCCCATCTTTAAAATCTTTCTCAAAACCAATATGATCAAAAGAAGAGAACACATACCTGACAAAAGCTTCTTAAAATCATCTCGGCGTGACCTTAAAACCGGGGCAACAATGTATGTAGGGTCTGAAAATGAAAAAAAAAAAGAGAATCAGAAAGCACAAAATCAAATAAAAGAGTAGATAATTTAAGAGATCAAATCCTAACCTTTTGGAGAAGCAGCAAAAAAGTAAAGAGAGCCAGTGAGAGTAGCAGTGATTACAGCTGCAAATGCTTGAGCAAATGGGACAAATGGAGGAAAGACTCCGGTCTAGAAGTGACAACAACAACACATGAGAAATATGTAAATCTAAACTTATAAAAATTTGTCAAGGAGAGATTTAATTACCAGAGATGCCATGCCTCTAGTATCAGTCATCAATTGTGTTCCTCTTAAGAACATATCAGATAATGCACCCTATGAGAATCAACATTATTAATCAGTAATAACTCAATAAAAAAAAAAGTGGTCAATGATTCTTATTTGATGAAGTTTAATGAAACCAAACCTGAACAGCAACACGGTAAAAAAGCTCTTCTCCTATCGAACTGGCCGCAACAATAAGTAAAAACTGGAGAAAATAATCTTTAAAACCTCAAAACCATTGAAAGATTTGCAAAAACCAAGAAAAGCTATAAAATAAAATAAAAATTAACCTGCCATGGAGACATTCCAAAGAAAAAGCTTCTAAGCTCCTCATCTTCAACATCTCTAATGGCTCGAGCATGCGGTGATAGCTTCACAACTTCATCCTGACAAATCAAATCTTTTTAAAACAAATTCTAACAACAGAAGAGGACTTTAATCAAAAGATGATTAAAGAGGTTAATAATGGTTACATCGAGTATAAAGAGAAGAGCCATGATTGGTGGTGTTGCATAGCCAAGTCCGGCTAAAAGTGCATCAAGAGAAAGATCAAATCCACCAGATGAATCAATCCCAGTCACTGAACATATGAAACTTCCCGCTACAGCCATTGCTCCATATATTCCTAAAGATTCATTATAAACACACATTTTAAATTTTAATCCAACAAAAAATTTAATAATTACACCACACGTCACAAAATTTCAAGAAATTTGAAAATGTAAAATTTACTCACCGATTCCGTAAGTAAGTCGAACAACGGCGCCGATTTTATCCCAGATCGGGAAATCAACGGTGGTGGAGTTAGCGAAGCCACGATCAAGTGTAGTAACCTCCATAGTAGAACCGGCGAATCGTCCTCCTCCTCCGCCGTCTGTTTTCTCAATCCTTTCACTGCTTCGTTCGGCGGAAGCTTTAACGTTTCGGGAATTTTCTCCACCGTTAAATCTCATTCTAAAGCTCCGTCTTCTCTCCGGGAAGTTACTAACACTAGTTGAGGAAGAAGAAGAGCATAAGCCTGTCCGCGAAAACGAGGCGGAGCTAGCGTAAGAGAGTAATGGAAGCTCCATTGTAGCTTGAATCGAGCTATTATGAAACTCAAAGAAGCTTCAGTCGTGATCTCCGGCAGGTGAAATATCTGAGTACTTGGTTTGCTTCATTTGCTTTTTCTCTGTTCTATCTTCTTCTTCTTCTTCTTCTTCTGTGTAGATGCGTGTTTAATGATTTTCTGCTTTGAATTTATACAAGATCTAAAGATGGAGGATAAGGTTTTTTCTGGTCCGTTGGATTTTTATCGTACGGTTAGGAGGATATCTGTTGAAGATGAAGCATATCTATATAACCAATCAATATTAAACACGTGGAGATAACATTGGCGGGATCAGAATCAGTTCCCTCAAGGCCACAACTGTCTCACTTTTTTTTTAATAACTTAAAACAGAGTGATAGTATAAACAAATAAATTTCCAAACAAAAACAACATTCTGTTATTATTAAAAAACAATTTATGTAGAAAAAAAGAAAAACCATTTTATGGTCCCATGGCAAAAAAAGAAAAAAACATGGAAGCATACACATTCTTGAATCAAATCTTCAAATCATGCGTAAGCAAAAATGCTCTTTGGAAGAAGATGGATTGAGACAATATCTAAACGTTCTTGACATCTTGTATATAAGTATATTTAAGTCAAACATACATGTATACACATCAAATGTAGTAATTGTATTATAAATAAATACTGCAAAATCGATATGATACTGTAATAAATATCCACCCATATATGTCAGATATTATTTGTTTATATTTGTGCGAGTTAAATAAAATCCTCATGGCGGAAAAAAATAAAAAAATCCTCATAATTGTTTCCCGAAAAATGCTTAATGACTGCAGTCTGAAAGTCTACTCGCAAACATTAAATTCTGAAAACAGATTTGAGTGACAAAAAAAACATAATTTATTTATTTCTTCTCTTTTTCGTGGCATAAAAAGTATAAACAAATAAATCTACAAAACAAAAACAATGTTCTGTTATTATTTTAAAAAATGTTATGAACAATACGCCAAAATCTACAAAATAAAATCAGTACCAAATCATAAACAAAAAGACATCATATATTTACCATTTTATACTTCGGTTATGTTAAAGGTTGTTTGGGAGATTCATCGAATAAAGAGGTTTTTTTTTTAATATTATCAATGATCTTATATATTTTAAATAAAGAACTATAGTTATAATATCATCAATCTGTAATGGAAAATCGAAAAAGCATATCAATTATCAAATATTCATGTTCATGTTCTGGAGACTTCATCACAGTCATTGTCACATTTGATTTGTGTTTGACCAAAAAAAAAAAATCACATTTATATGTTTCTTTCTTTTTTTTATCTCAATTTTATTTAATAATCTCAAGTCTTTTTATTGTTTTTGTTTAATAGTAGAGCATGCACATACAAAAATTTTACAAATTTTCTTATAAGATTTACGAAGAAAATTACAAATTATAAAATTTAATTGTCTAATAGTAGAAAAAAACAAACAAAAAGTTTAAGAGAACAAAACATTTGAATCAAAATAAAAAATGGCCTTATAAAGAAGTTTTTGATATAATATTAAAAAATATATCTTTGAAAATAATTGAAAATATCATGATAACCTCTAGTATTTTGCAAGAGTCTCTATATGAACATAAAATATTCAATTCACTTAATCAATAACACAAGACTTTAATATAAATATAAAGTCATTTATAATCATTTTATTTGGATAACACATCACTTTGATTAAAATTCTAAAATCTTCAGTCTAATAACTTATGATTTTTAATGATTTTAAACAAAGTTTTAAAACTACTATAACCAATAATACAATCCTTTAATAGAGTTTTGAAAATTGTAGATTGAATAACACTAAAGTTTCTAAAAATTTAAAGATTAAAAGTTTTGAACTTTTTTATATTTAAAGATTAAATCTTAGGGGGTTTATTGGTTTTATGAATTCTACAAATTTCTTTTGAATAGATTCCCTGCTTTTTAAGCTTATTTTAAAATTTCCTATTTTTTAACATTTCAATTTCTTTTGAAATCTAGATGTAATCATTTGCATATCTACTTTTATTACTATTAATTTTTTTTTTGCATATCTATTACTATTAATCCCATGAAATCTTACCTAAAACTTTCAAATCCAAATCTCAAAATATTTTCAATAACAATAGATTTGATTGTACATTTTAAAATCACTAATCCAATAACACATGATTTATCATTTTAACTCAAATCTCTCCAAATTCATAATGTCACAAAATATGTTTAGAAAAGTATTATATAGATTTCTATACCTATTTGTCATTTATTTTGGCTCTTTATTTGTTTTTAATGTTAATTAGTTTTGCAAATCACTTTATGTAAGGGTAATATTACAAAATCTGAAAATCATTTGTAGGGACCAGATTTCCCAAAAATGATTATTTTATGTAAGGTAAATATGATCATTTAGCCAGATTCCCCAAAACTGATAATTTTATGTAAGGTAAATATGATCATTAATTTAGCCAGATTTCCCAAAAATGATTTGAATGTTGACCAAGAAAATATCTGTATACGTTACTTTTGGTAAGATTATAAAAGCACCTAGCAAGTTCGAATAGTCATTGACTTGAATTGATGTATTTATACTGAAAAGCAATATTGCTGAAAATATCACAGAATCAGAGAGAAACTAAAAATAAGTTATCAATGGCTTTACATCTAGTGTTAGGTCTATGTGTTTATTTGCTTTTTACACAAGGTGCAAAAGGAAACATTGATGTGAGACTCTAACTTTCGCTTGTTTGTTCTATCCTCTTAAAGGATTTTTATTTTTAAATTTAGAGCTTTTATCTAATTTTGTTTCAAAAATTTTTACAGGATTTTGATTGTGTTGAGATATATAAACAGCCGGCTTTTCAACATCCACTGTTGAAAAATCACAAAATTCAGGTAAGATAATAAGTAGATTTGGACAAAATATTTGCTATATGATCGGATTGAGTTCATAAGTATGATATCCAGATTATGGAATTTGATTAGAAGATCTAAGTAACCAAATTGATCTGAATTTTAGAGAAAAATAATCAAGTAAATAGAATGATATATGTATCAGTTGTTAACTTATATATTTACGAATGTACTATCAAATAACTATGGCCAATCAACTAGAAAACAAGAAAACAAGAAAACAAGGAACATCAGATCTTACTAATCTTATGTTTTCTCTTCTTACTTGTGACACCTTATATAGGAAACATTCAGCTCATATGGAAATCTTGAAACACGCAACACATATGAAACAAAAGAGCATTGTCCAAAGGGTACTGTTCCAATTTTAAGACAAAGAAATGAATCTGAGAGCGTTCACTTGAACACAGCTGACTATTCCGGTCAACATGTAAGTTTTCCTTTTTCTTTATAAAGGAGTTGCAAAGTCTTATTTGTTAAGAGATTCTAATAACATATCCCAAACTACATGTAAAAGAAAAAACATAATGAATATTTTAAATAATATATAAAAACTGATAAATCTTGGACTAATATATTATGAAATTTACAGTTTGCAACAATGGAGACCATGTTAGATGGAAGTATCTATCGAGGAGGTGAAGCGGATATAAGCATTCATGAATTACAGTTGCCAAATAATCAATACAGTAAAAGTCAAATATGGCTAGAGAATGGACCTGCAGGTCAACTCAATAGTATACAAGCTGGTTGGGCGGTAAGTTAATACTATCAATTATTAGAAACTTTGCATTTGAGAAATAATTATGTGGCTTTTAACATATTAATTAACTCATATAAGCTGCAAATAAGTATAAGCTTATATGTATACATTATACTGTACATAATTTCAAAAGTTATATGCATATCTAACTTTGCGTTAATTTTTGTTATTTTAGGTGCATCCAAGATTATATGGTGACAGTGTCACACGAATTACAACATATTGGACTGTGAGTAGTTTTAAGCTACTCTTCTTCAAATATGAACAAGCATTAGCCTAGAGTAAAAAGAATAAACATTCGATGGTCTTTACTATTTTGATTTACGTAACACATATTATTATACATAAATTTTCTTCATTTTTAGGGAGATGGATTTCACAAAACAGGATGCTACAATACGCAATGTCCTGGTTTTGTGGTTGTAAGTCGAAAGATGAGACTTGGACAGGGATTTTGGGGAACTTCTGTTTATGATAAATCGAGCCTTACATTTAATTTGCAAATTTTTCAGGTAGGTTTCTCTTTATCATTTTAAAAGAGATTTATAGGCCACACTAGAAATACAAGTTAAGATCACATAATCGTTTAGAGCTTTTGGATATTTGTTGAAGTATTTTTGTTTTGTTTTGTTTCATATGCATCTTCAGGATGGCTACAGCGGAAACTGGGCACTTAAAATAGTAGATGAAGTAATAGGTTATTGGCCGAAAGAGTTATTTACACACTTAAATCAAGGAGCATCTCTAGTGAGATATGGAGGGAATACATTTTTATCCCCTGATGGAACTAGTCCTCCGATGGGAAATGGATATTTTCCAGATCCAGATTTTAAAAAGACGGCACATTTTAAAAATGTTCTGGTTATAGACTCCAACTACAGAAGACTTTTTATTGAATCTAAAATAAGACGTTTTGTTGATGTCCTTGAATGCTTTGGGATGACATATTGGGGTCTTCTTTCTAAAGATATTGGTGTGTCTTTCTCGTTTGGAGGACCAGGCGGTAATTGTGGTGTTTGATTAGTTCTATGTATGTTAGCACCAAATTATATCAACTTTTAAACAAGAATAAAATTCATCTAATTTTTTTTTCTTTTCTTTTCTTTCTTTACTGAATGAAATCATGTAACTGTAAACAATGTGCATTACTATAAGTAATGGTAAAGGTAAAAACATCATAGGATGGAGAAGGTGAAATACCATCACTCAAAGAAAATTCTAACACGTATTTTTTTCTTTTGTGAAGTTGTATGAAAAAGAACGAAGACTTATCTCTTATTCAAATGAGATAGGTAAGGCCCATTAACAACAAAGTTAAAAGTCCAATTTGTTTTAGTCCCTTCCTCCTTTTTTATCAGTCGATCAGCAGAACTGTGAAAAGATCGGATCTTTAAACCCTAGTCTTCTCATCGCCGGGAACCAAACCTGTTTCAATGGCGAAAAACTTATCCCGCTCCACCGCTTCACGCGTAGCTAATCGTTTCTTTTCCACCTCCAATGCCACCGTCTCTCATTCTCCTCTTCCTTCTCACTTCATTTCCCGTCGATCCTCACCGACGCTGTTCCACGCCGTCGGATTAATCCCTGCTTTGACCCGTTTCACGACGATCCGGACCCGAATGGATAGGTCCGGTGGCTCGTATTCGCCGCTCAAATCGGGATCTAATTTTGGTGACCGACCACCCAATGAAATGGCGCCGCTATTTCCTGGTTGTGATTACGAGCATTGGCTTATCGTAATGGATAAGCCCGGCGGAGAAAACGCTCAGAAACAGCAAATGATTGATTGCTATGTTCAAACACTAGCTAAAATTGTCGGAAGGTAAAGTCTTTTGGTCGTGTTCGTTAGTATTACTTAACTAGTTCACTATAATAACATAAAGCACCGTGATTGATTGATTTGTTGTTTTGTTTGGTTGATCAGTGAGGAAGAAGCTAAGAAGAAGATTTATAATGTTTCTTGCGAGAGGTATTTTGGGTTTGGCTGTGAGATTGATGAGGAGACATCAAACAAACTTGAAGGTATCTCTATTTGAAACACTAGTCGTCTCTAGATGTGGTGTGGTCTTTTAGAATCATCAGTCTTGTGATTTGTAATTGATGTTCGTTGTTTTTTGTGAGTTTTAGGACTTCCTGGTGTTCTGTTTGTGCTTCCGGATTCGTATGTTGATCCAGAGTTTAAAGATTACGGAGGTTAGTGCATCGTCACTGTTCTGCATTGATTATTTCTCTGATGTCCTATGTCAAAACCCATCAAGAATTTTTCGGAATCAAAGTCTGTGTTTGTAGTTTAATGAGTTGATGTCATAGAGAAACATAGCTCTTAGAAGCCACTGAAACTTGACTATTCTTATGAGCTCAAGTCGTATTAATTGTTTGGTGAATGGTTTTGGAATTGCAGCTGAGTTGTTTGAGAACGGAGAAGTAGTGCCGCGTCCACCAGAGAGACAGAGGAGAATGACGGAGTTAACGACTCAAAGAGGAAATGATAAACCAAGGCACCATGACAGAACCAGAAATGTCCGACGAAGAGAGAACATGCGTTGATTCTTATTCTCTTGAGTGTTCGCTTTTTAGTTTAAGCAATCGTTTTCCCTTATGAGTTCCGATACTTTTTTTTATTTTCTTGCACTACTCTGAACGAATAATGTATATGATTGTTCTTTATGGTTGATATCGAATGTATCAATTGTTTCTGCATCTTTTTTGAAATATTATTTATCCATATAATTCTTCCTTTTGTTCATAGGTCACTAAGTACAGAGATACTTTGCTTAGGAAAAAAAACCCAATAATCATATAAATTGACAAAGTGTTTCTGTATCTGTGTACAAATTTAGCCAAAGATGGCTAATTTTGGTGGCAAAACAAAACAAAAATAATAATCGTCCCAAGATTACCAACTAAAAGCTTAAAACTTTTACCTATAAAAACCCAACAAAAGGGAAAAAAAAGGAACTGTATAAAATCTTCATTGCTTTCTAAAAGCTCCTTTTGCGGTTTCACACATCTATTCTACTGTAGGCTCTGAAGTTGAAGCTTCTTTCATAGTACAGAACTACAGACTAACCTAAGAAGATTTGAAAAAAACATAATGAGATTTACGTAGTTCAATCAATCGGATGGGAGAGTAAAGAGAGCACCTAGTAATCACCCCATCTTGGACTTGGGATTGGATAGAACCCGGACGGCGATGGTGGGAACATCATCCCTGGAGAAGGAGGAGGCTGAGGAAGACCTTGACCTGGACCGGGTCCTAGACTTCCTTGTTGAGCAATTTGTGAAAATGAGAAGTTTGGGGTAAGTGGTTGAGGATACTGAACTCCTGGTGATAGTAATGGGTAAGGAGACCTAGGAGAGAACATATTCGGGTAACCAGTAGGAGATGGTAGAAGAAACTGGGAGGTAGGTGAGTGTAGTGGTCCGAAACCGTTATACCGAGGAGAAGGAAAGCCACCATACATCTGATTGAACCTTGGAGAGGGTAAAGTAGGCGTGAAAGGAACAGGACCATTGAACCGAGGTGAAGGAAGATTATGAGGCACTGGGCTAGGAGCTAACCCTGGCGGTGGTAGATACTGATTAGGTTGAAGTGGACTCTGCATATTCATTCGAGGTTGCATCATATGTGGCTGAGGTTGAGGTTGAGACTGAGGCTGAGGCTGAGATGGATATGGCTGCATTTGGTTACCATTGGCTCCTGAATCTCCAAGTGAACTTTGAAGATAACGCATATACTCTGAGACAGGAGACTCAGCTGTATTAGACCAAAACTGGTCTCCGTGACCCATCATTGGTTGTTGTTGTGTTCCTTGTGGCAAAGGCTGCTGAGGTGGAGGCGGTCTAACGAAGTGAGGATTAGGTTGTGGAGGAGGAGCCATGGAAGGGAGAGGAACCGAAGGGCGGTTAATCTGCGTTAAAGGGGCTGGTCTGATCCGATGCAACCGCGTATTCTGAGGCTTTGGTGAGTTGTTCTGAGGAGGACGAGGAAGGCTTTCACGAGATGGAGAACCTGTAAGCTGCTGA
Organism: Cardamine flexuosa; assembly: GCA_963555745.1. Taxonomy (NCBI): domain Eukaryota; kingdom Viridiplantae; phylum Streptophyta; class Magnoliopsida; order Brassicales; family Brassicaceae; genus Cardamine; species Cardamine flexuosa. The sequence continues at coordinate 5,504,918 of OY743217.1, forward strand.
ACAATACTTCTAAAGTCGTTCTTGCTTATGTTGTAAACCTGAGGTTGCTGTTGAGGCCTTGTAGCTAAGGCGTTGTTGTTATTAGAATTCGCAGCGAAATTCGGTTGGTGCAGAGGACTTTTTCTGATATTCTTCCCACTCTTATTCACACCCAAATGATCATTTTGTCGAGGCCTATCCATCTACACTAATAGCCAATACTAACTATTCACTAACCAATCCAGAAAACACCCAACAGATCCCAAACACCAAAATATGATCCAAAGCCTAAACCTTTCGCAACTTATCCTCAGTCTGTTGATTATCTAACTAATGAGTCCAGAAGCGAATCAAAATTCAGCAGATCCTCAGTTCTTGAGCTACTTTATCCTCTCTTGAACCAAAAGCCCACAAATACTTAGCTCAGAAACTAGATCAAATACTAAAGCAAGATACTTTGAGAATTACAGTTCTAACACTATCGATTCTCTGACCACTCAGAAAAAGAAGCGATGACACTAAGATGGAGCAAAAGTTGATGTCTTTCACCTGAGGATTCGGATCCGAGCGTACCCAGAAGATACCAGAGCTTAATTTCAATGAGACCTTTGAATTTCCCCCGAATAATACGATCCAGAGAGGAGAATTGAAGTGAACCCTAATTCTGTCAACGAAGAAATGAGATGAAATTAGATTCTCTACGATTGTGTCTCTTTATTATTTATTTTTAATACGTTTTTTTGGCCAGACTGGAGTGACGTGGAGCTGACGTGTTCGTATATCATTCCTTCTTCTGCTATATTCATTTTCGGAAGTATTTCTTTTTTGAAGTTTGTTATCTGTTTTTTCAATGGAAAATGGAAAGGTAACGTAACGTGTATAACAGGAAGGAACCCGCCAAAAAAGAAGAAGAGATTTTATGCATCGGGAAGGAAAAGAATAATTCATAAAAAGATAGAAATTGTTATAAAAAGAATGTGAATTTACCACAAAGACAATAAATAGAAACGAAAATTTTATATAGAAATATTGATAAAAAAAACATTATTCTCGTAATGTGTTATGTGTTTTGAATGAACAAATTCGTTCGTTTATATAAACATAAAAAGTAAATTATTATGTGGACTCCATACAAATTTATTTGAACGGTAAACTGCATTCACGTTTTTCATATATTGTGATGTGTTTATTGACTTTCATAATAAAAAAGATATTTGTACATGCAAATGTAACATTTAGAAAATGAAATCTATATATATAGACTATTATATTTTTTTTATAGAATATATTATCGCCAGCTATTCCCAAAAATTTCGGTATATTAACTACACATTCAAATTATTTTAATATGTTGAAAAATATATGAAATATTGAATTTATATGCTGATATATGAGAACTAACATCGGTTATGCGTGCATCGTCAAATTTTAACTGTTTTGATACATATACTATACAAAATTCGAAAACTTATGACGATCAATTCGACGAAAACTTACCATAACCCAAATAAGATTTGATCCAACTTACTAATTGTGGTGTTGGTAAATCGCATCAGATCGTATTTCAATTGGATTGCGATTGGTTTTTGTTGGATCTATTGTCAGACGTTCTCGGACTTCATGTAGCCGGTGTATCTGAACAATAAGAAATGGATGGTTATTGTATAACACACAATATATTTGAGTTTGTGCATGTCACTATATAAATTCAAAAATTTATGTGGTTTTCTACACCACAAAATAGTTTGGATGTGTCGGGTAATACTTGGTCTAGATAAGAATAATTTTTTCTTTTAAATAATTAAATCCACTACAATATATTTTCTAATTAAAAATAAAATAATGAGGAATACTATATGTGGTTTTGTAAATATTATAATTTTATTACAGTAATTTATAGGTATAACTTTAAAAAATAAATTAGATTTTTAATTTTTTTGTTTTGTATTAAAACATTTTAAAATATGTTTACATTATCTTTAAATAACAAAGGATTTAAAAAATGTGGAGGATAAAAATAAATACACCAAGTCACGTTTTGAAGGTGTGAGAGCTTTGCAAATTTATATGCTATTTTATTGCTATTTCTTGGAACCATCGGAAACAAAATATTGGAGAAGTAATCTACCCAACTGCGAATATCAGTCAGTAGAGGTTGTAGTGATGGCGGTAAATTTCCTAGATCAGGATAATGCGATAACCAATAGCTAAATTTGACTATGTATAGCATTGTTTTGAGCGTTGTAAGTTACACAAAATTTAATAAACAAATGCTTACATTTTTCAACAAAAATAGACAAAAAATCTAAACTTTGTTTTAGTTATCCACACAAAAATTCGTAAATTTAACAATTTGTTAACTAATACGGTTTGTTAAGTATGGCATATATTTTTCAGTAAAAACGAGCATTTGCATGGTTTGAATCAAAAGGGGAAAGTAATGCGACAATTTGAAAAGCGAAGCAAATAATTAACAGGAAAACAGAGAATCACATTCTACTTTGAATCCAATTTTGAAACGGATAGCTAATTTTGTGACTTTGTTTGGGCTTTCTATTTTGTTTCAGTTGTTAGCCTTTGTAGCATTTTCTTTCACATGTTTAAAATAGAAACGCTTTTATAAAAAAAGAAATGGCCAAAAAAAACAAAATGGGGTGAGAGAGGCTCGAACTCTCGACCTCAGGATCACTCAGTAGCTATGAGACCTACGCGCTAGCCAACTGCGCCACCACCCCTATTGCTCAATTGTGCATCCTCATAGTTAGTATCTTAAAAAACATCAGCTACTAATCTCTTTTTGCATTAAGAAGAACAACATGCCTAGAGAAGTAATATAAGTTTTTTTGTGAGATGAAGCTGAGTTTTTATGGTTATGTTTACAATGCATCATTCCTGTTGGAGAGATTGATATTTTGTTTTGTTTTTTGTATATAATCATTTCTTCCTTTTCTTTTCTCGATAGAGACTTCATATCAGTTCTTATAGAATCTCCATTAGGAAATTAAATGACTGTATAAATATATGAACCTTCACAGGTTTTATCATGTCGGATCCAGGATATCCAGATACTTGTCGATACCTTACAATGTGTAGGTTGTTTCTTATGGTCTCAAAACAACAGAACAAAGTTAACAACAATTAAGAAAAAACATTAGATTGAAACCTAGCAACGTATATTTTCTTATTCCTTTATTGTCTCTTCAATTCTCATCTCTCTTTGTTTCTTTAGATCCTCAAAGCTCCAATCCCTTCTGATCCCACTGCTTCTGACCAGCTTGGGCTCGTCTAGATCCCCATAGACCACCATCTCCGCACTGTAAAGCCTGCGATGACCACCCTTTTTCACCGGCCGTCTCACTATAGGTAACGATGTTCTGTTCCTCACCATCTTTTCAAACCCTGAACTTACGAAATTTCCATTGAAGTTTGTTTCTTTACGGCTTCCTATGTCTCTGTCTGAGTCTGTTCTTTGTAGGATGTGGCAAGCGAGGCAGTTCAGGCTCATCGTTTTTGTTTCTTACAGAAATGGAATCGAAAATGAAAGATTTTTATAAAGACTGTTATCTTCTTGGGTTTTTTTTTCTTTCTTATATAAGAAAAGGGGAAAACTCTAATTAAATACAGGATGTGGTATCACAATGAGAACTCAAATTCTAAATGGTAAGCTTTGGGGGATGTTCCTTCTAGGGTTTTGGTTGTTTTATTGACAAGAAATCAGAATTTGAGTCAAAAATGAAAACCTTTTAATGGGTTTTGATTGTTTTGTTGTTGAGTAACTAGGGAACAAAAACAAACTTCTCTCTTTAAAAAAATAAAAAATAAGAAAATAGAAATAAAAACAAATGTGACCTTTTTGGGTCGGGGTTGGCTTATTTTTAGTGTTTTATTGTTTGGGTGGATAAGAAAGAGTTTTTTATCCGTAGATGTTTTCTAGGTTTTTATTCAATTTTAGGTCATCTCATTTTGGGGGTTAATTTTTATAGTTCTAGCCTTCTAGGTTACAAAAAAAAAGAAGAATGTGACCTTTTTTATTGGTCAAACCTGTTTTTATTGATACCAGAGTCTCAATTATGGGGGTGATTGGTTGTAAACTTTGACGACTTTAGATAATTTTGAAGTTTTCACAGTTATTTTATAACCAATATAACTTTAATTCTTTTTCATGTTTAAAAGTCTTGAAAGCCTAACTACTTTTCTCAAAGTTTTTTTAAAAATTTGTAGTGTTATTTTTTAAAACTTCAAAAATGAGAATTTTAAAACTCTAAAAAAAGTTATGTAAATTAAGTTTTAAATAATTTTGTTTTCGTTTTGTTAATTAAGCAAAAACAATTCTCAAGATCAAAACAAATAACTGATTAATGTATCATTAATTACTTCTAATAAATTCAATTCTTTTAAGTTACATTTGGAATTAACATAACAATCCTGAATAATAAATAATACAGTCAAATCTTTCATTTCTTTTGATAAAATTAAAATTATAAAATCAAAATAAATAATAAGTTTAATAATAAACTGTTCAAAGAAAGTTTTTGTTTGGTTAATTAATTAAATTATTCAAATAAATAAAAAGCTACCGTCTGTTAATAAATGTATACTAAAGATCTGATAAAAATCATACATACAAAGAATAAATAAAAGATCATACATCAAAACAATTTATTATTTACTATTCAGAATAATTTATTATGTATTGTTAGAAAATATTTTAAATTACAATTTTTAAAGTTTTTGTTAGAGTTAAAGTAACAGCTTTTACAATCAAAATCTCTACAATCAAAAACATACAGCGAAAGCTTAAAATAACAATCTTAACCAATCAGCCCCTACATTATGTGAAATGCTAAAACTGTATTACTTGTTTTCTAAGTGTTTGTAGATTACTTTAGTTTAAAAAAATAATTTGATACTTAATTTAAAGAAATTTAATTATTTGAAACAAAAATAAACGTTATAATTTTATCATGATGTGTACTTCAAACATTTTACGCATGGCTTTTTTCATTCTCGTGATGGGAGGCTCTAGTTTTAGGAAATGCGGCTCCTTTAGTGATCCCTTTTCATAGCTGGCTCCGACATACATATCTTCGCTTGTTTCTCTCGGTGGAAGGTATACTTATGAAGCGATTATTCATAATCCACATACCACGTTGTGTCTTTTTTTTTTACAACAACTAGAGTTATGCCTCTCATTCTTCGGTTTTGGCTGTTCATTTGTCTAAATAATGCATAATTTAAATGACATTCTTAAAAAGGATATTATATATCAATGGTGCACGTATATAAAATGATTAAATCGACATGTCTTTTAATTTTCATGATGCTTGTTTGAGATATTTTCCTTAAAAACTATTTGCCCGATGAAAGTATCTTTAAATCATACTCAAGTTCATTGCAAAGATGTCAAACTTTTGTACTAGCAAAATTCAAAATTTAGTGAAATTAGTTATTTCTTTGAGTTCGTTTGAAAATATTGAAATTCACATATTAGTAATAAACTTATTCGAGAATTATTCATAAACCTACCTTTTATTCCACCAATATTCGTGCGTTTTGTTTTCCAACAAATAAAAAAGATCCAAAAAATGATTTAAAAATATTGATGATGTATTACATGCATATACACACAACAAGCATATGTAAATATTAAGTCACACAATTTAGCAAATTCACCTGGATTTTATGTCTTTCAATCTTCTTGATATTCGTCCTTTTTCAGCACGTTTATTAAATACTATTCATTTATTTCCAACAAGTTTTCAGCTGACCTTTCTATTATGCTGATAAAATTTACGGCCAAACTTTTTCCCCTAAAAACAACTAAACCCACTGACATGATGAAGTAAGTTAATTAGTTATAATTTGATCCCATAATTTCTGAAAAGAGCCCTAAATAAAACCCTAGTTTATCTTGGATATCAACATGGTCCGGAGCTGCTCTCCCGTATAGACTCTGAAACTCATCTTAACCGTCGCTTGCTGAATCATAAGATGGTTGACCACCGACATACTCACATGCTCCACCTCTAGCCCCAAATCCATCAACGCTTTCATCAATCTCGCCCCAGGATGATTCCTCTTGCTCGATTCAACCCTGACCATAGCATACCATCCAATCACCTTAACCTCGATCTCCATCACCTCCTTCGACGATGAGAAACCACCGTTGTTCCCTTTTTGTCCGGCAAGCTCTTTCTTCAGTTCCTTGAGCTGGATCTGAATCTCATTTTTCTCGAACTCAGCTTTATCTACTTTGGTTTTCAGCTCGTTGATGTAAATGATAGCATCACTTAGCAACGAACCTTTGTCCATCTTTGATACGTTTGGCACCACCGCTCGTAACGCGTAGAATCGCTGGTTTAGGTTTTCACGTCTTTGCCTCTCGGCCGCGACGTGGCTGATCGGTTCTAACCTACAATTTCCCGGTTTTCTCCCTCGTTTCTTTGCCACGACCGTGTCAGAGAAACTGTTGTTACTCGTTTCGTTTAACTCGGTATTATTACTCTCTTCTTGACCGGTGTTTAAACCGAAAAGGATTTGGATATTGTTAACCAGAACCAAGCTTTGTGGGATCCACTCCATTGATCCAAGCTCCACAACTCCATTACCCAACCGGATACATGCGATGGTCTGTATTCCGAGATCTCCTCCTTCTTTAGCCCGGTCACAGCCCGATCCACGTATCTGATCCGACCCGGAAACCCAAACCGGGTTAGACGTTGAGAACGCCTTACCCGCCAACCCGGAACCTCTTTCAAACCTCCGCGTCATTGACTTCAAGTAGAACCACTCTAAATCCGTCACTACATCGTCCACTTGCACAGGGATAGGTACGCCGGAGAAGATCGAGTTAAGGTCACACATCACCTTGTTACGGTGCTCTTGCTCCGCAAGAGACGACGTCGTTTTTCTCGGTGTATTCTTGGTTTCTTCTCCCTTGTAAACACCGTCGCCCCACACGAGCACGGAGTCGCCGGAGTTATTGAATGAAGGCTGCCAATAAATGGCGTAGGTCCAGCCCTTGTGGCTCCCATCTAAAACCGCCTGTAGTTGCTTCTGAACAGTCCCTGTTAGCCACAGCTCCGAGAGGTCCGAGGAACTCATGAGACTTTCCACTGTTGAGTTTTCGGCATTACTACAAGAATTCATCGTAAAAAATCCAAAGCAAAATTTTGAGAGCGATCAAAAAGAAGAGAAGTGTCTCAACTGAGAATATTAGGAAGACGTTAGCTGAGGTTATATATATTTTAGTTGCTGTCTTGGTTTCGTGACACGTGAACCCTAATGACCGTCCGTGGCACGTAAGTAAGATCCAGCGGTTACTATAAGAGCGTGCAATAGACGCTCTTCCTACTATTCGGCTGAGATTAGTCATTTCCTAATGATGATTTAGTTAAGTTCAGTTAAAAGATCACATACATGTTCTAGATGTCTTTTGGACCAATACTATGATATATTGCTTGTCTTATAACTATACTGAAGAGATCATTATCTTTGATTAAAGCAAAATATAAAGTAATAATTAATAGCGTACAGGAGAAGGTGCCTTTAATCAACTATATGTAGCACTTTCACCTGAGTTTGATTATAACTTCGTCGGATCTTATTGATCCAAATGATGTAAAACTATATATTTATTTGTTTAAAAACTTCTAACTTTATATCAACATGTTATTAATCAAATTTTGAAACATGATGATCTGCATAACCTTTAATTATTTTCTAATACATTTGTAATCTGATTCCATTGTAACTTACCGAGTAAAAAGATTTAAGTTATTTATACCTGTTTAATGAGAACAAAAAAAAAAAAAAAAAAGGAGAACAAAAACATTATTTACTATGAAGATCCAAAGATTGAAAGGTTTTTTAATCATCTTCAATGTTTATATTATGTAAAATTTAAACAATTTCTCATAATATTTTTTTTATTCAAATATGTAATTTTTACTACTGTTTATACACTGGTACAAAGGTAAATATATATAGCAGGATTTCGTCAATTATTTACTGTTATTTTAAAAGGAAAAAAATAGAGTTTTAACATTTAGAACTAAACCCACTGCATTAAAAAGTTTTCTTAAAAAAAACTGATTTTCTTCTAATTCTAAAAGCATGATTTATTTGATTTCACCATTTCCCATATTGTGATATAAATAACAGCATTTTGTTATTTACTCATAACTAACACAGCACATATGCTTTAAGCAATCCTTTATTATTAGACGCGCTCGCCTTTCACGAGGTCCACGTGATAAAAGTTGTATTATTTTATCATGTTTAGAAAATGGGAATTTGTATGTAAATGACTAATGACTAATGACCTTAAAATAATTAAGAGTAAACAATATAGCCCATCAATTCAAACAATTTAAGTTAAGTTTGATAGTTTTCCATGATAGGGTAAATTTTTAACAAAATTATTTTCACGTTGGATTTTGCTGTGGTTTTACCATATAAAGAAATATAGCTATATGTTCGGGTAAAAGATAAAACAAAGGTAAAACAATATAAACTTTTTCTACAAAAATTAAAAGGAAAGTATAATATTCCTCTAAAATTCAATTTATTGTTCTCTAGTTAAAACATAAAACTCTTGTACTGTACTTGTATTTTTACTTCAAAGATTTTATCCGTCACACCCATAATAATTATGAATTTGATTGTTTGCATACAATCTGGTACAACTTGTGATAAGGGGTAATCCACTTTAATAGCTACAAATCACAAATGCAGCAACAACTGGCGATGCCAAAAACAAGGAGTACTTTTCATCTTTTATTTATACAAACTACTTTTTATTTCTTCTACAAATTCTAAATCGTTTACTGTTTTACTTGTAACTAAACATCTTCTTGTTGTACTGTTGGATAGTACCATCTTATCCCTCTTTTCCTTCACCTATATGATTTGACATTTTAGTTTTTAAATACATTTTATCTTTATTTCTAAACCACAAACGTTTCTCTCTTAATTTCTCTCACTTCTATTAGTGTTTCTTCCACATGTAAAACATGTAGATAATTATATTTTTTTAATGGGTTCTGATCGTTTGCATATCAATTTAGGGTTTCGATTCTTGGAAAAAACAAAATATCTTCTGGATTTTGATTTATGATTTCAAAGACATACATCTGCGTCGTACCCGTCTATGAATAGCCAAAGGACAAAATAGAGGAAGCGAGATTAATAAATTTCGTTTCTACAATGCCAAACCCCAACTCTCAGATTTTCGATGACTAAAGTTGACAATTAAAATTGACCATACATAACTTGTTTTTCCAGGAACAGGAAGGTTACATATAATTCTTATTTTCGAATCTTTATTCGTGATATGAATTCTCTGTGTTTGTTATTGAATTCCATTCAAAATCGGTCCGGAAGGACACACAAAGAAGGATTTGACAGATTAATAGAGCTTAAAGTTTATAATTTTATTTTACTACAGAAAAACATATTTATAATTTACAAGATTGAGTTATATCTTTATTATATAGAGCTATAGTTTGCATATCTGGCTTTATAAGTATAGGGGTGTTTCAATCACTTAGTTTTCTATAGATTTGAAGAAGATTAGACTCGTATGTGGCTTGAATATGAAGAAAACAAAAGGAGGAAAGAGAGACCGAAAATAATATGTGGCTTGAATATGAAGAAAACAAAAGGAGGAAAGAGAGACCGAAAATAATATGTGTCTTATGACTTTATCGTGTTTCATAGAATTTATAGAATGTTATACACTATATATGTCGAATTCTAGTTTATATTTCTTTAATTTGTAGATTGAGTTTCTATTTCTAATTATATACTTCTAATGTTTCTTATTAATTATATTTCTAGGATTTTCACACATATTAAAAAAACTCATCAAAAACTTATTATAAATGCATTAGTTTTTGTAAATAATAAATTTCTATAATTTGAAATTAATAGTATTATGTTATTTTTTTGAAATTTTTACAATTAATCATTAATAACTAATAAACTATGTATTGAAAACCTAAAAATATGATTTTTTTGAGACAAATTTTTTTCTTAAAAATATAATTAATTAGGAACAGAGAGAATATTAGTTATCTCGACTGTTGTCTTAATTCCTATCTTTCACTTGGTGGGGGTTCATGAACAACTGTTTCACAGGGAAGGCAGAGATTGACGATATTATGCTTTTCCATTTGTTTACCTTCGCTGAGTTTGTCTTTTCCATTTGCTTAATTACCTTCGCAGAGATTGATGATCCCTTTTGTACAATTTTTTTTATCTAAACTGTTTTCACAATTTTAATCTAAAATTTACTGTATTTATAACCTTTTCTTTTCTTACAATCTCCCAAAAAGTGTCCAAACGGTTCTACACAAACGATAATTTTATTAACGTGTTATAACATGAGCATAACTTTGACTATTAATTTGCTACGATATTGCGCGCCATGTCTAATATCTTTTTCTCGCTCTTTAAATTTCAAGTTCGAAACGCATTAAACATTGTTTGAATAATATTGATACATCTTTTAGTGTAAATGCTACGTTTTATACACTTTTATTTTGTGATAGCGGTTATGAAGATGCATAGAGAATAGAAAGATCGAAAATGTACAAACAAAACTAAAAATAACAAAACAGACAAACAAACAAGAGAACATGCAGCACACGATACATCAACCTAGGAGATCATCTACGAACAGGTCGACGAGTATTATAATGTTATTCAGTGTACAGATTTAAACTTTGATTCGAGTTTTCCAATGGCAATGCTTTTTGGGTGTGCTGGAGTGTGGGCGTAAAGCGATTTGGAAACGTTTAGTCGCAACTAGATAGTGTGAACATAAATGTTAACTTTGTCTTTGATTCTTCAAATACCCGATAATTAAGTAAGTTTAAAACAAAAAATTGAATATCTAATTGCAAATATTAGAAATAAAAGAGAAAAACTTCATCATTTCACTAGTTAAATCATGAAACTGTAATATAATTTCAAGTCTAAGCGGTTTAATATGATAAATACCAAATATATAATTTTGTTAAATAATATTAGAATGTAAATGCTTTATTTGTGATAGCAAACCGTCTAGGCTTAAGATTATTTACAGTTTTATGATTTGATTCGAGTTTTTTTTTTCTCCTGATTTTCTTATATTTAGTTTTTAATCTTTGCACATATGAAAATTTTAATTCATAGGAAAGAGGATATATTTTCTTACTTCCGGTTTCCTAATTAATCTTACAATAATGCAACAAATGTCAATTTTGAATATTTCTCTAGCCTACTTCTCTATGATATAACAAGGTAAGATCTCTACAATGTCTCCATCTCTATCACCATAGTTTGAATTTCCATATTTTCTATCAATGTTAAGCTATGCGAATGACGTTCTACCACAAATATCACGTGCTTTTTTTATAAGTACTAATTGATATCCGACAAATCCTTTCGCGCTTCGTCATTTGCTACGTCATAAATTGGATTACCAATTATTTCTCAGATTTTTTCGCATGGAACATACATACGTATTTATTTGTGGGATAATATAAAGCATCGAGCGAAACAGTGCATGAGCAACCAACAACTTGGTTCTACTAGTAAATAATGTGGTGGGGATGGTGGCCTGGTTAACTTAAAATCATTATTGTTAGATGTTAGAGGTTATTATACTCGAGTGAGCAGAAAAATGTTATTGGCTGAAAACGATTTGCTCTAAGTCTCAAATTGTATAAAATACTTGTGTTGCCTATATTGCCGAAGTATAGTTTTATTTATACAAATTGAATTGATAATACGATTGTCTATATTTAGGCTGGTGTGTAGCTCCAACTGTGGTAAGGTGCTAGATCTCTTGGAAACTAAATAAAAAAGTTAGCACATTCATCTCAATCCAGCCAGACAATTCAAAGTTATCGCTTTTATTATGACCCTTCTTCTGCTGTACATTAGGAATTGCGTCCACACCACAAATATACATGCAAACATAACAAACATTAGACCATCACCAATGAGAGTTGTAAACATGAGATTTTACACTATTTAAGAATTAAAATATTAATAAACATTCAAGAGGTTTTATACTATTCACCATAATAGTTCTAAATTTTTTTAGTTAAAAACCTTTTTTAAGAGGTTTTTAAACTATTCATATATTTATACAAATTTTTACTAATATTTTATTTACTTATATATTTTTAGAACTCCATGTTTAAAACTCTCTATTGGAGATACTCTTAGATTCGTCAGAATCTCTAGCTAGCTAGTTCTTTGACATTAATAAAATAGACAAAACACAATTTAATTATTTGTTGAAAACTGAATATGTATACCATATATTTAAAACAGAATAAATATGTATTTATACAATTATAACAAAAATGATGTATAATTTTTTTTTAAATGACTGTAAATTAAATAAAATAAAAGTAAAATTTTGTCTGATGATCAGATATTTATTTTAGATGACTCATATATGTTAGGCATAGCCATATTTCATACGTACAACTCTATTATTATAAAGCCGTTACCAACAAGAAAGAACTCTATTATATATTAAAAACAAAGGTCTCTTCTTTTTTTTTTGATAAAGAACAAAAATTGTATATGTCAATCCGTTTATGAAAGACTTTGTCAACCCGGCATGTCAACACAATTCGCTAACTCAATTTTCAAATTGTTTATTATCTTATAATAAACAATCAAAATCAATTAGATTTATGAAATCTTTTTCGAGACTCAATTAGATTTATGAAATCTTTTTCGAGACTCAATTAGATTTATAGTTCGAGACTGAGCAACAATATAAATACAGTTTCTAAAAATCCATTTAATTAGCCAATAAATCTATATATGGTCCAATTTTGGTTGCTAGGTCAATTATTTCCCGACACGGTATTCTTCACCCACAAAATTTAGGCATGATTGTGACAACAGATAAGTGCGACGTACAACAGCTGGGACCACACGTTTGTTTTATTACAATTTTTTTGTCAGCAATTTTAATATTCCTTGAAAAATAAATAGCATCTGATCCACAAATAAATATCACATTTTTAACGTGGGAACTTCATAACTTGGCTTTACACACTCGTCTTCGACCGACACCAACCTGCAGTCTATAAAAATAAACTTGTCTCACAGCCATTAATAAATAGAATGGGACATGGAACCTTTTATACAAAAGAAATATGCATTGCAAGTTTGCAACAATGTCAAAATATACTAATAATGCATTGCAACCTATCTAAATTCTAAAGTAATTGTCTGCCTTTTTATAGAAACATCAAAACAGTATCTTACCAGTAGTCAGATCCATAGAGAAATTGTTTCCTTTTTTTTCATAAAAAATTAGTATCATATATTAGTATATATAAAAGCATATAATGTCGAAGATAATCTAGCTGTTCCAAAAAAAGGTTAATGACGATAGGAATTAAATACCTGTATAATCTACGTGATTACGAAAATCGTCTGATCATTTGAATGTGTTTAAGGGCAATGTGATGGCCCTGATGGATTACGAGGGGTAGGGCTCACTAATGGAATAAGAAGTATGTGTGATTACGTAATATTGAAACTTAAAATGACACAATGACATAGTGTGTTAAGTTACTTGCATGATAGGTTTAACTTTAATTTATGTGTAGTACTATAATATAGGATTTGGAGAGATAGCTTTGAAGATGTGAGATTTGAATGGATTAAAAAAAATTATAATAAATGGGCGGATACTCTTGCCAAGCAAAGAATCCTTGATTATGTTCCTTCACTTTCATTTATGTTCCTCATGTAATCTCTAATGATTTGCACTGTGATTTTGTAAACTTAGACGTATATTATACCATATATTAAACTTAGGAGTAATAATTTTACTAATTTATTCATAAATTTCATTAAAAATTTTGTTATACTATTAACCTAGACGTACAAAACTATATTTCATCTTTTCTAAAAGATTGATGTTTACATGTTTTCACAAAAAAATAAGAAACACTGATTACTATTTATAAATACAATATTTTCTCTCACCAAAAAGTTATTCTAATAATTATGAACCAATATTAATCTAATAAATGTAATTATTTTCAACCATTGTACCTTCAAGCTTACAATTTATCACACACACAAAAAAAAAACAAATTTTGTGATAAAAAAGAAAAAAAAACTAAAACATCAATCTTTTAAGAATATATTGTTTGTTGAGAGTTGTGAATTGTGATGATCGAGATTCATACCTCTCTGACTCTCTCTGGACGATTCCTTTTTCAGATTACTATTTACTACAAGAAGGTGCCATAAACTCCTTGTAGAGTCGGATGCATCTAAAAAAATGCACACCTCATTTTTATTTGATGAAAATGTTACAAAACAGAATCTCAATCATACAAAATATTGATGCTTTTCAATTAAAACAAAAACAGAGTTTCCCTAGTAAAGAATATAATATTTGCTTTTGGAAATGGAAATGAGTGTATAAGAAAAAATAAAATAAAAAAATTGAATGGGTTTGGGTCTTTTAGAGTTAAAAAAACATAAACCTTTCAGACCCATAAACCAGAAGCAACAGAGCTGAGCTTCTTCTTTGTCTCCTCTGCCATATTCTTCAACGATGATATGTCTTGTTGGGCCTACACATTCATAAATTCGACTTCTTGATGTTAACAAAAAAAAATTGTTGTTATTTGCATTAAAAAAAAAAGAGCACGTAAGAGCAAAAGAATTGAGACCTGAATAGAGAGGCGATTGAGAAGATCACCAGCGGAGAGATCCAGAGGGAAATCTCCATCACTGTCCCCAAACAGATCAGCACTAGAGATTGCTGATGAACCCTGTTTTTAAAAGTGTAATTAGTAATAATTATTATTAATTAATTAAGCCAAGTAAGAGGAAACATACGGAGAACTTCTTTAATGAACTTTTAGCCTCAATGTCCGCAGCGTTGTTATCATTTCCAAAGTATTGAGCAGAGGAGATTGATTTCGCGTTTGAGAATTTCTTCCGTGCTTCATCTGTTTCTTGAATCTAGTAAATCCTCAAGAGAGTGAGTATTAATTATTAGTTAATGACAAAATGATCATAAGAGTGAATTAAGATGAATGTATAGCTCACTTGAACTTTTGATGAACTTGTGATTGGTTTCTTCTGAAACCCTCCTCCGTTCATCTCGTACTCATCAAAGAAGCTACCTGATTTTGGTGGAGCTACATGACTAACCACTTGAGGACTCATGTAGTCTTCTCTGGTTTGAACACTATCCGAATAATCAAACCGAGAAGAAAATGATGACCTAGCTGATTTAGCTGAAGCTGGCGAAGTCGTTTGTATAACAACAACAGATTCCTCTGGCTTTTGATCATAAAATGTCTCACTTGACTGCAAAAATTCTCAAAAGTTCTTACGTAAATATGAGACATCGCTAAAAAAGTTCTATAAACATGAAATGACATAATTGACCTTTGTAGTTAGCTTCCGGGCACCAAGTCCTCCAGTTTTGCCTGTATTCCTCTTGGCGCCAAGAGGTTTCTTAATGCTGCAAGAAACTCTAGGTGAGACAACAACAGCAGCTTCTTGTTTCTCTTTAGAAGCTTCACTGGTTTTGATGTTGGAGAGTCCATTGGACATTTGTGTTGATGAAACAGGAGGAGGAGATGGAGGCAAATCGGATTCCTCAGCTATGGTTTTAGAAACTTCTTTAGCAAGATTCTGTTTATACAACTCAGCAGCTCTTGAGGTATACTTAGCTGCTTCGGTTTTACCTCCTTGGCTCCATCCGTGTTGCTTGAAGAAGACCTGTGCTCTGCAGTTTCCTCCATACACCATCATTTTCAATTGTTCAGGGCTCCATGAATCTAAATTTGTTGACCTAAAAACAAATAATGTAAATCAAACAACAAGATTCTCCAAACCCTAGATGTCATCTTGAAATCTATATATGATATTGGGAATTTCAGGAATCAATTTTATCATATGGACAAAACAATTCGAATCTAAAGACCTGACGAAGCTGATGTGAACGCCAAGACTGCGATGAACAGCAGAGCAATCGATGCAGAGAAAGATACCGTGAGTAACAGAGGCCCATGTTGGGTTCTTCGCATTGCAATCAAAACAAATCTGCAAAATTATGGAAAAAAAACACCGTCAAGATAATTCCAATAAACCAAAGAAAATTCAAGATCCGATCGCTAAGTTTCCGGATCTTAATCGGATCTATGAATCTGTAGAACAAAACCTTGTTATCGGATTTGGCTTTGAGTTTCTTAAATACGGCGATCTTATCATTCAGATTCTCCGACGTCATTGTTGGGAGGAGGAATCGATTTTTTCTTTTTTTTTTCCGGAGATGTGTAAATTTTTGAATCGAGGGGAGATGAAAATGAAAAGAGATTTAAATTCGAAAATACGGAAGAAATCGAGGGGTTTATAAACAAGGTTGCGTAAGATCCAGCCGTGAGGGTTGGTATTGTGAATTGACTATGTTAACCTTTTAACTTTCTCTCGCGCGTTTTAAGTAGTTGGTTTCTTAACGGTAACGAGAGGTAGTTAAACCCAACCACCCAATTTTTCGTTTACCCCCACTACGAGCGGTAATTAACACTTACAGATTTTGTTTTAACCATTATTTAAATTGATTATTTCATGTAATAAAATAGTTAATAGTATATAAACTTCTATTTTTATATAAGCAAGAGGGGAAAATCAAGAGAGATGTGATTTATTTTTGCTTTAATTTTGGGAGAGAGTTATTTTTATTTTATTTTTGAAATTTGGAGATTTTGGGCCTTAGGCCCAGTTTCTTTTTCGCACATTTAATTACAGGTTTGATGGTCAGCTCATATCGAACTCAAATCGAATAGCTATTTGTGCAGCTTTCTTTACCACTAGACCAAAGTAAATTGGTTAAGAGAGTTATTTTCTTTTTAAGTGATAATAAAAATGGAAGAGTTTTCCGGTCAAGTTCAAAAGCAGATGGTAAAAAAAAAGACTGATTAACATGTTCTAATTTCTCCTATCCAACGAACAAAGAGTTTGTGGTTTTAAACTCGAATTACAAAGAAATTATGATATATTTCTTAATGTGTAAGAGCATGTTTATAGATTACATTCTTTTTCCATTATTTTTTTATATTATTCATTAAAGTCAGAATTAGGAACATCGAAGATATGAGTTAGATCAGGGAGTGGGTAAAAACAAAACACATCGTAAAAGTTTATGTCCAATAGACCAAAAAGATAAGATGTTACCGATAAGATCAATAGACCAAACAAATGCTTAAAGTTGAATGTATACTTTCTTAAAGATTAATATCATGTAGTCCATAGCTATTTTGTATTCGTAGTTTGGTATGATACTAATTGTTTTGTAAAAGAAAACCATACACAAAGTCGCAAACATGGAGAATGATTTAAATATTATATTGGGGTCAATTTGAGAAAAATAAAAAGGTTGAGGGGTATCTTTCGAAAATGTGAGGAAGTAAAGGGTGGTGAATGGTGATGATGAAAAGGTAGAAGTTAGAAGTTGTATGCATCCGTGTGCGTATGTCTGTCGCCACTCTTTGTCGGGTCTGTTCTCAAACTCCTTAACACTGCCTCTGTCCCTCACATTTCCCTATTGTCCCTTCGTCATTTAAATATGGAGATGGCTTCTCTCACGTGTTTGGTAGGGCTTCCATGCACATGTAACCATGTTACTTCTTCCCATTTTTTTGTTTTTATTAAATCTTAAGATTTTTAAAGTTTTCAACCTTTCTTTTTCTCGATAATTGAGATTTTGTACCATAAAACCTTTCGAGGAAAAATAATGCTACACTATTTTTAGATAGATTGTTATCCTATTTATAATACCTTCTAACCCTTTTGAAAAAGATACATATATATGTTGTCAAAAATAATATAATCATTCGACAATTTTGTCTTTTTGGTTACAACTGATCATAAAATAACCTTAATTTGTAGGAAACAATATTGTAAATTCTTGATTAACAACACAATGATTAAATGACCTGAACTAACATTTTCATTATGAAACGAACTTAACGTTTTACACAAAAAAAAAAAAAGAACACACATACACAGACACAAACTAAAAAGAACTAAAATTCAACCTCTATACAATGGAGATCTATGTGGGAAAATCATCTTAGAGACTCTTGATTGTCGAAAAACCTTGATCGGACTTGGAAAGTACCAACCATTTCCCTTGCTCGTCACCGGCGCCGGCGAACATAACACTTCTCCGGCGTCGGATATCGATTTCCTTTTAACCGTAGCATCCTTCGTTTTTGTCTCTGCACTGTTTCCTCTAAGCAATCTCCAGAGCCAAAGTCCACGACCCGGTTGTAGATCCAACCCGGTTCCCGAATCCGGTTCCGGTTTACTAGACCAAAGAAACGGAATCACAACCGAAGTCGATCTCCGAAACGCCGGCTCGCATTCAATCAAGTTGGCAATGCGGCCAACCGATCCAACGCGAGACAACGGAACATCATCTCCTTTACCGGCGGATACGGAGGCGCGTGGAGTACACGAACATGGAAGTTGGCGGGCACATTCCGAACAGAGTGAGGAGAGGCGTTCTTGGAGACAGTATGGACAAACCCCGCCATCGCAGAAGAAACGGAGTTCCGAGAGGTCGTGTCTTAAGCATTGTTGCCAAACGCTGCCTCCTTCTTTAAAACAGAAACCCATTTGAGTTTTCTCGCGTTTTCTTTCGCTTTCTCGCATTTTTTCTTGTCTCTGAATCTCTGTTGCTTGCTGTGAAGGGAAGACAGAGAGAGAGAGAGGTTCTTAATTGTAAAGTGGGTTAATTTTTAGTATATTTGATTAAGCCACTAAGCCCCACTCTGCTTAACCATAACCCTGGTTAGTGGAACTAACTTTAGCTTAACTCTTACCAACGCCGAATTATATGCCTTGATTATCGATCCGTTGCGTATCCTTTGCTTCATTTTTTGATAATTTTATATATACACACATCCACATATATATCTACTACACTACGACTTACTGTTACGTAAAAGTCATATATCTTTTGTAATATTGATAACACTTCAGAATTTTACATAAATATATTTAAACTCTCGTATTATTTATATAATAGATTAGGATCCGCCTGATGGGCAGATTTTAAAATTTAACACAAATTAAAACAAATTATTTTTATTTAATTTAATATTTGTAATTATCTTAATTTTTTAAAGGAAAATAAATAGAAATCATGTTTTATTAAAGAAAATAGTTATTTATAAAATTTTAGTTTTCTATATGAATAAATTAACTTTCTATATTGATTTTTTTAATAAAATTATTAAAAATCTATATAAAGTCCAAAAACTTATGTTTCTCACTTGTTGTTTCCTTTTTCGATTACCATATTAAATAGCATGGACAAAATATCAAAAACTCAAAAAACTAAACCAAATCCAATCCCAAAAATGGTACTAACCTAAACAAATCCAAATGAATCCTAGACTCGTATATTCGGAATGTCAAACATGAACTTAATATAACAGATAATTGAATAAATACCCAAAATACTCGAAATATATACTTAAAAATATTAATAATATTTAGACTTGATATAATTCAATTACTCAATAATTATAAACCCAAAAATATTAACTATTTTTATATCAAATAATTAAATACCTAAAATTCACCAAATTATCTGAAAGGTTAACGTTATTAACTCTTTGTTAAATCAGCTTTTTTCATATACACTCGATTTTGCTATACAATTTAATTCAATTTCAATCATATTAAAATCTTACTGTAACCTTATGTATACTTTATATAAATTAATAGAAATCAAAACTTTTATATCAAAATAATATGCATTATATCATACAAATATTCATCTATAATAATTATTATAAAATAATTAAAAAATAAATAACGATGGTATTAGTAATTTAGTATAAACAATGAAACTTGAAAGACTAACATTGCAAATAAACTAAATTTAGGTTAAAATTTTCGTTTTGGTATTTGTTTTAAATATATTTCTTAATTTTAGTTATTGATAAATTAACAATTTTGTGATTTTTTTTTTAAACTACACTTTTTTGTATTTATTTTAAATGTATTTTTTAAATTTAATTATTGATTAGATACTTTAACATTTTTGTGATTCTCCTTTTTTCCTTTCTCAAAAACTTTACTTTTTTTATTTCTTTTTTGTTGGGATTTATGAATTTTTATTAATAATTTGATATATTAACAATTACTGAATTTTTATTTTTGTTAATTTTTATATAATATATATATATATATATATGTATATATATATATATATATGTATATATATATATATGTATATATATATATGTATATATATATAATTTGATATGTGACAAGATCTGAATGATTAGTGACATGTGTCAAGATCTCGTAAATTATAATTTTAACACGTGTTGGCTTATGGTGAATGCAACCCAAGTTTAAAATTGATTAAATTTTATATATATATATATATGAAATTTAAAACTTCCAAAATTTAACCTAATGGCATTGAGTCCTCATTGAGCTAGATTTATGTTCTTATTGGAGAGTCAAAACAAGAATGTTATTTTTTATTTTTGTGAATTTTTTCTCTAACAATATACTCATCAAATAAACATTTAGGTAGCAATTAGGTAAATTTTATCTCTAACAAGATACTCATATCGTGTAAATACAGTTTCTTACCCAATTAGGTAGCTCTTGTAGTTTCTTAGTGGCTGATCTCAGACCAAAAGAGACTATGGAAATATTTTTCCCTTTTTTTGTTTTTACAACGAAATTGAAGGATGTGTACAATTTGTTAAAAATAATATCAGTTTTACACATGGTACATTGCAGAATCATAGTTTTATGTTCTTTGTTTGTTTCAAGGATTTTGAGAATAGTAAAAGATTATTCGATACGCAAGATTTTTTTTTCCGGAGACACTAATATTGATTCATCCAAAGTTATCGAATATGATACAAGTCAGTTTCAACTTCCAACACAAACGAGTGAAACAGAGGAACAAGTCGTTTTTATTACCAGAACATGAAAAAGAGACGCCGTTTTGAACATACACATACATATGATATAAGTATAACACAAAAAGAGTCATCCTTACACAAACACATGAACTAAAAATATGGTTTTGATTCTCGGATTGTAAACGAATGGGAATTTGATTCCTGCGACTGGCTCAAATGCGCAGCAGCCAAGAGCCATGGGAATATAAACTGGTTAATTTCTCCAAGTGAGGTGGTTTCATCTACATCAACATGGACTAGGGGAGGACCAACAAGTGTATGAGACAAAAAAATTGTGCAACATACCAGTATTTTGAATGGCTGTGAAATGAGATTTTTCTTTTTAGTAATCTTTCCAGAGCAAACGTCTGGTCATGGCTGGTGGAGCTAGGCCTGGTATGTCGCGGATGTCTTTGTTGTTTGGGTTCACAATCTATCCAAAAGAGAAAAATTAAGAAGTTGTAAGTATGATACTGTGAACACAATAACCACACAAATAGAATATGGAAGGAAAGATTGTGAATATGAATGAAGATAAGAGAAAGATAATGGAGAAGAGAGAAATCTAACAAGTATCCGAATGCTTGTGCACATTTGAATAAGAAAGGAATTGAGAGGTACCTTGACGATGATGATTGCTATGACTCCAATGACGATAAGAACAAGAAATGCCATAATACATTTGTCTGTGGCAACCTGAGAAAAAGGGTCAGAAACTAAGTAAAAGGGACAAGAGGGAGCTGAAGATAACTGGGAATGGTATAAAGAAGAAATAAGGTGATTTTCGAGACTGACCTGCCTACCAATTTCCTTGACCAATTTGGAGGCTTTCTTGAGTGAAAAATGAATAGAATCGAGCTCATTGACAACTCTACTCATTTGCTCGGTCTGAACAATGAAAAGGTAAACTATCTTAATATTCAGAATTTACCCACAATCTTGAAAACAAGGAAAACGAGATCCAGGTGGAAACAAACAAGTGTGGCCTAACTACAAACCTGAGCCTTGAGAGCAGCTGAAGTATCTGTTCCCACATTAATAGTCTCTTGAACAATCTGTTGTCATAAAAAATGCAGTGAGATGTTTGTTTTTTGAAGACGATGAAATGGACACAAGTTATCAAAGCTCCATGAATATTAGACTGAAGGCAATGATTTATTCAGATAATCTGAAAACGAACCTTTTTCCCTCTCTCAATGGCTTGATCTGTGTCATCCATCATCGAGTTTCCTTTATCCATTAGCTCTTGATTGGACATATCTGAGAGTGATTAAGTTCCCAGTAAATACTCTAGCTAAATGACACTATCTAAAAACGTGCACTAAACATCTCATTATTGGTTGGTTGGTTTGCAAGATCATGAATCAAAAAGGCTTACTTGAAGCTAATAAGACATTCTCTTCCATGTGTTCTTCTCCAGGTCCATCGAAAAGATCTACTCTTTTGTTATTGGTTGCTAGGTTGGATGAATATCTATACAACCATCAACCAAATTAACCATGATAATAAGCAACAACTCGAACAAAAAACAATTCTTAAACACCAATCAGAGAATTGAGAAAATAGCAAAAAGAGTCACACATACTTCTTCTTAAGAGCAACATATGAGTTGAGTTCCTTAACCTACACAAACACAAAATCACCTGACATTAAGAATCTCTGAAATCATTGAACAAACCTCACTAATGTATAAGTAAGTGAAGATAAAACATACCATAGATTGTCGTCGATCGTTCAACATGCGGTTAGTATTGGCATCATTACCACTTTCCAAGCTTTTAACTTCTCTATCGAAATCTTTAATAAGGCTGCAAAAGAAGAAGAAGACATCATCAAAAACCAAATTCAATTAAAAATAAAAAAACGAAATTCAAGGAAAGGAATGTTACCTCTTACAGTCGCGCATTTTGTCAGTAAGTTCTTCCAGCTGCCTACTTTGCCTATTAGCATCTTTGATCTTCTCCAGCTTCTGGAATCCATTTCTGCAAAAAAAAAAAAACAAATCTCATCAGAAAACACGAAAAATCACAAACAAATTGGGGAATAAAAAAAGAAGATATAGAGATTCTCACGATAAAGCTCGGAAAATGTCATTGATTTGTCCTTCGATTTCAGCCAGCTCTTCGCTAACCGCTGATATTGGATCCATCTCGTCAATGCGATGAACAAAAAACAACAATGCCTCTTCTTCAGATCCACGCGAATAAATTTTATCAAAAATGTCGAGATTAGATCCGTATGGATCTAGAATCGAATCGAATCACACTAGCTCGTCGTGACCTCCAACAACAACAAAAACCAATCGAAATCTCGATAGCAAAACCCGGGGGGATTTTGATTTTCAGATCTAGAGTTCGAATGTGGATATTCAAAATCGATAACGAAGAGAGATAGAAATAAAAAAATCACGAGCACAATCTTCTTCTCCTTACAATCAGATTTGTTTTTTGCCCTATTTTCTCTCGGACATTTTTTTTTTGTTTAATTGTTGTTTTTTGGGGGAATATCGTAAGCTATTTTTTTGCCATTGATTTGGCTCGAAGGGACGAAAATGAGAGATTTGAAAAACTGCGTTACCGAAAATCAGTGGGACCCGCCACGACGACGTTTGTCAATAGAGAGAACTCATATAATCTGGGACGTTGGATTGGTCATCTCTCCTGATCCAACGGTCAATAAGTTTTCAGTAGCTTATTTGATAATTGACTTAAAAGGAAGATAAATAAATATTGGTGAACCAATCCACATACATTGATAATGTAATGTGAATTTTCAGTATTAATATACTTTTTCCCCCTAATTTTTAGGATGGGTAAACTTAATGTATTATGTATATGACGAAACATAATTTATTGGAAAACGAAACCAAACTTTAATTTCATTATAATGTACTGTATATATAATAACCGATAAACTAAAACTGAATCCACGCTAAAATTGACAAAAAAGAAAAACTCAAGAACCAAAAATGGTTAAAACTTAAAACCGAATCCAAGCAAGGGGAAGTGTATAATACTATAATGGCGTATAACTTGGCCCAAATAAATAAAAGAAGGTTAAATCGGGTATTCATTAGGTTTAAAAGTTAACCATAACAAAAGCGTCTCCTTATTAAGGTTTTGAGTTGACTGAGCTGTTGCTGCTCCGCATTTCAGCCGTTGCTTCAAATCGATCT
Source organism: Cardamine flexuosa (assembly GCA_963555745.1). Lineage (NCBI taxonomy): Eukaryota > Viridiplantae > Streptophyta > Magnoliopsida > Brassicales > Brassicaceae > Cardamine > Cardamine flexuosa. Next base: position 5,529,062 of record OY743217.1, read on the forward strand.
GTCAAGCCACCGGTAACAATGGTACGATTTCCAGATAACCCTTTGATCTCAATGTTCAGTGTCCTGCATTGAATCAATTTAGATCCCATGAATGTACTTCCTATATAGTTTATTCGTCTCCTCAATTTCGTTTTCCTAATCACGAATTCGTTTTTTTTTTTTTTTTCTCAGACCAAGAGGACAAAGAAGGCTGGAATTGTCGGGAAATATGGTGAGTTCACATAAGTCGTATATATTGTTATCAATTTGATGCAAATGATTGCTTCATTGCTTGGAGATGTGTGCTGCTGTGTGAATCATAAGACCCTTCATTAGATTAGAGCCATAATGTATTTTTCTATGTTGTCTTGTTTCTGAATCTCTTGATATTTTTTAGTGTAAAGGGACAAGATATGGTGCTAGTCTTAGGAAGCAAATCAAGAAGATGGAAGTAAGCCAGCACAGCAAATACTTCTGCGAGTTCTGTGGCAAGGTCTGTTTGTATACTTTTACTTACCCAAGCAAGCTCTTGTTTTGTTGTTTTATTCTGTTCTGAATGACATGTTTCTGAAGCAGTATTGTGTTAAGAGGAAGGCTGTTGGAATTTGGGGATGTAAGGACTGTGGGAAAGTTAAGGCTGGAGGTGCCTACGTTAGAGCATATGCAATGGGACTCTCTTAAGTGAGTCTTTCACAATTAAAAAAAAAATTTAATCATTTGACAAAGTAAGAAGAAGTTCTCATTTGAGAACTTTTGAAAACTTTATGAGAAACTCATTTAATTGATGTATGTTTTTTATTGGTTCAATTTATTTTAAAATTTTAAAATTTAATTCTAAAATCAGTTTTAGTTAAAATATTAATATTTTTTTGTTTGAGAAACTCTCAACAATGCACATGCTCTTATGAAGTAAGAACATCTTAAACTTTACACTGAATCCCACAATTTGCAACATCTCATGGTCTGTTTTTGTTTTCTTTTGATAGTACGGCTAGTGCTGTGACTGTGAGGAGTACCATCAGGAGGTTGAGAGACCAAACTGAGAGCTAGACTTCAACACATAACAATTTTGCAATACCAGATTCAAGATTTGCCCTTTTTTGGTATAAGACTAGATTTCTAATTAAGTTGGGAATTTTGGCTACATGTTTGTTTGTCCAGTTTTTAATCTTATTTACAAATATCTCTTTTGGTTACATATTCACTGGTTTATTTACTTTATCTACATTCTAAAACTATCATGAAGAAAAACAAAACTGTCTTTGCTCCAAATGAAGATCTATTCTGACCTATGAGATCTCAACACTAGTTTATTTACTTATCTGCATTCTAAACTAGCTTTGATCGCTCTGCTTCCATCCCAGTTGAAATGTTTGAGACTGGACAGCCTTCACAGCTGCTACTCTAGCCGCATTTGCTGCTCTGTTTGCAGCCATCACCACTCTGTTAACTCTGTCTTCCACTTTCCCCGCTTTCGCAACTTCCCTTGCTGAATCAGCTGCTTTCCTTGCTCGCTGAGGAACCAAATGCAAAAGACATCAAATCAATACAGATTTTCACAATGCATTTATGATGTTTGCAGCATTTACTAGTTTTACTTACCTCAACAGCATCAACAACTTTGGAATGGCTGATGGTAAAAGAAGATTGAGGACGGATGGTCTGCCCACTAGCACAACTGAGAATACCATCTTCCCAGTGACCAGACTGTGTCTCACCATTCCTGAAAGTATACATACCAAGCCCTTGCCTTCTTCCCTCGTGCCAAGCTCCTTCATACTTATGCCCGTTTTCAAATTGATATGCTCCAAAACCATGCATCTTGTCTGCAAAATACTCCCCAGCATATGCATCACCGTTTCTGCAACAGCACCATAACTTCAGGTTAATATATAGATTTTAGTTTTAAGCACACTTGAACATGCAATGCTTCATGAAATTGCCTAAGATCGATGCTAATAATGGCAGTAATAGAATAGCATGAACTTTGATGTTCGCTAGACTTGCTTAAAAGGTGAAGATAGCCACAACAAGCAGGAAACACAACCCAACTATTCATCAAACATCAGCAATCGAAAATCGAAAGCCACATTAAAAAGGTGAAGACCGGCCACACTAAAAAGGAAGCACAAACTCATGACCCTAAAAATCCAATAGAACTCAAAAATCGGAAACACCATCAGACGAGCAACATATACAGGGACCTAATACAGCACCACAAGTCAGTGCACAACGTAAAGTCTATGTGAGCTTGAAAACTAGATACCTTCAGAAACAAAACTTAAAACAGCGTGTGCGATTACGAGTTAGAATACCATCACAGGTCAAAGCACAACCATATTCCAGAAACTCAAATGACTGTTCTGAGTAAGAAAGGATAATGCTGACCTGAAATGGAAAGTACCAAGGCCATGTTTGACACTCCATTTAAACTCTCCATTGTATCTACTTCCATCCTCAGAGGTAGTTACACCACACCCATGGCACTGTCCATTAGACCATTCACCAGCATATACATCTCCTGTATGAAACGTATAGACTCCGATTCCATGTCTTAGCCCTAGCCTATATTGACCTCTATATCTACTTCCTTTAGCCCATGTTTCTACTCCATAACCATCATATTTCCCATCAATCCACTCTCCTTCGTATTTGCCTTTCATAGAATAGTAAAAAACTCCACTTCCTGAACACTTCCCTCTATGAAACTCTCCCTCGTACACATTATTTCTCCCAAACTTCTGAATTCCAGAGCCTGCGTTAGTCTTATTCTCCACAACTGGCTTCGACCCTATAGACCAAACAACTTGGTTTGTGATGGCTTGAGAGGAAGAGAACCTGGCAGGGATAAAGCTCAGCAAACGAGCGATAAACAATCGGATTGAAGGTAAGTGAGGAAGAGCGAATTTGAGAGAGACGGCGAGGATGAAGGAAAGAGCGATAATGGCGCAGATTATACGAAGGAAGATACGAAGATTGATTAAAAGGAAGAAGATGTATAGAGGAGGAACAGCGAGAAGCAGCAAGAAACGAAGATGGAAACAAATCAAACGGGCTTGAAGGATATGGCGTAGAAGCTTCCTCACGAACCGATTCGAAGAAAGGAAAGATAAAAGATTCGACGGGGAAAATGAAGAAATTGATCCCAATCGTGCTCGGGATCGTCCTCGTCGGAAATGGTCAACGCCGGAGGCGAAATTAGACGGTTGAGTCACCAGAGACCTTTTGTGCGGAGTGGAGATTGGCTTTTGAGATGATGAATCTGGGATATCAACGGTGAGATGATGACTCTGACCTTGCGGATGATTATACACAGTGAAGCCAGCGCCTGTATCAGGGCTCTGATGATGATGGTGAATCAGATTAAGGATATGGTTGGGATCGGAATCGTCTTTCCCGATTGATCGTCGTTCTGTTACAGATGATTTCTTCAGATGCATTTACATAAAAAAAGTATGGAACTTGGAAGAGGATGAAGAAGAAATGATCGGTAAATTAGGGTTCTTGAAAATTAGGGTTTTTTTCAAATCGAAGCTTCTGGGTTTTGTTTCTTTTAACTGCTTTCAAGGTTTCCACAAAGAAGAAGAAGAAGAAGAAGAAGAGGAGAGCTCAATTTTGAACTTTTGAAACTAAGGTAAGGCACTCGCGTGGGAACAGAAAAAACCTCCGAGTTCCACTTATTTACCAAGGTATGCCATCCATTGCCACTTGTTGACTTTGATGACAAATTAACTAAGGAATTAAATACTGAAACTAAAAGGGTGTATTAAATGAAGTATTTGGGGGTGTGATTAGAGTTTTAATGGAATTTAAGATGATTAAAAAAAAAAAAAAGTTTGGTGAATCAAAATTTTTATTATTGAATTCTTTGAAATCTCATGATTTATTATTTTTATTTTTGTATTTCTAATTAGGAAATTTCAGAAATCTCAAAAAATAAATTTTAAATTTTTTAATACAAACCTTATTTTTGTTTTCAATAACATTGGATTGATTGTATATTTTAAAATAATTAATCGAATAACACATGATTTTAAAAGATATTTAAAATATTTTATTTTAGTAAAGTAGATTTGATTGTTTATTGTAAAAATATTAATCCAATAATATGAGATTTTAAAATATATTTATTTTTAGTTACAATAACAAATGATTTGTCATTTTAATTTAAATCTATTCGAATTTTAGTTCCCTAAAAAAACTTATATCCTCAAAAGATTCCAAAATTTACACACTTTCAGAAGATGAACCTAATTACATACCGGTGTTTTATTAAATAGAGTATTTATTAAATAGAGTATTTATTTATTTTTAAATGAACCTAATTGCATACCGATGTTTTATTAAGTAAAGTATTTATTTATCTCTATTTATTTTATTTGGTGGTATGGTTATTAATTAACAACCAATAATTATATGATTAGTTTAGTGAGTTATAATTATAATTGAGAACTTGGTTCCCAAAATTGGTTTATTCAGAATTAACCAAATACACCAATTTTTTATTTGGATTGCTTTTAGAATGATTTTCAAATTCCATTTAAACCGTACAACCGATTACACAGATTCGAACAACATGTTTAAACCGAAAGTCCATGGCTAATAGAATGATAAGTGTGGTAATGGTAAATTAGAGACTACCATAAAGCCAACAAGCTCAATCCATGAATATCTCAATGAACGGATAAGTTATAGCTAAGCATTTCACTTTTGTTATCCAAAAATTTCATGGCCACCCATACCCATATACACATCATGATCATATCTATGTATACAACTCTTATCTCTATCCTAATTCAAGAGTAATCTTATGGAGGATCCTCAAAACCAATCTATACTTTAAAAGCTAAAAAACAATATGGAATAAATAGTTTTGGAATCAGCAATAAAGTGTATGAAACTAACATAGTGGATCCTACATCTATTAATTAACAGTAACAATACTACCTTTCATTTTCCAATTTCAAATCAAACCAAATATGAAATGAGATTGAGACAAACAAACAAGAGGGCTAGCTATTTCTCTGGTGCTTAGCAATCACTAAGACAAGCATCTTTCCTAGGCTTCTATGGTTTCAGGTTCCCATATGTCATTAGTAACATATTGTATGTTGTAGATGCAAGGACAATACACAAACAATAACAATGCAGCATAACAAAAAATATCTATGAAAGACTTGGCTCATGGTGAAATTCAGGAAACTACATAAAGAGTTACAATGCAGGTACAAAGGAAACAGACTTGTACCTTGTTTGTAGTGTAATTTTGGTATATTGTATCAGAACTTACCATTGAGAGAAAAAATGAAAAAGAAGAAGAATAAAACAGATGATATCAGTAGAGCCTACCAGTACACTCGCTGGAACCACAGTAGCAAAATTTCTTCTTGATGTTACCATTAGAGTCCATTACCTGATCGATCCTATAATTGTAATCATAGGATAGTTCCTGAAGTGGAGGTATATTGTCCTGTGCAAAGAACATCACATGAGGGATGCTAGTGTCCTCATGGTCGTACAATACATCCTGTGCGTACAGATTCGGCGAGCAGCTATGGTTTATAAACCTCCCTATGTTCCCTTTCCGTGCAGCGTCTATGGTGAACCCACCTTCCTCTCCGATGTCAAAGAGGTACTCATCTTCTCCAGTACGTCTTTCAGCATCTTTATCCTCTATAAGCTCTCCAGTGTACTCACAGATGAAGCTTCCCATAGGGATTGAGGTTAGTGATCTCACTCCCCAGCCTCTTGATTCTGTTTTGAAAATCTCCAGCTGGAACTTAGGCCCGTTCTGTGTGACTCGCATGTAGCAAGAAGGTGGGCATTTGCAGTGTGGTCCACACTCATAGACCAAGGGCTTTGCTAGAACAATGGCTCCATTATGATTGTATGGTAACTCTCCTCCATTTTTCGCAATGCAGGCGCAGTTTTCTGATTCCGAGCAGCGTTTTTTGCAACCGCAGCTCTTTGGAGGAAGAGGCAGGCACCAATCCGGACGTATCATTTTAGGCATGTAGATAAACGGAGGCGGTTTCTCGTCGTCTAACTCGTTTACAGCACATATTGGTAATATCTCTTTCCCCTCTGAGATATCAGCATTGCAAAGACCATCCCGAAACTCGGATCTCTTTGTTTTCTTCACCGCTTTCCAAGAAAGCTCGGGTTGTCCAGGAATACGCAGCAGTTTGAACTTGAAGATAGACTTACCATGAGACCCGGTTTCTTGCCATAATGATTCCACCATATACAACCCGTCGTAAACATATATCTTTGCATCAGCTGATGAGTCTGATGACGTGCTTTTGTTGCCTCGTATGACCCGCACAGGGTTCTTCTTCTGTATACTGTTTTTCAAAGCGAGGTTTCCCTTTACAAGCTCTTGGTCTTTGGCTTCAATAATTTCGTTTCCCTTTTTCCCCAAATTTCCACCTTGACCCGAGTAGATCAAGACATCCGAGGAACCAAGATCATCATCATAAACTCCAGAGAATACAATACTCGTAGCAACTAGTTCCCCACCAACATCTTTCATATAATCAATACCACCTTGAGGTGGTCTATGAATACCAAGAAAGTTCAGCTCAATTCTAAATTGAAATTCATCACCAACCTCAATACCAGGCACAGTTCCCATAATCGGAGTACCAGAGTGATTAAGATGCTTCCCTTGACTCTTGAGAATCTTCAAGGCCTCGCAAACCACTCTGAACATCCCACCACCTCTTTTCATAGGCCTTGCTTCTTCCTCCTGCAAAATTTTTCTACAAGTTCCATGGAAAAACCGTAGAACTTTTTTAACTTTGGACCGAGCACGATCCCCACTGTTTGAACCACTAGGAATCACACCATTTGATAACTGATGATATAGAGCTAATCTCTCTTTATTATGGATAACCATCTCAGTACTCTTCCTCCTAGATCCTTCACTGTAATCTTCATTCATCTCATTGGAAGGCTTCTCAAGTTCCAATGGCTCTAGAACCTCTGGTGATTTGTTATTAGCAAGAGATTGACCCAAATGATCTCCAGAATCTGACTTCTCCAGAACCAAGTTTTTCTCTTCCATTGATATATCAACCTTCACAGTCATTCCACTGTTTGAAAATTTGCTCCCCATGTTTGGAGATAAGTCTCTCTCTACAGAAATCGTTCTTGACCGACGCTGTTTTGTCCCAATGATGCTTTGCCTGCTAACAGACCCCAACACCACATCTTTTGATGCACAAATAACATTTCCATCTTCTTCTGGAAACGTAATGCTCCGAGGCTGGAGCTTGGCTATATTTAGCTCACTTGTGTTCTCTGGCAGGTTGCTATCTTCCATTGGTTCTTCTTGCATGTTAACTTGTTGAGATTCAGCTTCTTCGGTTACCTCAAGGTCCATATCATTACAAAGCTTTTCATCAACAGATTTCAAAAGATCTCGCTCTCCCACGTTTTCTCCAGGAACCTCACCTTCATAAGAAGGAACACAGTCATCAGAAACATTTCTGTTCTGGCAAGTCTCAGTTTGGAACTCCTTTTGTATTGTTCTTGATCTGAGCTGCACGGAAACCGATCTACAACCAGGTGGAAAATCCCTTTCTGCTGCAACCTTAAACCGTTTGGATTTTCTCCGCCCCAGAGGATCGGTGTAGCTACCACTAGAAGAAGCACTATCACCGCCCGGCAGACTAAGTTTTGATGACTTTGTATGCACCATGTTGTCCAATTCCTATTCATGTAACAGAAGATAGATGAAGAATATATGAACTTAAAACACAAGCCTAGTACTTGGAACAAGCATATAAATCAATATGATAGCAGTAACACCAGAGCTAAAGCAACAAAAAAAACTGATTTAACAACAAAATCATCTAATACCTTATAGCATTCAAATCATCTAATACTAAGTCATTTAAGTTTTGATGACTTAGTATGTAACCATGTTGTCTAATAGAGGATAGAAGAAGAATTTGAACTAAAAACACAGCCTAGCACTTGAAACAAGCACATATTAATCAATAGAATAGCAGAGCTAAAGTAACAAAAACATGACTTAACCGTAGAATCATCTAATTCCTTGTAGCATTCAAACCATAACCTGATCATGATATGAACTAAAATCACAGCCTAGTACTTGAAACAAGCACATATTAATCAATATAATTGCAGAACTAAAGCAACAAAAACATGACTTAACCATAGAATCATCTAATTCCTTGTAGCATTCAAACTATAACCTGATCATAATATGAACTAAAAACACAGCCTAGTTACTTGAAACAAGCATATTAGTCAATATAAGTGCAGAGCTAAAGCAACACAAAAATGACTTAACCATAGAATCATCTAATACCTTATAGCATTCAAACCATAACCTGATCATAAGACCAAGCTAAAACAAGTTAACTTGTACATAGTAATGAATATCCTTGGCAATGCATGTTATGGTGGTGTAAGTTGACAGTAAAAAAATTGCATGTTTTTAAAACCCTAGACATAGAAATCTCAGAAATTACAGACTCCTAGCCTCCACCAACACAGTTAAAATCCTTTCCATAACTTCCAACCACAGTTTCAAAAAAGAGACATTTTCATGGAAACTGAACCCAAATTCCAAAATTGTACCTTTTTCCCGAGATGCATTGATCCATTCAACAGAAACGCAGTAAAAGAGAAATCAAAGTGATTGAAAAGATCCAATCTTTCATCTCTAATCCAAATACCAAAAGAAAAAGCCCAAAAAATAGAAAATCAGAGAAAGGGTAGAAAGATTTACCAGGAAAAATGTAGGGATTAAGGGATTATGATAATGGCGGAGATGACAAGTCGATTGGGGTTTTGAAGAGCGGGAGTTGTGTGTGAGAGGCGTTACTCAAATTGGGTAATTTGGCATTTCCTGAGGAACAAAAACAAAACACTTTAATTCTCTCTTCTTTTTTTTTGTGTGGAGAATTCACTTTTTGATAACTCTCACAAAGCACTCTCTTTTTATCCCAGCATGCTTCTCCTGCTCTGTAACTGTTAAATTCTGTTTTCAGAATTGGGGATATGATAAGTTAGCACTAATCATATTCTAATGCTGCTTATACAAGTTTACCAAGTCTAGTGAGAAATAATGGAAGTTTTAGTGGATCTTTAGTAATTAATGGTGTATTTGGAAAAAGAACAAAAGAAAAGAAAGAATGTTCTATTCGAGATCAGATCTAAGTTTTTCTAAATTGGAAAGAAACCTAAATCTAGAGATAAATTGGAAAGCAAATCTCTTGGGAATATTCTAAAGATTTTCCTAGTCCTATGAATATTTTTATAAGTTTCTAGATTATCTCTAGTAAACAAAATATGTTAAATACATGTCATTAACAAGAAAAAGTGCGAAAACTTTAAGAAAAAAAATATTACAAATACAAGTTCTCTAATTAGACTAGGAAGTTATGTCATGGTTGAGAATCTTGAGATCATAACTTTTTAAACTATAGGTAGTTGATCTCTATCTATATTTGAAATTTTGATTAACCTAAGCAAGTTTACTACTGCTTAGCAAACCCATGAATTTTGTAGAAATAGTTTAGAAAGTTAATTTCATAGTATGGGATGAATAATCACTTCTCAAAACTTTAGAATAAGCTAATTTATACTAACCCTAGTTTATACATGACTAATTATATAATAGGAATAGCGGAATACCTTTTAGTTGTAATGAAATACCGTTTTTAGTTAGGTAGTAGAGAAGTTTTCTTGAACATTTTGATCTTTTCGCATGTGTTTTTTTTACCTGATAGACAATTGTTCAGATTTGAAAAAAATTATCACGATTTTTTTGTTTAAAATAACTCTATAATGGGATCGAGACATATATTTATAGGCGGAGAGAACACATAATTTATTATTAGGGTTTTCTTATGATTTAATTTCAACCGTCCACCATAATAAATATTGATTATAAATTAAACTTATTTATTATCAATTTGATTATATATCAAATATTTAATAAATAGTAATATTCCAATAGAAAACATATTACTATAAAACCACATAATATAAAAAGGAAATATTCCTTACACATTTTTTTTCTTGGTCAAACCCATAAATTGCATTCAAATCGAAAAATATAGTATTAAGGAAAACAACCCTCCTCTTTTTTTTTTTTATCAACAAAATTATATTAGAAATCAGACCTTAACTCATTAAGTTGTTACAGCCCATAAGGGAGGCCTTAGCCAAAGCACCAGCCGCTTGATTTTTTTTTTTTAGAGATAATCGAAAATCCAATTTCAGTGAAGAAGGAGGATTGATGATCGATATCGGAGAGGATTCCGTAGAGTTTCTTTACCTGTGATTTCGATTCAATTGCTCGGACGAGCTGCTTTGAATCCGTGTAGATCCATAGATTCTGCCATCCTCAAATTTGTACCGAGAAGAGGACATTTAGCACCGCTAAGAATTCCGTCATAAGTGGAGAGCTTACATGTACTTGGAGGTAGATTCTTGTAGTATTACGTTGGTATTGAAAAAGAAGGTCCAGCCAAGCTTTGTTGTTTTGGTATCCGATCTCCACGCCGCATTTGTATGACATATCTTTGCAATAGCCGTTGGGAGTTTTCCGGTTTTTCAGTGTTATCGTTTGGGAGTTGCCGTTATTTGTTAGATTCTACTCTTCATGCCACTCTCGGGAGTCTTTGATTGCCTTAAGGATTGTATCCTCTGTAGAAAAGTTGAACAACCCTCCTCAAACATGCAAAGATATCGATATAATAAAACTAATACAAATTAAAGCCGGCAAATTTCCTCCAAGCTTCCATTGAGGTAATTCGTTTTTTCTTTAATGTTGAAAGACAAAAGATCGGAGCAATTGCAATAAGGTAACATCATAGGAGAAAATAAATGCAAAAACCTAATCTTCATCCTCTAGCTTCTTCCACCACTTGATTATGAAGTCATGTTAGCTTTCCAAATGAAATATAGGATTGAAACCTCTTATCTCTCTAATCATACACGTTACAATTACTCAGATCAATATAATTCGCCAATCTTATAGCCAAGTGAAAATCACTCATCTCAAAATCATCAACCAACCGACGAATCTTAACAAAACCACTTCTCAGGTTGTAGAACTGCATTTATGGCAATAGTGTTATCCAAAACATATTGTAACAAGTAACGCGCAAGCCACACACACCAAAAACAAAAGCTCTAACAAATAGAAAAGAGAAGAGATCGGTGAAACCTAGAGAAAAACCCAATAACTTGTTATATCCATACGAATAATGATGTGGATCTCTATAACTAATGACTACATGTTTCAATAGTTCACTATAAATTAAGAAATCAGTAAACTCACATTTTGTCATTCAAAATTTTTCTGTTTAGTTTATTTTTTTATAATTATGGAAATCCAAATTGTCAAATGGAATTCCTTATCTGTCATCTAAAAGCACAATTTTTTTTGTAATACATAATCATATAATGCGTTAATCATTGTTGTAATCCATATAGTACATAATACTTTTTCATTCTATATTTAATTATTTACCCTTTTAAATATTAATTTAGCTATTTATCATTTACCTAAAAGAAAATATCGTTCTAACATTTTTTTTCAACATTTATTGTTACTCTTACACCTTTTTTCACTTGTTTTGAAGAGCTTTTACTTTCATACCCTTTGACAACAATAAAAATTACACTTTTTATTTAGTTATATTTTTCATTAGTTATATTTTACTTTTATAACTCAATCTCTGTTTCTCTCACCAATTCAAAATCTCCTCTCTCTCTTCTCTCCCAGCCAACGATAATCCGATGAGATTATAAAATTCCTGGTTTGATTTTCAAACTCTCAACTTCTCCACTCCAGACCCACTAACGGCTCAACATCTCCAGGTAATTAGCTAAGTCCCTTTTCTTCTTTGCCTCTTTGTCTCTCATTCTTCTTCCTCGACTTTTTTTTCCTAACTCACTTTGTTTCTCTCACTGGAGATCTGTACCAGCTATGAAGATATGTATAAGCTATGAAAATCTGATTCGATCCGGCCACCGGTTTGCTTTTGTTTCTTCTCCATTAGTTCGCTGTTCTTTGTTTTCTAAGAGTTTGGAGGTGTGGAACTTTGGGTTAACCATCATCATCATCTATTGTCTTCTTCACCAATCGATTTAACCGCCAAGTTTCAGTCTTTGACTCCTCCAATCTCCAATTCCAAAACCCTACTCCCCGATTTCACTCCTCTTAAACTCTATGGTCGTCTTGTTCGGCCTCTTAGGTTATCGGATTGGGAATTTCTCTCATCTGGTCGGCTTTTTTTGAGGTCTCCTAATATGGATACCGTTGATTTGTTCAGTGGGTGTTTAATCTCACCGCCAAATTCAGGTATTTTAGTTAACCATAGGATAGTTTTGTTACTTACTGTTGGTATAGAGTCTTATCAGAGTTGGTGCTTGTTTGAGGAGAATTTGTTGTCTGTTGAAATTATTGATAGATATAATAGATTACTAAAGGAGAATTTTCCGCACAGAGTTGAAGCTTGAGCTTGTTGGATGCGACGGAGGATTTGAAGGGATTAAAGAGATAGGAGAATGTTGTAAAATGCTTTAGGAACTCACTGTGTGTGATCATAATATGGAGTCAGGTTGGAAGCTGAAACTCATGTATTGTAAAAAGATGGATAATGATTCAGGTGAGTGTTTGAGTAGTTCCCCTTTTGTTTATTTGAAAGTTCGATACGAATCTCTTGGTACAATGTGATCTTTTAAAGTTGGAGCCTTGAACTAATTTCATTGCTGCTCAATACGTATTAGATCTTGTCAAAAACTTTTAAAAGGTTGAATCTATTTTGCAGGAGAGTGAAGCTTCTGTATCTAGAAGGATAGCTTGTGTATGATGGATGGCTGTGTGGATATAGTTTTTGTTTGGTCATGTCTAAGTGGACAAAATATATTGGACACACTACATACATTTTCTTTTCTCTTTTGGATATGTAGAAATTTTAAGTAATTAGACACCAAGACATCATTATTTTGTTGGTATTTGAATGATATGTTTTGGTAGTTAAAACTCTTTTGTTTTACTTATAGATTTTGTTACAAATTTTAAAAAAAATCAATGATAATTGTGAAATGTTGTTATTGATCATTTGTATCCATAAGAGCTTGTCCATTGAACATTGACCAAGTAAAAACTATAAATACCAAATTTAGTACATGAAGGATGATTGGTATTAATAATAGATAACCATGATAAGCCAAGATCCAGCATAAAATGAGAAGGATAAAAGAACGGAACAAATATTGTTCTTGTTATCGAAACTCCAGTCGTCGGATTTGAAAGATGCAAATGGACGTGTTTGTGTGGACAACTTTTTGCAATTTTTAGCTTCATCATCTTGTCTTCATCTAAACAAAAGTATAGTCTAACTCCCGCAACCCCTAAATCCAAATTCTCTTCACCTATTCATGACTTCTAACATTATTTGATAGTTTGTGTCCATAAGAGTATGTCCATTGTGCATTGACCAAGTGAAAACTATAAATACCAAACCTAGTACATGTATGATAATTGGTTAATCACTTGGAAAATATTTGTTACTATATACATCAAACAATGATGAACTCTTTGAAGAAGTCCTCTCGTAAGCTCAACATTTTCTTCTCATTACATTTCACACATCAGCATTTAGAAAAATGTTTTGTATGATTTAGTGTATGCTTTTCTTTCATAAACTCAGGGTTCCATGGTACTAATGACACAATGGGGTGATGAATCTGTGAATAGAAACAAAGATAAAGATAAGGCTAAAATCAGCTAATTTTAGTTGAAACAAACAAATGGTCTAAAGTCACAAAATCTAGTTCTTTGGAAACATACAAATGGTCTCAAGACCGACATATATGAGTGATGGTGTATCCATGTAGCAACAAACGAATGGTCTCAAAACGATAATTTGCTTAAACAATGTATTTGAGCAAAATGAATTTTATTAACACAAAAATTTGCATCAGTGTTTCAATACTAGTCATGTTAGTGGCAAGCAAATGTTCAAATTTTATCAAAACACAAATATTTGGACACAACCATATGTTCAACCCAGCTTATTTTTCTTGTTTGGGATTGGTAAAGATAATATTTATTAGTAAAGAGTTTTTTGGAAAAGCGAATAAAAAAAGATCATAAGAATTTATCACTGTAATTTTGGAATCTCTCGTAAAAAATGAGAATCAACAAAATGAGAAGTGAGAACAACACATGTCTATTTAAATCACATGGAAAAAACTAATATGATAAATCACTTGGGGGCATTTCGTTTTAATACCTAGTATGGTTTTTATCTCTTGTTTTTCTCTTGCGAGCTAATTATTGTTCCACATGGTTAAGTTTAAATGGACATAAGATTTAAGGTTTGAGGTTTAGGGTATATGATTTTAAAAAATGTTAGAGTGTAAATCATACTACATATTTTTAAACCATTATATTTTATTTCTAAACATTTTAATATATACATGTATCAAAGTCCATGTTCACGAGATGTTTGACAGTAAAAAAACATTTTGTTGTCCATATGTTCTAGTCCATTGGAACTTTCTTATTTGGTTTCGAATTATAATTGACTTGAATTCAGTGTTCATAATAACTTGTCCAACTGAAACTTGACCATATAAAATTTTTTTAAGTGATTGTGGCATCCATAAGTTATTTACATCTAATTCAGAATAATAACACCATAAAGTCATAAACATTTGTTTTTGTGTCTAATGAAAATTTCTACACATCCAAAAAGGTAAAATAACGTAAATGATATGTTTTGAAGTGTTATTGATAATTTGTGTTCATGATAGTTGATCCACTTAGACTTGACCAATGATCATTTAAAACTAAAAATGAATCCTAAAAAGCTAGAATTAGAAACATATGCTAAATTAACACCTTAGACTTCTCAAATGTATAAGAAGTCGTTCAAGCAATGAAAAAGATTATAATTGTTTCCATGAAAAAAATTGTTTCCATGAAAAAAATTGTTTCCATTGGAGCTGTTGAAATTGCCATGAAATATAATTCCCATGAAGTATAAAAAAGATTGTTTCCACTGGAGCTGTTGAAATTGCCTTATTGCACCAGACAAGTAACTTTGTAAGATAATTGTACATGAGTTTGGTATAAGGTTTCATGTTCTTCGTGTCTACAATTTTACTTATACAAATTCCTAGGTAAGCTTACATTCTTTCACCACAGACCACACCCTTCAATCAACCAGTCAGCTCATCCTTTTCATCAATCAACCTGTCAGCTCCTCCATTTGGCCCTGTTTTCCCATCCACATATTTCACTTTTAGTAACACTTTATCCATCCCTTTTAAACAAAAACGAACTGATTTTGATTGTTAATAGAAATGCAAATGAATCAAATGTGAACAAAGGTCAATTCTTCTCATTACACTTCACACATCAACCTAAGAATTCTAAACCTATAACTTCAAGGTTTTTGCTAGGGAAGGCCATAGTCAAGGTTCTATTTGCATCTCTGCGAATTTGAGCAAGGCTTTTGCTTACATTCCTTCAATTTTTCAACCAAAATGCCGAAATTTATGGGCTTAGATCATTCTAGTTTTAGGGAAGGAAAAACAAAAATACTGACCCGAACAGTATACGGTTCTGCATGAAATTATGCTTTTAGAAAAAGGGTGTAAAATGTAAACAATTATCAAAAATAGTGTCTTAAGGCTATTGACTCTTTACCTAAACAGAAGATTTATTCTTGTCCTTTCCCCTATTTTCTCACTAAAAGTTATATTAAAAAAAAATATTATGAAAAGAACTTATAAAGTAGAAGAAAAACAATATTAAAAAGAGATTTAATTGGTGCTACATTATAATAAGATAATTGATTGATTAATTAATGCGTCGACAAAAATAAAATAAAAAAGGAAGATAATTCTTGGTGTACTGTTAAACACAACCACCATCAACAGTAACTCCAGATTGTTATTATGCTGCAATTCCTATCTCCTCTCTTCGTCTTCTTCCTCTTCTTCTCTGCAATCCTCACTTTATCTCTCTCTGTCCCTAAATGCAGCTACCTCTCTTTTACCCCTTCTAATTCCTGTTTCAGCTCCCCATTTAGCTATGAAGTTCTCGCGGCTACTCCAACGAATTGTCCTGTCGGTGAGTTTCGCGCCTTCGAGAATCATCGCTGGATTGATTTCTCATTGTAAAAATTGAATTTTTGAAGCTTTTTTATAGTTATTTGCATGATTTATATTCTGGGTTCGTTTTTGGTTTTGTTCTTCTTTCTAGACAGGTCCCTTTGCGTGTATTGTAATTTTAAAATTTCAAGGTGAATTCTACAGATTTCCCAAACTTCTAGGGTTCATAAAACGCAATTTGGGTTTATTCCTTTGGATGATTGGTTTGTTTTCTGTTGCTTGTAATCTGCATAAAGATGGCATTTTTAGTTTATATTATGATTAAAGTTTCGTAATTTAATTTAGGAAGCTGAAGTCTGTGTTTGTATCTTGTTACAGAGCTGAGAAGGTACGGTGGTGTTATCTTCAGTAGAAGTTACTGAGGTTAAGTAGCATTTGTAGAAAGGAGATGACTTTAGGAGGTTGGGGACAGAGATTTATTCAAGCAGCTTCTTCTGAATCTGAGGATTCTGCTTTGGATTTGGAGAGGAACCATCATTGCAATCACTTGAGTCTTCCATCATCTTCAAGTCCATCTCCTCTTCAGCCATTCTCACTCAACATCCAGCACTCTGAGAGCAATGCTCCTTACTTCTCTTG
Organism: Cardamine flexuosa; assembly: GCA_963555745.1. Classification (NCBI taxonomy): domain Eukaryota; kingdom Viridiplantae; phylum Streptophyta; class Magnoliopsida; order Brassicales; family Brassicaceae; genus Cardamine; species Cardamine flexuosa. Next base: position 5,545,796 of record OY743217.1, read on the forward strand.
GCCTACTCTTAGCCGCCTTAACGATTCTGTAGAAGACCGAGCTAACTACTTTGGTAATCTCCAGAAAGGGGTTTTACCGGAAATTGTTGGGAGGTTGCCTTCAGGACAACAAGCTACTACGTTGCTTGAGCTTATGACAATCAGAGCCTTTCATAGTAAAATCCTGCGGCGTTTCAGCCTTGGTACTGCGGTTGGGTTTCGAATCAGCCGTGGTGTTCTAACGAATATTCCAGCGATACTTGTCTTTGTTGCTAGGAAAGTTCATAGGCAATGGCTTAATCCAATGCAGTGTCTTCCTTCCGCCCTTGAGGTTGAGTTATCTTGTATTCATTTCCATTCTACATATGCTTTTATCGGAGCTTATATGATAAGTGATGTTTTTTATTTCATAATAGGGTCCTGGAGGGGTATGGTGTGATGTAGATGTTGTGGAATTCCAATATTATGGTGCTCCTGCTGCAACACCAAAGGAACAGGTTTATAATGAGCTTGTAGATGGTTTGAGAGGAAGTGATCCCTGCATTGGCTCTGGTTCTCAGGTTCATCTTTTTTTTCTCCTCCATCTTCTGCATACTGTAACCGAAAAGTCTCAGTTTTTGTTTCATGTTGTGTAGGTTGCAAGCCAAGAAACGTATGGAACCTTGGGAGCTATAGTGAAAAGCAGAACAGGTAACCATCAGGTTGGTTTCCTTACTAATCGGCATGTCGCAGTTGATTTGGATTATCCAAACCAGAAAATGTTTCATCCTTTACCTCCAAGCCTTGGACCTGGTGTCTACCTCGGTGCTGTTGAGAGAGCAACTTCGTTTATCACTGATGACCAGTGGTATGGCATTTTTGCTGGCACAAATCCAGGTACTTCAGTTGCAAATCTCTGCATCGTTCTGTTCATGAACCAGGACATTCTTGTTTCATACTGACTATATCTATCCCAATGCAGAAACATTTGTGAGAGCGGACGGTGCCTTTATTCCTTTTGCAGAAGATTTCAATACGAGCAATGTAACAACTGTGATAAAAGGCATTGGTGAGATAGGCAATGTGCATGTTATAGATTTGCAATCCCCAATTGATAGTCTTATTGGGAAACAAGTTGTGAAAGTTGGAAGAAGCTCTGGATATACAACTGGAACCATTATGGCTTATGCTTTGGAATACAATGACGAGAAAGGGATTTGTTTCCTCACGGATTTTCTAGTCATTGGCGAAAACCAACAAACTTTTGACCTTGAAGGTGACAGTGGAAGCCTTATACTCTTAACATGTCCAAATGGTCAAAAGCCACGACCAGTTGGGATCATTTGGGGAGGGACAGCGAACCGAGGAAGACTTAAACTAATAGCTGGTCAAGAACCTGAGAACTGGACAAGCGGAGTTGATCTTGGTCGCCTTTTGGATCTCTTAGAGCTTGATCTCATCACATCGAACCATGAGCTTGAAGGTTTTACAACTCTTTTCACTACCTTTTATCAGAATGGTTCTTTAAGTTCTCATGCCTTTGTTTACACACTTGCAGCAGCAGCTCGAGAACAGAAAAACACTTCGGTTACAGCTCTTGATTCAACGGTTAGTCAGTCATCCCCACCTGACCCGGTTGGATCAGGAGACAAACAAGATGAGAGCTTTGAGCCATTTATCCCCCCAGAGTTTCGTATAGAAGAAGCTATCAACCCAACACCAGAAGTAGAGGAACTTCTCTTCATTGCTCCTATATGGGTTAATGAGTCTACTTCTGCCATTAAAGATGCAGAAGAGAAACACAAATTGGATGATCTCGTCGCTTTAAAGAACAGTTCTGAAGAAGAGGTTAACATTTCGTTGCATCTAGGTGAGCCCAAACTAAAGAAACCAAAGTTTTTTTAGCTGAACCTGGAAATGGATCCCTTATACCAGTTCCCGGTTTAGTTTGGTTTGATGGAGATTTGATTAAAATCCTCAAAAAATTTATGTCGAATTTGTGTATAGTATTATTATTCTTTGCGGACGAAGTTGTGTAGCAAAATTGTATAAGCTTTAAGTTTTGTGAAATTTAAATGTAATCATCATTAGTGTCCAAATGGAACATTAAACCGGGTAAAGATTCAGAACTTTTGTCTTTTGGTTTCCGGTTTGGTCAATTAAGAAATAGTTCCTGCCTCGCGAATCTGGGGAAAGGAGTCATTGTTAAAAGGAAAAAGAAAAGGAGTGAATCAATCATTCCAAAAGGGCGAAAAGTTTTGTCCTTTTTGATAAGTTATGTGACCAAAGGATACAAAGGACTTAGGGTCCATCTCCATTTTGATTAATGATTTAGGACCCAAACAATACAGTACAAAAAAAGGGAACTTTGTATATTATCTATGTATATTTTAAAGTTTTAACAAAAGAAACGAACCTTAACAGAAGCAGCTAAATGTGTGACGACTTTTCCATTGGCACCAACAAAAAGTGACTACCTATGAGTGCAATTATTGAAATAGTAGATGGTAAAGACAAAAGATTAATTAGAGATTAGTAGAGATATTAGATTTGTGAATGTATTAACTTAAGTACTTAACATATGGATTTCCCAACTGTGTTATAATTTTCTATTATGTCAATGCTTTACTCTACTTTCAAGGTTAACATGAGAAGCTTTTCGATATTGGTTCTTATAAAATTTTATGCAATTATGGTTTATACTACTTTTCATCTGCTTTCACGATTATATTTTGAGAAGAAATCATTAGGGGTAAACATGCTTTTTGGTCAAGTGGCCTCTAACAGTGCCACCAATCAAGCTCAAAAGTTGTACTTAACCGACATCCCCAGTGCAACATTTCATAAATGTATGTATAAATCAAAACTACCTTATGAAATTCCATTAAAATATGGCATTTAAAGTCTAATATCTTCTACATTTACAACTATGTGCATTTCTTTATATTATTTTGATGCAAATAGTACATTTTATGGATACCCTACCTTCACAATTTTCAGTTGGTTAAAACTTAAAACTCAAAATAGGAAAAATGTATATATAATTAACTACAAAATTGATTAAATTTAATAACCCTCCACACCTTATAATAAGATCTCCAACGTTCACACTCAGCAAAAGCATAAAACCAACAAGATGATCTCTCACATCTTTCTCTTCTTCTTCTTCTCATTCTCTTTCACATCCAATGGACAATTCTTTGACTACACCAACAACTACGAAGGCTCCTCCGATCTCGTCGACCTTCAATACCACATGGGTCCGGTCATATCCTCGCCAGCAACGAGTCTCTACATCATATGGTACGGTCGATGGAAACCAACTCACCAATCTACAATCCGAGACTTCATCAACTCCATCTCATCACCGACACCGGCTCAGTACCCATCAGTATCAAACTGGTGGAAGACAGTAAGGCTATACAGAGACCAGACTGGTTCCAACATCACTGAAACTCTTCTCTTGTCCGGAGAGTTCCACGACTCAACTTATTCACATGGATCTCACCTCACTCGCTTCTCTGTTCAATCTGTTATCAGAACTGCCGTGACAAACAAGCTACCACTAAACGCTCTAAACGGCTTATACTTGGTCTTAACCTCAGATGATGTAGAGATGCAAGACTTCTGTAGAGCAATTTGCGGGTTTCATTACTTCACTTTCCCAAGCATTGTTGGTGCAACAGTACCATACGCTTGGGTTGGGAACAGTAAGAAACAATGTCCAGAAATGTGCGCGTACCCATTCGTGCAGCCTAAGCCATTTCCGGGAAGCGGGTTTGTAGCAAGAGAGACGATGACACCGCCAAACGGAGAGGCGGGAATCGATGGGATGATCAGTGTGATAGCTCACGAGCTGGCGGAAGTGTCGAGTAACCCGATGTTGAACGGATGGTATGGAGGAGAGGATGCATTGGCACCAACCGAAATAGCGGATTTATGTTTGGGAGTGTATGGGTCAGGAGGAGGTGGAGGGTATATGGGAAGTGTCTATAAGGATAGGTGGAGGAATGTGTATAATGTAAAAGGGATTAAAGGAAGAAAGTATCTGATTCAATGGGTTTGGGATCTTACTAGGAACAGATGCTTTGGACCAAACGCTATCAATTAGAGACTATATAATCTTTGTTACCTCTTTTCACAAAAGCCTTGAGCTTGAAGCTTGAGGAAACAAACCTGTATATGTTTTATCTTTGCCTTACCAAGTCTAATCTTTGCATTTATCAGATTAAGACAGTCAAAACAAAAACAAACTCTAGGTATTAAGTCAAGATTCATTTCACAAAAGTCTCGGAACCAAACCCATGCTTTGACATCAGCATAAAACTCCATATCTCAAAACGGCTGTTCCACCAAAAGCATGTAAGCATTGATTCTAAGCGACTACTAGATATAATATGGTCAACATTATTAAGAAGACACACTTGCTCGACCAAAAATGACTGCTTTCATCTTAGGGAAAAACGAAATGACACAACAGCTAAGGAACAACAATCACCTTCTATTTGTAGAAGCATATCCTTGAAGAGGCCTTGTTGTGTCCTTTAGTCTTTCCAACTCCATTAGAGCGTTTATCGATCCTCACATCCAAGGAAGCCATGGAAGGGGACTTCAGAAGCTGCTGACTGTGAGGCCAAAACATTTTCTTTAGGATCATCATTGTTTTCTCTATCCTTTTCGGACTCATCTTTAACACGTCCAAATAAGTCATGGACAGAGACTTCAGTAGCTGACTGTGAGGCCAACACAGTTTTAGTAAGATCATCATTGTTTCCTCTATCATTTTCCGAGTCATATTCAATGAGTTTTGGCCTCAACAGCTTCCTTTTCTTGTTCTGAGAAGCTGAATGTTCAGGGCTGTCTTTAGACCCTTGAGTTGGATTACCAAGGCTCTTTTGAGCTCTACTACGGCGCTTAAAATCAATGAATGGTAGCCTTTGAGCACTATGTTCCATACTTTCTTCACAATCCAACAGATCATCTGGAGTAGTCTCAGTAAAAGGAAGCATCAAATCATTGTCAAGTAGTACCTTTTCTGTATGAGTTCTTTGCTTTTTCTTCTTTGTTTTTCCAAAATCCTCAGGATTACTCATGTTTGGTCCTTTTTGCTCCATCCAATCTTTGTGACAGTTGTTTAAAAAGGCCATGACCTCATCAACTGATTCAGTGTCCGAGACAGGATCCTTTTCAGCATCAGGTTCTTCTAAAGTGGTAGACAGCCTCTGGAAGACACTCACTCTGGTTCTATTTCTTTCAAGTTCAGTAGGGTTAACACGATTTTTCATTCCAATCACCCTATTGTTGGAGTCAAAAGCATCACCGCCAGATTCTTCATGCTGTTGATAATCTTGAACTTCGTGATGAGTTCTGTTCACTGGATAGAAATCAGCTCCATCCCCCAATCTTGAAGGATGAACAAAAGACGGGTAAATACTGAAACCCCTCGCCACATGACTGCCAAAGTCTTCTTGGTGTTGATATGCTGAAATTTCATTGTTAACTCCGTTCTTAGGAGACAAGTCCCTTGATGATAAAGGATAAGCAAAGGAAGGATAGATGCTGTGGCTAGAGTAAGACAGCCTCTCAGAATTCCTCATATTCTCAGTGGCCCCTGGAGAAGTTATGAGACCAGGAAGCTGAGGATGACGCAAATGGCCATTTCTGGATTCAGATTCATATTCAGAACAAGTAACTCCAGTCATGCCGGAATTAGTTTGGTATTCTCGATATTCAATAGGCATTGGAATATAGTGATCCACGCCCAGAGACCTAGTCTTGTTCATGCTAGTACCATTGGGCTCATCAGGAAATGGTTGGACTGTATCAGAGAGAAAGTTGCCACTGACATAACCACCACTAGGTAAAATTTCTTCCCTCAAATCATAATTTGAGTTGGCAGTAAAGGAAGCTGAGCCCATTGAATCAACATTAGGTGCACCAAGATCATGTCCAGAGCTTTTAATCGTTGCATCTCCCATGATTAGGGGCTGACAAGGGTCATAGCATTCTGAGTTTGTTCCATATGGTAAGCCTAGAGGTCCTGAGCTTTGAGCAGGAACCACTGGATCTGCCTCAAATGTAAGGTTTTCCTTGTCGTTAGACCATGGCCTTGCCTGTGCGATATCATCATTTTCATGGTACTCATTTTCTAACCAGCCACTTGCAGTGTGTCTCGGGTTCTTCGGGACTCTTCGATCATTAATTATTGTGCCAAGGCTATTATTCATCTTTGAGTCATATCCTACTCTTTCCTTCGACACATGCAATTTGGGATCAACGAGTCTCCTAAACACACAAGATGTGTCTCCGGAGTACTCAATCCCTTTATTTGGATCATACTCTAGACCAATATTAGATTCATCCCCAAAACCACTATTCTCTGTTAACCTACGACCAAGTCGATGCCCTCTAACAGGAAACTCACGTTCAACATCTCTATCCGTATCTCCAACATAGCGATCCCCAAAGACACAATTACCAACTGTATTTCTGAACTTCCTTTCAGATTTTACAACAACAGCTTTTCTCCGTCGTGAGCTCTCTACCTTCTTCGAGCTAAACAGCTTCAACAGCCTTTGAACCTAAATATAAATAACATTTTCAAACAGAACAAACAAGGATAATCGGAGACAATAACTATAACAATTTAGCAATGTATAAGGTTAACAGGAGAAAAACTAAGTACACACCTGAGCCTTCGAGAGTCCAAAATTGAACTTTTTTGCTGTGAAGTAATTTTCAGCAATAGCATGACGAAACTCGATTTCAGTAAGTGGCCTACAACGCCACTTCTCCTTAAACTTGACCTGAGAAAAATGGCAAAAATAATGTTAGACACAAACTCAGTAAAAAAACAAAAAAACTCAAGGAAGAAAAGCATGAAAATGAATCAAAGTACCTGAGCAGGAAACTGTTTCCCAGAAGAACGGAATGCATTAGGCTCGATGTTGATTCCACCATCAGAGCAAGCCTCAAACACACCATATAGCTCTCTACTCTCGAATTCAAACAAAAACAACATCATTCCAGCTTTGACCTGTTTTACAAATCCAGCTTGCCCAATTGGCAAACCGAAAAGCTCTCGCGTAAGGCATTCCTTTCTCGTAGAGCTATTGGACATGAAAATTGCACCATATTCTGGATCTTCTCCAGAAACACCATTGGACGATTCTTCCATATGCATCATCCTCCGATATTTCGGCATGCTGTTAGAGAAAACTAAAATAACAACACGACTAATTTCCCTTCATTTATGGAACTGAGGAGATACTAGAAATCAAGAAAGACTTATGGAACCAACAAAAATCAGACTAATAAACACACAAAAAACAAGGCATCCAAATTTTGACAAAGCAATTCATTACAAAGGTGGCAATGACAAGTATGTTAGATGAATACACTAGCAATCGAAACACATGAATAAAATTTTTGATTGATCCTTTGAATAACACAACGCAATCTAATGGGGAAAATACTTCGAAAAATGTTCTGTAAACAGTAAAACCCCCAGAAACCCAAAATCCAAAACAAGTCAACATCAAAAGCAATGAGTAAGCGAATAAATAAAGAAAAACTAACAAATTAGTGACGCAATTGAACATTCACACATTAATCAAAACCTGTGACGTAACTCTCTAGCTAATCTCTCAAGCATATATTCACATATAAATCAAGCAATCGTCATGGACATTAACAAACGAAGTTTTTCGGAAAAAAAGCAATGCAGAAAAAACAATCAGACCTGGAGAAAAACCACGGCTTGGAGATTCCCGTTTTAAAATTGATTTCTACCAAAAACAAACATGAAAAAATCACATAAAATGAGAAAAAAAAATTGTAAGAAGATGAAATCAAAATCGATTAGGAACTAGGAATGAGAGAATCGCGATTAGGGTTTTATACTTTTTTTTCAGTATTACCGGAAGAGGAGGAGATACCGAAACGGCGAGGAGCGAAGATTGAAACAAAAAGATGTATTTGGCGAAGCAACAATCGTAGATATCGAGAGAGATGCCACTTTCCGTTTTCGTATGGGTTCTCTATATAAATATTCCGGATTTTTTTGCGAATAAAATAAAATCTTTTTTACTTGTTGGTCCCCAAAACAAAAATATCTTTCACTTTCTTTTAAAACAAATCCTCCAACACAATATACACCATGTAACTAGTAATCCTAGTCCTTGACATTAGTCTCAATAATTGATTTTTTCACTAATTGATTCTATGCTTTAAACCGATTTACCATTTAGGATATATAGTCAAAGGGAACAAACAAATGAATGATTTCGAATCAAAAGAAGATAAAGATCATTAAAAAAAAGAGAATCATCCAACACAACAAGACAAATAGAGATTTTAAACCATATGCATAATCCAGAGCACATTAACCAATTCACATTTTTATTCAAAATCAACAATGCACAGTAAAAACCATACCTTTCAATGTTTATTTTTGCTGAAATCAACTCAGATTTCTGTTGAAAACGAAAAAAAAAAAAAAAAAAAAATTGACATTCCAGTTTGATTTCGGTTTCACAACTCGTGGCCACAATAAATGAATAATAATATCAAACATCATCAGCAAATGAAATTTATAACATTTTGAATGATTGATGAAAACGATATTTAAAAACTAGGATTGTTCCCATACAAGTAAACTCGTATTTAAAATTAAAAATAGAATCGCAATGACAAAGTGTAACATCCAAAATCGGATCACATTTATTTGGCTTCTTGAAAATACCAAAGACAAAATGTAATCTTTTATCTTCCCAAAAAAAAAAGAAGCAAGAGGACAAATGAAGCCTGTGTGGCCTGAGAGTGAGCCTCCTCTATTTAACGGATACTATTCTTGTGACTTTTGTTATCCATCATCCTCCATTTTCAACATTTTTCTCAATTCTCAACTCAATAAATACAAACACTTTTCTATCCATTTCTCTTGTCATGTAAGAATTCACTATCTCAACTCTCTTGTGACAATTTAGTTCATTTTTTTCTGGTGAATGTTTGCTATGGTTTCTTGTGAAACATTTCGAGAATTGCTTATTTACAGGTTGGTAGTAGGAAACGCTTTGAGTTGCTTATTCATTGAGCCAATCAGTGGCTTCCAAAGATATTTGGGTTTTGGAGTCACAAATTTCGCTCTTGGGACTGTAAAAAGCTATAAGCAAGAAGGCTTTGTCATAGATGAACGAGGGAAACTAAAAAGATTTAACAAGAAGAAACTCTCTAGAAGAAGATGTACGTGAGACTTAAAATTAAGAAACTTTCTTTTATGGAAACTCTGTAAAACAGATTAGGAGTTTTGAATGTTTGGTTTTGATAAAGGTGGCTCTTTGAGAGGACGAGGATGGAAATATGGATCTGGTTTTGTTGATGGGATCTTTCCTGTTCTGAGTCCTATTGCTCAGAAGATTCTAAGCTTTATTCAGAAAGAAACTGATCCTGAGAAAGTAGCTGATGTTCTTGGAACCCTTCCTTCTACACATGCTTCTTGGGATGATCTAATCAATGTTTCTGTGCAACTCCGTTTGAACAAGAAATGGGATTCTATTATCCTGGTTAGCTTTCTTGGAACATTTTCAGTTTTGTCTTCATTTCTTGGCATGGGTTCGAGCTAAAATTCAGTTGTTTGCATAGGTGTGTGAGTGGATATTAAGGAGGAGCTCTTTTCAGCCTGATGTAATCTGCTTCAATTTGCTTATAGATGCTTATGGACAAAAGTTCCACTACAAGGAGGCGGAATCACTCTATGTACAGCTTCTTGAATCTCGCTGCGTGCCTACGGAAGACACATACGCTCTTCTTGTAAAGGCTTATTGTATGGCTGGACTCATAGAGAAAGCTGAAGCTGTTTTAGTAGAGATGCAAAATCATCATGTTTCTCCAAGTATGTTTCTTATAATAACATTTTCTTGTTTTTGAGCCTTTTTTTATCTAATTAAGCATTGTGTTTTGAATAGGTGTTACTGTATACAATGCATATATTGAAGGGTTAACGAAGAGGAAAGGAAACACTGAAGAAGCAATTGAAGTTTTCATGAGGATGAAACGTGAACGATGCAAACCAACCACTGAAACTTACAACTTGATGATAAATTTATACGGAAAGGTTTAATTAGTTCAAATTTGATATGAATTATATTGAGGTTTTGAGAAATTTTGATGTTCATGTTATTGAGTTTTCTTGTAGGCAAGTAAATCATACATGTCGTGGAAACTGTTTTGTGAAATGAGAAGTCATCAATGTAAACCAAACATATGCACATACACAGCGCTTGTGAATGCATTTGCTAGAGAAGGTCTTTGTGAGAAAGCTGAAGAAATATTTGAACAGCTTCAAGAAGATGGGCTTGAACCTGATGTATATGTCTATAACGCTCTCATGGAAGCATATAGGTTGATTAATTTATTTAACCATAGAGAACTGAACAAAGCTTTAAACTTGAACATCCTCAACAGTCGTGCAGGTTATCCATATGGTGCTGCTGAGATTTTCTCTTTAATGCAACATATGGGATGTGAACCAGATAGAGCTTCATACAATATCATGGTTGATGCATATGGTAGAGCTGGTCTTCACTCAGGTAACATAGAAGCTTCTATAGTCATGTCTGAACAACCGTAACCAGAACTACTGAACTTTTTACGTAAACCAGATGCAGAAGCAGTGTTTGAAGCAATGAAGAGACTAGGTATAACACCAACGATGAAATCACACATGCTTCTTCTATCAGCTTACTCTAGAGCAAGAAACGTAGCAAAATGCGAAGCTATTGTGAAAGAGATGGGTGAAAACGGAGTAGAGCCAGACACATTTGTCCTAAACAGCATGCTTAACTTATACGGTCGGTTAGGACAGTTCACGAAGATGGAAAAGATTCTATCTGAGATGGAGAAAGGTCCTTGCAGAGCTGATATAAGCACGTACAACATCTTGATCAATGTTTATGGTAAAGCAGGGTTCTTGGAGAGAATTGAAGAGCTTTTTGTGGAGCTAAAGGAGAGGAATTTCAGACCGGACGTTGTGACGTGGACATCGAGGATTGGTGCTTACTCAAGGAAGAAACTTTATGTGAAATGTTTGGAGATATTTGAAGAGATGATTGATTCAGGTTGTGCACCAGATGGTGGAACAGCTAAAGTTCTTCTTTCGGCTTGTAATAGTGAGGATCAAGTGGAACAAGTTACTTCAGTGCTTAGAAGTATGCATAAAGATGTAACTGTGAGTTCTCTTGTTCCAAAGTTAATGATGGCTAATAAATCTGTAACACTGTAAATTGAAGAAAAAAATAGCATTTTTATCATAAAGTTTGGATTTTTATTATATAAATGTCATAATCCTCAATGTTGCTTTAGTGGGTCGTTGATGCGAAATTGGTCAGTGAGCAAATGATTTCAGAAAGTGACATTATTATATAAAGAAAAAAGGAGCACTCACCAAACCCTTTTTGTCGTAAGAATATTATAATATAAAGCCGTCTCGGTCGGTGAGTGTATTCTCGCTCACTGTTGTGTGAATCTGTGTGCGAGATCTCCTACGAGAAAATGGCGTGTAGATTGTTGTGGGCTTCTAGGGTTGCTTCTCATCTAAGGATCTCCGTTGCCCAACGAGGCTTTGCTTCCGGTGAATCTCAATCTCGTTTCTTTTTTCGTTTGATCTATTCGGTTGCTCTCTCTGATTTTGCTGCCTTTTTGATCTGAGATTGTTCTTTTTGGTTGTTGTTGATATCTGATCGGATTATAACCGGAGTATTGTGTTTGCAAATTTCATTTCTCTTTATTTTGTATCAAATCTCAGAAATTGCATTTGACTTAGCGAGGCTCTTTCAATAACAATGTTCTTAATGTTCAGAAACTTGAAGGTAGTGATGTTTATGTTATTTGCATTTTAAAAAGTTTAATACTTGGGGTAGTTTTGGGTAAGATTTTTGAAATCTGGCTGAACTGAGAAAGAAGATCCTAAAGAACTTTGCTTTTGATTCTGTTTTGAAATGTTGAATATTTTGCCATTTTAGCATAACTTGCTTATTATTCACTTTTGTTTATTGGGGTCTGTGTTGTTGTTATAGTGGTATTGAAGGATCTGAAATATGCTGATTCACATGAATGGGTGAAGATTGATGGGAAAAAAGCAATATTTGGTATAACGGATCACGCTCAGGACCATTTAGGGGATGTGGTCTATGTGGAGTTGCCTGATGTGGGACGTGCCGTGTCACAAGGGGAGAGTTTTGGAGCTGTTGAAAGTGTGAAAGCAACTAGTGATATCAATTCTCCAGTCTCTGGTACTGTTGTTGAAGTCAATGAGGAACTTACTGAGTCCCCTGGATTGGTGAGTCTTCTTCGTTTCTTAATCACATTAGAGCATTGATTCAATGTATTAGACCGTGATCATCTATATGGAAAGTTTTATCTGATGTGAAAGTCTTAAACTTTGAGAATCTTTGATTCTGTAGTCTCGAGCTGAGATTGTTTTGTGTGGAATTCGCAGGTAAACTCGAGCCCTTATGAACAAGGATGGATCATAAAGGTAGAGCTGAGTGATGCTGGTGAAGCTGAGAAGTTGATGGATTCGGACAAGTACTCTAAGTTCTGCGAAGAAGAAGACGCCAAGCACTGACCGTTGTTTCTTTTCTAGGTCATTCCTCAAAGCTTTCCACTGCAACAAAGATTGTTGTTTTCGGAGAACGTGGATCAAAACGAAGTTTCTTTTGTCTATGGATGAATCAAAGATAATTCTGAAGATTCCGATCTCTCCTTCTCTTTTTTAATGTGTTTTTCTTTTATAATTTTTAGATTGTTTGAATAATGGTAGAGAATAATAAGCTTTGGTGGTTACATTGATTTGATTTTTCATGGAGTTATGCCTATTTCACTGAATTGAACAATAATTCATTGTAGAATGCGTTATTGAAACGATTTCTAACTCCCTAAACTATAAGCTTTGATTTGTGACATGATTGCCAATCAAAATATTAGACAAAAAAACTTGTGATTAGTGATTGGCTTTAGTTAGCAACAACAGTGGCATATAAATCAGAGATTGAGGAAATAATTGCTGAGATGAAGAGATTGGGATCAACCAAGAATCTTATAAACAAAGAAAGAATATAAGATGCAGATATTGTAGCGACCGTGTGAAACCGGTTTTGTTCTTTTCTGGTTCATATGTAAACCTCAAAAGTTAATGTTAAAAAGGAAACAAAATCTGTGACTGTGATGCAATGATATATGTCCACAGTGAGGAAAAGATTTAGGAATCATTGTTGCTTATTTTGGAATCCAAGCTTGTTTGCAGCACAAAGTTACAAGGTGTGGCTTGTAACACAATATTCATGCGTTGTCAACCTTACTTATTTCAATATTCAGATATTTTGTTGTTTATTATCGGATCATGTATTTTTATATTACTTCTATTACTTTATGTTCTGCATATTTTTTGGTGTCATGTTTTCCACTAATATACAAAATTTCTCCACGGAATGTTTGATCCTTAACATTTTGATGGTAAATATTCATAGAGCTCAAACCGAATCGAACCAAAATATATCAATCCGAATCCGATTGATTTTTTTTATCCCACTTAAGTAATGAACCCAAATTTACATGAGTAAAGTCCATTTCATTTAATCTTCTATAAGCTATTTACTGATTTTGCTGAGTTACTTGAAATTGTAATGTTTTTCTTATAAACAAATAATTGTGTTGAAAATATAGCATGCTTGGTTAACACTGAATTGGACCGGTATCTGAACAGCGACTGAAATCGCCACGATTACATCATTAGAAGCGTCCGATACATAAATTATTAATTGAATCATACATATATTAATTCTAAAATAATTGACAATTATTACACCTAAAAGCTAATATGTAGAGGGGATACAAGAATACAAGTATAGTAGTCGTATTTGTTACATTTGATCTTTTTTAGGTTAGTTATTTTTGATACATATAATAGTTACTTGTTAAAAGACTTGTCATCCAGCCTTTCATCAAAAAAAAGAAAAAAAAGAAAAAGACTTGTCCTCATTTGTCAAAAGCTTTGGAAACATATATTTCAACCACTTACCAAACCATAGTGTTTGTTATCTTTCTAACAGAATTTCCTTTTTAAATACTAAAAATAGTACTAGACTTAATACCCTAAATACTCGTTTCTAAATCTGATACCTTTATTTTATAGATTTCGTGAATTTGAATTTACCTTTTGATAATGTGCCTTTACATAAACATTATTTTTGTTATGCTGAAATCACAATATGATTGGTAAGGGCCATAGAAACTTTTGACAGCAAAAATAAATAAAATTACAGCCCTGAAAATTATTAAAATATATATAGTTTTGTTAAACTATTTATTTACAACTCAAATCCAAAGCTATCTCCGGAACCAATCAAATTACACATGATCTGATATATTGTTTCGAGTAATTTGTTTTTTTTTTTCATATGTTCTACTGCTCATCATTTTATTTTCTTCAGATTTTTAGGAGTATGTGTTTGAGAGGAAAAACAAAAATGTAAAAAAAAATGCCAAAAAGAGTAAAAGAAATGCATTTTATCTGGAAAATGAAAGAAATTCTACTGACTTGAGTTTGTCTTAAATGAGACCCAAAATTAGCTCACACTTCGATTAAGGCTGACCCTCTCTCTTTCTTTCTCTTCGTCGTCGTCTCATCGTCTCCGGAGCAGGTTGCAGAAACTCAGATCTGAACTCTAAGACGAAGTTGCAAATCTTAGTGAGGCCTATTCTTTTTCCTAATTAACTTTCACCTCTGGAACTTCCTCAGGTAACTTCACGAGACTCTTGCCTGACTTGGGTTTTGATAAAGCTCATTGCTCAATTAATGTGAAATTGACAAGGGAGAAATCAATCCTGGCTCATCGCTACTTCAATAAACTATTTCTTAAGATCGGATGTAAAACAAAACTCTAATTTTCCCGCATTTTCTCGCTGAGAAGGCTTTTTTTGAGAATTACTGGGTTTTTGGAAGAGGAATGCAAGAGAGTTAACTGAATTATGCTTGACGCGATTGTATATGTGTTTCTGAAATTGATATTTTCCTTATTGCAGAGATTCTTTTTCTGGATACATCATTAATGGCGAAATCTCGTCAATTTTATCCTTCTCAAGATGAATCATCGTCTCCGAGTTCTGTGAGATCGAGGGAATGGGAAGGTCCTTCTAGATGGACTGAGTATTTGGGACCTGAAATGGCTGCATCAGTGTCTTCTAGGAGCTCAAAGCAGCAGATGAGTAATTCTGATGGACATGTTCAGAGTTCTGGTGGTCCCACTAAGGCTTTGAACATACAATGGGTTGTTCAAATGATTGAGGTTGCTGAGGGTCTCATGGCTAAAATGTATAGACTTAACCAAATCTTGGAGTATCCAGATCCTGTTGGTCATGTGTTCTCTGAAGCATTTTGGAAAGCGGGTGTGTTCCCTAACCATCCGCGGATATGTACCTTGCTCTCCAAGAAGTTCCCAGAGCATTTTAGCAAATTGCAACTTGAACGTGTAAGTAATGAGTTTTTTTATTTATTTATTAGGCTTGGTGTCTGCTTTGTTGCTGTGATGGTTACAGGAAATATGATAAGTTTTCCGTTTTGCTATACTTATGCAGATTGACAAATTTTCACTGGATAGCTTGCATGATGGAGCTGAACTTCACTTACAGAGTTTAGAGCCATGGATACAGGTATCAAGAAACTCTTTATGAAATTATGTTGTACTGAAGCTTGTTTCTTGAGAATAGTGAGCCATCTCGGAAGTCGTACATGCTATATAGTCAAGCTTCTATCAGTTTTAACTTTTGAAGTGTAAAAGAGTGGTTATTTATTAGCCCTCTATTTTAGTTTGTGTATAGAACTTCAGTAAGGGATGCCTTCGTTTTCCTCCCTTCACGCATTTTTCCTTTCTTGAATCAGCTGCTGCTTGACTTGATGGCATTTCGGGAACAAGCACTACGGCTTATATTGGACCTAAGCAGCACTGTAATTACCTTGCTGGTGAGTCAAAGTCCCTCATCTGCAGAAAGTATTTCTTGCTCTTGGTTGAAACTTTGAGCTCTCTTTTGAACTCGTACCTTGAGTGGAGCTCATGAAAATCTGTGGCACATTTAAGTAATTTTTACTTCTAAAAAAAAAAGTGTCTGCGGGGATGAGGTTTAAACTGTTGAGTATTCATGATTAGCTCATAACTTAGTTCAGTTTTTTGCAGCCTCATCAGAACTCACTTATACTGCATGCATTCATGGATCTCTTTTGTGCATTTGTCCGAGTCAATCTTTTCGCAGAGAAGGTATGCTGAGCTTATTCCCTTTTAAGGTTTTTTTTCATTTGGATCAATTACACATGTCAGATGAGGCATACACTTTATTTTAATATCAACCACTAAGAGTGTTTATTCTATCAAAGTAGATTCCTAGGAAAATGTTGCTGCAAGTGTACAACCTTCTGCATGCGCTATCAAGAAATGATCGAGACTGTGACTTTTATCATCGGTATGGATTCTCTTTCCCCTTGTATTGTCATTTTTAATTTATTATTATATTTAATCAAAAGGCCAGTTGTAATGAGATAACACTCTTGTCTTACATCCAGCTTGGTGCAATTCATAGACTCCTATGATCCCCCATTGAAAGGCTTACAAGAGGATTTGAATTTTGTCAGCCCAAGGATTGGAGAGGTTAATATTTCAACTTAGTTTGATTTAGTAGGATTTCGCTGGATTTAAGAGCTGAGGCTGCACTTGTTTTATCCAAAATAAAACTAACGGGTATACAACGAGCTAATACTGCTATTGATATAGCAGTACTAATAATGTTACTCATTTTCTCTTAGGTCCTGGAGGCTGTAGGACCCAGTATTTTTCTGTCTGCAGATACAAGGAAGTTGAGAAATGAGGGATTTTTGAGCCCATATCATCCTCGATTCCCAGATATACTTACAAATTCTGCTCATCCCATGGTATGAACGGCTAGATAGTTATCAACATAAGAATTTAAGATTCTATGAGTTAGTAGGATGCTGTACAATTTCCCTTGCAACTCTTTTTTTTTAATGTATAGTGCTAATAACTGCATAAATTTACAAACTCTTCCTACAGAGAGCACAAGATCTTGCAAATGTTACTTCGTACCGAGAATGGGTGCTTCTTGGATACCTCGTTTGCCCTGATGAGCTTCTTCGTGTTACTAGCATTGATATTGCCCTGGTATGAATATGTTTTCCTTTTGTTCTCAATTGAGATCTTGATAAAGAAGCATATCCCCCAAGAGATTCTTTCTTGAAAACTAGTTTATGTGGTCAATAATAGTTTTTATATTTTTTTTTACAAATCATAAATTTCCTTCCTCTCTTTGGCTTTGATTCTAAAATAGGTTATTTTTGGTTAGGTATGTAAATGTTATGTGCTTTCATTTGTACTGTTTATTTAATTAAGGATTTTTAGTAATGGAGTTAGGTTTGTGATGTACAAATCAAAAAGCTTCCATATCTGTTCCATGATAGTGTGTAATTCGTGCTGCCTCTAAGAAATGTTTTACTGTCCTGTTGCGTTTCAGGTTGTGCTAAAGGAAAACTTAGTCGTGACTTTATTCCGGGATGAGGTGAGTGCATATCAAATGGTCCGCAACAAAGAGTTTTGTATTGGAATTTGGTTCGCATCAGCTGATTCTGTTAACCTAACCATGCAGTACATTTTGTTGCACGAAGAGTACCAGTTGTATGTTTTACCCCGTGTATTAGAATCAAAGAAGATGGCAAAGTCTGGTCGGACTAAACAAAAGGAAGCTGATCTAGAATATAGTGTAGCAAAGCAAGTTGAGAAAATGATCAGGTAATCTACATTTTTTTAGTTCAGTTCTTATGGCTTTATGACTGCATCTGACTTTGTGAATTGTTGTTATCTGATACATATATATATATATAATTGATATTAGTGAATTGTTGTTATCCTCTAAGTTTGTGATTTTTCAGAAATGATAGCTCTTCAATTTATATAATTTATTTCTGTTTGGTCGCTTCTTTCAGCGAGGTGCATGAGCAAGCCTTGCAATTATGTGATACCATACACCGAGAAAGGAGAATATTGCTGAAGCAGGAAATAGGGCGGATGGTTTTATTTTTCACTGATCAACCAAGTTTGTTGGCTCCAAACATTCAGGTATAGAAAACGAAACAAACGATCTGTGTAGTTTATGTTCTGCATATAACGGAGCTTCCTATCCAGTATTGTGCCCATAAGAGTTCTCTCCTTCCCTAAACTTTCCCAATGATTGATTTATTTACTTTTCTTTTCTTAGATGGTATTCTCTACATTGGCTTTAGCCCAATCTGAGGTTCTCTGGTATTTTCAGCACGCTGGTATTGCATCCTCTAGATCCAAAGCTGCTCGAGTGATACCAGTTGACATAGTAAGTTGATTTCTTGAACTTTGGAAGTCTCTCAATATTGTAACTTTGACTTTCAAATTTTTTTTTATGATAGCTGATTTATCATTCTTTATTTCTTAGGATCCAAATGATCCAACCATTGGCTTCCTGCTCGACGGAATGGACCGTCTCTGCTGTTTAGTGCGCAAGTACATAGCAGGTTTGTTTCTTTAAGATATCACATCCTCGGAGATTGGTTGCAATTACAGGAGTTTGAAACATTGTTGTTGGACCCGTTGCAGCTCACTGAAATCATGAGAAGAGCCAACTGATCACTACTGATGCTCAGAACTTGGTAACTTAATGGTGTTTGTTATTTTAAATGCAGCTGCTCGAGGTTATGCACTATCATACCTTTCTTCATCTGCTGGAAGGATTCGTTACTTGATGAGTACTCCTGGAATCGTGGCTCTGGACCTTGATCCAACGTTGAAAGGCCTTTTCCAGCATATTGTGCAACATCTCGAAAATGTACCCAAACCGCAGGGAGAAAATATTTCGGCAATCACATGTGACCTATCTGTAAGAAAGATAATAGTAGATCCACTAATTTTTAAGTCAGATGATGCGCTTACATTTCTCTTTCAAAGATAATCAATACACCCTAGATAGTAAATTCTCTTTCCATTTGGTCTGTCGTCAAATCCTAATTGTATCCTGGGCCCAAACACAGTTATGTTGTTTAGTCATCCAATCTGTTTTCATAATGCTCAGCTCCTCTTGTTGTACAGGAATTCCGGAAAGATTGGTTGTCCATTTTGATGATTGTCACTTCTTCTAGATCATCGATCAACATCAGGCATCTGGAAAAAGCCACTGTCTCTACCGGGAAAGAGGGCTTGCTATCAGAAGGAAATGCTGCATACAACTGGTCCAGGTACTGTTCCCGGCCTTATATTACCATTAGTTGGTTAACTTCTAGCTAGAGAAACAGCGAAACTAATATATTTCAGAATTTCATGTCTTTTCAATGCAGATGTGTTGATGAGTTAGAGTCTCAATTATCCAAGCATGGAAGTCTGAAAAAATTATATTTCTACCATCAACACCTCACAACTGTACTACTTCCTGCAGTTGTCCACTGTCCACTATTTTCCCATGTCATCTTATGCATATCTCTGACATTTGACTGTTGTAAAAGGTTTTCAGAAATACAATGTTTGGACCAGAAGGGCGTCCCCAGCATTGCTGTGCATGGCTCAGTGTGGCTAGTAGTTTCCCGGAATGTGCTTCGCTAATAATTCCTGAGGAGGTAAATCCGTATTTCAATCTCAATTGAAATTTTGCATTCTTTCCGTGGTACATGTCTGGATCATGAGATTCTTATAGTGTTAAGACGACCCAGCGAGCACCATATTACTCTCAATATGACAATAAACTGTGAAAGCGATTTTAAAGTAGAATTGACCCTGTTGTCATGTTTTCACATGTGCTAGGGCAGTAAACTTATTGATGATTTGATCTTCCGTAAGCTACTTTTGGATTTCGAATCTTTTGCGTAGCATGTCATCTTCTTTTTTTTTATTTAAACAAATCAATATATGAGTTTCTCTTTTTGGTGAACCACGAATTCTCATTGTCCATCCTATGTCTCACTTTTCTATATCAGTGACACCATCTACTAAATGGTATGGTCCCTCCTCTCGTCTTTCTCCACAGGTTACCAAATTCGGGAGAGATGCAGTGCTTTACGTGGAATCTCTTATTGAATCAATAATGGGGGGACTGGAGGGACTAATAAATATTCTTGATTCAGAAGGCGGATTTGGCGCTCTAGAATCTCAGGTAACTTCACCCAAAATCAATATTATTATCAAAAGTAATCTTCTACTTGACTACTGTCCTCAAACTGATGTGTTGACCTTTCACAGCTTCTTCCAGAACAAGCTGCAGGGTATCTGAATAACGCATCAAGAATTTCTGCTTCTTCAGTGAAATCCCCCAGGGTTGTAGGCGGGTTTACTTTGCCCGGCCATGAGAGCTATCCTGAGAATAATAAGTCTATTAAGATGTGAGAGCCAAAGTCTAGTCTCATGTTTTTTTCTTCTTTTCATGAAATCGATTGCTTCTTAGATACTGTTATTTAAGTATCTCCTTGTGATGGCAGGTTGGAAGCTGCAATCCAAAGGTTGACTAATCTGTGTTCGATTCTGAACGACATGGAGCCTATTTGTGTTATAAACCACGTCTTTGTGCTAAGAGAGGTGAGTCTTCTAGATTTCAACTCAAGAATTTATTTCGGTAGAAACACATACAGATGGCTGGATTCCTTTAGAATCTCTGCTCGAATCCTATTTGGAAAGGTTGCATGTTTCTTCAGTGTCCCATGAATAGAAAATAATATCTTATGGATAGAGCCCATGTAATTTCTTCCATTGTCTGGTCTTGTTAAGCTTTTAGACTTTTTTGGATACTTGCAGTACATGAGAGAATGCATCCTTGGGAACTTCAAGAGAAGATTTCTTACTGCACTACAAACCGATAACGATCTTCAGCGGCCTTCTATTTTGGAATCTCTTATCAGGCGGCATATGAGCATAGTTCACCTGGCAGAGCAGCACGTTAGCATGGACCTAACCCAAGGCATCAGAGAAATTTTACTCACAGAAGCCTTTTCAGGGCCTGTCTCTTCTTTGCATTCATTCGAAAAACCTGCTGAACAACAGCTAAACACTGGATCTGCAGTTGAAATTGTGTGCAACTGGTACATGGACAACATCATCAAAGATGTCTCTGGCGCAGGAATCCTCTTTGCTCCAAGGCACAAATACTTCAAAAGCACTAGACCAGTTGGAGGGTATTTTGCAGAGTCAGTCACTGACCTCAAGGAATTACAGGCGTTTGTTCGTATATTTGGTGGCTATGGAGTAGACCGGCTGGATAGGATGATGAAAGTACATACAGCTGCCCTGGTAAACTGCATAGAAACATCTCTGCGGTCAAACCGGGAATTGATTGAGACGGCTGCTGCAAGTATGCATTCTGGTGACAGAGCGGAAAGAGATGCATCTGTTAGGCAGCTAGTGGATTTGGATACCGTGATAGGATTTTGTACTGAAGCTGGTCAAGCGTTGGCTTTTGATGAGCTCCTAGCCGAAGCCTCTGGAGCTGTTCTTGAAGACAATGCATCCTTGATACACTCGATGATCTCTGGCATTGTTGAGCACATACCCGAAGAAATACCTGAAAAGAAAGAAATCAGAAGGATCAAAGGCGTGGCAAATGGTATTGGTGTAGCTGGAGATCATGACTCTGAATGGGTGAGATTAATCCTCGAAGAGGTAGGAGGCGCAAATGACAACTCATGGACTCTGTTACCTTACTTTTTCGCCTCATTCATGACCTCAAACGCCTGGAATACTACTGGCTTCAACATCGAGACTGGCGGATTCAGCAACAACATCCATTGCTTGGCTCGGTGTATTAGCGCTGTCATTGCAGGAAGTGAGTATGTAAGGTTACAACGTGAATACCAACAGCAGCATGAGTCCCACTCCAACGGTCATCACTCTAGTGAAAATCTCGACTCAGAGTTTCAACCCCGTGTAACCGCTGAAGCAAGCATTAAATCTGCAATGTTACTCTTTGTCAAATTCGCTGCATCAATCGTGCTAGATTCATGGAGCGAAGCCAACAGGTAAAGAGAAACCCAAGTTTTTTTTTCTTCTCTATCCCACATTTTTATCCGCATCATCACCATAACATCCTTTTTGTTCTGCAGATCTCATCTTGTGGCTAAGCTTATCTTCCTTGACCAACTCTGTGAGATCTCACCAT
Organism: Cardamine flexuosa; assembly: GCA_963555745.1. NCBI lineage: Eukaryota > Viridiplantae > Streptophyta > Magnoliopsida > Brassicales > Brassicaceae > Cardamine > Cardamine flexuosa. The sequence goes on from OY743217.1 coordinate 5,567,975, forward strand.
ACCTCCCAAGAAGCTCCCTTGAATCACATGTCCCATACACAATCCTCAGGTCAATCTACACCCAATACTACTCCAACACACCGTCCACACCGCTCTCAACAGCATCCCCATACCATTCTCCATCCGTATCGCTCATCCACCCTTCTCCCTCCATGAAAAACTCCACCACTCCCCAACGTGGTAGTGGTAGTGGCAGTAGCGCTGCAGCAGATTCAGGATACTTCAAAGGCTCATCATCTTCACTCTATAGTCAGGAACACTTGAACGAACCGGAAACTGGAAACTCAAGGAGCAATGATAACAACAACAAACAAAGGGGAAGTTCCCGTCGTTCTGGACCATTGGATTACAGCTCCAGCCACAAAGGAGGGTCAGGATCAAACAGCACAGGTCCTAGTCCACTTCCTAGGTTCGCCGTCTCGAGATCTGGTCCCATCTCATATAAACAGCATAATTAAGTAAGAATTCTGCCTACATTGCTACGAAAGAGACGATTTGTGTTACTTATGTAGAGAGATTAGATTTGTACAAATCCCTCGCAACACTCTTGTTATGTTTATGATATCTTCGATCATTGGACTTGTAATTCGTAAAAACCATTATGAATATATTTTTCTTGATAATAATTTCATAATTCCGTTAATCAAAATTTAACCATTTTTAAGACGTTCTTAAGGTCATGATTGTAAAAATTATATAATAATATTGTGAATAAAGCTTGGACCCAAAGTACCGAACCCAAATTACAACACAGTCATCATCTTCATTAGTGAGCTTATGCTTATGGTTCACTAAACTTTCTTCAATCTCTCGCCTGAAAACCCTAACTTCCGTTCACCCAAATGGCGCGTAAATCTTCCCTTCTCAAACGAGCAGCAATCGCCGTCGTCTCCGTAATCGCCATCTATGTAATCCTCAACGCCTCCGTCAGTCGTTCTCTTCCTTCCTCATCCGATCTCCCTCGCCAGCTGATTCGCGCAGAAGATAATGATGAAGGACGAGCTCCGATTCAGCCTAGGGTTAAGGTTTACATGTACAATCTCCCCAAGGAATTCACTTACGGTTTAATCGAGCAGCACTCCATCGCTCGCGGCGGGAACAAGAACCCCGTCGATGACGTCACCAAGCTCAAGTATCCAGGCCATCAGCATATGCACGAGTGGTATCTTTTCTCGGATCTGAATCGACCCGAGGTTGATCGATCCGGGTCTCCGATTACCCGTGTATTGGATCCTGCCGATGCTGATCTCTTCTACGTCCCGGTGTTCTCTTCTCTTAGCTTAATTGTGAATGCGGGTCGACCCGTCGAACCTGGATCCGGTTATAGCGATGAGAAGATGCAGGAAGGGTTGATGGAGTGGCTTGAAGGTCAGGAGTGGTGGAGGAGGAACCAGGGGAGAGATCACGTGATAACCGCCGGGGATCCGAATGCATTGTATCGGATCTTGGATCGGGTCAAGAATGCGGTTTTGTTAGTTTCGGATTTTGGACGGTTGAGGCCTGATCAAGGATCGTTCGTTAAAGATGTGGTAATACCTTACTCTCATAGAGTTAATCTCTTCAATGGAGAAATCGGAGTAGAGGCTCGCAACACATTACTCTTCTTCATGGGAAATCGATATCGCAAAGATGTAAGTTGCTTTTGCCTTTGCTATAGTACTTGAAAATGTGAATAATTAGAGCTCAAAATGTTCCAATTTTGTAGCTTGTAGGTGTCTAACGACATTGATCAGCTAATGTGATTGTAAAATGTTGAAGCTTTGTGGCCTTAGCAGTTAAGTTGAAGAATGAATTTGTAGAGCTTCTGCTCTGCGTTTCATAGTGTATAGAATAATCTCCCTCAAAATCTACATTTCGTTTGACTCATAGGTGAAAGGATAAGATATGATTTCTTGTGTTTGATGGCTACAAAATCGCATCAAGTTCTGTCTTTCTTGTAAAAGACAATATTGATCTTCTTCTGACTGTTTCCTTTGGTGTCTTCCAGGGTGGGAAAGTTCGTGATTTGCTATTCCAAGTTCTTGAAAAGGAAGATGATGTAACAATAAAACATGGAACTCAATCCAGAGAGAACCGACGAGCTGCTACCAAAGGAATGCATACTTCAAAGTTCTGTCTAAATCCTGCGGGTGATACTCCGTCTGCTTGCAGACTCTTTGACTCGATAGTCAGTTTGTGTGTGCCTGTGATTGTAAGCGATAGCATCGAGTTACCTTTCGAAGACGTTATAGATTACAGAAAGTTTTCGATTTTTGTTGAGGCCAATGCAGCTTTGAAGCCTGGATTTATGGTTAAGATGTTGAGGAAAATAAAAACCAAGAAGATCCTCGAGTATCAGAGAGAGATGAAATCGGTACCTTCTCCTTCTATTCTCAACCCCTAACCTCTTCAAATATTTGTTACTTCTCTTACATATCTTGGGACATTTCTCATACCTGAAATGATGCGATGCACACAGGTAAGACGGTATTTTGACTATGAGAACCCAAATGGAGCAGTGAAGGAAATATGGCGTCAAGTCTCGCAGAAGTTACCGCTCATCAAGCTAATGAGTAACCGCGACAGACGCATTGTGACAAGAAACTTAACCGAACCAAACTGCTCATGCCTATGCACTAACCAAACCGGTCTTATCACTTCCATTTAAACAGTTTCTTTGTCACTCTCTTGAGAGAAACCTATTGGATTGTGGAGGACCTTGAACTCTCTCCTTGTCAATTTCTTGACTAGCGAGACTTACACAAGCAGATATTCGCCTCCCGTGGCTTAACTTATCCGGTAAGGAAACAGAGCGCACACGCTTGGCAACAGATTTTATTAGGAAGATATGTTTGAAATCATTCTTCTTCTGTAGATTCTATTAGTTTTTTTTTTTTTTATAGTGTCACACTTTATACGGATCCAACTCCCATTACTCTCTGTTACTGTACATGTCATAAAAGCGAAACACAACACAGCTTGAATTAGTTCTACCAATATTTAGATAATTTCACACTTTTTGTGACTTCTTAGATTCGTTCACTGGTCAATCATCCTATTTCTTCATGTTTGACAAGTAAAACTGTAAAAGTTAAAACATAACATTTAATTTGCCAACAGTTCCATCCTGTAACTTGTGTGTAGTTTTTTTATTAATTGATAAGTATCATCCCGTTTTATTTCCTTATGTTACGTATCAATGTTGGGTTCTAGATTTGCCACCAGACATCGTTGCTGACACATGGGTCAATGGGTCATCCTTGACCATTTAAATGGCGCCACGTATTATGGAAAGCGGATGTGATTTCCATCATCACATCACACATACATCACATGTGATGACAAAACTAATTAACTAATTGCAGCTGCGAAAACGAAAACACATACGAATAAATAAAATACACGGTTGTGTATATAAAATCTATAAAACGAATTTTAAATATTTCAAATAATCTAATATTTTCAATTATTATGTCTATTAATATTTTCTATTAATATTTTGTTCAAAGTAGAACAAAAGAAATCTTCAATGTATGTTTGGTCACATTTGCAGACAAAAAGGAAACCTAATATATGCTAGCGATATACTTGTCGAACATTATTGATCTACGGTTCAGAAGTCGCGAGAAGCTAATTAGTGTTGGAATACTTTTGGCCATGCAAGTGAGCCTTATAGGTTCACTGATTGGAATTGGCCAATGACTGAAGTGTTTAATATTCTTTTTTTTCCTATAGTTTTGGCGATCAAATTTTAGCTGTTAGCTAGACTTGTAGATACTCATCGATCTTTCAAGCTTTTTGTGCAACGTTTGAGTTAGAATTTTAGCTCTTTAATATGACCATAGTTGGATTTGACATAGGTCGAGGCTACAATCATCTAGAGTCAAAAGACCAGAGGAGGTGAACGTACATGACACTAACAATTGAAACAAAAGGTGAAATTGCACCAAATAAAAATAGTATATATCAAGGAGCTTGTCTTGCCTTTCCCGTGAGATGAAAATTGGGATTAACAACATAAAATCTATGTGGTTGTTAGTGGTGACAGAGATGAAATGGATCCATCATATACTTGGTGGCATTTATCATGATAACGTTAAAGAGAGAATCTTAATTAATTGTTTATAGCTAATATATTGTATTGTACACATCCTTAATTTACATTTTGATTCTTTTGGATTTGTGTATATCTCTGTATATATCTTGGTGTTTCATAAATTTTGTGGAATATTGAATATTGCCATCTTGGTAATCACTTACAGTACCATTAGTTCACAGATTTTAACGTTTAATTAGTGATATTGATTAGATCTTTAATATAATAATATTTATAATACTTCAACAAAATAAACTTGGATCGGTACACATTTTGAAGGACCACATGAGCATCATTGGTTATCCGTACCAGCTGTCGTGTTGTTTATATATGTAGCATGCGACTGACGTGGATGCACCTATCGCATGATAATGTTATGGCTACATATACATATTAATTTTCTTCATTAAAAAGGAGAAAATAATCCAATTTTATAGCCACAATTTGACATTCCAAAAAATCAGAAACATTATAGCCACGTATATGTACATATACATACACACACGTTTGGGTGTAATGATCATAACTGAGTTAATTATATTAACTATTAAGGAAAATTATAATATGTTTGGTACTTTGGGATATGACATTTTATTATAATGAAATTGAATAGTATAATTATCTAGCAAGTATCAGACTGAAAATTTCATGTGAATCTTTACCAAAAATTTTTGTAGGTAACTAATTAATTGTTGACTGTTGATGAATTATGAACACGCCACGCCATTACATTATTCCGGAATTCAAGTGTGTAAGCGAGATACATACATGCATGCATGCAACGTAATGGAATATACGTGTGAGGTAATATGTGTATAAACAAAGTATTGAAAAATATGCATCGACTATAAGAAATACACATCGGAAAGAAAAGAAAAAACCACAGATCTGAAAGTTGAACTCAAATTAATCCAATAATTATGTTTTTGTTTAAGTATGAAATTTATTAGTGATGAAGGTTATATACAACCAGGGACTGATGTAGACAGAAAATTTAGAGGCAGAAATGAAATAGTTGAAATAACTAGGACTATAATAGCAAATAACAACAGAAACAGTATTAAAAATATGAATAATTTACATAATTTTTTGAAAATTTACTAGGGGCAAATGCCCCCCCCCCTCCCCCTCCCTCTCAATTGCAACGTAGATCCGCTCATGTATACAACACTTTAGAAATCAGAGCATTAGCCGCATGTTGCCCACCGGTTTTGTTTTGTTTATTTTTGTTTGGAATAAATAATATTTTTTGGCTAAATGTTAAGTTATATTTTGTTTTGTTAAAATGTTAAGTTATATTGCTTTCAATCTCTACACACCTTTTTGGAACTACAGCGACTTTTACGGAAACCCATGTGATGGAAACTATCATAATATAAGATCATGCATGTACAACAACCAAAGTAGACTTGTATGAAACTTGGTTCAGCGTTACGCATGGCCCAATTATAATTGATAACGTGAATATGAAAAAAAAAATTGAAAGCTCTCTTCGTGAATCGTTGAATTAATGGATAAATGTATGACAATTTTAAAGGTTAATGATGTATATTGGGTTGACAAAAAAATAAGGTTAGTTATTCATATTCATAAATATAGCAGTTGGAGCGGACAAAACCATTTAAAGATTAAATATTTACCATTTATGAATTTATAGATTAAACAAAATAAAATAAAACTAATACAAATCAATTGCGTGTCACTTTAAAGAAAAAATAAATTTAGACCACAATATACTATAAACCACCTAAAAAATATACTATATATTTATAAATTTTGTTTGTTAACGGTTTTGTCTATTCCATCCACAACCATCATTTAAGTTTATAATATACAGTTTTCTATCGTATTTTTCTTTGTTTAAATTAATGTGATGCTTTTTTCATAACAAATAATGTATAATTTTTTTTTTCTCTGTAGTTGATTGTATTTTATTGAACCTCAGTTCTAGTGATTGTTAATATTTAATAAACTATTATCTTTAGATTCAACTGATCTTGTTGTGATTCTTCTGAATATCATTTTCTGCAGCAAGGGTCAACAATTAAAAATTAAGGTCTAATAAACAATTTAGAAGGACTTATTAAATTAATTATTATTGTCGAAAAGGATAAGTCGGAGTTCACATGGCTGACATGGTTACCCAAAATGGAAACTTTACTCTGATTAAGGCCCATAATTTAAGGGATCCTTTTTATTTACCCTGTCAATGTTTTGTTTAAAGGCAGAACGTTCGTAAGGTCAGAGCAGTATCTGTTTTACATGGTTTCGATTACAGGGATGAGGTATCCTTCAGAGTAAATGAAGTTTTTCGTACATATCTTTAAATAACAAAATCGAATTAATGTAATATAGTCTTATCAGATGAAACAAGTTTTAGAAACCAATAAAAATTTGATTAAAAATTTGGTTAAATTTATGGACCCTGTACCATATCGCTAAAAAAAAAATTGTTTAATTTTTGTTCATTTTTAAAAAGTGGGCCCTACATACAGAAGGAAAACCCTTTTTTTTTAATGTGGATCTCAGCATTTGCACGGATCGCACGTGTTCAAAGCCGCTCCTGATTTTAGAATTCAAAGGATGATAAGTTAAAGTTAAAGTTAAAAATGGAGAAAAACTACGAAATAAACTTAAAGACGCTAGAAGCCTAGAAGTGGCTAGAACCACTCTGAACATGAAGAAGACGTAATTATTTTCATGAGTTTTAAACAATCTGTTTGAAATTCAGCAAATACTTTTAAAACTGAAAATAAAACGTACAATGTTTCCAAAACTATTTGGACAATACTTTTGTATTTACAGGATAAAACTAAAATAAAAGTGAGCATTAATTTTCAGATGACTACGTTCTCCTAACTAAAATAGCAATCCAATGTTATAAATAGTTAACTTTTGCTAGATTAGAATAAACAAATAATTTCCCAAAAAACAAAAAATCATATTTAATGGTTATTTAGCTGCTGTGGTTGCCGGTTGGCAAAGTTAATTAAGAAAAAGTGAAAAACGGTTTCAGTTGTATTAAATTTAAGAACATGCAGTTATATTTGAATAAGTGACATTTTTTATATTGCATGTATCACTTGAATATTCTAGCACAAATGTCATTTTTGAAAAAAACAAAAAAAAACTTCTGCAGATCATTGAGTATGAGACTTCGATTCCACCTTCTCATAAATTATTGAGGAAAACCATAACAATTTAATAAGAAAGAAATATGTTTGTAAATATGTTGGATATTTAGACCGAGATGTGCATATAAACTACACGAAATAGAATAGATCCAAAATTTAATACCTTGATTTTGTTTTCTCAACAATTTAATTAACAACTTGATTAAATTGTCCTTAATTATTTATTTAATTATTTTGTTACATTATAGAAAATTATTTTCTCTGACGGAAAGTCAGACTCTAAACAAGTATCACGTTTAACAAAATCATTTTGTCAGTTTCCGTGGATGAATTTCGTTGACCATTACATTACAATACTTTTTTTTGTTAATCACCGTTACATAGTATTACTAAGACCATTTTCAATGGTCCTCATTTTTAAGGAAAATATCAAAAATTGAAAAAAATAATTTTCTAATAATACATCATTTTGGAAAAAAAAAATGAAAACATGAACAATATTCCTTTAAATTTGAGAGAACACTATTCACAAACCTCATTTCTGTCTTATATATATTTATTTACAAAATAGTCTATTAAATTCTTATATATTTTAAGTTTATACAAAATGTTTTTATTTAATATTTTTAAAATTCAACATTAAGTTTATAACTTGAACTAAATTAAAATTAGATTAGTTTTAGTTAATCAAAAATACAAAATAATATTTATAAAATACAAAATACATTAACATAAGCAACAATAAAAATGAAAATACATAATTACTACTAAACTAAAGATTAAACAAACAAATAAATAAACCTAAAACATAATAGCATAATGATTAAAATTGACTTCAAAATAAACTCAAAACAACATATATAAATGACATAATGATCTGATATACAAATTTAATCGACCAAAAAATAAAATTTGTAGATAATATTCGTAAGTTTATAAAATAAAGAGTGTAAATGATAATTGATAATAAATAGTATGAATATAATGTATTTGAAATATTTTTTTTGAGGTTAAAATAAGGTAAACCATTGGAGAAAAACTTAAACTTAAAATGAATATATTATTTTAAAGAAAAAAATGATGTAAATCATTGAAAATGCTCTAACTGACCTTTTGTAAACACTACTGATTTTAGGTAAAATAGACTAAAAACTAAAAGTTAGATGGTTGAATGATGTTTTAAATTTCATTGAAATGATGTTTAAGGTTTTTATATGTTCTGCTCCAAATCATTTACTACATGTTTTTTTTATCAACCGCTCATTTTCAACCTTTGGCCATAATCTTTCCTAATTCCCGAGAGTATGCTTTGAAAATTTTGATTTAGAAAAAAATATTTCATATCAATGGAAAATCAAACCCATAACACAAAATAACAAATCCTAAGCCACCACCCTTTTGATGAAAAACAAAGTATATTTATCTTCATAATTTCTTACTCTTTTTAGTCAACCCTCTGATTATTTCATAGAACTATAAAAGTTACATCTGACTCACTCTAGTGGTGGTGCATTCCACCGTTGGTCGTGAAAGTGCAGCACTCACTAAATTTATCAAGTAAACAATTTTCAGAACATATTAAATTCCAAATTTCTGTTTTACTTGGCTTCCAGAGAAAATGCTTTTTTCTTTTTTTTAATTACTACTGGAGTTGGTTTTCACTTTTCCCTATAACTGTAGGGTGCATTTTGTGTAAGTAAAAGGATTGTACTTTCAATCTAGGTACTATTTAAATATTAAGTCTTCGATAATTCCAATAAATTTAAACAAGAATGGAAAAATGAATTTTTACTCTTTAATATATTAAATAAAACGCTCCACGTTAACTTCTGTCAGAAATCAGAATCATATGTACTCTCTTTGTCTCTCTCTATCTCTCCCTCTCGAACAAAATTTGCCTGCTTGCTCAGCTGCGGAGAAAGAGAAGAGAAAACGCAGTTCTCTCTCTCTGCGTTTTCTTCCTTTTTACTTTTCTCAATTTTCAGAGAAAACAACATCACTGTAAAGTCAAGTTTTTTTTAACTGGTAATTAACTTCGATATCTTCGTTTCGGCTGCTCAAATATTCACAGATTTTTGTCTTCATGGCTTTATTCTGTTATTTTATTTTATTTATTCGATGGTCCTGAATCCAACAGGACCCACTAATTGAAACGCTCCATAATAACATCAGAATCATTTTCTCTAAACAATCCATTTTTTTTTCAGAATTATGTCGGAGGTTTTGGATTTCTCTTAGCTTTGTTTTTTTTTTTAAACAAAAATTTATTGAATTCCCTGTAGCAACTTTTATTTGGCAATTGGCATATTCTTTATTTGATTCTTTGATCGTTACATTTTCCCGACCATCAAAATTGTAGCCATTTTGGTTTTAGTTAGCTCTTACGACATTCCTCTTTCGGAACTTTGATATTCTTGAAACTCTGTTTTCTTTCTTGAAATTTTTTTCCATGTTCTCAAGAATCCAAGCAAAAATTCAGGTTTGGTTGTGAAAAAGACGTGTGTGCTTGAAAGGATTTAGAGATTTGTGATTTTTGTGTTAGAAGAAGAAGAAGAATCATAAAGAAAATGGCGGGAAGAGTAGAAGCAGCAACGATGGGTGGTGAGATCGATGAAGAAGGTGACGAGAGAGGCAGCATGTGGGAATTAGACCAGAAGCTTGATCAGTCTATGGATGAAGAAGCTGGTCGTCTTAGGAACATGTACAGAGAAAAGGTAATCTTTTTTTTTTTTTTATTATTACAGATTCTTCTTGATTATATCGAATTTATAATAACAACACCAACATTGTTAAAACATTTTTTTGCAGAAATTCTCTGCTCTTCTGCTTCTACAGCTTTCATTTCAGAGTCTCGGTGTTGTTTATGGAGATTTGGGGACTTCTCCACTCTATGTTTTCTACAATACATTTCCTCATGGAGTCAAAGATCCAGAAGATATCATTGGAGCTTTGTCTCTTATCATTTATTCACTCACACTTATCCCTCTCCTCAAATACGTTTTCGTTGTATGTAAAGCAAATGATAATGGTCAAGGTAATTAACCAATTCTCACAAGCTTCAATCTTTTTGCTTGTTTGTTATAGACTGACTTGAACTTGTTTTTTGTAGGAGGGACATTGGCTTTGTATTCATTACTGTGTAGACATGCGAAAGTGAAAACAATTCAGAACCAGCATCGTACTGATGAAGAGCTTACTACTTATAGCCGTACAACGTTTCATGAACATTCTTTTGCTGCCAAAACCAAAAGATGGTTAGAAAATCGAACATCTCGCAAAACCGCTCTTCTTATTATAGTTCTTGTTGGTACTTGTATGGTCATCGGCGATGGAATTCTTACTCCCGCCATCTCCGGTATGCAAAACTCATTTCCATTTCCATATATGTGATGATTTTAGACCTTTGCTTTTTACATTTACATGTTATAGTTTTGTGTAAAATCTCTTGCAGTTCTGTCAGCTGCTGGTGGGTTAAGAGTAAACCTTCCTCACATAAGCAATGGTAATATATTTACTATTTATCTGAAAATATTTGATGTCTATAGTAATCTATATATAATGGTTGAAGGGAGGCTCTCTTGTCGATTTCCTTCCCTCTTTTAATATGCAGCCACATCAGCAACTTTCAATCATAATAAGTTTGTGGTTGTTGTTACAGGTATTGTTGTTTTTGTAGCTGTTGTGATATTAGTAAGCTTGTTTAGTGTACAACATTATGGAACAGACCGAGTTGGTTGGCTTTTCGCGCCTATTGTTTTTCTCTGGTTTCTCTCTATCGCAAGTATCGGTATATACAATATCTGGAAACATGACACTACCGTCTTGAAAGCTTTTTCTCCGGTTTATATATACCGATATTTTAAAAGAGGAGGTCGTGATCGCTGGACCTCTCTTGGTGGCATTATGCTTAGTATAACAGGTAAAAGAAAATGACAAAAAAATTCTTTATCTTCTTGATCTTAATCTTTCATTTTCTTGATATATGTCCAGGAATCGAAGCACTCTTCGCTGATCTATCGCATTTTCCAGTCTCAGCTGTGCAAATCGCGTTTACTGTAATTGTGTTTCCTTGCCTTCTTTTGGCTTATAGTGGACAAGCTGCCTACATTAGGATGTATCCTGATCATGTGGCTGATGCGTTTTACCGCTCGATTCCAGGTTTCTTCTTAAGACCATTTACTGTCTTTCGTATAGAAAAAAGTTTTAAGATTTAAGTTTAATTTTTCCATTCTTGCAGGAAGTGTATATTGGCCAATGTTCATTATTGCAACCGCTGCAGCGATTGTAGCGAGCCAAGCTACGATATCGGCTACGTTTTCTTTAGTGAAGCAAGCTTTAGCACATGGATGTTTTCCAAGAGTTAAAGTTGTTCATACTTCTCGGAAATTCCTCGGTCAGATATACGTTCCTGACATCAATTGGATTCTAATGATACTTTGTATTGCTGTCACTGCTGGATTCAAGAACCAAAGTCAGATAGGAAACGCTTATGGGACTGCAGTTGTTATCGTCATGCTTGTGACAACGTTGCTTATGACGTTGATCATGATCCTTGTGTGGCGTTGTCATTGGGTTCTTGTTCTCATATTCACTATCCTTTCGCTTGTTGTGGAATGCACTTACTTCTCGGCCATGCTTTTCAAAATAGACCAAGGCGGTTGGGTTCCGCTTGTAATCGCTGCAGCTTTTCTCCTTATTATGTCGGTATGGCACTATGGAACTTTGAAGAGGTACGAGTTCGAGATGCATAGTAGAGTCTCAATGGCTTGGATTCTTGGACTTGGTCCTAGCCTTGGTCTTGTTCGGGTTCCTGGGGTTGGCCTTGTTTACACTGAGTTAGCCAGTGGAGTCCCTCACATTTTCTCTCATTTCATTACAAACTTACCTGCGATTCACAATGTTGTGGTGTTTGTATGCGTCAAGAACCTCCCGGTTTACACTGTCCCCGAGGAAGAACGGTTTCTTGTTAAAAGGATTGGTCCTAAAAACTTCCACATGTTCCGTTGTGTCGCAAGGTAATCTCTGAAACCGTCTTACACAAGATTGAATGAACACTCGTTACAACTGTTAACTGTTATATGCTTCAACATAACAGGTACGGATACAGAGACTTGCACAAGAAGGATGACGACTTTGAAAAACGTCTCTTCGAAAGCCTCTTCTTGTATGTTCGTCTTGAGTCTATGATGGAAGGAGGCTGTTCGGATTCGGATGAGTACAGCAACTGTGGAAGCCAGCAACAGCTTGGGAATGGGAACGAGAACGTGAATATGGCAACGTTTGATACGTTTGACTCAATAGAGTCGATAACGCCGGTGAAACGGGTGAGCCACACAGTGACAGCTTCAAGTCAGATGAGTGGTGGAGTAGACGAGCTGGAGTTTATAAATAGGTGCCGGGACGCAGGAGTGGTTCACATAATGGGGAACACAGTGATTCGAGCCAGGAGGGAAGCGAGGTTCTACAAGAAGATAGCCATTGACTATGTGTATGCGTTTCTTAGGAAGATTTGTAGAGAACATAGTGCCATCTACAATGTTCCTCAGGAGAGTCTTTTGAATGTTGGTCAGATTTTCTATGTATAATGATATATGTATATGCATGTGTTGTTATGTTTTCTGTTTATGTATCTAATGTCTATGATATTGTATAGTTTATATCAAAATTTTGAAAAATAATAATTACATTGGATTGATCTTTTTTTATTGAAAGTAGAAGACTCTTGAGTACAGAGAAAAAATGAGTCCAAGGCTTTATACCAAAAACCAATTTACTTACACTCAATAATAATAAAAATGGCTATACAAATATGAATATGTGCTTTTAACGTTTCTTGTACAAATCAACACCATAGTTTCTCACCTTGAAACTGTAACACTCTTCAACCCAAAAGATTCAGCAAGGATATACACAAACCATTTTTCTTTTTTAACGAATCACGTACTACTTGTGGATTAGGTGGTTGACGGCGTGTGGTTTTGTCTGGGCGGCAGAGGAGGACATGGTGCGTAGACGTCTGGCTATCTCCGGGAAAGAAGGTCGAACAAATGGGTCAGGAGCCCAACACTGCTCCATGAGCATCCTCCAGTCTGGGTCACAGTAGTTTGGCACGGTTGGTCTCAGTGTATTGTTTACTATGCCTCCTACAGTTATAATTCACACAAGTTAGAATGGGAAAGATATTCATACTACCAACACAGATGAGCTTAATTGCGTCTTCCGCAAATCATATAGTATAAAAAAGATAGTAATTTACCAATTATTGCCCCGTAATGCATATTGGCGTAGGGTTCCTCACCGGTAAGAATTTCCCACAAGACAATCCCGAAAGAGAACACATCAACCTGTGTGTAAACGAGGTATCCACGGCCAAAACATTTTACTTGCAAAATCATTAAAAGGGCACTAAAACTAAGTAAATACAAACACAGATAATATTTGCTTTATTTTATCTTCCAACAACTAATTTAAGAGCACTGGAATTCATTGACTTGCACAAGAATGTTATGGAACCATACCTTTTCAGAAACTTTACTGCTGCTGCCACTAAGTAGCTCGGGAGCCATCCAAGGAAGGGTTCCCCTTACACCGCCAGTGACCAAAGTGTTTCTTTTTATCTTTGACAGACCGAAATCACCAACCTTCATAGATAAAGAGAATCTCTTTGTCAAATAAACAAAAAAATATTGACAATCTTGTATCATTCTGTTCTCGAACTGTCCTCAAAAGTCACCTTGCATATGGGACGGGCGGGATCCTTTAAGTTGACAAGCAAGTTGTCACACTTCAAATCGAAATGCACTATGCTCTTTGAGTGCAAATATTCCATCCCAAAAGCTGCATCCATTGCAATGATAAGTCGCTTACGTCGATCAAGCTGCCTGTATTCGCCAAATTTGAATTGGTAAAAACTAGGGCTGTCCTGAGGAAGCAAGGATTCCGAGGAGCTGTATTAAATAATTACCTGTTGCTGAGCAGAACATGTCTAAGCGATCCATTGACCATGTACTCTGTAACCGTAGCTAAAGTTCCGCCTGGTCCATCTTTCACTACCCCGTAAAATGCCATAACATTTGGATGATGAAGCTTGGAAAGAATTTCAGCTTCATGCCAGAACTCCGAGGTCTGCAATTTTCAATCAGTGGTTGGTGAAACTGAAAACTAATTAAACTAATGCAACTTACTGGAAAGTTAGAATCATGTTTCTACACTTAAGGAAAAAATCAAGTAAGATTGTACAAGGAATGCAAACGTTTTGCTCACAACTAGCATCTGACAACCGATTCAAGCAAAAGAAAAATGGACAAGAAAAACTCAGTTCTGGGGTCAGATAGTAGTAGTGTCTTCTACCAGTACTCATATTTATCCAAAACCAGGCAAATACTTTAATTTGGGAGAACCAATCAGCGGCTAATGCACATATATAATCCTCAGACACCACAACTACATAAGAAAGAAAGCTCACCAATCTCTCTTGTTCAGATGAACGACCAATAAAACAGCTCCTTTTTATTCGCTTGATAGCAACATCTGTACCCCTCCATTTTCCATGATAAACAGTTCCAAAGGTACCAGAACCTAATTCCTTCAGTTCTTCCAAGTCGTCATTTTTAATGACCTGAAACAGATACAATAGTTTCATTTTTCTCCATCAGTAAGTAAACCAGGAGTAATATTGACAATAGATTTCTAAAATTCCAACCATTTCAGCTGCAATGGGGACATGGACTAGGCTAATCTGAAGAGTACATTATGCCTATTCTACAAAATTCCTTTAAACAAGAACCGATAAATACCAAAAACAGAAGCAACAGCTAAAAGGTTGTATTGGAAAGTCATAACATGGTTGACAGAATGTAAAGTCCTTCGTACTTAGGGTCTGTACTGCTATTTGCTAAAGAGTAATACTTCATTGCACGAAAGCCATCTTTTAAAATCACCAAAACAATTATTTAGGCCCTTCGTTGTGAGTGCTGTTCAGTTCACTAATGGTGATAGCTCAATCGTTACATAATATCAGATTAAAAAGAGAGGGGCAAATGCAAGCACTTGTAACTATATTAAGCCGCTGCAAAATGCATACCTGCAGAGACCTCATGCCACTCTCCGCAACCATAAAGTCAATAAGAGGAACTCCAGTATTCTACATATCCAACAAGTTTATAGAAATTAGCAAAATATCAGTTGAAAAATGTTCTCTGCCAGTGATGAACCTTTATTAGATTTCCATATTTAGGTTGGAAAAAAAAGCTTACCACAGTTGTATCCGTGCTTTCAGCACCTTTGACCTGTGGCTGACTGTAATCTTCTTGTGGGTCTACTGTGTTCAAATCAGCTACGGTAGTGGTAGACACAACCGGCTGGATGTTTCCATCAAAGTGGATTTGTGTATTTATCTGACTTGAAGCAACTTTCTCAGACTGCAATGGTGGGTAGCTATAATCAATAGGAACTCCATTGGTGTTAGTCAGGGAAGTGGGAAATCCCGGGTGGTCCTGATCCATAAGGGACAGATCCTTCCTCTCAAACTCTTCGGGCGCCAAGTTTCGAAAGTACGACCAAGTTTTAGGGTCATGATTCTGAGTATTTAAACTCACTCCAGCTCCATCAGCATGCAATGGGCCTAATCCAGGAAAGTTCAGAGACTCTTTCGCTTTCAATATATCAGCAAGAAAATCACGAGGAAACCTATCATTTATATCAACAACTATATCCCCCTTCTCAATGTGTCCTTGGGGAACAGCCTTGACTGAAGTCTCTGTCTGACTTACATGCTCTGGGGATTTAGTTTCCAAGTTTCTTTTTTCAGACTGTGGCATGCTACCCTCGGCTGTCCAGATGCTATCAGGAGCTGGTCTTACTGGTGCAGTAGAATGAACATTCTGGGACTCCATATTTGCTTCATGAAAAGTTTCAGATGATTCGCTGATAGGCAGGAATGTTTCTGAATTTGTTTGAGCCATTACAAATTGAGAACCGAGGGAATCATCAGATTTAGACAAACGGTTAGTTTCTGATGTATCTCGCTGAGTGCGCTCAGAATGAAAAACCCTTTGATGAATCACAGGCTGGTCGACATTGCTCAGACTAGATAAATCACCGTCTGAAGCAACATGTACAGATGCTGATAATCCTTCAGGAAGACAAAATTGATTGTCCTGACTCTTTTTCATGCCTTCACTTGCTGTATCTAAGGCACCCGTTTTCGGAACATAGTCCTGGGATGTTCTAAGACTTTTTTCTGGATAAACAAAGGATTTTGGATCTGGTGTTGAATTGGATATTTTCATGGAAATAGGAGCTTCTTCCTTAAGGCCGTGATCTGGAACCATAGAATCACTAGATACAGAAGATACAGTATACTCATTGACCCTAGTGGTGGAGTGTTCTTTCTTCATCTTTGGCTCCTTGGCTGACAGATTGTTTTCAACATGGTCCTGGGATTTTCTAAGACTTTTCTCTGGAAGAGCTGAAGAACTTGGATCTGGTGTTGAACTGGATATTTGTGTGGCTACTGGAGCTTCTTCCTTCAGGAGGTGCTCTGGGACTATCAAATCACCAGGCATAGAGGAAACAGAGTACTCACTGACCCTTGGGGTTGAGGATTCTCTCCTCATCTTTGGATCCTTAGCCGAAAGATTACTCTCGACAGTAGATACATTAGCAGGATCATTTACCTTCTGAAATGAGTCATCTCTTCTCATTATGGCCTCTTTTGATGAAGCTTCTGGATCTTGTACATGAAAGATCTGCTCCTCACGCAAAACTCCTTGCTCAGGTTTTTGTGGATATTGAGGCACCAGACTTTCAAGAGGTGTTTCAGGATTTACAGAATAAGGGATATAATGAGGTTGTGGTTGAACATGCAAAGGAGCAGACCCCTTCTCATCAATGTAGCCTATGCTTGCCATGTGAGCTGATGTGTAAACTTGGTGGTTACCAAGTCCAGTGAAGTGCAATTGCTGTCCTAGATAAGGCTGTGAAAATGGCTCATTTCTAGTAGAAAAAGCTGTTACAGGTTGAGAAGTTTGGCTCGCTGATAAAGATTCATTACCTGCCAAGGGCGCAACCGAAGCTACTGCTGGTTCTGTGGCAGCCCGATTGATCTTCATATCAATATTCCCGTGAAGTAGTTCATCCAAATTGTTACCAGGAGCATTTGTTCCAAGGGAACTTTTTCGTGAATCCATCCCATTGACAGCAACAACATACTGAACCTCAGAATCACCCTCAGCAGCTTCCAT
Source organism: Cardamine flexuosa (assembly GCA_963555745.1). Taxonomy (NCBI): domain Eukaryota; kingdom Viridiplantae; phylum Streptophyta; class Magnoliopsida; order Brassicales; family Brassicaceae; genus Cardamine; species Cardamine flexuosa. The sequence continues at coordinate 5,585,428 of OY743217.1, forward strand.
AACGAACTGAGCCTCCTCTATATCACTGCTTGAAAACAAGAACATCCTGGGTTTCTCAGATCCCCCATTACCAAACACAATACATTCCTCCATCATGTTTTGTAAATCCTCATCGGAAGATACAGAGACTAGGGCATCGAGATCCTCGCCGGGCAGCTGATATTTTATGGTACGTGCTTCAGGGAACATTTCTGTCATTTTATGCATGAGTCCTTGAAAAGAAATAGTCTTGCTAATCCTTATGATACGCGTTTCACCACCTACATATCTAAGTTTCTGATCTCTGGGGCGGGGTATAATTCTACCACCAAAACTACACAAGAACTTCGCCAGGTTCAAAGAGCTATCAGAAGCTCTAGAAGAAACCAAACTATGAAGCCTTTGACCAGTATCATTTCTCGAAGATATAACTGGGGCTGACTGGACCAGCTCATGATAGGTCTTATCTTCAATTCTAGAAGGGGGCTTCCTCTCTTGCTCAAAGGTATGACGTTTTTCTTCTTTGTTAATCACTGTAGTGTTAGAGCCACTCTCTGACATCGGGTGAACCATTCCCATAGCACTTAAGTTAACAGAAACAGGCATAACACTGGGATCACCATACACATTTGGGATGAACTGCGGTTTCATAATGACCCTATCTCTCATAAACTCAAAAGCAAATTCTTCACCCGTCTGTATTGAGTAGTTCAGCACTGGCCGAGCAGGGGTCGAAATACCATAATCTGGAGGTCGTACATTAGTGTTAACATTATTTGACAAATCATGGGAAAACCTTTGATTCATGGAGCCAAGCCCCTCATCTCTAGGCTCAGGGGGAGTATACCGAACGTGTTCATAACCCTTTGCTTGATCCATGTTTTCTTTGACAAAGTTTCTAATCATCTAGTTTCATCAGCTCCCTCTCAGACGCTTATAGGCGACAAATCATGATCATAGCCCAAGTCAAATTTTTGCATAAGCATACTTCGTAATTATCTAACGTTTTGGCTGCAGAACAGGACTTCTAACGTGAAAAACTCAAACTCTCATTGAGGTACCTGAAATGGGAGAAGACTAATTCTAAGTAAAGTATCAAACGTATACACACACAAAAAAAAAAAAAAAAACCCAGAGTGGCATACGCGTAAAACTCAAGGCTCACTATAGTATCCCTTAGATCGCTCTGTCATCTAATGAACATTTTCGAGTATAGGCACCAATAAAAATCAACAGATCAATATATAGAAACAAAAATAACACAAAAATCCAAACAAGTCTGAGAAATAATTTGAGTCCATGAAAATTTTAGCCTACAATTCCAAACCTCAAACTAAGCTAAAACCTTGACCCAACCAAAAACAAAAGCCGATCAAGCATCAAAACCACTGAAACTCTGAATAATGCAAGATCTGAGTATCATCACCCGAAATTCAAAGCGGAAACACATCGGATCCAGAGATTTTCCACAGTAAAGATCAAAATTCAAAAACAGCAGAAACCTAAACGAAGCCGAGTAAGCGAGAAGAAGAGAAGTGGAGGAAAAAGGCTTATACCAGGAAAGGCGGCACCAGAGACTGTGAGGCGTCTTTCGTTTGACGATCGATGAGTAGAAAGAAGAAGACAAGTCCTTAATCTCGCTTCTAATTTTGGACATTTGAGAAAATATATTCTCGAGAAAAATAATAATATTATGCGTGCCAGTAAAATGAATAAATATTATCTGGATTTTTTATGCCAGTGTAACTAATTAAAAAGTTATTGATATTTACGTCATCTCCATAGATAGTCTTTGTATAATTACCGCTCTGATCCTTACAAATTTTGATAATCTTACTAATCGGTTAGTTAATAACGTTATTAAGGGGAAAAAAGAAAGCTTTTTTTGCAAATTATTCCAGGTGAAATTACAGGTGTATCGAACTGTCAAAAGCCATAATAATAAATACATATATGCACCTGACGCCAATAATAAATTTAGATATTCCCTTTTTTTTCTATTTTTTTTTCAATTTAGCCGCAAAATCACAAAACCTAAATAGAGCCCAACAATACACTCACCAGTGTTGCAAAATCAAAACCAGCTATGCTCAGCTCCGCCGCCACCACCACTTCTTCCGTCGTCACTGCTCGCTCCAGCGAAATTCTCAGCGGCTGTTTTCGCAGGAAAACCTTCGCGCCTTTTCGTTTTACTAAGCCTGTGAGTTCTCCTTTGTGTGTTAGACGTGTTCTTCGTCTCTTTGTTTCATGTTCTGCTAAACAATTTAAGGTTAGCTGGATTTTTTCATGAGCAGGTCTATTGTACGTCGCTGCGTCGGAGTTTTGTTGCCGTTCGAGCCATGGCGGAATCTCAATCAGCTCCGAGCAATCAGCAGCTCTCCTCGAGCTACTCTGGTTACATTTTTTTATTCGTTTGCTGCAATTTCAAATTTCATTTAGATTTTCGAGTTTTAAAAAAAAAAAAATATAAGAAGCATATGTGCATCAGGAAAAAAGCAAGCTTTGATATCTTTATCTGATAAGAGTGACTTGGCTTCTCTTGGCAATGGTTTGCAAGAATTGGGGTATGTATTCTACAGAATTGTGTTCTGTTTCTATCTTTAAAATGTTTATGGATTTAAAATGATTCCTTTTTTCATATGATATTTGTATAGATACACTATTGTTTCTACTGGAGGAACTGCCTCTACATTGGAGAATGCTGGAGTCTCTGTGACCAAAGTGGAGAAGATTACTCATTTTCCAGAAATGGCAAGTTTCTTCTCTTAAGCTCAAGGCTCTTGCTTTAAGTTTTCGTCTTGTGTTCTCACTAATATGCTTCAAAGATTTCAACAAACAAAAGGCTGATTTCAAATTAACTGTCTTATAGTGTACCATTGTTTTGTTGAGTTTAGTATATTATACTTAGCTCTCATTTTGTATTTTTCTTCTCTTAAAGCTTGATGGCCGTGTGAAAACTTTGCACCCAAACATACATGGTGGTATCCTCGCTAGAAGAGATGTGGAGCATCATATGGAAGCTCTTAATGAGCATGGGATTGGTGAGTTTTGACATTTAATTGTGCCCTCTATGCTCTAAGGTTGAGATTAATTCATCTATGGTGTCTCCTTTGTGCTAAACTGCACCTTTTTTTTTGGTGTTTGATGACAGGTACATTTGATGTGGTGGTTGTCAATTTGTATCCATTCTATAATAAAGTTACGGCTCCAGGTGGGATCAGTTTTGAAGATGGGATTGAGAACATTGATATTGGTGGTCCTGCTATGATTAGAGCAGCTGCTAAGGTAATATACATATATAAACATATGAGGTTTGTTCATTTCAAGATTTTAAATGTACTTTTTAATGTTGCTGGACAGAACCACAAAGACGTTCTCATTGTTGTTGATTCCGAAGATTATCAAGCTGTTTTGGAGTATCTCAAAGGGGGACAGAGCGACCAACAGTTCCGTAGAAAACTTGCTTGGAAGGCTTTTCAGCATGTTGCTGCATATGATTCCGCAGTTTCAGAATGGCTATGGAAGCAGACTGAAGGAAGTATGTCTTCTTTTTATGTTTATCCTTACACTAGTAATGCCAACTGATCTATTACGCCTCGGCATGAATATGCTAAAAGTCAAATTGTTTCGAAACTCATGATATCTTGTGTGACTTAAATTGATGCTATTCCTGTCTTTCTCAGAAGAGAAGTTCCCTCCCAGCTTTACGGTTCCGCTTTCACTTAAGAGTTCTCTTCGTTATGGTGAAAATCCTCATCAAAAGGCTGCGTTTTATGTTGATAAAAGCCTTGCTGAAGTGAATGCAGGTGGTATTGCCACAGCGATTCAGCACCATGGAAAGGTAATAAACTTTACCCATCATAGATGTAAAAGAATGTTACTTTTAATTTTCAATTGAATTTATAAGCAAATGATCATAGTTCTCATCTGCCATTGATTATCCTTATCCTGGCTTTTCTTGTTGAATTAATATTTGATTTCTTTATTTATTTCTCTGAGCAGGAAATGTCATACAACAACTATCTTGATGCTGACGCTGCGTGGAACTGTGTGTCGGAATTTGAGAACCCGACATGTGTAGTCGTGAAGCACACAAATCCTTGTGGTGTGGCCTCTCGCGCTGATATTCTTGAGGCTTATCGGCTAGCTGTAAAAGCTGACCCAGTTAGCGCCTTCGGTGGTATTGTAGCTTTCAATGTTGAAGTTGACGAGGTAATTAAACAATCAAACTACTGTGGTACGATAAAGTATTCAACATTTTTAGTGATATATGTATCTGTCTCTAGGTTCTTGCGAGGGAGATCCGAGAGTTCAGGAGCCCAGCAGATGGGGAAACTAGAATGTTTTATGAAATCGTGGTTGCTCCAAAGTATACTGAGAAAGGTCTTGAAGTCCTCAAAGGAAAATCAAAAACTTTGAGGATCCTCGAGGCTAAAAAGAATGACCAAGGGAAGCTATCGCTGAGACAGGTTGGTGGTGGTTGGTTAGCTCAGGACTCAGACGACATAACTCCAGAAGACATCAGTTTCATTTCAAAGTCAGATAAAACTCCGAATGAAAGCGAGATTGCGGATGCCAAATTTGCATGGCTCTGCGTTAAGCATGTCAAGAGCAATGCCATTGTCATAGCAAAGGTTGGGATTTACCTCTCTGATTCCCTTTTTTGCTCTTTCTATACTTGTTCGCTTGTAGCTGATTCTGATTCTTTGGTTTCTGGCTCAAGAACAATTGTATGCTGGGGATGGGAAGCGGACAGCCAAACCGAGTAGAGAGTCTGAGAATAGCTTTCAGGAAAGCTGGCGAGGAAGCCAAAGGAGCTGCCTTGGCCAGTGATGCATTCTTCCCATTCGGTACTTTTATCTTCCTATGTCCTAAACCATTCTTCTGTTTGTTTGGCGATCTGAGTTGGAAATTTGATAATATATATATGAATGGTAGCTTGGAAAGATGCGGTGGAGGAGGCGTGTGAGAAGGGAATAGGAGTGATAGCAGAACCAGGAGGCAGTATTAGAGACCAAGACGCCATTGACTGCTGCAACAAGTATGGAGTCTCTCTGCTCTTCACCAACGTTAGACATTTCCGCCATTGATGATGATGGATCCTCCTCCAGTTTTGCTCTTAACATCCCAAGAGTTTCTGTAGAAGAAAACCCACCAAACACAAACAAGAGTGGGAAATAAATGTTGTAACATTACTTTTTGAATGCTTTCTACTTTGATGTATGATTAGAACCTGAGAGCTGTTGCTACTTATATAAATTTGACATTTTTACCCAAAAAAACATTTTTCTCAACACCCATAAACTGATGAGATGTGTATTATATATTATTCAACTCAAACTCCGACGACAGTGTGGAGAGATGGCAACAGGGAAAGTGGTGGTGGAGAAGATCGGAGGAAGGTCAACGGCTACAAGATGCTTCTCTAAGTATCCTCTCAAGTTCTTACTTCCTACCAAGGTCTCCTCTCTGAATCGATTCACAGTTTCAGTTTTTCAATCTATATTTTTGAAATTCCGACAATACTGAACTTGCAGGCAGCTCCTGCCGGAACTGACGTTGTCTGGATTTACAGCATCACCTATGGTGGCGGCATTGTCTCTGTATATATCCCTCTTTCTCTTCCTCTGCCTCTCTCATTGAATTTGTCTATCTATGCTAGTTGAATCGAACAAGTTGTTGTTCAAATTATGTAGGGAGATTCGATTTCATGTGAATTCACCATTGGTGATGGATGCACTGCAGTTCTTACAACACAATCTTCTACTAAGGTTATATCAAATTAGGGGTTTCCTTCTCTCTTTGAATTTGGACACTAATTTCATCATCAACTTGGTTGACTTTCTGGGATTGGTTCTTGTGATTTCATTTAGGTATACAAAGCAATAGGATCAAAGTGTTCTGAGCAAATATTGGAAGTAATGTTTCTTTCCCATTTCTGCTGTAATCATTTTGAGCTGTGTTAGAAGAAGAGATTGCTATTGCAATAGAATAGGACCCTCTTCTTTTGATTCATGTTCCCTGTTCCTGATTGATCTTCCGGTTTGTTGTGTGCAGTAGGCGAGAATCGGGAGTGAAGCTCTTTTGGTTGTGATTCCAGATCCAGTGACTTGCTTCTCCACTGCTCGGTACTTTCAAAAACAGATATTTAGATTGGTTTCAGACTCTAATCTGATCCTTGTGGATTGGATCACAAGCGGGCGTCACGCAAATGGCGAAAAATGGGATTTTGACTTTTATAAGAGCATCAACAATGTTTACCTAGAAGATGATCACCCTTTATTCCTTGACACAGTAAATTAAATAATCTCATACCCACTTTCAGATTATCAGAGAATGTTTTAGATCTTGCAAAAGTATTATCGATATATAACATTCATGAGCGAGCCTAGACCTGCCTTTGGTAATGGTTTATATGCATTGTAGGTGCTGCTAGAGAAGAGGAGCATCCAAAGCATAGCCGAACGGATGCAAGACTATCAAGCTATAGCAATGGTCCTACTCTTCGGGTATGCAATTTGCAAAACATTTTTAGAGCATGTTTTCGAGTTAATAATGTTCTCTATCAGAATATGAATCTTTGCTAAATATGTTTGACAATGGATCAAAGGGAAAAGCTGAAAGAAATCCAAAAGCAAGTCCAAGAAAATGTGAAGAATATGATGTCCAAACAATTACAGATCTCTTATGGTTCTCAGAGACACAAGTCTGAGTCAAGCACTCGTAATGGTCTCATGAAACCAGAGTTCATAGCTTCCTGCAGCACTTTTGGCCCTGAGGTTAATATCATTCTTTCTTTCCATTTTCTAAACCTTAACATTTAATTTCTTCAATATACAAGATTAATGGCTAAACAAAGCAGTTGTGAAATATTTGCAGGGAAAAGGAGTAGTGATTCGAATAGCTTCGGATTCTACAGAGTCTGTCTACAATTTCTTGAGACAACAATTGGCTCAGCTCCAACCACTTCTTGGTCAACCTCCCTATGCTTGACTTTTTTTCTTTTTCCTCTGATATGTATTTTAATAAGAATCCGAAATACAAAATAAAAATATGATTTGTTTTTTGTATTAAGTATTAACTTATACGATTCGAATGTAATTTCTGGTCACTTCAATACTTGTCTTTCTCTTCTACCGAACAAAACAGTAAATAGCCAATCTTCTAGCTTGATGCAGTCTCGTGCATGTTCGCACCTTAGAAATTACTTCAGAAGACCATTGGTATTGCCAATACCAGACCATGACAGATCCGTACAGCTATTTAATCTCGTACGTTCGATTTGCTCTTCCATCAAATCTGGAAAGCCAAGATCCAGAAGAGAAGTATATAACCCGAATTCGCGTGTGGCAAGACCCGAATGGATAATTGAGAAGCTATGCAAAGAAGGTAGAATCACAGAAGCACGCAAACTGTTCGACGAATTACCTGAGAGAGATGTGAACACATGGACGAATGTGATAAATGGGTATATTAAGTTAGGGAATATAAGAGAAGCTAAGGAACTGTTTGATAGGTCTGATTCGAGGAAAAATGTTGTGACTTGGACAGCTATGGTTAATGGGTATTTGAGATCTAAGCAGCTTTCTGTAGCTGAGTTGCTTTTCCAGGAAATGCCTGAGAGAAATGTAGTTTCTTGGAATACTATGATTGATGGGTATGCTAAAAGCGGAAGAATTGATAAGGCCCGTGAACTGTTTGATGAAATGCCTGAGAGAAACATTGTTTCTTGGAATACAATGATTAAGTCGTTGGTGCGGCCTGGGAAGATAGATGAGGCGATGAATCTATTCGAAATAATGCCTATAAGAGATGTCATTTCATGGACTGCTATGGTTGATGGATTGGCAAAGAACGGTAGGGTGGATGAAGCGAGACGGCTTTTTGATTGTATGCCTGAAAGAAACATCATTTCATGGAATGCAATGATCACGGGTTATGCTCGTAACAATAGGATAGATGAAGCTGATCAAGTCTTTCAAGTGATGCCAGAAAGAGACTTTGCTTCATGGAATACGATGATCACAGGGTTAACGTTGAATGGGGAAATGAGCAGGGCGTATGGTTTATTTGACCAGATGCCAGAAAAGAATGTTATTTCTTGGACCACGATGATTACAGGATACGTCAAGAATAAAGAAAACGAAAGTGCGGTTAAAGTTTTCTCAAAGATGTTAAGGGATGGCTGTGTTAAGCCTAACGAAGGAACTTATGTGAGCATTTTAAGCGCATGTAGTGACTTGGCTGGGCTTGTGGAAGGGCAGCAGATTCATCAGTTGATATCTAAGTCTGTCCACCAAAAGAACGAGTTTGTGACTTCAGCTCTTATTGACATGTACTCGAAATCCGGTGAACTGATTGCTGCAAGGAAGATTTTTGATGATGGAATGGTAATCCAAAGGGATGTGATATCATGGAACAGTATGATTTCGGTTTATGCGCACCACGGACATGGGAAGGAAGCAATTGAAATGTATGATCAGATGCGGAAACACGGGTTTAAACCAAGTGAGGTGACATATCTTAACTTGCTATTTGCTTGCAGCCACGCCGGATTGGTAGAGAAAGGAATGGAGTTCTTTGAAGAGCTCGTGAGAGACGAGTCACTTCCTCTGCGAGAAGATCACTATACGTGCCTCGTGGATCTCTACAGTCGAGCTGGTAGATTGAAAGATATGTTAAAGTTTATCAACCGTGTTGAGACCAAGCTACCAAGTTCAGTTTATGGAGCGCTTTTATCCGCTTGTAATGTTCACGGTGAAGTGAGTATTGCTAAGGAGGTGGTGAAGAAGGTTTTAGAAACAGGGTCGGATGATGCTGGGACTTATGTAATGATGTCTAATATATATACGGCGAATGGGGAAAGGGAGAAGGCTGCAGCGATGAGAATGATGATGAAGGAAAGAGGATTGAAGAAACAGCCAGGTTGCAGTTGGGTTAAGCTTGGGAATCAGACGCATGTTTTTGTCGTTGGAGACTTATCTCATCCACAGTTTGAAGCCTTGGCTTCGATAGTATCTGATGTGTGCAACAAAATGAGGAAGTACAAGAACGTGAGTTCAGAAACAGAAGAAAATGATTTCTTGGCTATTTGAAAATTCCTTCTGCATACCGGAGAGGTATTAAGACTCATTGGTTTATGATCGGTTAACCAAGATAACCGAGTGATCCAAGACATTTGGTGTTGGACTAAACAATACAAGGATATGATATGACAAGGTTGTGTTCGTTGTTGGCCTTAACGAAGACAATTGATACGCTTATTGATTTATCAATTTTTTTGTCTGATTCGATTATTTACCATTTTTACCAGTTAGGGTGAATAATCATTCCTTTTTGTGATATAAGAATGTTTTGGTGGGTCAAATTTTGCCAAATTTGACACGTTGTGATAGATTACTCAACACAAATTTTGAAGACCTTTAACTTCAAGATGACTGGTAAATAATGAAGAGAAAAATTGAAGATCTTTCATAAAAAAATAAATAATATTTCCTCTATTAGGATTACTGCTGTTGTTGCAAAAATGAAGAGACATTGAAAACAGACTACTATCGACCACATCCTTGGCCAGTTACAGTTCATATATATAGAAACCAAACGCCAAAAATATAAGCAGAAACAAGCCAACAGAAAAAGTAAAAAAAGATAGCAAAATTACAAGAATATATAAGAGAAGAAGATTAGAGGGAGATCTCACATGGGGCGTGAAACGTTCTTCCCCGACAAATGGCTTCCAAATTTTCTCCCGCGTATGAGCACAATGGTGACACTTCCACACCTAATCAAGCCATGATTAAATTAAAAAAAAAACTATATACGTTTCTTCAGTTATGTTCCCCTTTTCACTTTGGTTTATGGCCTTGGTTATTTTACACACACCACGATTAATGAAGTTAAAAACATCAAATGAAAAGAAGAGTTGGATGGGCTTTTTACCAGTTGCATATAAAGGAACTGAATGTGTTAGAAATCCACCAGCTGCTATGACCCAACGTGTGTGCAGCCGTAGAACCAACAGTCTCGCGCTTTCTGGTGTGTCAAAATTTGACCCGTTCGCATTCTTCACGGGCGCAAACTCTTCCTCTCTCAACACCTGCAAAGACAAGAAAAAAAATGGGCTTTTCTAATCATGTGAATCTCTCGGTTTTGATGTGTTTCATACAATATAACAAAACTAATACCTCAAAGAGTGCTGTCGAAGGAGCATAAGGAAAACTATCAAATATGAACTGTTCTAGTTTTAGTCCAACTGTGTCGCCATTTATAGACGGTATCTTCTTCTCTGCTAAATGATAGCTGCAAGAGTTTTGATATCATATATTATGAAATATTGTCAAATGTTTTCTATATTACAGAATACAACAATTACAGCAAAAGCATCACTCACACGCTGTCTTTTTCCAGCCCATTTGCAACTTGATTAAGGAAATCCACAGTGAACATGTGTAAGCACACCTGAAAGGTAAACATCATTTTCGACTTGCATTCGGAACTTAAATACATGCCACTTCCATTAACAAACACTCACTGTCTAAGTTAAAATAACCAAATGTCTAAGTTGCATAAAAATGGAGCAATAGCCAAATTTGCGGAAATAAATGATCTTAGTATAACTTCGAAAGCCTGTAAAAGAGGGAGTGGTTTACGTTACTCCAACAAAATTGAAGACGTCCTGTTTGTTGATTAGTTGCAGAAGCCATAGACTGGTCCAACTCTGTGTACTCAACTACAGTCAGAGGCCCACCTTTTCCCCTCCTTACAAATACTCCAACCTTTTCCTGTGGATATGCCTGTTTTCATAACAACAAGCTTCTGGCTTAAAACTTAACCGTGATTTGGCCCAGAAAAAAATAACTGTAGGAAGGTGAAAACGTAATCTAGAATAGCTAATTGAACAGAAAGGTATCTGCAATACCTTGCGCACTACTTTTGCAGCTGAAGCTGCACCTTTGTCAATGAAGTATCCCAGAAAAGTAGGGTCAGCTACTCGAACCTGCTTTCAAATATGTTTATTGTTCTAAGATTCGACAAGAATTGAGAAAATACGCGACTAGAGACTTGGAAGTGCTGGAAGGGCTAACCAAAATATTGTCAACACCATAGCAATCCACATACTTAATCCCCTTCGAAGCCATATCTTCTAATAACCTTGAAGATTTTAGAGCTGAATAAACATAAATAAATGTTCTGATCAGAATCAGAAATGCTGAAAATACTATTACCGATAACTAGAAAATCAGGACGTGAGGATATATACCTGTATAAACTCCCCCATTCCCATCCGGAGCCTTGGCTAGCTAATTAAACAGAATGAAATTCATAAGGCCAAGTAACTCAAGGACTCAAAGTAACTGAATACAAACCTCAAGAACCGGCGACTAAGTTTATTTTAGCTTGCTTGGAAGATACATACACTGAAAGGTGTCTCCATAATGAACTTTCCATCCTTCGTAACGCAAGGTAGGGTTCCTTGTTGGAAAAAGGTGACCTACAGAGAGAGAGATTGATATTGGTCCCCACACATAAGGAAGAAAACAATACAACGAAAAAAACCTCTTACTTGATCTGGTTCAAGGCCAAAATACTTGTGACTCTCAAAGAACTTTTGCGTTGGTTCCTGAGTAAATGGACTGGTCATTATATACCATTGTATTGTAACTGTGCGAGTTGGACCTGCAGCATGTAAAATGTTATTTGAAACAAGGTATCAAAATTTGGTATAGTTGTACAGACAAATGGAATGCATAGTTGTGAACTTTACCCTCACTCATTGCCTGAGCAGCAAGCCTTTGCACACACAAGATCCTCTCAGCTTGAATCTGAAAAAGTGACTTCCCAGATGGCAGTCCAATATCTGAGATGACAAAACTATTATCTTATAGACAGTCGCATTCACTAAAACAGAAGAATCTGAACTTGGAAAGGCAATTTGCAACAATGTCAAGAAGATAGAACTGAAATGAGAACTACTCACTAAAACACCCTTTGGGATCTGAACTTCCAAGTCTTGTTCCCTGCAATTATTTTTCGTAACCAGATCATTTTGTGAGCAATTTTAACAAACACTACAATGTGGATTCAAGAGCCAATCAAAATCTTTTCGAAACTAGTCATTCCCCTTTTAATCTTGTTCAGTTGGCCAACTATATCATACCATTGCAGGAATTAAGTGCTGAAGTAAATATAAAAGGGAAAAAAAGACTACAAAATCTAATAAAGCATCTTTGAGGTCACGTGATAACCCATTCTTTCTCATAATAAGGTGGTTCAGATGATATCTAGAAGAAGGCACCTATAAATGCATTATTCAAGTAGGTAGCAGGCATTACTCCAACATCATTTCAACAATAACACCCGATTCCAACTATAATTCGAGAATCATTAAATCTTCTAGTAAGCTACTTATAACTAATCCAAGAAAAAAAAGGACCCCAGAGACAGATCAATGTTTTATTTCCAAAGAAATCACAAAACACTAATAATTAAAGTACCTGTCCACCAGATAAAAGCACCACTCCCAATTTCCCTTCATAGATAGCTTTCAATCCCATTTTCCACCATTTTTCTCTGTCTTCCTTTGTTCTTCCCTCCACCGTTGACACACAATTCTCCGGCACCGCCTCTATTGCCGCCGTTGGCAAACCTAATCAGAGCTTGAATTTAAATCACTATGAATTGTTCGAAGGAAATAAACTCAAGTCGATAGATAAAACCTTGAGAGTGAAGTGAGCATCTGATGATCCGATCTATCCTTGGAAGATCTAAATTCTGGAAGAAAGACAATAACGATTAATAATCTAAATCATATTCGAAATCGTAAATACCACTAACAATCTTCTTCAACTAATTTGCTGAATTGAGATTGAAAAATTGGAACTGAAAAGTCTGGAACAGTGTAACTCGATTCACCTCGATATCACTGAGGAGGAGATCTCGCTCTTCAGGTGAGAGTTCATTCCAGAGAGCAAAAACATCTTCCTGTCCGTAATCTTTGAGCCTCTCCACCAACGCCTGATGAGGAGGAAGAGGAAGCATATTCGTGACAGATGCAGTTTCAATCTCTATCTCCGTCGCTGGTTCCTTCATCGTCGTCTTCTATCAACGCAAATCTCAGTCGAAAAATGATGTATTCGTTGGATAGTTTTATAGGAACTGAAGATACGCGAGGGGGAGAGAGACGAAGAAGACAAAGAATCAAATTTAATCAACGTGAAATAGTATTTGTAAATGACTATAATACCCCTTATTCAGAGAACCAGACCTTTGACAATTTGTTGGCCTAACCCTTTCTCTGACTCCGCAGGTTCCACTATTTGTTTTCCACGTTTACTCCACTACCAAGAAGTGCCATATATAACCCCACTTTTAGCCCCTAGACAGCGATAGAGTCGAAGTGTCAGGGGAGTTATCTTAAACGTTTTAAATAATTACTAACGAATCCTGCGCATCCATTTACTTGTAGATTGGCTTACATGTAATCATTTGATTTGTGTAGGTTGTTATATCAACCCTTTTCCAAGTTCAGAGGATTGTTTGTTGCATACATTTCACTATGAACCATCTAATCATATTTGGCAAAAGCCACATGAAACTCTCAATAACCAGTTGAACAACCCAGTTTAATTCATATGGCCGACTGTTGAAAACAAGAAGAAATTCTTGTTGATTTGATTAGACGATCTCAAACTACACTCTTGCAACTATTCAACACGTCCTTTACTAGAACAGATTGGTCTTTTTACTTGTAGAGCTCTTCCATGAGATTCTTCAGCTTCGCGACATCTGCACCAACAACCTCCCCTTTCTTCGAGCCTCCTTTGAAGAACTGCAGTGTTGGCTGCATCATAAATGTTCATGAGATTAATATATAAATGTCCGTTTCAACAGAGTCATTTCTGCTGATTGTAGAATGTAGGTGATGTTTTGGAAAGAAAGGGTAATGAAACTCACCACAGCCGTGATATTCAGCTTGCTGATGGCGTTTGAAAGCTCGGCCTACATATATGCAAGAAAATATATCTTTGGTAATCAATATTTAAGAGTGTGGAAGATTGTAGAAAGTGCAAAAAGGAACCCCAAATATTGAATGGTTCAGCTATATTACTCGCCAATCATATAATACCAAATAATCTTATCCTTTGGTTCAAGCTCAAAACAGTGTAGAAGGTTCTAATCACAGAGCCCCAACGAAAATTCAAAAGCACAACAATTCTACATACCTCATCAATGTCGACCTTGTAGGTTGTTACATCTGGATATTGTTTACTAAGCTCCACGATTACAGGAGAGATAAACCTACCTGAAGTCAAAATGGAACACCAACTAATAAAGCCACTCGCAATGAAACATATCTACACAGAACAAAACTCACTTTCTGAAGAAATAACATACATGGTCCACACCAGGCGGCAGTGAAATAGAAGATCGACGGTGAAGATCCATCTGAGTCCAAATAACATCAAGTCACAACATAATCAGCAAATAATATCATACAAATCAAATTCACGCATTCCATGATGTTATGTTTAATACCTTGAGCTTTGCTCATTGCATTGGTGAACTCTTGCTCTGATTTCACTATGACAACACCGTTTTCACCTACAAAATCGAAATTGCAGAGTTATGTTAATTTCTGACAAAGAAACGTTAGAGACTCTTTTAAACATTCAATCTGCACCTTAGAAACTTTAGTTTTCTCTGATCAAACTCGTTATTCAATCCAAAAACGATGCCTAGATCATATAATTACGCAAATACACAAGTACCAGTAGAACCAAATGAGCTGTTACCTCCTGCTGCCGAACAGAGGCCTCTCCAGCTATGAAGACAAGTACTGGAGAAGTTAAAGCCGATGGTAGAGTGATTAGTGGAGGCAGCAAACAATGAGTTTCTAGCGATCTGCGAGGACATCGAATTTGGGGCTGAACTGGACAACGTGGAGGATCGTGACGAGGACCGGAGTGTGGAGAAACGACGGTGGAGAACTTGACGGACGATTGACCAATTTCCCTTCATATTCGTTGGATGATTGATTAACACTCGAGGCTCGAGCTAGCTTTGGCTGATTTAGGGTTTAAAGGTTTGGTATTTCCCTCTTTGTTTCAGCTTCCCTTCCCGTAGCAAAAGAGATTTTGATAAGTCAATTTGTAGATTCTAAATTTTATTTTAAGATAAAACTTTTCGATAAGTTTTATCTTTGAATTTGAACTTTTCTATAAAACTTGTTTTTCAAAGATGTTAATATTTAATGTATAATCAAATTCTAACTAAGATTTTATTTATAAATCATTAAGCATAACGTCATGCATGATTGCTTCTTGATTAGTATGACACATTTACCAGATATCATCATTATGGATTTCTAAAAACAAATTTATAAAAATTGAAAAAATATTTTTAAAATTCATGTAGTTTTGTAGAAATACAATATCTTTATTTAAACTGAACAGACATAATAATCAGCGTACAAAATAAATTTACGATTAACATAACAACAACAAACATCGTAATAATCAACAACAATAAATTTACGAAAATATTATAATAATCAGCGTACAAAATAAATTTACGATTAACATAAGAGTTAAAAGCAAAACCAAACAACCAAACATAATAAAAACTCGGACACTCTCTTTACTCTTTAGGTCCATTATCCACCGCTGTGGCTTGCGTGCAAGTCCCTCTGCGTTACAAAAGCTTACTTAAGAAAATTCAATGGATAAAGATAAGATGCAAGTTAACCATTAATTTCTTTTAAAGTTTTAAATTAAGATATATTATCATTCACGTATTTCCAAAAATAAAATGATTTTATCAAGAGAATTAACTAAAATCTCTGAGATTCTACTCATTTGAAATAGATGATCACCACTAATTGTACAGTGAAATGTAAGTGGTGTAAAAGTACTAAAAGACACACTAGACTCCTTCAAAGTCAAAGTTGTGAACTAATCAAATTAAAAAAAAAAAAAAACTCCCTTTTAATTTTAAAGTGCTATGATCCACAGTAACGCAACGACTCTTGCACCTCGGTGGATTTCACAGCCAGCCGTTGACTCTTCCTTACCACCATATATTTTCACACCAAAACCTTTCTCCTCCACTTACATACGATGATAATAATCATATGGCCAACCTCCACATAAACCCCAGCCGTTGGATCCCACACAGCGTTCTCTTACTACTCCTCTTGCTCTTCCTCCAGTCTATACCATATGGATCCACTCAGACCACACCTCCCAGTCCCGGACCCAAAACGAAAGCCAACGACCCTGTTGTTATAGTCATCACAGTTATGTTCATCCTCATCTTCGTCATGGTCTTCGGCTCAATCTTCTGCCGTCGAATCAACGCGCCGTTTTACTCCCGGTCTACCGTTTTCCGATCTACCGACGTGGACGCGGAAGCACGCGTGGGTAGGATAATGAGGAACACGGCGCGTGGTCTCGACGCGGAGGTTATTGAATCGTTCCCGACGTTTATCTACTCGGACGTTAAAGCGGTGAGGATCGGGAAAGGTGGTGTTGAGTGTGCGGTTTGTCTCTGTGAATTTCAAGACGACGAAACGCTGCGTTTGATGCCTCCTTGTAGCCACGTGTTTCACGCTGATTGCGTCGACGTATGGCTCTCCGATCATTCCACGTGTCCTCTTTGTAGAGCGGATCTCCTCCAAAAGAGTGAGAGTACTGAGATCTATTTGGTTCCGGATCCGGGTACGGTGTCATCGGGTACGGGTTCTGAAAGGGTTTTGGAATCTTCTGACGCGCGTTTGCTGGACAGCGTGACGTGGACCAATAGTAACACGACGCCTCGATCAAAGTCAACGGGATTGTCCAGCTGGCGTATTACCGGTATTTTATTCCCGAGATCTCACTCAACCGGACATTCTCTGGTTCAACCAGCAGTGAATCTTGACCGGTTTACGCTGCGGTTACCCGATAATGTAAGACGGCAACTGATGAAGACGAGGACGATGGGACGCGTGGCGTTACCTCAGGCGAGAAGTTCACGGAGCGGTTATAGAAGCGGTAGCGTCGGAAGCGAGGGAAGCGTCTTCTCGTATGGACGGAAGAATTATAATAACACTCGACGGCTACATTCGCTCTCTTTCTCCTTCTCCTTTCGGAGTGGTTCCGTTAGGTCTACTTTCGCCGGAGATACGCCGAAGAATCTTCCGATATCGATTGAATCTGGTGAACGGTCTTTCGAACGGCTCCGACCAGATGAACGAGTGTAAATATTATTATTTATTTTTTTACGATATGTTTTTGGGATTAAAATGTTGTTCTGCCTCTTATTTGCTTTTTTGACTTTTCAGCATGGCATTTTTGTTCAAACAATTGTCTGAAGAACCTTATGTTTCAGAAAATATTGTATGTGTGAGATTGTGAATCTTTGAAATGTAGCAGATGAGTTTACACATATGATGAATGAGGTTTTTTTAACGCTTATTTCAATTATTTCACCAAGATATAAAAAATGTAACTACAGTACTCCAATGCCTTGTCAAAAAGAATTTTTGAAAGTACCATCAGATTTTGACCCAAAAAAAAAGTACCATCAGATATCAGTTCTGCTTACTTAATTTAAACCATACTGAAGCTCCGATAGTATCTGGCCACATCTAAACCAGAGTCACTAAAATTCCTATTTTTCTAGCTAGCCAATTTGATATGATACTATTTTGAATGTCAAAACGTTTTGGAGAAAAGCATAAATGCATAATACCAGTGTTGTTAATCTATTTTTATTTCAAACATTTTCAGTACCAGGTTTACTACGCATGAAAGTCATATGTTGTTGTAAATTTATCAACAGAGTCATTGAAATTTGAAAGTATATTTTGAAAACGTCGTGAGTTTTTTACATGGAAATGGATCGACAGTTACGTTATTTACATTTTCTTTTATACCAAGTGGTTACGGGCCACTTCCGTAATCCCAGAATAGGCTAATTAGTTATCTCCCTGAAGCTGCACCAGTTGAAGTCTTGAACCTAAGGACCTCTGCCTACCTCCATACTAGAACGTGACAGGTTCGGATGATCGGATTACATTTACATCTATAAAGTATCACCAACAATAACTGAGTGGAGAACTAATGAATCTCGCTATGTTATTTAGTTATCATTTTCAGCATCTCCAGTTACTTCTTGGAATTTGTAAAATAATCGTTCACTATGTAATAACTAAACACTCACCAAAGATTTATGGACCAAAAGTTAGTCAAACAAATGGTTATATTTTTTGGTCAAAGGTTATATTTGTTGAAGTAGATATATTTGGAAGGGATTTACTCGAAGATTTATGGAAACTATCTGGTCAAACAAATGCTAGCTACATAAGGTAGGTCTTGTCATTTTATAGATAATTATGTAATAACTACACAAAAACTGGTCAAGCAAATGGTTATTATATTCTACTATTCTTCAAAGTAAATATTTTTGTATACTACCAAAAAAAAAGTAAATATTTTTGTAAGGGATTTACTCGAACATTTATGGAAACGAACTGGTCAAACAAATGCTACATAAGGTAGGTATTTTTATTTTGAATATGGTTTATGGAAAGCTAATTAGTATGTTTTACGTGTCAACTTATTTGATATGAAATGTTTGACGTAATTTTTTTTATAAATGGTATAACAATTATCAATAAGATTATAAAAGTAGTAATTACGTTCTTATTTTATCTAAAAGGCAACAAAAAAAAAACAAATGATTTGAAAACTTTTGTTCATGAAAATCATATGGTAATTCTTGAGAGAAATATCCAACTGATGCTTCTGTCCATAGCTTACGAATCAGGCAAGACGATGGCGGAGCCTGAGACTGAGACAACAGTTAGCGACATAGCCATCCTAGTTATCACTGTTATGTTGTTCGCGATCTTCGTTGTTGGTGTGGCCTCGGTTTGCTATCGCTGGAGGTCTCGCCGATTAAACTCACTAGAATTCGAGTTGGAAGACTCCAGCGTTGAATCTCGTACGATGAGTGCTAGGAGGATTATTACGGTGGCTTGTGGGATCAACGCGGATATTATCAATTCATTTCCGGCGTTTCTCTACTCGGAGGTAAAGGAGCGTAGGATTGGGAAAGGTGGGGTCGATTGTGCAGTGTGTCTTTGTGAATTCGAAGACGATGAAACGCTGCGTTTGATGCCTATTTGTAGCCACGTGTTTCACGCTGATTGCGTGAGCGTCTGGCTCTCTGATCACACCACGTGTCCGCTTTGTCGTATGGATCTTTTATCCCAACTGGGTGAGAGGAGCGACGTGATTTCAATTTCGGATCTTGTAGATTATACAGATGCGCATTTGTTTGAAGGTGTGACGTGGACCAACAATAGGAACATACAACCTCGGTCAATGTCAACGAGATTTTCCAGCTGCCGAGTCTCTGAGATATTACTTCCGAGATCGCACTCAATTGGACATTCTGTGGTTCAACCGGTAGAGAATTTTGATCGGTTTATGCTCCGGTTACCAGAAGATGTCTGGAGGCAACTGAATAAGAACAAGGTCGACCATGTGGATGTGGCATCAACTCAGGTGAGGAGCTCGCGGCGCAGTTACAGAAGCAAAAGTGCTGGAAATGAGAGTAGTGTTTTCTCGTACCAACGAAATAATTATAATTATAATCGATGTCTGCATTCCATGTCTTTCTCTGGTTGTGCTGAGTTGTGTTCTACCTCCGGTAACAGAGATGTGGTGGATGCGTTGAAAAATCTTCCAAAATCTATCAATTCTGATGAACGATTATTTGAGACAGATGAGCGAGTCTGAATAAACAAATTTTAAATGTGTGTTGTTGTTACAAAGATATGTTTTGCTATAAGTTTCTTTTATGAACATGATAATAATGGATGAGATTTTACTTTTTTAATTAGCAGAAGTGGGTTCAAATCCCACTTCTGACATTCAATATCTTTCTTTGGTTGTGTTGAATTATGCTTTACTTCCGGTAACAAATATGTGGTGGCTCTATTGAGTAATCTTTCAAGATCGATCAGTTCCGACGAATGATTATTTCAGATAGATGAGCGAATATGAATAAGCAAATTTATAAATGTGTATTTTTGTTACAAAGATATGTTTGGCTATCATTTTTCTTTATGAAACATGATAATAATTGACGAGAAACCAAAATTTAAATTGTCAGAAGTGGGTTTTGGGGTTTTGCACGCGATGTCTTTCTCTGGTTATGTTTAGTTGTGGTCTACTTCCGGTAACAGAGATGTGGTGGCATTGTTAAGGAATCTTTCAAAATTGATCAATTCCGACAAATGGTCATTTCATGCATATGAACGAGTGTGAATAAGTAAAATTTAAATGTGTGTGTTTGTTAGAAAGATATTTTCTTTTCTTTTTTGAAAATGATTTTTCTTTCTCTGGTTGTGTTGAGTTGTGGTTCAAAATCCACTTCTAAAACTCTATCTTTTTCTGATTGTACTGAGTTGTGGTTTACCACCACTAACGGAGATGTGGTGACTCTATTGAGGAATCTTCCAAAATTGATCAATTTCTGACGATCATTTTAGGTAGATGAACGAGTGTGAATAAACAAATTTTAAATGTGTGTTATTGTTAGAAAGATATTTTTTTTATAATGAAAATGATTTTTTTTTCTGGTTGTGCTGAGTTTGTGGTCTACATTTCAGATGACTGTGAATAAACAAATTTTAAATTTGTGTTTTTGTTAAAAATATATGTTATTCCCCTTTATGAAAATGATAATAATTGATGAAAATAAAATTAAATTGTCAGAAGTGGGGTTTGAACCCACGCCCTCTTTCGAAGACCAGAACTTGAGTCTGGCGCCTTAGACCACTCGGCCATCCTGACATTTTTGATAATACTCAACTACACGTTTTTATATATACGTAAATTATGATCTATATTTCACTATTGCAAAACTTTGTCATTGACACAACACAACGTCAGATTACATTCAGACAAATAAGAGAAGAGAAGCAAGCCTAAAAATATACCAGTCACAAGATTACCAAAACGTATCAATTAATCTGTAATGTCGAAACAAAGTTTGGCTTCATCCCAAGGACCATTAATCTCAAACTTATACTCTTGCATCTTTATAAGCCAATAAGGACACACAACATTGACAAGAAGCACAAGAAAAAGAAACACAAGGAACAAAAGTCTATGCAAAACATAAACAGAGTACAACGTCAAACCCATTAGAGCAAAAGAGAAGAGAAGATGCAACCCAAAGGAGAATTTCTTGATGCAGTAAGTGACAAGAGGAGCAAAGAGGAAGACTTGAAGTGAGAAGAGCATCACAGCAAACACATGAAGCCTAGAAGGAAGACGTGAGGCAACAAAAACTGACGCAACAACTGAAGCATTTAGAGATATACAGCTCGTCAAGTTCGGGTTTTTCAAAGCTCCTGGTGCTTTAATCGTGGAGCCAGAGTAATCGTGCAAGAAGAGATGAAGCAAAAGGAGCGAAACCGTAACTGCCCAAATCGAATCTGAGCTAATCGATCGTGTAAGTGTCTGATAAATCGGAGCTAAAATGTAGAGTCCCGTGGTGAAGAAAGAGATGTTGAGAAGGTAACGCAAGAGGAGACTCAAAGATAACATTTTTTCTTCGGTTAAGAGGAGAATTAAGAATCCTGATGCTAAAAGTGAGAGATCAAGCAGCAAAAGCGATTTCTCGTCTAATGATGATTCAAGAGTGTGAACCCAAACCAAGACTACAAGGGCAACGATGCAGAGGTATTGAGAGATTGAGACAGAGTCTTTCATCACCTTTAGCAAGTCACGTCTCACTACGTTGGCGTTCATTACCATTTCCTCGAGGAATGATTCGTCAGTGTAATTGTCGTCGTATCCGATTTGCATCCCTCCGTATGCTACTTTTCTCCATTTTGGTCTCGGAATTGAATCTCCGGCGAGATTTGTTTCCATTGGGAGGTTCCGGATTTTTGAATCCAACTGCATAATTAACCCAACTTACGTCAGCACAGTCAACTTGATTCAAAGCGAGGGATTCAGAAGCAACGATTCGTATGGGAGAAATCTCGAAGAAGCATTTATCGACGAGAGGAAGATCTTGTGAATTTGTGATGCTTTTATTTGTAATAAGAGAAAGTTAAGGGACTAATTGGAAATATTGTTAACATTTTGGGGGTTTTTAACGCAGTTATATAAGAAAAAAAGAACCAGGTAAGTTCAAGTTGGAATAGTTGACCCTTAAGTACAGTAGATTGGTCTAACACACTAGTTAGGCTTTATTTTCAGATCCTATTGTTTTAAGTCCTGTGAATTCTTATCTCCATTATGTGTCTTCTTGTTCCAACAATATATAGGGAAGAAAGCTGAGACATTTCATCTATGTTTGTGCTTGTATTACAGAAGATGTTACTTTGATCAAGTTTAAGACAACAGTTTTAGAAGAAAAAAACACTTTTCTATTTGATTATTGAAGTGCAAAAAAAGATAGCTTAAAACAAGAGATTTTGTCTCAAACTCAAAATATATGTCAAGCGCATACATGTTCAAACTCGATAGATCAAAAACTATCTCATTAAACATCAGAAGAACCTTGGAAAAAAAACCGAGTACTTCTTAAAAGGAAATTATCAATCAAAATATGAGGCCATCAACTGCATAATGAAATTCCATTTGAAAGCTTTCAAACTCAGGTTTACCGATTTAGGTGTCTTCTTCTTCATCATCTTCATCTTCCTCCTCAGAAGCTTCCTTGAGCCATTGTATGAATGTCTCACATTGTTTCAGATAAACTTTGTCAGCTTCATCAGCGCCTGCTTTCTCTTCCGCCCATCTCAAGATCGCATCTTCTTGCAACACATCTTTGTCATATAGAAAATGCAGAATCTGTGTAAACAAAGGGCCCAACTCCTTGGGAGATTCCTGACACATCTCTTCAAATTTCATAATCACTTCTATCTGTTCATCAATTTTCTTTACATAGAACCCAAGAAGCTCCTTCCATTTCCCCATGACACTCGAGGCGTTTTTATACAGCTCACTAGCAGAGTTATGCGGAGTATCAACCGCATGTTTCATCATAGAGTAGAATAATGCTCCAGCACAATCAGCAGATTCCATGTTGCACGACAAACGGAGCGAGTTAATCTCCAAAGTTACATGGTCCACTTTGATATTCTCGTCAATCGCCCTTAAAAAGGTACCTTCAACTTCTTTCTCAAAGTAATAATAGTCATCATTGGGATCATTCACATCAGTGTTAATACTATCAGCATCAGATTTCAACTCTCCAGAAGGAGGGAGAACACTTTCATCTTCCGTGTCATCATCGTCTATGGCTTGGGCTATCTCAACCAGTTTATCCTTGGGGATTGGTGCAACAGAATGCTTCCACTCCTCATCATGAGCCCCCTCACATACTTCCCAAATGTAACCTGCTCCATCAGGACCAAGCTCAGATGCTTTAGACTCCATTTGCAAATTCACGCCTGACAAATGATCTGCAGCCCCGCTGCTACTCTCAGCATATTCTAGCTCTTCATCGCTGTCTTCTGTAGTTGGCTGTTGAAGTAGAGAAACCTTTGAGTATGCAGGTACAACGAAGTCTCGCCCAACAACAACATTGAAAGACAAAACAACACCAGGCTGAAGAACAGCTCCTGCTCTGATTTTCACACCATCACAGACAATAGCGTTCCTTATCTCACAGCCATCTTCAATGGTAACATTGTTCCATATGTATGAGCCTTCTATCACCACATTCGATCCAATAGAACATCCATTCCCAATCACCGAGTTCAAGATTATATCCCCATTACCAATTTTTGTGCCGTATCCAATAACAGTGGAAGCTCCAACATCAGCAGATCGTGACTGAACCGCATCGCAAGCCCGGTACGTCCCTTGTCTCCCGAGCTTAAGAGGACGATTCCCACTGAAATTAATATCCGGTACATACGGATACGTCCACCTCTGGATTATATCCTTGCTAACAGTGTCATAGCTACGGAAATTATCAATCCTAGCAGCATAGCTCGAGTGAATCTCGTGAGTGAAAATCTTGTAACCCATAATATCATCAACAAGGACACCTTTAACAAAATGACGACGAAGATGTTGATAATCAAAGTTATCTTCAAATAGACTAAGCACTTCAGGAGAACATATATCAATGTAGCAATCCTGCATATCATTGAATACCAATAAAGATGGATTACCATACAATAACGACTTCTCTAAGCAAACTGAACCTTTTGCAAGATCAATCTTATCTTCCTCGTAATGAAGAAGCTGCTTTGTTACAGGATCTACAGCAATGAAGAGCTGATCTGTTCCTAATCTTGACTGATGCGTGAGTGGCGAAGATTTAGACTGCTTGATAACCATAGTCATGATAGCTTTCTCATCTTTCTTCTTCCTTTCTCTGTGTTCTTGAATCAAATCAGCAAGTGGCATATTACTCACAGTATCTCCACTAACAAGAACGAAATCGCCAAGAATCTGAGACGTCTCTGTTTGTTGTTCATACATGTAACGCAGAGCATCTCCAGCGCTGATAGATTTGTGAGATTCGATTGTTCTCACTACCAAGTTTGGGTGTGAGTACCATTCGGAATTCTCCAGATATTCGATAACCTGCGTTGAATGAGCACAGCAGAAGACGAATACTTCCTCTATTCCAGCAGATTCGAGCCATGCCAATGTATAATCAATCATCGGGACATTTACTATCGGCAATAGTACCTTTGGGCGTTCTAGGGTTACGGGACGGAATTTAGTCGCGAAGCTGTCAGCTAGAAGAATTGCTTGCAATCGTTGACGACTCTGTTCCTCCGCATCCTCTGAAACCCTAGCGCCAGCGCCGCCGCCGCCGCCTTTCTTCTGAGCAACCATATCTCCTCTCTTCTCTTTCTGATCAAATTCGATTTCACGAGCAAACTAAAACCCTGAATCTAATAAAAACTCAAGTTAAATTGAAACTAGGGTTCAATGTAGTTCTTTTTAAAACGTCAAGGTCTAATTGGAAATTTCATCATTTTAGAGACCCCTAATAGTAAAGTCACCCGTTAAAAAAGTATGAAACAGTAATGACAAAAAAGTACGAAACAGTAAGAGTTGCATATAATGACAAAAGCAAATCTATCAAGTGGTGGAGAATTATTGAATGAAGAGTCCACTAGTTGAAGATAGTTTCCACATTCGAACAAAAGAGAGGCTACAAAAGTACAAAAACTGTCTACAACTTCTACTAGTCAGACAATGGAACTAGATTAACTGGTGGTGGTGTCTAGTTCTCCTTCATTGACAAAGCTTTGAAGCAGAGACAATGGAAGGTGAACAGAGAGGGTACTGGAGATGTAGCAAGAAAGATTTCTTTCCAGAGGAGTCTTTCCAGAGTTTTGGTAGTTACAGAGCTGCTCTGTCTCAGACATGTTCCAGGTTCAAGAACAGGTTGGTTAGTAGGTCAGATGATGATAACGAGAGGTTCGAGCTCAAGAAACAAAGCGAGAACGAGATGAAACGGTGTCTCACATGGTGGGATTTAGTCTGGTTTGGATTCGGTTCAGTGATAGGAGCTGGAATCTTTGTTTTAACAGGACAAGAAGCTCACGAAACCGCAGGACCAGCTATTGTCTTATCCTACGTTGTCTCTGGTGTTTCCGCTATGCTCTCCGTCTTCTGCTACACGGAATTCGCCGTGGAAATCCCCGTCGCTGGAGGCTCGTTCGCTTATTTACGGATTGAGCTTGGAGATTTTGCTGCTTTCATAACCGCGGGAAACATACTTCTTGAGAGTATAGTTGGTACTGCAGCTGTTGCTAGAGCATGGACTTCATATTTCGCAACTCTTCTAAACCGGAAACCAAACTCTCTACGTATCGAAACAGATCTAACCAGTCATGGTTTCAATCTCCTTGACCCAATAGCTGTTGTGGTTATCCTCGTTGCAACTACAATCGCATCAATCAGCACAAGGAAGACTTCATTACTCAACTGGATAGCTTCTGCTGTCAACACATTAGTAATAATCTTCGTGATAATCGCGGGTTTTATAAACGCCGACACCGCGAATTTGACTCCGTTCTTGCCTTACGGACCGGAAGGAGTGTTCCGAGCAGCTGCTGTTGTCTACTTTGCATATGGAGGGTTTGATAACATAGCAACAATGGCTGAAGAAACAAAGAATCCATCAAGAGACATACCGATCGGTTTACTCGGTTCAATGTCGATAATAATGGTTATTTATTGCTTAATGGCATTATCTTTAAGTATGATGCAGAAGTACACAGATATAGATCCAAACGCAGCTTACTCGGTAGCGTTTCAAAGCGTTGGAATGAAATGGGGAAAATACTTAGTGGCTCTTGGTGCTCTCAAAGGTATGACAACAGTTCTTTTAGTAGGAGCGTTGGGACAAGCGCGTTATGTTACTCACATCGCACGGACTCATATGATTCCTCCTGTGTTTGCTCTTGTCCATCCCAAAACCGGAACACCTATAAACGCTAACCTCTTAGTAGCGATTCCAAGTGCTCTCATAGCTTTCTTTTCGGGTTTAGATGTTTTGGCAAGTCTTTTATCGATAAGTACTCTCTTCATCTTCACAATGATGCCTATAGCCTTACTCGTGAGGAGATACTACGTTAGAGAAACTACTACAAGAGCTCATCTTCTTAAGCTTATCATTTGCCTTTTAGTTATTGTTGCTTCTTCAATGGCAACTTCTGCTTATTGGGGAATGAGAGTCAAGGGATCATGGATTGGATACACAATAACTGTTCCGTTATGGTTCTTGGGGACTTTGGGGATTGTTTTCTTTGTTCCTCAGCAAAGGAACCCGAAAGTGTGGGGAGTACCGTTAGTCCCGTGGCTTCCGTGCTTATCGATCGCGACAAACATCTTTCTCATGGGATCTTTGGGAGCTATGGCTTTTGTAAGGTTTGGGATTTGCACTTTAGTCATGTTACTTTACTATTTCTTGTTTGGTCTTCATGCAACATTCGATATGGCTCATCAGCAAATCGTGCCAAAATCTTAGGAAAGTATAAAAATAGTGAAGAAATATGTAACTTCTTAAAAGGTTTCTTCTTTCCACTCTAATGTGATTCTGAATTCTAGTTTGCTTCTTTCTGGAGTCTCTGTGATATGTAAAAATAAAGTTTGAATCTTAAGTTTCAGACAAGGACTTTGGTTCCAAACATGAAACAGAATTTCAAGCAATATAGAAGAGACAAGGAGTAGTAAAGTAGATTGAATCCAAACTGAAATCTATCTTCCAAAACAAATTTTCTAAATTGTTTGAGTCCATCCTCGTCCTCTAGATTTAAAAATCAACCATTTTTGCAATCCGCTGCAACCTAACTCAAAGTTCACTCGTTCAGAAACATAAGTGTGAATAAGGACTCGAAAATGTCAATTCAGATCAGTTATTAACTCATCCAATTATCTTCAAATCATTTCATATTCCAATCTTTCAACTTATTAGCACAAAGGTACAGCGAGCAAAAATGTACAACTCGAAGTGGCATTAAGGTTGCATCAATAAATTTCACATCTTTCAGAAACATAAGAATACAAACACTTTACAGGACGATTATGATATATGAACCCTAAAACGTGAACTACAATAATCGAGGATTAAGGCAAGGCAAAACAAGTGTAACCTTAAAAAAAAGAGAATAATAAAGGTCGAAAAGAGGATTTGAAGGATCACACGAACAGAGGTGATTGCAAGCTCGAGGGAGCTTTACAGCTCTGGTTTTCTGCAAGATGTTCTTAAATTTGTACCAATCTCTTTTTAAAAAAAATTCGATTAAAAGAAACATTTGATGTACAAAAAGTTTGTTGGTTTGAATAAATTTTAGATTCACTTCAAAAAAAAAAAAAACAGAATAGATTTCTTCCGGAGGTATAGCTGGATTAGAATTTAAGTATAGAGAGGTTGTACACGAACGCTTTCATAGCTCAGTTGGTTAGAGCACCCGTTTAGTAAGCGGGAGGTCTTGAGTTCAACTCTCAATGAAAGCAACATTTCTAATTTTTATTTTACACAACCATCTTAAGTCTTAACGTTCAGAACATTAGATTAAACGCCTCATATATCAACCAAGATTCAACAGTCTTCATTTAAGACGACTAGAGACTAGAGTTGTTATTTGCTTAGATTCTTCGTTAATGTTATGGCTATCGAGTGGTATGTACTGAGACATAATATACTTGATCTCCGAATCCGTGTAAGACTGCATTGTATTTTTTGATGTAAAGACAAAAGGCATAATTAGAGTTTGATGAATGAATGAATGAAGATAGCATAAGAGAAGTCGTAAGTAACAAAGTGACATTACCTGAAGATGATACTTGTGGAATAAATAAGCAGCTAAAGAGATGCCTGCAAAGGCGATTAGACCCACAATTGTGAACAACCATTTGCTTCTTGATCCACTTCTTCTGTCTGTGCAAAACGTTGTGAATGTAGTAAAACATTGAGATGTGTTCTAATAATATATCTAACTCACATATTTTTCGACATACCGATACAAGTGTCTTGTTCTTTCATATAGAGACTATTCTTAGAACATTTGCATTCATATCCTCCCCAAGTGTTCTTGCATTTGCAATCATCACATTGACAAGCTAATCGCTCTTTGCATTCATCAATATCTAGTTATGAAGGATGGAGATAAGTCAGAGACAATGTCAAGGAAACTAGAGTTTACTATAACAAACTGTCAAAACATTTTCACCTTCACATTTCAGACCATCTCCATGAAAACCTAGAGGGCAACGACATCCTGATGTCTCTGAGTTCTGCACCAAACAACCGGAAAAAAAAAGTAAGTAAGAAAAAGTTTCAAACTTTAGCTTAAGTGGAAGAAATAGCAGAAGTCGTTTTACCAAACAAGCAGAGAACGTTAGACCCTCTCTGGTTTCAGACCAGCAGCCTCCATCATTCATTGAACATCTCGCAGGTCCATAAGCTGTATCAATTAACAAGAAAATAGGTAAACCAAAAGTAAAAAAAATTCAGACCAGTGAATAAAAATGTACAATGAGATTATAAGGAAGGACATACGTTTGCAGAAGGTATAACCATCTCCTTTATATTGAACACCATTAACAACTGGACATTCACATACTCTTCCCCTATATGTATCCTAATACAATTCAGTTTAGATATCATCTTCTTTTTTTTTCTGAGGAAAGAATGAAATTATTGGTATTATTGGTATACATCACTAATATATATATACCTTACAAGCCGTTACATTGGATCTTTTGTCTTGCCAACATCCTCCATTTGCTTCAAGACATTCATTTGTCTCTATATCTGTTTTTTATAATGGAACAAGAAGAGTTTTCTGTATTTTCTTCACAGAATAAGACTATCTTACACGAAGGGACATGAATTGACCTGAATTCAGACATAATGATGGTTCGGTTCTCTCCTTGAATCCTGAACATATAGCTTTCAAAACCGCGGTTTTCTCCAGTTTACCACGATATTGAGCATTGTTGATAATCATTGTTGGAAAGATTGTGACAACTCCACGATTCTCTTGGCCTAACTGTACTTCAAAATGTCATGAAAGAACAAAAAAAGAATTAAACAGCTCCATCAGTGAATTTGAAGAAACCACGAACCTGAAAAGCTTGTTCGGCTTTTAGAACTTCATTCTCTACATCATCATCAGGATCACCAATGCATTTCTTGATCTTCTCAAGAGACAACCCTGAGAAAATAAACTGTTAAAAATAAAGAGATGCATGAAGATTATGATATCTCTTGGGAAAAACCAAAAAGGTCTTTTTTTTACCGAGAGATTCAACGACAGCCTCTGCGCATTCTCTACTGTATTTCTTCTCCTTCATAGAACATCTGATGTTAAAATCTGTCACATAATCCCACCAGACCCAAGAACTGTTCTTCTCTTTAGCTACTTTATGAACACATAACTGTCTAAGATTCTCGTAAACAACGTCTTTCCCATTATACCCATCTTCAAAGTCTTGTTTAGTGTCAGGAGCACAGTACCTCCCTTGGTTTATACACTGAGTCTTACAATCCTTGCTAAGCAAAAGCTCTTTAGGACAAAACCAAGAAATGTAATGAGGTCTAAACGAAACATAACCTCTTTTTTCAAGAATCTGAGCTGTTCCTTTGAAGCTCTTTATGAAATCTATCTGTTTATCGCAGTGTACACCACATTCATCATTAGTGTTAGTCCATAGCTCATACTCAACTCTCTCATCAGGGTTTGGTATTGACTCACTCCAGTCTATCTTCAAGATGACCTCTTCGCCTCTTTTAAGAGCTTTCTTGAGACTATCGCCGAAAGAGCGAAGGATCAAAGCTGAGGGGATGTTCATTTTGTCTATAAAGTCAGGATCTTTATCTTGAGGTGGTGAATCCATTGTTATCAATGGCTCAACAATGTTGTCTGCTATAAGAACAGCTGATACACCGGATTGTTGCCCATTCCATATCTTTAAAGCAAAGCTACATACTAACAATATAAAAAAAAAGAGAATAGAGTCGGATTCACATTAACCCTCAAAATTGCCTAATTTCTTGCTAAACTAATCAAAACTAAAGCCCTAATTTCACAGGAACAAAAATAATATCTTCTTGGTCAAGTCTCAAATGTAAATTACAAGAATTCTCATTAGGTCAAATTATGATCAAGAAATGGCTACTAAGAAAGTCTCGAATTTTACCTCCACGATCAATGAGGAGTATTGTGGGGTAAGGAGACTTGGAATTGAAGGTTTTGTTGAAGGAGTCGCATCCGTACGCGTCTTGACCAACGTAGACGACGGAGCCGATCATGAAACCGCCGTATTTTGGGAGGCCAAAGTTTGCTATAGCTGCGTCGTGCTTAGCTCCCATTTTCCAAGAGTTAAGAACCGTCAAGCTGTTCTTCTCCACGAAAAAACTCGCTGAGCCTGAAACTACGTTGATGACCACCATGGTCAACGCTAGAATCAGAGCCAAGACTGGTCCTTTATTGCTCTGAGACATTCTTCTCGAGAAAAAACAAATTGGGTTTTTTCTGATTTCGAATTTTCTCGAGAAAAACTTGACCTGAATTTTATGTATCGGAAGAGACGACTAGTTGGCAGAGTCAGCGGAGCTACCATGACTCTGCAACTACTGTTTCGAATGTTTTGATTATTCTTTCGGAATTGTTTTGCCAATAATTAAGGAGGCAAATTTAAAATTAAAATTTGGGTGCTTTTACAAGTCCATTATGGGCCTCATAAGCCCATTTTGTTTTTAAATGATTGAATGAGTGGTCGTCCTACACAACCCCACACGAGCGCTGAGAGCGCATGTGAATGATGCTTAAATATCTATCTGCACTTACTTCGATGCGTGCCAGCCATTTTTCTCACTTGATAAAACGTGTCCATATTTCACATTTTTATAATGATATAAACCGCGTTCGTATTTGTTAAAAGATATATACGCGTACATGTACATCTGTATCCATTTCAGTTTTGTACATATATGCACAAATCACATGTGACACTGGTCTAATATGTCTGCGTTGGAACATATATAACTAAACGTTTTGACAAAAGAAACAAACAAACATAGCTTCGAGTATGGACTTCAAGCTCAAGCTTAGGCCTAGCTTCTTCATTTCCGTTCTGATTTTCATCTTATTTCTCATAAATCCTAATTTCGGATCAGCATCTAATCCTAAATGTATATCCACCGAGAGAGAAGCTCTTCTTACCTTCAAAGCATCACTTACTGATTCTTCTGGCCGACTCTCTTCTTGGTCCGGAGCTGACTGTTGCAACTGGACCGGTGTTCTCTGCGACGCCCGGACCAGCCGCGTCATCAAGATTGATCTCAGAAACCCGAATCAACTAGTTAACTCCGATGAGTACAAAAGAGGTTGCTTGCGAGGTACGATACATCCTTCTTTGGCTCAACTCAAGTTCTTGAGCTATCTAGACTTGAGTTCAAACGATTTCAGCGGACTGGAGATTCCTGAGTTCATCGGTCACATCGTTAGTCTAAAGTACCTGAATCTTTCTTCCTCATCGTTCTCCGGTGAAATTCCTGCGGTTCTTGGGAATTTGTCAAAGCTGGAGTCTCTTGATCTCTACGCTGAGTCGTTTAGTGACTCTGGTTCGTTTTCTTTGCGCGCAAGCAACCTCGGATGGCTTTCAGGTCTGTCTTCTTCTCTAAAATACCTCAACATGGGGTATGTGAATTTGAGCGGTGCCGGTAAAACCTGGTTAGAGGATTTCAGCAGAGTCTCGACGCTAAAGGAGTTGCGTTTGTTCAATTGTCAGCTCAAGAACTTACCTCTCTCCTTGTCTTCTTCGCCTTCGAGTCTGAAGCTTCTTGAAGTTCTTGATTTATCCGAAAACTCTCTCAACTCACCAATACCCAACTGGCTATTTGGTCTCACCAGCCTCAGAAAGCTATTCCTCAGATGGGATTTTCTCCAAGGTTCGATTCCTCTGGGGTTCAAGAACTTGAAGCTTCTAGAGACACTAGATCTGTCTAATAATCTAGGACTCCAAGGTGAGATTCCATCGGTTCTTGGAGATCTTCCTCAGCTCAAGTTTCTTGACCTTTCTGCAAACGAACTCAGCGGTCAAATCCATGGGTTTCTAGACGCCTTCTCCAGAAACAAAGGCAACAGCTTGGTCTATCTCGATCTTAGTTCCAACAAGTTAGCTGGGACATTGCCTGAGTCGCTTGGAGCATTGAGGAATCTGCAGATTCTGGATCTTTCGTCGAACTCCTTCACAGGTTCAGTCCCTTCCTCAATAGGAAACATGGCGTCACTGAAGAAACTTGATCTTTCTTACAATGCCATGGACGGGTCAATCGCTGAAAGCTTGGGGCAGCTTAAAGAGCTTGTGGATCTGAACTTGATGGCTAATACATGGGAAGGTGTTCTTCAAAACTCTCACTTCGTGAATCTCAGAAGCTTGAAAATCATCCATCTCACAACTGAACCAAACAGATCTCTTGTCTTTAAGTTACCATCTACATGGATTCCTCCTTTCAGACTAGAGTTGATCCAAATCGAAAACTGCAAGATCGGTCCTTCGTTTCCAATGTGGCTTCAAGTACAAACCAAGCTCAACTTTGTCACACTCAGAAACACTGGAATTGAAGATACAATACCTGATAGTTGGTTTTCAGGAATCTCTTCTGAGGTAACTTATCTGATTCTAGCAAACAACAGAATCAAAGGTAGCTTACCTCAAAAGCTTGTGTTCCCAAAGTTAAACACCATTGACTTAAGCTCCAACAACTTTGAAGGACCTTTTCCTATCTGGTCAACAAACGCAACAGAGATACGTCTCTACGAGAACAACTTCTCCGGTTCTCTTCCACAGAACATTAATGTCTTGATGCCAAGAATGGAGAAAATCTACCTCTTTCACAACAGCTTCACTGGCCAAATCCCATCGTCTCTATGTGAAGTCTCTGGACTCCAAATTCTGTCTCTAAGGAAGAACCATTTCTCTGGTAGATTTCCAAAATGTTGGCACCGGTCGTTCATGCTTTGGGGAATTGACGTCTCTGAGAATAACATATCAGGTGAAATACCAGAATCTCTCGGTGTGTTGCCTTCTCTCAGCGTCTTGCTTCTGAACCAAAATGCATTGGAAGGTAAAATACCAGAGAGTCTACAGAATTGCTCTGGCCTTACGAACATTGACCTCGGAGGAAACAAGCTGAGTGGGAAGATTCCTACATGGCTAAGAAAGCTAGCTTCTCTGTTCATGCTTCGTCTGCAAAGTAACTCCTTCACTGGTCAAATCCCAGATGAACTCTGCAACGTTCCGAATCTACACATACTAGATCTCTCAGGAAACAAAATCTCAGGCCCGGTTCCAAAATGCATCAGCAATCTCACAGCCATTGCTCATGGTACAAGCAGCGAGGTGTTCCAGAATCTAGTCTTCATTGTGACAAGAGCTCGTGATTACCAAGACATGGTTGATAGCATAAACCTTTCGGGAAACAACATAAGCGGTGAAATCCCTGGAGAAATCTTGGGACTCTCTTACCTTCGAATCTTGAATCTATCAAGAAACTCCATGGCAGGAAGCATCCCTGAGAAAATTTCAAACTTGAGTCGCTTGGAGACGCTTGATCTATCGAGAAACAGGTTTGCTGGAACCATTCCTCAGAGCTTGGCTGCAATCTCTTCTCTGCAAAGGCTGAACCTTTCGTTCAATAAACTGGAGGGGAGAATACCAAAGCTTCTCAAGTTTCAAGATCCGTCCATTTACATTGGAAATGAGTTACTTTGTGGGAAACCACTTCCTAAAAAATGTCCAAAAGACATTATAAATAGCAGATTGTTGTAGTGAACTGAGCATTAAGGTGCTAAGAAGTACCTTTCAAGAATATGTACCTGACAAGTCCAAAACAATAATAAAATTATCAGCTTTGTGCTGACCACTTACAGGAACTTGACAACAATGTGTAAGTAATGTATTTCAAATAGCCAATTAACAGTATAATGTTACCGAGACAGATCATAGGATTCACTACCCAGTAACAGCAACATTAATTTCAACAACATCACTTGCAAAATCAATCAACCAAATCCTAATGCAAAATGCCAATCCAAAGCCTAAATGATTTAGGTCCAACAAGAACATTGCATACTTGTCAACAACACAAAAGCTAATCAAGAGACAATAAATTGCATAGAAATTCGAATTTTAAACATAAAAGTTTCTATCTTTCACGATTCCACAACTATGGCATCTTCTACACTATCAATGGGAGAAACCCGCCAACGAAATTACAAGAGCTATATCGATTCAAAGAGATTAAACCATCAATGGAATCACTTTCGATCAATAAGAAATTCCAATCCCAACCGCAACGCAAAAACACTACCTTTGAAGAGAACAGTGACGAGTCGGGAGCATTGAGAAGAAACATTTCTTCTCTGATTTATCAAATACCAATTCTACCCCTTACGGGAATTATGTGATATTCCAAAATAAGCCTCTAAATTTTACTTCTTGTAAAAAAAACCCAAATCTGGTGATAGATAACTAAAGAGCCCAAAATTGTTCTTGAATATTGAATTGGCTCAATATAGTAAACAAATTGGGCTTTGATGGCCCTACATGCTATTTCTTCGGCGAATATTAGTAGGTTTAACTTGTAAATTTGAAAGATTAAAGGTAAAAACTAAAAAGCTAAACGCATGGAACGGTTGAATGCAACTTTGGATGCCAGATCTGTCTCTCCTTTAACACGCAAAACTATGCCGTTTTCTGGGTTTTCCTCTTTAATCTTTTTCTTTTCCAGTTTTTGCCTTTTAAGGACACAGTATCTCTCAATCTAATAGTTTACCATTTTCACATAACGCGTTTATTTAACGATTATCGAAACAATCCAAAAAAATTATAGTTGATGTGAAAATCCAAAATATATTCTTGAATACAATTCATCATCATCATTCATCACTATACTGCGTAGACACAACATCAATGCATGCAGGTTCGCGATGCATGTGCTTATATTTTGGGGACCTCTGAAATCACCAAGTACTGCTATGATTTGTAATTATGTCAATCCAAATAAAATTGCATGGTTCGTGATTATTAAATGCGACACTACCAAAAGAGTCTTTAGTATACATTGCCGTATTTTCTCAACTATACACATAAACCATCAATTAAATGAACCGGCGCTAAGGTAATAAAGTACTTCCACAAAATTATAATATTAGTGTTGATAAATGTAGAATGGCTAGGATAAGAATACAAAAGCAACTAGACAAGATTATCTTAACAAACAAACAAAAAACACACTGGAGAAGATTATAAATACCAAATTTGGAGACCATCGTAGCACGGGAGGCTTTTTTTTATGAATAAATAGTAAATGCATAAAACATATACAGAATATATATATATATATATATATATATATATACGAAAAGAAAACAAAATACTGAATATGGAAAACGGTTCAAACCCTTTAAGCTTTCCTAAGTCTTATCCTATGTGTATGTCTATATATATGTTTGCTTGTGCGTGTGTATAATTGTATTTGGCTTTTGGTGTTTGTTTTTTTCGGTACCCCAATATCCCCAAGGCATTTTGACGTATTTTCGTCTTAAAGTTGTTTCTCTCATTGACCATTGCTATTTCTTCACAATTTATGGTTATATATAGTCGCACAAACTATAAGAAAGTTTTAATTTAAAATGTCAAGAAAGGAGTTTTTAATATTCAGTTTTTAAATATGCCTTTTTATTGGTATCATATTTTTTATACATTATATGATCTCATTAATTTAATAGGGAAACAAAATGTTTCTCACAAATTCATATTGAGTAATTAAATCAGTGACTAACTCTTCGTCCAAAAAAAAAAAAAACAGTGACTAACTCAACCACTACCAAATCATGGATTATGTTTTTTCTTTTGTTAAGACCCAGTCATGGATTTTTTTAGACACATAAAGTCAATTCTTGGACACTCGGAAGTACACGTTACTGAAGATAATATATGATTTTTTTTTGGGGGAACGTAACTAAGATATGATAGTATATATGTTAATTATAAGTCTTTTTTTTTTCATTTAACTCCCACAAAAATAAATTTACCAGCAATTATGAAAGTTTCAAACTTCGAATCAACAGACAGCAGTCAATGATTTTTGTATGTACGACCTCATAAACAAATAGATGTACGACTAATAGGCAAAATATTCATACAACAAGCCAGGGCCGGCCCTGACCTAAAGCTCTATAGTTAAATATATTATCTACCTATTGGAGATTGGATTTGGACCACTAGGGACTCCATGTTTATTGGCACCGAGCATCTTCCCCTTCCGCCATGTCGTCATCGGCCGACGAACTCTAAACCTTTCCGTTCTTTTTCCTTCCAGCGAAGCCACAGTTACATCACCGACGTGTTGAACATTGGAGCCAATCCGTTGAGTTTGATCAATGGTTCTTTGATGGGTTTGGAGAATTAGAGAAAGGAAGAAGAAGAGACCAAGTGTAATGTTGATCACGTGAGGAGATCTCATCACATGTTATAGTGTAAGATTATATTAGAAGCTTATATAATAATACAGCAAAAGCGTTTAAGATTAAAATGTTTTACTTCTCTTGAAAGATCAAGAACTGAGCTAGTAGAGAGAAAGAAAGAGAGAGATGGTGAGAATTGTGTTTTGCAGTTTTTTTTTTTTTTTTTTTTTGGGTGTATTAATGCGTCGAAAGAGGCGAGAGGAAAAGAAAGAACGTAAAAGAAAAAGCAAAGATGGTACTATTTTTTATTTTTATTTTACTTTGTCTGTCGTGTGAACTTAAAGCGGATTGATGGAGACTGAAAAATCAAATGACGTCAGTTTTATACTAAATTCTTATTGAAAGTATTTATACTAGAGCTTCAAAAGATTATTGTAGATTTGAGTATGTAAACTGAAAGCTATCGACGACAAACCACACCAATTGATTTGAAGTGTCGGAGACAAAACACAAGCTGACGAACATCTTTTTTTTTTTTTTTTTTCGTCTTATACTAAATTCTAATTGACAAAAACAAATATTTAATTTTAAGCCAAAAGAAAAAGAAAAGGAGAACGCGAAAAAAGAAACAAATATTTACGGAAATTTAGCAATAAAAGACGAAGGGTCTCGTCCATGACATGATTTAACGATGTCATGTTCTTAATTTGGACATTTTTCATGTCACTCGTCAAAAGATTTTGTTGCTCTTGGGTAGAAATCAATTACAAACGAGAGAGAGAAGTACAAATGAATTATTCTAGTTTTAATATTTGATTTTCTTTTTTAAAACAAAAATCATTCGACAACTTGGATATTTACAGCTTGCAATCACTTTTACTCTTAACTGTTACTGGATGAGAGTGCTGTTCAGTCTGGGGGCACATAAATAAGTTGAATGGATTAAAAAGTTTGAGTTATTCATAGCTAAAATTTGATCAGAATTATACACATACAAAACCAATAGTTGAATGAATTAAAAAGTTTGAGTTATTCTAGTAAAACTTACATATTTATTTTAACTAATCAAATAAAACTAATGTATTTTATTAAATCTATTGAATCTGGAAAAAAATTTTTTGTAACGATGTTGCAAACTATGCGGTGATAACACGGTGGCTAGTGAGAACTTTTTGGCATTTTGGTATGGATATAAATAGTGTGCCGACAGCCGTAAACATTGATATATAGTACTAGTACTACTGTATTAAAGTTTGATAATGCATGTATACATGAATATTGATGACATGGAGAGCGTATGCATTTTGAACAAAACATTAACGAAGGATTAGTTAATGATTAATTAGTTCTTCTATATCCCAGTCAAACAACCATTTTTGTAAATTCTTTTGCCATTGTCATCCCCTTTGTGCTCTGCTTTAGAACTAAAATGTCAAAACAAAACAAAGAAGAGAAATTCCTTAAAATACCATTTTTTATATTTTGTTGATAAAAATACCATTATTAATTAAAGTTGTAAAAATACCATAAAAAATTTTAGTTTTCAAAAATATCACAAATACAAAAATTAATTTATAAAATTTATAATTAAAATTTTTAAGTTTGGGTTCACTAATTTATATTTAGGATATAGTTTTTATAGGGTGGAGTAGGGGTTTAGGGTTTAGGGTTTTTAAATCCTAAACCATAAATTGTAAACCCTAAAAGGTTTGTAGTCATTTTGTGATATTTATAAAAAATTTTAAAACTAATAGTATTTTTGGAAGAAAACATAAATTAGTAATATTTAAGAGAATTGCCCAACAAACAATCCTTTTTATACGACACCCATTTCTCTTCTATTAAATCTGTACTGATGTTGTAGCTAATATGGGCTGATTTAATCTGTCAAACAAAAAGTATATATATGGGTCGATTTTAAATCTTATTTTTCTATTTCAGAAATAGTTGGAAAATAAACTGAAATGACCTATAGACTATAGTGAATGAAATGTTTACGAACCAAAGTCTATATGATATTTTTAGGAAAAAAATGTCTGTATGATATTACTATTATACCAAAAAGAAAAAACTAATACTATAACAATGCTAGAATTGGATTGAGCACCTAGAATCTAGAACCATATGATAATTAACATATATGAAAGTGTTATTAATATCTTGAATTAATTTTAGATGAGCAAAATAACATATTCGCAAAGAGATTTAGTTTAAGAATTTTGTGAACATATCATACTTGACATTAATGCATATTTCATTCATTAGGATTCACAAAGAGATTTGGTCTTCTATGATTTAAGTAAAGTTATTATTTCAGCGAGAATTGAATGATCATATAATTGTGTTATGAGTTTAAGAACTGGTCATACATTACATCTTATATGATTATATCTAACCGCTCAGTTCGTAATTCAAACTATTTCCTAATTGAATTCCCTAAATCTAGCTTATTCTCTTACTGAACTTACACCCCAAATTCTGCTTTAGTTATTGCATTGTTTTTACTTTCATTTATTTTGTTATTTAGTTTAATTCGAATATATTATATCTATTGTGTGAACTTCAGAGTCTTTGTGGATTTCACCTCCTAAGTACTACAGTGATCTCTTAATTTGAAAGATTAGCTTAAAGGGTAAATTAGAACAGATCATATTTTCTCTGGTAGCACGTATTGAAACTATTCGAATTATCATTGCTCTAGCAGCTTTAAATGGTTGGGAAGTACATCATCTTGATGTAAAAATAATGTTTCTTCATGGCGAGTTGAAATAAGAAGTATATGTTACTCAACCTGAGGGGTTTATGATCAAAGGAAGTGAAGACAAAGTATATAATAGAATAAGCACTCTACGGATTAAAACAGGACATGAAATAACAAACTGAATAAAATTCTTAAGGAGTTGAATTTTATTAAATGCTTTAAGGAACATCTTTGTACCGAAAGCAAGAGAAGGGGTCATCTTCTCCTAGTGGCAGTTTATGTGGATGACTTACTTGTCACATGATCTAGCTTGAGCATAATGGTAGACTTCAAGAAAGGAATGCCAACAAAGTTCGAGATGATTGATCTTGAAAATTAACCTATTATCTTGGCATTGAAGTGATTCAACATGAAGGTAGTATTGTGTTAAAACAAGAAAGATATGCATCAAATATCGTAGGAGAAACCGGAATAGAAGAACACTATGCAGTTCATATACCAATGGGCTCGGGTTTGACGTTGTCTAAGGCGCAAAAGGAACTGAGTATCGATGAAAAAGAATGTAGAAGAAATATTGGATGTCTTCGATACTTGCTTCATACACGCCCATATCTCTCTTATGATGTTGGTGTGCGAAGTATATATATGCAAGAGCCAAAGGCATCTCATGGAGCGGCACTGAAGCAAGTCCTTAAGTACTTGCGAGGAATTCTTTCTCATGGTCTCATATTTAATCGAGTAAACAAAGTTGGACTGGTAGGCTATAGTGATAGTAGTCACAACGTGGATGTGGATGATGGTAAGAGTACTACTAGTCATATCTTTTACCTTGATGACTGCCCGATTACTTGGTGCTCACAAAAGCAAGAAGCAGTGGCATTATCTTCTTGTGAGGCTGAGTTTATGGCCGCTACCAAAGCAGCAAAACAAACAATTTGGCTTCAAAAACTACATGGTGAAATCACCGGGAAAGTGAGTAAGAAAGTGACCATTCGGATGATAACAAGTCGGCAATAGCGCTTACTAAGAACCCGGTGTTTCATGGATGAAGCAAGCATATACACACTAGTTATCAATTCTTACGAGAATGCATTGAGAATGAACAAGTGGAAGTAGAGCATGTTCCCGGAAATGAACAAAATTCCGATATTTTAACTTAGGCACTTGGAAGGATAAAGTTCAAAGAGATGAGAGATCTCATTGGAGTTTAAGATGTGTCCAAGGTGAGTTCAAGCTTAAAAAAGAGAATGTTGGTTTAAGCTTGAAGAAAGCTTGAGTCAAAAGTAATCCTAAAAAGATTAGGAATAGTTATGATATTTAAGAAGTTGTCTAAATATATTTATGTATGTTTTTCTAAAAGGATTAGGAAATATATAGGCTTCTTTCATTATATAAGGAGATGCCAAACTGTGACATAACTTATGAGATTTAAAAGATTGTGAGAGCTTTAGTTTTTGAGTTTGTTCTCTAAAAGCAACAAAAGAGAGAGTCTTTTATACAAACAATTTCTTAATCTAGAGTTTAATTCAATATTTTTTTTCTTGAGTCATTTTTTATTTTTTCTTTTCTTAACTCAGTCCAAACTGTTTTATTGAGTAAATATTTAGTTGAAACTATGAATTTTTCTTGGAACTAACCACATTGCGCAGACACTATAAGAACCATCATTTCATGCACATTGCGCAGAACTCCGTGAGTGGAGGAGTAGAAAGTTCATGTTTCTGGAGTATTTGAATGATCCAGCGTTGACT
Source organism: Cardamine flexuosa (assembly GCA_963555745.1). Classification (NCBI taxonomy): domain Eukaryota; kingdom Viridiplantae; phylum Streptophyta; class Magnoliopsida; order Brassicales; family Brassicaceae; genus Cardamine; species Cardamine flexuosa. The sequence continues at coordinate 5,626,823 of OY743217.1, forward strand.
CCGCACCAAATGAACTTTAACTTCTCATCTTGGGGCTTGGTATACCTGGAACCTGATTCCTCTTTCAGCACTGTCAATATAAGTTTGTCATGATCTCTCTTTGATCTTCACTAAAACTGAATAAAGAAACCTACGTTCAAGAATGGTAACCTGAGTTCCATGAAAAGGATTATGAAGGTGAATCACACTCACATACGCGTCTCCTCACAAGGAACACGATAGTGAATGCTCTCACATACGTGTCTCCTCACAAGGAACATGATAGTGAGAGATTCCATTCAAGAGCTAATACTACAATAGGTTGGGGGAAAATAAAAGGGAAAAGAAAATGAGAGGGCTTGCGCAAATACTATATGTTATGACACGCTTAGGCCCTGTTTGTTTCCTCATCCAGATGAAACATCTAGAGGCAGATGTTAGAGGTTGTTCGTTTTAGTCTAATTAGTTTTGCATCCGGATGCTGAAATGAGATATAAGACTAAAATATCCAGATATTTGGGATGCTAAAAAAAGAAGCTTTCGGATGCTGCATCTGCATCTCAAATTCAAAAAGTCTAAAATACCCTTCAATTCTAACAAAAACAAAAATTATTTAAAAATATGGAAACAAGTTTTCTTCTAAAAATGCAAAAACGCGTTTATCAGCCAAAAACACGGATTTTCTTCTAAAAATGCGAAAACGTGTTTCCAGCCCAAAACACGGAGACCTGTTTTCCCGCAAAAATCACAGAATCACGTTTTGCTACCAAAACGCGAAAACAATTTTTTTGCCAAAAATACAGAAACCTATTTTTCTTGCAAAAAATACAAAATCAAGGTTTTCTGCCAAAAAAGTAAAAAAAACATATTTTTTCGCCAAAAACACAGAAACTTTTTTTCGCGCCAAAAGCAAAAAATCACAAAATATGCGGAAAAACACATTTTCCCGCGAAAAATATTTTTCTCGTCAAAAACGCTAAAGCACATTTTCCCGCCAAAAATGCGGAATTTCTTTTTCTCACCTAAACATGAAAACATATTTTTTTGGCGAAAATCACAAAATTACGGTTATCTGCCAAAAACGTGTTTCTCGCCAAATTTTTTTTACCAAAAAACTCAGAAAATATATTTTTAAATAATTGTTAAAATTAAAATTTAGATGAAAATATGATTGTTTTATGAAAACAATAATTTGGTTATTCTTAAATTGCATAATTAATTTAAATCATTTAATATATATTAGTATAAAAGTATCTCCTTTTTAGTCATTTTTAATTACTTGCATCCAATTGCAATATTTAGATGCAAAACTCAGATACTAAAACAAACTACATCTGATGCAGCATCTGGATATTGAATCCAAATACTGAATCCAGATGTTGGATGCAGATGAGGAAACAAAAATGGCCTTAATTAATTAAAGGAGTCAACAATGGAGATTTCTAATTTCTCTAAGGGGCTTGAGCTATATTTGGGAGATTGCTAAGCTTGCGGTAATTATACTGGCATAGCAAGAACCTAATGTTTGCTTTGTGGCATGTGGGTTCAATGGTGCTGATCAATGCGGCGTTCTAAAGTTTGGTGAATTTCTGTTTTCAAACCTTGACTCTATTCTTTGTAATTTGCTTGAAGACAAGTGATATGCTCAAATTTACCCTTAGAGCTACACTCAAATTAAGAGATTATTGTAGTATTTGAATCCACAAGGACTATGGGTTCACACAATAGTTTGTTCAGTTTTGATTAACGCAAAACAACAAATGGTTTTAAAGTAAAAAACAAGCAATAATGATTAAATTAAAGTGATGTTGCGTTTTAAATTCAATATGAGAGGACGCTAGATATAGGGAATTCAATTCAGGTAATTTAGAATTGTGAACTAGGCAAATTCAATTTGGATTCATTTATGACTGGTTCTTAAACTCATAACACAATAATATGATAATTAAACTCTCGCTGCAATAATAACTATACTTGAATTATAGGATTCAAAATCTCTTTGTAAACTCTAATGATTTAATTTCAGGTATGACTAAGGACGATGAAGGATTTTCTTCTGGTACATTATTAATCTGATACAAGTCTTCTTTATAACCAGTTCTCGGTAAGATTATGCCTTCATTTGTTGGGTTAAGTTGTCACAAGCTATATGATTAATGCGAGCGTAAAACATTGGTTTAAAATTTTAAATGGAGAAATCAGATGCCTACAGGAAAGGCTCGAGAGCTAGTAAGAAGTGGGATGGTGGTGGACCTCCTCAACCTCCTCGTGGGGACTAGACAGTGTTCGTGGCCTGGATAATTTTAGTGGAGCTGACCACAGTAAGTGCCGAGTCCTCTTTATAATAGAAAAGCACTGCATAAGCTAAGTGAATGTTCATGAGTTAATTTACAATCTGTTTATAGTTTGATTTCTACTTGAATCTGAAGAACGGTTTGCGGTATTACTCAGCCAAGAATAAAGGACGAGATATCTATATAATATGATGCTTTGGAATTTGAGAGCAAGGAACCAAGATTATAATGTCTTTGTAGTTTGTACTTGAGTATAATCAAGCTTTCTGTCACTAATATATTGAAAACGTTTGAACTTACTTCGTATTTCACAACATATATATATATATATAATGTTGTGTAGAGTTAAAATGCAGAACCATACTTAACCAAAAGAGAAAATGTTACAGAAGCAAGTAAAGACTCATAAGATGATTAGTGCTACAGATAAACCAATTAAAGCTAATAATTTTTATCTCAGATTCGGATTCAAACGAACCAACAAAATGTTATAGTAGCTTCAGTCGAACGTAAGCTGGCAGGTAGGTGAACGCCTAGACAGCAATGTCAACTCCTTAACCATCTCGAGTTTCTTGTAGCAATCGGTAGATTCAGAGAAAATAGTTACATTCTTTAAACAGCTTGCCCTTCTTAAGATGAATCCTACAAGCTCTTTCTCTTCTTTCGTTCCTTCGTAATTTATCCATTCAAGAATTTCAAGACTCGACATCAGACATTCAGGAATTGAACTTGGTTTAATCCACATCGGGCGTCGTTTTTGATATTTCTTAAGATCGTGGAACTGAGATAAAAATACAAAGATTTACCATGGCCATAGACAATGAAAAAATAAACTGAGTTGATGAATACACCTTTTCAAGTTTGAGAGATTGTAGTTTAGGAGAATCTCTGAGCAGACACAGAAGGAGCTTCAACCAATCTGTTTCACATGTGCATATATTTAAATGTACAAGACTGTGAAAGACACTACCAACAACATATGTATCCTGCAATATATAACACAGATTCAAGTACTGAAACAATGATATGGCCAACCTACAATATTAAGAATTTATTATTTATTACCTTGGCAAATGGTAAACATAAAAAGAGACGCTTGACTGAAGTAATAGAATTCAGAATATTCCGAGGATGACTATAAATGTCAACAAAAAATGCCTCTACAATATTAGGCATTTCATTCTCAATGATACTAAACCCAGCTCCCCTAGTATAAACACTTATATCCAAGTACTCCAAAGAAGGAGCATCTATCACAAACCCATCTGCATCTGATGTTTGCACGTCTAAACTTTTGAGAGAAGGAACTTTAACACTGAAAGTGATCACATTGTCACCTGGACATTGTTCCACAACCAAGTCTTCAAGAACATGACAACTGGATAAAAGCCTCTCAACAAACTCATCACCTGGGTATATTATGCTTATAAGACTCAATTTCTTGAGGAATGGAAAAGAAATTGGAGAAAGGCGAACGAGAGGGATAAGAAGCAATTTCAAAAGGTCAAAAGCAAAACCCTAGGAGACGAAAACGAAATACCAAATTCAAGTAGCGCTCACAAAAAAGTTACTCAAGAAAGACTATTCATGAATCAAACAAGTAGAAACGAGGATCAAAAGATTTTAACATAATAATAAACAAATACTCACCAATTCGTTTTTTAATAGGTGCCCTAATTAATTTGAGTGGCCGCCCAACTTCCTAAATTCATCAAAACCGTCGGATTTCTGAGACTGAGGTTTAGGCAAAATACCCTAACGGTCGAACCAAACCAGAACCACCAAAAAATGGTACTGAAACGAATACAAAGCCTACAAAATATCCTAAACACAATATCCAATTTGAACCAAACTTAAATCGAAACGATAATTGAAATTAGAACCCAAAAATATTAATTACTAGATTAAAATCCGTCTGATGGATATGTTTCTTCATTTTAAAATAAATTAAATCTAAGCAAATTATTAAAGTAACTATGTGTGCTTAATGATATATTTTTAGAAAAATTAAGAAAAAAAATAGAAATCATATTTTGCTAGAAAAAAGAGTTTGGTTATTAACGTATTTTATATGAATAAATTAATTTTTATATTATAATTTTATTACTAATATAATAAATATCTACCACATCCATTATTTTGGTTTTATCTTGTTATTTATTTTTTTCGGTTACTATTTGAGATATGTATTTTAAAAGTATTAGAAACCAAAAAATCAAACCGAAGTAGACCCAACAAAAATCCGAAAAGATCTTAAACTTCTCTGTCCGAATAACCGAACCCAAACTAAACCGATAATAGATAACATGATATAATTGAATTATATATTCTATAATTATCAACCCAAAAATATTAATTAGTTTTAGATCAAAATAATTAACATACGCAAAATGCAAAAAGATTTAAAAGTTCTAATTTATATTTGTGAAAATTTAACCAAATATTATTCAAATTTAACCAACTTTTAATATTTGCTTTCTATTTTGTGCATTCAAAATTGACTCAAATGCAGATGAAACTAAACCAAAGCGAATGGATCATAGGCCTCTAAACCCAAAAACCCGAGAGACATGAACCAACCATAACTCCCAGATCTATTATGAGATATAAAAAAAGATTCAGTGACCGGTGGCTATGTTCTCAATCATATCTAGGTGAGACGTTATTCTCGCAAGATGTTCATTGTTCAATTTGATATTTTCTTGTTGAGATCGCATCTCGGTTTCCAACATAATATTTTTTTCGCTCTCATAACTTCATTTTGCTAAAATCTTTCACTATTCCTTGTCTCATGGCATTTTCCGACAACATCTTCTAACTTTGAATCATTCGTATTTATATAATAAAATATTAGAATCTAAATATCTAAATTTGAAAAGGTTTAATAGAAATAATAAGAATGCATATATTAGAAAATGGAAAGTTTATTCATCTTATTTATTATTCATTTATTGTGTTTCTTTTTTGATTAACAAAATAATTTAGATAAATAGTTAATGAAATATAAATAATGTTCTTAAATATATATTATCTAAATTTGTAACCTAATTCATTATAGATTTAATTGAATAAAACTTAAATTTTTATATGAGATTAATTTTCAAACATCTAAATTTTTTTTAAAAACATGTTCAAAATTATATATCTAAAAATAGAAACTAAATATTATCTATTTAGTTATTTAGTTATTTTCTCTTTTATTTTAATTAAATGAAAATAAGTCAGACAAATATCTATTTACTCCCTCTTCTGTCTAGGTCCAGATAAGCATATGAAAATTGATTTTGCATGATTATATCTCTCAAATTGTATTTCTGCCTTGTTTTTGATTTTTTTTTTCATTGAGAGAGATCAATTTTTTGCTTTCTTCCTTGGGAAGAAATAATTTACACACATCTTCTCCTTTATAGAGAAAACATTTTCTTTAATTTTCATGTCCAAAAGAAGTGTTGTTTCTTTATTTTTTAAATCGAGAATGTCATGCATTTTTCTAACCAGTTTCTTATCTTATGTCAATTATATGTAAGTCCTGTTTGATAAACCTGAAAAAAACTGTTTAATAGTCGGTCTTGAATATCATTTAGTACTCTTATTTTTTTTCATATTAGATTATCTTCTAAAATTTATTTAACACTTAACCAATAATAATACTAAATCAATTTTATTCATTCTCCAATCAAGTTTTATATAATAAGATTAGATAAATTAACAAAAATAAAATTCATTTTTTTTTTTTAATTTTTTTTTCTTAATTTTTATTACTGATTAAATAAATTTAAAAAATTCTTGTTTACATTTTTTTCCTTAAGAGATGGGTTTAGGTTTTATTTTTTGTTTTGATTGTTTCAAAATTATTTATTAATTTTAACTATTGATTAGATAAATTAACAAATTCTTGGAGTTTTTTTCTCTTTTAAAAGATATTTCTAAAGTTCAATTATTGATTAGATAAAAGAAAATACTTGGATTCACCACTAGTATGAATCTTTTTATTCACCTCATCTTTCTCTAGCCAATCAAAATATGTCATATAATTCTATCATTAATTATTCTTTCTAAATATAATCAATTAATTATTAATCATTAAAGTAATAATAAAACTAAATAAATGAAACATATAAAACCTTTTTAAATATTAAATATTTTAAAAATTTTATTCCTTGGGTTCGCAGAGTTGTATCACTTAGAGTATAGTTTTATATATTTTATTTATTTAGTTTAATTTATTATTTTTATTTGAACAATAAATAAATAAATAAAAAATTTTAATTTTTAATCCTTAGGTTTGCTGAGTTGTATCCCTTAAGGTATAGTTTTATATGTTTTTTGTATTTAGTTTAATTTATTATTTTTTGTTAAATATAATAATATATGTATAATCTTATTGGATGAGTTTTCTTTATTTGTTTTATTTATTTCATTGGTTTAATTATAATTTTTAAAGATAATTTTAATTGACATATTTATATTGATTATATTTAAAATGAATAATTAATGATTAATTGATTAAATTTAGAAAGAGTAGTTAATAATAATATTACATATTATATTTTGATTGGTTAGAGAAAGAGGGGGTGAACAAAGAGGTTCACCACTAGGCGTGAACCCAAGTATTGTTCTATTGTTTATGAAGATTAAATATTTAACCCACATATTTTATTTTAAGCCATAAATTTAATAAATTATTATTTATTACATATATAAAATTATTATATTTTGTTGTGCTATATTTAATTTGTGTTACTTTTCTTTATTTTGTAGTTTATTATGTAATTGATATGTTATTGTGTTTCTAATAAATAAAATGTGTTGTTGTTATATTTTACAGTTTTAATTATATAGCTATTTTTATTTATTACCAACATTTATCTAATTACATAACCAAAATATTGTTTAATAATATTGTTTAAGTAAAAGAAAAAAACATATAAAAGTTAAATAATTATTTAATAAATAACAAAAGTTTTACTTTATAATAGAGTAATAAATAGGATTATTTCAAATATAAAATAACTTTTTCAAAACTCTATTTTAAAGTGAAATATAGAATAATATTAAAACATGTTTTATTTTATAATAAAATTTTAAAAAATAAAATAGAATAGGGTTAGAGATGCTCTTACACATACCGTCCAATAAGTGAATAATCTTGGCTTGTTGTCCTTGTATAACAACTTTGCATTCCTAAGTTATAAACAAACTTGCCATCTAACTTCGGTGGTCAACTCGATTTATCTATTTTCTACAACTGGATCTCCTACATTTATTAAAACATGCAATATACTCTGAAAATGTTTATAATCTTTGTAAACTAACATTTTTTGACAAAAAAGAAAATAATATATTTTATCTGTTATGAATAAAAAAGATTTAGGAAGTTGTTCTCTTGTTATTATCTTATTCATAAGAAAAAACATAAGCAAAAATAAAACAAAATATAAGCGAAACATAAGTAAATAAAAGTAAAAGTAAAATTTAATTGAATTTGTTTTTATGAATGTCTAAAAAAATATGCGAAAAGAATGGGTTTTCATGTGTTTTTAACATGATAAAAAGACTACACAACAAAAGAATTAAACAAAATGAGTCCATGAACAAGCTAAAGAAATTACACCATAAACGATTTTTATAGTAATCAATTCAACTCCATCTACAAACTAAATAATGAAATGTTGCATCGAAGTAGTCCCCACTCGGTTATACCCTTTTTGTTTTCTTTAGTTAATCAAGTCAATTCCATCTAGGCATCTATAATGGCTAATTGTTTCCGATCCCATAGCATAAATTAGGTTTGATCTATTAAACTTTTTCTATGTATGAACCAAATCTCATACTTCAGAGCAGTTTCATTAGTCAGATAGGCATGTGAGTATCTAAACTATGAAATAATATTATTGTATTCATTTAATTAAGATTTTATTTGTTGCAGGAAAATAAATTAATAACAAATTGAAATCTGTTAAAAACGGATGAGAGATGTTTCTCAAAGAAAAAATGTATTTCACATCTTTCCTACTTTTGATGATTTATTTTTACTAAAATAATAAAGAGTATCTAGTGTAGAAGCCGATGGAGATGTTCTAAGAATATGTGAAGTGGTGAAAAATCCATAAAATATTTCACCAATATTATATTATTATTTTCTATTTTGTTTTTTAGAATTTTTTTTATGTTTTTGTCACCTTCATTGGTGAGAGATTCAATGGATCTCTCACCAATCTCTCTTTTCAATATATTATTATTATTATTATAGTTTAATTTTTAATTTATAAATGTTATACCTATTTAAATTTATATTTTAAATTAGAAAATTGATAACTAATCTATTTAAGTAATCTCAAATTATATTTTAAATATATTAAATATATTAATTATTTGTATTTATTTATATAGTCTATAATATTAATAATAATAAATAGTATAAGAAATAATTTTATTCTCTTAAAATTAAACATAGAATTACATAACATAAATTCATAAAATAAAAAAAATACAAGAACACATAAATAACAGATAAACCATGATCAAAGATATAATTAATTTAGCTCTAATCTTCACTTGATGCTAGACCAAACTTTTGCATAATAGAACTTGTTAGATAGATAATTTTATGTTATAATTTATGAAATAAAAAATAAAAAATAATAATAACATATAAACTATTTAATTAATATTTTAAACTATTATGGATTTTATTTATAATGATAAATATGAGCCATTTAGAAAAAGACATGTGTCCACGTGAGAGGTTCTCAAAGTTTCTCAAATGAGAATTAGTTCTCACCAAAAAAAAGTTTAAAAGAATTTTTTTATTATTTTCGAATTATTTTTAATGCTGAGAAACCCAACTACACCTACTCTAAAAGATTTATGAACTTCTTTTTTTATGGGATAAATAGATCTTTACAAATTCATTTCAGTTGTTTAGAAAATAGCGGAATATAAAGTGTTTCTACCGAAAATAAAAATCTAATGATGTGTGATGGCAAAAAAGTAAAAGAAAAAATAAAGTGCTAATTTTCAACTATTATTAGAGTACACACACATTCAGACCTAGTTTAATTGGGGAAAGTTGTAGGTATTATCCGTGTCAACACTGGCGGAGCCAAAATTTTATTTTATTGAGGTCAGAAAAAATTAATGTATAAACTACTAAAAAACTACAATTATATTATACGTTTATTCATACTTTGAAATTTATTTTAGTATTACAATAAAACTTTTATAAATTAAAAACATGGGAACCAATATATTTTAGGATATTCTATATTGATTTATCGTGTTTATTAATTTATAGAGGTGATATTTGTATCAAATTATTAATTTAGGACTAGAGAAAACTATTGATTTATCGAATTATTAATTTATCAAATATTAGTTTCTAGATGTTTCATTGCATTTTATTCGTTACATTTTCAAATAAAAAAATTCGATAAAACAAACTAAATATACACTTAAAATTTTTCACTAATATAATTTTGTAGTGCATTTTTATACTTCTTATCCCGGAAAACATCTCTTGACTTCGAGAAAACATATAGGAATCTCAAAAAATCATATGTTAATGGTAACAACATACAAAATCAAAACTAATTTAAAAAATCTACAAATCAACAGATGTGAAATATGTTTTTTGTTGGGTCATAAACTCAGAATCTAAACATAAGTCTAATTAAACAAAAGGAAATAAAAATAAAGTTTTATTTTATGTTTCTAAACTAAATTGCTAATGGGATTAAAGTTATATTTTATGTGGAATTGTACACAATTTCTTTGAAAGATTTAACATATTATTTTTTAATTAGTTGGGGTCAACTGACTCCACTCTTCTCTTACTCCCTCAGCTCCTGCGTGTCAATCTCTTGAAAACCAAACTGGTGTTTTTTTTATATAACTGATTAGGGTTACCGAAGGCAGTCTGGCAGGGACTTCTTTGGCAAGTTGAGTTGGAGGTGAAGATTGTTCATCGCCAGTATGTTCATTTTAGTGTTTATCGGAATAATGCTTATACGTTCTTGGTAACAGTGGTCTATCCTAGTCCTAATGCTACTTTTGTATCATCAAACTCTGAAAATCACATCACACTGGGACTTGTAATAGATGTACATATATAGGTGCTGAAATGTTATCATTTTGTTACCAATCTAAGATTAATACTTAACCAGTCGTATGGTCATATTTTGACGTGAACATGAAAACATTTAAAAAAAAAATTTCAAACCGGTTTCCCAATTTTGTTGACTTTATTCAGTAAAACAAGTTTAGCTTGTTCTCTAGCTGCGGCATTCCGCGAAATGGTTTCTCGTAACCAATAGACGATAAAAAAACATCACTAATCTTTTCGTTTTCCATCAACATTTTGGGAAAACCATTTTTTTACCGAGATATTTACAACTAGTATGTATGATGCATGTACAAGCCATATTTTTGTAAAAATAGTTTAAATTCGATTTTTTGTTTTATTGATTGGTTTGGTTTGACTCTCTCGGCTCTCGTGTAACCTCATTTAGTGAGGAAACAAAAAAGATTGTCGACTGCAACCATTTTGTACGGCATTCAATGCTTCGTTCAAACGAACTCAACAGAAAATTTTTGTTTTTATGAAAGAAAATTAAATAAAGACATGGTTGCAGTCGTGTCACGTTGTCCAACATGTGCGACCCATGTAGGATCAAATATAAGTGCTAGAGTTATGGAGTAGTACTTTTGATTTCTTTTTAGTATATCTCAAAGAAACAAAATCTTTAATCTTTAGAACATTTAATTTACATTTACCCCTTTCGTAGTTATGTTTCTTTTCATAACCAAAAACAGAATCAAACCAATCTATAAAGTATAAACCCAGACTAAACAATGACGACAAAGAAAAAAAAAAAAACCAGACTAAACAATTTCAATGGTAGACACACACAAAAAAAACTTATAAGCTAATTAGAAAACAAAGCTTAAAGGTCCCACTTAGCAACGGCTAATTTACCCAACGGCTCCTTTGGACTCTCCGCTTTTGGACCCTCCACGCCTTCATCTTATAATCATCAAATCAAGAGCTATAACTACTAACTAATAAAGTTATATGAACTTTATTAACCCGCACATAAAAATAATTAAATTCCATCGCTAAAGACTTCCAAAAAAACATTTTTAATTGTCCTAAACGAACAATTTCTGTATTTCCCGTATAAAACAGCGTATAAGCTTCCTCGAGACTCTCAACAGACTTTGTCTTGGTCCGAATCTGTCTTCCCCTGTTTTTTTTACACTCTGTTTCTTTATTCTTTTCTTTTTCCGACACGTTTCCAAGTTTAAAGGATAAACACAGAACAATTCAAATGAGTCACATTTGTTTTCTATTACTGGTCGTTTATATCTAAAAATAGATAAAACAAAAACACTGTTGGTACTTGAATTTCTGTTTCTTCATCGTTACCTTTTCTTTCGAGTCGTAACGTCACTCGGTTACTCTGTTTTTAGTATCTTCAGTAATTCAAAAACGGATATTTTCTTCATTTCCCTTTGGAAAAAGAAAGTTTTTAGATTTCTATTTCATTTCATAAGATCGAGTTTAAGATCTAATCAAAGATGGGGTTTGGTGTTAATTCGTTTACATAAAAATGGCGTCTCCTCAGGTAGAGATCGTCTCGTTACGATCTAGCTTCGGATGTGTACTTAGAGATCGCAACCAACGGAACAACGATGACGGCGTCGTTTTCAAGAAGAATCTGAAACCTCAAGTGAGAACTCCTCCTGCTGCGATTGCCGACGAGAATTCACAGAACAGAGTAAATTCTTGGATCGGAAACAAACCGAAAAAGAACAATAAAAGCCGTCTTGGATCGCCGGAGAAACTACGTTCCAGGAAAGAGAACAAATTTTCCGGCAACGAGAAGAGAAGGGACAATCTTGGAGGAGCTTCTTCTCTTGTGCAGATATGGGAGGCGAGGTTGATTCGATCCAACGGTGGAAACTCTCCGATCCATGGCCAATCAACAGAGAGCAGCAGCAGCTCAGGAGCAAGCGTTCAAGAAATCGACCTTTCAGCTCCAGAATCTGAATCGGAGAACGAAACTAAGAAACCAGATCGAACGGTGGAGATTGAATCTGGAACTCTCAGTACAGTTTCTGATTCCGGAGAGAGCAAATGGGGCCGAGTCGCTGAAATGATCCGGCGATTGAGTAATGAACAGAAGCTAACCGTCGGTGCCGTCGAAAAGCCGATTGTAAAATCGTCGACGCCGGAGAAAAGTAGTTTACCGGTGGCTACTAGCTCCCCGCGACTCCGAGGACGACAAGCTTACTCCGATTTGCTTGTACGTTTGGAACGAGACCGTCACAATGAATTAGAATCGCTTCTTAAACGCAACGCAGTTTCTAGGTTTCCTCAACGTAGTCGCTTACAGGTACCGTACTACACAAACAACTCACAGCTTTAATTGACCTAGTTTCAGTGTTATAATCGAAATCTTTCGCTTTTTCCTTGTTGCACAGTCAATGTTGCGGTTAAGAAGTTTCAAACGCGGCTTAGGTATTCAAGATCGTCATCGTGGTAGCGCGAAAAGCAATGTGAGTCGTGTCGAATCTGGTTCTACAGTTCTCCATCTAAGGTATCAAGAACCTCTGTTTTCTATTTTCCAATAAAAAAAAATCCTCTGTTTCTCTTCTTACACATTCGTGAACGTATAACGCAGAGAAATATTCCGAGAAAACGCAGCAAACGCGGCTACTGAAACCGAACGGAGGGAGGGTCAAAACTTCACCGTAGAAACAGAGAGCATGAGGTCAAAAGAAACTTCTTCCACAGAGCGATTAATCCCTAGAAACCGCTACATAGAGGATGTAATCTTACGCAAGAAAGATACTGAACCAAAGATGAGTTACCTTCAGCTAAAAGAAACCATAGTAACAAAACCACAGATACTGGAGAACAAGGAAGCGGAAAAGGTAGAAACACCGTTCCTTGGGAAAGAAGAAACGTCGTTTTTCGCGAACGAATGGGAAGAAGATCAAGAAGAGTATGAGGATGAGCAGTCTTATTACGGAGACATGAGCTACGACTGGTTTACAGAAATATCTCGGCCTCGGACTTATTGGGAAGATCTAAGAAAATCGCGGTATCTGGAAGTGATGAATACTCGATCTGACAAAGATGATATATGCAGACTTCTTGAGAGGTAAGTTTAAGAATCCTTCTTTCTTAATTCAAAAAAAGCTCTTTAACGATACTAAATTAGGTTTTATGGATTATACAGAAGAACAGTTTCGGATTTCCTCCAGAGCGGATTGCGAGAGACTATCGATAAGCTCATAAGGTCTCGTGTTCCGACACGTCCGGCTCTGAGGATTGAAGGAGCAGTTAAAGAAAAAGAGAAATGTGACATAGGTGAAGAAGATGATAAACACAGAGATGACTTGAGTCAAACGTCATCGCAGATATTTTTGCAGTCTCCAGCAGGATCATGGAGTTCTCAGGACACGGAAGTTACTGCCACACCTGTGCACAGTCTTCATTCCACTGTGAGCCTCTTCTTTCCTTGTTGTAATGTCACTAATCAGTATTGGTGAGATTGGCATTTATATATTTCATGAAAAATGTTTCAGGAGATGGAGATGATAAGCGATATGAGATCACAGATTTTACAGCTCCAACTGGAAATGTCTGAGCTACGAGACTCTGTCAAAACGTGTTTGGACGTAAACGCCAGTCTTCAAAAGTCAGCTCACCGGGAAAATCCCTTTAAACGCAAATGCTGCATTTGTAACGAAACGCATGTTGAAACACTTCTATACAGGTAAGAAAACCAAACTCACCTATCTGAAATTTTAAAAATATTGCTGCTCGTACAATATTTCAACTGCGTTTGATTTATGTAGGTGCGGGCACATGTGCACATGCCTTAGATGCGCAAACGAACTACAATGTAATGGCGGGAAATGCCCGATTTGTCGTGCCAAGATTGTAGACGTTGTTCGTGTTTTTGTTGATTCAAGAACTTGAAATTAACAAAATCAACGGTTCAAAACGCTAACGATACTTTACTTAACCTACACGTTTTTTTTTTCTTTATTTTCCTCTGTTTGCTTTCAAGATTGACTGGAGCGCGTTTGCGTTCTGGAACCGCGTCCGAGTTTCATATCTATGCCTGTGAAATATACTAACCGAACCTCGTTTCTTGACGTTGAAGTTTCTTTCTTGTTAATTAATTAAAGATACTCTATACATATGCATTTCACTTTCCTTCCTGAAAGTTTAGAAAGAACAGGATTTGTAGATTGTACGAGGTTTATGTATTTACCGTTTCTTTTATGTATATATGTACCAATTTTATATCAATGACCCGAAATTTACTCAAATTTTCAATTCAATTTCATTAAAAAAGAAAGAGAATAGTGCCAAAAACAGAGCTTAATGCTTGAAGCAAAGGTGAAACATGTAAAGGCTCATAAGTCATAAACATTAGTCTTTCATCGATTTGGTAACGATCGATGCAAAGACTCGAAACTAAATCGAAGACAAACATACTCTCTCCATTGATATATATACAGACCGATCATTCGTTGATACGAACTTTATTATTTGTGAAGTCTTAGTGCTCTGTTTTGTTTCTTGTGTTTCACGCGTTCTGTGCCGCTAAGAACGTATTGAAGTCATCTCTAGCTTTCAGCAGCCTTGGGGTGATACACGTTCGTGGAGAATTTGGGCACGAAGCCGAGTTACTAGTAGAGAATCTGACACGGCGTTGTGGTGACGACTCAGCGGAACTCCTTTGTTGTCTTCCCGACATAGAACTACTTGTCTTTAAAACGCTTTTCACAGCTAGACCTGTTTCCTTGTCAAAGAAGAAACCCGAACTCACCGGTTCTTGCACATCTCCACCGCCACATTTGATCATCTCCACTGGTAGATCGAAATACAATCGGCCGTTTTCACGGGCTAGAGCTGTCGTTGAAGCCCATGAGCCACACTCAAATTTCTCAAGTGAAGCACGTAGCGAGACGGTTGAATTTGAGAATGACGAGGCTTTGATCATTTTCCTCTTTATAGAATCTTCGCTTTTTGGTGATCTCATTGGCTTATGCTTACCAAACCCAGGGAGGGATAAACAGAAGGCATTGCACTTGAATTCTTCTTCTTCTTGGTAGAGTTTTTTCTCGGGATACCGAGCTTTTCTTAGAGAAATCATGGATTCTTGATGGCTAAGTTTCTTCCGTGGTTTCATCATCGGCTGGGGAAGAACAGGAAGTGGAACAGCGTTGTCTCTTGGCGGAGACATCACCAAAGGTAAGACCATTCTGAAGCTTTCTTCGTTTACTGATGGGCGGGAGACGGTAATCTGGTTCTGCAGAGCCGTCTTATTCTTCACCAAGAAGTTAATATTAGGGTTAGGGTTAGGGTTTTCTCCGGGAAAAACGGTCAAACCCTGCCAGTCGTCGTTGCTCCATTTCTTGGTTAAACCATCTTCAAACAAAATCAATGCTGGAGACATAACAAACTCAGAAAATGTAGAACAGGATATTAAAGATGATGAACGAAAAGGTGATATTTTAGGGTTGGACTAGAATCCTCCGAATATATAGATATGGGAAGAAGGAAGTGGAAAGCACGTCTATGGCGGCGTGGAGAAGTAGTGACTAACATGTTTGGGATTTAAAAGAGAGGCGGTCTGAAGAAGAACACACAGGGATGAATAGATAGTATTTGAATATACTAAATCTGTGTCTCCACATTTTGACCATAAGCTTCTTATCAGTGTTAGGTACGTGTAGATAATCAAATGAATTGAGAATCTTGACAAAAATTAATATAAAATGATATCAGAAAATTGACTACTTGTTGGAGTATACATGAATGTCCCCGTTCATGCCATGTGAAGAATACTAAAAAATGCAAAAGAATTGTGGAAAAGCGTTTTTAGGTGTTAAGTTAAAATTTTACAGATTACAGGCATATTTATTTATATATTATTTTTCCTAACAATAAGTTATTCAACTGATGATTTAGGAAAATAGTACTAGTTTAAGTTTAATGTTTTTGCAAATGGTTCATGCGTTGATTTTTGTATGATTTTAAGAAAGGTTTTGAAAATCTTATAGTTAAAGTAGAAAAATAATTTCTATTTTTTTAAGAGAATTTTCAATAAAAATATTATCTGAATACTACTTATCAATACTAACATTTCTTTCAGAAATTTATTTTGCAATACTTCTTAGTTTTCAATCTAAGAGTTCTGACTTATCAAAAGGAGGAAGACAAATTTCTTTGTTTGTGTAGAAAGACAAATTTCACAAATGCAATACTATGATCAATGATCAAAGTCAAAGAAGCAGCAAATACAGTATTTTAGCTGGTGAAAGTCAAAGAAGCGCAAATATTTTAACTGGTGGTTGGAAATTAAACCGCGTAAATGGATGTTGGTTGGCTAATGGGCCGTACACATAAAGCCCATATAGATAAAATAGGGTTTTGAAAAAGCCTTCTCGTTCTAAACCCTAAACCGGAACATAGCGTTAGCATACTTTACTTCCATCTTCTTCCCCCGACCTGTCTCCTGATCCGTCGAAAAGCTATTGTGAGTCACTAACCCTTCTCTAATGTCAGTACATGTCAAGGTACACAAGGTTACTTCTTGATATTGTTGCTGTCTCTTCCTTCTTCTTTCTTTGATTCAATACCATACTTTGTTTTTTTTTGTCATTTTGGCTTACCTCTGTGCTGATAAGCTATAGCTATTTTTCGTTGAGAAATCACAAATTTCTAGATTTAGGGTGATCAGAAAGTCTCCAACTTTATGCAATTCAAACACTTATAAGTAACTAGAATTAGTATCAGAGACTCAATTTTAGTTTGAAGTATTGTAAAAAGATGCAATTCATAGGATTATGTTCTTCCTGGAGGTAATGGATTACGAGAACAAGATTTGATATTTTGAATTTTGTTAAATCAAAATGAAAAAAGTTTGTTCTTTTAAGGTGTGGAAGTTTGTGCTGCTTTGAAGCTTTTTGATTAGTTTGTCATTGTTTTTAGGAGGAACCTGTGATTGTGCCAAACTGCGATGTCGAGAATACAGAGCTTGCAGTTATCAATGGAAATGGAGAAAGTGAGCTTGAGGATTTTGGAACTTGCGTAGATGACATAACCGATAGAGTGAATCAGGTGACAATTGCTTTGATTTGTCCTGCGCCACTACTTTCGTATTTCCCAATCTCTTCTTACCAGCTATATTGGATTTTGCAGCTTGAGCAAAAAGTTGTGGAGGTTGAACATTTTTACTCAACCAAAGATGGAGCAGCTCAAACAAATACTTCCAAGAGTAACTCTGGCGGGAAAAAGATTGCTATTTCTCAACCAAACAACTCCAAGTGTAACTCCACAGGGAAAGATAAATCAAAGGGTGGAAAACATGTTTCCAGCCCTGAACTTATACGTCAATTTACTACAATTTTTCGTCAGGCAAGCAATAAAAATTGATCCCTTTTTTTTTTGTTATGATATGATTTTCGAAGCATGGATCTTGTATTAGGTTGTAATGCTTCCTTAGTTTACTCAAGTGTTAACCTTTCGTCTTCTTATATCTCTTAGATTACTCAACATAATTGGGCATGGCCGTTTTTGGAACCTGTTGATGTTAAAGGACTTGGACTCCATGATTATTACAAGGTAAAGATCCAAACTTTGCTAACTTTTACTTTAAATCAACTTCCAGGTTTCTATGGAGTTCTCTGAAATGAGTGTTTTCTAAATGTTGGTAGCTTTTATTGATTGCTTAACAGGTTATAGAGAAGCCAATGGACTTGGGAACGATTAAAAAAAAACTGGAAGGTTCGGAGTATAGCAATGTCCGGGAGATATATGCTGATGTTAGGCTAGTTTTCAAGAACGCGATGAAATACAACGAAGAAAAAGAAGATGTCTATGTAATGGCTGAATCTCTGTTGGAGAAATTTGAGGAGAAATGGCTTACCATAATGCCTAAACTCGTCAAAGAGGTACAAACACACACCAAATGTTCGTTTTTTTCTTCCAAGTATTCATCTTTGTAAATGTCCAATGATCTATTAACTCAACTCCTTCGGTATGATGAATAGGAAAAGAAACAAGCAGAGGAAGAAGCTGAGGAGCGTGCGAGTAAGCAGCTTGCTATGGAAGCGGCTCAATCGGAAATAGCTAGAGATTTAAGCAACGAAGTAAGCAAACACAAAACTCTTTTTTTTTAAAGTTGTTGCTCTGTTTTAGGCCACTGGTGATTGTTTTGTTTAGCTATACGAGATCGATCTGCAGCTGGAGAGGCTACGGGAATCAGTAGTTCAGA
The DNA here is from genome assembly GCA_963555745.1 of Cardamine flexuosa. Classification (NCBI taxonomy): domain Eukaryota; kingdom Viridiplantae; phylum Streptophyta; class Magnoliopsida; order Brassicales; family Brassicaceae; genus Cardamine; species Cardamine flexuosa. Next base: position 5,645,400 of record OY743217.1, read on the forward strand.
GATGCAGGTTTAACTAACCTCTTTAAGCTAATCATTTTACCCTTTAAAGAAGATGTTCTTAACTTTGATTATGAAACGAAACAGAAAACTGTCAACTCAAGAAAAGAAGGGACTTTCAGCAGCTCTTGGACGACTCTCTCCTGAGGATCTGTCTAAGGCTTTAAAAATGGTTTCAGAGAGCAACCCGAGTTTCCCGGCTGGAGCACCAGAAGTTGAGCTTGACATTGATGTTCAGGTAAAAACACCAAAAGCTTAATCTAATTTCTTTGTGAGTTTGCATCAGAATTTCTGATCTGTTAACGGGTTTTGCTCTGTTTTTGTGAACAGACTGATGTAACATTGTGGAGACTGAAGGTGTTTGTGCAAGAAGCGTTGAAAGCAGCTAACAAGAGCTCTGGAGGAACAAATGCTCAAAACAATAACAATACTGGAGAGGTCAATAAGAACAATGCTAAAAGACGGAGAGAGATCTCTGATGCAATCAATAAAGCTTCAATTAAACGAGCTAAGAAGTCTTGAATCTCTCTCTCTGCATCTCTTGCTTTGTGTTTGTATTGATTGGTGAAGACCAATTTAATTAAGAGAAACTTACCAGTTTCATTGCTGCATTTTGCTTCAAACGTTCAGCACAATGTAAAAAATGAATGGGAAAATTTGGAGAATGTATTCATAAAGATGTTCAGTATTGTTGCTTGTGAATCTGTGATACATAATACTGAATGCGACATTAGCTAAACTTCTTTCAAGACACTTAATAAAACAGTTCTAGTATACAAAATAATGTTCAATAAGCTATATTGACATATCTTAGATATAAACCGAACTTAGGTTTTGTTTTACCTCAATAACAACTTCATCATAGATGAATCTTAGTGTGAACATAGAATGACCCCAACATGTATAATTAAGATTTCATGGTGGAAGAGCTTTTTATAAGTGGTTTGTGTTACGGCAGTTTCAATCTTATGAACCAGTTCAACTTTTGATATATGTACCTTACTTACCTTCATATATAATATTAAAAATTTATTTGGGCTTTTAAATTTACTAATTTTTCTATTGGTTTATTAAGATTAAGCGCATATGCATTCTTCACAGGTGCCAAGATACGCTTGTATATGCTAATGCATTCTTCCCACGTGCCTATCTTTGATATTAAAACTTCAAGATAGCAAAATAAATAACCAAATCTTACATAAAATGTTAAAAGTATTTAGTGGCAAAACTTGTAAACGTATGTCTGAATGTACAATTTTCACATATATGCATCATCATTTTAAATGTCTCAGAATAGATGTATGGCCAACCATCAGAAAAAAAGAGATTTCATGGTCATATATAAATGTCCATCTAGCTTACTAAAATTTAATTACTAAAGAAAGTATTTATAATTATTATATGTAGTAGGTGTGTATTTAAATATTTTAGTTTATATAGCTTGTCATAAAATTAAAAGAAAATGTATATATTTAAAATATTAAATTTAAAACTTCTTAGATTGAAGATTATTTCTTCTATTGGGTTATGAGAGGTAGATGAAGCCAATAGAATTGTCACTGCTTCTCTATAAATTTCTCCCATTCTCCATCTCTCAAAACCTCACCAAATAAATTTTGATATATATCACATTTTTGGTTTTATTTATTCTGGTAAGATAAACACATATGTTGGTTTTCTTTTTCCCGCTAAAATAAACTAAATGCAAACATAGATTTTGCCTAATACTAGGACATTCTCTGTTTCAAAACTTCTCACATTTCTCATTTTTGGTTTTGCTTCTTTGTCTTTAGTCTCCTCTGTTTCACTTAGATTCTTGTTGTTCATCTCTATCTTGTCTACAGATCTGCTTCTGTTGTATCTGAATGAAACTCTGAAAATTCCACTCTCATTAATTTGTTTTCTTATAATCTGGTTTGGTGACATTTGTTCAGGTTCGTTGAAACTTGAAAGGAGAAGATGAAGTACGTGGTTGTAACAGGAGGTGTTGTGAGTGGAATAGGAAAAGGAATAACAGCAAGCAGTGTTGGTGTTCTTCTTCAATCATTTGGTCTTCGCGTTACTTGTATCAAAATCGGTATTTTTCTTTCATTCACTTCAAATGTATGTTTGCTTACAGAACACTCAATCTAATGTCTGAATAAAACCATGTCTCGATCTCTAGATCCTTATCTGAACTATGATGCTGGAACCATATCTCCTTATGAACATGGTGAAGTATTTGTCTTGGACGATGGTAGTGAGGTAAAAAGCAAAGAAAAACAAAACTTTGCCTCTGTTCTTCTACTTTTTGGATTTATAAAGACTTACAAAACTTTTTAATGGGTTTTGAAAAAAAGGTGGATCTTGATCTTGGAAACTACGAGAGGTCTCTAGGTATCACATTGACTCGAGATAACAATATAACTTATGGGAAGATTCAGAAGGTAAGTACATTTCATTAGATTTTAATTCATCTGCAACAACTCAACGAATACATTCCTTTTGTTGTTGTTATTATTGTCACAGTCTGTTGCGAACAAAGAAAGGAAAGGAGATTACTTAGGAGAAACTGTACAGGTAAAACGAAAGAGTCAACATTTCTATTTATTGGTAAGCTTTGATCAGTTTTAAATTTTGGTTGGTGATGGACTTTAGCTTGTTCCTCACGTCACTGATACAATTCGAGAATGGATGGACAGAGTTGCAATGATTCCTGTTGCTGGAAAAGAAGGTCCTCCTGATGTTTGCATCATAGAATTAGGTGGAATTATAGGTAATATTAAGTTATTAACACAAGAAAAATTCTATTTCTTTGTTTGCTGTATATTATAAAACAGAGAAATATTTTTCTTTGCAGGAGATAATGAATCCATAGCTTTCACTGACGTACTTAGCCAATTATCACACAGTGTAGGCCCTGAGAATTTTTGTCTAATCCATGTGACCCTCGTGCCTGTGCTCAGTGTTGTTGGTGAACAGGTATGTAATCTACATTTTCAGAAATGAAGTAATATGCCTTTGATGAGAAACTTTATTTGTTTTGAATCTCTTGTTACATAAAACAAAACCAACACAGCAGAGCATAAGAGATCTACGACACTTGGGCTTGAGACCTAATATCATAGCTTGTCGGAGCACAAAGGTTTTTTTCCTCATCAGAATTGGTGTCATCTCTTCTTGTTCTATTATAAAAACTCTTTTGTTTGATCTGTTAGGTACTTGGTGAGAATGTAAAAGCAAAGATATCTCGACTTTGCTTTTTTTCCGGTATGTTGCCATCCTGTTTTAGTTTTCCTTCTTGTCTTGTGTACTCGAAATCTCAGTTAATCAGCTTCAACATTTGTTCTTTTTTGTTCAGATTCAGAATATATTGTCTCTCTATGATGTTCACAACGTCTGGCACATTCCTTTGTTGCTCAAGGTACCAGTTTTCACTTTTTTAACTAACGTGTTCGTTATTACAAAACTCATCTGTGTGGCAACACATGTTTTTGTCCCTTGAAACAGGATCAGAAGGCTCATGAAGCAATCTCAAAAGTCCTGAACCTTATTGGTACTGCTAAAGAGCCTTATTTAGAGAAATGGACTTCAATGGTGCAAATCAGTGACACTTTACATATACCAGTATGTCTCAACTCCCAGAGAATTGAATAGTTTTTAGCCTCTATGTCTCTTTCTTAACCAACCAAGTCAAATTTTTTACAGGTGAGAATTGCTATTGTGGGGAAATACACAGACCTTTCAGATGCCTATCTCTCTGTCTTGAAGGTAAAAGCTTATACAGAAATTTCTCATGGAAACACTACTCTATGGCTATGGTTTTAATGACTCTTCTCATTGTTTAGGCTCTCTTCCATGCTTCTGTGGCTTTTCGCAAAAAGCTTGTATTTGATTTGGTCTCATCTTGTGATCTCGAAAATACCACCAAGAAAGAGGTAAACAAGTCCGATATATTAATCACATTCATGCTAACTTACCTCTTCTTGAAAACTCAATAACAGAATTTGTGTCTGTTTTGGTCCAAGCGCATACGAGGCTGCATGGAAGCTACTAAAAGTTTGTTTTAAAGTTTTTGACATTCTTTGAGAAGCCTCATGAGTGATTGAGTCATGACATAGCGTGTTTGCTTGTTCAGGACGCAGATGGAGTTCTTATCCCTGGAGAGTTTGGTGAAAGAGGAATCGAAGGAATGATTCTTGCAGCAAAATATGCCCGCGAAAACAATATCCCTTTCCTCGGTATCTGTCTCGGGATGCAGATCGCTGTTATCGAGTTTGCACGCTCACTTCTCTGCTTGCCTGATGCAAATAGCACAGAGTTTGAACCTGACACCAAGCAACCATGCATCATGTTCATGCCTGAGGGATCCATGACTATGGGAGGCACAATGCGATTAGGCTCAAGAAGAGCTTATTTCAATGTCAAAGACAGCATATCTGCAAGACTGTAAGAAAGAAACCATCTTTTGAGATTCATTTCACTCTGCCAAATTTCTACATTACTTGTGTAACACTCTATTAACAGATATGGGAAGAAAAGAGTACGTTGATGAGAGGCATCGTCATAGATACGAGGTTTGAATACACATTTTTGTTTCTTTAATCTTGGCCTGCCTTTTCTTGATACTAATGTTGGTTTCTTGAAGGTGAATCCTGATATGGTTGCAAGCCTTGAGAAGGCGGGTCTCTCTTTTGCTGCAAAATATGAGACTGGTAAACGCATGGAGATTGTTGAAGTTCCAAGCCATCCTTTCTTTATCAGTACTCAGTTCCATCCCGAGTACAAATCAAGACCCGGGGAAGTATCTCCTCTGTTCTTAGGTCAGAGTTCTTGTCATGATTTTAAACAAAAACTTTCACACTTTTTTGTTTTGTTTTTGTTTTAATCTGTTCAGCAATTTGAAATCTTGTTTCCAGGACTAATCGCAGCTTCCTGTGGTGAGCTAGATGCAGTCTTGAATTTAGTTTTCATTCACCAAGACAACCAACCTATGGTACTTGGAAATGGAAAAGGGGTTGGTCCAAACAATGGTTTTTGTAATGGAACCAACAAGAAATCTCAGACACATCGTGTCTGATGTAAGAAGACATAACAGCTCCTTCAGTGACATCTCTCTCCATCACCATTTATCTGATTTCAGGCTCTTGACACCATAGAATTGATTCATGTTTCATCTTTATGGGTTGTTTTTTTCTCTCTCTTTATCTAGGATTTTCTCTGTTCAGTTGCAATAAGCTCCTATATAACTATGTATAACTATTTATTTTTCTGGAATAATCAAGAAACATCTTAAATCTAAGCTTTTGGCCCCTTGATATCACATACTTCTTCACAAGATTTATTCAGGAGAAACACAATATTATATGTCTTTGATCATACATATTTTAAAAACCATGAAGATTGACATAGTTATTGGGATCTTCTGCTGATCCGTTTCTATTAAAAAAGTGTGCGTTTAGTTTGGCGGTTGTTCTTCAACTTCCTCATCTTTTACTAGTAGTAACTCATCAATAATTCAAATGATTTACTAATGTTCAATTTTTTTTGTTATATTTTAAAAATGTTTTGCAAGTATATAATTTGTCAAAAGATTAAAAAAAAAACTGGTAAAAGAAAATGTCTTGGAATTCTAAAACCAAAACTCAACTTTACCTCATGGAATTTTCTTTGATGTTGAAAATTCTTTTGAGTTAACAATTTTACACATAACAAACCTCAAAAGTGTACATCAATCATCATATTTCATGATAACTCAAACTCAACTTCAATCTTGTATTTAAACATTATGATTGGTAACATTTTTTATGTATGATTAAGTTATGGTCATACCTCAAAGAATATCATTAGTACTTCATGACACCAATCAGACTCTATATAGCATAAATCTTCTAACCTCAGGTTTATGATTTAGAGTTTTTAAATCCTAAACCTTAAGCCAAACCTCATACCCTTAAAAACTATATTTTAAATTCTAAAATATTTAACCCAAATAAAAAATTAAAATATTACCTTTTATAAAGATGTTATTTTTGTCCTAAATAAAAATGTATGTTATTTATAGAACAAAAACTTCTTGTGGTGCTATTTTATGAAATTTCTCATTATTTTTAGTTGATATATTTTTAATCATCTTTTTGGGTTTTATTCTGTTAGCTTTTGTTATGAGTTGCTTCACATTATTCATTACTACTTAATATGTCAATTAAATTTTCAAAAATTAGGGAATATTTTGGACATTTTATTTCTCCTTTAACTGCCAATGCATGCACCCATTGGGGGATAAAGGGATTGTGAGCTGTCGTCACTTTGATTGGTTCGAAATCTTCAGTTTTTTTTCCTTGTTTATATCTATTCATTTTAATGCTTATGTATTTGTTGATACCCTGATTTATTTATTAATTTAGAAATTGTATTTAGGAATAGGTTTGTTTGATTATTCCTTGGTTACTAACATCTTTGTCTTCTCAGTTCTTATTACTTGGTTTTGGTGGAGTGAAGTGACTGACTCCAATTCAATGGAATCTACCAGTGTTGCAGCATTGGAATCTCAGACCAAAGAGGTTAGCTTTAGATGCTATTTAATATCTTGCTTTAAGATCGATTCGTCGATTACTCGTGTACTTTAAGATTGAAATCATCGATTAATCTCGCCGATGTTAGGCCATCGATTACTCCGTAAATTTAAGAATGATCATGAATCTCGTTGATTTAAGGATAATTTATCCATTTTAATCTAGTAAAATTATCGATTAATCCTGTAGATTTATCAATAATCGAGTAGTTTTTGGATCGATGATTCATCAACTAATCTGTAGATTTTAGGATGAATCTCATAGATTTAATGATGATTCATCGCTTAATAGAATTATCGAATAACCATGTAAATTTATCAATTTAATCGAGTAGGTTTTAGGAGGATTCATAACTAATTTATAGATTTTAAGATGATTCATCGATTAATTGCGTAGTTCTAAAGATTGTTCATCAATTTGTCTGGTAGTTTAAGAATGATTTATCGATTAGTCCCGTAGTTTTGACTTTAATGGATGATTTCATTGATTAATTAATCTCGTAATTTTTAGGATGATCTCGATTAATCTCATAGTTTTGGTTACCATTTTGGTTTATTATTTATTGTTGTAGATCTTTTTCTATTTTTACATACTTGATTTGACAATATTGAAATTGTAGATTAATTTTGCATTATGATTTTGGCCTTAAATGGAATTCATTTACTTTGTGATTCACTTGGGTTGATTCTGAGTCCATATTTTTCTAAGCTTTGTCTCCTCCTAAACTGTCTCTCTAGTTTTTTCTGTAGCAAATTATTTTATTTTTATTTTTCAGGACAAATAATTTGATGTAGAATCTCCTAATAGCCCACGTCACCAAACTTATTATTCTCGGGATATAAAATTCGTATCATTATGATGCGGAAGGTTTACAAATACCTTCTTTTTTTTTTACATAATGATAGGTTCTTGCTAGATGGGATCCTACTCAAGCACAGAGGCCAAACATTGACGAAGCTCCGATATTCCGTCCCACATTAGAGGTACATACTTGTTGTTCTCAATCTTGTTTTCAGATTTTATGTTTTGATGTTTTGTTATTCTATATTTTCTGTGTGTTTAGGAGTTTGAAGATGTACTTGCTTATATAGCAAGGATAAGTCCTATAGCTGAACCATATGGTATTTGTCGCATCATACCACCGCTGACTTGGTCTCCTCCTTGTCGACTAAAAGAAAGAAGTATATGGGAGGGTACAAAGTTCCCCACCCGTATTCAACGTATTGACATGCTCCAGAACAGAGAGCCTATGAAGAAGAAGTCTAAAGAAACAAAACGGAAACGAAAAAGAAACTCAAGCATATGTTTCTCTAAAAAACCAAGAAAACCAACGGCGTCCTCTGTATCTAAACAAGATTCCTCTTCCGAGACAACGGAGGAAGATAAAAAGTTTGGTTTCGAATCTGGACCTGAGTTTACTCTGAAGGAGTTTGAGAAATACGCTCGATATTTCAAAGACTCCTACTTTGAAAGAAAATATCCAAAATGGGCTCCTTCTATAGAAGACATCGAAGGAGAATATTGGCGAATAGTAGAGAACCCAACAGATGACATCAATGTACATTGCTATGTGACTATGTCTTTAGTCATTTATTAAATTAATTAAAGTGAGCTATATTTTTTTTGTGTTAATAATTTGATAATTTTGATTACAACATTGCAGGTATATTATGGAGCCGATTTGGAGAATAGGGTTCTCGGAAGTGGTTTTTACAATGGAGTAGAGACGTTTTCGGGGAAACGTGACATGGAAGCTACTGGTTGGAACCTTAATAACCTATCGCGTCTCCCTGGTTCTCTACTGTCGTTTGAGGATGAGGATATCTCAGGCATTCTGATACCATGGCTCTACATTGGCATGTGTTTTTCAACGTTCTGTTGGGTAAGTTTTCACTTGCGGACCAAAACCCTAATCTCACTTTTATTTGCTCACTTTTACTAAATGTTTGATATTTGTTCATTGTAAAAGCATGTTGAGGACCATCACTTATACTCCATGAACTACCATCATTTTGGTGAGCCAAAGGTATGGTACGGAGTTCCAGGTGACCATGCAACTTCATTAGAGAAGGTTATGAGGAAACGTTTACCCGATCTCTTCGACGAGACGCCTGACCTACTTCATGAACTGGTCACACAGTTGTCTCCTTCAATTTTGAAATATGAAGGAGTTCCGGTTTACCGGCTGGTTCAGCGTCAAGGAGAGTTTGTTCTAACGTTCCCTAGAGCATATCATGGCGGATTCAACAGCGGGTTTAACTGCGCGGAAGCGGTGAATGTAGCTCCTGTTGACTGGTTGGTTCATGGACAGAATTCTGTGGAGATATATAGTCGAGAGAAACATAAAACGTCTCTATCACATGACAAAATTCTCCTTGGAGCAGCTTATGAAGCTGTTAAGTCTCTTTGTCATGAACTCTCACCTTATGGGGAAGAAAGTACAAAGAAGTTTAGATGGAGGAGTTTCTGTGGGAAGGATGGTACTCTTACTAAGGCGGTTAAGGATAGGTTACGTATGGAAGAAGTAAGAATTAAAGCTCTTGGAAATGGTTTCAGGTTGGTAAAGATGGAGAAGGAGTTTGATTCAAACTGTGAAAGGGAATGTAAATCGTGCTTTTATGGCTTACATCTCTCAGCTTCTGGCTGCAACAACAAGTGCTCTTCCGGAAAGTATGTTTGCGTGAAACACACGAAAGATCTTTGTACGTGTAAAAGGAAAGATCGGTTCATCCTTCTTCGTTACAGTATAGATGAGTTGAGATCACTGGTCAAAGCATTGGAAGGTGAATCAGATGATCTTAAAAGTTGGGCTTCTAAAGTCGTTGAAGCTAATTTAGAGACTAAGAAGGGAGAATCTATCGTTGAGGAAAAGAAGATAAAGGAAGGTGCTTTTGATCTGAATCTTGAATTTCAATTGGATGGTAAGTTTAATACTTCTTCAGAGATCTTTGCATCTATGCTGAACTTTGCTGCCTATGTCGAGCCTATAAATCTTGGGTTCTTGGTTTTTGGAAAACTTTGGTGTAACAAGCATGTTATATTTCCAAAAGGTATACATATATATATATATATATATATATATATCTCCCTAAACCCTTTTCTTTAAACTTATAGAATTTTAATTAATTAATGTGTTGAAATAGCTCAAGTTGGTGACGGTTTGTTTTTACAGGGTTCAAGAGTCGGGTTAAGTTCTATAACGTGCAAGATCCAATGAAGATGAGCTATTACATCTCTGAGATTATAGATGCAGGACTTATGGGTCCACTCTTCAGGGTAAAAAGCCTTTTACAAGTTTGTTCTTATTAATTAGTTCATGTTACGCTTTAAAAAACTATAAATTGTGTTTCATTGTTTGTTGTTTATTGTTTTAGGTTACTTTGGAAGAATCTGAAGACGAGAGCTTCTCTAGTGTCTCAGCTCAAGAATGCTGGGAAATGGTGTTGAAGAGACTTAACGAAGAGATAGAAAACATTGGGCAAGGAAAAAATGTACATACATTGGCAAGCATTGATGGGCTACAAATGTTTGGTTTTCGCTCCGCGGTTATTGTTAAGGTAAGTTTTTAGCTAGGGAACTCAGTTCTGTTTTAGTACTCGGTCCATGATTATTTGTCTCTTACACAACTTATCATCCTTATCTTCAGTCCACTGAGGCTCTTGACCCGAACCATCGCTTAGTGGAGTATTGGAACCAGAAGAATGAGAAGGATCCGGTGGAAATGAAAGATTGATTCCCCGAGCTTAACTTTTTTGGGGTGTATTTGAAGTGAACTTGAAGAATCATCGTCAAGAAGGCAACAGACAATTTCAGACAGAACTCACCAATTTTTTCTTGCCTTGATGATTTTTCTTTCTTTTGAGTATATTGTTTCTGGCTGATAATAGTTATCTCTGTTTTCTAAGTACTGTATATCTTAGCAAAAACAAGAAGTGATTTATGTTTGGTCTTATTGGATTAGGCTCCCTTTTATTGTTATTTGAATTTATTTGGTTTCATTAGTATATGGATAAGACATGCATTGTATCCTACTGTTGAAACAAATTGTTAAAACTGGAAAAACAATTTTCTAAGAAACTAGAAAAACTACGTAATTAGTAATTACGTTCTAAAATCTAATCTCCTTCAAAGTTTGGACCAACCGTATAAATAAGAAATTCAGAATTACCATGAAAACTTTAAAAGAAATACTAAAGTAGACATTCATTTTACTTAAGAGACGCCGTCGTTTTGGAGTTAACTCGTATGGAGAGAGATTTGTCAATGAACTCAAATCGACATAATTATTGATTAGAAGATCAACATTCTATTACACTGACGACATAGAAATTGTCCATAAAGTACTCATAATTTATAAGTCCATAAAGTACTCATAACACATGATCTTTGTCGATATTACCATGAGTTTATTCCAACGGCATAATTATCATTTTATCGGCACGCGTTAACCTCTAACGTTCACGGAGGTGGCGGCGTGAAGAACGGCAAGGGAGGAAACTTAAAGGCAGGGAGAGCGGGAACAGATGACGGAGGTGATGACGGTAACGGAAATGGAAACGGTAAACCTGCAGGGAATGGAGAAGGTATAAACGGGGGAAAAAGTGATGGTAATGGAGGAACTCCGCCAAAGGGCAAGCCCGGTGGAAACGGTAGGTTGTTTTCTGCATCGTCGGTGATGGTGGTGGTTACATCTCCATCGGTTGGCTTCTGCTCGTTGAGATGGCGAGCGACAGTTGTTTCCGGCGTGAAGTGGAAGATGAAGATTAGGATTAGGGCTAAAGTGGTGACTGAAGAAGCCATTTGTTTATTTTTTATGCTTCTGTCTGTTCTAATAACAGTTGTTTAGTGTGAGTATATATATATAGGACTACATTTTCCATTAACTTTTTTTTTGGATTTAAATTTTTATTTATATTTTGACCTACAAACACAATTAATTGGTGCCAATATTTGTATAGCATCGAATGTAGCAATTTCGAAAATAGGTGGACTGATTTAACAACTACATATGCATGTGTGTCGCATGTTGGCTGTTGCATTCTTTCCCATATAAATAAAAGTAAGTTTAACATGAAAATTGGTTGGAAAAGATAAAAGAGTAACATGAAAATTGACTAATTAAATAATAAATATAGAGCCATGCACATGAACATGTGTCTCTCATGCAGTTTGGTTAAATGCTCATTGAATTCGTCTAATTATATCAAACCCAGCTGTATATTAATAGTATTACATATAAACTTATTTTTCTTAACATTCACATTTCACTTTCCTATTTAATGTTTTGTACGTTTGGATGCTCACCGAACCCTGGCAGATTTGGTTTGTTCTTGTATAAGTCCAAGTAGACTGATCGTTTCTAAGTATGGAATAATGTGTATTAGTGTATATAAGGACTATATCTATATGGTTAGGCATTGTTGTGTGACTGAGTAGATGTGTGTGTAGTGAAGTTTACAGATAATAAGTTTGCATGATTCTGTGCTTAAATGCATTAGTAAGTGACTGTGCTTGGCGAGGCTAAATTAAAGGACATTAGTCAAGTGTATGTGCATGAAAAGGTCTAAAAGTCATAATTAAACATGCCAAAAGAGCATAAATCAGAAGGCCTAGAGCCATAAGTAAGTGTTGTGAAATGTTCATAGTTATGCATGTGTGTACTGAATTGTTGATTGTTAATTTGTTATGTGTGTAGTTAGCCATATAGATCTTGCAGGTAAGATCACGCTCGTGATCAGGCTTGAGGATGGTTTATGTCGTATCGAAATAGAATTTACAACCCAAACCAAGTAGCGTTACAAAAACATGTTGAAGAATTTGTCACCTTTTTCTATAGTTTTCCACATAAGTTTTCTTCCGCTTCTATCATAGTCTCTATTGGCTCTGTGCTTAAAAGCAGATTTGCAGTAACAATCTGCGACATAATTTTCAAGAGATGAAATGGATCAGACAGAGAGAAGAACACGCTTGTCCCCATCAAGCTTTTTAATAATCTCCATGTGAATATGTACTAAAAGGACCTATACCTAACCTGCTCATGAATTAGGAAGAAGCCGACCATTGTACATCTTGTCTAGTAGCTCACGAGCACCAGGTCTTCTAAGAAGACCTTTGTTGTTTGGTAAACCTGTACCTAAACAGACCGGACATACAAGCTTACCTCGACCTGTTTACAAATAAGAGCCACCAATTAGTTACGGATTACCAAATTAAGCTAAATAAAATTTAGGAAACCAGATACAAACCGTAACAGTTTGGACATTCTGTAAACTCATAAACATCTTTTGCACGTTTTCGATTGAGAGCTTTCCATTTTCCTGTGCCACCACACATATCACCTAAGAATCATAACAAAATAGAAAAATATTAAAACCATTTAAGCATCAGTAGTAAGTGAGCTCATGAGGCATTTTGCAACATATCAAATCTTATATCAAAGTGTTGTCGTTAAACATGTGATAAAGAATTGCATATATTTGTTTCACTGAGCTTCAAAATTTGATCTTATATCTTTTAACCTTAAGCTCTAAGACAAAAAATCTTATAAAGAAGAAACACAAGGCATATCTTACTATAGAATATACGTTTTAAGGATAACTTTGTATGTCAGATTCCTAGAAATGAAACTGAAACAGAGAAGTGTGTTACTCACAAAGAACAGCACCAATGCCCTGACAGTTACGGCATACAGAACCTGGTTTCTTCTCTAAAGCAGCTGCGTTTTGTACAGAGACAAATGTATAAGCATTGCTAATTAAAGCTGCAGATGCACACGCACATGTCATCCATTGTCTCCGTGACATCGATTTCTCATCTTCCTACAGCCAAGAACACAAGCCAGTTAAGAAGTTACTACTTCAATTTCAAAAAATGATAGCAAGAATAAAGACTAAGACTAATGAAGGCAGTTGCATACACACAAATATTTGAAGAGTAACAAAGACACACAATTGTTGATTTAAGAATTTGTAGCAGAACTAAAGACTAAGACTTTGAAAAGTTTATTATTCATAGCATAGCTAAATTAACTAGAGTATGTGACCAGTCAAATAGCTAATTGTAAGGTAAGCTATTAGTAATCACCAAATTACAAAACAGGAACAGAGATACAAAAAAAAAACTCAGAATTTGCAGGAAAAAAAAAATGGATTGAAAGAAATAATCTACACAAGAAAAGTGAAGGAAGAATGGCCAGCTAATATTATTAACCTGGGGTTTGATGGAAGAATCCAAATCGTTTGAATCGAAGCTCTGATTCTCTGGGCATGATTTAGCAAGAACACGAGCTCGATTCCGGTTTTGTGCAGCAGCTAACAGAAACGAGTGTCACAAAATTAAGGAGGATAATATTGATCAGCAATGTCGAAGATAAATAGAGAAAAGATAGAGATGTTACAGAGAAACGGAGAAGCAGGAGAAGGGAATGCGAAGAGATGAGATGATGCCGCCATTTTTCAGTCTGCGGTCATAAATTTTACTGGCGAACCAGACCCAACCATCTATATGTTTCAGCTATTTACGTTTTCTTACACACATTTTTTTATTTTAACAGATTGGTACATTTTCTTTTCAATTTAAATTTACTGATTCTCATTGAAAAAAAAGAGAAACTGTAAGAGCCAGAAAAACTGAAAAAGTGTTTTAAAAAAGCCCGGTAGCCCATTAGACCATCCACTACGACTGTCCCAATCAGGATTCAGAATAAAGGCTTTTATTGTTGTGTTTATATTTTCTCATTAAGAATTTTATATCACATATGTAGAACAAAATTCAGTTTTTTTTTCATAAAAATATTTTTATAGAATATTTTCAGTCCATTTGCGTTAGATATTTGTAAATTGCAATCAATTGAAAATCTTTTTATTTTTCTAAATATTTAAACGCAACCAAAACAAATAATCAAAACCTAAGTCTACCTTTAACAACTACCAAAAAAAAAAGAAAAAAAAAATGTTTTTGTGACCAGCATGTATATATATAAGTCATATTATTTCTTTTAACAATGCTAGATGTGATAAAAGCGAAAATACAATTATTCTTTTAACAATGATTTAATTTCTACCTATCGCTAGCCCTAATTTACTTCTTTTTTTGGTTCTTGTAGTTGTATGGATTTTTTCCTCCCAGATTCTCTGTCGAAAACATGACTAGTTCTTTATCCCGTAAAACCATTTCCAATAGAGTATATTAAAGGGTTCTAATGAAGGGTTATAAACATTTAATGGGCTGAAAATAAATATTAATTGAGTTAAATGTTTACAACCGACTCTTAGTTAAGGGGTTTAGTGATTGGTTTTAATAGATGACGTGTAAGAATTTTAGTGGCTGGGGAAAAGAGACAAAAAATGTATGAAATATTTTTTGTTTCGCGATTTTTTTCTCCGTCTCTTGTCTATCTCTTTCATCTATGTTTCTCATTTCTCGACAAATCCGACGACGAATCTGCTCCTGGTTAAGTTGGCGTTCAACGCATCGGAGAATTAAGCCTTACACGGAGATCGTCCGAGTGTTATCATCATCTTCAGCGTCGCCGGTCTCTAACCGAGACTTATTGAGCATGCAACGAAGCGTTTGGTCTCAAAATCAGAGATTTTGGTTCAAGGATGATCTAATCTCTGAGGCAAGGTATGAATCTAGGTATTTTTCTTAGTAGATGTTGATAAATGATTGGTCATTGAGATTGGAATTAGGGTAGAGATCTTGAGAATTAGGATTATTTGATTTTAGGGAAATTAAGGGAAATCTTGAGAATTAGAGATCTTGTAAGTCTTATGATGTGATAATAGGTGACTGAGGTTAGTCGTTGGTCTATCATGATTGTTCTTGGATCTCTCGGTTCAATTTCTATCTTTCTCCAAAATCTATTTTAATTGAAATTCTCTCCGTAGATGTAAACATATTGAGGCTTGCGTAATTTTGATGAGTGGAGAAATCTATTTCTAAATGCAGGTCTTGCTGTTGCTCTTTCAAGATGCTAGCTTCAAAGAACTGGGAACTGGGAGAAGATACTTCCAAATGTTGGGTTTTACTCTTGGTCATTAATCCTTCATCAAAACTTTCAAGTCCTTATTTGGTGAATCTTGTTTGTTCCTATGGGATTTTTATTAACAGGGAAGCAAAGAAACTGAGATTCCAGTGGCGTTTTTTCGTGGTCTTGCAACAGCACATCTTCATGGGAGAGCTCAAGTTGTTCATGATGTAGTTTCAGATCCGCAGGACTCGTCAGGTTCAATGGAAACTCCATGCGGTGTTCTGATCTTTTACTTGGATGGGGCTCACAGTCCAGAGAGCATGTAGGCTTGTGGTCGATGGTTCTCTACTATAGTCGGAGGAAACAAAAATTTATCTACTGCTATAAATGGTTACAGGAGACATGGGGAGATTGGTAGAGACTTTAACAGAGGTTTCAAACAGGTACTTAAGACCAACAATGATCAATATAATTGCTTTGTTGACAAATATTTTGCTTTCTTCTCTATGCAAATTGACTTCTGAAGAGTTATTTCTTATGTGTGTAATAGATTCTTCTATTCAACTGCATGGAAGTTAGAGACCCTCAAGTTTTACTTCCAAAGCTCGTCACCACTTGTGCTTCCTCGGGTAAGTTGAAAACAATTGATAATCTCTTTTTGTAGGTTCTTGTTACTTACTCCTTATACATTTTGGTGAATCAGCAATTCAACTTACAACAAGGTTATTTCGGGCAAATCAGCAATTCCTTTAGATACACGGAGGAAGGATTTAACTTGGCAATTCAGACTTCAAAGACTCTGGGAGAGATCAACCCAAGGCACAAGTAAACTTAACTTTTGGTTCTTTGTAACTTGTTGATGTTGCCTGCCCTTAAACTTGATCATATGTCTGGTGACTAATCAGATGCTGCGACTGACCATACACTGAAGCCTGATGGACTAACCGCCTTACCACCTCATGATTTCTTGTGTGGTGATGCACCTAATTCTGGTGAACCTACAGGAACACCTATCATCTCCAGTGCAGTAATGCCTTCACTTCCATTGACTATAAATCTATTTCTAAAGCATTTATTAATTTTTAATCAAAAAACTTGCAAATAGCAATTTGTCTTGATTCCATGTGTATAGACGATTCAATGTTACAGTGGTTTCTGTTTTCTTTTTTTTATTCATGATTTGGCTTTTCTATGGATGATGATTCTTTGATTTGACTCCATGATTTGTAGAAAGATAGCTCAACTTAAGGAGAGAGTGATTAAGAGATAACATAAATCAAGAAAATCTCCTAATTGTAATAACCAAAATCTGTAGAATATAGTGTCAAGAAAACTTTGATTCTTGAAAACTTGTAGAATGGTATAGTTTCTTAGATTTTAGTTTTCTGTTCCTATTGCTTTTATTTTCAGTTCATGATCTGGATGCTGATTCTCTGATTTTGAATCTATGGTTTCTCAGAAGAATAGCTCAACTAAAGGAGAGTGATGACTGACGACTGCACAACAACAGAGATAGATAAGCATCATCTCAGTCAAATATACACAGCTTCGATCTTATATGGATACTTCTTGAAATTAGTTTGTTTTGAATATTTCAGAATACGGAACTCACCATAAGCTTGGGAAGGTTGGCCATGGAATTCGTTTTCAGTGGAAGTTCACCGGATCAAGGTTCGTTTACTATAGTTTCTGTAATTCAGCTCTAAATCTTAGTTAAGCCTTAGGTTAAGGGGTATAGATGCTAATTGTTATGGTTGTTTGTAGAGATGTCTAAGGACTGGGACTGGAAAACTTCCTTGTTGTTTGGGGGACTTGTAATTCAGCTCTAAATCATAGTTAAAGTCTTTATTATGACATTTATTGCGAACCACATTTCTTATCTCAAGCTTAAACTTCTTCTTCTATAAGAAACATTGTTTCTTCATGTTAACACTAAAACATTAAGCCTTCCTTCTTCATTAAACATCCACCATATGGATTC
Source organism: Cardamine flexuosa (assembly GCA_963555745.1). Taxonomy (NCBI): domain Eukaryota; kingdom Viridiplantae; phylum Streptophyta; class Magnoliopsida; order Brassicales; family Brassicaceae; genus Cardamine; species Cardamine flexuosa. The sequence continues at coordinate 5,662,903 of OY743217.1, forward strand.
AACGAATGCATATACCCAAAATTCAAGCTTTCTAAACCTCTTAAATAGTTTACCCAATCAAGATAACAACAACCTCCACACTATTCACTATGAGAGTTTGTCACCGACTGTACATCTTGGATCATCAGAAGTTCCTCTGTTTCCGACTGATGATCAAACTGAAGATGTTGAAGAGCGTAAAGAAAGGAGGAAATGGTTACCGAAAGAAGATGTGGTCCTCATAAGCGCATGGTTGAACACCAGCAAGGATCCTATTGTGGGAAATGAGCAAAAAGCTGGAGCGTTCTGGAAACGCATCAAATTTTATTTTAACGCAGGAATACATATACTTGGTCTTCCTCCTATAAATTTCAGTCATTGTAAGCAAAGGTGGGTGAGGATAAATGACCACATATGTAAATTTGTGGGATGTTACGAGGCTGCAATGAAAGAGCAATCAAGTGGGCAGAATGATAATGATTTGATGAAAGCAGCTAATGATTTATTCTTCAACGATCACCACGTGAAGTTCACGCTTGAGCATGCATGGAGAGAACTCTGCCATGATCAGAAATGGGCCAGTACAAGTTCACATGCTAAAGATGGTGGTGGAAAGTCAAAAAGAAGAAAGGTTGATGAGGGGTCTGCACAGTCGTCAACCTCCGAGCCTGTTAGCCTTGAAGAGGATGAAGTAATGGGTCGGCCTCCTGGTGTGAAGGCAGCAAAGGCAAAAGCGAACAAGAGTGAAGCAAGAGAACCACGGTGGAAGAAAAATCCAAGGCACTGACAGAGTTTCAGTGCATATGGGAGATCAAGAAGCAGGACTTGCAAATGAAAGATAAGCTGTCTAATAAAAAATTGCTTAAGAGTCTTCTTGGAAAGTCGGAACCACTGTCTGACATAGAAATGGCTCTAAAAAAATAAGCTAATTATTTACATGTTGTCTTAATTAGTCTGTCATTTAAGATTAGTCTTAATTAGAAATAGCTCTAAGTATGTCTTTCTTTTTAAGTATGAAGTAACTGTGTAATTTCTTTAAGTTAATGTATCAGTTTATGTTTAATGAATCAATTTATGATGAAATCAGTTGCGTTTTTATTACTGCTTCAACGTTTTGATTTTGTTTGACAGTGGAGAAGTTGATTCTCGTAAAAGAGAAGACACGGAAAGATAGAAACAGGTTTGGTTTCTATATAGCTTGTTTGGTTTATAGATAACATGTTTGGTTTGTATTTAAGTTGTTTGGTTTGTATTTAACTTGTTTGGTTTGTAGATAGCTTGTTTGGTTTATAGTTAACTTGTTTGGTTTGTAGATAGCTTGTTTGGTTTATAGTTAACCTGTTTGGTTTGTATTTAAGTTGTTTGTTTTGTATTTAACTTGTTTGGTTTCTATTGTTTGGTTCCAGTGACAGCTTTACGAGGGAGTAAAAGCTTCATGGGGACCTGTTTTCTTTATTTCTAGTGACAGCTTCACGAGGGAGTTTAAGTTGTGTGTTTTGTATGTTTCTGAATGGTGTTTTGTTTTTGACATGTTCTTCTTTATTTCATTTGTATTGTTGTACCGACATAAATTTTTTTATGAATGTGAACCACTTAACTTTGTTGAATGAAAGTTTTCCATTCGTTTATGTTGAATGAACGTAAACCACTAAATAAAAAAGATGAAATTTAACTTTCCTATCTATATATATGTTCCGATATTTTCTTTGTAAACACACCACCACCATCTCTTCTTTATAAACTCACATATCTCTTCTTATTTGTAACTGACCACCATTTCTTCTATTATACAACCATCTCTACTATCTAAACTCACCCATCTCTACTTTGTAAAATCACCACCATCTCTTATTTTTTACGACCATCCAAGAACAAATCACAAAAATCTGACATCTTCTTCAAGTAATTTTCTCGACGGATCAATTGAAGAAAGTTTTGATCAAAAATTTGATGAAAATTTTGAGACTATGTTCGATGCTGTTGGTGATCGTCAAGAAGCAAAAAAGCCAAAGAATAAACGAGCTTTTATTGAAAGAGAACGTGAACAAGGACACAACCGTTTATGGAACGATTATTTCAGTGAAAATGCGACGTACCCTCCTCAAATATTTTGACACTGTTTTAGAATGAACAAACCCTTGTTCATGCGTATTGTTGATCGACTCTCCAATGAAATTTCATTCTTTCAACAAAGAAGAAATGCTACTGGAATGTTGGGTCTATCTGCACTACAAAATACTACAGCAGCAATTCGTATGATGGCATATGGTTGTGCGGCTGATGCAGTTGATGAATACCTCCGCCTTGGTGAAAGCACATCGATTTCATGCTTGGAACATTTTGTTGAAGGAATCATATATTTGTTCGGAGATGAGTACCTAAGAAGACCCACAGCGGAAGATCTTCAACGACTACTCGATATTGGAGAGATACGGGGATTTTTCGGGATGATAGGAAGCATCGATTGTATGCATTGGGAGTGGAAGAATTGCCCGACCGCTTGGAAAGGCCAATATACACGTGGATCTGGAAAACCGACAATCGTTTTAGAGGCTGTAGCTTCACAAGATCTTTGGATATAGCACGCATTTTTTGGACCTCCAGGTACATTAAACGATATCAATGTTTTTGAGCGTTCACCAGTTTTTGATGATATATTACAAGGTCGAGCTCCAAATGTGAATTACTTTGTCAACGGACACGAGTATCATTTGGCTTACTATCTCACAGATGGAATTTATCATAAATGGGCAACATTTATCCAATCTATTTCAATTCCACAAGTTCTGAAAGCATCCTTATTTGCTCAATATCAAGAAGCTGTTCGTAAAGATGTCAAGCGTGCTTTTGAGTCTTGCAACCACGATTTGCCATTGTAAAAAATCCAGCTCTTATTTGGGATAAGGTCAAAATAGGAAATATTATGCGAGCATCTATAATACTTCACAATATGATAGTAGAAGACGAACGAGATTGGTACTCAGTTTGATGTATCCGAATTCGCACAAGTAGAAGCAAACAGAACTTCACAAGTTGATTTAACGTTTTTTACAGATATGCCTTCAAACCTCGGAAATATGATAAGCATTCGAAATCAAGTTCGTGATCGAAAAGTGCATCAACAATTAAAAGCTGATTTGGTTGAGCATATTTGGCACAAATTTAGCAGCCCTCAAGATTACAACTAATCATTTTTCCGATTTCAATATCTATATTTTGTATGTTATAATTTTCATGAATTCCAAAATAAATTTTGTTTTATAAAATATTTGTTTCTAAATTGTAACAAAATAAATTTTACATAAAAATTTTCTTTTAATTTTTCTTTTTCAAAACCCCTAGTGGGGTTCACTATTGGAACATGAATTAATTAAGAAACTCTAATCAAGTTCTTAACTTTGATTTACTCAAAATTTTATAATAAAATATTTGTTAACAACCCCATTAGAGGTTCACCTATTGGTTTCTCCCTCCATCAATTGCTTGAAGTGTTTGTTTTAAATTTCGACCAATGGTTAGTTAAATAGCGGATCTAATCGATCTGTCTTTATTTCCCCTATCGCGATTGTAATTGTTTATGTCTTCCCTGTGTTGTTAAGGATTTGGCTTACCCGCTACATGCGTCTTCTGGTACCTTGATGATTGCCCAGTCCCTAAAGATATCGAACCTATTTCGATTTATCTCAATATCCATTCAGCAGCTAAGGAAATGGGATGTACATGTCTTGAAGAAAAATTTTCCATCCTTGCATGTGGTAAGGAAGAGCTGGGGCAAGAGAATGATGATGATTTCTTCAGCGACGCCAGTGGTGACAATCGATCTCTGTTGATATATATAGATTCAGCTGTTGAAAAAATGATATGGTGTATGATTATGTACGCAAGGGGCTATAGTGAAAGTGGATCAGAGTTGGTGGTTATCTCAAAAAACCTTCCAAATGACCCGGAGTTCAACAGGGTTCTTCATGCCTTGAATTCCAGATGTTGCAAAGTTGTCTTAATACAGCCTTCTGATCATGTTTCATCAGAAAGTCTTTTTCAGACCCAAGCCTCACTATCTCTCTATGCGAGACTATTACCTACGACGGATCACAGCGGAAGCCCTCAAGGTGTTGTTGACATCATAAACCTGATTTCTCCAGTAAGATCTTTCTTTCTAAATCTGTTTTGCGCAAAATTGTTTGTTTCTAAAATTAAATATAAAAATGGAGCTCTTTCAAAATTTAAAAATTTATTTTCAAACGGACCTTATTGCTTCAAAAACCATGGATCCGTTTGGAATAAAATTTTCAAATTGTGCATTTTAGACAATTGGCCTTGTTTCTATTTCATCTGATGGATTTATAACATGCATATGCAGCGGAAAAGTGAGATAGAATATGAGAATCGGTTCTCAAATCAGAACTCTTAAAAACGCATTGAAAGAAGTTATATTATATGATTATATATTTGTTTTCCTTTTCTTAGTTTTGTATTTGTTTTGTGAAATAGCAGACCCTATCAAACTTGACATCCGTGCGCTTAGGACAGTAATCTTCTGGGACGTGGTGGATTACCCAATCCCTGATGACGTGGATCCTACTTTGATATATGAGAGGATCAGAGAGTCTCTAAAGAGTAAAGGTTATATGTATGTAGGCCAGATGTCAATATGGCTTTATGATGAGACGAAAATTTTCTCGGAGGAAAAAAAAAAATGCTGGCTAAGCATCGGGAAGCCAGATTCTACTTCCTTTCCGGAGGGAATAAAGATGAGAGAGTTAAAAGGATGTTACATGACATGCTTTTTTGGGTATTTGACTCTCCGGAAGACGGTAGAGCACCACCACATTTGATCGTAATCTCAAATAACCATTCAGGAGAAATGAGCCTCTCCGATTCTTTTGAATTTTTCAATTTGAAAGGTTACAATGTTTTCTCAGTACCTTCCAGTAAGGATGATGCATCAAGAGATCTCGTAATAAGCTCAGTATGGCCAGAATGCCTTTTTGATCGAGGTGAGTTTTTTGGCTCGAGGATGACCTCTTATAAGCCCATGAAGAGGAAAAACCCTAAGGTGAAATGATCACCCAAATCAGAAGAGCAGAGTTGATGCGTCATAGAGATTATGACATTTAGTAATATTATTGCAAAAGTCTTTAGTTCTATTAATTCTGTTTTCAACTGTTTAGGCCGATCTCGTGTTTAGTTGGAAGAATAGATTACATAGTTGGAATAATATTAATTCCATTATTTCTTTTTAACTGTACGATCGACGCCCTAGATCTTATTTGGGTCTCATTGGGCAAAATAACGAATCAGGTTCTTTAGTTGATGGGCTTCTGCTTAGTGTTATGAGCTTTGGTCTGTCTATCTTTTCCGATTACGATTTAATCAAATTTTTTATTAATAAGTTCGTTTTTAAGCAGATATATCATCACTAGTCACTACCCGAAATCATAAATATAGTTAAACATGAACATAATTCAAATTAAAAGATCATGTTATCATTTATATACAAATAAGAGGATGACTATTGTTTTTCTATGAACTTGGGGAGCACTTAAAGAGTATGCTGGATTTTACGTAAAGTCGCTTGTGCAAAGAAGCCCACGTGCTACACAACCCAATAACATATATCAAAGAAAAACGGGTAATCTCTAATGTCAAAATCAATTTTGTACAGCTGACGATCTTGCAATTCTCACTCAGTGTCATGGTTTTAGGCTTTTAGCTGTATTAGAATCATATAATATGTATTACGGTCATCATAGACATTGTCACATTAATTGCATGCACCTTTTCGATCTAAAAGAATTGTATTTACTTGGAATAATCTCCTTTAATTTGGTTCTTCCTTCGTGCAAAATTTATCGAAGTTGATGCAATTACTAGCTTTTGATTGGAATCCCTAATCCAAAGGCATGTATCCCTCCCAGATTAAATCAAACATTTCGGCAAACGGTAGTGATAGTGTCATAGTGCGAACACATATAATGTTTTTCACAAGTTTCATCATAACATATGTCTATGATCCTATATATATGCATTGAATCATTTGTTTCAATTGCTTGTTTTAAATATTCTTTTTGAAAGTTTCAAATGCTTTAAAAAAAATATTGAATGTATATATATATATATATATATATATATATATATATATATATTGTTTCCAATCTAAAACACATGTTTCGTGGTTATGAAACAAATTATGTTAATTTATTATTTTGCTTTCAATGTAGATTATTGGATAATAAAAATTATTACTATTCTTATTGAATCCTTTCAACATGCGTCACCGTAGAACGAGGGGGGCATGACTTATTTTGTTTTACTTTTTGCACCGTATGGTCTAATTATTGTGATAAACAAATAAACAATATACAAGTTCCTGTCGACTCTTATTAAAAAGAATTTGTGTGCCATTTGACGATTTGAGAAGAGGCCTGCTTCATATATATAAGCGTCGTTGTTTTTTAATCATTGGAGAAAGTATCTAATGAAAGCAAAGGTCGGGAAGTGATGAGAACCGTCTTCATACAAAAGCGTGTTGAAAAAAGATATTTTGACTACCATTTTTTTAATAATTTGTAGAGGAAACAAAACAAAGAGAATATATATGAGGGCTGAAATAGAAAAAAACATGTCTCAATTTTCTTCAAAAACAATTCTGGAATCAGTCATTATTTTCCTCCAAATATCACTGATTAAGCCAGTGCCCAGTGGTATACATGCGAGCACCTTTTTCATGAACTTGAGTTGCTGGAGACGGTTTCAACCATTTATAAGCTTGATCCAACCTCCAAAATTGTCGAATAAGTGAAATATTATGTGTTTATTTGTGGTGGTACATAAATCTATATATTAGTATGTCGATTCTGTAAATTTCAATACAGGCGAAGTAAAATGATATATAATATGAAACTAATGATGTTAAAAAAAACAAAATGATAAATAGTATATGGGATGAAAAATATATAGTAGTGATGAGGTTGTAATGCACGAACGTGGATCTAAGTGTTTGTCATGTAGCCGAACCATTTATTCACATTCCAAATCTAGGCATTTCCATAGTGTTTTTGTTCTTTCTAAGAAAAGAAATGTTAATTTTAAATTTTTTCTATAACTTTTCTATCTACCTCCAAACATATCGTTACCAACCTAAATAGTCATAGCCTCGTGAACTTCTTATATTTCGAGTCATCTTCTTTTCTTTGAAACAAGTAAATTTATTTTCCATGGAGCATCTGACATATGACCGGTGTGGTTTTTTAGTTTACCAGTTGGTTTTGGTAATAATGATATGGTTCTCGAGATAATTGAATGCAGTGACAAAATGTGATTAATGAAAAAGCTTTATAATTTTTTTAAAAGTTAGACCATATGAAAATTTTCATCAGTTTTTTATATAATTTCTTTGAATGTGATATTTATTGAACCAATTGAATGGAATCTACAGACGATGAAGAAGGGAACTAGAGTTTAGTGGAAATAAGAAGAAAAACAAAAGAGAGCAAGATGGAGACAAGCTTCATCAAGTCTGAGTAAAGCAGAGAGACTAATTTCATCAGTTCGTATTATCGGAATAAATGAGAAAATTAATAACTTTTCTGTTAAATGTGTGGCATTAGCACGTATTATATTTACGTGTACAAATGATTACCTTATTGTATTAACCCGTTAAGAAATGCGTTATTTTAATTTGAGTAATATTCTAGCAGCTAGTATGGATCTCTTCTATTTAATTTTAATCAACATACAGAAATGTTTGTTGTTAACCAGCTAGCCAGCAAAACATAACCAAGTAGGTGAGTTCCAATTTTATATAGTAGGCATTAATTCCAATAATAATTATTATGAATCAATTATAAATAAATAAATTATTTAATTAAGCCCAACATGCATAAAAACACATGCTAATACCATGTGAGGAATTTATTACCCATCATACGACTCTCATTATTCAGTTTATTTTTAATCGGTACCATACATTAACATTCATATATGTGATGGACAAATTATGTTATTAAAATTTTTGGTGTAATTAACATATAATATATGCAAGAAGTACATTATATAAAAATATATAAATAGTTGGCGACAATATGGCAAATCTAGAATGAGATAACGGCAAACGTATAATTAGTTGGCACCAATACTAAATCAATCTACAGCCATACACCAACTGAAAATTGTTTTTTCTTTTGTAAAGAACTGAGATTATAATAACCCAAATTATAAATGGTGTGCTCGTCTATACATATAATTATGAAGAGTCGTTTCTCTAATTACCAGTCTTACATATCAAATGCCTTTTATGTACACAAATATTATATTTGTTTTGTAAGATTGTTTGATTATGTCTAAAGAATTTTATTTGTTTTACAAATATAAAACTGTGACGCAGAGGCCAGATGATCATGACTCATGAGTTTAGAAAAGTGTTTTTATTCACAAATTGGAATATAGGAGATCATTCTTTATAACACTTGTTTCTAAAAAATTCTTACGAAATAAAATAATTAGAAATAATTAACAATTAAGGAAAGAAAAAAATAAGAAACTAAGAAAAATTAAGAAATGGAAGTAATGTAGACGTTAAGTTAACATTGATGGAATAATTTCATTATTGTCAATTAAACTGTACGTGAAAAGTGGATACAACGTCAAGCATAACGAACTAGGTCAGACGAATGACCATGTCTAAGAGTCAACAGAATACCTCTGCCCAATCGAGCAGGGTTGACCTGTCTCTACATTTATCACACTCGCCATATTATGATCACCTTAATAACGTATTAATAATTTTGTTTTAGGGATAATTGGTAAAGTAATCACTTTTTTAAATCATAATTAAAGAAATGAGCAGTTGACTATTTATAATTAATTATTTTAAATTCACTCTAATTTCTTGTCTAATGAAATAAATTAGTAAAATTATAAATTGTAATACAAAAAACATACTATTATTTTCAATTTTCGTATATTTAGACCGTATATCTATTTTTTTTACACCAATTCAGGTATATACACTGACTTTCTTCATACACCAAATATGATATTAGATATTGTAAAATATTTATAAAATCTCAGTGTTTGAAATAGTACACCAAATCGAATAGAAAATTATGTATATAATCTTGGAAGATTTGATGTACAAATTTTGGTGTTATATATGGTATACATAGATGTACATAATTGTATAATTTTTTAATTATAAAATTATATAAAATAGATTTTGTTAGATTCATAAAAAGATTTAAAAAAATAAAATATTGTTTTTATATTTTTATGATATATAATTTGTAAGATAATCAATAATTTAAAAGAACAAAAGAGAAAAAAAAATGATTACTTCTCTAATTACAAATAATGACTTACCCTTTCACCGTATTATTTTCAAAAAAGTAACTATGCACCTTATTTACCCTAATTTTTATCACCAAAAACAAACAGAAAACACACGACGTACTACTCCTACTAATTAACCAGTTCATTAAAAACAAAAATTAGTCAAACTACTTCTCTCTATTTTCACAGTTTAGCCATTAACTCATTACTCTGTAAACGGCATACATAGATCAGACATGCCACAGCGACAAAACAAGCAACCATGAATCAAAGTTATAATCTATTCATGAACGCTTTACGTTGGACAGTATTTATACCTCGGTGCAGAAACTTGATCGTTGAAATTGTTTCCAACATTTAGCCAAAAATCCGATTTAGTTATTAAATATTTAAATGATTACAAATATTTTAACACTTTAAGAAACTAAATCTATATATAATGAAGAATTTAAAACCAGTATTTTTTTTTATATAAGAAAAATCCAGATTTGGTCTCCGAATAGCTGACAAATCTTATTCAGGTTTGGGGTTGTTACATTTAATTACTGTGGCTAAAGAAGGTGAAAGAGCAAATGAGAAGAGAAAAGGAGAGAACAACGTACGAGATATACTAATTAATTCGATTATTCAAATTAAGAATTATTTTTCTTATCTGACTTTTAAGGTAGTGAATATGAAATTAAAATTTGTCATTTTACGATTCTGACAATCGTCTTTTGTCTTTCCCGGTGTAATTATATGAAAGCTAATGATTTCTTCTTGATTAGTTAGCCCATAAAATCCCTCATAAATTTTGAGTTAAAAATAATTTTAGTTATCTGAGCATATATAATCACTAAAACTATTTCTTCTTCTTTTTCTTTATAAGAACTAAAGCTGTTTTTTCTAGTTTTTATTGTTTTAAATAACAAGTCAACTACCGCTGACTTGAGCGAGAATATCAGTAACGGATAGCTTCTTTTGTTCTAGCTGAACTCATATATATTTAAGATAAACGAAATGAACAAGATTATTAAAAGAAATTGGATCATTAATGTTTAGAAACATAAAATTGGAGCATAATTAGCAGATGAAATCAGTTATAAACAATTGTACAATACAGTCTAGTATATATGGTTGCGGACGAAATTTTCATAAAAAGAAATTCGTATATTAGTCACTTTTATAAGAAAAATACTTATATAACTAACTCGAATAAATAAACTATATACAGACAGATTTTTTGGTATTCAAGACAACAGCAAAATGAATTTCAGAATGTTTACGTGGCCAAATGACATTGGATGATAATGAAACGTACTCCGAGAAATGCGGCTATTTGCCGATCTCTTTATTTCCCAATCACTTGTTTTTTCCAAGTGCACCATCTCATTATCCCCTTTCACATTATTTATTCTAAATCTAATATAGTTTTAAAGTACAAGACTTGGCCGTATATATCTCGATCCATGAATATATATATATATATATATATTAAATTATATCATTTCACCTCCTTTAAATTGTTAATTAGTTCATTATATATAAAGAGTACAGTGTGTGATCTCCCTTTGTCTCTTAACATGGAGAAGTTGTCGAAGATGTTTTCATTCTGAAAAGTCAGCGTCTATTTCTCGTCTCATCAAACCATTCTTCCTTTTCATCATCTTTAATTTCCAAGAAAATAATCTAACTTCACTGATCACCCTTTCCCGAAATATCCACTAAGCGATCGAGAATTATAATCAGATTTCTCTCCCCGATTCCCCAATCATTTTTTTCATTTCTTTTTTGTTGGTCTTAGATTTTCTAATTCTTTCACTGTGTGTAATATATCTAAACACAGACACAAAAATCATACATAGTAAATATATTATGTGCAGTGTCTTTGAGTTTCTAGACATGGACAACTTCCAAGGAGACCTAACAGATATCGTACGAGGAATTGGATCAGGAAACTTGTCATCATCTCCTGGACCACTGGAAGGTCCATCTCCGAGCAGCTTCTCTTCACCGCCAACATCAGACCTCCACGTGGATCTCCCCTCGGCCACTGCTTCCGCCAGCTGTGACATAAATCCATTCGGCGACCCGTTCGGAAGCATGACAGATCCTCTCCTACCCCTCACGGCCAACTCCGGCTTCTTCTCTGGCGCCGGAGATGATAGCAAAAGCAACAAAAGTTTTGCAATATTTCCAAAGGTTTTTGAGGATGATCATATCAAGAGTCAATGCAGTGTTTTCCCAAGAATCCGGATCTCGGAAAGTAACATCAAGAACGATGCCTCCACGTGTAATTCTCCGGCCTTGGCCGTCTCCACCGCTGCAGCAGCTTCGCCTTGGGGGATGATCAACGTTGATATAGCTAAAAGTCCAAGAAACTGTTTACTGGTTGATAATAATAATAACAACACGTCATCGTCCTCACAGATTCAGATCGCTTCTTCTCCTCGGAATCTAGGCATAAAGAGGAGGTAAATTTATTAAAATTTGATCTACACTATTTTAGTATCATTTTTCCCTTCTTGATTAAGCGAGATCATTTAATGTCCGGTTCATGATAAAATATAATAACACACCATGTGATTAATTTTTTTTCTTTCAGATTTTCATATTTACAATCATCAAACTTTCATCTTTTTGAAAAATAATCTGCTAATTAATTATACTATATATGTGTAAAAAACACTTCTCAACGTTTCCATATCTATATATCCTTTTTATATATATAAATTTAAATGAAAGTATGAAACTATAAGAGACGATTAATGGAACTAGGGTTTTGTCTTGTGCATGTATATGCAATCCTTTATGACATTTTCTGAATTCTAACATTATTCGTTCTCCTTGTTCAACTTTTATTTATGTTTGCTTTTGTATAAATTTTTTTTTTAAACAGTCTTTCATTTTGCTTTTATCTGATTGTGTTTCTATACATAAATTTACATTTTCAAAATTTAAAAGGGTATCCACCTGAGTCTATATTTCTTTATGTAGATGTAGTGTTAACATCGTAAACAAAGAATGAACATTAACTACGATGCTATCATATCTCAACCTGAACTAGCATGTCCCACACTACGTTGATTAGATAATTAGCTTTAAATTACGACTTATATACCATATACTTACATGGGTCTCATATATTGACAATGGATGCAGGAAGAGCCAGGCAAAGAAAGTGGTGTGCATACCGGCTCCAGCCGCCATGAACAGCCGGTCCAGTGGAGAAGTAGTTCCGTCTGATCTATGGGCTTGGCGAAAGTACGGTCAAAAACCCATCAAAGGTTCTCCTTATCCAAGGTACACATATATTACATCTTGGTCAAAAAACTGTGTACACACGGGCAAAGTATTTAGTTTTGTAAAAACTTTAAAATCACTATTTTTAATACAAGCCTATATGTTACTAGAAAAGTGAAATTTCTTTAGAAAATAAATGTTTTTTTTTTGGGTTAAAAAGTCATTGAAAAAAATCACATGGGCCGGGTAGAATCTACATTTTTGCTTTTTCCCTTCACAAACAAAATTGCAGGTGCAATCATTAGCATGGGACTATAAAGCACAAAGTTCATTCGAGTTTCTACGGCGCACATTAACCCTTAAATTCCTTATTGTGACATTTGATGCAAACTTATCTTAGAAACATAATATTCCATCGGAAAAAAGCTATGAAAGGATATCATAGAATTTCTTTTTGTTATTCCCTGATCATTTGCAAGTGATCAAATGGGTTGATACTTCTTACTTGGTTACACATTTTTACATTCTATATAATTGGAAATAAGGAATTTTCTCAAGAAAAAAGGTCACGCAATATATACATATGTATAACCATTTAACTGATTCACTATACTTAGATTATGGCTAGTTAAGTCCTTTGATGGTTACTTGAATGATTTTTCCTCAGGGGTTACTACAGATGTAGCAGCTCGAAAGGTTGTTCAGCTAGGAAACAAGTCGAACGTAGCCGCACCGATCCAAACATGTTAGTCATTACTTACACCTCTGAGCATAACCATCCATGGCCCACTCAACGCAACGCTCTCGCCGGCTCCACGCGTTCCTCCTCCTCTTCTCCTAACCCTTCTTCCAAATCCTCAACCACAAACGCATCCGCAACTACTTCTGCCTCATACAGAGTCTCCCAAAACAAAGAAGAACCCAATAATAAATCCCACTTGCCATCGTTCTCCACTCCTCCTCCTCCTCATGCGGCAGCTGAGGTTAAGGAGGAGGGCGTCGAGGAGCGTCAAGACAATATGGAGTTCGATAATGACGTTGACGATACCTATAGACCGGAGTTGTTTCCGGATTTTCAACATCAGCCGGAGGACTTCTTCGCCGATCTCGACGAGCTTGAGGGAGACTCTCTGACTATGTTGCTCTCTCAAAGTAGCGGAGGAGGCAATATGGAGAACAAAACGACGATTCCGGACGTTTTTAGTGATTTCTTTGATGACGACGACTCATCAAGGTCGTTATAAATATTATTGTTATGTATACACAGAAATAAACTATTCATGTAATTCGGTTTGTATTAAATGACGGTATTAGTCTTAGCGTATACCACGGTCGCTTGGTAGCCGATGAAGCAGTCTCATCATTTACAATTCTTTATTTTTTGCATCTATAGTTACAGCAAAAAGCGCCCATTGTTTATTGCGAGCATATGTGTTTTTTTTTCCCCTTTAAAAAAATATCAAAAGTTTGTTTATCCAAGATGTCTAAACTTATTTCTAAAGCTTATGAAAACATATATTTTTGTAATGTAAAACGTTCACACTAAACAAACATACTTGAAATTGTAATATAACTTTTTCTTAACTGATATTTATTCCAAGCCTACCTCGATAAATTGTATATATGATGAAGTGATAAAATCTTGCACAGTTTGGCTACCTGTGTATGCTTTTAGTCAAAAACAATATAGATTTTTTGAATGGATTATCTAGAGATTAGTTTGGATTTTGGTTTGGAATTTTGCCGGTGAGAAAGAAAAAAAAAGGTGATAAATGCGCAAGAAGTCAATGCAATTATTCATGAATCAATTCACTTAAAATCAACTGAAATAGTTAATTTGATTTCTAAAACACAATTAGGATTGTATAGAACGGCGATTGATACATACGCGTGTGTGTACAAATGTGTGCGCTACTGGAATAGAAGTGGGGCTGCAAGGAATATTGGTGGATGGGAACAAAGCGAAAACGTCCATCCACAGTTTTGTGTAATACTAATGGTGAAAACATATCCTAAGAATTTACAAATTAAATATGTTTAATTTCACCAATAAAATTTTTTATTAATTTAATTTCTCAGTTGGTAAAGATGTTGCCTTCTTGTTTTTTTTTTAAAAGAGATTTATGTCGGAGAGTGGATGATTGGGAAAAAAAACATTTCATGTTTTTAGTTAAAAATTAGATTGAATCTTTAAATTTAAGAAAATAAACTATACTATTATTTAGGTTTTAAAAGTATAGCTTAAAGTTTAGTTTTACGGTTTACAGACAAATTTTAAGATTTAGATTATTTTGATAGATAATAAAATCCTTAACTATTCTATTAACGGTTGATCCCCATATTCTTTTACTCCTTTGTTTCCTATATATTTGTATCAGTAATAGACTGGGACTTGTTAATGAACATTAATTTAATCAATTTTATTCCACGAATAAGAGATATGCCGTCACGATTAGAGCTGCGGAAGCTATATATATATATATGTATGTATGTATGGCCATATGGGTATAAACAGTTAATGATGGTGAGAATAATTTCTCTTTTTTGACCATGCATGTGGATGATCTTGGAAGGCAGGAGGAAAGCCCTAGTTTCATGGCTTTTCTTGCGGGCCGAATTAAATGAGAATCCCATAATAATTATTATTAATTTGATATAATAACGTCTTTATTCATTCTGACTGTTATAAATTGTTTGAGAAAAAATAAAAAATTGCATCGAATAAGCTAGTATTTTACTGGTTTTTGTGGATCGATATCATATTATTTAAAGATTAGAATGTTATGTTGGATATAATTTCCAAAATAAGACTTGTCCATTTTTCTTGAATTCTCCCCCCAATTCAGGACCTAATTGAACTCTGACTGCCACCGCTAGCGTTTACCGTTATCTATGTGTAGTTTCTTTAAACTGTGGTATGTGTCTGTAAAAAATAAAATTAATCAAATATACCGCACATACTTTTTTTATTTAAATAATTATTAAGAAGTAATCCACCGCTATGTTAAAAATGATTATACGGGATTACGAGAGTGCGTGGGATCACAACTTTTGATCAAAATCATTCTGGAAATAGTGACCTCAAGATTTGTCAAATCCATCGGACTCTGATTGATAGGAAAAAAAAGTTGCATCACAACTTATTTTAATTTATTTCTAAAGAAAGTGTTTGATTTGATGAGAGGGCTGGAGAAAAAGAACAGTCGAATATTACACGTTTAATTATCATAATTTTACTTTTCTATGGTTTTTATTCTTTCAAGATGGGACAGATAGAATGAGAGGCCAATATGAACTTGGACGAAGATTTCGGTGGGAAAATAGGCTTATGGATGCAACTGTTTGGCGTCACTTTCTTTTAGATTAATGAAAGTGTTTACTTTTGTCTTTTTATATTTATCTTGGGTATAATTATGGGACATTTTTCAGTTATATTTTGTTTTCAGTTATATATAGATTATTGAAAATAATACCATGATCAATTATAGTGGTAAGTCCCATCGATAAGCTTTATAGACTAGCTTATTTTGTAACCTTAAATCGTAATAAGGAGAATAACGTGATAATGATGGTTTGATAATCATTTTTAAAATCCCTGATCCCTCCAAATATATATAAAAGAAAGTATTAATTAATTGTACTAAACTTATGGCAAATCAGCAGTACATGATTAGTTAAATTATTTAGTTTATGTAGTTCATAACAATAACATGATATGCGATTTCATTTCCATACATATATATATATATATATATATATATTATTTTTTTGCCGGCAATTTCTATACATATATTATTACATAACATTTCTAACTAGTTTTCGTTTCAAAAGATATATAAAAAGTGCTTTCGCATTTTTAAATACTTCACTTCAATGTAAAGCGAAAATTATGGAGCCTAGATTAGGACCTCATGCAACATCATACCAATAATCCAAAACACTCAAATTCCTCACTTATTTACCCTCTTGCTAAAGTGAACACTCTTTTATGTGGAAACATATTACAATGTATTAATACTCCAAAATTAAGGGAAAACACATTGCTCCATTGAGAAAAAAAAGCATCCCTTTTACCATTAACGTGAACCCCAAAATCGAATTGATATGTGAATCAAAATTAGAGCAAAACTATCTCCCTCATGATCCCAAGATTCTTACCACTAAATTAATCTCAATATTTTCGAAGCAAAAACTAGTATATCAATAAAATTTAAAAATATTTTGAGAACTGTAGTCTACAAATATGGAAAATTGAGCGTTTGTTGTGGCAGTATTCAAGTTGTGGTGATAATGGAGTAGAAGAAATGGCTAAGAAAATGCAGTTGAAGTTTGCAAAGTATTGGGATGAGTACAGTCTTATTTTAGCAATGGCAGCTATTTTGGATCGAAGGTTGAAGCGACAAATGCTTAAATCTGCCTATGACACATTGGATCCTTATACTTTACAGAAAAAGGTCGACATTGTTGAGAATAATTTAAAACTGTTTTATAATGAATATAAAACCAAGTTTTGGACTTCTTCTTCTAACATCTCAACTTCACCCTCTCCACATGAGCTCCTTAATGAATCACCATTAGAAAATGATCTAAATTTTGTAAGTATCTTCTTATTTTCTTATATCATTTAGTGTCTTGGCTCTATTGCATTTACGCTTTGAAGTTTCATTATAGTTAATAACTGAAAATGTCTCTAAATATACATGATCTTTATGAGCTTGAAAAAAAGATCCAACCTGGTTTAGATAATGCAAAATCAAATCTGGAAAGTTATTTAGATGACCCAAGACTGGATTTGAGGTCTTTTAAAGACATAGATGTGTTAGACTATTGGAAGAATAAGGGCCAATGCTACAACGACTTAGCTTCTTTAGCATGTGACTTGATGAGCATTCCGATCACCATAGTGGCATCGGAGTCAGCATTTAGCATCGGAGGTAGGGTGTTGTGTCCTTTTAGAAATCGCCTTCTTCCAAAGAATGTTCAAGCACTTTTTTGCACTCGCAATTGGTTAAGGGGTTTTACAGATTTTGAAGGTAAAATATCAAACAATTTTATGTCTTGTAGTTAAGTATCAAAATTTTAATCTCTTGTAGTTTATATCTTGAAATGTTAGGTGATATCGAAGAGCATTTTGACGATGCAGACAAGAGTGCTACATCGGAGGCAAGCAGCTCAGGAATATGAGATTGATGATTACAAATTTTGATGTTAGTAAAATTGTACTTGTTGAATCGTTGATAAAAAAAAAGTAAAATTGTATCTGACTTTGTCTTTTGTATTTGAGCTTTATTTTGTGTTTGAGTTTTTAATCGAATAACATGTTTTATGGGCCTAATTATGTCTATTGACCCATTTACATTTATGAATTTATGATAAGTTTAATTTTTATCAATTAAATATTTTATTTTTGAATTTATTATTTGAAACTATTGAATTTATGTTTTAAATAATGTTAGTAAAATAGTGTTTAAGGATTATTGAAAAAAAATATAATTTAATAGCAAAATTAAAGGCATAAAACAGATAAAAAACATAAAGTGTAGTTAAAGTACTATGGGTACTCATGGATAACCTTAAAATTCATAGGATTCTGTTTGGGTAATCCTAACGGTTCAAAAAATTTTTAAAATTATTTTAAACAAGATTTTTTATGAGTAGGGATAGAATAAGATAAAATTAACCATCGCAACATCCCTATTTACGATCTTATGTTTTTTTTTTCTTTCCCCGAAACTATATAAATTATATTAAATTCAAAGATCCCAAAAATCAAGGCATCAATCACTCAACGGCCCTTTACGATCGGGACAGACTGGAGAATTAGTTTAGACTCATTGTTCGGCCTTAAAATTCATAAGACCCACAAAGCAATAAAGCCCCAAAACTGTTATGGGTTAAGAAGTAAGTGATGTAAGAAAAAAGAAAAGAAATAGATCTTTAAAGTAAAAAAGTTTCAATTTGCGGACATACATTAGCTAACAAGAAATAGGTCAGACAAAATAGCTAATACATAGACTAATACAAACAAAGTATTAGTTCCCAGTTAAAATGAGATTAACCAGGATAATTAGCCACTAAAGCAACAAGACAAAACACTAACTAAAAACAGAAATTAACAAGGACAGACACAAATTTTAGGCATTGAGAACTTCAGGCTTGAAACTAAAACTAGTTAGCCAGATCTGTAAACAGTAACTTGTTGATCTCTCGAGAAATCACAGGGTTACTCCAAATGGTTTCATCAGTTGTAAGATCTTTAATTATTTCACACGGAACCAAACATACTTCCTCCGTTGATAGCTTCTCCTGGATTTCTTGCGATCCAAGCAAAGTTCGAGTTTCCATTTCGACATTAGAGCTACCCTGCGTCTGCAAATTAACCAGATTGTGAGAAAACACACGATTAATTAGGGTTAGTTTCAATTGGATTGTAATTAGGTTGTTTTTGGGATTGGTTATTACCTTATTTTTGGTTTGCATCAGTTGGAGAATCCCAACTTGACTCTGCAAGAACTTAACATACTTAGCAGCGGCTTGAAACATCTCAGCAGTGTTAAGTTTCTGACCACCGGGGATGAGTTTCCCGAGCTCGTGAGTCTTCTCCGCAATTCTCCTTCTCCTCTCTCGAGCCGCAATGCTCTGAGATGAAAGCGTTGGTTTCTTGCTGTCATCTTGATCTCCTCGGCCTACCTTGAACGCTAAGGAGAAATCCGGAACTCGAAACTCCGGGAAGATAGAAGCTTCTGGAACCAAACCAAGGTCGCCGAAAGGGTCGAAGAAATTTGGGTTATGGCTCTGGAAGTGATTGTGAGTGTTAAATTGGTAGCTCGAGTTAACGAGTTTCTGGCGTTTTGCAGTGGGGAGGAAGGAATCAAGGTTGTGTGTTTCGTTGAAGATCTCAGTTTTAGGGTTAGGAAGAAAGATTTCTTGTGGAGCAAGATACTGGTCACAGAAAGGGTCAAAGTAGGTCTGTGAAGGAACTTCTTCTTGAAACAATGGCTGATGAAATTGATCCAGTACTTGCGGTTGAGATTGGAAGCAGAAACTGTCAGTTTCAGGGGTAATCATATCCATTTCGGGAAGAAAGCAATCCTGGAGCTGAACAGGTGGATCGTAGTTAAAGAAGTAGCTTAAGCAATCCATTGACATTGAGGAGATAAACCTGTAGGAAAAAAAGGTAAAGAAGAAGGTGAAGCAATCAGGAGGAGTTACAGAGAATTATAACACACTATTATTAAGCTTAAATTAAGCTTTAACTACTAGTAACGAGCTTATAGATTAGACGAATAAAAACAAATTAAACAAAAAGATAAAGACAGGAGAGGATATATATGAGAGAATCAAAGACCTGGAGAGATTGATTTTAGATGAGACTGTCGTGTCTTTTTTCTTTTTTCTTTGTTCAAGTAGACTTCACCGTTGTAAGTTTGTTTCAACTTGTGTAACTGTCTCTTTCGCATATATATGGGAGAGAAAGAGACGGAGTGAGAGAGGTTAGGGTTTTAGCGAAGATAAAGGAGGAGTTACTCTGGGTTTTACAGCTTTTAATTTGTAACCACCTCCTAATTATTAGGGCATAATTTATTTCATTTCATTAAAAACTAGTAATTCTTTTCTTTTTTTCTTATTAATCAGTTTCATCGCCAGCATAAAATAAATAATTAATATAGTTTTTTTTTTAATGAGCTAAATGAAAAATTTAGACTTAAGAGGAAAAATATCAGTTTATCTGTTTTTATTTTATTTAACGTATATGTTAAAGTTATCATACAATTTTTAAATAGTATGGAAATTGAGCTATTAATCAAAAATAAGCATGGTTTGGTACCAAATTTAAGAGTAACCGTCAGTTTCAAGTTTATTTGGCGGCTGATTATAATGAATGCAAATCAATTAATTCGAAATAATCATAGTTAAATATTTACTCAGCTTGCCGTTACTCCTAACTCAGTAACTGCATCCTCTTGTTTTCTTTTGGTCTCTGGGCCTAAGCCCTAACATCATAGCCTCTCGTTAATCCTTCATTTTTTTCCTAAAGAAAAAAAAAATAGTAAAAAAGTAAATTTTGTTTTTATTTTTATTTTTATTTTTTAATCTTGTGGACTTGGTAAAAGACGGCGACTTTGGCGGGTAAAGCTGGTTTCGTGGTTCCATGTGACTTGTTCTTTGACTTTGCCGCCAAGTTTACTAATCCACTTAAAGTAAACTGAGCTGCAATATGAGCTAAATGGAGAATTAAATAGGATATAAAGTCCATTATTAAGTAATCACTTTGAAGCCCATTTGTCTTTCCGAAAGCGAGAAAATCAGGAAAAAAAATAAGGGTTGATTTTCCGAAAGCGAGAAAATCAGGAAGCCCTTGAACTTTATGCATTTAAATTTTAAACGAATCCACCCAAATTTGTTATCTCTTCATTAGCCAACCCAAACAAATTATTAATCTTTCACTAAACATCACGATTTTTTAAAATCAACATAATTCAGCATATTCAATTTGAAATCTGGTTTTCATTTAACAAACTGGTATGCGCTTTATTGAACCGTTATCGTTAGTTTTGATTTTTAAACAACTACTTCTCATTAATAATAATTACTAAATCTTTACATATCTTATTCTTCTATGTATCAATTTCTATTAATCATTTTAAATATTATTTTAAAAGAAATTCTTTAATGTATTTTATGGGTGTTCCAAATTGTGGTGAGAAAGGCTCGAATTTTGTTTCCCACGTGTAAATTATTGAACTAATAATTGTAACTAACCATATCACAAAGTCGGACCCGTTTGGACCAGACCAGACCAGACCAGGCCCCATTACAACTACCGGAAACCACAAACCATGTTCTGTTCAATCTTTCAATATGTAAATCCTATCACGTGTTTAACTGTGACTCTACGCCAAGGTTTCTAAAAAATACTTTGCAAATGGACCATGATTTTGTTCATACTAGAGATTCACACAACATTTAAAAGATAGTAGATACTATGTACAGTATGTTACATATTATCATTTTAACTGAGACTAGAGTTAAATCCGCAATATATCACGGGTCAATGTTTTCTTAATCAATGTGACAAATATTTATATTTTATTATTTAATATTATCTTGTCAGTTTTCCATATAACTTATAATATTTTAGATTTTGTTCATTTTGTTTATATATTTATTTTTCTTTTACTTATATGTAATTTTAACTTCATTAAATTATAAAATGTTAGTGTTGTTGGTTAGTTAAACTATATTTTCATTTTAAATATTTGTAAGTAGCTATTATGTCCAAATATGTCCCACTATGTTCACATGATAGCGAGCTGGCTTGAAGATTTGACTATTTATTTATTTAATTTTTTTTATAAAATAAACAATTCTTTTAAATAGAAACATCTTTAATACTTTTTTTCATAAATATTCTAATCATAAAAATATTTATATTTTTAAATATATCATAAATTATTTCATCAACTATACACAAGTATTAATTTTTATATAGAATTTACTTATTTTTATTAAAATTTGGTAGTTTGCAGAACGATCCACTAATTCGCGGATAAAATCTGATATATCTGCGGTCAACAAAGCCCTATGTTGGATTTTGCTTGTATCTATCTTGCGGGTAACAATCTATTGGCATCTCTACCGATGTGGAACATTGAATATACATATTTTTTTGTTGAATGAGTAATATATGTTCATTTATAAAAATTTGAATCACAATATATGCAGAAAAATCTAGAATATTATAACTTGTATTGATTATATAATAATTCAAAATAATGTGAAAGAAAAATCATACAAAGATAATAGGAGAAGAAAAACTCATACTATTAAAATAGTAATAGTATTAGATAAGGAAATGATTGTAGAGAATTAATCTATACTATTAATCGGAGAGCAGAGATTTATATAAAACCTCAAATTGAACTATTATTACGTAAATTGCCACTCAATAGTCAACTTTCTAAAATGAATTCTGAAATCAGGGAGGCTAAATATGTCTTAAAAAATATATCAATTTTGATATCAATTGTATATCATATAGTAAATAGTATCCGAATTTTCCTAAATTCTTATTAATGATTAGATCAAACACAATCTAAATTCAATTAATACTTGATATATTACATTAAATATTAAATATTCAAATTTAAAATTATTATTCACGTTTTTAATTTATTTAATTATTAATAACTAGCAAAATAAACTTTTGGAGTAAGTTAAACAGAATATTCTTTTATAGAAGACCTAAATTGATTTGCTTCTTCACTATATATATCATGTCATTCTATTCAATGACACATCCACATTTTTTCTTCAAGCTTATTATGTTTTTTTATATATTTTTGTCATTGCATTGTTCATTGTGTTGCATATTTATTATATTATTTTATATGTCGATGACTAATATTTTTTTTGTTTTTGTTTATGATGGTTGATAAAGGTTATTAGGGTGAAAGCAATCAAACAATTATGGTGATTCCATGAAATTCATTTGTAATGCAAAGTTTTGTTTATATTCTTCTTCTCTATAATGCAAAGGTTTGTTTATATAATCAGTATTTTCCTAAAATTAATTTTGTATTTAATGAGATTTTCACAAATTTTATAGTTGAAATAAAAATATAAACAATAACTAAATATTTAAACAATAGATATTTATAAACAAACTTTTGCATTACTCATTTGAATTTAGGAAAATTTGGATTTAAATATTTTATGAATATCTATTGTTTAAATATTTATAAAATATTTAAATCCAAATTTTCCTAAATTCAAATGAGTAAGGCAAAAGTTTGTTTATATTCTTCTTCTCTAAATCAATTATCAAAAACAAATAATAAACCTTATTTTGCTCTATTTTTACATGATTTGATTTGTTTCAGACTCAGTTAGAATTCTTTTGAGATGAACTAACAATTCAGAACTAATAAAAATCAAATTTAAAGTCAATTCATTATCACAACAATAAGTCTATTCTTAATTTTATTTTCTTTTATTTTTAATTTTGTATAAAATTTTGTATATTTACGGAATTAACAATATTAAGTGATTTTTTTTCTTCGTCAACAACAATTGAGTGTTAAAAACAAAAATTATAATGATAATTATTTAATAAAAGATTTATGTAAATATTCCGCCAAACATTAAGAAACAATAATAGATACTAAAAATTAACTAAAATATATAGAAAATACCACAAAATACATATACCAATTATTTATTCCATAAAAAATACCCACATTTTGTGGATATCCAAGAAAATACATGAATTAATGATTTCTTTTATTATAATACATAAACTTTTAAATTGAATCAATTTTACAAAAAAATATTTTATTTTAAAATATTTTATTAAAATTAATATTTAAAGTATGAATTAATTTTTAAAACTTGGAATTAATTCTTAAAAGTATATTAAATCTTCTGAAAATCTGTAAAATTGAAGAAATTAATATAATAAATTATCAAATTCAAAAAACAAAAATCAATTTTTTTTTGTTAAATTATTTCTATCTTTAAATAATTCTAAATTCAACACTTATATTATAGATACAAAATATTTATATAGTCAACATTTTACGGAAAAAAAATTCATTAAATATTCAGGTACTTAAAAACTTTATTATCATCTATAAGATAAATAACATATCGCAAATTTAAAGATCAGAAATATTGTGTATATATATATATTGTTGTTTACATCAAAAATTATCAAAATCTCAGAAATATATAAACCCCAAAAATTCAAAAATGTAAAACTCTATAAATCATAAAAATTATCACTTGATCAATATTGTGAAGAAAGAAAAGAAAAAAACAAATTATGGAAAAGAATAATTAGAAAAAAAGTAAAATTTATTTATTTAT
The DNA here is from genome assembly GCA_963555745.1 of Cardamine flexuosa. Taxonomy (NCBI): domain Eukaryota; kingdom Viridiplantae; phylum Streptophyta; class Magnoliopsida; order Brassicales; family Brassicaceae; genus Cardamine; species Cardamine flexuosa. The sequence goes on from OY743217.1 coordinate 5,687,302, forward strand.
TTTTGTTGTCGAAAAAATAGATAAAAGAGAGAGAAGAAGATGAAGAGTGTGATTATTATTACATCAATTGCTATTCAATTATCTATTTTCTAAAATGAATTATGAAATCAGAGAGGAAAAATATGTCTTAAAAATATATCAAATTTGATTTCAGTTGTATAACCTAAAATTAATTGAAAATATTAAAAAAAACTAAATGGATAAACCAATGAAGATCTGACCTGATTTAAAAAATATGCATATCTTTATAATTAATTTCGTATTTAATAAGGTTTTCACAGATTTTGTAGTTAAAGGAATAACCATATAAACAATAAATTTTCTAATCTAAATTTTCCTAAATTCAAATGGATGATTAAATAAAATCAGTATTTTCCTAAAATTAGTTATATATTAAATGAGATTTTCATAAATTTTATAGTTGAGAAAATAAAAATTTAAACAATAATTCAATATTTAAATGATTGATATTTATAAAAGATTTAAATCTGTGTTTTCCTATATTCAAATGGGTGATTAAAAATCATAAAAGTAAGTCTATTCTTAATTTTATTTTATTTTATTTTTGATTTTGGCTTAAGTTTTGTATATTTTCTGAATTAACAATATTAAGTGATTTTTCTTGGTAAAAAACAATTAAGTATTAACAGAATAAAAATCATAACAAAAAAGTTTATGTAAATATTCCGCCAAAAATTAAGAAACAAAATTATTAGCGATACTTAAAATTCAAATAAAATATTCGGAAAATATCATAAAATTCATATACCAACTATTTATCTATTTCCATAAAAATATCCACACTTTGTGTGTATCCAAGAAAATACATGAATTAATTGATTTCTTTTATTATAATACATAAAAATTTTAATTGAATCAATTTTACATAAAATGTATGTTTACTTTAAAATGTTTTAATAAAATTAATGTTCAAATTATATATTAATTTATAAAACTCGAAATTAATTCTTAAAAGTATTTTAGATTCTAAAACATCTGTAAAATTCAATAAGTAAATATATTTAATTATCAAATTCAAAAAACAAAAATCATCATTTTTGTTAAATTATTATCTTTAAATAAGTCTAAAATTTAACAATTATATTATAGATACAAAATATTTATATAGTCTACATTTTACCAAACATTTTTCATTAAATATTCAAGTACTTATAAAACCTTATTATCATATATATGGTAAATAACATATTGCAAATTTAAAGATTAGAAATATTGTATATATATATATATATATATATATATATATATATTATATTGTTTACATCAGAAACTACCAAAATCCCAGAAATCTATAAACCCAAAAATTCAAAAGTTTAAAACTTCATAAATCATGAAAATTGTCACTTGATCAATATTATGAAGAATGAAAATAAAGAACAAAATATGAAAAAAACAATTGGAAAATAAAGTTAAATTCATTTATTTGTTTTTGTTGTGAGAAAAAAGAAAAAACTAAAAAAAGAAGAAGAAGAAGAACAAGAGAGAAGAAAAATGGAATAAAGAGATACAGAAAAAAAAAAAAAAAAAAAGAGAAGTCATTTAATATATGGACAATGTATGGAAATATATATTATAATAGAATATGGAGAAAGTGTATTTTTGAAAAACAAATGTGGAGTTGTAACACCAGAAGAAAATAAAGTATTTTATAACCCAAGAAAAAAAAAGAGAAAATGTAAAAAAGAGTATTTTAATTTTCTTAAAATATGAAAATATATGAAAATCCTTAAATATGTAAAAATAAATAGATCTTTATTTCGTAAAATATGTAGTTTGGAAATTATTTACTTAAATATGAAATATGTCAACATCTTTAAATACGTAAAAACACGCAGATCCTTAACAATAAAATCTCATAAATATTCTAATCTGGGTTTTTCTAAATTCAAATGTGTGATTAAATATTATCTGGATTTTGCTAAATTCAAATTAATGATAAAATCAAATTGTATAACTAAAAACTAAAATCAAACTGTATAACTAAAAAATATAATCAAATTGTATAACTAAAAAACATTACCGAATTCTCAAACACCTATTAATTATTGTGATTTAATACAATTGAAAACATATCCACTAATTTTATACTTATACAAACTATAATTAGTTTCATCATCATTGAATATATAGATTGACCCCCAAACACATTACGCTATTCTAATATTGTATAACTCGATCTCCAACCAAATTACACTACTATACTATTCTATAATTCGAAAGCAAATCAAATTATCAAAGAAATGGTAAATACTAACATTGTAAATTTAATCAATTTACACAAAGAGCAAATCTTTCATTGTTAACGTTCGCCCGTTCGGTATAATGAAAATTGTTCCACTATTTTATATTATATAAATGCATCCGCAAAATAATTTAATACTATAGTAAAACTCCAAACCAAACCAAATGTCTAATGCATTTGTAAATGCTAACATTTCAGATTTAATAAATAAACACAAACAAAAAAAAAAAAATTTAAAACGTTGTTCGTTCGGTCTCGAACGGGTCAGTATCTAGTTTAATATTTATTTAGAAAGAAGAAAAATATAGAAACTAAATATTGAAGTGATTTAATACATTAATAACTATTTGATGTTTGGATGTAAGAATAGGTTTTAGGGTGTTTGGAAACATGAATAACCTAAATTTGTACTTCAATTTTAATAGTATACTAGAGTTGAATCCGCAATACACCGCGAGTCAATATTTTCTTAATCAATGTAACAAATATTTATATTTTACTTTCTAACATTTTCTGGTCAGTTTTCTAGATAATTTATATTTTTTTAGATTTTGTTCGTTTCGTTTATATAATTTTTCTTTTTTACTTATATGTAATTTTAACTTCATTAAATTATAAAATGTTAGTCTTGTTGGTTAGTAACCTATATTTTAATTTTTAATTTTTGTAAGTAGTTTTTATGTCCAAATGTGTTCCACTATGTTCACAAGATAGCATACTAGCCCAAAATTTGATTATTTATGTAATTTAAATATTTTTATTTAAACAAACAATATATTAAATAGAAATATTTTAAATAATCTCTTTTTGTAAATATTCTAATTATAAAACTCTTTATATTTTCAAATGTATCATATATTATTTTCATCAACTATACATAATTATTAAAATTTTTATATATAATTTACTTATTTTTATTAAAATTTGGTTGTTTGCAGACCGAGCCATTAATTTGCGGTCAACAAAATCCTATGTCGGGTTTACTTGTGTCTATCTTGCGGATCACAATTTATTTGGCATTTCTACTAATGTGGAATATTGAACATACACCATTTTTTATTGATTGAGTAATATATGTCTGTTTATAAAAATTTGAATTGCAATATATGCAGAACAAATCTAAATTTTTATCAACTGTATTGATTATATAATTATTCAAAATAATATGAGAATAAAATCAAACAAAGATGATAGGAGAATGAGAACTCATACTATTTAATAGCAATTTAGATAAGAAAATAATTGTAGTCAATTAATTTAATATTTATTTAAAAAGAAGAAAAATATAGAATTTAGTGATTAGATATATTAATAATTATTTGATATTTGGATGTAAGAATAAGATAAAGTGTGTTTGACTACAAAATTTCTCAAATTTGTACTTCAGTTTAAAAAAGATAAAAATAAGAATAAGATTCATTATTTTATTACATATCGTTATAAATTTATAATGATTAGGCTTTTTAATTCAGTCTTAATAGCGAAATAACATCTGAAACTAATTGCTGCACTAATCATTCATGGATCGGTTATAGCGGGCCGATTATAATTCATGTTTTGGGCTCTATTAGCCTAATTATTGTTTAAATATACATTAATCAGGCCAGAAGTAATAAAATAAATTTACATTTCGTGGTGCTGGTCTCTTCCTCGTTTGCTTTTCTCTGAAATCTCTTTGTTCGGTTTGTTTTTGCCCTCTTCCTTAGTTCGATTTAAAAATTTAATCTGGTTTTGTCAGTATGATCATCTTTTGGTTTATTTTTTTACTTCTCTAGATTCTTTCTTTAGTTCGTAGGGTTAGAAGAACTTAAATATTCAGCTGGATTGTTCATTGACTTTTTTTTATTGTTTTGTTCATTGACAAGTTTCAAACAGGATGATCTGAGTCTGATTTTGTGTGGTTTCTTTTAATATGATATAGTCTGGGTACTTTGCTTGGGATTTAAGTCATTGTCTCTGGACCATCTCTATATATATCAGTCAACGTCTCATACATTGGTTAGACATTTTTCTTTTGGAATTTAATGTTCTCTTAGACCTCTCGGGGTCAGACGACTATATGGCTTCGTTGCAATGATGAAAGAAACTAAAATCTTTGGATTTTGATAAAAACCTGCAGATTCTGTGTATCACAAATGACACCTATGGAAACAAAAATGGCAACTCTCGTTCAACGAGTGGGAGAGGTTGAGGGGATTGTTCTTAAGAGCCCACTTTACTGGGTATCTTTAAGTATCCTTTCAAGAGACTCGGTTTTACGAGGCATATTCTATGCACTCCCAGAAGATTGTAAGCTGCAGTACCTTAAACGAACCACAAGATCCTCCAATGTTAGAGAGGATGATGAATGAACCCTTTTATGCTGAATCTCGTTTCTATAATTTGGTGAATTATAGGAATATGTTTCATGTTCAAGTTTTTTTTTTTTTTTTTTTTTTTGGGGTGTGTGCTGAATTTGATGTTTTCTGGCTTATGAACGTGGGCTGTTTGCCTTTATGTAACATGAAATGCTATTGTGGTTTTTATATATCTTTTCTAGTCATATGATTTGTCATTCTTCGTGAGATGATAGTATTAAGACTATTTTTGCATAATATGTTTGAAACACTTGACAAGTGTCTTTATATATTTATCATTTTTAATACTTAGTTACTTACACTAATACAACTTACATATATTCAAATTACGTTAATACTTGCGTGATCTAAATATTCATATCTCTCCATATGAAATTTTGACTATTATATATAGTGTAATTGTTTGTTTGCAAATTAATTAACAACAACAAAATTGAATTTTGTAAATACTTTACCACAAAGTATTACTATTCATCAAAATATCAAAATTTTGAGTATGATTAAATATTTAATCATTGAAATGTGTCAAACATATTGTATGCTACCCCTTTATTAATTGTCTAGTTAAACTTATTTTTTGTTATTTCTTAAATAATTCACAACAAAATTTCATAAATTTATTGTTTTAAAAATAATTAAAATTTGTATGAACGATTTGAATCATTTGATTTGGATATTGAACTTTATGACGACCACAGAATGTCTCGAAATTTTTCCCACGTGTAAAAATATTGAAATAACAATTGTAACTAACCATATCACAATAGCCGTCGTACCATTTGGACCAGACCAGCCGAATAGTCGATATCATAGTTGAAAACTGTTAGTGAAAATCTAGGCCCCATTACAATTATTGGAAACAACTCAACCCATGCATGTCTTTTTCACCATTTAGACCCAATCACGTGTTCCACTGCGACTCTGCGCCAAGAATTCTTAAAAACACTTTTCGCAGTGGACCAATGACCATTATGACTTTTGTTCATATTAGATAAAGGCATATTAGGTAATTTTCCTAGAGGTTCACAAAAATAAACCAATAGGCATATCTGCTTAAGTGCTAGGTCAATAAATAATAGGGGATCACTTGAGATTTCAGATTTGCATGTCAACACAAGATAATTCCATTTATTATAGATTTCATTACATGACTTCTCTTTCTTTTTTTTTTCTTTTTTTTGTACTGAAATAAACCATTATTTAAGACAAAAACTAAAGAACAAACTTTAACACTCCCTCACAATTCAATCAAATCGAAGACTCTCCCACCCACTCACCAAACTAATTAAGCAAGAACCGGAATCCCTTGCTGAGACCGGAAAAAATTAGTCCGGTCGAACCGGGCTTTAATCTTAACCAACCTCAAATAATTCCCTTTGAAATAACTATCTCCATAAACCTTAGCACCTTCATACGTCGCGTTATAACCCGGCGTCGTAATCCCAATATCAACGTCTCTGTAATTAAAGAAAGACTCTCTCGGATTCTTCGAAACAAACGGAGCCATAGCTTCTTTAAAACTCCTCGCAATGGCCAAGAACTTCTCTTCAAGCTCATCTCCAGGTCTATACCAATTCATGAAATGCTCAATCATGAAAACGTTACCACCTCTATGCACAAACGCCGTCGCATCAGACGAAATCTCAGCCATCTTCCCACCCCATGGATTCCACTGCATCCAAACTCTTCGTGGAAGCGGCGAATGATCGATCATCGTCTGAAAAATCTTGGCAAGTCCTTGTTTCGAGATCGGAGTTTGGACGAAATCCGAAGTTCGTTTCCAGTAGTATTCGTTCGTTGAGATTCTCTTGAGAAGAAGCTCGATAGGTCCGTTTTCAGGATAGTTCGCCCAGAAAACCGTAGATTCGATCCATTTCTTAACCATACAATCCGGTTTCGTTAAATGTAGCTCCGGGAAAGTCTTGTTTGTTATGTTTAGAAGCCTTTCCGGTAAACCGAGAAACATACCGATGAACGAAACTTTAATTGTTTTACCTTTCGAGATTTTCCGGTTTATTGGTTTAATCTCTAACCGGATAAATAAATCTCTATCCATAACCGGAGCTACTTGTTGCCATTTGTGTACCAAATCGACGGCGCCTTCTCTAACCGTTCTTTCCAATTTGAAAACTGTGACTTTCTCCGGGACCCTAACGAGTTTTATCTTCCACGCTAAAATCACGCCGTAGCTTCCTCCGCCTCCGCCGCGTATCGCCCAAAACACGTCTTCTCCCATTTCACGACGGTTACGGTAGACTTTTCCGTTGGCGTCCATGATTTGTGCGTCGATTATATGATCAATCGATAAACCGTATTTTCTCATGAGATTACCGAATCCTCCGCCGCTGAAATGTCCTCCGGCGCCGACTTTAGGACAAACTCCGGCGGGAAAAGCGTGGACTTTGCTTTTGCTTGCAATGTTGTAGTAAAGCTCGCCGAGTGAAGCTCCGGCTCCGATCCAAACGGTCTCGTCGGCCATGTTGATATCGATTTTGTCGAAGCTGAACATGTCTAAGATTACGAATTGTACCGGAGAAGTGTAGGAGAAGCCTTCGTAGTCGTGGCCGCCGCTACGGATTCTTAGCTCGAGGTTTAGGAGTTTGCAGCAGGAGATTGCGGCTCTTATATGAGTTTCGGTGGTGGCGGCGACGATGGCTTCTGGTTTTCTTGTGGAGGTTGAAGCGAAACGGAGATTTCTAACGCCGTTCATCAGATTTGTTGAGAAAGATGAGTTTGTGGGGATTACGGTGGTTGCGGAGTTGGGACTGCCGTGGTCGGCTGGTTGAGTGTCGAGACATCGGAGGAAATGCTCCGGTAGAGATAATGACGGTGGTGATGAGTGGACCTGTTGGATTGTGATTAGATAGATTATGATGATAAGAAACGTTGGTCGTGACCAGAAGAACTTCATTTTCATTTTGTTGTTTGTGTTTGGTTTTTGGATAATATGAACTGTTGTGTTTGTCATGTGTGTGTATTTATAGACTATAGAGTCGTGTGTGTTTTTTTTTTACCAGGGAATAATGTATATGATTGTGAGAGTATCTTACTTTGTTGTTTATATCCGATTTTAATTTTTTTAGTATTTAATTAGTAAAAGCCTAAAAGTATACAAATTGGATAAAAGTTCCATACAAGATATTGGGAACTTTAATTAGAGTTCTTATTTTACAGGATAGGAGGCCTAATCCCACAACCACCCCCAATGATCAACTGATATATAGTATATACATGCTTGATTAATGTTTTTATTAAATATTTAAATGATTTTATATGTAAATCATTATCTACATTCTACTACAGTATATGGAGTACTTATGATGTCCAAAAATAAATAAAAATCTACTAAATGGACTTATTAATCCTATAAAAAAAATGGTAGCAAGCATGTGTTCCTTTATTCTTTTTTTTGGGACCCTTATTAGTAGTTGTTACATGTGAATTATTAGATCAAATCCAAGGCGATCAAACATAGAACGACTACGTAAGAAGATGGACACGTGTCGATATGCGGGTTGATAAATAATAGTGGTACATAATTGCGATAAATTGTCCACATGAATAGCTTATTACACGAGGACTTTTTGATCGGTGAAGACGGTGAGCGAAGTTATGATCCTCGTGAAGGTACGTAAAGATAAGAAGACAAACAAAAAAAGATAAGAAGACGTGTCGTTCTGGTCAATGAATCAAATTCAAAAGAAAAGAAAAAAGCTTCTCGTTCTCTCTAAATTGCATACTGTAAATAAGTTTTCCATATCATATGTAATGGTTGTGGATCAATTTGTGCCTTCAACTTCCTATAGAGTCCCAACTCCCAACAAGGCTTAGAAATTAGTTAAAAGGAAGGATTTATATACAAGAAGGTGAGATCAGTTCATTTGTTTATATTATATATAAGATGAATGTTATAGTTAACCAACTCTAAGCCTTGTTGTGTGACTGATCTCATTTCAGGAATTGTTTAACAGGAAGGACAAGAAACGTTACCATCAATAACATTGACGTCAGTAAGAGATACAAAAATCTATAGATCTACAACATGCAGATATCTAAATAGAACAAGAAAACGAACGACACGAAGAAAAAATCAACAAAACTAGTGTCAATACTAATTAAAGTAAAAGATGGTACATTTGATAAAATATAAACTATTACATTGAATAAAAGCCGCATCTGGGTAATTAAATATTCATCTAATAATATAAACAAAGATTTTTAGAAAACTGAAAAGAATACTAAGAAAACAAACTGAAAAGGACAACGATCAATCAAACAACAAGTATCTTTTTGTGTGTTTGTCGTTTTACTTGCTTTGCCAGTAAGTGGTTGTTCTTTTCCCAATAATATATAGATGTTTTCTATTTTGGTTCCTTTTATAATTGCGTATATTTGTTTTGTCCTAATCATGTGGATTTTTTAAAATATTGTTCGTTGACAATTAATGTAGGATGGTCGGTCCAACTTATCACACGTACGTCGTCTTTGTATCGCATGTTTTGCTGCTACGTACCCAAATAAAAAAATTACTACGATTATACGGTTGCAAACTTGCAACTAAGATATGAATCACTAATGACAAAGATATAAAGATACTCGTGGAAAAAGTCAATAGGAGAAGTTTAATTTGACAAAGATAATATTAGTGGTTAAATCCCTACACAGATAAGAAAAAGCCAAACCAAATGTGGGTCGGTGATATCCGTAGGTGGTGGTCACGGACGTGCTCAAAATGTAAAAAAGTATAATTGACCACTCTAATCGAGTGCTTATAGAAATGATGATATTTTTCGTCGTTTATCATTATTAATATTATTATTAGTATTATTAAAAATAATTAATCTATCAACTAGTTGGAATAATGGAATATATACAATTATGATTACCATCATTTTAAAATAACGATTATACAAGGTAAATTCTCATCAACAATTTTGGATGTACGACATCCCTACAATAGATATGCTATTTTTGCAACATCGTAAATAGATAATCTTATGATAAACAACTCATTTTGACTACAAGTCTATCTGCAATAATCTGTAATTTTTGAAAAACTTTGCATCCAAAAAGTGCAATTTCTTGCATCCACTAACCTACAAAAACCTACACTCTCTGAGAATCGAACCCCAAACATATATTATTGATTTTAAGAAGCACACACGAAAAACTCTCATCTATTTCTTTTACTGAAAACACCGTAAACAGTCTATACATATCTAGTTTAAAGAAATTATTCGGTTCTAACTTCTAAGGTAACTTTTGTTCAGTCTGATGATGTATTAAGTTTTTCTAAAAAAAGCTATCAATCTCTTACAATTACTCAATACTTCTTACACGAGGATATTCCAAACTACGTAAGAGCATGCTGCACCCAAAAGCCCAAAGGTAACTACTGCTTGGTCCGCATGTCCCCCTGGTTGATTGTGTATTTTAATCGGAATTGTGTTTTTAAATCAAACATTTCTTCACATTAAAATATAAAATTCAGGGGCAAAACAAATTCACACATGTTCTGGCAAAGAACAAGTTCCGAGCAGAACCGAGCTCTGCTTCTTAGTTAATCCTCCCACCTTTCTCATGTTTTTTTCCATCTAGTTACCACAACTTTCTTAACCAACACCATCTTTTTTGAAAAATGATTCCCCCTCCTACTTGAGTGACACACATATACTTATCTTCTAAATTGAATGGGATAGATACGTCTTAGGAGATGGGACAACAGGGAACCCATTCTTGATTTGCCATCGTGAGTCTTCACATCTTATTGTTTTAGACTTATAATGAGATGGACACTATTAATGTTGAAGGCATGACAAAACCCAAGGCTTTCAAGGGGACCACGAATTAAAAACCAGGCCCAAGTTAAATAAAAACTATGAATACCAATTGGTCACAAACCTATAAACCAATTGTTTATTTTTCTCTCTTAATGGGGGTATTCAATTTAAAAGCTTAAACCCAAACTATACAACTCATGGTTGGCTGACAAATTCTTGAAGATAAGAGATTAAGAGATGTGTGGTCTAGCCCTGGGCCCTGGGTTAAGCTGGAGTGGATATAGCATTATAATTGGTCATTTTATAGGAACCTGAAACTCTTACTAGCTAGGATCCATCTAAACAACTTATTTATAGACTCTGAAGCTAAAATCAAAACGCATGGTTAGATAGCAAACTGTTGAATATCAGTTTGTTATCTTGTTATCTTAAGCTACTCATTAATCAATCTTGCTATCTAAAATGAACCACCACTTATTAAAATATCTTTAAAGTAAGCCATAAACTTTCCAATGGAGCACTTAAAATCTAACTTTACTCTTACGTAAATTTTTGTATTAAACAAATTATATGCTTATTTGTCAGTATGGCTAGGTTGGATGGCCTTGACCGAGTTGTCGGATCTACATTTGTTATGTGAATACGACATTTAAAGTTTTTTTTTTAATTGAGTCAGACGACATTTATAAGTCTTTTTATATATCTTGAGTCAGACGACATTTATAAGTTTGTTTCCCATTTTCTGCTCAAAAAGCTTACTTATTTAAACTGTACTTCAAATTACATACACTTTTATATGGTTTGCATAAGGATGCAAATATTGACTAGTTATACTAACAAATATTCTCGGAAGATAAAGGGACACAAAAAAAGGACCGTAATAAATTTCAGTAAATTTTCCTTATTTATAAGAACAACAGTTACAGGTTTTCTTTTAACAACATACTGATAACAAACAGTGTTTGTAAGCGTTTGGTTGTTAGTTGTTACCCCAATTGAAATAATGAAAGTGTGAACCATAAAATGGTGGTAGGTATGTAAATGTAAGTCGCTATAAGTTCTTCTAATCAAAATAAAAATAATTTTTAATGTAAATATTCTTTTCAAACATCAAACATTATTCATGAATCTGGCAAACGTAAAAGTTTTATTTGAGTTTGATCCACTTATACAACAGGTCCGTTCAACGTTTATGGAGGCCTTGTGCAACTTGAAGTGCTTTTTTCGTGGGCTTCTATAATATTCAAAGTGCAAATGTTTTTTTTTAATGAAAGAGAAACTTTAATTTTGAAGAAAAAAAGGTGAAAATGTTTATTTTGGTTTATTTTCACGTGAGAATTACATGATTATCTTCTTCTTCTACGTGATCGTAGTTGACATTTTTTTCGACTAATTGACATTTTTGACATTCAAGTGCCAGACCACAAAATATGATTTAACTTCACCAAATATTAAGGCAAAGCATGCAAGAAGAAAATAAAATATAACGGTAATATAAGTAAATTTCTGGTTATCATTAGGACTCATGTGCGACGTTTGAATTAAAATGATCGAGAGTTTACATTTACTACATTATGTGTTCCAGTCCCATTATAATTTTTTTGGTGTAATCGGAAAACGAAAAAAGAGAACGAGTGTAATCGGACGGACGGGTCCCGGTTTGTTTGGTGAAACTGCAGTAAAGTAATATTTTGACTTTTGACCCCAAAAAAAAAAAAAGAGAGAGTAATTTTTTGACTTTGACCGGGCGGACAATTGTGTATTTTAGTTGATTATTCAGTTTCATTCTATATTAAGGTCAAAGACTCAAAATAGCATTAAACTTAATAAAAATATGAAAATAGAAAAGGTAGAAACATAAAAAACAAAAAAAAACTAACAGTGTAAATAAAATTTTGAATTATATGATCAATTTTGAAAATTGATTTTTAAATTAACAATTAATATGGTGTTCACATTATTACATATATTAAAAAAAATCCAGTAAAATATATTTTGATTTGAGCCAAAAAGAAAGGACAAGAAGAAGATATGTGTGACATCGAATCTATTGTAAATTTAACGATTTGTAGAACCTCCGAATTATATTTTTGTGTGTGCGAATTCCATTTTTTATTGACCTTTTTGATAAATTGTGTGAGGCGCGTGTGTTACATAAGTAGATACAAATTGAGACTTTGAAGCAAGTCTGTGACTTAAATGTTATTGTTAGACAATTTCACTTTGTTGCTTTTAAGCTACATACATAGCTCACAATACCTTCAATCACAAAACTTTCCCCAATAATTCGTTCCTCAAAACGAAAGAAAAGTTGTAAGAGTTTTAGTTGGTTAAATTTGATTGATATTCACAAAATTAGTAAAAAAAATCTCTTCCCTTACCTACAAGTCTACAACACGGTAAATTTCTGGCTACCAACATTTGCGCTATCTATTCTAAGGAGTAAGGACTACGGTAATAATTTTATTTATCTCGCCAACAACCTTAATTCTGATTTAGGGAGATAGATAGCCTTCCAAAATACTTTAACAGTTTAACCCCTGAAAACTTCAACCTCTGTTCGATCATTTTAAACAGCGCTATACTAATTAAAACCATGCACTAGCTACACCAGTCTCTTGTAATCAAAGTCAAACCCTTACATTTTGGTAAATATATTTCACATTTTATAAAAGAATAAAAGAAAATAACCATAAATTTAAATGAAGAAACTAACATTAATTTTTTTTATCGTTCTAAAATTCCTCTCTTTTTCTTCATTTTCCTCCCTCAACTTGTTCACCATAATTGTTGTTATACATTCGATTTCCTTCCTCTTTTTATAGGAAAAGCCGAACTATGTGAAAATGAAAAATATGCTGGGTTTATAAAAAAAAATACGTTACTAGTAATTGTTTTGTTTCACTTCTTCTTAGCGAGTTACTTTTACTCATTCGAACACAAATCTCGTGAGTTGGATCACGTGTGATTCCTAGGTTGTGTTCATAGGTTAAAGTATGCGTAGAATTTTGATTATTTAAAAGTTAAACATATATTTTTGATAAAGAGCTTTCGCAAAAGTTAAATAGTAACAGTGGAGATTATTAATTACAAGTTAAAGACACGAGAAAATGTGTTTACCTTCACGCCATAACTGAAGTTGAAGGTAGTGGTGTCGCTATCTTTAGATGTTCACAAAAGGAAAGTCGTGTCGGTATGCTTGACATTAGTGCGTATAAGCATTGTTTATCCCTAAAGGCACGAATAGTTGTTCCTTTCTTTCAAACCACATTAATTTATTCAGATCCTTTAGTAGAAATACACTAGTCTGAATCATTATTAAAAATATTATACACATAAAATTTATGTTTCGGCGTATCGCTAATTGTACGTTTATACATAATAGTTACTTAAAACATAACGACACATTTATTTGGCTGTAGAAAATAATTTACTTAAATTCAAAGTTACCATGGTTTTAAATAATCTAAGTTATTATAAAGTCACAATTCTAACAATGAAATAATTATATAAATTAAACAAATTTATATATCAGTATTGCAATTTCAGTAATGATACAATATTTACACCAAATTGCATGTAAAGGTTCAGATTGAAGCAATGAAGAATTGAAGAGTAATAGACAGTGCAAAGAATTGTCCTATAATTACTTACATATTCTAGAACAATTCATTTATTTTCTTTCTTTTTTTGTGGTTGGATAAACATTGTTTTGGTTATATGCTTAGGGATAAACTCAAAGAGAAACCCTTATTTTTCAAGTAATCAAAATACAAAGATAGAATTAGAGCAACGAGATAAAAGTTCATGAGAGTTTTAGTAATAAAATAAAAAATAGTAATGAAGTAATATTTACAACAACTTTACGTGTAAGCCATCACCATACACATCAACCCCGCCTATAAAAGCCCAAACACATACCTCAACAATCAAAAACAAAAACCTCATTTACACAAAACAAAATGACGTTTGCGATATCAAACCTAAACGCAGTCGCGTTTCTGGTGACGCTACTACTAATCTCCGTTCCATTCTCTTCCTCCACACTACAACAAGATTTCGTGCAATGCCTCGTCGACAACTCCGACGTCTCGTTCCCTATAACGGCGTCGTTTTTCTCACCCGACCAAAACGCTACTTTGTTTAAAGAGGAGCTTGAATCAACGGCACAGAATCTCCGTTACTTGACAACATCAAATCCGAAGCCTGTATTCATATTTGAGCCTTTGTACGAGACGCATGTCCAAGCCGCGGTCGTGTGTGCCAAGAAGCTTCAGCTTCACCTTCGCTTACGTAGCGGTGGCCACGACTACGAAGGGCTCTCGTTCGTAGCCGAGAACGAAACGCCGTTTGTGATCGTTGATTTGTCGAAGCTTAGACAGGTCGACGTGGATTTGGACAGTAACAGCGCGTGGGCTCACGCGGGTGCTACCATCGGAGAGGTTTATTACAGGTAACGCTACTCATGATTATGTTATTGAACGGACACATGAGTTGTCTAGGCTAGATTTGTTGAAGCATAATTATACCAAATAATTTAATGACACGGCCTAATATATAATTAAACATAAATAACAAGAAAATATATGATTAATATTCTAAAATTTTAGTAACAAAAATATGGAGATGTTGCATTTATTAGGTAGCCATTTTTTAATGATAATATTATTGATTTATTCTCAATATTTTGACTCAATAGTAACGGAAGTTTTGACGTTTTCGGGGTAAAATTAGATTTTTTGAAGAAAACAAATTGCTAACTTTTGCTATGCTATTTACAGTTTGCCATTTGAAGAAAAGGTTTCTTTTCTAGAAACTTTTTTTAGTGGATTCTCTAAAAACGTCGGTAGAAAATTGGAAGGATTACTTTTCTTTTTCTGTTTACAAAGCATTGTAAACGTCTAATTAGTTGGGAATATTTATTTAATAGCTTTTCAGTTCTTACCTCATCAGCAAGTTTAAAAATCCATTGGTTTTACACTTTATTTATTGCCGGTTCTATTGAAGAAAAGCCTACGTACACATTTTTGATTCGTCAATTTAATCGTTTTTGTTTTATTATATGGTTGGAATTGTTATCCATTTAACCAATTCTTGGAACCAAAACCAAAGAATAATCAAATTGAGCACGGTTAAGGTTTGGTTAATAATTCAGTAATTAAATCGTTTTTTTGTTTCCCGGTTCAAAGGATCCAAGAGAAAAGCCAAACCCATGGTTTTCCGGCGGGTTTATGCTCCAGCCTTGGCATCGGCGGCCATTTAGTCGGCGGAGCGTACGGTTCCATGATGCGTAAATTCGGTCTCGGCGGTGACAATGTCCTCGACGCAAGAATCGTAGACGCCAACGGCAAGATCCTTGATCGCGCAGCGATGGGAGAAGACGTCTTCTGGGCTATTCGCGGCGGTGGCGGCGGAAGCTTCGGCGTGATCCTAGCCTGGAAGATCAAGCTCGTCCCTGTTCCATCCACCGTAACGGTATTCACAGTCACGAAAACGCTTGAGCAAAACGGAACTAAGACTTTGTACAAATGGCAACAAGTCGCTGATAAGCTTGACGATGATCTCTTCATCCGCGTGATAATTTCTCCGGCGAGCAAAACCACCAAACCTGGAAACCGAACCATCTCGATGTCGTACCAAGCTCAGTTTCTCGGCGACTCGAATCGGCTCATGCAGGTACTATAATGTTCAAAATTCGAACTTATGGGTCTAAGTTTGAACTTTTTTATATTTTTTGTTATTACATTTCGACCAATAAACTTATTAATTTTGACAACTTCAACCCCAACAGGTGATGCAAAAGAGTTTCCCTGAGCTAGGACTGACGAAGAAAGACTGCACCGAGATGAGCTGGATCAAATCAGTAATGTACATTGCAGGATTTCCAAACAGTGCAGCACCAGAAGCTTTACTTGATGGAAAATCATTGTTCAAGAATCACTTCAAAGCCAAATCAGACTTCGTGAAAGAGCCAATTCCAGTAGAAGGCTTAGAAGGATTATGGAAGAGGTTTCTAGAAGAAGACTCACCGTTAACGATATGGAACCCGTACGGAGGAATGATGGCGAGGATTCCTGAGTCAGAGATACCTTTCCCTCACAGGAACGGTACGTTGTTCAAGATTCAGTGGCTAAGCACGTGGCAAGATGGGAAAGTGAGTGAGGCGAGGCATATGAAGTGGATAAGGGAAATGTATAGTTACATGGAGCAGTATGTGTCGAAGAGCCCGAGACAGGCGTATGTGAATTACAGGGATCTTGATTTGGGGACGAATGAGAAAGAGAGTGATGCTAAAGAGTGGGGGACCAAGTATTTTAAAGGGAATTTTGAGAGGTTGGTGAAGATTAAAGGTGAGTTTGATCCTGATAATTTCTTCAGGCATGAACAAAGTGTTCCCACAAAGATTGGTTGATCATGATGGAGTGAAGTTCGTTGGTTAAATGGGTTTTAGTTTAAATACAAATAATGGATTTGGGTTTTGTCATAGGGAGCAATCGACATTCTGTTTTGATATAATAATCTTCACTTAAGGTGATGTGGTATTGTGGTTTAGCTTTATTTGAAACTTGTAATTTGTTTTTGGATGATTATATATACGATATAGATATTTTCATAAGAATCTGAATTCGAGTATTCTGAACTAGACTATTATAGTGCTTTGTACAATAGGCAAAAGGAAAAAAAAAGTTGGAATCTCAATGCAATCTTCAATCATATCTGAATCCTTGAAAATAAAGAGATCAGTCAATGAAGAAGAATCAAACTGTGAGAGACATATCCAAAAAATTTACTGCTTTTGATGAATTTTTTCGAACTAAGGAATCATCTAACAACAGATGTTAGCAAGAACTCAGATGTGAAAACTCGTTGTTCGTCGGTCAACAATGAGAACCACTTGGTCACCAAATTGCCTGAAGCAGATAAGCTCTGATCCCCTGAACCCGGCGGAAGCATAGTGGTTTTGCCTTGAAAGGCTTTTGAGAAATCCAGCTGCATCGTTTTCAGGAGGGAGCTCACAGTTGCTATTTGGACTGCAAAACCAGCTTTTAGAGTGGTCTCACTCTGCAGAAATGCTGACAATCTCTCTCTCAGGATTGAGACCCCTTCATTTTCATAGCCACCAGCATCCACTCCAATACTGAAAGATTCCAAAAAAAAGTAAGAGAGGAGATTGGATATTATTACATCAGATTGGTCTTTCTGTATAAAGAGACAACGTTATAATATTACCTGCTAAGTTGCCCGAGAAGAGAGACGATTGCAACAGAGAGGTTCATTGGTAATGGCACTCCCAGCATCTTAAGCAGTGGAGCAACAATGTTCGCACTAGTCCAATCCCATGCCTGCATTTAGATATAAGATCAAATTAGTTCAATAGACAATATAAATTAGCAAAACATTGCCTCAAGGTTGAAAATGCTATTGTAAATTACCGTGTAACAAGCAATCAGCTCCACCAGTGAAAGAATGTCAAAGAGATTAACACTTTGATCCCTGGTCAACATGCACTGGAAATCTTTGTGCGCAGGCCTAAACTCGGTCTTCTCTAGATGACTAGAATCCAATGAACTGGTCAAGTTTTGATGCAACGTATTAGACTGAGTAAACTCCTGAATAATTTCTATGAGCGTAGATGCCATAGCCTCCAGCGAGGAAGACCTGTCTGAGAATGGACACTTTTTATTGCCTGGATGCAACTTAGCATTTCCCTCCGCAGTACCAAAATGTTTGTTCTCTAGAAACATGACGATAGATTTCAACACTGCAACTGATATGTCATGCTCACCAGAGGACACCATTTTCTCTCCAGCAATGTAAGCAAAAATGTGAAGAATGGGCAGTAGCACTGAGGTGTTCTCATGACTGTGATTGTGCAGGATTTCAAAGGAAGCTTTGCAGATTAATCCAATACGATCCCCTGCAGTACATATTGCAGCCAAAATAGCGCTTCCAGCCACCAAATGATCAATTAGAGCGATTCTGCTGACGAGAGCTACATCATCTTCATTCAGGATGACAGGGATGCTTAGATCAGATTCAGATGTTTCTGAGGATTTAACAGAAAACAATACCCTCTGCTCGGAAAGGAGGTCCTGAAGGAGACTAAGGAGTTCTTCTCTGAATTCAGAAAGCATAACTCCAGCTTCAATATCAGCCATCACTACACAAGAAAATTCCAAGTTCAAAAAATTAAAACATTAAATCAATAGCAGACTGAAATATCTAGTTTTGAGAAGAAAAACAACAGGAACGGGTTTGGGGAATACCAGCATATATATGCTTCGAGAAAGACTCCAAGTAGGAGAAAGAATCAACATTCAAAGTGTTCACAATTTTCGTTGAGGAAACTACAGAGAAGTTATGCAGCAGTAAGGAGAGGAACACACAGACCCTTTCCCTGAAAGAAAAAAGCATATACAGTATTAGGGCCTCGACACTAGTTTACTGATGTAATTAAAAAAGGAAATATATATCACTATTATGCATTCAAATAGAATCAGAGAAGAGAATAACTTACTGGGCCAAAAGATTTTCTTCCATTTTTAAAGAAGACAGAATTGCTGGCACTGCCCACTGTGCTCTTGCAACTGACTGGCATCGCTGAACACAATTGTTTGCAGCATGGAAAATTTTGATGATACTGTTCTGGTCTTCAATATTTGAAAACACAACCAAGTGTTTAAGAATATGACCTTGCAACGCTGTCGACATGGGTGACACTTGGACTGTCACTAAATCATTCTGAGTGTTGAGACTAGGAGATTGACTGGAAATTATGGTCTCAGGTAAACCCATCCTGTCACTAGCAGCCAAGTCAAGAGCCATTGCAAGATTTTCGTCCTCACTCACGATCTCACCACCCAAAAAATTTACCTGAGGAAGATCCGGGGACAAAAACGATTCTCTCGCCATCTGATAATAACTTTCTTCTTCCGCGTTATCCAACTCCAGCAACTTCATATAATCTGTAGCAAAAACATCCTCTGGAAATAATGTTGTCGCATCGTGCCCTTTAGCAGTAGAGATCCCAGCTATATTACCTGGAGTCTTACCTGACTCGTTAAACTCAAGAGAATTCTGTATATCTGTCTTCTTATTAGAAGAAACCCTTCTTTTCTTGGAAATTGTAATGCCATTTGCAGAGGAGCCACCTTGCATATGAGGGATCAAGGTTTCTTTCTTTTCTAAAGGCCTATACCCAGTTTCTACAACCATAGACTGCAAGCTGACCATCTTCTCTCCAATCGGCAAATTTTTCTTTTTATCATCAGAAGAGAGATGCTTACCCGACACAACTGCCTCCAACATTCTTTTTCTTTTCCGAGAGTTCTCACCAACTACGTCGTGGCTATCTTTCTGACGATTTTGAAGAGAGTTTTCAGCTACCAAACAGAGATTTCCATTTTTCCTGGTCTCGGAAATTTTCTGGAACATACTTGGTTTTGTTGGTTGGATATTCGGTTTATCTCTTTCCTGTGAGGCCAGTAACTGCCCATCAGAAAACGATGTTGCGCTGGAAATTACTCCAGAACTCTGTAATTTTTTAGAGCCTCCAGTAGGAGAGGCCAATTGAGAAGTAGTACCTGAGACAGACTCACTCACACCCCGTCCAGATTTAGGAATTAAGTAGGCGGACAACTTGCAAGCCTGCTCCTGAGAACAAGAGGTAGCTACCAAATGGCATCTTGCGTCAGAATGCTTTACACCATTATCGTTCTTCTCTGATGGTAGCTTCTGCAGTTTCCTGCACCCCTTTGCCTGCATAGCATTAAGATAAACATAAGTAATTAAAACGAAAACAAAAAACAGAAAAGTATAAAAGTGACATTATGTTGTAAAGAGTCCACGCTAAGCTAGAGGCCACTATTTCAAAGATTAAAACAGATTAAATGCTTTCATCTTCTACACTCAGATTCAATGGCGCTAACTACAATAAACTCAAGAACTCCAACAGAGTACAGCCAAAGTGTTCATGCTCAGATAACTTCAACTGACTGTTTCAACTAAACTGAGAAAGTTTGAGCGACACAAGTAAACCTAGGATATTCTAACATGATTCTTTTTTATCCACCATGTCAACAACAAAAGATCCATCATGTAATCTAATGTCTGAACTCCGGTAACAAAGAAAGTATCAAATCCTAAAACATGTCTCAGGTCACCAAACCAATTTTCAAATTAAGTGAGAAAGAAGCATAGTAAGAGATATATGGCAGAAACAAACCTTTCCAAGACCAGCTGTACCTTGATCCAGTAGATTCATGCGATTCGTAAAACTACCAAACTCCAGTTTTAATCGACCTAGCTCTTCGGCCTGAAATTCCCTTCGAAGTTTTTCAAAGTTAGCCACTTCTTCGGAGTGTTTTGCACAGTTTCTCTCAAACTTCAGCATTTTTTTCAAAAGCCTCATTTCAGCCTTTTCCAGATCTCTGACTTTCTGAGGAGAAATAGACTGAGTCTTGATGGATTTCTGGGAGAGTGAAAGCTTATGCACTTGTTGCTTCAAACCTTCAGTCACTAATTGTGCTTCTTGTAACTGCTGAGTCAAATCATCAGCACGAGATTTCCAGTCCATGGCTGTTTTCTTATTCATCTCAAGGAGCCTTATTTTCTCTTCCAGTTTTGCCGAGTTTTCAGCATACTTTAATTTGCTAGTAGTGCTCTGCAACTCCGTTTCTTTCTTGAGCTCTTTGTTTTTGGCATTAACAATTTCAAACTTCTTAGACATAGCTTCTGCCAGCTTCATCTGTTCCCTAGCTTTTGCACTCTCCATATCTGCACGTTTTTTCTCTTTTAGTGTTCTTTGTTTTTCAAACTCCATCTGCTTTTTCACAGTCTCAAGACTGGAGGTCAAATTAGAACTAGTCTTATGCGCTGTAGTTCTTAACACCTCCAACTCGGAAAGATACTGATCAGCTTTCATTTTCTCTGACTCTGCTTTCTTCCTCTCAGCCTCTGTTTTCTGCCTCTCACTTGCAAGAAGATGTTTAACCACACTTATTTCCTTATTCGCTTCAGGAACAACTGGCTTGCTCTCCTCCTCATCTTTTACTATCAGAGCCTTTGTCTTGTTCAATTCTTTACAAACCTTCTCCCTCCTTAATGTTTCTTTCTTAAGAAGGTCCTTCAGTTCATCGATCTCCTTTTCTCGACTAGAAGCTTGATCCTGAAGACGCTTAGTTTCATCACTTTTTTCTCTGACGGTTTGCTCCAATCTTTGTTGCAAAGACAATATCTCAGACCTCAAACCAGAAATTTCTTTCTCCAAAGATGCTTTTACCACTGAATCATTTCCCTTACTGTCTCTGTCAGCCACCATCTTCTCAAGTTCTGTAGCATTAAGATAGAAAGTAAGCAACAAGTTAAAAATCACAATAAGATTGACAACTAGACTACTAACAACATCGTTCCAGCCAACACTACAACGATAATCATCTCTACTGTTTATGGCAAACCTAAAATCTCGAGGAAAAGTTACCATAACAAAAACTAATCAGTCACAGAAACACAAAACATCAAAAGGCGCCACGAGCTGATCTCTATCACTAGCTAAAAACACAGATTCAAAGCATCTAAATCGCTTTCTATATATATATAATTTTGATAAAGAAGAAACTAGAGTATTGTATTCTCTTACTTTTCTGGAGATTGGATTTTTCAGCTTCATTATATATTCTGGCCCTCTCGAGAAGAGTTACTGATTCTTTAAAAGCGTCTCGCCTCTTCTTCAAATCTATGCACTTCTTTTGCCACTGAATCAAAGTCGAAAGAAAAGAAAAAATAGAAATATTTTTTATAAGAAAATCGCAAAACACTGTAATGGATGAAAATCAAAAACTCAAGAGAAGTAGTTACCGCATGGCAGCAAGGGTTTCCTGAAGCAAGCTCAGGTTGAGCATTTTCCGTCGCCATTGCCGGGAGAATTCCTCCGATTGTGAAATAAAACCTCACATAGATGGAAAATTAAACGCCATTACACAGAATCGAAGTAGTGAGAACCTAATCGATAACGAAAATCAAAAACCCTAAACCCTATTTTTCAATTAGCAGTAGAGAAATAAGGAAGGTGTAGAGTTTTAGAAGAAGGAAGAGGAGACAGATGAGACCGCGAGCAATTGGATCTCCGGGCGGGTCGGTGAGTCGAGTGTTGATTTATCTTTAATCAGGCCCATGACACTAAATGTTTTATTTTAGTTATTTTCATTTTTGGTTGTCTTTTATATTTGGGTTATAGACCCTCTAGAGTTTTAATTAAGTTTTTATCCCCATGAAATTCTAGTCTTGGAATATAACTACACTAAAATTTTAAAAACAAGATAAAAACATAGATTTGATTTGATCAAATTTAAATAGAGAAAACTCACTTGAATTAGCTGATTCTGGTTGAATTAGAACTTAGAAGAACTGGATCATTTAGCTCTAAAAAAATAAACCACACAAACAAACAAAGTATTTAGGTTTTTCAAATATCAATACACAACTTCACCAATCAAAATCTTCCAAGAAGGAAACAAATCAACCGGTTTTCATAACATTCAGTATTAGAGAAATCTCCAAACATAATCTGAATCCAAAAGAAAAAAGTAGTCATCGAAAACTTATAATTCGTATCAATCAGGCATTCAACACATATGTCAACGATTTAAGATATGAGAGAGACAAAAAAATCAAAAATGAACAAAGACAACATTAAGCCATGGTTCGAAATCGTAATAATTGAAATAAGAAGCTAGATCTATATGATTTAGTTGGAATTTTTGAGATTCAATTCCAAATTTTTGGTTTCAGTCAATAAGGAATTAGGGTTCGAATCTCTTACCTTACACAACCCTTTAATCGAAATCCCCTCTTTCAAATAAGCAGTCGCAAATAAAGCTCTTATGTTCTTCGCATGCTAGGTCTAATAAAATGGTGGCCCAAATCAATTTTTTTGTACCCCTTTCTTTATTTATTATTCAAAATCTCAAACAATATTACCTTTAATTACCTTTAAAATTGTATTAAATGTGTATAATAAAAAACAAAAATTTAACGAAAAAGACAAAATTTGGGCCTCTAGTAATGATTTGGTGGAACTAAAAACATAAAATAAATTAGTGATCTGAAACGGTTGCTTAATCTGCTTATCTTTTGGGCCGGGCCTAGTTCTTCGTCTGTCGCATTTTATTTTTTCTTCAAATCTTTGAAAGAAAGAGAAAGTTTAGTTTAGTGTAAGCAATGTGGTTTTGGGTAAAAAACAATTGGTGTAGTTAAAGTGTTAAACCCAAAGATAAAGTTCTATGGAGACATATTTTGTAATTACTATAAACTTTAGGGGATGATACAATCGGACGACCTTTTAAATTTCGAACATACTATGTAGTTGGAGTACAGTATCTCTTTTAGATTTTGTTAGGACAATAAATAAAAGTGATTATTCAGAACTTTGACAGGGAAACAAGTAAAAAAGTTGTGATTGCTTTTGCTGAGAAACACACCAAAAATATTATATAGCACGTGAAGCATTGATTTACAAAAGACAGTGATCCAAATGAAACCTCAGATAAACATCTCAAAAACTCATAAGGATGATTAAAAAAACTTAAGATTAAATGTATTGATATGATCATTTTCATTTGGCCTCTTAGTACTATTGCTCTTTTTTGGAGGCTTTTGTAGTTGGAAGTGTCCCAAACACTATGTCCCATAACGACGAGGTTATACCAAATCCTTTGTCTTGAATCCTGAAGTGATGATTCAAATGATATTTCTGCAGAATCACCAAAAAAAAAATACCAATAAGTCCACGGGTTTTAACCATACAGCTCTCTAATAAAGGACTTGGCATTGTTTTTACCTTGAGATTTTTGGCAACTAGTCTAGTTGGTTGGGCATGGTGAAGGTAATAATGAGTAACATCGTACATCACATACCCGAGCATGCCTCCGCCAAACAATGCAGGTGTGGTTGCAGGAGTTGCGAAAAGCTTCACAAGGTTCCAAAACTGGGACACAAGAAAGAAAGACGGATTTAAGGTTTAGAGGTAGCTGTGAAAACAGGACGAGCGGTGAGACAGTATAGATGCTTACGGGAAAGCATAGAATCGCTGTTGCAGTAGGAGGAAAGACAAGCCGAAGGTGGTCCATTGGGTGCTTGTGATGACATCCGTGAAGCAGATAGTGTGCAGTGTTTCCCCTGGAATGGTTCCACAAAAAACATTAGAATCTAACTGGAATAAAGAGAGTACTATCTATCTATGTATATGAAATGTAACACAGAGAGAAAGAGAGAGTGACGAACCAGTAACTCTTTGTTTTAATGTGGAAGAGGAACCGGTGAAGAGTGTATTCTATAAACGTCCAGATAAAGATTCCCAAGACAAACAATGGAGCGATTTCTGGAAGGGAAAGGCCCATTCTTACTGCCTTTGATATGCACCAAACAACAACTGGCAACCAAATGACAGGGATAGCCCACCAAACCGTAAGGGTCAAGGACTGTTTCATTGCAAATACGTCAGATGATTGAGGATCAGATATTATTGATATGAAAATGAAAAAAAAAAAAAAGGAGAAAAACAAACTGGTATACCTCCCAAAAGTCACTCTCGAAAAACCGAGGGCCTTCCTTGGTTACAATAGGTTGGTGAACCCATTCCTCATAATCTTCTTCAAGATGACCAACCTGTAAAACATCCAAAGCAATCGCAAGAAAGGTTGAAAAGGGAACGTAACTATAATTAGCTCTAAGAAAAAGAAAAGGCAATAGTGGCTAATTATGGTCCCAAAGGCAATGTTGACATCAATTATTTAAAACCTTTGGGAAACAGTATTTACCTGAAATACAAGGGGCTTATTAAGATCCACAGTGAATCCCTTAGCAACCATTTTGCAAACCTTTTACTGGACTGAAAAAATAAAGAAAAATAGATATCAATTTCGAGGAAGCACGGTGACATAATGAAACAACTGATGTCAACTTCAACATGTCAAATATATAAATGTACAAGTTCTCTTCACTAGTTTAGTTTCCTATTGTTTGACAATACCAGTTAAACGTTATCGACCTTGTATTGGATACACAAATCACTTATACGGTTATATAACTAGTCTAATTGGTCCCACAACAAAACCAAAAAAATTGAAATCCAAACACAAAAGTAAGTGTTAGTTGAAATTTCAGACGAAGAAAGTTACATAAACAATCATTAAAAAACTAGAAGGTACGACACAGGTCATATGTGCTTTTTAATTCATTCTCCTCCAAGGACCCACCACCAAATACATAAGCACCATATCTAGGTAAGTCACAAGTTAACATCGAGGAAAACAAAATACACAGCTCACTAGCACTAGCTACCAGGTTCAAAACATCAATTCCTGAAACTGGTTTGATTTTGAGAAACAAAATCTACAAGAATCCTAGCCTATAACAACTATTGCAAAAAAAAATGGAAATATGGCTCAATCAAAGTTTGTTTCATTGAACTATTCACTATCCTTTCATTTTCAAGAAAATAAATTTTACAATGATTTATCTTATAACACATCAAAACAAATTTTCAGCTCGAGACATCTTTCCTCTAGCAACCAAATGAGCATTTTATTTGGCGAAATTAAATTAGCTTTCAACAATGCGTAGTCAAGTCTTAGAAACTTCTGATTTTTTTATTTTTATGTAGCAGCTGAAGAACCAAAATCAACCTGCTAAACACTTCTCAGCATCGAAGGATAGACCAATATATTCCGATCTAAACACTAACACCAAAACGAATCAAACAACCTAGCTATCCAATTCCATGGGAATCTCAATGTTGAGATTAGTGAAATCTATCGCGTTAAGAAATCTGAAGAGGAAACAAATAGGGATTCGAAACACACAAATCGTATCGAATTGAAGCAACGAACCTGAAGGAGAAGTGCCAGATCTCAGCGACTCTGACGAAGGACAGGCGTCGTCGGCAGACGAGAGAAACCGCCGAGATTTTAGTCGCCCTTTTAATGAGGTTAGCGTTGGTGGTATTTGACAGGGACAAATGTCTCGGTGAATAGTTTGGGTATATAATCGTGTAAAGGAGGTGGATCGAATCTGGGCCGTTGGTTAAGAGAGACGCCTTAGATCTCGGAGGCCAGCGAATCGTCAAATTCAAAAATGCAAACCAACGGCTGTGCCAGGTTGTTCCTCTTTTGGCTCTTTTCAAAGATTAGCTGTGCAACGCTCATGTTGTGTCACTACCATCCCAAATTGCACGTTCCACAAAAACATTACATTTTTCTTTTTCTTTTTACGTCACAACAGAAATTTTCAATTCATTTTATAACTAGGAAATTACTCATTCAAGATACTTGCTTCTAGATGTATGTGTCTTTTAAGTCTTTGACTCAAAGAAAAGAAAAGAATGTTTCTTTTAAGTGAGCAAAACTTATTTCAGTAATTCAATATTTTAGACTTCTGGTATTGGTAGAAAATATCTAAATATATAGAAGTGAACAATGTTTGTTTACACCATTGAGGTGCGCAATGTCAAAGGATTTTATTGACTAGTTTTATTGGAGTGACATGTGTTCACTGTCGTCTGTCGACCAACTTGGTAGCACCATGGCACAACAACCAAGACTAACAACGAATTATTGTAGTTTAGTATTTGAGTTTAATACTTTAATGTAAACATTTCATTTATCAAATGGAGTTGTGTTTTCATTATATAAATGTGTAACTTATTCTCATATATATTCACTATTAGTTAACATATTAAAGTATTTGTATATAAATGTGACACATATTCTCTCACAATTGATCAGCATGTTAAGCACTTATAAAAAGATTAAAAGTATAATGAAAACACATTATAATAGTTCAATCTCTTAAATCCTTTTTCCAGTAGACAAACAAGAGAGTTGTGATTAATCTTTAATCAGGGCATAAAGATATCTTATTAATACAATATTAAATCGTGGTACTTTTTATTTTTATTGAGCAAAATAAATTTTAGATACGATTAAATGATTGTGATTTTGTAGGACTTTGGTGCGTTGTTTTATGATGTAGATTCACCACCAACATGACATATGTGGTCAGTGTCAAGTGTACAACCTAAAGTTGGCATGCATGATGCATCACTATAATTTCCCCTTGAAAACAAACAGAGTTAGTAAATCAATATTATCCGCTCCTCGCATCAAAACTGAGATAAGAAATAGACAAACATCAGGTGAAGGTGGTTGACGATAAATTTGGTGATGTGATCTACATATTCCACGTCACGATCATATTTAATAATAACCATCGTCATTTCGTTAATTAACTTAATTTATATATGTAGCTTACTTTTATGTAGATCTGTGGTTTAAAATTTTTAGTTTACACAATACATGCTTTTGCAACGTATGTAATTGTATCTATAAATACAGTCCTGTATTAATATATTAATATATCTACATATAAAATAGGCCATAAGCAGATTAGTTATACAACTGTATTAATTTGTTACGACGTTCATGGGCATGTATATGATTATATACAAACTTGGGAAAGTATATGACAACAAGGGATTAAACCAACAAATTATAACCATCTCACCTACAACAAATTGGTTACATACCTAATAGTTAATAAGTTTGTTGTAGATTCAAGTGTTATGACAAGATCACATCAATAATAATAAATTGATTTGTAATCAATCTATCTTTTTCTTATCCTTTTCTACAGAACAGTCACTATTACAGCTCATTCCAAGACAGACCAACTAAACAATTTGTTTTTTAATAATCAACAAAGTTCAATTTTCCAAAATATCCCTAAATATTTAGCCGTGTGTCGTTTCTTCCCTCGTATATAATCAGCGACCATCCGGAATTTATTCGGTACCCTTCCAAAGTTTTCTCCATCGCCTCGAGAAGAAACAAAGCGTTGGCATTTCTCTCGGTTTTTTTTCTCTTCTGCGAGCCAAAACAAGTTTCTATTTCAAAAATTTCCCGGGAAAATGAGAGAAATCCTTCATATTCAAGGTGGTCAATGCGGCAACCAAATCGGAGCCAAGTTCTGGGAAGTGATCTGTAACGAGCACGGTATCGACCCGACGGGAAAGTACGACGGCGACGCCGATCTGCAGCTGGAGCGAATCAATGTATATTACAACGAGGCAAGCGGTGGAAGGTACGTACCACGCGCCGTTCTTATGGATCTGGAGCCGGGAACTATGGATTCCATCAGATCTGGCCCCTTTGGACAAATTTTCCGGCCAGATAACTTCGTCTTCGGCCAATCCGGCGCCGGAAACAACTGGGCGAAGGGTCATTACACTGAGGGAGCTGAATTGATCGATTCCGTGCTCGACGTTGTTAGAAAAGAAGCTGAGAATTGCGACTGCTTACAAGGTAATACTCACTCTTCCTCGACTGAGCTTAATTCCACTCTTAGTTTTGTCAATTCGAATTGTCCAGAGCAGTGGATTTTAGAATAGTGAACTAGTAGTGATGATGAGAAACGTACAGATCTATTGCTTATATCTTTGAAGAGAGAGCACTGTGGGATATAGATGATTAGAGTTTTCAGTTATCACTATTGGAATACTAAATTGTAAAGATGGGTGTAATTTGTTGAGTAGGGTTTCAAGTTTGTCACTCGTTGGGTGGAGGAACTGGTTCTGGAATGGGAACACTTCTCATCTCCAAGATAAGAGAAGAGTATCCAGATCGTATGATGCTCACGTTTTCAGTTTTCCCATCTCCTAAAGTCTCTGACACAGTCGTGGAGCCATACAACGCTACTCTCTCTGTGCATCAGCTTGTTGAGAACGCTGACGAATGTATGGTTCTGGATAATGAAGCTCTCTACGATATCTGCTTCCGCACTCTTAAGCTAGCCACTCCAACTTGTAAGCAATATCTTTTTTTCCTTCCATCTAGTTGCGTTTAAAGTGTTGATTCTTTTGGAGATTAATTATGAGATTACTGATCACTATGATGTCTAGAGTCAGACGTTATAACTCTGAAAACTGTATTAAAGTAATATAGTTTTTTTATTTACATCTCAGCTTGATGAATGGTTACTAGTGGTATTAGTTGGGTTGGTCTCCTGTCCTTGTGTCTTGTAAGATAAATGTTTTCACTAAGTCACTAACAAACAACTTAAGAAAATGACATCACGCATAAACTCGTATCATATTTCTATAGATTAAAGAAAGACTTACATTTTGATTTTGAGACCACCAAGCTCTTCTTACGTTTGACAAGTAACTTTTTTTTTGCTTTGGTCATTTGCAGTTGGAGATCTAAACCACCTGATCTCTGCCACGATGAGCGGTGTCACATGCTGTCTTCGTTTCCCTGGTCAGCTTAACTCTGATCTCCGCAAGCTCGCAGTCAACCTAATCCCATTCCCACGTCTTCATTTCTTCATGGTTGGTTTCGCGCCTCTCACATCCCGTGGCTCGCAGCAGTACCGTTCCTTATCAGTTCCCGAACTGACTCAACAAATGTGGGACGCCAAGAACATGATGTGTGCCGCTGACCCAAGACACGGACGTTACTTAACTGCATCAGCAATGTTCCGTGGCAAAATGAGCACAAAAGAAGTAGATGAACAGATGATCAATGTCCAGAACAAAAACTCTTCGTACTTTGTTGAATGGATCCCTAACAACGTCAAGTCTAGTGTCTGTGACATTCCTCCAAAGGGTCTCTCAATGGCATCAACTTTTATCGGTAACTCAACTTCAATTCAAGAGATGTTTAGACGGGTGAGTGAGCAGTTCACAGCTATGTTCAGGAGAAAAGCTTTCTTGCATTGGTACACAGGAGAAGGAATGGATGAGATGGAGTTTACGGAAGCAGAGAGCAACATGAACGATCTTGTGGCTGAGTATCAACAATACCAAGATGCTACAGCTGATGAGGAGGAGTATGAAGATGAGGAAGAAGAGCCTGAGCACGATGTTTGAGATTTTTAGAATCTTTAATTGAGTTTGTACCAAAAGAATATTGTTTTTTTTTCTTTTTCGTGTTCGCTGGCTTTGATTGTGTTCTTTGTTTGTTTGTTTTACGGTATTGTTTTGGGTGTAAATTGCAATGAAAACTAATTTGTGGGTGTTTTTGTATAAACAGAATACGAGGTTGTTGTGCTCCTTTGGTCCCTAAATCATTCTCGTTTCGGTTTATATATCTGGTTTGGTTTAAGTCATATTTAATTTTGGTTATTTGAGTAATCAAATCAAAAATATTTTTCCTTTTTAACTAATCTCGAAAATCTACGGTAATTTATGATTTTAATTTTTTTTAACGATGTCGTACTTGTAAATTTGTTTTGTCACAAGTCACACGACACAAACATAGAAAAAATAAAATAATAATTTCATAATTGACGATTTAAATAATAAAATGGCATGACGACAAAAATAAAAAATAAAAAACTGGCATAATTAGGAGAGACAGTGTAAAACCCTAACGCCTCCTCTAGTTTTTTTCGATTCTCGCCGTCTTTCATCAGAATCGGCTCCTTCTCTATAATTCATCTTCTTTCCACAAAATCGCCGGTCATCACCGGTACATACAAAGAAAAGAAGTGGAAGAGAAAGACCGGTTTACCAGAACGGACAGTGACGACTAAGCTTATAAGGGTTTCGCAGAGTAAGGCCTCCTGAGCTGACGGAGCCACGTGAAGCAAGCTATTTCAAATATTCATCTCTGTGAGCTCTCTCACCTTTGCCTTTTGTGTATCTATGCGAGTTTGCTCGTAGAATAGCTGTAATCAATGGAGATTTTAGGAGATTTCGTGGTCTCAGTTTGATTTAATTGAGTGTTTATGGTTCTTTGATTGTGAATTACAGAGAGATTTATCTTTTCTTCTCTTTTCCATTATTAATGTTCTGAATTTTGATAGTATGTTTGTTTGACTCCTGAGTAGGTTAAAAAAGTTTCACACTTTGGCCAACCTTGAAGTATCAGCACCTCGTTTACATAAATTCCAAAGAAGATGGGAGCAGTAGAGCTTGTAAATGATCCATCGAGCCTATATAAAGCGGACACTGTGGAGAACGTTGATTTATCTGATACGGATTTGGTGATTACCGTGAGAAGAGCCCTTACAAATGTCCAAACTGTGAGTATTGTACAACCCTTGCTTCTTTACTGTGCTTATGTGTTTCTTTGGGTATATATATGTTGATGCTATTGATTTTATGCTTCTTGATTCTAGTTTATTTCTTTGCTTATATGTCCAGGGAGAGTCAGACCTTTACGATGAGCTTGTTGGAGTTATGCACATCAAAGAATCTGCTGATGCTGATGCAGTTGCACAGCTTGAGGTGTGTCCTATTCTTCTTCCTATGACAATCAGTTCTCTCTTCTTCTATTTTCCCTGTTTGCTTAAAAATGTTATCATTTTCTTTTGTTTGGCAGACTGTCTTGAAGGCTCTATCAGGCTCTGTGGCTTACATAGATATTGTTCACCATAAAAAGCTTCTTTCTTCGGTAAGTTTCTATTGTAAAAGTTTACAATTAAACTTGTTTCAGAGGGATCTCCTACCTCTTACTGTGGATTTCATCCCAATTATTATGTCCAGATTTTTGGAATGAACTTGTGGGATCACAGACCTAATGTCATGGACGCATTGGTGAATCTTGTCATATCACTGGTACACTACTCAACATTTACCCTTATGCCAACTATTATTTAATCTAGATGAGGAGCGTGCTAATTTTTTGTTTGGTCCGTTTTTCATCTTAGGCTGCCACAAGTGGAAAGTATCTGGACTCTTGTCTACATATGCTCGTAAGCAACTTCCTTCCACCTCCTTGGGTAATAAATAAACTTTCGCACCTCCGTGTAAGTGACAAGAAGAGAGAAGTTCTCTCTCGGGTGCATGCAGCGCTTCTGAAAATCACTTATTTGGTTCCTCTTACTCCCTCAAGATTAGTGCCACTGCTCTCCCTGAAATTGCCCAAAATACACAAAAAGGATCATGTGAGTTTCGTTTTGGTTAATTTCGGACAATGTAGTCCTAAGCTCATACTGGCGATGAACTCAATAGAAACTATCTTACCGTCTTGCAGTCGATATTGATATATGTGGAGAATTTACTAAAGTTGGAGAACAGCTTAATCGGGCAAGTTGGAGGCAGCGCAATTCTTAATGTGGTGATGGAGAGGCTGCGTGATTTGGATGTAAGTAGACATAATATGTTTAAACAGTTAAGACCATTAAGTAACGTGGTATTGCTAAGTGAATGATATACTGGTGTATTCTTATAGTTAGAGATTGGATGGGATGATATTCCACAAGAAGACTCGAGTAGAGGCATGTTTGATATGGAACTTGAAGATGCAGTTGAAGGCACTATGGATGAAGGAGACGAGGTAGGCTTAGTGTTTTGACATTTTATGCTTTCTTTTGGTATTGATAAAAAGTTGCTAGATTATGAGTAAGTAAAGAAACGTTCTTTTTACTAGACACTGAGAGTTTGGACTTTGATTTTTCTGTTGCAGCTTCCAGGGGGACCTCTAAATGCGGATATGTCAGGCGGACAAATCGTCTCTGAGTTGTTGGACAAACTGATGGTCATATCTTTTGAGCATCTTGAATCCTGTCAAAATGATGGTCGTTTGATTCAGGTATGGCACCAAATGTACCTCATTGAAGTATCTATACTTTTCCTTAGTTATGGACTCATGAACCTTCTTAATGGATTTTGTTTTTTAATGATTATGGTGTAGGTGTTTGAAATCCTCTTCAAGTCATTTGAGAACTACATTCTTAATACCTACAGATCAAAAGTCTCCCAGGTAGGCCACATAGCTATTAATTTTGCATATTACTAGATATTCTAGATTCTAGCAACTCTGGTTCACTGCCAACATGAGATGTCCAGGTTTATACTCACTTTTGCTTTCATCTACAGTTTCTGATATTCTATGCCTGCTCACTGGATCCTGAAAACTGTGGTGTGAAATTTGCGAATAACCTGATGGACATTTTTCTTTCCAGCAAAAAGCCCCGACCTACTAGGCAAGTTTCACTTTGTCCTTCATGATTGAAATTTCTGCATTCTCTGTATGATATATACTCTGTCATTGTTCTAACTTCTAATCACAACTTGGTTTTGCTTTTGTTTCTTCCACTTATTACAACAGGATGAGTGCAGTGGCTTATCTGGCTAGCTACTTGGCTCGCGGAAAGTTCTTACCTGTTTCCCTTGTGGCGACCGTATTGGAAAGGTTAAAAGCGATTCTGAAAATAACATAATCGCTTGATCTGATTGAAGCTACAGTTTGTTGTAACGTTGGTTCTATTGTGTCTAAAACTTTTAGGTTGGTAGATGAATGTGCGAATTACTGCAGAACATGCAATGATGATATTAGGCCTGAAGCACATCAGATTTTCTACTCCGGATGTCAGGTATAGCTTCCAAGCCCAAGCTCCTCCTGTCACAAAATTTTACAATCATCCCGTTGCTATTTCATCTTCCTTTTTTAACCTAACCTTTTAAGTTTGAAAGAGTCATTGCAAAATGTGGTTACAGTTGTTTAAATCCATATTTGAGTGTGTTCTCTGATCACAGGCGATCATGTACGTGCTCTGCTTCCGGATGAAATCTATCCTGGATGTTCCTCGCTTGCGGTCCCAGCTTACTCCATTGGAGTCAATTTTAATGCACAAACTAAACCCATTGATGGTGAGTTATATACAAAATGTTTTCACTTAAGCTAAACTGTTATTTGGAAGTGTTCCTAGTATGAAATACATAATAAACGAATTCTGTTTCGAGAATAGGTATGCCTCCCATCAGTAGTTGCAGAGTTCCTCAGGCAAGCTAAAGTAGGTGGTTTGTTCATCGTCTCAGACGCTTTCATATTCGATGATCTACTCGAGTCTGAGCTTTCACGTGCTTTTGGTGGGTGTGAGAGGCTTGACACATTCTTCCCCTTTGACCCTTGCATGCTCAAAACCTCTAATAATGGGTAAACCATTGCACTGACTAAACTTTTCATATAATATTTAGTCATTTCTGAGACATTCTCATATATTGAAAAAATGGTGTGTTCTTGACTCTCTTTCTATATTTCCTTGGCTGATGTCATTGAAGCTATATCTCTCGGAATTTCATCTCGTGGTCAATGGTGAGAGCTGCGTATGATGAGGATGAAGAAGATGATGATGATGCTGAGGTGATAGTGAACGGAGATGAGGACAGTGATGAAGAGGAGGAGGCTGATCTTGATTACTCCCTGAACAAGATGTCCATAACACCTAAGCACTCTTTCAAGAACACAATGGAGAAAGAAAGACTTTTGAGAATGCCTTCCAGAATCAGGCCTTCCACTAGTCCTGAATCCTTGTGATTTTGAAGTCTTATACTCAATTTTGTACCAAATTCATAACAGTCGGATTCGGACTCGGACTCGGAACTTATCAATCTATGAAACAATGTTTGTTTTAAATACTTAAATTGTGATTTCACTTTAAGAATTGAATGAAACAACAACACAGGATATATCATCTTTACTTCCTCTAGCCATTGCTTCATCTATTAACGCTTTCGCAGTTTCCTCTGCATTCTCAATCTCTTTGATTTGTTCCCAAGCTTCTTCGTTTGACACCACCTGAAAGAGAAAAATAATTTTTTGAGTGAGCCAATTGATAAAGATTGTTTTCTTATAGATAATAATAGTATGTGAACCTTCCATAGTCCATCGCTAGCCAAGATCAAGAACTTGGTGTCATCGTGAACCTCGACAATATCTATATGCGGTCTCACACTAATATGCTCTTTAAGCCTTCCGTCTCCAAAAGCACGTGTCATTGCTAGTTGTCCATCCACTCTCAGAACATTACCTAAGCATAAAATAACTATAAGATATGATCATTATTTTTTATTATTTTTCGATAAACAGAAATGGACCTGGCTTTTTGGAGATGAAACCGCCTTTGCTTTCGACAAGGTCTCCCTCCTTGTCAGGTTCGTGGTCAACCGTAATTTGTTTCACTACATCACTTTCACGACTACACAAGACTGCTCTTGAATCTCCAACGTTTGCAACAACAAGTTTCTTCCCGTCAATGACTATAGCCGTCACAGCCGTGGAGCCACCTCGTGAACCTACCACGTTATGTAGAATGTAGTCGTCTGTAGATTCATACGCTCTCTTGATTGCTTTCTTTGGGTTTCTCCAAAACTCCGGCTACCATAAAACAACAATTAATGCTCTTGTGAGAAATTAAGGGTTGAAATGAGTTATAATTTGTTTCAAGAACCTGAGTCAAGATGTTATCAAATAGATGGTTCTGTAAATAGTCTGCGACATCACGGCCTGAGTGGCCATCGAATATAGCGTATAACCCAAGTTTATGGCCCTTGACGGTTTTGGTATCAGCCACGATGTAGTCTTCCATGCCATGACCCATTTGGCCTTTCACTAGATGGTATCCATGACTAAACTCACGTCTACTATATCTTTCATCAATAGGAGATGTTTCTTCTTCTAAAGATAAGTGAACATCTTCTTCCTCGCTCTATATATTTAAGTATAAACTTTTATCACGTCAAAGATCATAGATAAGAGGACAAAAGATGAAGAGATGTGGTGCGTACTTGGAGTTTTACAGCATTCTTGATATCACCAGTACTAGCTGATCTTCGCTTCTGGATAAAGAAGAGAGTTAACATAATTTTTTACGTAATAGAACTATATATTAAATAAGTGATACCTTGACTGCATGAAGAAGTATTTCCTCGGGACTGCGAGTAGTGTTCTGCAAGTAGGTATCAAGAAGTAAATTACGAACAGACTCCATAAACTTGAGTTTGCTTGACTCACAAGAATAGTAGGTTCTCAATTTCTCATAACCTACATTGAGTCAAGTATGGAAAAGAAAAGGTAAAAGAAAGAACCTTAAGCTTCGTGGTATCCTTCATTTCTTGATATGAGTTTTTTATGTGCTTTGTCGGAGGAGGAGAAGAAGATGGAAGGATCATGTCTCATGAAAATAGTCAGTGTTGCAAGCTTGTTAGAGCGGTGCTATGATGCTGCGGTCGACACGTCAGCTCCACAAATCATGCTTTCAATATGACAACACATTGTCTGTAGGCAGCCGCAACCCTGTGTGTCAAGAAAACTTTGGGGCCGGGAATTCGGTTTATCTAAACCTACTTGAACATTTGGTAAATCAAACCGAACATTGTAAAAGATTTGAGATTCCTTTTCGGTTTAGTTTGTTTTGTCGATTTCTTTAATTAAGTTTAATTTTGGAATTGTGTTTTGAGTTTAGAAAGGTGATAAGATACACCCGGAAATTGACTTTTGGTTAATATCGATTATATTTTGTTTGAGGTTTTTGACAGTGCAACAGATGGATCCATATGACATATGTTGCAACTCAGCAACGGTCCTATCTGAAGTGTTTATAAAAAATATCTTGCACGGTATAGAACCACACCACGAGAATTCACGAGCAACTAAAAGCATTTCACCATCATAAATGAGTTCTTCCAATTAGCATCACGAGAGTGGTTAAGTGCAATGTGCATGCTAATTGAAATAACTATGTTTATGATAAGTGAAATGGTTTGAATTTGTAACATCCCGATTTTTGGTATATAGTGGGAGTTTAAAAAATTTGATTTGACTATCTATATCACCAAAGTGTATTTATATTTTCCGTCACTTCTCTAGTTAGAATTTTAAAGTTAGCGTGTTTGGCCTGGAGTAGCATTAAAACGGGTAACTTATCGGAAAGTGATTTCCGGTACCATGTGAATGAGACCAAAATATGGAAAAAAAATCATATGGTGATTTGTAGAGATAGTAAAAAGTTTTTAGAGCCTCCTAAAAATTAACGGACCGACCGTCGGAAATTACATATTTATCTGACAGATTACATATTGCCATGGGCGGACCCACATGCACAAAAGGTATGTAACCTGACACACCTTAAATTAGCTAATTGCAAGGTAGTTTACATATGAAACTTTGGCTAGAATGATTAAAGTTTCACCCCTTTGACACATTCAACCTGAGTTCAAATCTCTCAAATACCATCTTTTAATTATTTTTTCATATTTAACACATGTAAAATAAAATCTTGGATCTGCCCCTGTATATTATGGGTCGAAAATTAATATAATCTGCTGCAGAAAAGATTGCCGGTTCGACCCACTTGATAGAGCTAGAGGCAACTTAACTAAACTCACATTCCAAGATACCAGAGCTACACGCTTTACCATAAACCGATAACATTTTAAAGTAGGTGGTGAATCAGAAAGCATACTAGAGGAATGGTAAAATAAGAGAAACGTTGGTAGATATGTTGGAGAAAGGCTTTGGGACAACATCTAAAGAGAGGACGAATTTGGAGCTATAGACTGCCAGAATCCACATAGAATTGTTTTTATACGCATCATTGACTACAAGCTGAGCTGAAGAACCTTGTGGTTTAACGTTATATGAAATATTCAAAGTTGTTCATTCATTCAGATAATATGGTCATCTCTAAGGCACAAAGTAAAATAAATTATCTAAAAGAGTTCAATAAATTCTGACAAAAAAAAATAAAGATTTTGACCCCTAAAAAAGAGTAAAGATTGAACCTTTTATTTTAAACATTTAAATAGGAGTATAATGAGCTCCCATTTAAAATTTGAAATAAAAGATTCAATCTATACTTCTTTTTTCTTTGGGTCAAAATTTTTACTTTTTTTTTGTCAGAATTTATTGAACTCTTTTGGATAATTATTTCACTTTGTGTCTTAGGGATAGCCATATTATCTGAACAAAGGAACAACTTTGAATATTTCATATAACTTTAAACCACAAGGTTCTTCAGTTCAGCTTGTAGTCAATGAAGGTTGTTTGCAGGATTTTGACAGTATGTTTATGATAAGTGAAATGGTTTGAATTGTTCGTGATTTTCGTGGTGTGGCTCTTGGTAAAGAGATGTTTTTATAAGCTCTTCAGGCATAACGGTGACTGAGTTCAAACATGTGCCATATAGAGATCTATTGGTTGCACACTTAAAGATGCAAATAAACTAGAATTGATGTTAACCAAGATAAAACTTTTGAATTATTAGTTAAGTAGACGGTTAAGGAAAACAATCTATCATATATATGTTTAGAAAATATACACTTTTGTTTGTTCAAACATACCAATGAAATCATCAAAGGCAACTAGTCCTGTCAATTTGGTTCTTAACCCGCGGGTCCCGTCGCAGGGTGGGTGCGGGACAAAAATATGTTTTTTTTTCAAATTGTTGGTTGCGGGTGCGTGTTAAAACATATTTGGCGGGATAAGTGCGGGTTTCATATTTTATAAAACTGGTTTGCGGGTATCCGCATTTAAAACTAATAAATAATAATATTCATTATTATTATTTTATTAAATTTAGCAGTTAAATTTTTAAAAGATAATAAAATATATATATTTATCCAAAAAGAATTTATGTTTTAAGATTAAATATTATTTTTACTAAATATATAAAAATTTATTATTTAAATATTTATGGGTTACCGCAAGTTTCCATAAATTTAAGCAGAACAAGCAGATTAATTAGTTTTATTTGATGGATTACAGGTTGCGGGTCGAAAATTAATATAATCCGTTGTGGAGCAGATCGTGGGTTTAACCCACTTGACAGGGCTAGATGTAACCTAGCTAAACTCACATTCCACTATACCAGAGTTACATAGTTTACCATAAAACGATAAAATTCTAAAGTAGACGAATTAGAAGGTGAAGTAAAGCATACCAGAGGAATAGTAGGATAAGAGAAATGTTGGTAGATATGTTGCAGAAAGGCTTTAGGACAACATCTAAAGAGAGGACGAATTTGGAGCTATAGACTGCCAAAATGCACATAGAAAAACATGACCCCAACCAAATCTATACACAAACCGAGAAAGTAAGTATCTGCAGAAAACGAGTAAGCACCGACAGAGGACAAGAGGCCGGTAAAGACAAATTTAAGCAAGAATGATAGTGTAATAATAAGGAAGATGGAGGAGCACCCACAATGAGGAGAATCGAGAGAGATCGATGGATCTGGAAGATTCGACGGTTAGGAGACTTTGGTAGTTCCGGAAAGGTTAAGCCTTTGTTATGGGTGAGTTACTCAACCAGATTTGACGACGATGACATATGGGAAACACGTAAAAGATTACCACCTTTAAAGTGAGACCAATTTCCGTAGAAAAAAAAGTCGGGGACACACATATCTCTTTCAATGAAGAGAGAATTATTCAGGATTCACTGAAAGTTTTCGAAAGAAGAGTCACCGACAATGCTCAAGAAGATAGATGTGCAGAGATCTGGCTGGAGGTCATTTTGAATGGCAGTGGTGAATTTGCGGCGGCACCTTGGTTTCCATGTCTGAGAGAGAAACTAGGGCGAATTCTTTTGTCTTAAAAAAGTACAGTATGAGTCTAAA
Source organism: Cardamine flexuosa (assembly GCA_963555745.1). Lineage (NCBI taxonomy): Eukaryota > Viridiplantae > Streptophyta > Magnoliopsida > Brassicales > Brassicaceae > Cardamine > Cardamine flexuosa. The sequence goes on from OY743217.1 coordinate 5,727,099, forward strand.
TAGTAAATACTCCCTCCTTTTTAAATTAAATATTATTTTAGGTTAGATTTTCAATGCAAATGTTTGATAATAGTTATATATTTATCCCAGTAGTAGAAACAAAAGTTACATTTTTGTCCCAAAAATATGTATTGATAAATGAAAAAAAAACTTTTAAACTATTAAATTAAGAGATAAAATGTAACTTTTTAAAAGAACTTGAATGGTAACAACTGAATCTAACCAAAAAAATGATAACAAAATATTTAATTAAATAAACTTATGAAAATATTTATTAATCACTTTAAATTTTCAATAGATTTATTAAATAAATTAGTAAAATATTAATTTGACATTTTTAATGATATTACTAAAAATAAATAACAACATAATTTAGGGATTGTTTTTTGAAATTGGTAAGTAAAATAAGAGTGAATTTTGGCTGAATTTTTAATTAATATATTTAATAATTTGTTAAACTTAGTTATCATATAATTTTCTAAACTATGAAAATTAATAATTAACTGTTTATGTTTGTTAGATTAAATTAATATTTATTTTATTTTAATTTATGTATTTTTGTACTAACATATCGGTAATTCGTAGTTTTAAGAGAAAAAATTGTTAAAAAGCTAAAATCATTTCAAAAAAATATTTCTTAAATCATTCCGGTAAAATATTTCTTAAATAAGAAACAAATTTAAAATAATTATTTTTGAATTTAACGGATAATATTTTTTGCCAATCCATGGATAATAAATATAATGTAAAAGTAATATATTGTAACGGAATAAGTAATTAATACATGTATTTTTTGTTGAATTGCTGAAACCGAGAGAGAGGTTTTTGATAGTAAAGGGTAACTGCAAAATTGTTGAAGCAAGCTGAATGTTTTTATCATGTTATCATTAAGTGCCTATATCCAACCAATTGTATATTTTCTGATAAAAAGTTAACGGTATTAAATTAAAAAGATTACAAAAGGCCTAAGCCATAATATAGTGTTTAGCAACAGTTAGAAGGTTTGGTTGACTATTTTCTTAATATTGTTTTTGGGGCATAGACAGTCACAAGATTTTGCTGTAAACAAAAAAAAACACATAAAAAATATTATTTGTGTGAACCAATTGAATATATAACAACTTTGAAGTTTCTAGTATGCTATATACGGCTATACCAATTGTTGCCATGAACATCACAACCATAATAAAATTAGAGAAATTGAGAGTTTATATAGAACAAAAATTAAAAAGAAAGTGAAAGAAACCCAATTAAGAACATGGGATAAAGTGGAATGAGGCCCACAACTCATCTTCTATTAGAGAAACAGAAATAGCCATAAAATCCAAGTATTTATAGATCTTTGGCCAAAAGTCTTTGGTATATCATCAGATTTTATGGTACTAAAAAGTCTTTGGTATATCATCAGATTCCAGCTCTTGTATGTTCAAAATGTTTGAATATTTTATTATAAGATGTTATTGCTCTCGTATGTAATCCAGTTAATATTTTAAGATTGAAAGATCCAGTGATCGAACATCACATTTTTCAGTTGATGACAATACATTATCAAGACCCTATTCCACTGAACAAACCTAAACATAAGTAGAGCAAAAAAAAAAAAAAAAAAAAACAGAAATAAACTACATGACTACGTGTGTAAGAGACTAGACCCGACTTATCAATCTGCTGGTCTCTTTGATTCTCCGCTAAGTTCTCTCCGGACAAGCTTCAAGATCTCAATGATCTGCAAATTCATCAATATACTCTTGAGTCTCTGATCATAAAAACCAATCTTAAATGAAAAAAGATAAAATATATATATGTAAAGAGAATGGTTACCCCAGGGTAATGCTTTAGGATCGGAGAATAATGATCGAGAGCGATATATATTTTCTCAAGAAGATCCAAGAGTGATTCAACCTCATCTCCAAGAAGATCAACCTGTGATTCAACAACCATATAAACATCATTTTTAGTCCAACAACAGTTTCTTCTTCTACTAAAAGGGCATAAACACAATACGCATACGCTCTACTATATAACAGGCTTAGAGAATAAAAGAAGTATTCAATAGATAGGGCATGATCTGAATTGTTGTAATAGAATAGAAGCAATCATGACTCACCTCAGCCTCTGCCTTCTGGAGGTCACAACACTTCTTCTCCAGCCGTTTCTTGTACATCGATGCTTTCCCCTTCACTTCATTGATTTGATGAGATAGTTCACTCATTTGACTCTGCATGTTTTTCAACCTAAGAGCCAAGCAAGTTCTCAAACCATTATTATCTTTATGCTGTTGAACCAGAGGATAAAGTACTTGTATATCCATGCCTAAAGGTAATGAAAGAAAACAGAGATAAAGGGTAACCTAGAATTTGTTTTTTGCGTCTTTTCTGCTATCAAACCCTCTAGAACGTTGAAACCTTCCATAAATTTAGGAGGAACTATGTCCAGAGACATAAGTTGCTTCTTAAGTGTCTCTTTCTCTGCTTTTGTTGCTGATAGCTTCTCATCGGTTTTCCTTTTCTCATCTTTGGTTTCCTTCAAACGATCTCTTGCTAATTCTAGCTCTTCTCTCAAATTGGATATCTTCGTCTCATAACCTTCTATTGTCTCTAGCTCACGTGCCGTAACAACTCTCAGTGCTTCGTTTTTATCCTGAATTTCTGTTCTTTGCTGTTCTATCTGAGATTGGAGATCGTTAATCTGTCGAGAGACTACCTCAAGTTTCTTTCTATATGTATCCAAGTTATTCTCAGCTGTTCGGACTAAATCCTCCTTCTCCTCGACGAGACACTCCAGCCTATGAATCTCTTCTTTCAGTCTTTCCTTGTCGACCAGCTCTGACCTCAGACTTCCTTCTTTTTCTGTTACATGCATGTTCAACTCTACGATTTTCTTATGAGCTTCTTTCAAGGCTTCTTTGTATACGACTCCACAACACTCTTCCATTATGAAAGACTCGACAAACTCATCCTTGCTTTCACGGGCTTCTTTACTCGCTAGATCTTCCAATAACAACTCATACGCTTCTTTCATCGTACTATGCTCTAAATCTGTCTCCTGTTTTGCACATTTAACTTGGCCCACAAAATCCGTCACAAAACACCCATAAACATCTTCACAGATAGAAGCTTCAACATGAGAATCCTCCACATCTGATTCGAGCTTTCGAATCAACTTTTGGTGATCTGCCTCAACCTGAGAAAGCTGTGACATCTTTGCAGCAGCGTCGGAAAGTGACTCTTTCAGATGACGATTTTCCAGAAGAAGAGAATCCAGCCGATGATTAAAATCGGCATTGTTCTTTCCTTCAGAGATCAACTTTTCATCTTCAATCAAAATCTTATCCAACTTGGAGATGACAAAAGGGATATTCTTTTTCAGCGCCTCTAGCTCTTTAACCTTCCCCACAGGAGAAAAAGAACCCCCTTTCTTTAAATTCAAGTACTTACGCTTAAAGGTAAAACATTGCTCTGTCATCTCTTGTATTTCATAATCATGGTCTCTTTTCATTTTATTCATCTCAGTCTTGAAGTGATTGATCAAACCATCAAATGATAAGTGTTTCAAAGTCTCATAATTCTCGGGATCTTCATGCTTACCATTATTACAAGCTGAATGAAAGCTTCCCGACATCTTGCGGTGCAACTGCTCCACTCTTTTTCGGTCCCCATCCTCGATGTCCCCAACTTCATGATCCAAAAATGATTTGCGAATTAACTCTAACTCCTGGCGCAGACCAGTAATCTCTTTGACATTTCCAAGTAACAAACTTCTATTACCACCAAATTCAGCTTCTTGCTTTGCCAATCTCTGTTCATACTCATCCTTGAGACTCCGAACAAAACTAGTCACCACCGCAGACTCAATCTCCTTTTCACACTCATGATCCTGCTGCCATGAGGAGGGGAGTTCCATTTCATTCTTCCGCTTCACCACAGTCTCCAGAATGCTCTTCAAGGAAACAAGCATTTTATCAACAGTTTTGGACCCAGTCTCATGCGGACTACTGCCTAAACCCAACGTATCATCCACCTCGGCACCAGCTCCATTGGTGTGAAGATAACTTCTCAAATTGGTGAGTTCTTGAACAAGCATCATCAACTGTTTTCTCGCTTCAGTTTTAAGACTGCTTAAAGATCCTTGAGTAAGTTCATCTGAAGATTCTAAAGACGTCTTATCAGCCACCACAGAGGTTTCATTTCCTTCAGAACCAACATGATACAGAAACAATGTATCCCTAATACTTGACAATTCAAGGTCTTTCTGAGCTATCTTCTCAGCAGCCTCCGACTCAATTGCAGTAACCATTCCCCTTAGAATCGAATCAGTCACAACTCGTGAGATGATCAAACGATCATTTACATCCTCCCAGTAAGAATCTAAATCCTCCAGGAAATCAACATTTGGATTCTCAGTCTCTTTAAGAACACCATTAATCTCAACTGATGATGATGATGTTTCATCACGAAACTCTAAACGACCATTCTCAATCATCACAAACTCTTCCTCCATAAAGATGTCTCACAATAGCCCCTAAGGTAAATAAATAGCAGCTTCCATTAGTATAAATATCCATAAAATTCAAAGCTAAATCAACATTGAATTTAACAAATTCGTCCCTTGTTTCTTAATCAAGAGGAACCTACATATTTCATTTCACTACACTAAATTGCAGAAAACAACACAAGAGAATGATTCAAAATCGAAAACGTAACTTCACTCCTTAAAAAACGATTCCAAATCCTAGAAAAAAAAAAACTTACAAGCCCAAAATCCAATGAAATAAAGGAGAAGCAAAGTCACCAAGCTGAGAAATTTCTCCGGATAAAGGTGGTGAAAACTCGTAATACAGCTTCGATTTCAACGGTGAGTGGGTTTTAGGGTTTCGGAAGAAAACGCATAGAAAGTGGAAGAGGCGCTCTACCTCTCACCTGAGCGGAGCGGGAGACTCGAGAAGGAAGCTATTGCACAGCTCCCCTTACTCGATTTTACCAAAGTACCCCCTCTTTTTTTTGTCTTTTGTCTTACCCTTTCATGTGTATATGTAATATGTATGTATATATGTATACTTTGTTATATAATCTGTGTTTGGCTCTCTATAAAGTCAATAAATTTATTTCTTCTGCTGACATTTGTTGACGAGACTTTTCATTTTTCATGCAAGATGTCACATATAAAATGAAATTAAACAATTCAATCCACCGGAATTCAGTACCTCTATTGTTTATACTTTATATTACTGATTTTTATTCAATACTTTATGGATTAAATAAGTTATATAATTAACTCATATAGGATTGAGAATACTTGTAATATTACCTTTTCAAAATTAAATATACACTCATTAAAAATGTGTTATTAAAATTTTACTAAATAGTAAACATTTCCGATTTTCGATTAGCTCATGAAATTGTGCTGTATTTGCAAAATGTTTAGTCCACCTAATCAAAACTAATAGTAAACATTTTGTTCAGTAGAATAGGGTCTTGATAATGTATTGTCATTTTCGATTTTAGGTTTCATAATGTTTAGCTTTGTTCAGTAGAATAGGGTCTTGATAATATTAGGTTGAATATTACTTTTCAAAATTAACTATACACTAATAATTTGATATTACAGGTAGAACATTAATAATTATAAAATTATTGTGGTCCAATCCACCTAATCAAAGGATTTTCCATAAAATTTTATGAATTTCTTTTAATTATAATTAATCAAAGATAAAGTCCAAGTTAAACCAATTCAGCGGTTGATAGCCTATCTTTTAGAGTTCTAACTTTTTTGGTCTACTAGTTTTCATTGCTTGATTGTTTGTTTCATTCAAATTTATAATCACACTAATAAAGTTTGCATCATCAAAAATCTCAAGAATGTTACAGTTCTTAGGTAATTATCAATTGCATTAAAAACATGCATTTCATGAGATGATCATATGTGAAATCCGTTTTACGCTCATATAGATTATCTAGAAAAAAAAAATATCAAAAATAGTATTCCAAGAATATTATATAGAGTATACTAATACAATAAAGTATAATGTTTTCTTACCAAAACTAGTATTTGAGATCTTGAAACATGCGTTCCACATGGATAATGTACTTTTCTTATGAGGAAAAAATATAAAATTCTAATTGTTTAATGTCTTTCTGTCATCAAAAACAAATTTATTAAAAGTTAATATAGAATTAGATACAACAAATCGTGAAACATAGAATATAAAACTTTTTAAAAAATTCCTAATTGTCAGCCGGATCAAACTTGTGGAACATTATACTTTTGGACTAGAAATTAGAACGGAGTTGCTATGCACTATTTTTCTTTAGTTTCATGAAATTAGTGTATCGAGAAGACTTTGTTGGAGCTGGAGATGGAATATCGGCTACAAGTATCCTAATGTTTGTCAGCAAACCACACAAATAAGCGGGGGATTGGGTCATATTTATGATATATACATTTTTTATAATGTTCAAACATTTGGAGGCTCTTCATCCTCCGGCTAATCTTACCGGCTCCTTCTCCTCCGGCTAATCATACTACTTAATCCAACAAATTCAGTTCATCATGACTTGTATGTTTTGTGAGTTGGAACTAATCCATCTATAGATTACATTACTGATTTTAATTCAATATTTTATGGGTCAAATAAGTTATATAATTAACTCAAACAAGATTTCAAATACTTGTAATACTACATTTTAAAAATTAAATATATACTCATTAAAAATGTGTTATTAAAAACTAGGCTTATACATGCACAAACGGAATTATAACTATTTAAATTGGTTTCATTAATATTTCTAAACTTAATAATGAATAATTCATTATTATGTAATAAAATATATACATATATGAAAATAAATTGAATTATATTTTATAATTTACTTATGTTTTGCTTATATTTTGCTTATATATATATATTGTTAATTCACCTTTTGATATTAAAAAAGAAACTTAAATCATATATTACGTAAACAACAAATTATGTTGATGAAATTAGTTTTTTAAAAATCAATTAGATGTAATCTTCTTATTAATTTTGTGATATATATTCTTTATGTCTAAAATTAAATAAAAGTTTTACTGATTTAAAAGTTTATACATTAACTACTCTTAAGTTAATTAATTTAAGTTAATGATTAGATGACAAACAATGTAACAATTATTTAAAATTTTAATTAAAAGATGATATTGTATCATCTATGGAGAGAATTACTTCATTTATTATATATAGGATTTACTAAATATAACCGTCAACTCGTGACTTGATTTCATAATTATTAAGATTATACCTTTATTATTATAAATTAGATTAGGACCGGTCTGATGGACGGGTTTAAAATATTAAAATAAATTAAATTTTTAAAAAGCTAAACTAAAATTTGTCATAGATGATGTATTTTAATATATATTTTTATGCATGTCATGAACTATATAACTGAAAATGATTAATTTCATGACTTTTTTTATTTTATGATAGTTAATTTTCTTATCCACCCTACCAATTTTATTCTCCAATAGAAATTCATCATCTTCCTTACTCCTTCACATCTATATTTATATATGAAAAATGCTTTTAAATAAATAAAAATTTTAATCCTTTCTAACGTCAAGAGCCAAGAAATTAAAAGTAAAAATATATATTTTATTAATTTTAACGTGTTTAGGATTAGACGTCCTTAATGCTTTAAAAATATTTAGAAGCATTAATCTTCTCCAATGTCCAGAGCTAAGGAAGGGCGAAGTAAAAATACCTATTTTATTATGTTTCTTTTTTCTTTTACAAACTAAACAATAAAATTTAACATATATATTAGAAAACAATTAAAAATATCTATTTTATCATGTTTAGTTTAATTGTTTTGGTTTTTATTTTTGATTAAGCAAAGATAATAATACAATTATTTTAATACATGTCAGAATCTCATCGATCAACCAACACATATCATCATCCTATAGAGATAATTATCATCATTGTGTTATTTACAATTTAATAAATACATTTTAATTTTTGTAACTATATAAAAGTGGAATTTTGTTTTTATAGAGATAATTAGAATTTGACACTATTTAGATGTGTAAAAGTTATTTTGGTTTTGAATTTGAGAAACTCTCAAACTGTTTATATAGAAGTGGGAAATTATAATTTATTTTTCTTTTTAGTTTTTTTTTTCCTTTTTAAAGTTTCCTATTTTTTAGCTTTATGGATTAAGAAATTTCTTTAAAAAATTTATAATTACTTTTTTATTTTTATTTTTATTTCCAATAACCTTAAATTTTCCTTTTTAAATTAAAAATATATCAAAATATGATTTTTTATTAAATATGTTTTTTAAAATATGTTTATTATTGAAAACTAATGTATTTATTTAATAGTTATTAAATTTCCTTTTATATTTGTTTTTCTTTTTAATATTACTGAAATTTCAATTTTCTTTTTCCTTTTTATTGATAATTAATATTTTTACTTAATAGTTGTTAACTTTACTTTTATAATTGTATGACTTTTTTAAATTGCCATAAACTTTAAATTTTCCTTTAAAAATTAAATATGTATTATTATTTTTGGTTAAACATTTTTTATGTTTTGTTACTATACAAAAGTTAAATTTATTATTTATAGATATACAAAATTATAATTAATTAATTTTCTTTTTTTATTGATAATTAATATTTTTATATAATTAAATACATGTCAAAATCTGATTTTTTAAATTGACATATATCATGATCATGTGAGTTACTAACTTTGTATCATTCATCTTTATATAATAAGATAGGATTTACTAAATAGAATAATTTCCGTTATCTCGTGACTTGGTTTCATAATTGTTAAGAATGTAGATCTACCTAATACAAAATCATTGTAGCCCAATCCACATAATCAAATGATTAAATTAAACTGATTTTTTTTTCTTAACAAAACCTGAATTATTTTTAATAAGAAATAATCGAAGTCAAGGTCCAAGTTAAACCAATCTTGCGGTTGATTAGCTCTCTTTTGGAGTTCTAGTTTTTTTTTACTTCGATGTTTAATTATTTTTTAAAAGTATATGTAGTGAGGGTTTTTTATTAAGGATCTTAATAAAAAAAAATAGGTTTTTAAAGTTGATGAGAAACTATTCTCATTTGAAAAACTTTGAGAATCTTTTTTCTCATCGACATGTTATTTTATAACTCATTCAGATATTATTATGATAAATAAAATCAATAATGCTATTAAAAGCTAAATAAATAGTTTATATGTTGTTATTGCTATTTTTATTTTTATTTTATAAATCATAAAATAAAATTATTTATATAACAAGTTCCATTATGTATGATTTTATATTATATATTAATATTAGTTAAAATTACAATAATACTATATTCATATTATTTTAGTTAATACACTAATTTGAAATATTAGAAAATAATGCATGAGATCATTTAATTGTAATTTGATATGATTTAAAAGATATTAATTATAAATTTTCTAATTTAAGATAAAGTTTGAAATAAGTATAAAAATTCAATTAAACTAAAATTTAAACAACAATAACAAAAAAATATAATATTGATGAAAAATTTGGTGAGAGAGATCCATTGAAACTTTCACCAATAAAAGTAAAAACATGAAAAAGATATAACTTTCGAAAGTAAAAAAAAAATATTATATTGATGAAAGACTCAATAAATATTATATTGATGAAAGACTCAATAAATTTCTCATCACTGCACATGCTCTAAGTGCCAAATTTGTATATATATATATTTGTTAAAAAGCAAAATTGTAGTCTGGAATCTGGATCCAGTTCTCATGGTAATATAACTAGATTTGGACAACATGATTGATGTTGAAAAGTTTTTCATCCCCACGTGTTTTATTGTTTATATTTTTGTATGATTTGAAAATAATTTAGTGAACCAATTAGTATGTAATAACAAGACTAGTTGGGAGATATTCTGTAATACATACTTTGAATACTTGTATGCATAAGATTATTTTCGTTATAAGGACGTCTTCTAATGATAATCAAGCTTAATTCAACAAACTAAGTACAGTGTTGGTGAATATCAATGTTAAGGATCATGACTTGTTTTCTATACGATACATTAGTGTTCTATAATGTCTTACATGTCTAATAAGTAATAAATGTGATCCAAATATCACTCTTAGTTATTTGAAGTTTCTTGATAGAATGAGTTAATTTGCTACATTGTGGAAATAACAATTATCAACACTTACTACAAATATAATGAAAAGAATTATTGGTTTTAAGAAAAATGGAGATGGTCCAATCGTTAAAGAAGGTTTTATTTTCTCATTGAACCGAAGTAAAACCAAATCTAATTTCAGCTAAACTGAATACCAAACCCGGTTTAATGTCTCTGAAATACGAACAAAGCCATAAAGCGAGCGGAATCTTCGGTTTCGAGACCGACACTTCCATGATGACTCACACAATGTAAGATGTGTATGTGTGGGCAACGGGCAGAGATGGGGTCAGGCGAAACTAGTGGAGTTGAACAACTGATAACATATTCGGGCAACTTTTCAGATCTGCCCATCCTTACCTACAATCTCGATCGCTCTCTCGCCACTTGTCACAACGATATTGCCTCGTTTTTACTATTACACATCGTGTCGTTTTTGCACTCAGTTTTTGAGTTGACCTATGAGCAGTGAGAGTTGGACTTACTGAATCCTGACTGTTTAAATAAAAAAAGGTATGACGTTTTTGAATGTTGAAGACAGACGCTATGAAGTGTAGGGCATATGACCAATAAACGACACGCTGTGTCCCTTGGGTCTAGCCGTTTAGGCCTCTCTGTTCGTCATTTTGTCTCTTTCTTAGAACCAAAAAAAAAGAAGAGACCTTTAACGATTTTTGCGAGGGTAAGATCCAGAGAGATTGATTGAATCAGCTTAATATTTTATAAATTTCAGGTAATTCTTTTGTTTTTTTTTCCCCACCAGATTTTTATAAATTCTATCTTTTTTTTCTGGTTCCCCTGCTTCCTGGGAGAAATGATTTTGCTGTGTTAAGTTGAGATGTGAAATTAAAGGTTAAGATTTGTTTTTTTTCTGTTCTTCTTTTTGGTTTAGATTGTAAATTTGTGATTGAGATTCTGATTTTGGTGTTTAGGTAATTGGATTCTGATTCTCAAATTCTTTACCTTTCGTGCTGACTTTGTGTGCTTTTATTGTTGGTTTCAGTTCGTTCTTGGAAGCTGTACAGATTTGTAACTAAGCACAGTCTCATGAATCATGACTTCTTCAGTCCATGAGCTCTCTGGTTTTGTCTCTCTTTCTCATAATCCCATCTTCTTTAATGTTAATCTTTCTTAACTGAACTCTTGGTGGTCTATGTTGGTTGAGCAGATAACAATGGGAAACAAGAACGTTCAGATTCCCAAACCCGACCACCTGTTCCTTCAGGACCAAGTTCGGAATCTATAGAGACAAACTCTGTCTACTCAGAGCCCATGGTAAGTTCTCTCATCCAAATTCTCATGTATTCTGGATGAGTGATCTTGATTTCGGTTATAAGATGTTTGGTTTAGTTTCATGTGATTTTGCTACCTTTGTGATCCAAGTGGCTTGAGATGTAGTGTAATAATAGTAATTGATTCCAAAGAATGCTAAGCTTTTTCAACCTTTTCTAGTTAAGAATTGAGATGCTACGGTTCTTGTTTTTGTTGTGTGTGTTTTGTAATGAAGGCACATGGGCTCTACCCTTATCCAGATCCTTACTACAGAAGTGTCTTTGCACAGCAACCATATCTTCCACATCCTTATCCTGGGGTATGTATTATTAACTCATCCCCAACGTCTCAGATTCTGAATATTGAAAAGGCTGTTTGTTTTATTTTCAGGTTCATATGCAGTTAATGGGAATGCAACAACAAGGTGTTCCATTGCAATGTGATGCAGTGGAGGAACCTGTTTTTGTTAACGCAAAGCAATACCATGGGATACTAAGGCGTAGGCAATCCCGGGCAAAACTCGAGGCACGGAATAGAGCAATTAAGTCAAAGAAGGTGAAATCCCCGGCAAGGAAAACAACAGTCACTTGTTTGGTTGATTCTTTCCCAATATGTTTCTTATTTCATGTTTTCAGCCATACATGCATGAATCTCGCCATTTGCATGCTATAAGACGGCCAAGAGGATGTGGTGGCCGGTTTCTCAATGCCAAGAAGAAGAATGGAGACCACAAGGAGGAGGAGGAGGAAGAGGAAGGAACCTCTGATGAAAACACTTCAGAAGCAAGTTCTAGCCTCAGGTCTGAGAAAATCAGCCATGGCTCCTAATGGTAGAACTTGAATAAGGTTTATGCAATATATACCACGTGTTTAGTTTCTATTTTGGGTGGAAGTTTGTCTCAGAGCATCATCATCATCTTTATAGTGTTTTTGGACATATTCTGTGTCGACTGTGTATAGGTTATTTGCTTGGAGCAGCTAGGGTTACGTTTACTTAACGTTGTATTAGTGGTTAGAAATAAAACTGAGCAAGGAAATGAAAAAAGTGTGATTGAAAGTATTGTTGTAAAACCAAAATGATCTTCTTTGCCTAATGAATTGTTGTTTTTGGAAACTAAACTAATATTCTTACCTGTTTCTGTGAGTTTGAATGGTGATATGCATTGCTAATGCCATGGATCAAAATTTTGTGAAAGGTGTGACTGATCCAAGATAGAATAATATGTTATGACTTTGTAAACTTGGATTTGTGTTATTCTTAGGTCTTCAATGAATGTGGGAGGTTTTTGTTTTTTTTTTTTTATGTCAAACCAAAGGATATGGGTTTTAGAAGGAAAAACCTCGTTTTGTCGTCATTCATTCAAGTTCTTTTGAGTTTTTTATTTCCTAAGAATTAGAAAAACTAAAATTTCAAATTATATAAAGCAAATCATACTAAAATTAAGCGCTATATAAATATTGTTTTTAACGTTTGACTTAAATTACTAAGAACGAAAGTAAAGTACATTAGCTATTTGTTCGATTAAACTTTGTTTGAAAGGGTTTAATTTTATGTTTTTATGAGAGCATTTCACCATTCCATTTAGCTCTTTATTCGGATAAATTTTAGGTTCTGTACGTGTTTATGTTAATCCTTCATTTGAATTAAATGTTTAGACCAAATTCGTTCATTTAGGAGGCAGATCATTCTTAGTTTGCCACTTTAGTATGCACTAAGCATAATCATTTCATTTCCAGACAGTTTCTATTTCTCAAGTCATGTTTTGTTTTCATGCGCCTTATTTATTTATTTATTTTTAAATTTTGATTAAATAAGATTCCTTAAAAGCATTGCTTTGATTTTCAGACAGCTTCTGGCTGAAGTTTGGGTTGTTGGCTTATTGTGCTTTAGCTACCGTCTCTTTGGAGTTTAGACAATTGATGTGAAATTTTAGTATCTCTAAACAAAACCAAAGCAATATAATGTCTGTATAATAATGGCACATATGAAAGAAAAAATATTGACTTACTTATATTGTTACAAGCTTCTCATAAGTTAAAAACATAAATTCACAAAAACAAAATTTCTCACTAATCATATCAAATTCATCTCATGGGACGTTTTATTCTAAGCAAAACTTCAAAATATGACATTAATATGTAATAATTTGTTGGAGGTTTAGTGTTGTTGTCGAGATAAGACTCAGTTGAAGCATAGGTTAGATCTGCGTTGTATAGAATCGGAAGCAAAGCGTTTGAAAGTGGAGAAACGAGTTTAAAAAAAAAACAATAGGAAGTAGGTATGTGTTGGAAGCTTATATATACATATATTATTTTTATATTTATAATAAAAATAAAATCATATTAAAATAAAATATATTTTAACAACAAATGTTTTAAACTCATAAAATCATATCATTTTAAAATGTTTTTAGATCATATTAAAACAAAATAATATATAAAATATATTTTTTCAGATTTGTCGTTTCCGATCAATCTATTCACACTTCCAATTTAGAATTGTCCGCTTCTCCACCACTTTCAAACACCACTTTTTGGAATCGCGCTTCCACTTCACTTCCATTTCAGAATTAGGAATCACCTCTTCTCACAAGCTTTCATACAACCTAGGGTTAGATAGTTTTTCACTTGAAAATGGTTGGTCTTCAGAAGGTGGTTTATAGCTTTGACAGCCATAGCTGCACTCACATGTGGGATTATTCTGAATAAGTCACATGTTATTATTCGCACTGTGAATTTTTTTTTAATAAATTTTACCGACATAATTTTATGTTTACATAGGATTTGAAGAAGTTTTTTTTGTTTTAATATGAAAATCTGAATTAATAAAAAATAAAAAGTAAAGATAAGCAAAACATAAGAAAAATAAATAATTTATATTCTCACGTAATAATTAGTTACTTATTAGTACTAATTTAAAAATATATCAGTGAAGTAAATTTAAATAGTTATAATAACCAATACAAACAATATAAATCAAAATTATGTGTATATGCGCTTGTATAAATCTAATTAGTGATAAAATTAGGATTCTTAACCACTTTTCCGTTAAAAAATGAGATGATTATGTATATATAGGCCACTTCACTTCTTAATCAAGCCGCCACCATTTCACACTCTTATCAATTTATCATGCTTAGGTTATTCTTATGATAAAACAAATCTATTCAGTCTTAGGATAATGTAACTTATACCTTTTTGTAACCTCAAATTTTCCCATTCCCAATATACTTTGTTTCCATGATTATAAGTACTATGAAATTTGTTTGGTTGTTAGTTAGGTAGGAATCTTAACCATCGCCGGGATTAACCCTTTGTCCCTTTTACATACATATTGAAGTCTTTAATTTTCGTCCCTTTCACAACGCGAAATATAATGGTGATCATATTTGTGTGTGGTTAAGGCGCACATAGCGAGAACAATATATTTAATATGGTGCTAGTATAACTCCTTACTATGAGTTACGGGCATTGGATAGAGAATGAGACATAGATTAAAAAAAAATCAGCTATAGTTTATCTAATTAGGTTGAGATATAAAGATTTATGTGATTTGATTGATATCTTGACGGACGGATCCATTATATGATTGAATATTATAATCTTTTGAGTAACGGATCCATTATTTGATTGAAACGATCCTCTTCTTCAAATCAAATTTGATGTTGTCATATGACGTAATGAAAAAATATTATATTTGTGGTACGTCTTTGATAAGCTCGATTGTTAAACTTCATGGCGAGTGATATCCACAAACTTTAATTCCACTCACAATGGAGTATTAATTAGTTTATATATATATATAGTGAATATTATATGATCAATACAACATATGCATGAGCAGCCTATCAAACTTGGAGCCTTCCTTTCTATCCATGCCTGACTTTACACCTCTATCATGCCCATGCATGGGTCCCTTTCTCCACCTATATCTCTCCTTTACACAATTGGAACAGTAAAGAGAGAAAAAAAAGAGATGTGAGATTGAAGCAAAGCAGGAAGACCACCATTGTGACTTGTGACAAAAATAGGGCTTTTCATTTGACTTCTTTTTGTTAACTTTCATTTCATTCCAAAGAGTGGTATATAAAAAAGACACTTGTGCTTTTTTTTTCCCCTCCATTGAGTGTGTGATTTCAATATCATTGCTGCATCGATTTCCCATTTATGGAGTATACTCATGTTTTGTTTTTGGTTATACTATATAAAGTGGAGAAAACAAACCCTAAGTAATATATAATAAAGTTTGATTAGCTATTATGGACGCTTTATTGCTGTATTTAGTTTTATATGTAGACTACATACCAAGAGTTTTTAACTGAATACTTAAATTAGTACTATTGTTAGTTGTAGTTAACATGGCCATCATTTTCTTTATATTTAGAGATTCTAGTCTTAAACCAGTTTTTGGAATTTGCGAATCTGTAGTAATTTATTTATAGCTAAGACGTTTTCAACGAAATGACCTCTAATTTCGATCTAACTCTATAACCAACCATCGTATACTTCTTCTTTTTTTGTTAAAGGCCAACCATTAATGTATACTTTCCAACTTAATAAGATTAATGGGATTGTGTTGGTGACTATAAATGTAGAGTGATTAGTATAGATGTAGGTCAGTCCGTAAGTATAAATGTAAGGTTGGAAAATAAGTTTCAATCCAACTGAATTGATCATAACAAACATTGATTAGTTTGAGTCTAGATTAGACACTAGACTGCACTCATTATAAATGTAGTTAACTTATTCTGAAATAGAATAGTACATTATTAATTTGTATATATCATCTTTCAAAGTGTTTGGTACGAACGGTTTTAAATGATGGTATATCGCGTTAGGATCGAACGTCCAAATATCATATTTGTCAAAAACAAAAAAAAATGTTTTGTAACAACGAACGGCATAAAAAATGTAACCAATAAAGATGAAACTTCATGCGTAATTCACATATGAAACGAGATAAATTAAAGCGAAGATCAATTCTTACATTTATATAAATATCTGTGCATTATATGAAGCTCCAAAAAGAAGTATGCTAATGGTGGAAAATGACACCAAGAAAAGAAAAGAAATCAAACATTTTAAATTTTAGGAAATCAAGCAATGTAGTGTGTGACATGGGAACAAGAGTAAGTGGACTTGGCCCACTGGGATACTCTTTTGCTCCATGCCTCTTGCTAAAAATAAAAAGTTGACACAACAAATACAAAAAAAATGCATTGATAAAGCCAATTATTAATTTGTAAAGATAGATATTGTCAAATTAAAAGGTTTGACATTCTTTTTTTCTCCATCAACCAAACTACGCACTCTATTTATAGTTTTGTTTTCCTTATTATGAAAGCATCCAAAGCCTTTTAAGAAAGAGCACTACATAATGTATAATGTGTTTATGGGGGTCTATACCTTCTCTCCCTTTCAGAGGATTTTAAGCAATGAAACAGGGAACAGTCAAAATGCAAAAAGCTGATTTTTTTTTTTTGATAAAGATGCTGATTCATATTTTTTGATAAAAAATGCTGATTAATTATTACATAGGGGAGGGCTTTATATTTGAGTGAGTGAATGTAGTGTTTTATTTATGCATTAGTGACTGGTAGATTAAGCATGATTAGTTTGAGAATATCTCTCCACCATAAAAATTCAAACTATATATATATATATATATATAATAGTATTCAAACTAGATTGAATAACCAAAAATATATCGATATTAATTCGGAATAAAAAAACGGTATTAACTATTTTTTTTATCAGCACTAATCTTCTTTGCCATTTAATATCATGATAGAGTTTATGTAATAAACAAAACTAAGCTGAATTACGTATGTGTGTATTCATAAGCCATCTAGATTCCTCGTTTCGATAGGTAAGTTGGTGACAATAGACTGAGAAAAATTGAATGATATAACGTATTTTCACATATTTTTACTTATCAAATAATTTTGCCAAATCATGATCTACGCTTAACTATTGATATTATAATGACAAAATTTATGATGTTCTCGATCTATCGGCGAAAGATTTTTTTAAAAAAATTTAATTCCAACACTCTATTGTACATTTACTTTTGATGTTTGTTTATGATTATTTTTGCCAGGAAATTAACAATCAAAACCGAATACTACAAACTTGAACGGGACCGAAATTCTTTATAACGTAGCTCAAACACGGTATATATAACTATATATATATAAATACAAAAATGATGTACATCTTGATGAGGAAAAAAAAAAAAAACTCAAAAACTCAAAAGGAAATATGTTTTGAGTGGCGCGAGAAGAAACCTCGTAATATTTGTCTAGTTAATTGGAGTATGTGAAGTGGTGTTTTATGAAAAGAATAAAACTTGAAAATAATATATTTTGGGTGTATAATTCGATGGAGAAAAGTAGTATTAGTAGTAGTATTTAAATACTCCAATGTTAATTACAACAGAGGAGAAGGAGTATAGGAGGCTACGTGGGTATATCTGCCATGTAGAAAATCGAAGCGCATGCACAAAGTTGGACTCATGATGAGACCTCACATGACCACCTTCATTTATTCTTTACTCTCCCTCTCTCTATTTTTTAATTACGAAATTAATATCTCTATACAAAATTAAGTGTATTTTGTTGTATATATATACGTAGACCATATTTATAAGAAGTTAGCTGTTTGTCCGGACATTGATTTTGTACAATCGTTACAGAACCAAAAACAGATTGTACTTACCATTTACCAATGCCAAACTTGTCTTCTACTTAAAAAAAAAAAAAGAGAACGACCAAAAAATCATATGAATTCCATGATATTTTTATTAAAAAAATACAGTCTCTATCAAATTAAGCTAAACAAAATATTATAAACAAAAAAGTCTTTTATTTATTTATTTTTTCAGCAACTAATAACTTTTTTATTTTTTAAAAAATACTAAAGTCCCCTTCACGCTTCTCACGTTCTTATTTTTCCTCATGTATTATCATCATCGTTATCAATTATTTATCATCAACGTAAATGCATACAAAGATGTACATACCACAGATGATGATATATTGTACATGCATATACATCAGCGATTCAGCATCACCATCATGATGATCATCAGACAACAGAGAAAGAGAGGAGAGAGGAACGAACTTATGTTATGTCCTTCTCACAGAGAGCTAAAGACAAGAGCTTTTTTTATTTCCCTAAGTTAGCAAAAAAAACATTTCGTCAAATATCCGTTTCTTCTGAAATCTGACAACAATTTTATATTTTTTTTGCCGAGTAAAAAAAATAAAAAAATAATGGAAAGTAAAGAAAAAACAAAGATTGGGCTGTCTCTTCTCTGCCTCCTAATTTAGTTAGTTTATTTAAATATATATATATCAAATATCATTACTGTTGTGGGTAGAGTAAAAAACAGATGGGTTTTGCAGAGACTGTTTTGCGTGTGTTGGCTTTTCTCCTTTATTGTCTTTACCCTTTTTTATCCTGCACCTTAATTAATTCTAGGCTAACTATTTTTTAATTTTTAGAGTACAAAACAAGAATAATAAATCTTTTTTTTGTATGTGCAAACTAGAATAATAGACTCTGCAGTAAATATAAATTCACTTTAACCAATAAACCAAGCCCCTAAAAGCTAAAGCTTTTATAAAATTCAACCCACCTGGCGTTTCAAATTTTCATCTTCCTTTTCAATAATTTATTAATTTTTCTCTACCTTTATGCTGTTATGTTCTTGCAAGTCCTTTCACTCTCTTTCTCTCTCGCGCCACACAACAAAAAAGAAGAAAAAGTAATTTCTTTTACAGTTTAATTTTTTATTTTTGGGTACAGACATCTCTTAAAGGGTCTCGAGATTGGCGTCTGAGACAAAGACCCCAACTTTGCTTCCTTTTCTTTGCTCTTCTTATCTCCTTCTTCTCCTTCCTCTCGCCCATTTGCTCTACCGTTTCTGTCTTCAGCTAAACAAAGAACATATAACCACCAAAAATACATTTTTATAAAATAAAGTGTTGTTTTTTTTTCTTTCCTGAAACTCCTTTTTTTTCCCACCATTATCTCATGAACGCGAGTGGAGGCTCTCTCTACCCAGAGAGCCTACCCTTGAAAGTAACACATCAACTATAAGAATCTCAAAATTCTCGAGTTTTCATTTGGGTCTTGTTTTATTCTCTTAAAGACTCGAACTTTTTTTTCTTTTAAAACTTTGAGCTATGATGATGGTCCACACGATGAACAGAGAGTCTCCAGATAAAGGGTTGGATTCAGGCAAGTATGTTAGGTACACACCGGAGCAAGTTGAAGCTCTTGAGAGAGTTTACACTGAGTGTCCTAAGCCCAGCTCTTTGAGAAGACAACAACTCATACGAGAATGTCCGATTCTCTCTAACATTGAGGCCAAACAGATCAAAGTTTGGTTTCAGAACCGCAGGTGAGATTCTTGATAATCTTTGTTGTTTAATTTTTATTTAGCAAAAGATAAGCTTTTTGTTTGTATTTGAGTATATGAAGACGTTAAAAATGTTTTTATTTTTTTGTCACTGCTTGATAAATTTTTAAATTTTCTGCTGTTCTTATTATCTGACAATCTTTTGGTAGTTGTGTGTTTTGGATCTAAGTGATGATTAAGTTTTTAAATTTTAATGTTAGATCCAGAGCTTCTAAAATCTCTTGAAAGCAGGACATATTTAGTTGAAATCTAAATACTAGAAAGTGACATCTAATCAAATTGTCTTTGAATGCGTTTTGTTTCACATTTATTTCCATCAAAAAGCATATACAATTTTCTGCCACATGATAAATGTTAAATTTTTACATTATCTTTTTTTAACTTTATATCATTGGATGTGTTTATAAAAGCCAAATGGTGTTTGTCTCTGTTCATCCACTAACGTTTTTATTTACATTATACATGCACATTTGGGTTTATTTTGTTGGCGTTATTAGTTTATTGAAGCTTTTTTTTGTTTTTTGGTTTCTTGATTTTGAAGGTGTCGAGAGAAGCAGAGGAAAGAAGCTGCTCGTCTTCAAACAGTTAACAGAAAGCTCAATGCCATGAACAAACTTTTGATGGAAGAGAATGATCGTTTGCAGAAGCAAGTTTCTCACTTGGTCTATGAGAATGGCCACATGAAACACCAACTTCACACTGTAAAGTCTTGTTTTTTTTTCTCTGTATTTAAAAATCAATTCTATGAATTATTTTTGTTAAAAAGTTGTCACATTTTCTGTACTATAGGCTTCTGGGACGACCACAGACAACAGCTGTGAGTCTGTGGTCGTGAGTGGTCAGCAACATCAACAGCAAAACCCAAATCATCAGCATCTCCAACGTGATGCTAATAACCCAGCTGGGTGAGCTTTTCTTCTCTGTTCTCTCTCTATATATATATCTCTTAGTTTGTTGTATACTATTTGCTACTTTGTGACATCTTGAAAATGTTTTTTTTTCCCCTTAGTCTCCTCTCGATAGCAGAGGAGGCCTTAGCAGAGTTCCTTTCCAAGGCTACAGGAACCGCTGTTGACTGGGTTCAAATGATTGGGATGAAGGTATAACTCTTAAACTTTGTATAATGTGGTTTATGTTGTTATATTGTGTTTGAAATTTGATGAACTTCTTTGCTGGTGTAGCCTGGTCCGGATTCTATTGGCATCGTCGCTATTTCGCGCAACTGCAGCGGAATTGCAGCACGTGCCTGCGGCCTCGTGAGTTTAGAACCCATGAAGGTAAGTAAACAAAGAAGCATGGTTTTGTATCATTCTATTATGGTTTATGTTTGTAATGAGGAGTAATTTAATGCCAATCTTGATTTGTATAAGGTTGCTGAAATCCTCAAAGATCGTCCATCTTGGCTGCGTGATTGTCGATGTGTGGATACTCTGAGTGTGATACCTGCTGGAAACGGTGGGACTATCGAACTTATATACACACAGATGTATGCTCCGACAACATTAGCTGCAGCTCGTGACTTTTGGACACTGAGATACAGCACATGTTTAGAAGATGGAAGCTATGTGGTAAGTTTTTAAGATCTGTTTTGGGGATTTTTTATTTTACTACAACTACTTACTTCATGTTGTGTTCATTTCATTGACTTCAGGTTTGTGAGAGGTCTCTTACTTCTGCAACTGGTGGTCCCACTGGGCCACCTTCTTCAAGCTTTGTGAGAGCTGAAATGAGACCAAGCGGGTTTCTTATCCGTCCTTGTGACGGTGGTGGTTCCATTCTTCACATTGTTGATCATGTTGATTTGGATGTAAGTGACTGACTACTCAAATTCGTTCTAAACAGATCAGCTCTTTTCTAACAGTATGTTACTTATCTTTGTGTTCTGGTTTTGAAAGGCTTGGAGTGTCCCTGAAGTCATGCGGCCTCTCTATGAATCCTCTAAGATTCTTGCTCAGAAAATGACTGTCGCGGTAAGCCTTGTTCCCGAGTGTGTAGAACCCGACCAACTTGTGAATACTGATGTGTTTCTTATGTTGGGGTTGTTTTTAACTCAGGCTCTGAGACATGTAAGACAAATTGCTCAAGAGACAAGTGGAGAAGTTCAATATGGTGGAGGGCGCCAACCTGCCGTTTTAAGAACCTTCAGTCAAAGACTCTGTCGGTAAGTATCTCCTTAATTCAAATAGCTTCAAGAGTTTTGTTTTCTTCTTCTAATTTGTTCAAATGGATGAACTTCAGGGGTTTCAACGATGCTGTTAATGGTTTTGTGGATGATGGATGGTCACCAATGGGTAGTGATGGTGCAGAAGATGTTACTCTTATGATAAACTTGTCCCCTGGGAAGTTCGGTGGGTCTCAGTACGGTAATTCATTCCTTCCGAGCTTTGGTAGTGGCGTGCTTTGTGCCAAGGCATCTATGTTGCTTCAGGTACATCTCTTAAGGATTGAAAAAAGCTTATCTTCAATTTTGGTCTTTATCTAACTAACTCTTGCATCTCTTTCTTGTTTAAAGAATGTTCCACCTGCTGTGTTGGTTCGATTCCTTAGAGAACACCGTTCTGAATGGGCTGATTATGGTGTTGATGCTTATGCTGCTGCATCACTCAGAGCAAGTCCTTTTGCTGTTCCTTGCGCTAGAGCTGGTGGCTTCCCAAGTAATCAAGTTATTCTTCCTCTCGCCCAAACTGTTGAACATGAAGAGGTACACTTAAAAACAAAACAGGTTCAGTTTTTATAGTCCTGATTCCTTAAACTTTTTTTGGTTTAATTGATTCAGTCACTTGAGGTTGTTAGACTCGAAGGTCATGCTTACTCACCCGAAGACATGGGATTAGCTCGGGATATGTATTTGCTACAGGTTTTTTACTTCATAAACTTTCCTCCAATGTTTCTTGTTTCCTACGTTATCTTGTTAACATTTGTGATCCTTGATTGTTCTTGTCCAGCTTTGTAGCGGTGTTGATGAGAATGTGGTTGGAGGATGTGCACAGCTTGTTTTTGCTCCTATTGATGAATCATTTGCTGATGATGCACCTTTGCTTCCTTCTGGTTTCCGTGTCATACCTCTTGAACATAAATCAACTCCGGTAGTATATCCAAAAGCCATATCCAAATCACATATAATTCTTCTTGATGCAATAAATCTAATCTTTCACTGTCATTATAGAACGGTGCATCTGCCAACCGTACACTAGATTTAGCCTCGGCTTTAGAAGGATCCACACGTCAAGCAGGTGAAGCAGACCCGAATGGATGTAACTTTAGGTCGGTACTAACCATAGCATTCCAGTTCACATTTGATAACCATTCAAGAGACAGTGTTGCTTCAATGGCACGTCAGTACGTGAGAAGCATTGTAGGATCGATTCAGAGGGTTGCTCTAGCCATTGCTCCTCGTCCTGGTTCCAGTATCAGTCCAATCTCTGTCCCTACTTCCCCTGAAGCTCTCACTCTGGTCCGTTGGATCTCCCGGAGTTACAGGTACTTAATAGCAATCTTAGGTTTTTTTTGTCAGTTTACATGTTCAAATCTGAGTGTTTTATATATCTTAAGCTCTTATTTTTGGCTGTTGTAGCGTTCACACTGGTGCAGATCTCTTTGGCTCTGATTCTCAAACAAGTGGTGACACTTTACTGCACCAACTCTGGAATCACACTGATGCAATCTTGTGCTGCTCCCTCAAAACTAACGTGAGTGATCTAGGCCTTCGCATTTTGGATTTCTAATAATTTTTGCATATTTTGAGATGAATGACATTAACTCTTTTGTGCAGGCCTCACCGGTTTTCACATTCGCAAACCAAACCGGTTTAGACATGCTGGAAACTACTCTTGTAGCACTTCAAGACATAATGCTAGACAAGACCCTAGACGAATCTGGTCGTAAAGCTCTTTGCTCTGAGTTCCCCAAGATCATGCAACAGGTTTTGTTTTTTTCTTTTCTTGTGACACTTTCTGCCATTTTTCCTAGAAAATAATTGTTTGACATGTACCTTGATTTTGTTTTATAGGGCTATGCTCATCTTCCGGCAGGAGTATGTGCGTCAAGCATGGGGAGATTGGTGTCATACGAGCAGGCAACAGTGTGGAAAGTTCTAGAAGACGATGAATCAAACCACTGCTTAGCTTTTATGTTCGGGAATTGGTCGTTCGTTTGAAGAAAGAATAAGAACATTTCCCATGGGAAGATGGTTATTTATGTAAGATACTAAAGTTTAGGCTTCTTTTATGCTCAAAAGTATTTTGAAATTCGAGGACTAATATGTAAGATGACTAATGTATGATCCTTTATGGATTGTCCTTGCTCCTGTCAATCTGTCATGGCAGGATCTTATTATGTTAATGTTATCAAGTCTTTTTTTGTTGTGCTAGATTGTTTTCACTAGGTTACTACTATTTACTAGTTGTAATCATTTTCTTTGCTCCACTATCCATTTATATTATAAATTGAAGCCTCTCTGCCTCTGTTATAGGTGTTTGACTTGTAGTTTTTTCTTTTTTTCACGGCGTGTAGTTGTTATTATATTGCCGAGAACCTCTTTATTCAGTTCTCTTAGTATGTGACAAAAATATGGGTTAAATTTTTGTAGATATTGACTTACTGAGATATCTAGCTAATTGGCCAAGAAAATTTTAAAGGTTGAGTATAATATGCATGCACATCTTATTATAGTTGTGTTACTTGTGTATTTGTATATATGTAGTTTTCTTTCGATTTTTGGCTAGTGATATTTTCTTTAGTAATGAAAGTAGTTATAAATGTATTAAATGGGGGAAATGGATTTTCATGTATATATAAGTAAGTAATATAGAGGAATGAGTAGAACATGTTGTGTAATTTTTGAGTATGTATATCAATAAAATAAAAACATGTATTATTGGTAAGTTATTATGTTAGATTTGTGTATTATTGTTTTGAATAATGGAGGGTGGTCCAATTTGAATATAGGTTCTAGTTGTGGAGGCCGTTAATAGCACTGCAAACAAATTTAAAGATTGGATTTACATGAATCTTTCACAATAAATGAATCGATCATTACTATTTATAAATTTATCTTAGACTAAAAAGATTAGACGTACGTTGAAATCGTATCTATCATGATAAAGGAAATGATGATGCGTGATGCCTCCCTACACTTTAACTTATAGACGGAGAAACCTATAAACGTCTTTTTCTGTAGTTGTCTGTTTCAATGAAAAAGTTTTAAATGTTGTTGTATTCTACTTAGGAAGCAACCAATTTGGTAAAAGACAGTAGAAAATACAAAATGGTAAAATCCAAATAGTAGTGAAACGGTTAAGTTACCATTTTGGTTAAACGGTCGCAATAGTACCCCAAAAAAAAACATTTTCACTATTGAAGGAATGTATATTGCTCAAATAATTTACATATGATTTAACAAAACTAGAAAGTCTAAACTACTACTCTTTTCGTTTAGAATTAAGTGACGTTTTAGAGTTAATTTTTTGCTTTAGATTAAGTATCGTTTTGTATTTTCAATGTAGTTTTTTGATAAAATTTATAGTTTTACTTCTATTTTATTAATGCATTAACCAATAAAAAAATTGTGTGATATATTAATAAAGGGTAAAATAGAAAATTTAAATATTTTCTTAATATGTGTAAAAACATTAAACTATACTTATTTTTTAACTTATTTTTAAACAGAGAGAGTATTCTAAATGATTGGTGATATTGTAGTGTATGTATATAAATATAACATGCATAAACTTAAACTATAACAAACAAAAGAAATGAACTATCGTAAAATCATGAGGATAAATCTAAATTATTTATAATCATGTGACAAAACGGCTATTATTTTATTTACCACACTAATGAGAACTAGGCCAATGCCTTTGGCTAGTGCTATAAATATGGCCTTTTAGTGAGAGAATCTCATTTCACCCTTTATCACTAACAAAGAACAAAAATGGGTTTGGCGATGAAAGCTCTCAAATATCTTCTACTCGTCCACCTCTTCTTGACCTTCTACACCAATGAAGTGTCATCCACTTCTCATGTGACTCCACCGTCGTCGCAGACGAAGGTGAGCCCGAGACTTGTAGCAGTTCAAGGCATGGTTTATTGCAAGTCTTGCAAGTATTCCGGCATAGATACTCTCGTAGGAGCCTCTCCTCTTCAAGGTCTTACATTTTAACTTCCCATCTCTCTTTCAAAATTTTAATTATCTTATAGTAGCGTAAATCTTTAACATCATAACTTTTCCATGACATATATTCTTCTTATTAACTCATGTTGTAGCGATATAATTTATGATTCTTGAATTAATTACGTGTTCAAACAAGAAGTATGTATGCATGCATAAATGTCCACGCAGAAAATATATTATATCCACTTGATGGCTGCAAAATCTGAGATTAATTAGTGTTTGCCCCAAAATAAACTGTCTGAAATAGGTCAAAGACACGTTTAGCTTCAGCTGCGCATGATATGTTAGATTGATTTTTCTATGAAATCACTCGAATTAATGATTTTTTGCCAACAAATTATATATTGCGATTAAATGTTTTATTTGTTCTCAATAAAAAAAAAACGACCAGATAATTATAAAAAATTGTATTGCATGCCTGATCAGGCGAACTGTCTTTTCAGAATTTACTCAAGTTCAAAGATAAATAAATCATACACACATTTGTTGAGTCTCTCACGCCACATGGCTTCATGCATATAATTGTGTTTTCCTCCACTTAACTTTTAGTGTTAGTTATATTTTCCTTTAATTTCTTTATAGCTGTTTTTCTCTCCAAATTAAGTTAAATCTTGATATTAAAAACTTTTATAAATTATTGACTATCTCACAATGTTTCCTTGGAATCCATTAAATATTTCAGTTATGAATTTCTTTTATATATAGGAGCGAGCGTAAGGCTTACATGCAACATCTCAAAGAGAAATACTGTGACAATGGAGACACAAACAGACAAAAACGGATACTTCTTCATGTTAGCTCCGAAAACACTCACTACCAAAGCTGTCAATACGTGTCGGGCTTGGCCCACGAATACCAGGCCCGCATCTGAAACGATGCGCACGATTACCAGGCCCGCGCCTGTAACCACGGCATGCACCGTCCTAACACAGCTGAACAATGGAACCACCGGTGCAATACTTAAGCCTTCTAAAACAATCAACATCGGTGAACATGACTACGTTCTCTTCTCTGCTGGCCCCTTCGCGTTTGAGCCAGTCTGCAAGCATTGAATGCTCTAATTTCGTTTTTATGTATGTGTGCTTGAAGTTGATGATCACTACTTCACTAGTGATTTCTACGTTCTGTCTTGTTTTTTTTCTTTTTCTTGGTAAGTTCACGTTTGAAATGTATGTTTGTGTAAAATAAAGTAAAATAAATAAATAAATAAAAGAAGTTTATGTGTGTGGACATTTTAAGATCGTATCAATGTGTTTGATAATATAGGAGTTTGTATTAGTTAGTAGTTAGTACCATCTATGTGGGGTTGATATTTTACTTTTTACGCTTCATCAAATTAATCTTAATGCGAGTGTGTGTGCATGTACAAAATGTCTTCTTTATTAAATATTAAAAATTCTTTCGCCATTTTTTATTAAATTTTTTGTAAAAAAATTAAAAATTCTACTTCATGCTACATCATATTAATCTTTATGCGTGTGCATGTACAAATGTGTTCTTTATTAAAATTTTAAAATTCTTTCGCCTAGAAGATAGTGTTCTGTTCAACATAGTCCGATTAATTTGATGTGTAGTTCACCCAACTAACAGAGGTTATGCCAATATGGGCTGTTTACAGGTTGGGTTTTGGAACTGTGTAGGCACATTGAACGAAGTGTTAAGTCTCGCTTTGTTTTACGACTGGCTCTTCTTTTATGAAAGAATCGACAATATATATTATGATTGGTTATTTTGGTATTCATATTATGTACTTGAATAATCTCTTTAATTGATTTCGGTTCAACAACCTAAGGATACGTATAGAGGCTGTCAAGAGTTAGAGCCCTCACAGATGTCTAATTTGCTTCACTTTTGTTCGTTTCTTACAATTGATAACAGATTAATGAGACAAGTGTTGTGCTCCTTCCTTTGTCTTCTTCAAAGAATCTTAACATATAACATTGCAACGTATGACAAAATTATTGAAAGATCAATCAAATATAAAGAATAGAATTACAATAGCATTAAACCAAACAAGTTTAGTTGTTAAACGGCGGAATTAAGATAAGTAGTGCAGAGTCGCAATCGATCTGCTATGCTATAGGTTACTAATCTTAAATTCTCAGCATAAGATAATTATTAAAAAAAAACATAGATAGATAGTTGATTACGAATCATGCAGATTCTTCGGTGGGACATAGTTTGAAAGGATCGCACGTTACGCACCCCGCTACAATAGTTAAGATGAAGAACACCGACACAACAAAAACGATGTATAGATGATCCATATTTTCACCACGCCAAACTCTCTTCTTTCTAACTTTCTTTCGTTTCTTCTTCTTAACCTAGCATACCTATATGGCTATATATTTTATATATATATATATATATATATGTATATATAGTACTACTTAACAATCATTTTCAAGTGGTTTGTTAGACTAAGACAATAAAACATTTTAGTTTCCAACCTTTCATATATATAATTAACTTATTATACTAACTCTATTGATTTATAACATAATTATTTTCTTGTTTCATTCCTTTTCCCTCAATGTTTATCGGTGCTCTCTCCAATTATCTTCACAAAAATCATCCATCTTCTCATTTTCTAAATGTTGTTAATTGCTGTTTCTTTTTTCCTATCTTGTTTGTTCACTTTCTCAGTTTGCATGCATTGCTCTTTGTTGATATCAACTATTTTGAAATAGAGGGAATACTAGTTTAGACCCGTCCATCTTAAAATAAAAAATATGTTTTTAATTAGTGATTAAATAAGTTTGTTTTTAATATGAATAAATTTACATTTCTATATTACTATATCATTGATATACATGTATTGGCTACATATAAATTTACTTTTTGTAAATAAATCGGTAAATTTGTATATTTTTTTCATTTTGTCATTAAGGAAACTAAGGATCGTTTGTAAATTTTACATTTTTTCATTAAGGAACATTAACTAGGATAGATTATAAATATTCTTTTTTGTAAATAAACCGGGGAAATTTGTATATTTTTTCATTTTGTCATTAAAGAAACTAAGCTGGATAATTTGTAAATTTTACATTTTTAATTCATTAAGGAACATTACCTACGATAGACTGTAAATTTTACATTTTATGGTACTTTTTTTTTTTGACGTCTTATGGTACTTTGATTATCTCCATGCCACTACATATGTAAATATGTATGTAATGATTTAAATCTACTACAATAATTTAACAATTGATTTCAAAACATTCTAAAATTGTGATATTTAAGCGATCTTGCTTACCTATGTATTTCATTATTTCCTTTTTTCTTAATTTCTTTTTGGCAAAATAACTCCTCTTATATTTAAGATTTATATAGTGTCGTTTTTGTATTTGCTAATAAAAGTATTTCTGATCAACATTAAATAAAACATTCAAACAATAAAAAGAGAGATAATAAAATACTCAATCGTCACTGATGTCCAATTTGCTAATTAAGTATTGCAGGGATCTTCACTCAAAACTCACAAGCATTTAATTCGTACATGTGTCTTTTTTCCAAAACAATGATTTCAGATGTATAGAAGAAAACTGTATGAATTTCTTTTCAAACGAAACAAATTCAATACTAACCCAAAAATATCACATCGAATGAAGTGTTAAGGCTCACTCTGTTTTACGACTGGCTCTTCTTTATTGAAAGAAATCGACTATTATGCTATAGGTTACTAATCGTAAATTCTCAGCATATAAGATTAAAAAAGAAAAAAACATAGTTGATTACGAATCATGCAGATTCTTCGCCATCACACAATTTGACACATCGTTTGGCACAAAAGAGACATGATACAAAAGCCAAGATGATGATGACCAACACAATGACGATGGTTGGGATGTAATGAGAATCCATATTCTTCTTCACCACACCAAACTCTCTTCTTTCTAACTTTCTATCGTGTCTTCTTCTTAACCTACTATACATAATTACATATATACATATTTCCATATCTTCCTCGGTACCCGGAGTATGTAAATAACATTTTAGATTTTTGTAAATAAACCAAGGAATTCTGTATATTTTACCATTTTTAATTAAGGAAATTAACTAGAAAAATTTGCAAATTTTACATTTTTTTTCTTAATGAGGAACATTAACTAGGATGGATTGTAAATTTTACATTTTATGATACTTTGTTTATCGCCATGCCATTACATATGTAAATATGCATGTAATCATTTAAATCTCACTACAATTATTTAACATTTTATTTCAAAACATTCAAAAGTTGTGATATTTTAATTTGCTTACCAATATATGTATTTTATTTTTTCCTTTTTATTCTTAACAATATCTTTTTTTCTTGTCCCAGCTCCTCTTAGATTTAATATTTATATGGTGTTTCGTTTTTGTATTTGCTACCATTATAACTGAGAATCGACATATAATAGAAATCTTTTAAAGAAAACAATAAAAAGAGAGAGAGAGAGAATAAACTCAGCACTAACCCAAAAATCTCCCTTACCTAATTAACCATACTGAACCAGGTATTTTTCTTTGGTTTATAAGAGTTCAACGATTTGGCTCATCTTCATTGACATGATTTTTCTTTTTATTTTTTCTTGATCAAGAATACACTAATAGGCCAAAATCCCTGAGTAAAATATTCGTTAGATTCGGTTCGATTCGCTTCGCTTCAATTTGATTCGAAAAAACCGAATATTCGTAATTTTACGAAGCAAAACAAATATTAAAAATTAGTATTTGTTAAAAAAAAAGCAAATATCAAATACTAAAAAATTTAGATGTGAATATTCGACTCGTTTCGATATATCTATATATGTATATTTATATATATGTAGATAACTATATAAATATCATGCATATTGATTATATATATATATAAATTACAAAATTTTATTCATCAAATTAATTATATAGATATTAAAATTTAATAAATTAAGAACAAATATGTAGTTTAAAATAAAATATTAATATTTTGTGATAAGTTTTAAAATTTCCTTTATTTTATTTTATTTTTATAATTTTTTAACAATTATTACGAAGCGAATCGAATATCCACAAATATTTAAGATTTTAGCAAATATTTGGATATCCAAATATTCGGATAAGTCCAAAGCGAATACGAATAGTAAAATCAGTTATTCAGACGAAGTAAGGCGAATAACAAATACTTTCAAAAACCCGAATATTTACTTCGTGCCCAAGCGCTACTCTAAACTACATCTCCCTATTGTTATTTACCTACACAATAAGTATAATTTTTTCATGCTTAATAAAATTTGGACATGCACGTCGACATTAGATGAACACATTGAAAGTGTGTAATAATATTGCCACAAGAAATAAATCCATAGACCAAACTTAAGGACAAAATCAACTTCTTCATAATGTGCAAAATCAACTTCTTCATAATGTGCAAGTGCAACAGCTCTGGAGTTATCGCTCTTGTTATGACAAATACATTTATTGATAAGAATAGCGGCTATTGTTTTCTTCTGACAACGACTGTTTAAAGAGTGATTCAACTATAAGTCTTCAGGCTCTTCAATCTTCACACCAATCAAAATCGAATTGCTTGCAGAGGAATAGATTATCAAATAACTCGTGATCACGAGTGCCAATTCAAAAGCAAAAATGTATTAACATAAAAAAATTATATATATATAAACAAAACATAAGTAAAATATAGTTTAATTTATTTTCACATATGTATATATTTGGTGGATTTACCTTTTGGACACTGAGATACAACACATGTTTAGAAGATGGAAGCTATGTGGTAACTTTTTTTTATCTGTTTTTTTTTACTTGTTATGGGAATTTTCTATTTTACTAGTATGACTACGTACAATGAGGTTGTTGAAACTTTAATTCAATTGTTGAATCCATATAATGAAAGTGTTGAAAGAGAAAAAAAATTGAAATGGATTTTTTTGAGTTGAAAGTATTCAACTAGTTGAAACGCACAAAAATAGACCCCACAATGATGATATGTATAATTTTAAACCAATCAAACAAAAGTGATGAATTTCACGCGCAAAAAAGAGAGTGAAGGGTAACGATTTAAAAAAAAAACAAAATAAATAAATTATTGTAAGTGCAAGCATATTATTGGTCGATGAGATTTTGAAATTTTTATCTCATCCTAACTATTTCTGATGAATTATCTTATCATAAATTATATTATTTCAGAAAAATATTTATATCAAAATTTATCATTTTTTATGCTCTAAAAATAGAGACTTGGTTTGTTTGATTTGGACACAGAAAAAAAAAACTCTTTTTTATACTATAATATTATCATTATTCTCTAATAAATCCTTTCTTATTCAAAATAGATCAAAACAATAATCTTTTTAATATCCAAAATTCTACTAGTAACCCTTCTAATTATCCAAATCCAAACAATTATTATTTTCAAAACCAATCTTTCAACCAACCCCAAAATATACCAAATTATGGCTTTCCACTAAATTTTTTTATGGGGCCATCTATTCCAAATTATCGTCCATACTTTGGATCGATGATGCCCTATACATTTCAAACGCCCCCTTATTCTTCTACTTCAGCTGGTACTGAAAATGTTTCAAATGATGGAGCAACTGAATTTCCTGAGTTTTCTACGCAGACAGCACTTGGAGGCATAAGCGGTGTTAATGAAGTCCCTCCAAATGCAGAAGATTCAACTCCTACTCGTCGAAAAAGCCCTAGATGGACTACTGCACAAAATTTGGTGTTGTTAGGTGGGTGGATAAAATATGGAACTGACAGCATCGTTGGAAGAAACCAAAAAAGTGAATCATATTGGGGTAAAATTGCGGAGTACTGTAACGAACAATGCTCTTTTGATCCTCCTCCCATGATGGAGGCTCGTGCAGAAATCATTACAACTACATGAATAAAATATTGGGCAAATGGATTGGTGCTTCTGATAACGCTAAACGTATGCAACAAAGCGGGTGGTCAGAGAATGTTGTTTTGGCTAAAGCGCACGAGCTATATTCAAGTGGTAAGAATGAGCACTTTAATTTAATGTCAGAATGGCTTGATGTATGTGATCAACCACGTTATGGTAGTCAAGTAGGAGGAAACACTGGCTCTGGAAGCAGTGGATCTAAGAGAGTCCACGAGAGTGATGTAAGCGACTCCAATTCTGTAGGATCTAGTGCACGTCCTGGGAAGGCATGCAGCTAAAAAAAAGGTAAAAAGAAAAGCAAAGCCGCAGCCTTGGAAGTGGTCAACAAAGAGTGGAAAGAATTTATACAATACAAGGAGCAAGAGTTGGACCGATTGGAAAAAATAGATGTGAGGCAAGAGGAGACAAACCAATTGATGAAATAAAGGACTCAAACAAAAAAGATGAAGATGTTTATGAAGTTAAGTGAAAAAGAGCATCTCGATGACCAGACCAAAAAATTGTTGGATAAGTTAAGCCACGATCTATTTGGTAATTAGTTGAGTCAAGTTTATGTTTGTGTTATGTCTCTTAATGCTTTACTAATGTGTATTTGTCTCTTATCATTTTAATAATGTGTGTTTGTTTGTTTCTGCTTTTAATAATGTGTGTTTGTTTATTTCTGCTTTAATAATGTGTGTATGTCTATTCCTACTTTAATAATGTGTGTATGTCTTTTTCTTCTTAAATAATATGTGTTTGTTTCTTTATGCTTTAATATGTTTGTTTGGTTGCAATCTGTGACTTTTATCTTTAGTGGGAGAATCCAATTGCTATCTATTACTAATGCAAATATGATGTTTGTTTGAAGTCTGTAAATTTCAACCACACATTTTCTTTTAAATGGAGACTCATTTTCCATTGATGTACCAATAATACAAATCTCAACTAACTAAAAAATATCAATGGATCCATCAGAATTTCCTTTGATATTAAAGCTTAAAAAAAACAGTCTGAAAATTGAAGAGAGATATATCGTTAACCGGTTTAGAGAGTGTCGATAAAAAGTAGAGGAAGATTATGCACCTCGTAGCAAGAGAAAATACTTCAAGAGAGATCATGCAGCGGCAAATCAAAGGCTCATTGATGACTACTCTGCAAATCATCCTACATATGATGATGCAATGTTTCGTCGGTGATTCCGAATGCGAAAACATATTTTTCTTCGAATCGTTGAAGACCTATCAATAAACGATAAATACTTCACCCAACGAGTTGATGCAGCCAACAAAGAAGGTATATCTCCATTAGCAAAATGTACCACGGCCATGCGAATGCTAGCATATGGTGTTGCTGTCGATGCGGTAGATGAATATATCAAAATGGGAGGTACTACAGCATTGGAGTGCTTGCGTCGATTCTGTAAAGGAATCATACAATTGTATGAGCAAGTGTATCTCAGATCTCCAACTGAAGATAACCTGCAAAGAATTCTACATGTTAGTGAAATACGGGGGTTTCCGGGGATACTCGGAAGTATTGATTGCATGTACTGGGAATGAAAAAATTGTCCAACGGCGTGGGAAGGTCAATTTACACGGGGAGATAAGGGAACCACCACTATTATACTTGAAGCAGTTGCATCCAATGATCTATGGATTTGGCATGCATTTTTTGGATGTCCAAGCACATTAAACGATATAAATGTTCTAGACTGTTCACCGGTGTTCGATGATGTTGAACAAGAAAATACTCCTAGAGTAAAATTCTTTGTGAACCAGCATCCGTATGATATGGAGTACTATCTAGCCGATGGTATATACCTTTTCTATCCAACTTTCGTCAAATCAATTAGACTTCCTCATAGTGAACCAGACAAGTTATTTGCACAACGTCAAGAGGGATGTCGAAAGGACATTGAACGTGCATTTGGAGTGTTGCAGACTCGATTTAAAATCATTCGCGAACCAGCTCACATGTGGGACATATCCGATTTGGCTATCATCATGAGGTCATGTATCATATTGCATAATATGATTGTTGAAGATGAACGAGATACATATGTTCAACATTGGAATGATTATGATCAATCTGAGGCAAGTGGGTCTAATACATCGCTACCATTCTCGACCGAAGTGCTACCTGCATTTGCAAATCATCTTCGTGCTCGATCCGAGTTACGTGATTCAAATATACATCACGAATTGCAAGCAGATCTAATCAAACATATATGGGCAAAGTTTGGAATGTTCTCTAATTAAGTAGATTTTTAAGTTTCTATGTGTGATTATAATAATTGTATTGTTTGTGAGTTAAATCCATTGTACTAATTATGTATTTTTATAAGTTATGTTATGTTTTTATTATTATTGTATTGTATTACATTTTAAATATTTTATAATTTTATTTATGTTTTATAATGATGATTTGTATTTTTAGTATTTATTACTTAATATATATATATATATATATATAATTATTTAAGTTTTAGTTATTTTGATTTATTTTTAGTTGATTATTATTGTTAATACAATCACAAAATATAAGTTTAAAAGAAAATAAAATGTGAGATAAAATAGTGGGGTAGGGTATTGAATTTTGTTTAACAAAACCATTGTAGATATAAAAATTAAATGGGGTGTTGAATTAATAAGTAGAAGAAAGAGAAAGTGATGTGGAGTATGAAAAAGTGTAAATTAGGGTGTTGAAACATAGTAACCATTGTACATAGTCTACTACTTACTTCATGTTGTGTTCATTCATTGACTTCAGGTTTGTGAGAGGTCTCTTACATCATCAACACCGCTACAAAGCTGGACATCAAGGATCAGAAAGATTAAGCCTATGTAAACACTAAACAAGAAACTTTGGAGGAGAGTTTATGAAGTAAAATCCTGTAGCAAATACTGTGGAAACCCATTTTATAACAAATAGAACCAATCATTTTTCCAGTAATTTTTTTGGCAACATTCGGTTGTCGAATTAAACGGATACAAGAATGATTGGATTTCTTGAAATAAACACTATGAAATAGTATATTTATTTGTTAAAATTGGATTGAAATTGAATACGAAATAAAGATTCAAAGTGGGTAGCTTGAAAGCTTAAAAAAGTCAATACGAATTGACCAAATAACATTTATATACATTTGTCTCACAAAAATGTGTATAAAATATAATAGATCACACACCCAATAACTAGCTTTATTTGAACTGAATTCATATAAATGTTTTGAGTTAAACTCATACATTTATTATTTGTTTAAATTTGATCAAATATTTTGACATTATTAAATTAATTATTTGAGATGATTTTGTAGCTATTCTCAACATCAATCAGTTTTGGTTTTGATGTTAACAAAGTCAAATATTTACTCTGATCTAAACGTAAAACAACAATGCAACACTAATGCATTTACGTTTTATTCTCTCAATTAGTGGGGAAAATTAATTAAATTAATTAATCCATTAGTGCACTGACCTCATTGTGTAACAAGTAACTAATGACACTTTGACTATAAGAATAAGTCATTGTCTTGTTCATTTTTACATACACACAAAATTTTCAATTGATAAGTTTTATGGAAATCATATTTTGAACAACAATAAAATCCAATAACTCCTCTTTCTTCTTTCTCATTTTTAAAGTTTAAATTTTGAAAGTACATGCATTATTAGCATTCGTTAGATTCTGTTTTTGGGTTGTGCAAAACAGAATAGTTGCAGTTGTATCCTGGGATTCGGAACGTTATCTAACCGTGACACTACATGACGTTTTCAAAATCAAGAAAAGAGTGTCTAATCTCTGCATAATCTCATTCCTAATTCATGTATCGCTATCACTTTATTATGAAATAAACTTTACAATTTTTTCAATTTGCCTTATTGTAAAAATATCGTTCCTACAAATACATATCCCGAGCTAAACCCATGTCTTCGGGTGAGTAAGCATGACCTTCAAGTCTAACAACCTCAAGTGACTGAATCAATTAAACCAAAAAAGGTTTCAGGAATCAGGACTATTAAAATTGAAGTTGTTTTATTCTTTAAGTGTACCTCTTCATGTTCAACAGTTTGGGCGAGGGGAAGAATGACTTGGTTACTCGGGAAGCCACCAGCTCTAGCGCAAGGAACAGCAAAAGGACTTGCTCTGAGTGATGCAGCAGCATAAGCATCCACACCGTAATCAGCCCATTCAGAGCGGTGTTCTCTAAGGAATCGAACCAAAACAGCAGGTGGAACATTCTTTAAACAAGAAAAGAGATGCAAGTTAGTAATAAAAATACCAAAACTGAAGATAAGGTGTTTCCATTATTTAATCCTTTATGACATGTACCTGAAGCAACATAGATGCCTTGGCACAAAGCACGCCACTACCAAAGCTCGGAAGGAATGAATTACCGTACTGAGACCCACCAAACTTTAAGACTTCTTGCCTTGTCACGACAAAACCTCTTAGAATATTATCATAATTCGTTATCAACTAGTTCCATGCACTCACCAAAGCCAAGATGATGATGACCGATACAATCACGATGGTTGCAATGTAACCAGTCTCCATATTTTTCTTTACCACACCGAAATTTCTTCCTTTTCTTTTTCTTTTTTTTTTGGCTTCCTTCTTCTTCTAAGGTACAACATACTTTTCTTATATTGACAAAAAAAAAAAAACTTACTTTTCTTATATACTTGTTTTTCAACACAAAAGTTTACATTTTGTGATTAAGGAGTACGAAACTAGGAAAAATTGGAAATTCAACATTTTTGTTTCCATTGACTAAGAAAACTTAGAAATTTTACGTTTTGTCATATTTTTTTCATTTTAGCCTTTTTAGGCTACTTTGTTTATCGTCACGCCATCAAACATGTACACATGCACGTAGTGATTTAAAATCTACGACAATCTTTGAACATTTTTACTTCAAAACACTCCAAACAAAATACGAGATTCAGGTTATGTTGATTACACATATACTCCACCATTGCTTACAATCTTCTTATCAAAATGAAGAAAAAAATTATCGATTTTCTTAGGATATGTTTGTACACTTCCAACTTTGTTTGTCTTCAGTCAAACCATGGCTAAATCTGATTAAAATCCAATCTATGAATTTGTTCGGGGAAGTTGGAAGTGTACTATTAACACAAGAGATAAATCCACAGACAAGGTAAGGACAGAATCAATTTATTCATAGTGTACAACAGCTCAAATTCTGTCGCTGTTGTTATGACATTACATGAACTGATGAGAACATGGGGTTATTTTTTTATCTAAATAGTGATAATTATAAATCTTTCAAACTCTTCACCAATCAATACCGAGTTGCTTGGAGAGGAATAGATTATCAAGATATGTGATTAATGGTGCCGATGCATTTACATAGCTCTGCATATGTATCTTAGCCGCCGCTTCTGCAAAGATTCATAAATAAATGAAAACAAAAGTATAATCAGAGAATTGAATTGCAACCTTCAAACACACAATGAAGAAGAAACTTTAAAGCAAAGGTGAAACTCAAGGAACTTTCTCTTACGACAGGAGGAGTTATACAAGCCAAATATTGCTGTGTGATTGATCTAATCCCTTGAAAACTGATATTTGAAAACCTCGAAACTGAATCTGACTACTTAAGTCTAAATTACTAGTTTATTTGACACAGAATACAATTAGGGGAGTATCAACTAGTTCATCCACTCACCATCCTCGTTAAGCATCTTAAGTAGCTGAGCCCTTGTGGGAAGAGCATACATCCCAAGAGAAACAGCTTTCCGTATAGCCCATCCATGGTGAGGAGCAAACACTTGAGCATAAGACTTAGATGCTGGATCCTTTAAGGAGTTATCACCTCTGCAATATGATATCCAAAATACACTTAAATCTTCTACTCTTGACCAAATAAACAAGAAGAAAATACTGGAATTCATAAAAGAGAATCCATAAGAACACTTACTCGGAAGCAATGATCTGTTCAAAGAGAACCCTAACCATGTCAAGACCACGCTTTACCCTCAAAAGGTTTCTCGTATGACTACCAGCTTTCTTCACACAGTTAGCCTCAATATCTTTGTCCATCATCACCAGCAATGTTGGTATCGAACTCGAAGCCCTCGCAAGATCATCAACCTACTTGTCATTTCCAAGAGTTCAACAAAACTGTTTCATTTCCCCCAACCTCCAATATACATTTCGTCAAAACTTGGAAATTCACAAGTTTGCTAATCAAATTCAAACATCTCACAATATAGCCACTCTACACAAAAATTCGAACTCTATATTCTAAACATGTCCTGCAATTTTCAAATTCAATTCACGTATCTAAGAAGCCCAAAAACCATACCTTGGCAACATAGTCCATCTCCGCAAACTTGAAGGCGATTCCAAGGCAACCAAAGAGAGGCGATACTAGAGAGCACGCGTGAGAGAATTGGCCCACAGGCAAGTCCGGACTCGGCGAATTCACGGTAACCGCTAATTCCTTGAAAGCGGTTGAGATTTTTCTCAGCGGCTTTCCTGCGTCCGAATCCGCCATAGAAGATCTCTACTTCTCTATCTCTCTCTTCTTCTTCTTCCTTCGCCTTCTCCGGATTTCAATTTCTTCTGTGATCTTTGGATTTGATGTTTGATTTGCCGCGGAATCTACTTTTTGCTTCGAGCCGACTCAAAAGGAGATTCGCTGATTAGTTAATTGACGTTTGGCATTCAGATCAGATATATCCTTCTTCTGGATAATAATATCCCCCGCCGAGTTTATGAAATTACCAAACCGGCCCAAAGTTACCGAAATTAGCGAAGTTCATTTGTTTTTGTTGGGAATCAACAGAGTTTTACAATAATTCAAACGGTAGGAAAAATATATTCATACCGAGTAAATCAAATACAATATGTTTTTGTCCGTCTGAACAGGAACTCATTTCAAATAAAGAGCTTTAATTAATTGTGTACCAAAACTGAATTAAAATTTATAAGTATTTAATGTTATTTATAATATATAAAAAAATTATACAATTCGGAAAAAGGATCAAACCGAACCAAAATGTTTTGAATCATATCAAGAACAATCGCTAACCCTTCCGACAATATGGAAGACATTATAAACTAAATTAATTTTGTTGGAAACCATATCAGTTTTTTTGTATTCCAATTTCTTGATAAAGTTATGAATTGTAACCAAAAGAGATTTGTTTATTTTTTGTTTGAACCAGTTGGTTGAGGAGAAAGTGGAACGGGAGCCCTGTGGTGATCGATGGAGCTGAGGATGAGGAGTATAAGTTATCTTTGGATGATGTAGGATCAAGTATGGTTTTCATGTACACACCAGTCACGTAAGCAGGTGCAAGAGGAGAGCCTCAGTACAAGTACACTGATAATTCAGGTGGGTGAAAAAGCTTCTACATAGATAATATATTTTCCTTTGTCACAACATTCGCATAACCTTTTCATTTGTGTTGATTTTGTTTGCGATAATCTTATTTACCTCATTTATCTATTTCATTGAAATGTTTCAAATCGATTCATTTGCATGCTAAAACTGATTTATGTAGTATAGTTGTTGTGATTTGTATGTTTTTTTTTCTATTTATCATCTTTTTAAAAATTAAACGTCTGCTGGCTGTTAAACTCTGTAGATGTAAGGATACAAATTATTAATCCTGGTGGCAGCTCCTCCATCTGTTAGTAATGTTAGAATTACTGGAGATGCTGTTGATGGCTGCATTCTAAAGGGGATTGGAGATTATTTTGGAGGCAAGGAAGGTCCTAGCAAGTTTGAATGGTTACAGAAGAACAAAGAAACTAGGTAACTATGCATGTAGATATACAATTGGGGAAAAAGATCAAACCGAACCAAAATGTTTTGAATCATATCAAGAATGATCGCTAACCCTTTCGACAATATGGAAGACATTATAAACTAAATTAAATTAAAAGCTATGTTAGTCATCTATTACAAAAATGATTCAATAAAGTTACCAAAATTATTTTTATTTTGGATAGTTTGGCGTTTATATTGAAGTCTAAACTCTATAAATGGATAAGTATTTTAAGATTATAAACTAAAAAGCCCTGAAAACTGTTCAAAAAGTAAATGATGATGTCGATGAATATTTGGAATGACGGATACGCAATGTCTTCGCAACTCAATACTTGAAGGAAAACATTTTGAAAACAGTATTCAAAATAATTGTATCCGCCATTCCACTAAGAACTGGGCAGAATAATATGTGTACACTGTATCATACCCAAAAATATATCTTAACGCGCTTACAAGCTCTGCCGCTACAATAGCCCATCAAGTATTCTAACATGTTAAATTCATTTTGGATAGTTTGGCATATATTGAATTCTAAACTCTATAGATAGATTAATCTTTCAAAGTTATAGATTAAGATACAATGAACGATGTCCAAAAAATAATTGATGATGTCGATGATTGGATAAAAAAACAAAAAAAAAAAATGTTCTTTAAGCGTAAACCATAACCAGAGCTGGGCATTAGGGTAATTCTATGAAACATTTGAATGAGGTCCAACATTTAAGGGGGTCCCACAAAAACAAATGACATAAAAAAAATAGAAAAACAAATTATGTATGAAAACTAAATAATATACTAGTTTCGTAAAACAAATTGATAAAATATTGTGTGGGGTCCCAAAATATTATTATTCAATATTACAATATATTACTTATTTTCTAAAAAAGAAATATTTGAGTTAACCTTGCATTTTCATGTGATTTCTCTATTTTTTTCCTTAATTGAAAAAGAGAGTAGAAATCAATTTTGCTCAAAAAAA
Organism: Cardamine flexuosa; assembly: GCA_963555745.1. Lineage (NCBI taxonomy): Eukaryota > Viridiplantae > Streptophyta > Magnoliopsida > Brassicales > Brassicaceae > Cardamine > Cardamine flexuosa. The sequence goes on from OY743217.1 coordinate 5,768,809, forward strand.
TATGAATCCTTTATTTATTCTAAAGCAAAGAACTATTTAAATTTTATTTTATGTTTATTTTCTTTATTTGTGTTAATTTTTTTGTTTATGCATCATTAACCAAATTGAATATTTGGATGCATAATTAACCAAACTGAATATTTGGTTAAACATATTAGCTATGATATCGATAAAAATGACCATAGTTACAAACCTCGATTATACAAGTTTGATAGATGATTTCGTAGAGAAAAATACAAAAAAATTCATTTCATAAGCTTTAAATTGTTAGTATTTTTTAAAATATATTATTGTAGTTTTTTCTTTAACTTTAGTTTATCGAAACTGAAATATTTTTTTATGTGTCAACTAATTGAAGAAAAATATTTCTATTATAAAAATTGAATGTTAGTTTATTTGTTCGTTTGGAGCCCCCAAATTTCGAAAGACCGGCTCTTACCATAATATATGATAATTATTGTTTTAACACAATGAGCAAGGCAATCTCACATGTGGAAGCCCAAGCAAGAGCATTACTTCATCCTCCTATGAATATCAAGCTCTCCTCTATTTGGGATATGCAGATTTACACACATGCAACCAGTTATGAGAAGTTTAGATAATTTGGCTAAAACATCATCATTTTAAAAAAAAAGGTGGTTTTCCAAACTTTTAGTGTTCCACTCTGTCTCTTGATACTTCTTCATTTCATTAAGATAAGTACATATTTTGACAACAAAAAAAAAGAACAAACCGAAAAACCAAAATTATAGGTAGGGGATTCTATATTTAATGATAATATTGATTATTGGGCAGATGGAATGACATATACAATTATTTTGAATACTTTTTCAAAAATAATTATAAAGATGGTGACATTGATTGATTCTTAGGTGGAGCTTAATTTAAAATTAATTGAAGAATATTTGGAGTAATAATTTCAGATAATAATAGCAACAAAAAAAGAAAAGAAAAAAAAAGGATAGAAAAGGAATCTCTTTGGTGTTTATTGACTTTTGGAGCCAAACACGGTGTTTAAGTATCGTTGGTTAAACCAATTCGTCAGTTTTCAAAAAACGTCCACTTGCCATTTACTCAGCTTTTACGGTTTCCGCCACAATTTTAATTCTCTATTATTTCAAACTTTTCTCTCTCTCACTAATTCTCTAATTTATCTTTTAAAAATTCCCCTCTTTTCTTCTAGAAAAAAAAATGATACTTTTCATGTTAAGCCCCTGTACTATTTTTATTAACCACAATTGCCTCTCTCTTTTACGTAATACTTTTATCATCGTTTTTGTCACTTAAACTGAACACAATATGTTGAATTCACAATACCGAACACAAAATGTTGAATTCAAAATGTCGAATGTCCGGTTTCATATGATAATTTTCAATATATTTGAAATGTAGGGTACTTAATTGAAACTTTATAAAATAAGAGGGTGAATACACGAAACCAAGAATGATAGAGTATTTTTGTTAATACTCGCACTCTTTTCCGCTACACTGTTAGTACTGTTCTTAACTTTTTTTTCCTAAAATTATATCTCTCTCTCCAGCTATTTTCCCTCAAATTTATTCGTCTTCCACTTTTTATTTGTTTTTGTTTGATTCCACTCGAAAAGCTTTTTAACAAAAGAACAATCTTCAGTGACAAGTGTTTCGTTTATCTGCTTCATCCAGATCTACATTTATCCGTTTCCGCTTCGATTCCTCTGTTTTAACTCGTTTCCGACGGCCGGAGTTTTCGCCGGTGGTTATTGCGGAACGGTGAAAATGAGTTTTTGATTTTTCTGGTCACTTCTTTGTTAGTAAAGTAAGTATTTTTTTTCTCCCCTCTTCTGTCTTACCACTGATTTTGTATTTGTATTTCTCCCTCAAGTAATTTGAAAATTTCTGTGTAGCTCATTTGCTTGAAATGAGGAAACTTTATTTTCCCTGAATTTATTCATTTCGTTAAAACAATTACTTTCTGGAATTTATCCTCACAAAATCTCTCATTTTATAATTAAAAAACTTGCTTTTTTGAGGATTGGTTGTTCAGAAAATGACCAAAAGATGTAGAAGGTAACCGACAGTGTAGTCTGAAAGAAGCCAGAAACTACTACGTGTTGTCTTTGTTCTTGAATTCAGACAATCTACTAAAATCCGTACTTTATTAATTACTAATCTTGCTTTGAGGACCCAACAAAACAGAGAAATTGTAACAGCACTGTGTGCTAAATCTTTTAAAAGTAGAGAAAATGTTTAGCAGAAATGATTATTTGATCATTCATGCGTCTCTTTTGATTTTTCAGGGTTTTCTCTTGGTTTTGGATTGATTTTGAAAATGGAGGAAGTAGCAGCTAAGGCTGAGGAAGAAACCATGCAAACCACAGTAGAGGACAATGCAACTACACCTAATGGAAGCAAAAGTCCAGAAAGTGTTTCTGCAGTGTCTGTAGTATCAAGTCGAGCTGCTACTACTACTAAAAAGAAACCAGTCATGAATTCGAATTTGATAAAACCAACCGCATCTTCTTCTTTGCGAGTCTCAAGCTCTACGCCAGTGACAATCAGGAGAAACAGCACTGGAGGAGTAACAGAGAAGTCAACTAGTGTTGCTACTAAGGTGTTGCCCAAACGAATGAGTACTGATCCGATAAGGCGTTCACTTCCAGAATTGAGGAAGAGCTCTGTGTCTACTCTTTCTGCTAAGACTGTATCCAGACCAGAGAGTAAAAAACCTGTACCGGTTTCACCAGTTAGTCGTAGTGGTTCGACTAAGTCAACTGGGTTTAGTTTTAGTAAGCCTGAGTCTTCTGCTAGACCAGCCATGAGAGCTCCATCTTCTTCGTCAGTGGACAGTAGTGGCAGCAGGACTAGTAGTGGAAGAGCGTATAATTCTACTCTCTCAAGTGGGAGGACAGTTTCCAAAGTTTCTTCTCCTTCTCCTGCTGCATCATCATCATCACCTTCTGTCTCTAGTGGTGTAAGATCAAAGTCATTCTCGACACCTTTAGATCGGAGTTCTAACTTCTCTGGACGGAAGAAAACAGCTACTACACCAGATAGTAGGGATTCACGACTCATTATTCTTCCAAAAGTGGAGGTTAAAGCTGGTGATGATATGGTAAGAACTCACTTTTCTATTTATACTCAATCCTTGTTTCCTTTTTGTGGTTATTGATGAATGGATGTCTGTAAATTGCTTTAAGAGATTGGATCTCAGAGGTCACAGGATTCGTAGTCTTACCTCTGGTGGACTACAATTGTCACCAAACTTAGAGGTAAACATATACTTTGAATTTTCTTTGTGTGTTCTTGATATTATGAAGATTTACCTCAATCATTCAACTTACTTACTTTCTCTTTGCTTCTACTCCTTATCAGTTTGTTTATCTTAGAGACAATCTCCTATCTGAGCTGGAAGGTATTGAGATATTGAATCGAGTCAAGGTCAGTAAATCCATATCTCCAGGGTTCTTGGTTTTCAGTAATTATATATGCTCACACCAGCTGTGATCCTGTTTATCCTTTAATCTCAGGTTCTCGATTTGAGTTTTAATGATTTCAAAGGGCCTGGATTTGAGCCACTTGAGAATTGCAAAATGCTGCAGGTCTTTTTCTCTCCCATTCTGTCTTTGGTTCTTCCTTTATGAGTGATGAGTATTTAAATCTTGTATTACTTTGGCAGCAACTGTACCTTGCTGGAAATCAGATAACTTCACTTGCTAGTCTGCCTCAACTTCCAAACTTAGAGGTGAGAATTGTGCATGTGCCAAATAATTGCTTTCAAGTTTTCGTACTTGTATCTCTTCTGATTATCTTTCGTGTTCCCATGCTAGTTTCTCTCGGTTGCTCAAAATAAATTAAAGTCACTTGCAATGGCAAGCCAGCCCCGGCTTCAGGTACATTTTCTGTTTCGGAATTGAGGTTGTTTACTGTACATTTGTACAAGTCAAGAGTTTTTTAGACATCTCATAAAGATTTTTCTCAGGTATTAGCAGCAAGTAAGAACAGGATAACAACTCTGAAGGACTTTCCATATCTACCAGTTCTTGAGGTTTCAATCTTTATGATCTGAAATATATTTATTCACCCATTTATTCAATTTGTTGTATATTGAAATACTATAGGTTGTAATTTTATTTTGTTTTCTCTATTACAGCATCTGCGGGTTGAGGAAAATCCGTTGCTGAAGATTTCTCATTTGGAAGCGGCATCCATACTACTTGTAGGTCCTACCTTGAAGAAATTCAATGACAGAGGTACTCTTTTCTAAAACGTGTAGAACTAAGTGCTGTAGTTTGCTTAAGAATGATGAGTAGCATGTTTAAGGTTTTTACTCATCATATGGACTTCCAAGTGATTGTTTTTCTGGCGGTGAAATCTATGCAAGATCATGTGAGAAGATGTAGGAGTTGTTTCGATGTTAGATCAATGGAGATAAATAATACCTGTTCCTTTTTAAGTTGTATATTAAGAAACATACCGGCTGTATCTGGACTATAATAACCGCATTGATTATATATTAAGTCTATTTAGGAATGAAGTTTTTACTGATACAAATAGAAGTTAGTCAGAAGCTTTTCTTGGGATGTACCTTGGATTTTATCTAGTTGGTCCATGTTAACCTTAGTTTTTTCTTTAGATCTCTCTCGTGAGGAAGTGACAATTGCAAAGCGTTATCCTCCACACACAGCCTTATGCCTCAGAGAAGGTTGGGAGTTCTGCAAGTCTGATCTGGCAGCAGGTATGAAATCACTTCTCAGACTTGTATAATCTTTCATTGTGGCTTGAGCCTTGATGGTAGTCAATATGAAAATTAATCCTCTCTTTATTTTTGTTTGTTACCGTTTTCTATACTTGGAAGGTTGACTGTTTAACCAAATTGGCATTCTTATGTTAACATTATATCTTCATATTGATGTTCTCGAAGTTTTTGGGCATAAGGTGTTTGTTTCTATTATGTTGCTACTTGAGCTTTTATGGAACACATAATCCCATGCTTTCAACTCCTCAGTTCCATACTTTGCATACTTTTAAATATTCATACTCATGAAACTTCTTGTGAACAGAATCGACATTCCGCTTCTTAGTTGAGAGGTGGCAAGATACGTTGCCTTCTGGTTATCTTATCAAAGAAGCATCTGTTGACCGACCTTCTGAAGAATCTCCCTGTCAATGTCACTTTGGTCTTATTCAGGAAAATACTACTGCTACAGATCAAGAATTAGCCCTGAGATATCAATGGTCTGTCGCAGACAGATCTCTTTCTAATTTTGTTCCTATTCTTGATGCAACCAATGAGGTAAATTTCCCTTGCTATATTTTCATTTGCATGTGTGTTGAAAGAATCTGTTTTCTTATTCTTTTTTCTAATTTACAATAGGTCTATTGGCCAAAACATGAAGACATTGGTAAAGTTCTAAAGATAGAATGCACTCCTGTTATGGGAGAGACTGAATATCCATCCATATTTGCCATATCTTCACCAGTTCTGCGAGGTATGCTTCTTCAGTTTTCCATTTTTATGTGCAATGCATATATCTATCTACTGGTCCTCTAGAATATCATAGCAAAGTACTGTGCAGGAAAGGGAATACCAAAAGTTGTGAGCCTTGAACTACATGGGGAACTAGTTGAGGGAAATATTATTAAAGGTCAAGCAGTTGTTGCATGGTGTGGCGGGACACCCGCAAAGTGTATTACCAGGTAGATCTCGTTTTCTGCTTTCCCCTTTAGTTATATGCAGCTTCTAAATTTTTTTGGTATTCCAATTTCCTGATAGAGTTATGATTAGTAACCAAAAGAGGTATGTTCACTTTTTGTTTGAACCAGTTGGTTGAGGAGAAAGTGGAACGGGAGCCCTGTGGTGATCGATGGAGCTGAGGATGAGGAGTATAAGTTATCTTTGGATGATGTAGGATCAAGTATGGTTTTCATGTATACACCAGTCACGGAAGCAGGTGCAAGAGGAGAGCCTCAGTACAAGTACACTGACTTTGTAAAAGCAGGTGAATGATAAAGCTTCTACATAGATAGTGTATTTTCCTTTGTCACAACAATTTAAGGGTATTAATTATTAATCTTGGTGGCAGCTCCTCCATCTGTTAGTAATGTTAGAATTACTGGAGAGGCTGTTGAAGGCTGCATTCTAAAGGGGATTGGAGATTATTTTGGAGGCAAGGAAGGTCCTAGCAAGTTCGAATGGTTACGGAAGAACAAGGAAACTGGGTAACTATGCATGTAGATATTTGTTTTTTTTGCCTCACTGTTTCGGTGGATAAGGAATTTAGCATGTGGACATTTATGAGTGTCTGAATGTGTTTGTCTCTGAAGTATCTTACTTTCTTTTTCATAGTTCTTGATCTTTTTTTTTTCTTTTATTATTACAGAGAATTATCATTGATATCGGCTGGAACATCTGAGTATACATTGACTCAGGAAGATGTTGGCACACATGTCACTTTTGTGTACATCCCTGCAAATTTTGAGGGTTGGTTTACAGATTTTACTTTGATGAAACCCTCGAATTATAGAGGGTCTATAGACATTTTTGACGTTTCCTAGAAAATTGCAGGGCTAGAGGGAGAACCAGTAACAACTTCATCCCCTGTAGTCAAGCCAGGTATACTAACTGGTCCTTTGGATTGGCTGGATTTGTCTCTTCATTTTTGGCTCATTTTGTTTTTTTGTTTATTTTAATTGAAACTGCAGCACCCCCAAAAGTAATAGATGTTAAGATAGTTGGCGAACTGAGGGAGAACAGTAAGGTCACTGTAACAGGTACTGTTACAGGAGGAACCGAAGGTTCGAGCAGAGTCCAATGGTTCAAATCAAGTTCTTCTATCCTGGAAGGAGACAGTTACCTTGAAGAATTGAGCACATCAAAAGTGGCAAAGGTAGGCTAATGCATAATGCTCATCAGTAAAAGTTTGGTAAGACATATATAATAAATATATTTCATAATCTTGCCTCAATGTTTTTTTCCTAGTCATTCCGTATACCCTTGGGGGCAGTGGGCTTTTACGTAGTTGTGAAGTATACTCCAATGACACCTGATGGTGAATGCGGTGAATCAGTATATGTAATATCTGAAAGAGCAATTGAGAGTAAGTTAATCTTTTTTTCATAAATATAGTATTTACTCATCTTCTTTCTGTGATGTGGCATATCTTGTGAATATAATGTATTTCCTTCTGTAATGTGAATGGGACGTATCTTGTAAACACAAAAATTACACTAGCAGTATTTTATCTCACCTATCTAGTTCCAACTATTGTCCTGCTCTAAGTTTTGTGTTTAGGTGATCAATTTGGATTGTCTTTGACCTGGAATGATCATATTATTGTGCCTATACTGATTCAGTGCTAATTCTTTTGTGTTTAATAACTCGCAGCCCTTCCCCCCACCTTGAATTTCTTGTCAATTACTGGAGACAATATCGAGGGTGGAATATTGACAGCATCATATGGATACATAGGAGGACATGAAGGTAAAAGCATATACGAATGGCATTCTCATGAGGTATATATCCTTCAAGCTCTTCAGATTGTTTCCCTCTAAGATTTAGTCCTAACTTTAGTTTCTATGTTCAGCTCCAGGCACAGTCTAGTGTCTTGTGAGACGAAAGAAAAAATTTCTATATTTGCAGTAAATAATTAGCTTTCAGGAAACTTGGTTACATCTGATTGCTTTCTCCTTCGATCGCAGGCTGAAAATGGTCACCCTGGTACATTGATACCTGAAGCCTCTGGGCTTCTTCAGTATACAATTACTAAAGAAGCTATTGGTAAATTCATTTCATTTCAATGTATTCCTGTGAGGGATGACGGGATTGTGGGTGAGGCAAGAACTTGCATGTCCCAGGAACGTGTTCGTCCAGGTAAAAGGCATTTGTCTTGTTGTTTCCATGCTACGAGGTGATTGTGGAATTTTCTGATACAATGTGAGCTTGAACTAGTTTTGCAAACTGTGCGAATGCGAGTATGATGTAGATGCGTAAATCCTATATTTTAACTAAAGACTGAGAATCACATCACAAGTAGAGTAGGCATGCAAACCAAGATGAACATTATTTTTTTAATGCATTTTCTTATTACAAATGTTTTCAACTGTTTATTGCACAGCAATTTTTTCATAACATTTTGCTTATTATATCTGTGCTTGATCATTAGGAAACCCAAGAGCGGTATCTCTTCATGTTGTTGGAACTGCTGTTGAAGGAACAATGCTATCTGCAGAAAAAGAATATTGGGGTGGTGAAGAAGGAGCATCTGTTTTCCGTTGGTTCCGGGTATTGAACTTTAAATTTTCAAAATTATATTATTGGGAAGATTGTTCCTTTCTTTGTACTTGGTAGTATTTGAATATTTGAGAACACAAAAGTAACAGTTTTCATCCTTTTATTGTCGATAACCTCATAACCTGCATGGAATTGGAATGCCTTCAGTTTTTTTTTAACCTATGAATTTTCTTGCAGACTAATTCAGATGGTACTGCATGCGAAATAAAGGGTGCCACTACTTCGTCATATCTGCTGTCAGTTGATGATATCGGTTTCTTCATTTCGGTTTCGTATGAACCCGTTAGAAATGACCGGGGTCGTGGAGCCACAGTTATTTCTGAACTAGCTGGACCAATTGTAGCTGGTATAATAATCTTTTCCTATATGTTATCAAGCTTTACAGTATCTAAAGCGGTGTAAGTAGATGATTTATCTTTTCATTCATTTGTCCACAGGCCATCCAAATTGTCAGTCACTGGAGTTTCTTGGATCAATGATTGAAGGGCAACGCTTGAGCTTTGTTGCTTCATATACTGGAGGGTAAACTTTATAAATCTGCTTAAAAAATTAATGGATTGTCAGATGAAAAACTCCACAACTAATTAACCTTTTTTTGCAACTCAGGATAAAGGGAAATTGCTATCTTGAATGGATTAGGGTGAAGAGCAATGGTATTAGGGAAAAATTGAGTAGCGATGGTAAGTTTTGACCCATTTAATACACTTTCAGTTCAGACTCCTTGCTACCCCCTTAAAAATCTTCTTCAGATTAACCAATATGATCCCTGAACAGAGTTTTTGGATTTATCACTGGACGATGTTGGGGAAAGCATTGAACTTATCTACACTCCTGTTCGTGAAGATGGAGCAGAAGGGAGTCCTAAGAGTATCAGGTCTGATGGCATTGCTCCAGGTGCACTGTCTTTCCAAAATTGATAGAATGTTAATCTTATGGCATTGAACTTATTTACACTCATCTTCTTAAGTATACACTGTATCTTGTGCTGTTTTCTACATTTACTTATCTCGGTTCCTTCAATTTTTTCCTTTGTTAACAGCAAATCCTATGGGGTTGGAGCTTTTAGTTCCTGACTGCTGTGAGAAACAGGAGATTGTTCCTCGTAAAACTTATTTTGGGGGCCATGAAGGTGCTGGAGAGTACATCTGGTATAGAACTAAGGTCAAGTTGCATGGATCTGCACTCACGGAAATATCGTATGCTGGTGAAGAGGTCGTTGCCTGTTGTAGAACATTGTAAGTGCCCCACATTTCTCAAACCGTAGTTCAAATTTATCTCTTAGTTTGTTCTTTCGGATATGTGTGAATGATTTGATTGTCTTGCAGAAAATATACTCCATCACTTGAAGATGTCGGGGCTTATCTAGTCTTGTACTGGATTCCTACTCGCGTAGATGGGAGAAGTGGGAAGCCAGTTGTTTCGATAACAAACTCTCCTGTTGCTCCAGGTGCATACATTGCCATACTTTCTATTATCTTGCTAATTATTGTACTAATCAGACAGAGCATTTTAGTTACCAATAAATCATTGTCCACATGAATCTTAGTTTGTTATGCTAATTATCACTTTCATGATATCACTTTTTGAATGAAGCTTTTGCTTAGTTGATGTGTAAAAATCTATGTTTCTGACGCAATAAAGTGAATAATGTTGCAGCTGATCCTGAAGTATTTAATGTTCGTGTAAAAAAACTTTTTTCGGATGCGTATTCTGGAGAAGGAGAGTACTTTGGTGGCCATGAAGGGGAAAGTATCTTCAGTTGGTACAGAGATAATGATGGAACCATTGATCTTATTGCTGAGGCTAACTCCAAAACCTATGAGGTGACCGAGTCAGATTACAATTGCCGGATATTGTTCGGGTATGTTTCCACAGTATCTCCTTGCAGCTTTGAGACGCATCAATTGCTTTTATATATTCCTTTAGCATGCATGTATTTATGGTTGTTTTGGTTTTACAATTTGAATGTTTTCGTTTTGTCTCTCATTCATGAAAACATTCCTAAGAGTCTGAGCCCTTTCATATTTCTTAATCACTGACAATGGTTGTATCAATTCATAGTTATTAAAGTTTCTTTTTCCGAAGTACTGATAGTGATCCCTAGCTCCATGATGGGTTTTTACTTTTTGTATGAGAACTTGAATCTTAAATCTTATTCAACTTATTTTGCAGGTACACACCAGTTCGTTCAGATTCTGTTGTGGGAGAGCTAAAGATGTCTGAGCCAACTGAAATCATCCTCCCAGGTTTTCATTCTTGATCACTAGCAAAACCTTGATGTCATTGATTTACGTTGTTGTCTTATTTCCCTTTTTTTTTGTTTCCTTTTCTTTTGGGTGTCTTTGTGGTTTCTCTTTGCAACACAATTCTAACACTTTTGATCACGATACAGAGGTTCCAGAAGTAGACATGCTTGCTTTCACCGGAAAGGCTGTACAGGGAGATGTTCTCACAGCCGTCCAAGTGATCCCAAAGACTGAAATTCAACAACTTGTTTGGAGCAAGTACAAAGGAGATATTCAATACCAATGGTATATTGCATCTCACCTGACCTTTAATCCCTTTTTATGTATTTAATCTCACATAACAAGGGTTGTGACAGGTTTCGTTCACTGGAATCAGAGGATACGACATCGTATGAGGCTCTCTCTTCAGAAATTTCGTGCTCATACAAGGTGCGGTTTGAGGATATTGGCAGATGTCTCAAATGTGAATGTGTAGTACATGATGTATTCGGAAGGTCTAGTGAACCAGCATATGCCGAGACTGATCCAATATCACCAGGTTTCTATGCATTTCAATTACCACTGCATCTTGTTTACCAATATCTCTCTGCCGAAGTGAAGGTTTGACCAACTTCTGTCTATTTCAGGATTTCCTAGGATAGAGAAGCTGGAGATTGAAGGAGAAGGTTTCCACACTAACTTATATGCTCTTCGTGGCAATTATTTTGGTGGTAAAGAGGGAAAGAGTAAAATCCAATGGCTTAGATCAATGGTTGGAAGCCCTGATCTCATCTCAATACCAGGTATAAAAAACTTGTGTCACATTGTTATATCCTTCATATCAAATAGTAAAGCTTAGCAATTTCATGTAATAGTCTCAATTCTTGGTTCTATTGTATCCAAATACCTGGAAGTGTTTAAACTATTTTCATCTAGGGATTTGATTCATTTCGGTTATTTTTGTAGGTGAGACAGGAAGGATGTATGAAGCTAATGTGGATGATGTCGGGTACAGACTGGTCGTTGTATATACACCCATACGTGAAGATGGTGTTGAAGGTCACCCAGTTTCTGCATCAACAGAACCTGTTGCTGTTGGTAAGATTTTTAGTTATCATCATTACCATAACTCATAATCATAAGTATTGTCTTCCTTCTTTGTTGTTCTGAGTATGTACTAAGTATAGTCATCAAGTCTCAAATATGGCCCTATCTGTTGCCACTTCCACGACTCCTTTTTTTCATTCATTGGGATTCACGCTGGTGATTAATTTGCAGAACCTGATCTTTACAAGGAAGTGAAGCAGAAACTAGAAACTGGGTTAGTGAAGTTTGAGGTAAGATTAACTTTGTGTTTTTGTTCTCTTAGCTTCACTAGCTTTTCTTTCTTTGCTAAATCATTTTTTTTTTCCTCTTTTGTTCATTTTGGAAACAGGTACTATGTGACAAGGACCCTTATCCGAAAAAGGTATGTACTTGGTGTTACAATTAATTTGTTGTTCATCGAATCAGAGTTTTTTCTAAAGGGTGAAAGTGCTAATGATGTAGATTATGGGAGAGGGAAATCTCGATAGACGAATGTTAGAGATGAACAGGAAGAGAATAAAGGTTGTGAAACCAAGTACGAAGACGTCTTTCGCAACTACTGAAGTTCGTGGAAGCTATGCTCCTCCTTTCCATGTAAGTGGTTTCTTTCTGTGACCATAATCACTAAGACTCTTAAATCTCTTTTCTAAGTTATACTATCATTTTGCATCAAAACCAGGTAGAGACATTTCGTAATGATCAGAGAAGGTTAAGGGTTGTTGTGGATAGTGAGAATGAAGTAGGCATGGTAGTGCATTCGCGCCATCTCCGCGATGTTATAGTGCTTGTCATTCGCGGCTTTGCTCAGCGGTTCAACAGCACTTCACTCAATTCTCTACTTAAGATCGATACATGAAATTTTAAAGAATGATTTTGCATATATTTGCAAGTTTCTTTCCTGTGTGTCATTCAAAATCTCATAAGATTTGTTGATGGAATTGTCTCTTTGTTTCTTTCGGTCCTTTCATCGTTTTAATATGTTGTGTGGTCTTTTTCCGTATTGGTAAAAAGAGAGTATTGCCTTTGAAAGCCATAGCTGCGTTGTACCAAATGGGTTTTTAAATTAAAATTTCAATCGGGTTTTTAACTCAGTTTCACATATTCATTCTTAAGTCTGGTTAAAAGAGTAGAGTCCATTGTTTAGTCAATTCAAATGTCGCTTATTTGTTTGTCTCTTTCGTTGTTTTGCAGACCTTTCTCAAAAGTTTTTTGCAAAGATAAAGACATTCCAATCTTGAGTTGAGATAACATACACCCAATGCTCTAGAAGCAAACTCTGGCTCAACAATTTAACATTAATAAACATATTCATGAATAATAAATTTGCTGAAATGTATAAATTTTAAAATTGATTAGAATAAAATAAAAAGAAACTAGAAAACTAGTTGAACACCATACTAAAAGTTTTTATATTAAACAATTTTAGACCAAAATTCAAACTAATTTTCTTTTAATCGTCTCTATCTTTTACAGGTTATGATTAAGATTTTTAAATGTTTAACAGATTAATTTGGTGTTAGTTCTTACTCTTGTTATATTTTATATTTGTTATAAAAATTTAGTGGATATATGGAATGGCTAACATGCGTGTTAATCCTCATCTCTCGTGTAATCTTGTCACCAATGTCCCCTTTCTTTTCCTTTAGTCTACTTTTCTTTCTAAAACAATTACAACTCTAAACCTTTTAGGATACAAAAGTTCTGCTGCCAAAAAGAAAATGATACAAAAGTCCATTCTTCTTTCTTTTCCTCTCGTCCCTTGTTTGTTCTTAATATATACTCTTTTGAGAAAATATATGTTTTTATTTAATTTTCAAGAATTGTATATTAGGATGAAATCAGTTCCTTCTCGTGTAAGTTAATTCGCTGTTTATGCTGCCCAGCTTAATCTTTGATCATGTTTGGTCATTTTAAAGGATATACTTTTTCGTTCTTTTTTATGATTATTTTGGTCGGATAATTTTTATCGTGTCATATGGTATAGTATTTTTTAACAAAAAAAATTAATATGCTATCTGATATTAAAATAGAAGGTAACTAGTGTTAAATAATTTACTATTAAAACGTTTTGTCACAATTACTTTTTAAAAAGAAGCTCGTTGAATAAAAACCAAAAGAAGAATAAATTAAAAAAATTCAGTATGTCTCTTTCTTTGTACCAGGTTCCAGTGTCAGTATCATCTATGCTCAAAAAAATAAACTATTCATGCAAATTACTTTCTTATTTCTAAATCCAATTTCTCTCTCACTATATTCCGAATTAGTGTTTTCTTTTTCTAATTGCATCGTTTATCTTTACTGTTTTTGAGCTTTGGACCAAGCTTTGACCTTTGTCGAACTTGCTGTTTCCGCAAATCAAAGAATCCAACTTTTGCCTTCTTCCTCTTCCAACTTTGTTTTTCCAGAGAAGTAAAGGCAATTCCTTTTTGCTCTTTCAGCGAGCTTCGTTGGTTTGTTCTCAAAAGCACATTTGGAGATTACTTAGCTGTAATCTCATGCCATTGAACACTTTTCTCCAAGTGACGAAAGCATTAAAAGAGAGCACTTTGGGTATTACTTCTCCAAACCTTTTTTCCTGTTTTTGTTTCTGATCAATCTCTAGGTTATAAAGCTTAAGCCTTTGGTTGAATCGTTTCTACATTTCCAAGCAAAGAGCTAATTTTAGCCATTCTTGATTCTAAGTGAAAGAGGGGAAAATGGGTTGTGCTGCTTCAAGCATTGATAATGAAGAAAAGGTTTCAGTGTGTAGGCAGAGAAAGAGGCTAATGAAAAAGTTATTAGGGTTCAGAGGAGATTTTGCAGATGCACTGTTAGCTTATCTTAGAGCTTTGAGGAACACTGGAGTTACTCTTAGGCAATTCACTGAGTCTGAGACCTTGGAGCTTGAAAACACTAGTTATGGTCTAAGTTTGCCTTTGCCTCCTTCTCCGCCTCCTACATTGCCTCCTTCACCTCCACCACCTCCTCCATTTAGCCCTGATTTGAGAAAGCCTGAGACTAGTCTTAAGAATGAATTGGTTGATGAGGAGGAAGAGATTGATGGCAGTGGTGCAACTCCGCCACCTCCATTGCCGCCTTGGAACTTTTGGAACCCTTTTGAGTCACTGGAGATGGATAGTCATCCAAATGGTGACAATGTGGTTACACAAATTGGGATGAAGAAAAGACAACAAATTCAGCAAGCTGAAGAGGAAAATTGGGCGGAGACGAAGTCTCAGTTTGAGGAAGAAGATGAGCAACAAGAAGCAGGAAGTAATTGCCTTGATTTAAGTGTTCAGCAAATAGAGACTGTTGGAGGCAGCCACATGAAGAAGCCCCGGCGTTTGAAGTTTAAGCTGGGAGAAGTTACAGACGATAACTCATCCATGACAAGCTGGTCCGGTAAAGATCTGGAGAACACTGGTGTGACTGATTGTAGGATGAGGAGGACCTTAGAAGGAATCATCAGAGAGCTGGATGATTACTTTCTAAAAGCTTCGGGTTGCGAGAAGGAGATAGCTGTGATAGTAGACATCAACAGTAAGGATACTATTGATCCTTTCAGGTACCAGGAAACAAGAAGTAAGTCACTGACTGAGAATTCTCATACTGTTTCTCAAATGTCATCTACAGATGAGCATGAACAATTTGTTGTACATGTTATAATACTTATGTGGTTTCGCAGGGAAGAGAAGCAGCTCAGCAAAGGTGTTCAGTGCATTGTCATGGAGCTGGTCTTCAAAGTCGTTGGGAAAAGATACTACAACAAGCGGAGCTGTTGAACCCTGTAGGCCTGGAGCTCACTGCAGCACACTTGAGAAGCTATATACAGCTGAGAAGAAACTTTACCAGCTAGTCAGAGTAAGAGTTTGCTGATCCAACTTTCTCAGTGTTAGATTGTCAGATTCGTCAATAAAATCCTAAGTTTTTATTCTGTGATCAGAACAAAGAAATTGCGAAAGTGGAGCATGAGAGGAAATCTGCATTACTGCAAAAGCAAGATGGGGAAACCTCTGATTTGAGCAAGATGGAGAAGACACGTTTGTCTTTGGAGAGTTTGAAAACCGAGATACAGCGTCTAGAAGATTCCATAACTACGACATGCTCATGTGTGCTTAACTTGATCAATGATGAGCTGTATCCGCAGCTTGTTGCTTTAACTTCCGGGTAAACTCCACAGCCATATCAGTGAAACCGATCCCTTTTATGTGATTTGTATATATTGCTTCTGAAGATTCATTTGGTGTTAATACGCGCAGGCTAGCACATATGTGGAAAACAATGCTCAAATGCCATCAAGTCCAAATGCACATATCCCAGCAACTGAACCATCTCCCAGATTATCCGAATATAGATCTCAGTTCTGAATACAAACGCCAGGCGGTTAATCAACTAGAGACTGAGGTTACTTGCTGGTACAATAGCTTTTGCAAGTTAGTAAATTCTCAGCGAGAATACGTGAAAACACTCTGTACTTGGATCCAACTTACTGATCGCCTCTCTGTTGAAGACAACCAAAGAAGCAGCTTGCCTGTTGCTGCTCGTAAGCTCTGCAAAGAGTGGCAGCTTGTATTTGAAAAGCTCCCTGATGAGGTTCTTCTGTCACTTGCAACTTATTATGTATTTTTTCTGGTTCTTGGATCTATGAAAGCTGTCTTTAATATGTGCAAATGAAACTGTTTTGGGTGGCATAGGTAACTTCAGAGGCCATTAAAAGCTTTCTGATGGCAATCAAATCTGTTATTCATCAACAAGCTGAGGAATACAACCTGCGGAGGAAATGTAATAAACTTGAGAAGAGGCTGGAGAAAGAACTAGTTTCACTGGCCGAGATGGAAATAAAGCTCGAGGGGATTTCAGCAATGGAAGAGGAGGCATCAAGCTCAATGAGTTTGGGCTCTAAGCATCCGTTGTCAATCAAACAAGCCAAGATAGAAGCCTTGAGAAAACGAGTGGACATTGAGAAAACTAAGTACTTAAACTCGGTCGAGGTTAGTAAGAGAATGATACTGGACAACCTCAAATCAAGCCTTCCAAATGTCTTTCAGGTGTTGACTGCTCTCGCTAATGTCTTTGCCAATGGATTTGAATCCGTTCATGGCCAAACCGGTGCAGATGTTTCCGACACATCCCAAAATTCCGATGAATCTCATTCCTAGGAAAACACCTCATTCCCTTCTTGAGGTTTCAGGAGCTTTAGCTTCTTGATGTTTGTTTCCTTCTCTACAATAATGAGATTTTTGTATATGAACGACTGTAGAAACCTTTGTTGAGCTCCAAAATTGCTTCACAAGTCCTTAAAGATCCTCGGTATCATTTCTTGAGTGTTCAAGAATCCCATTTAGAGTCAAGGATAACTCTCGAGTAACTACTCTATTTTATCAAGAACACAACAAAGTTTGATATTCTTTGCAGAACAAAATTAACTTTTATAAAAATGGATCCAGAAGTTATACTTTTGGTTAAGGTAAGAAACTGTTTCTTCAGGAAAGACAATGATTCCTAGCTTAGCTTGAACTTATCTACATCTCGACATTGTCCCAGTCAAATGGATGTCCTTCGAAATTGAAATCTGGTTGTTGCATTCGGTTCCTTGCCAATCTGCTCATCACCGCAAGCCCTGAAAATGTTTCAATGTTTCGGTTAGTTATTCGGTGTGGTGATTAAGATTTTTTGTACATAGAATCATATATTCAGGTAAGCATTTATAGAGATGTATTTATTTACCTTCTACCATTCTATAGAGTGATGACAACCAACTCTCTCTAGAGATATTATGTTCCTCAAGCGACTCTGAAATCTCTTTGTCGTGTTTCCCCTCGAGAACACTGCGAAGAGTCACAACCGCATCGTTTGTTCTCTTCAAAATGCTGCTATCATCTTCAATTTCAAGGCTTTGAAGATCGTTGTGCGACGAAGTAAGACTCACAGCCAGAGCAAACTGAGCTGCTGCAGTCCAGCGAGAAGAAGCCAGCCATTTCCGCTGACCTTGTAAAGATTGTGAGTCATCTCTGGCACGCTTGTTGTCGAGTACTAAACTACGCAAGTACTCAGCATTTGCAGCTCCGGTGCTTTGAACCATCTTGGAGAAAGAGCTTCCTTCGTTTGAAAGAAGGTTCTCTGGTGTACTGAATTCTTGAACCTGAGTTGCCAAACAGGAATATAATAAGTTAGCTGGAGTGTGAGATTGGAATAGAGAGTGTTTGAGAATTAAACACATACTCTTCCAGAATCAAGAACAAGAATCTTGTCACAGTCAATGATGGTATTGAGACGGTGAGCAATGATGAGCATCGTGCATGACTTGAATTCTTCTCGGATAGTCTTCTGAATGAGGGCATCAGTTCTAACATCAACAGCAGCAGTTGCTTCATCAAGGACAAGTATCTTAGACCTCCGCAACAACGCACGTGAAAGACTCAACAACTGCCTCTGTCCCACACTGAAATTCTCTCCTGCCTCGGAGACCTAAATAGGAAAGCGACAACAAAGATTGAAAATCAGTTCCCACCTCTTAAAAAAGGGAGACTTCAAATCTGTACAAGTGGTAGCTGGAGTACCTCAGCATCAAGACCAAGAGGGTTTCTGCGGATGGTATCCTTCAGATGTGCCCTCTCTAGAGATTCCCAAAGATCAGCATCATTATGTTCACCAAATGGATCAAGATTGAACCTCACAGTTCCTGAGAAAAGAACTGGCGACTGTGGAATGATTCCAAGCACTTTACGTAGGTCCATCAGTCCAAACTTGCCAATATCACATTCATCAATTAAGATCCTTCCTTTTTCAAGCTCCACAATTCTAAACAACGCATTCAACAGGCTTGACTTCCCAGCACCAGTCCTTCCAACAATCCCAACCTTATCTGTTGGATGAATAAAGAAAGAAACACCATGAAGCACAGGAGGTAGCTGAGGACGATAACGTAGAACAGCATCCTCAAACTTTATGGATCCAGATGATGGCCATCCAGGAGGTGGACGGTTATCCTCAATGACAAGCGGAGCCTCTGATGGTATCTCTATATAATTTCCAACACGCTCGACCGCGTTTAGACTGTTCTCAGCCAAACTCGCAAGTCTCAGAACACCTGTTAACAAGCTAGTGATATTTAAGGCATAACTGAGAAGCAAACCCATTGTAGACGCAAATGCCTGTTGGTTCTCTGATCTTCCATTCTGCATGACAGCAAACGATGCTGTCAGCCAAATCATAAGACCACCGAGAGTTTCTAAACGGATTCCAAGCCAACGATTGGCACCCATGTTGACAAGAGTGAATCTGATGTTATTATCCATTGATCTTCCGTTTATTTCAGCCATCCGATCATATGCTTTGTAAGCACGGATGGTTGATAAACCATTCAATGCCTCTCCAAACTGTGCATAAACTGGTGATCTTGAAATTGAATCCATACGCTTAACCTCACGGGCTGTGTTCTGCACAAAGGAAAATGGTTAACACACAACACATTTTACTTGATCTTAACTGTTTACAATCTGCGGTTAGAAGGTAAATTTTACCTGGTAATAGAGGTAAGCTCCATAAAACAAGACCAGGAGAGGCATGATGGCCCACAAGGACAAAGTGCTTACAATCCCAATCAAGACAATAGTTGAAATAAGCTGTGAGACTTGACCCATAAACATGTTTACAAAGACGGCAACAGTTCGATCAATATCACCCAGATCTTTTGCGAATCGATTGATTATCCTTCCTAATGGGTTGGTATGGAAGAAGGCCATTGGGGCCCTTAGTATGGAATGAAGCATATTGTCATGTAACCTCTTAGCTGCATAAAGACTGGACATAATCAACCAATATGAATTGGTCAATGTCACCAAAACCTGAAAGCAAGAAGATAGATAGAGTCTCAGCCTATACTAACCTTTTCTACCTCCACTTTTGTTTTCTCAAAGTAAAGAATATAACTCATACCTGTCCAAAGGAGAGAAGTGCATAGATGAGATTGTAGAAAATGGGTCCATGAGTCTTTGGAGTTCCTGCATCAGTCCACTCACTCAACCAGGTGCTGCTGGTAACCCGAAATACTTCTGTCATGACGTAGCATAAAAGGAGCATCATCACTACCCATGCCCCTCCAAGTGCATCCTGGTACCTGAGAATATGGTAAGATTGGACTATTCATTTTGATATTCCACAAAGTTACAGTCCACTCAAAGAATATGCTTAGTTTGTTGTAAAAGACTGCAAATGAATGGACACACTGTTACCTCTTCAGGACTCTCCAACTCACAACTCCAGTTTCACGTTCTTCTTGCTTGATGAGAACAGATTTGCCTCCTTTTTGATCTCCTTCCTTGGATTTCTTATCGTCACCTTCATCCATCTGAAGACCATTTGTGTTCCCATTCGCAACTGGATTTACCACTGTTTGATCTGCCTCAGCTTCTACAGTTTCTTCTGAATATTCTTCCACCTTCCCCGCATTTTCCATTAACCTCTGGAACAAAGGGCCATTATTGGATAGCTCTTCATATGTTCCTTCCTCTTTCACTGTGCCTTCATGTACAAGTATAATTCTATCCACTTGCGATAGGAAGTGAAGCTGGTTTGTGACAAGAACTCTTGTTTTCTGCCCCAATTCTCTTTTTATGCATTTCTCAAAAACCTGAAACAATCAGATTGACAAAGAAAAAGGTTATAGTACAAGAAATGCAAGATTGGAAAAGACCACTTATATCAAAAAGAACCAAAGAGTTGTTACCTGTTGACCAACATGAGCATCAAGGGCACTTAACGGGTCATCAAAGATGTACACATCTGAATTTGAGTAAACGGCCCTAGCCATTGAAACCCTCTGCTTCTGTCCTCCACTGATGTTAACACCTCTTTCTCCAATCTCTGTGAGATCACCACCCTATCAACCAAGAAAAAGAAGTTGAACTAAACACGAGAACAGGCAAGACAAATCCTTGTTATCAAGTACACCAACTTCTCCTCAAAAGTCAAAAACTTACAGACAGTAAATCTAGGTCATGCTTGAGTGAAGTCACATCAATGACCCTTTCATATCTTTCACGGTCGAAAGGAGAACCGAACAATATATTGTCGCGTACCTAAAATGTTTATAACAAAATACATAATCAGCCCCCGGCTTGAAATCAAATACTTTTTCTTAAGTGTATGAAGTGACTGTTGAGAACAGAAATCAAATAAAAATTGCAAAAGTAAGAGTAAAAGAATAAAAGAGCATACAGTTGCATTAAAGATCCATGAAACTTGTGGAACATAAGCAACTGATCCTCTGAGAGTAACCATTGCATCAGCTGTTGCAGGAAGTTCCCCAAGGATAGCAGATACCAAGGAGGTTTTTCCTTCTCCTGTACTACCAACCACAGCAACTAAGCTGCCAAGAGGTACATCCAAGTTAATATTTGACAATGTCGGCCTATCCCCCTGCAGATAACATATGGTTAGCTCGGTTTTTGTACTTTTAATGGACATAGGTAATGAGAGAAAATGAAAGAAGGAACATAATATAGAATATAAAGGCGGCACCTTAGAATCCCAAGAGAAATTTCCATTTCTTATTGAGATGGCTGGCTGTCCAGGTTCAATGGGAGGATTTGGTAAGAGAAGTCTCTCTTCTGTCGCCAACACCTCCTCTAAACGTTTTAAGGATACATTAGCATTCACCACCTACAAGTAAACACTAGTCAGCATGGTCATCTGAAATTAAAGCATGCAATTCCTTCAAACATGGTTTCATCAAGTGTCATTTATGTTTCCGTTTCTGGCATCAGCAAGGATATCCTCCAGTTTGTAAATTCGAAATATAATCACTTAGAAACGATAGTTACTACAAGCACCCGCAGTTCTACTTAAAACACATGCAATGCAAAAGACTCCACTGTTCTCCAGTACCAGAAATGAAAACATGGCTGCAACAAGATATTAGAGAAATCACCTGAGTGATAATGTTCGGAAGCATGAACAGAGGGAAACGAAGCACAGCAAAGAGTGAAAGTGACGTAAACGCTCTTGCAGGGGTCAGGTCTCCTCCAAGCAATGTGAACACCCCAAATGAAACAATAGTCACGAGAACAGGAATGCTGTTCAGTATGAACATATTCAACTGCAAAACAGAGAGAAGACCAAGCAAGAGTTAGAAATAAACAATAAAAAGTAGAAACTCAAAATTATCCAGTGCATCATTATGCACATTAACAAGATAAATTAACAGGCGAATTATGCACATTATCCATATAAAAGCAAAAAATAAAAAAAATAAAAAGTACGATAATGTAGTCATACCGCTCCCAGGAGCTGTGATTTCCGAAACCAGGATAATTCATCATCACGTACAGTTTGAACCTTGGACTGGAAACTGTTTTCCCAAGCATAACACCTGTAGCATTTTGGTTTAGTACAATTTGCCTGCAAATTAATAATTATGAATAACGAAAAATATTGGTTCTAGAGTTTCTTACTTCACTGTATCCATTGCAGCTAAAACCTCATTCATAAGGCCAATTCTCTTGTCAGTACGTTGCAAACCTTCCTTTGTCAGCTTCTGCATTTTGCTAATAATAACAGTCTGTTTCAAGAAAACAGAGAACTAGTTTAGGAGAGGGAGACGGAAAAGTAGATATAAAGGAATATAAATGAACAAGTGAACAATGAACCGATATAAAGGTAAACAAATGAGGAAATATAAAGGAATGGACCTGTAAAGGGAACATAAGGACCAACAACAATGCACCAATGAGCGAGGCAACACCCAATTGCTGATAGAGGAGAATCAGTGCTACAATTATACGAAATGGAGCCGACCACATGGTATGAAGTGATTGGCAAATTTGCTGCCACAGAGAGGGAAAAGTTAGTACAAAAGTAAATCTGGTTGATTAGATAAATAATACTGATATCCGCAGGCACGGTTAAGAAAACAACATTAAATAAGACTCAGTTTTAGTTAGCATAAGAACAACATAAAAAGAGGAAAGGAAAATCTAACCTCTATAATGGTAACAAAATTGAAATCGAAAATATGAGATGGATACGCACCTGAAGAGATTCGGCATCAGTCGTCATTAAGTTGGTGATCTTTCCCGTTTGAAACTTTCTACGACCTTCATTAGTTAACCTCAATGATTTGCGGAACACAGCAGCAATCTATAAAGGAAGAAGTCATCAACAGGAAAAACAGTTTTAAAATCATCTTGCGAATATCAACAAACGACAGATATATAACCATATTTCTACTAGCAAAGCATGAACTTGCAAGTGCTAATCAGGAACTACAGCTAAAATTGTGTTTCTCTAATGAAAGGATATGAAAAAAGTGTTTCCAGTAAGAATAAAAAAAAAACATGTTTATAACTTCACAGATATTTGCACCAAAACACATATGGTTGTAAACTGAAAGTAAAGTGTTTAAAATTTACCAGAGCAGATCTCAATCGGTAACCAACACGCATGACATTCTGGAAATATTGAGCTTCACATAGCACCCCCAATACCTAGAAAGGTTGTCATCAACATCAATCACTCAGTGAATTCGTAGCTTAAAAGTCTCACTCTAAATACTATAACTAATATTGAGAACTCCATAGCAACAAACTCCAAAAGTAGCATAAGGGGACATCCCTTTTTGCTATTATACAAGATGAGACTTCTACTATGGATAAAAATTAGCCAAAGTTCATGGAGGAGAGTCTAAATAGGCAGAGAGAGGGAGAATGACTTCATTTCATTACCACTCCAACAAAAATTGAGAATGCGTAGATGTAACCCATCCAAGCTGGCTCATCTTGTTGCATTGACTGCATATAGTTTGAAACAAACAAAGTGAGAGATATTGTCAGAAAAGAAAAACTGAAACAATGGTAGAAGTCTGAATCTGCCAAGAACATTTGGTAGATATGAGATAGACTGTTATCCATGTGAAATGAAAATTATAAATATTATGTCAACTAGGTGGAGATAGTTCACATACTAGTACAAAATAATACGGGGAAAAGAACAAACCTTTAAGAGTTGATTCAGTAAAAGAGGTCCAACAAACTGTGAGCAATCATTCCCAATCTGTGCATATAAATGTAAACAAATATGTTAAATTACAATGAACAGTCCGATTAACAAGATCAAAAGAATAAAAGAGAGGAACGACTTTAGAAACAACGAATCAAAGAGAAAACTCGAAAGAGGTTGAAGAAAGTACCTTCCAAAATCCACCCCACCAAAACCTACAAATTTCAAAGATTAGATATCCATAAGACATGTAGTTAACAAACGAAATAGTACTTAGACAATTCATGAACCAAGACAAACTCTCTACCTTCCTCCCAGACTACTGTTCAATGCTCTCAACAGCCACGGTTGCGGCTTTTGTAGTTCCTTATCCCAGGACTGCTGGAAACTAAAATAGGATACAGAAAATATTTTTAAAACCATGTCAGTCACATACATTTTAAGAGATTTAATTTTAATCAGTGTTAGAAGTACCTCGTGAACAGAGTTTCAGTCTGATCCCAAGTGTCCAGCTGCCACACATCCTTCTCTGTTAGAGGCCTTTTAGATCCCATAGTCATCAAGGGGTTCATCCATGAGAAGAAGATTTCTGTGGCAAACCAAGGAAATTAAAACAAGGGAACAAATGTTTAAGAATGATGTTTAAGAGTGCAAAACGTAGCCAGAGATGATGTCTGCAAATTCTGATTACCAATTAAAAAAATACTGTGAAATGAATGACTTACTATCAAATATATTTGCATGCTTTTCTGGACATACTTGTTGTCCATCAGAAATCTCTTCATACTCATAATCATCCACAGTTTCACTCCGCACTGGCATGTAGCCAGGGTAAGGATCCAAATTAGGAAGATGCAGAAACAAGAGGATTCCAAACAGAACCTGAAGTCAAACCAAAATTCACCTTCTCAAGTTGTTATAAGCATAAAATAGTTGTATCCTAGGATTTTGGACTCTTAAAAGGAGTCTAAGTAAGCTAACCTGAGATGACACCTCACTTATGTAGAGATACAGTACATAACTGAAATGAAAACAAACCATGAGTTTATCCTGCTAAACCAGGCCATGAAAAAGAACAATGACTTGCATAAAACCATAAACATCCAAAATTTTACTAACCTGCTATAGAACTCTTTGACTGAGAGAACAAGATTAAGCAAGACTGCGTCCCCCACAAGAGCATATATGACAGCAAACCTGACATACCAACGAAGTTCACGGACGTAAATCTTGGTCTCTATCAAAATCATGACCATTGCAGAGCCCCAAGCAAAAGCTTTGACACCCAAGCCAAATGCCTACCAAAGAAACCACACAAACAACATTATATCTTTAAGGCAAAACATACATCGCAAACTAAAAAATAAGAATATACTTAAAATGAAAACAAAACAAAAACTAACCTCAAAAGGAGGAAGTCCAGGTTCATCCAAATCCAATACTGAAACCCCCATGATCAATCTGAACAAAGTCTCAGCAGTAGCATAAGCAGCCAACAGAGCCAAGAAATAGCTATACAATTTGGACCTCAAGCAGAACTTCTCCACCTTGTGATTCTTCAAGGTGAGCCATATACGATAAAGGCAGAGAACCAACATAACCAAATGAGAGACGCCGAGCACAAAAGAGTCAGTAGCACAAGGCGTGTAAGCACCAAATGCATTATCCACTTGTTTAGTCCAAACACCATTAGCCACCGGCTTACAATACCACTCCAACGGCTCAAACCCCATCTTTTCCCCTTCCTACTTTAAAGAAACCCTTCAGAGACAGTGCATCACAAGTTATACCACACCAATTCTTTACCCTGTAAAGAAATTAAAGAACATGGAAATTTGGTTTTTTAGTTCCAAGACTATAACAAACAAAAATCAGAAATCTTTATTACAGAAAGACAAAACAGAAAAGAAAAAAATCATAAATCAATCATCATGTGGTCAGTGAGATGAAATGGACCCTAGACTGTGACAAGGATAATAAAACATTCGCGCGTGAAAGAGGAAAACTGCATTTAATCCATTTATTTGACGCAGAATCATATAACTGATAGAACAGTAACAAGCAAGAACAGAGGAAAAAATCATCAAGAGAGCTCAAATGTTCAAAAAAAAAAAATTGAAACGAACCCACGAATCCATAACTATATTATCACGAAAAGGTTCTGCATTTAAAACGTAATCGCGTTAAAAAAATAAAACTTTGAAATCTAGAAAACTCAACTATCAATCCCACTTTCTAGGAAAAAGCTGCAACAGAGAAAAAGGAGAAGAATGAAACCTCAGAGACAGAGAAAGAGAGAAGCTTTTTACCTGTAGATTTGGCAAATAACGAAAACTCAAAAGGGATCTTATGTACTCATATAGGCTTCAGAAAAATAAGAAAAAGTGAGTCTCTTTTTTTATTGAGATTGAAAGAATATTGTGAGAGAAAGAGAGTGAGACGTCACCGCTTACGAAGCAAAAGATCCAAATATATGGACGCAAGGTTAAGGGAAGAGAAGAGAAGGCCTTTGTTTTTTCATTTTTATATTTACTGGATCAAAGTTTTATTCCTTGTATTGATTATATTATTCAATTTGTTTTCTGTTTAACATTCATTATATTTATGTTATCATTTATTTATTTATTCTATAAATAGTATATTGAAATATGGTATTTGAAAGTATATGGAAAAATTTCTTATTATATCGGTTTTATTTTCTGTATCTAATAGAAGAAATACTTATTTTCATATTATATTCAGCAAATAAGTATTTTTTTTGTTATAGTAAAAGTGCAAGCAACTATGATCTGTGTGGTTTGGAAAAAACAGAGATAAATAGTGCTATGTTTGGATATTTCATAAAACAGGTTTTTATGTGGACAAAATGAGGTGTCGTGATCTTATAAGTTATAATATTGATTTTAAGGAAATAGTGAAAGAATTTATTTTATTTTTTTTGTTAAAAATAGTGAAAGAATTTTGCTTCAATGTTATTTGATTGGTAGTTGAATTTAGTGCTATGTTTGGAAATATGTAAGTTGTGTGTTTGTAATTTTGTTTACTTTTAACTTTGGAAACAAAATATCATGTAAAAAAATAACTAACCTCGGTTATAGGTCGTTTAATTATCAAAAACATCCAAATGGTTAACCATGTCACGTGATTTCTGATATGGTTTATTCCCCTAAGGCAATTATGCTTTTCACGTTTATAAAAACAAAATTATGCTGTTCACGTGCAATGAAAATAAATACCCAATGTTTATATCTTCTTTAACACCGTTGTATTGATCGTTAGTTTCTTCATTTGTTTTTCTTTATAAGATGTCGTTAATTTCTTCATTGATACACAGCAGGTTAATTTAGTGTTTTTAGTGTTCGGACAAAGACTGGTTTGTTTTGTTTTTTTTCATTAAGGTTTCTTTCTAACTTCTAACACCACGTTAATCTACAAAAACTTTTAAAATATAATAATATTGTGTATATGAGATTGGTTTTGCATGCAATTTAATTTAAAAATATATATAATTAAATCCTATACAAAACTCCAAAGGTTTTCTCTCGTCTGTCATCTTACCCGGTGGTTGGCCATGTACGTGTGCAGGCAGGCGCATTCGAGCATGTGGTGGTTGAGAAGCCAAAGGGTTTATTTAGTCATTTTCTATAATCTAGGCCATGTCCTACTAAATTACTAAGTTTACAAGTTATAAATATACGAAATATTGGATGGCTACACTTAAAAAAAAAAAAACACACACACACACATCACAAACTATAATCGAGGTTAGTAAATTTTAATTCCCTTTTCAAATGTTGTTGTAGTTGTAATTGCCATCTCTGTGGCCCGTGTCATTATTGTTTTAAATCAGATATCCAAACTTTTAAAAAGTTATATATCAAATCTTGAATCCTGGATAGAACTCAATTTCAATTGTAATTCTATGCCTCATAGGGAAGATTATTGACCAACAGAGAAAGAGAAAGTGACTAAAATACCCTGTCACATACAGCCACCTTCCTCTAATATGTTTATTCGTCGACATACTTTATGTGAAGATTTTTTGGGTTTGGAAGCAACCACGTCACTGAAAACTTTTCCACAACAGAATGAAAAAATGAGATTTATCTAAGCCAAAAGTAGAGAATTATTGGCATACGCATGCCTAACTATTACTTTTTCTTGATAGATAACATTTTGATAGCATATGTATAGTGTGATTTTTCTATGTGTTTTTGATCTGCATTGATCTCGTCTACGTTTGTTTTAGCCATGTGGAAGTAACTGAGTCGTAAAACGTCTGGTAAAGTCTAGTCTCTTACAGTCAACCAACCATGAACCATCCACGTCGTTTTGAATTGAATCAAATAGTCTTCGACGAGCATTAACTATCTTATGCTGATTGAACCATCAGTTTTAAGCTTTGCGCCAACATGTTAGTCTTAGACGACACGAGCTTGACTTGGAAAATTTTGACTGATTTCTATGTAAACTATATAAACAAATTTTAATTTAGTTCCTTTTAAAAGGATCCTAATCTTAGAGAAAATGTAAATAAAATATATACCATTTGATAATGGAAAATTTTAGTATACCCCTAAAAGAGATTTAATTTGTTTCAAATCCTTTGTGTGAATGGGAATAATAGTAAACGATTATATTAAAGCTGAAACCAACTCATTTTCTAAACCAAAACAAGATTTATATAATAAAAGAGAAAATTTGCCGTAGTTAATTGAAAACTATGTCCTAATTATTCTTGGTTTAGATTTTTCAATGGTCCTGGATTAGATAATTCAGCTGTAAATCAAATATAACTTGATTAAGTCCAACCTATGAAACGTAGTCACGCTCTCTCATTTTAGAACACTATGCTTTTGAATTTTGACTGGTTTTGACTTTTTTGTGACATTTTCTTCTTAAACTTTTCATTACTTAAAAAGCCAAACTTACACCAGTATTATGTACTCATGATATTTCCACATAGAGTTCTGCGTTATGAGTAATGCTTTAATTACATGAACAAAACACAAATATCACTCTGGTATTGTGGGTGTAACAACCACAGATTCACTTTCGGACTCATCTTTATCCTTAGAGGCGGATTTGTGATCATCGGCCAGTAACTTCCAATCACAACCTTAAAAAATGAATCATTATAGATAGTTTCAAACATTTGAACTACAACAAATAAAGAAGATGCTTGTTGTTCTTACTTGTACTGGACTTGCAGCAATAATAATTTTAATTATTATTATAATATTTCTGTAGATTGAAATATAGTTTCTATATATTTTGCAAAAACAAATCTAAAACTTTAATTCAATTTCTTATTTTAGTTGTTATTATTCATTTTTAATTATTAAATTCCTTAAAATTCTTCAGTTTCACAAATAATGCAAATATTAATGTTTTCTGTAAGATTCCACCATATATAATTCTACAATTCAGCTGATACCATCATTTAAAATATCATATTTCCAAACGGAAATAAATAATGTTATTTAAATCACAAACTTTATCATTTAGGTCATTTAAAATATGAATTTTATCGTAAGCTATTTAAAACATTAATTTTTGTTGATTAATTTTTTTAGTCATCAAATTTTGTTGATCCGGCCAAATTGGACATAATGTTAAATTCGCTAACATAGCTACAGACATGCATTATTTGATATCTAAAAAAATTAGTCAATAATAAAAATTGATAATTTAAATGACCTAGTACAACAATTGATGTTTTAAATAACTTAAATTTTAAAGTTTGTGATTTAAATAATATTAAATATTGTTTGAAAACGACATTGTTTTGTCATTAACGGAAGTTGTTAACGACGAAATAATACCTATCAATGGCTCTATTAAAATCATGTCTAGTTTAGTTGGATTAACAAAATTTTATAACTGAAAAAATTAGTCAACAAAAATTGATATTTTAAATAGTTAGCATAAAATTCATGTTTTAAATAGTATAAATAGTAAAGTTTTGGGTTAAGGATCCGTGTCCTTTGTTTTGGGTTAAGGATCCGCATGTTTCTTTGTCGGATATTTTACCCAGGATCCGGATAATGTAATACCGGGTTTTAAGATCCGCGTGCCTCTTTTTTATGTGTATTTAAGGCATTTGTTCTTTCTTTCAAAAGCTTTTACCCTAAATTTGTGTCGATTGATTTTCTTTCCGGATTACTTTGATCGGATTTGTTACTCTCCCTCTAAACAACGATGCGGACTGCTAAGCCTGAGAAGAAGAGGAAGAATCTGCCATTAGAAGAGAATGAGCTGTTGTTGTGGATAAAAGACGTCAAGTTTGCAATAGTTGTGGTGGTAGCAGTTGTTGTGGTGGTGGTTCCTTCCTTAAAGAGGGCAGTTGGGCAGCGGGTAAATGCCAGCCGTCTCTCAAGAAATCATCTACAATTGGGTCCGGTTACCGTCACCCCGGATTCGTTGAGGAGCAGGCTGCCGCGGGTGATAAGCCTGAGGAGCCACTAATTGTTAATACTTTCCCAAGTCCAGAACAACCCATCGAATTGTATCAAGCTTTGGTATGAACGAAAAGGCGCCCTAACTAGTCCGCTTGCACTTTGGATGACAGCTCAGGTTTGTATGTGAATCCAAATTTCTTATCTGTATTTCTGATGAAAGTTATTATTAATGCAAACGTGGACACAGGCCTCCCAAACTGATATACTTGAAGGCTTGAATTCATGGGCGTATATCTTGTTACCACTAGCCATCCGTAGCAATGCCAATGATCAAACAAAGGGTCTCATCCTCGATTTTGTTGAGAAGTGAGTTCCCAAAGTTTTATTCTTGTCATCTCTCCATTTCTCTGATCTTGTGCATTGCAATTTTCCTTATCAGTATTTCGAAGATACCAGATGTTGAGACCAAACTTTTGAATGCTTCCCTGCATTACTTTCCAGCTTCTTCACTTGAGATCTTGCTGCGGCTTACATTCCCTGCAACAGAAGAGGTAAAGTCAAAACCTTGATGCCATCTTTGTTGGTTCTGATCACAAGTCTGTATGCACATAGGCTGCAACAAGCAGGTTTGCGGGAATTTATCCCCTTTTGAAGAACGTGACTCTTGCCGGTGTACCATACTGCCCCACAGTCGCTGAAGATATATTCACTTTTTGCTTGAGATTAGCTAAAGAAGGTATCTAGTAGTAACAAACCAAACCTTGAATGGGTCCTTTTTTCTCCAAATAGACTTTGTAATCTGTTACAGTTGTTGTTGCAGCAGGTAATACTGAATTAGCCAAGGAAGCTACAGAAATCGCTACCTGGTGTCTGACCAAACACATTGATTGCTGGATTCACTGTGAGGGTCTCTGTAAACCAGAGATTCTAGAAACTAGTGTTGCTCTTCTTAAAAGGCTTGTAGAGAAATGGGAGGAGAATCACTCCCTCCAACTATCATTATTACAGTCCTATGAGATTCTTGACCTCACTAAACGTTGGCGAAAGAGAAATAAAAAAAAGAAAGTTTCTTTCACGGAAACGGCAAGCGATGAAGAGGCAATGGAACAAGATTCATGCTGGTAGTGGAACAAAAGGCAATGGAACAATATGTCAAGAAGGCAATGGAACAATATGTCAAGATGCAACAAGTCAAGGTGGAACAAGAACTCAAGCTGGCAATGGAACAATATGTCAAGAATGCAATGGGGCAATATGTCAAGATGCAACAAGTCAAGATATTCACTGAAACGATATTCACGTTTTCTTTGAGATTAGCTGGAAAATGTAACAAAAAACCTTGATGAATCTCTCTTGTACAATTAGAGTTTGTTGTAAATCTGTTACTGTTGTTGCAGGAAATCCTGTTTTAGCCAAGGAAGATACAGAAATCGTTATCTGGTCTCTGACCGAAAACTTTGATTGGTGGAGGATCTGGGGGAAACACTATGAGGAGAATCTAGAAGCTAGTGTTGTTATTCTTAAAACTCTAGTAGAGAAATGGAAGAATCATTCCTTGAAGCTATCAACATGGTCACTGAATCATACTAAACAAGTCACTCAAAAGATATTCACTGAGAAGATATTCACTTTTTCTTTGAGATTAGCTGAACGAGGAAATCCTGATTTAGCCAAGGAAGCTACAGAAATGGCTATCTGGTCTCTCACGGTAAACATTGATTGCTGGAAGTACTGGGACTATCTCTATAAGACGAATCTAGAAGCTAATGTTGCTCTTCTTAAAACATTTGCAGAGAAATGGAAGCCATCATCATCATCATTACCACCTAGTGATACTCTTGAGAAGCTATACACTTTGTCTTTGAGATTAGCTGGAGAAGGTATTAGTAACAAAACAAACCCTTGAATTGATTCACTTTACTCTGTCTTGTCCAAATAGAGTTTGTAATTGTTGCAGGAAATCATGTTTTAGCCAAGGAAGCTACAGAAATCGCAATTTGGTCTCTGGCCGAAAAGGATTATCTCTATCCTTCTCGCTATAAGAAGAATCTTAAAGCTGTTGTTGCTCTTCTTGAAAAGTCTATAGACAAATGGAACCATCATTCCCTCAAACTTTTATCATCACGTAGTGATACTCTCACTCTCACTCGAACAGTGAACAGCTTCAGGCTAAAGGTAAATGCCTCCTACTCTTGTAAGCTAAACTACTAGCTTTTACGCTTGTAATTTAATCTCTTATCTAACCTGAGATGTTTGTTTTTTTAGAACAAAAATGCCATCACTGAAGAAGGAGGAACAAAAATTGCATCTCTTTACAAAGAAGAAGCTGACAAGCAGTGTTAAAAAAAGCGGCAAAAGCGGTGGCGCTTGTATTTTATAAAAATCGGTCTAGATGGTTAAATTAAGACGAATTTAATAAAATATTTATTTTAATGAATATTTAAATTACAAACAAAAACATTCTTATTTAAAATTTAAAAATATATTTTTATCTATTTTTAGAAATTCTAAAATAAAATACATGATTTTTATTTTTTTTAAATTAAAACAATTATGACTTATTATTTTTTTTCTAAAAAGGGATGATTTTTAAATTCAAACTTATAATTTTATTTAATATGAAAATATAAGTTTATTTACTCTATAATTTTATTTTATTATGTTATATTATAATTTGTTAATATATAGACCACCGAGAGTTTCTAAGCAGATTCCAAGCCACCGATTGGCATCCATGTTGACAAGAGTGAATCTGATGTTATTATCCATTGATCTTCCGTTAATTTCAGCCATCCGATCATATGCTTTGTAAGCACGGATGGTTGATAAACCATTCAATGCCTCTCTAAATTGTGCAGTTTTATGTTTTCAGCTGGTTAAGATTTCTGCAATTTTGTTTAAATGAAATCAAGATCCACATAAGCGAGCATCTTCTGGCTTCGAAGATCACAGACATGGATTCTCTACCTGACAGAAGATTGCATCTCAGCGAGTAAGGCCCACTAGGCCCGTTAGGGCTTGAAACAAGTGCATAATTCACGTAAATGCAGTGGAAAACTGGAACGTGTGGTAAAAAAAGTCAAAAACGATGGAATCGGTGAAACATAGTGAAAAAAACATCATCAGATTAAAATTGATGGAACTAATTGAATGAGAATAACCTATCTTTAGGATACCAAAATGTACGATTCTATAGTTTATCTTTTTTTACATCCGAAAACTCGCTCCTGAGTCCTAACACTAAATAGTAAATATCTATAACATAAATTATTTTATGCAAATAAAGTTGTGATTTTTTAATGTTGTTTTCACTTGTGGTTAATTATAGGTTCAAAGTATTCACCCATAACTATTTTTTTTTTTGTTAATGGGGTTTTCAATTTTACAATCAACCTTATATCTTCCTAAATCAAATCTCGTTCAGATTATAGTTTACAATAATTTGATTTACATCATTACCCAAGATTGATTATGTTTTTGACAGCGTCTACAGTACTGTTGACATTATACATTTTAAAATTTATTTATTTTTGTTAATATACTCCGGCAGAATCTATTGGTTTGATGTGAAAACAATTTATAATATGTTTTATCAAAAAAAAAAAACAATTTATAATATGTTCAGAAGAGAGATTATATTATCGGAGGAGACATGGGAACAATGTCAACAGTCTTGGGAGGAAGAAATAATATATTAAAATTAACAATAAATTTGCTAAAATATTTTTCTTAAATCTCAAGCATATTGTAGAATTCCAAGGGAAAAGGTTGGATTCTCAATGATTTTCCAGTTTTAGGTGCCTATGGCTACAAGTCTACAACGACTATCATATACTTTGATGTAGGGTCTATTTATTATCTTTAAATCGTAAGGACAAAATATCTATATGGACAAAAAAAGAGTTTACATACGTCTACTGATTTTAATTAGTGCTCCCTATCATTTGCGTTAGTTATTATTGTACTTAAGTATTCCATTTGAAATAACTAAATGTATATGCTATGTTCGTTTGGTGGTGATTGGTGAATGCCACGATTTTTGCAAATAATATAGATCTAACAATTTATTTGGTCATATAACTAATGCCGATATAATTCGATCTGTTTTCTAAACACATTTTGTCCGTTTGTCGGCTTACCACGGCAGCGGGAATATTGGCGGCCGGTTTGCCCTCTTGATTATTTTGTAGTTAAACGATTATTAAAATTGTACTACAATTCATTTAACATATAGTATTAATCTTCTTGCAGTTCATTACTCAACTTATTAAAATATCAACAAGAACAGAGAACAGCAGCAAGAGAAGTAATAACTCCCCAGCCTTACGTAACTTCCCTAAGGTGTATTCATATTTATATATTAAACTTATATATTTGATATTCTATCTAGGAAAGGGGTTTAATTATTTGTCTCTATTTCTTTGCTGAATTATTAAATCGTGATTAGCTCGACGATTAAGGTGGAAAAGTAAGTCTAACCCTGTCTATCCACTTTTTCATGCAATAATTTCCGTCCAAATTTTGACGCTAATAATGGTTACTAAAAAATAAAATGAGGGCTCATAAAACGACAAGGAAAGTATATACTTGTATATAGTTTTTTTTGGCATATGTATATTATATACTCTTAATTTTTCTTATCTTCCCCTTTAAAAAATCTGGAAATGTATTCAAACTTTATCTAAGCACTATAAGAAGAAAGCTTACAAATCACAATTCACAATTCACAAGTTCGAATATCATTTAGGATATGATATATACTAAATATAAAATCTATAGAAGCGCCAAAGATTCAGTGAGAAACACATCGCATAATTTGTGAAAAATGCCTACTTATTCACACATGGATGAATCTTGAAAGATCACTAAGCGACCGAATATTTAAAACAAGTAGGGATTACCGATGGCGATAAGTTTTCAGCACGGTTTAAAGATTATGTTGTCAATTATAGGGTTGTTCTTTTTTTTTTCTTTTATCGAAGTAGATAGTTTTATTTTTTTGAGTAGATGCCAACAGTATGGTCTGGATTTAGTATAGACCAAATCCAGGGTGCTTAAAATTAGTATTATATGCCATGTGGTCCACACAATCTCAGATGCTGGGATTTACCTATACTTAACTCTACTAATATTACTAGTGATTAACGCTTTTCTAAATCTTGTTTTCAACATAAAATCTAAACCAAATCGTAAAAGAAATCTCTTTGTGGCAAGAAAAAGGGTAGACACATTTACAATAAGCACGAAATTTGATTTACACACGATATTCTTAAAGAGTTAATTTGTGGGATGGTCATATATATTTCTGTTTATGGTTAACAAAATGACCACCTATTAAGAAATTCAGATGAATGACTTGGTGAAAGTATACATTGTTTTCTACCGTAAATACTTTGATAAAACGATTTTACCAATCGAATTCATAGAACCAATTATCATAAAGTTATTGTTTAAGGAAATATGTGTTTATCTTTCACAAATATATACATATATATATTGCCCTCGCAAAAGGAGAAACGTGAAGACTAAACAGAAAAAGAGTCACCGTCTTAATTAATTATTAAATCATTATCATGGTATTCGAAACCCTACTCGTCTAACTCTTGCCAAATTCCAGATATGTAACAATGTCACACATGCCATGTGACCATTTTTAGCCGATGATGTGGACCTTCTTGATATTGACTAAAATATATATATTTGGTTAGTTTCCCAATTGATATCTTAAAAGTTTCGTGATATGGCTCTTAAAAAGATTTAAAAAATCATTATATTGATTTTATAAAGAAAAGTCTACCTAATTTCTTCTAAATGCATATGTACTTATGTAATGTGTATATATGTATTAGTGTATCTATTATTCTATTAATCATTCTCATTCTCAAAGGTTTGACATGCCCACAAGCAATCTCACTTGCCATGTTTTTGTTTTGTTTATATGTGTAGATATATATATATATATGACATATCTATCAAGTATCTATGCATGCAACTATTTAAGACTTTAAATGTATGCAGTCGTTGGAACGGTTAAAACTATTTGCAGACTAAATTATTTATTTATTATTATTTACAAGTTATATTCTACAGTAATTTAGATATAAAAAAATTAAAGAGAACCGCTGTATACTAACTGTGGTCTATAAATAAATTAAAATTGCAATGAATTATAGACTATTTTTAAAAAAATGGTTTGGTCTGCTGATAGTTATGTCCGTTGAATCAACAGTCACCAACCTATATATGACATATCTAATCAAGTATCTATGCAGTTGTATTTATATATATATATATATATATATATATATATCCATCTATGTATTTCGTTACTACAAATCCATGAGAAACGTATATAATTACGTATAGCTCTATAAAAAAATGTTTCTATAAAATATTAATATTTGTTACACTTTCTGCTGCACTTTTTCTATGGCACCCAAATTTCTTTAACTAATTCGTGGGGCCTTTGCTTCTTGCCTTATTGTATAGGAGGATTCCAATTTCAATGCGTCCCTACAAATTGTATTAATTCCAGTATACCAGTACGATTTGTTTTGAGAATATTTCAATTGCTAGAATTTAAATAAAGAGTATTTTTCATTGGCTAATTAGGAAGAAATATTCATACATTTTAATTTGTTGTTTAAATACTTTCACACACATTTTGGTACATAATATCACTTTGATCGTATCATGACTGAAATTACACTCGAGCTTCCACTTCTTTTTCTTGTCATTTTTAATAGCAATTTTTAATCTGATTCGATCCCATTAATGCTTCCACTTGTACAATCAAGACATGAAAGGTAAAAAACCATAGACATAACACAAACTCGAAACAACAAACAAAGTCTAAAACGAATGAGAAACAAAGAAACCACAGTTTTTAAATCCTAGGGAGCAATGGTAGAGCAAAACCAATACATGATCTCCCATAGTTCATTTTCCAATAATAGTTCCTCTTTGAGCATTAATAAAAGGAAAGTGATTATTACTACATGAGTAGGATTAACCAACATCGAAGAAGTTATTCTATAACAAATACGCTGCATCACATGGAAACAACCAACAGAAAAGTAGTCGGCCCAAATTTATTTTATTTACAGAGATTTTCCCGTAAACTAGTGGTGTCATTTTATTTATAACATCAAATGAATACATCAGGGATTTTATTATTATTATTTGCATTTGTCCTTAACAATAAACACCAAATAAATCATTTATTAGTTTTCCAATTTATGTTTGGACCCAAAAGCTGTCGCGTCAGAAAAATGGGACCCACAATTCCTAAATGTTGCCGCCTGTCCTCCTCACATCCTACGCTTTTATTTAACGACACTGTTTTAGTTAATCTCTTCATATCTTTTGATATGATCCCATCTTTAATATTCTGTTTTTAATGGACCCTCACAAGTTAAGGCTTGCATTAACAATATACATCACATCCATTTCTAATAGAATATATTACAATTTTAAAACAAAAACTAACGGATTAAATCATCTGTTAAGCTTAAAAAAAAGATTCGAGGGAGAAATAATTGGAGTAATGTGGAGGAACTGATCCGTACAAAACATGGACCCCACAAGGTATAGAACGTACAAGACAGAAGTCATTCCGATGTAGTTTAAGTTGGGATACAAGATTAGGATAGAGTTAAACTAACAACCAAACACTTGGCTAAAGAGTTTGAGAAGATAGTAACGGAACAGTTATTTGTCTTTAGGAACCAACGAGGAAGGGAATATCTCTCTGGGTTTATTAAACGAGTCCAGAGGTACTGTAGTTATATTTTGTCTCTTGCCTCTTTGGCTGGCACAATTACGACTCTGTCCCTCTTCCACCAAACATTAAAACATTTTTCCTAGTTATTCAGTATTTAATATTTATTTATGAGTACTAGTATAAAATAATTAAGTTTCATAAGTTTTACAAACTAAATCTAGGGAAACAGATCTATATCCCCTTTAACAATGTTTGCACTACAAGATCGAAGATTATTGTTCGGAATTTCAAATCTTAATTAAGTGGTGTCTATATAAAGACTTCGATTAGTCCACTAACTTGTAATTAGTTTTCAGTCAAAGATCCATGGAGATTAAGATAAAATCCGAGCATAGTTCTTTGTGACTCACATAGAATGATCTAAATAGGATTTGATGCTAATGAAACAAATAATTTGGTTCAAAATTTACAATAAACCCATCATTTAAAAAACTCGTGTTATGAATCTTTTATGAAGTTTATTTTAAATTAATATACAATGGATGAACCCAACTATTTCAGTTTGTTTTTTTAGTTAGAAACGTATGACACTTCAGAGTCACAAAGAACTATGATTCTTACTAGATCGAATACAGGTATTTTTGTTATTAACATTAAACCCAAAAAGAAAAGAAAAAAATCTTGTATTTCTTTAGAAAACGTGTTTTAAGAGGTAGCTAAGGAGTGTGATCAAAAAAAAAAAAAGAGGTAGCTAAGGAGAGGGACATATTTATGCGCAAAATGAATCATAAGCGTTGCGTTGTGCACTTGTGCATATATTTATGTCTGTACTTTTTTTATGGCTTGTGAAAGAAAACAATTATATATATATATATATATATATATATTGTGCATGAAACTTAAGCTACGTTTCCTCTCTATTTTCCATTCATTTATATTCAACACTTTCAAGCGTTATGGATACTTCTTCAACAGTTGTGATTCGTTTTCTCTTCCGCATTTCAGAAGTTGAAGTTAGGAAAGTATTCTAGAGTGCATATGATTACTTCTCATACTTTTATCATATAAACAAACCAGTTTTCAAACCGGGAAAAAGTTGGTTTAAATCAACTTGTGGAAAAACAGATAAATGTAAATCGAATATCAAAAAAGTTGTTACTCTAAAAGAGTATTACGTCTAGTTAGCTGCATTCCCGTATCATAGAGATCAAAGAAAAGAGAAGAACAAACGAAAAAACTAGTAGTAGTACGATATGCTATAGAAGCCAACATATTTTAGGAGGGTGACACTAAATCAAATAAAACAAATTAGCGAGATGACATGTCAGATTTACATTATTAAATTGACTAAACATTAACCTAACATAAACGATATTTTTGATTCAAATCTAAAACTTAGAACGTAACGTAATACGAAGCCACACAAAGCCAACAACATCCTAGTATATAGGTTGGGTCCCTTCTAGCCTTTGTATCGTCTTTAATGATCATTAGGTATGTCCATTAGTCGGTATAAATACATAGGGTCCAACACAAACCGGTACAATTTTGGTTTGAAATCAGTAAAAAATAAAAATTATAAAACCATTGTCTATACTACCATCAAAATAACTTGACACCAAAAAATATCATACGCATTGTACCACCGCAATACCAAAAGCATACTCTATACATTATTAGAGACCATCTCAAATTTGACGTACTAATCCATTAATGTAGGAATAATTAATACTTATAAATTCTAACCTATAGTCTTCAAGATTAACTCAGTAAAATCAATATATGTCATAATTTTTGCAACCCATTTGACCAAAAAAAAAAAAAAAAAACAATGGCAGGAGAAGCTACTGCTACATCTTGAGGCACGTGAAAACATCCCACACGTGCCATGGCTACTTTCAAACAAGTTACGTCATCAAGTGTTCTTTCATTTCTCTGTTTACCTTTCCCACGCGTTGAAAAGTGCAACCAATTTAAACCCTGGTCTTACATAATTTAACCACAGTTAAATAACGTCTTTTTACTGTTACGGCCTTTTTTTTTTTTTTTGATAACCTCATACGCATAAATACCCCTCACCCACTCTCTCGCCTCTCTCAAAGCTCCACACTTCTCCTTCTTCCTTCATCTCTGCTTCTTCTCATTCTTCTCAATCCTAAACACTAAATTATCACCGAGACTATCCTCTGTTAAATCTCTATTCGTAGTCCTCTGTTTTCAGATTCCTGTTTTTTTGTCTTAAACTCATTTCTTGATTTAACTTCGATTTCCCGGAGATGTCACGAGAATCAGACGGTGAGATGAG
Source organism: Cardamine flexuosa (assembly GCA_963555745.1). Classification (NCBI taxonomy): domain Eukaryota; kingdom Viridiplantae; phylum Streptophyta; class Magnoliopsida; order Brassicales; family Brassicaceae; genus Cardamine; species Cardamine flexuosa. The sequence goes on from OY743217.1 coordinate 5,808,797, forward strand.
CTTAGAGACAACGAACTCACCGATGAGCTCCGGAACAGAGAGCTGCAGCAGTTTCAGCCGGTTATCTCTAGACGCGCCGTCATCAACCACCACGATTATCCCCGAGGAAGAAAGTTCCCTTTCTCTCAAACCACACCGCTCCTCCGATTTCGCTTACTCACAGATCCGTCGGCGACGAAAACACGGTCTCACTTTCCGAGATTTTCGCCTCATGCGTAAAATTGGCGCCGGAGACATCGGGACGGTGTACTTATGCCGTCTCGCCGGAGACGAAGAAGAAAGCCGGAGCTCATATTACGCAATGAAAGTGGTGGATAGAGAAGTTCTTGCGATGAAGAAGAAGATGCACAGAGCTCAGATGGAGAAGAAGATTTTGAAGATGCTTGACCATCCGTTTTTACCAACTCTTTACGCCGAGTTTGAAGCTTCTCATTTCTCTTGTATCGTCATGGAGTATTGCTCCGGTGGAGATTTGCATTCTCTCCGCCACAAACAACCTCACCACAGATTCTCCCTTTCCTCCGCCAGGTAAATAAAACAATATTTTTATTATTTATATTGTAAATAAAATAGTACAAATGTCAGAATTATTTATAGAAAAATAATTATCATCGCCAATGAATATGGATTTTTATTGCATGCATTGAGTCTGTACATATTTTGTTATCTTCTTCTGCAAGAACTGACCTGTTTATATCATGTCGGTCTTTTTCAGTTCTTTGAATTGTTAGGAAAAGTTTATTTTTTTCTACCCATCACAACAATTAATATCATTTTTCTTTTTATCAGTATTTTAGCTTAATTACTTTTTATATATATTTCTTTTTTACAGATTTTACGCGGCGGAAGTTTTAGTGGCGTTGGAATATTTACATATGTTGGGTGTTATCTACAGAGATTTGAAGCCTGAAAATATCTTGGTTAAATCGGACGGTCACATTATGCTATCCGACTTTGACCTGTCTCTATGCTCAGATTCGATCGCAGCCGTTGAATCTTCCTCGTCATCACCGGAGATTCAGCAACTCCGTTCCCCTCGTCGACTCACTCGCCTCGCTAAGCTATTTAACCGTGTCTTGCGATCCAAAAAGGTTCAAACTCTCGAACCGAACCGTCTTTTTGTGGCTGAACCGGTTAATGCTCGATCCGGTTCATTCGTTGGTACGCATGAATACGTGGCACCAGAAGTCGCCTCAGGTGGGTCCCATGGGAATGCCGTTGACTGGTGGGCCTTTGGAGTGTTTCTCTACGAGATGATATATGGCCGGACTCCGTTCACCGCGCCTACTAATGACGTCATCCTCCGTAACATTGTCAAGAGACCGTTGACTTTTCCCACCGCTTCGCCGGATACGATGTTTGAGCTTCACGCGAGGAGTTTGATTTCCGGGTTGCTTAACAAGGATCCGACAAAAAGACTCGGGTCACGGCGAGGCGCGGCGGAGGTTAAAGTGCACCCGTTTTTCAAAGGTCTTAACTTTGCGCTCATTCGTACACTAACTCCGCCGGCGATTTCCTCCGATGTCAAGAAGCCGAAGAAATTAGCAACGTTCGGTGGTAGAAGTAGCAAATCAGCGGCGTTCGATTACTTTTGAAATGAACGGTCGAGCTTAGTGCCACGTGTTAGTCGGTGCCAGAATTTTTGGTGACTGCCTTGTGACAATAGCTGTTTTAGTTGTACATATTCTCTCGAAGCTGTCCTTTTTAAAAATTCGACCTTAATTTTAATTTTTTCGTTAATCTGATTTTTATATATTAAGCTTAGTTGACTTTAAACGCGATTTGTACAACAAACTGATTTAATTTAAATTAATCTATCTATAAATATATCATTATCAAGTCTTCGGTACTTGGGTACATCTATAGACTAAATATTTAACAGCCTATGACAGTTAATTGGTATGGCATTATATAATTGACCATTTTTGTCAACATTTCATACCGGTTTGATAAAAACTTCTTTACACCGCAATGTTAAAAAAGTACTAAATGGAAAAAACAGAATTACTTTAGATTAAAACTCGTCACGCCTAGACTTTTAGCTCGACGGGTATAAACAAAAGGAAAAGAAGATTCTTCTTTTGACAATTGTTACACATGAAGTCATATTTGCTACTATTTGTTTTTTTAACCTTTACGGGTCTTTTGAATGTCAACAAAGGAAGAAAAAAACATTATCCATAAGGGTAAGAATCGGCTTTACTAGATCCGACCAGTTGCATGATCTCTTCTGCTTTTTGATTCGGTCTTCCGATTTTAAATTACGAAACTATAGACCATAAGACGAATTTTTGTTTTCTTGATACAAAGTATGAAACGCTTTCTTCTAGTAAATCTGTTCAATAATCTGGCTAGTAAAACATATATGGTAGGTTATAATACAATATCACAAGAGTTGAATATAATATATCTTGATATCAAAATATCACTTTTAATAAAAAATAAAAATCAAAGCGCTATATACAATTGGATTTGGATGGACCAACGATATCCAACATCGAAATATTCGGAGAATGTATTTTAAAGTGTGTAATTTAGAGAGTTGGTGAATAATTCAGCTAGAATTTTTGGGCATGTTTGAAGCATGTCCCCAAGTTTATATCCATTGCATAATGTAACAATCTAGAAACTAACAAAAAATGTCGTTGGCCTTTGGATTGCGTAAAGAGGATTTGTCTGCAGACCAATATGTTCATTAAATATATAAGAGTGTAAATTAAACAAAATTAAAGAAAAGCAAGAAAAGAGATGGTTAGACAAATGTTTTGTGTATCTAATAAGTAACACAAAACAATATAGGTACTGTACTTGCTCTAATTATATTCACTACGTCGGGAATTAATGAAGTTAGTACGTTGTCTACCAACCAACCAACCAACATTGTAGTTGCATTAAGATTTGTAGTTGTTCTATAGTGACCAATTAGGAGTATAAAACTAATAAGTTAATACTGGGTGTCATAACTACGTAGTTGCTTACATTAGATTTATGTATCTAAAGTTTAGCCTAAAAGGCTATTAGTTATTCATGAAGTGATTATGCTAATCAAAGTTGCAAATTCAATCGGAATCTGCATATGACGTATCCGATTGAATTAATGTTGGGAACCGAATGATAAAAATATGCACCAACAAAATAAAACAATCTCTTTATTAGTAATGCAGAGTAAAACACATAAATAAATATATAAGGAGAACAAAAAAAGAGAGCTTTAGGAACTGAAATGGAATGATTATCTCATAATTAGAATCACCATAAGCACACTACCGTGAAAATGGCCTAGTGAGTAGTGACTAGTTAAAAAAAACAGAAAATAATAAAGCTGAAATATCAATGATTAGACAATTCAATACAACTTGTTTTGGACATTGCATAGAAGTTTTGTCTCTCCTAAAATGTGTAAACATGGACCACACACAAGATTACCGTGCTTTAGTTAATTATAATTAAATTTTGTCAAAATAATTACCACGAGCTTAAAATAACTAGATAATGATGATTTTTACTGTTCGGGCTTTGAAAAGAATAAAATAACATTAACTCAAAAGTCAAAGTCTTCTTATGGGGAGAGGTGTTTCTTTCGCAGAAACCGAGGTTTGTAACTTGTCATTATTCCCTTCTCACTCGCCTACATGGACCCAAGAAACTTCCCATGCAATTAATAGTATTTTCAAAGACAATTACTCGTAGTATTAGATTACTAAATTAGTACTCCTTTTTTTTTAATTGATGATTGAATTCATAGTTATACATTTGTACGTATTTAAAAAATTAAAATACACACATACCAAATTAACACCATTCGGGAGTGATTTTTGAATAATTAATTAGTGGAAAACTTTTCCCACTTTAATGAGGTTTTCTCAAAGCTATTATGTTTTTAATGACAACTAATATAATGATATTCTAACTAAGCTTTTCATCATTATTATTTTCATTCTTTGTTAAGACAGGCAAATATAGTTGGTTAGAGGTAAAAATTACTTCTAGAACTCTGTAAGTTACACCTGTTTAGTGACTATTTCGGATTTATAAATTAAGAACTCCACATATTTGACTAGTTAATGAAAAATATCCTTTCATATAGTAATGCTTGTCATTTATATATTTGATCTAGTTTTTTTTTTCCAGAATTGAATGTAAATATATATTCAAATAAAAAATCTGTTTTATTGAGTTTGAAGCATATTTTAAGCGTTTCTATCTTCTTGAAGACCAAAAAAAAAAAAAAAAGCATTTCTATCTTCTTGACTTTAAGAACTAAGATGAAATATAAAGTTGAGAAATAGAGTTTGAAGTACACAAATGTAAATAAACAACATTTAAACTTTATATTTACCTATCGGCAAAATATACTGTTTCGTAACTGATATGCTGATAAGTGATAACTTGTACTTATTTGATAAAACTCATTCGTCAGTACTACACAAATTCGAATAGTACGTGATCGGGTATATCTATATGTACATATTAAATAACAATTTCTTGAATCATCGGACTAAAGCTTGTGAGCAGTAGAAATGAATGAGTACAAAACAAATGTAATTAATAATTGAAAAACATAGAATAACATGATTTGTTTGATCTTAATTAATATAAATACAACAAAGAAGAGAAGTGTGACAACACATGGGATGTACCCAACAGCACAAGGGACAGCTTCACCAGTCTGATTTATGCCACTGTCCCGTTCTTGTCCTCTCTCAGCCCCACCACTCCCTTATTTTACTTCATTAGTAAAATGTTAGTGTTTAGTTTAATCATAATGCAATAACATGGGCAAATCAACAAATCAAAGCTTGTTAATAAGTATGTAGATGGTGGCAAAACATATCAACATAAATATCAATGGTCGGAAAGATAATGTAGAAGTAGGAAGCTTTCAATGTAACATTAACAAAAATTTAACCAAATAAAACAGGTGGTAGGAATTGATTTGAGGGAAAGTGTAAATTCAAAGGTAGTGTGTTTGATTTTTGCCTGAAATTAAGTTCATGGTAGCTGGTAAGACGAAAATGGGACAATATCTTATGCCTCATTAGAAAATTTGGAGTCGGACTAATTGTTAGTACTATCCTCTGAAGGATTAGTTAGGGTTTAACATAGACCACCTTGATTTAACAAAAAATAACAGTAACACATATGTATTGTAAGTAATTCAATAATAAAATCTAAATTGTTGTACAATACCTGCGTACTAGTATAGTAGTTTGTATTATTAAATATATATTATTTTCACGATGAAGCATTACAAGAAAATAATGAAACAGTAAAATATAAAAGTTATTGCAAACGGTTAATATTTGTTGCAAATAATAGAATTGTAAGGAAATCTCAACAAATTTTATATTGTTGCTGATTGAGCGTTGCAAAATCATATTTGTTGTATAGATGTTGTAATATTTGTAATGAAATAGTTACTTGCTATATTTGTTGTATTAATGCGACAATATTTTTATCGCAAATTTGTTATATATTTATGACATATTTGCAACTCTATAATGTCGTAAATCATTGCTACATAAAAATTTATAACAAATATTATTGTAAATTTATGCTACTATTTTTTTAAGAGATATCTGTTGCAGAGATTTTGAGATGATGAAATTTTTTATTTTTTTTTGCAATATAGCCACAATTTGATTATACATTTGATCGTAAAGAGATTTTTATATTTTTCTCATGCTAGTTTTGCTACATTTTTATTTAACATATAAGATCAATTTTATTAATTATTAAACTATAAATTTGATGATTAAACAAATACTACAATAAAAATAAGAAATATATAAAATAACTAAATATTGTCATAAATGTCAAAATATTAACAAACATCTAACAATAAATAAAGTGAAAGGTAATATATTTTCTTTTCTCTCTCTGGAAGAACCTCCATAGCATCATCTTCCATTTTTTTTTCTACACAATATCAATTTCAGAAAATATAATAATTGTTAGAAACAAAAATGAAATAAAAAATAATGTGTTTAGACAATTTACACTTATTGTAGACATCATTGAAGCACGTACTTCCTTTCAACCAACAATTCTACCGTTAAATATTATAGGATTCATGTAAAATATATTTTAAAGAAACACAATTAAAAGTAAAACTAAACAAATTATTAAAAATATACAAAGAAACAATAACGAATAATTTGTATTATATTTTTGTTAGTGGTTATAAAATCCAAACAAAAAAAAGATAAAAAAAACATAAAGACAAATCTGAGAAACTCTATCTTTGGAGAATGCTTGTTGGTACCTAGAAACTTTAAAAATATATATTTTTGGAGAGCTCTTTACAAAATTGAAGTAAGTTTATAAATATGACTGTAAATATATAAAGATGAAAAAATCTAATTCTGGTACGGATATATATATATATATATATAATTGTGATATTTATCCCCTAAATATTTGAGTTGGAGTTGTGAGATAATATCTAGAGATTTTTATTTAAAAAACTATTTAGAGAAAATGAAATAATCATGAGATATTTGGAGATCTTAATTATAAATATATATCTATATTTATTATTTAGAGAAAATGGACGATGAGAACAAAAAAAAAGTCCAGGTGAAAACATGTATAATAATATATATCTATGAGATTTTACCCACGTAAACATGGTGTTTCGTAATATATCATAATATACACTAGGTGCTATCTCTAAAAATTATTCATTAAATGTACAAGTTTGAATTTTCATAATTTTCTGGATATTAAGTGTTTTTATTTTTTTGTTTAAAGAATTAAATGTTGCAAAAATATTACTAAAAATCTTTAAAATATAGTTGAAAAAAGTGTTATAAATTTCTTGCAAAACAGTCATAATTCACTATTATGCAATATCTTTTGCAAATTTTGTAAGATATTTTCATATATTGTAAAAAGGTGACAAAATTATAACGAAAGTTTGCAACATAATTTTTTATCGTGATTTTTCAATAAATTTGTAATTAAATTGTAATATATATCCATCATTGCAAAAAAATTGCAAAATGTGTTGAAAATTTGTAATCAAATTAAACATTGCATTATTATTTTTCTTCTAGTGAAGACTCGATCGACATGTATTGTATTTGTATCTCATTAAAATCTTCATCTAATTTGTGATTTGTTAGTTGTTTCATGTTTGTTTGTATGCATGCATGTCTCTATTCTAAATGCTGATGATATGTCCACATCTACTCAAAATCAAATACCCATCGAGATAATTATTCTCGTCGTTATTATACACATGTAACATACACATATTACACATCTATACATATATTTTAAAACAAAATGTGCCACGTGGTGGTCAGCACACGTCGCCACTTGTGAAATTCTGTTCCAATTACTTGTGGAAGTGAATTATGTCGCAGAAAAAGTTGGACGAGATTTCCAATTAGCCAGCCACTCATTTATTAACGGTCACAAAAAGCATCAAAGTAAAGTTTTTTAGTGCTTTGAGATAACTTTTACCTTCATTTTTTATATAAAAAAACTCCAAAAGAGATATACTAATATCCATAGTAAACTTACAATTTATAAAATTCGTAGTTGTTAATCTCTGTTATAAGCTGCTGAGGTTTCTAATGCTGTTTTTTATGTATCTTGCAATCAAAATAAATACAATATAATGATAAACAAAAAAACTTAACATCTTTAACAATATAACAAAAGTATGACATGAAAACCAAAAATAAAAATAAAATAAACAAAATGCAGGTTGACAAAACAAAAAAAAAGAGGGAAGAGGAATTGAGAAAAACGACGCCGCATAGATAGTGTCGTTGAACGAATAGTTAAAACGTGACGTTAGGCGCGTGCGGGTCACCGAAACTTGTGCCTAGTCAGACCTTGTGGTATATAGTCTTACGTGGTCTACGTCTGCCCGAATTCAGAAACAATAAAACTATTTTATCAGTCTTTGTATTTTTATAATATTAATGTATTTGGTCCCTATAAATAAACGTTATCGTCGTTTTGTGAGTTTGAACAATTAAATTAAGCACTATTAGGATATTAGGTTAAAAATAGGCCTGTGATAGATACCGTAATGTCTATGATGTGTCTGGTCAGACCCATTTAATATTGGTACAGACCACATTAGCACCTTAGCCAATTGCCACTCACTTTGGGTACTCCAAATCTTCTTCTTCTTCTTCTTTTTTTGGTTAACACACTCTCTAATGCAGTTATATATATATATCATTCTAATTAATCAAAGGGAAAGAAATGGACTAAAAATCAAGAGAGCGATGAGCAGTGTTTTCGTATTTAACATTTTTTTTTGGTCCATTGTTCATTTCCATTATGGGGAAAACGGAATCGAACCCTCTTTGGAGAAGCAGAACCGGGCAAAGTTAAGCAGAATCACAAGTCTGCATAGCTTTGTTGTTTTGTATTAAGTTAAATTCATAGTAACGATAACTTGATAACTGAAGATCCAACAAAAAAAAAGTATTATAAAAATTGCAAATAAAACGTGAAATTAGCTAAATAAAAAATGTCTAATACTCTCGACATATTTTTGATTTAGTTTGTTGTACAATTCAGCGACAACATAAATTGATAGCTTTTGTCCAATTTTTTTTGTTTTTAAGATTTCAACACGTAACATGGTGTTGATAGCTCTACCGTTGACTTTAAGTAGCTTTCTTTTGGGAGCATAAACCATATCGTTGGTTCGAAACAGTACGCGTAACATAGTGTTATAATTTTGTTGTTTTTGTTTTTTACAGTGTTATGACTTCTGCGTCCGAGATTAAGAACGCAAGCTAGGAGTCTAGGACCTTGTTTCGTTCTTGTAAATTTAGACAATAAGAAACTTCCAAGCCCAAGAAGCTTTAGTGATGGGCTTTAGTTAGAAATACAAAGCCCATTGACTTCCTCGACAAATTCGCGTTCTAATACCGGCGCGTGTGTCGGGAAAACTACAGATTACGCCTTAACGCGAATTTCAATTTGTTTATACGCAGGAGATAAATGGATAAACCCAAAAACTCTAAAGTGAAAAACTTTTGAAGCCAAAACCCTTTCAAAATCAATCTCCATGACAGAGCTCTACCTTTCTCCTAGATAATCGAAAAACCCTTAGCTAGAGAATCTCCTGGTACAACAAAAAGGTTCGTCTTTTTCTTCTCAAATTCGAGTGTAGAAATGCTTAAAGATCGAATTTTCTTATCTGGCTTTGTTATAGTACTAATCATGAGCAATTGAATCGAATGTTTAGCATAATGTGTGACTAAGTTTCTGTAAATTACACAGTGGTGGAAGTGAAGAGAGTGTAGTGTAATGGCGTCAATATCAACCACCACTACATGGCTCTATCGAGGTTTCATCAGCTCTGTTTCTTTGCTCCTCTTTCAGTTTTCCCATAATTCAATTCTAATTCCAAGTTTTTTATTTTCTCCGGTAGGTAAATTATGCACAGAGAATGGAAAGCTGAGTAATTGTATATTGCAGGTTAGTTCATATTAGACATATTATAAATCCAAATGTCTCTTCCTTAACTGTTTCAAGATATCAAATTGGTAAAAGTTGTTTTGTTCATGTAGAAGAAGGTAAAATGTGGATTTCCAACGAAGACATTACACGTTGGGATTACTTCTAGGGATCGTTTCTTGCGACATTGTATCAAATGCAAGAAGGAGAATGAAGAAGATAGTGAAAGCGAAGAAAGCTCTAAAAAGAGTGAACAAGGATACGAGTATGTATCTGTTGAGAGAGCTCCTTACTATAGTTATATGGATTCTACTTCTGGAAAACTCGAGCCAGCGTCCGGTGCTCGAGCTAGTATTCCAGGTGAGGACTATTGGCCTGAAGGTACTTCGAGCCGAGTTAGAGCTGCTAGAGCTCCTAAACCAGCTGGTGAGTCTTTGAGTTTTCCTTCGCATGGTAAAAATCCTGGAAGTAGGAGGAAGAAGAATAGGAAAGCAACTGAGGAAAATGTGACTGTTGTTGCTACGAATGATGAGGTATCAGATTCTGAGGAAGAGGAAAACGAGTCTTCCAACGGGTTTGTTGTGTATGACAATGAGTTTGAGAGGGAAGAAGTGGTGGAAGAGAGTGGTTTTGAGTTGGATAAAAAGCTTGGGAGGCCACATCCTTTTATTGATCCTACGAAGAAGAAACAAATTGAAAAGACACTTACTAGTGATGAATCGTGGTGGAACTGGAGAAAACCGGAGAAAGAACAGTGGTCAAGGTGGCAAAGAAGACGTCCTGATGTTGAAACAGTGAGTCATTACAGTGATTTTGAGTTCAACCATGTGCTTTTTTACCTAATCTTTGATATTTTTTGTTGTTGTAGGTTTTTCTCAAGGCAATGGCAGAGACAGGACAAGTGAAGCTCTATGGGAAAGAACCAACACTCACTGAAACTTCTCTTTATAGAGCAAGAAGGCATCTTTTCAAGGAAGAGAGGTATTTTAATCTAACGGCTTTTTAGTTAAAATCTGTTTTTCATTAGGAGTTTTGTGTTTTGAGTTTTCCATGCTCTCAGGCTGCAAGCTGAGAGAGAGAGATTAGCAAAAGAAGGTCCAATGGCTTTTTATTCTGAATGGGTAAAAGCATGGAAGAGAGACACTTCACGAGAAGCTGTACAGAAGCATTTTGAAGAGACAGGTGAAGATGAGAACACACAGCTGATTGAGATGTTCTCTCATCAAACGGATCGAGAATATAGGATCATGATGGGAACTGATATTAGGATCAAGAGAGATCCTTTGGCAATGCGGATGAAGGAGGATCAAATTAAGCAAAGTATGTATATGAAACTTTTAACTGTTAAACTAACTCATGTTATGGATATTTGTTTGAATCTTTCGATTAAACTTTCTTGGTTCCTTGCAGTATGGGGTGGGGATCCAGTTTATCCGACGATTAACTACATTCAAGAACCTGATGCTGTTATGGATTTTAGAGGACCTGATTTTCATGAGCCAACACCAAATATGCTCTCTTATCTGAAGGAGGTTGTTACTTGTTAGCCTGCTTTTGCTGAAAATTTCTTTTCTTTTTCTTTTCTTGGTTTGATTGTTTTTCTTTTTTTTCGGTTTGATCAGAATGGCAAAGTCATATCGAGAGAGATGCACGAATCACTACTGGCGAAAGATAAAACCGAGCAGCTCGAGGTGAAATGACCAATCTTTCACCTCTTTGACACAAGTCTTATCACTGAGAGATCAGAGTTTTTTTTTTCTCAGTTTTTGATAAGTTGTATGAATGCAGGTGCCTGACATTGATGATGCAATGGCACAAGCTGTTGATATTGGCGAAAACGATGTGAGTATCGTAGATAAGTGCATCAGTTTCTAGATGTTATGGTTGATATGAGACATCATCTCTGGACATTTATATGACAGGACGAGGAAGATGAAGCAGAAGGAGAAAAAGATGAGAAAGTGCCGAGGAACTGGAGTGTCTTGAAGAGTACTCCTGAGCTTCGCAACTCCAAGGTAAAAGCCACATTCAACTTGGAGTCACCTTTATATATGTCTCTTTCTGTGTGTTGATGTTATGCATTTGGTTTCTCAAACAGCCTAAACCGAAGAAGGAAGGTCAGATGTCTCTAGACGAGGCCGTTGATGATTCTGAGAACTTAACCGATTTTCTCATGGACTTTGAAGAGGAGACTGGTCCTTAACCGTCTTTTATGTTTGTTTCCATTCACCTCTACAATCTATATTAGCCTTTGTGGCAAATTAAATATAGTTATTGAGATTTTTGTATGATTAGCTAGATACGAGTGTTTGAATCAACGTAAATTTGTCTTTTGACTAAAAATCATTCCCAATTAGTGTCTTCAGTTTGGTAAATCTTGGTTTATGAAGGAAAGTTTTTAACTTTTCTTTTCCATTTATGCTGTTTAACGTGAAAACCACAACTCGTCCAACAAAATTATTCGTGAAACGAATTGGACAAAAACAAAATCCTACTTATGGAATGAAATTGAAACCTCCTCATCATATGTTATGAAGATGTTTGGTGTATAAGCGAGAAACTTTTTCTATCCTCACTTGCTTCTCGTGATGACTCTTTGGGTCAAATCAACAAGTGCCCGCCTCGATCTTTTGACATCTTCATCATCTGTTTCAGGTAGAGACCCGATTGCAGCTGCTGCTAGATTCGCATGTTCCATGGCTAATTCTCTTGTCCTCTGTATCCCCTTGCTCTTCCCAAGATACTCTAAAGCCTGAGTTCATATAAAATGGGATATAATATAAGAGACTGTGAAAACATATTAGAGACTTTTGGAAACTTGTTTCTTTCAAACTTACAATGTCAACATTCGTTGGATCTTGTTCAAGCTGATCAACAACTTGGCGTAGTTGAGGAAACTCCTCCATGGCAAAGAGGATTGGAGCTGTTATGATACCATGGCGGATATCTGATAGGGATCCCTTACCGAGGGAGGCTGATGTGCCCGTGAAATCAAGAACGTCGTCTATCAATTGGAATGCTAAACCCTGAATAGAAGAAACTAATCAAAGATGAAATAGCTGTAACAGAGCCACCATTTTCAGAAGATGATGATAGGAGTGTTTTTAACGAACCAGATTCTTCCCATACTCAAAAGCTAAAATGGCAACTTCTGCTGTTTGTCCAGCGAGAAGGGCAATCGCTTTACAGCTGTTAGAGATTAGCGATGCTGTCTTATAATATGTCTTCTCCATGTAGTAGTCCATACTGCAGCCATGAAGAAGAAAAATACATCTTTGCATGAATAATCATAAAAGACTTGAGTAGCCATTTTTTAATGGCTGTATCATACAAGAGAAGAAGGTTTTACCTATGACGTTGATCAGTTGTACTAGTCATTTGCATGGTTTCACCGGTAACAAGATGTTCTACAACAGTTGCTAGTAATATAACAACCTACAAAAGAGAGAAACAATTGAGATTTATGGTTTCAAAGAATCATATGAAAAAAAATATCGATTTCTTGAACAAGTTTTCTAAATATCAGGGGAAAGTTTCTTAGTTTTTTTTACCTCTGTGTTCCTTAGAGCAGCGAGAGCCACACAAGCCCGGGAAAGCAAAAAGTCTCCTGCTAATACCGAAATCTACAACGGGAAGGTAATGGTGTTCTTAAGATCTAATTGCAGTACAATCGCCAAAAACCAAATTATACCATATCTTAGACAGTAGAGCCTACTACTGTCAAGTGAGTACCTTATTACCCATTACAAAGTTTAAGGAACCAACACCACGCCTTGTATCGGCATCATCTAAGACATCATCGTGCAGGAGGCTTGCAACCTACAATGACCCAAGCATTAACTAAATTAACAAAAAAAGAGAGGATAGTGGATCTTGATTTTTAATGAATGTTATGAGTAAACCTATAGATACTCACATGTATCATTTCAGTGATTTCAGCAATACTCCGTTGCCTTACGCGCAATTCTGCTGGGACTATATTGGCGGATTCCCCAACCAATTCTCCTGGTACGTGTCCATTTAGAGCAGTCGCCATCAACAGCAAAATCTACAAACATGAAACCAGACAGGGAATGAAACCTACAGAGAATGATTCAGAACATGAAGACAAGGAAACATAAAAGAGATTCTAGTCATTACAGTTGGACGAAACTGTTTTCCTTCTACACCCCTTTTGAAGAAGTATTCAGCTGCAGAGGCAAGCTTTGGAACCTGAACAGAACAGAAGATTTCTAGATCAGATCCAGCAGCAAATTTGCTTTAGCCGCAACTTCATAAACACAATGAGCACAAATGAATGACAAAAAAAGGGCCACAAACCTTGGCAACTACCATCGCCCTCAACTTATTACTAAGAAGTGACAGCTCATCGGCAACAAGCGAAAACGGGTCAAGCTCCTCCTAGCAAAGGGACAATCTTACTCTTTTCAGCAGTCGAAAAAAAGAGGAGACATTTGATAAGTAAATAAGGGAGCCTAAGTACGAACCTCAACTAAGGAGCTGCTCTGGTGATAGAATTGATGAGTAAATCGACCAAAAACCGGAGATTTTAATGAATATGTTGTTCTGCAAACGTAACCCTACTAAAACATCACAAAGAATTAACACATTAGTTAGGTAAACCATTCCTTTATAACACATGAAATGATCCGTTTCAATCATATTCTTACCCTCCCTCTCTCTTTCACACACACACACACACACATACAAACAGAGGTAAAGTAGTCCTGATATATCCAAATAGGACCCATGGAAAAATCTTTCTCTATGCTACACTAGTAGAAACTAAAAAGAGAACACAAGCTTTAGCTGATTGATTACTTCATTCTCCAACTCCAGACAAAAAGAGGAAATTTTCCAATTAGTCTAAAAAATTCAACAAACTCCCTAAATAACAAAGATAGGCAAAATAAAAACGAAACCTTTATTCATGTCATTCAATAAACACAATCTCCATGGTGGTAATCATTAGAGAAAAATCAGGATAATAAATCATCAGTAAAAAAAAAAACTCAGCATAACCCCATGCAATCAAATCAAATTTTTTTCCCACAAAATTAAACATCAGAAACCCTAAATCGAGTAAATTCGCACTTTAAAAAAAGACATAAGAAGAAAGATGAAAATGGTTGAAATTACCTTGTGTGTAGAGTCAGAACAAGATTGGCCCTGATCAGGAAGGATTGTTGCGAGGCGATGAGAGGCGAGAGATTGAGAGCAGCCATAGAAGCTACGGTTTCTCAGAAACTTGGAAGAAATACGAGAAATACCCTTTGAGAATATCATTCTTTAAATCGGATCGAAACAGAGGAGAAGAGAAGAAACTAAAAAAGACTTTGTTCGCTTTGCGAATTTTGTGAATCTGAATAGAAACCCAAGTCGAAGAAGAGAACGCAGCCGACTCAGGCAGTAGAAAAATCACAAATTTTGTATTAAATGACGAAGTTGAACCTCAGCCATGAAAATGGAAAATGTCATTTTTTTACTTTGAGATTTTTCTACCCAGACCAAGTACCAACGCTTTTTTAGGGTTTAATGCTATTTATTTCGTTGATTAATATTAATCCTGTTTAACAAACCAAAAATATCCGTAGCAAGAGGCCCACTCTAAGCCCAATCATACCAATACGTAAGCCAAAAGTTTAAAGTTCTGTTCATAAATGTTAAATATATAAAGGCTATGAACACAATCAATAAACACAGTGAAATTCCCTCACATATTTTACAATTAGTAATATTACACATTTGCAACTGAAGAGGGCTTTGTGTGTTGTTGTTGAAGCAATTGCTCGAATTCTTCATCAGTGGTTTTAAGCATCAATGACAATGGCAACTCTAAACCTTTCTCCATCGATTCTAAGTGTCTTGGTTTTATCCTTTTCTCTAGACTGAATGCAAAATACTGAGGAAACTCCTTAAGATTCTCAAGTTTTCCTTTGATCCCACTGATGAAGTAACCCAGTTTTGGTTTGAAGTTGTTCTCTATGCTGAATGTGAATAGAGCTGGACATCTAAGTATCATTCCAATCGCTTCTGATCTTGAAAACCCTATACTCTCCAAGAATCTGACCAAAACATAACACATCACAATTGTAAAGTTTAGTCCTTTAGTAACATTAATTGTAAATTATCTAAGCTTAGGTAACATTAAAGAAAAGGTCAAATGAAATTTTTTACCTAAGCTTTGGGATGAGAGTGTGTTCAACACTAGACACCAGCAAGATCGGATCTTGGTAAGCAAGAGCATCAAGATCCTTGAAACCAAGTCTCTGCAAGTAGAAAAGAGCAGGCTTGAGCTGGTCTTCTACGCTGCTAATCAGAAGCCTTGGACATTTCTTGATGACTTTTCTGAAGCCATTCTCTGGGACACTGAGATCATTAGACAGGAAAATGAAGACAGGGTTGAGTTCTGTTCTGATGTCGGAAGTGAGTATATTAGGACACATTCCCAAGATTCTTGGGAGATCATTTGGGTAGATTCCTTTTGATTGGAGGAAATGGAGGACTGATTCGATGGAGTCAAGGGAGGCTGAGAAGAGACATGGGTTGAGAGATAGAGCTTTGCCTGAGTCAATTCCCATGAGCTCGAGACAGAGGATCTTCTCTTTCATCTGGTGGGTTACGGTCTGATCTGCTACAGAGAAGAGTGGGTGGCTATGGAGTGTGGTTTTGATGGAGGTGGGTTTTGTGGATTGAGATTGTTGTGGACATGATGGTTTCTTTGGGGAAATGTAGAAAGACGAGCTCAGTGCTGCAGCCATGGTGGAAGCAGTGGAGATGATGTGGCCTTTGGATGGTCTGTGGAAGAAGGAGAAGAGAGGAGAAAGAAGAAGAAGAATGGGAAGGTAAGGTGGATTATTGCCACGTGTCGTTATTTTGTGTTGTGATTGGTGAGATTAGATTACAAAAGTGTTTCGTTTTGGATAATCCAAAAAGATATCCAAACACGTGGCACTCCTTCTTGTACAATGATTGGCTCAGTTGAGATTACAATACTCTTCAGTGTTTCCAATAGATTGATATTTCTCTGAAACATAGTATATAAACAGAGGCAATCTCTTTCTGATAGTAAATGTTTTACAGTAGAATCTCTTTCAGAAGTATATAAACAGAGGCAATCTCTTTTTTTTGGCTCTGATGCATGCACCAGAAACAAATCAATATTCTACATTTGTAAGTTGAAAAAAATGAAATCTACTTTTTCTTTCTTTTCGTTAAACATGTTTTCACTTTCCATCTACTTTATCAAACAGTCGGCAACAATTTCGTTAAAAAAAAAATATAATTTCATTTCTTTCAACCTTTGCAAATAAACTAACGAGTATCTCCATGATCTCATATTACCAACTCTAATGACAAATGCATAAAAAGGCAAAATAAAAATACTAAACAAGATGCTATAAAATGACATAAAATAGAGAATGACACAAAAAGGTTGACTAAATTTGCTACGATAAATTAAATAAACTAGACTAAGCTTTGTCGTCTAATATCTTTATTGAACCGTTGGATGAAGTCTTCGACTCGTCTGTTCAACTCCTCGTTCGTCATTTTCGAGAACTCCTCCGATTCTTCTCTTACATTCTCCCACTTCTTCGTTGCCTCCTCCGCTTCCTCATCCTTCTTCACCTTGTGAACAACCACCCATTTCGAGCTATCCGATTTGCTTCGATCGTAACTTTTAGGTCTATCCTTGATCTTTTGATAACAACGTTCCTTGGTTATTATCGTCCCACGTGCCTTATCCGATTTGCTTCTTCCGTACGGTTTAGGGTACACCAGATTCCTTGCGTCGCAATTTTCTTCTTTATTAGCAGTTATATGAATGTTTTGCTCACTTGTTGGCTCCTTTTTTTGGATATTTCTTGGTAGCTTCTTGATCACGACACCTACGGTTTTCTCAGGAACTTCAGCTTCCTTATGAGATAAATACCGCGCTATATCTTTCGTTCCCACTGCTTTGTCTTGCTTCTCACGGTTCTTGACTTCTTCCACGAAATAGTCCAACGAGTATTCCGGTCTATGGTTTTCTCTTGCGACGTTGCTTCTCATAGCAGTCGTGTATTCTCCGTAATAGTCGTGATTCTCTTTATGAGCGAATGCACCGTAATCCGCGGCAATGATGATGATAAGTGCGTTAGAGATGATGAACAAGATCTTCGTGTCGTTGAAGATCGAAGAAGGAGAAACGTCAAGAACGTGGAAGATCAAAATGTAGGTGACGAGCGATAAGAGGATCGGGAGCAACGAAGAGTACAAGTTGTATGGTTTCTTGGGCTTGTAAGGCTCGAAATTAGGGTTTTCAACAACGTACGAAGGCATTTCTGTCATTTTGAGAGATAGCTCGTGATGAGTTGGGCATTGAGTTTTAAGGGTTTAGTGTGTTTGATATCTTTGAATTTGGTCGTGATGGAGCTCTTTATATTGTGCATTTGTGCTCATGAATCTAAATTATTGTGCTTACGAATTTCCTAATTTACCCTTGTCAACTACTATTTCTTACTATGAATCCTGCCGCCACGATTCGCGACTTGTCGTGTAATGGTGATTTAACTTCGAGTTACGTGGAAATATATGCCCAATCATCTTCTGCAAGTATTATTCAACTATTAAATCCTTGATTTACTTTTTGTTCACCTGAAACGTACATTACATTTTATATGTGTATTAAGAGATAGGTACCAAATTAAAATATTATTGTCAATATTGGGTTGATATAAGTAAAATCGGAAATATATTTTAGGTAAGGTACAGAGGCTTGGTACTGCTGAATATCGACATGTCATCATGTGACAACAACACAAATCAGTAAATTATCATTTTTCTTATATTTCTACACTACATTAGGTGCCTTTGATCTGTACAAATCTAAGAAAAAGTTCCCGACGCTTTGACAGCACAACAAAGTAAAATTAAACTACATATTTATGATAGCTTTGCCTCCACGTATCTTTAAAAAGTAATTTTTTTTTTTTGTTGCATTACCTAAATGATTCAAAATTTTACATATATAAAACCAAATTTGAAGATTCAATCATAACGATTGATCTGAGTTTATCCGTTTCTTTATCTGGAGTGAAAGAAACTTCCAATGAGTTTTTAATCTTTCAAACTTCCAATGAGTTTTCTTTATCGCAGTCATTTTTTCATGAATTATTACAGTTATCACTCAAATTTAGTGTTGTCAGCAAATAAATTCATAACTCTAAGTCAGACATTTAAACATTTTGTATCATAAGAAGCCAAAATACGTATACATCAGATGATATCATCATGGAAGAATAATTGAAACTGAAACTTAAGATATTTGCACAATCAGCTTGTTGGTTAAGCTTCAACGTGGCAATAGCGAAGTTCATGTGAGCTCACACGTTGGCGGCTGGGCTATATTTCATCGTACAAGTGTAGTATCTTAACTTGTCTCTACTATTCTTTGCAAGTTTATTAACAATATCATTTTTTTAACTATCATGAACAAAATGGTTCAAATTTAAAGATTAACGTGTATATTGTATCTTTCATAATTACTAATTAGGCTAGTTACAATTCTATTCAACCCATTTTAACAGTTTTTGGCAGATTTTTTGCCTATTTCTAGCATATATTTGACAAACTTAATCTATGGTTGTAGGCATTACCTTTGTGTCTTTGACATACTTATTTTGCCAATAAATACTCGATAATTTTGTTATTAAATGCATTTAGGTGGATATAGACAGCAGCGCTTAGGAGTATCATTTAATCGACTAAATTTATTCATTTTCGTATAGCTTTTTTTTGTCTAATTGCTATTTATATGTAACAGTGAATTCATAAGTTTAGTTGAATAAGTACATGGGTATCAAAATGATCAATATTGTTTGATTTAGCTGAACTAGATTATTTTAGATGAAATTAATAGGATTTAGGCGTTGTAGTTCACTAAACACACAACTAAGTTACTGGAAATACTGAAACTTTTAAACTCTAAAGCTAATCAAGGGTTCCTATCTAGATAAATAAACTCATCAGAAACAAGAAGAAAATGCCTTATTGATTGATATGTTACAGCCAAAAATAAGAAAAATTGAAATTAAATAGTATTAAATATTGTTATCGAGAATGGTGGTAAGGGCAAGTTGCTTGAATCCGAACATTTCGTTTCTGAAGAAAACTCCGAAGAGATCTCTTCATGGAGGCCTTTTGATGACGAACTCGGGTCAAAGTGTTTGGACTTATTGGAGGATCCGAATTAGCGTCTGAATTTCTCAACGATAATGATCTATCTTTCGTATCTCTACTCGCTAGCGATAGTATAGCTTTGGCCTGAATATGGGTAAGATCTGAAGAAACACACATTTGTCCGTTGTAGAAAATGGTTAGAATCTGAGATTCTTGCTTTGGTTGTGGATTTTCGGAGCTGCTTGAATCTTCCACCCTTCAAAATCATTGACATAAAAAATATCAGCATCGTTTGACTCTGATTCATATACATACATGTATAGGATACAATATATTATATGGATTATGCCGAGAGAGGGGCTTACGAGCTATGGAAATGAGAATCAAAAGGAGGAAGAAGGCGAAGTTCCAAGTCGCAAGTCCTTTGCATCTCCATCTCTTGATTGTGTGAGTTTTTGATGATGATGAACTGATGATGATTCTGTCAGTCGATTGATATATATATGTGTGTATGTGCGTGTTGAGTATGTGTCGGGATCAAAGAGAGAAAAAAGGATAAAGAAAAAGACAGAGACACACAAGTTGGAAACAGAACAGCGAAGTTTTGGACAGAACACAGCTTTACATCTCTGTTTTTTTCTTTCTCGTTTTTTCCCCACGTGTTTAATGTTTTTTGGGTTTAAACTCTGTTTTTATTGGTTAAATTCTGTTTTGATTTTTAATTTTTTGTTTATCATTTTTTCTTATGAAGAGTACACTTTTGGTTGCTATTTTGACAAATAAAATTATAACAAAAAGTTATATAAACGCAATGAAAACGTTAATTTTATTTATTTAAAATCAATTTTCTCCGTCATCGTCTCATCGATCGATAAAGATCAAAGGAATTAATGGCTAAAATTGATTAAGGAGTATGCTAATATTATGCCTTGAATTCATTTGGGCCTTACAGAGTTTATTTCCAATTGATCTTAGAGTTGTGGACTTTTTGGAAGCAAGCCCATCGTATTCTTAAGATTATGCGAGTTCATTGTACATCTACCAAACCGCACTGTGCCAAGTGGGATAAACCGGTTGTACCAGAGTTCAAGCGCGATAGAGAAAAATCACGCTTTTATTTCTTCGATTTCTCCGCGCTTCTCCACACTTCTTCTCTTCTATCACTATTTTTTGTTGGTTATATGCAAAATTCTTCTAATTTCAGGATATTAATTTTTTTCCGTACTCTTTGATTTTCTGGGAAAATGTCTGCGATACTCCAAGGAGCTGGAGCTGGAGCTGCAATAGCTCTGTCGCCATTTAATTCTACCGATTCCAACAAACTTGTAGCTCCTTCTCGATCTTCTCTTTCAGGTCTCGATTTCAAATTTGGAGTGAACGATCTGTTTCCTGCCTTAATAAATTTCACGTCTTTATACTTTCGGAGATTAATTCTGTAATTGATTTGGTAAAGATCTAAGCCAGTTTTGTTGTATGGGGATATTTGATGCAGTGAGGAGTAAGAGATACATTGTAGCTGGATCTGATGGGACTAATAAAACCTTTGGTTCTAACCTCATTGCTCGTCGCTCTCAGCCATTGATAGCAAATGCTGTTGCGGTATGCGTTTAATCTTGGGTTTTTCTATTTGGCGTTTGTTTCTCCTTTTCGTCTTTAATAATGTACAATGGATCTCCATTTCTGTAGACGAAGGCCGATACTGCTGCTAGCTCCACCTCATCAAAGTCTGGGTATGTTCTTCATCCTTTTTGTTACTTATTTACTTATGCTAAGCAGTTTGATTTTTTCATGCATTGATTTAGTACTTTTGGGTGAAAATGTTCTCTCTATAGTACATTAGATCTGTGATACGGCTTCAACAATTAGATTCATCATGCTTGATTATGCAAATGCCTTTTTCTTTTGCTAGTGTTAGATCCGGGCCAATTCTAGATTAGGCTAGAATCTCTGTTGAAAAGAACCATACTTGAGGTCTCCAGAAGTGATAGTCGTCAAATTGATATAAGATAATCGCAAAGCTGTGCCTTTTCCATTGAAAATGGTGATCATGGTGTAGATGATTAGAGAAAGAATCTATCTTAAGGTGGTTAGGTAGAAGTTTTTACATTCAAGCATTTAGCTACTTCCCTTATAAGCACTTGAATTTTTCATTTATGCAGCCACTGTTCTAAGTAGCACATGTCTTGCTCTTGTCTCTGTATGTTATACCTTTTGCCTCAGCATTAGCATTTTACTAATTTGTAGCTAGAAAACTTGTTGCAGACATGAGCTATTGCTATTCGAGGCGCTTCAAGAAGGTCTAGAAGAAGAGATGGACAGAGATCCACATGTATGTGTCATGGGTGAAGATGTAGGCCATTACGGAGGCTCATACAAAGTAACCAAAGGCCTAGCAGACAAGTTCGGCGATCTCAGAGTTCTCGATACTCCAATCTGTGAAAACGCTTTCACTGGTATGGGCATTGGAGCTGCCATGACAGGACTAAGACCTGTCATTGAAGGTATGAACATGGGGTTTCTACTCTTAGCCTTCAACCAAATCTCCAACAACTGCGGCATGCTTCACTACACATCTGGTGGTCAGTTCACTATCCCGGTTGTAATCCGTGGACCTGGTGGTGTTGGCCGGCAGCTTGGAGCTGAGCATTCTCAGCGGCTCGAGTCTTACTTCCAGTCAATTCCTGGGATCCAGATGGTGGCTTGCTCAACACCTTACAACGCTAAAGGATTGATGAAAGCAGCGATAAGAAGCGAGAATCCTGTGATTCTGTTTGAACATGTTCTGCTCTATAACCTGAAAGAAACTATCCCTGACGAAGATTACATTTGTAATCTGGAAGAAGCAGAAATGGTCAGACCTGGTGAACACATCACTATACTGACATATTCAAGAATGAGGTACTGAGTCACTCACAAACCAAAACCTCTTCTTCATTGAAATTGAAACAAACCAGAACTAATAGAGTACTTGTATCAGGTACCATGTAATGCAGGCTGCAAAGACACTGGTGAACAAAGGGTATGATCCAGAGGTTATCGACATTAGGTCGTTAAAGCCGTTCGATCTCCACACAATTGGAAACTCGGTGAAGAAGACTCACCGTGTTTTGATCGTGGAGGAATGTATGAGAACCGGAGGGATTGGAGCAAGCTTGACGGCTGCGATAAACGAGAACTTTCATGATCACTTGGATGCTCCGGTGATGTGTTTGTCTTCTCAGGATGTTCCAACTCCTTACGCCGGTACATTGGAGGAATGGACTGTTGTTCAGCCAGCTCAGATTGTTACTGCCGTTGAACAACTCTGCCAGTAATTTATCTTTTTACCGTGACTTTGTTTTACCCTTTTTACGGTTTGTTACTGTTTGTCTTTGATTGAAAATGCTTGTGAAAGGAAACTGGATTTTTCGGTAAAGTTTAAACATTTTATTTAGTTTCTATAGATAAAACTTCCATATTCACTTACATTAATTTTCTTTTTGTTACCAAATCAAAAACCTTCTTGAACATTAGTTGACAATAATAAATAACCGTGTTTGAGAGATTATCGTCTAAATAAATAAAATTGTAATTAGCTTTAAAATTCATAATTCTTGCCGACGAAAAAAGAATATACTCAAAGAAAGTGGCATAATTGACAATTCATCATTTAGTCCCTGAGTCAAATCTAAGGTGTGTGATACAACACCCAAGTTTGTTGTGAGTCGGAGAGGCATCAAAGAAAAGAGAGATCTGATGGCGGCGATAACAAGCGCGGTGATCGCAATAGCCGGAATTATATTGGGATGGATAACGATAGAGATAGCTTGTAAGCCTTGCCTGGAGTCAGGTCGTGAAGCAATCGACAGATCTCTCAACCCCGATTATGATCCCGACGACCAAGACGTCGTCAATACATCCTCAGGTCTTCAAGCTCCTCTCATCCCAAATCGTCCTCCTGATAGCACCACCGATCCTGATCCTACCACCGCGATCAAGTCAGTCTGATCGATCTACTTTGTCTTGTTTGCCCTCCGTTGATTTTTGATTTGTATTTACCTAAAATTTTCATCATTGTGTAAACCTCTTTCGTTTTCTAAAAAGTTTGCCAATTTCAGTTGATTTTTGTGCTCTTTTTTTTTTTGTTCCTTATTGCAAAGTATTATAATCTAGTCGAGATCTATCCATACGATTAAGGTTCTTAACTTACATCTTCTTCGCTCTCGATTTTGCTTATCAATGACTCACCCATAACATATTTGAACACTGTGAAGTCAGATTCTATCAGATTTCAGGTGATTGTTGTGGTAGTAACCGAGTAATTTTGGACTTGAGTTTAGTTTAATCGACAAATAATTTAGAAAACAACAACAAAATCAGTTGTGAAAATCAATAAATCAGTTGGAAAGGCTTAGTGGGCTTAATAGTATTGGACTCTAAATATTTTGGGCCGGAAATAAGTGTACTTATTCTCCAATAAAGTATACTTTGACTCCGCCTAATCCCGCAATCTCCAAAATTCAAAATTCTCTCCTTCTCCAATCAAGCTTTCTCTCCCGATAGCAATGGCGCTTTCTGTAGCTTTCAAGGAGAGGTTAGATCAAATGGAGTTCACCAGAAACCAACGGCTCTGTCTTCTCCAGGTACTAACAATCGATCAATTACGATCCTATATTCTCCTCGTTCCTTTGAATCATCGATTTTCAAATGTTGCTGGTGATTTGAAATCAAGTTTCCCAGCTAATTAATCAAACAGATCACACTCTGTAACCACTTTTTGCTTCTCTGTATCTAATTCTCGATGATCATTTCACAATTTGAAAATTTGTGGACTCTAATTGTTGATCGTTTCTGGATTTTGCTTGATCGAATTGTTTGATAGGTGGAGAAAGAGTTACAAGTGAACAAATCGCAGATTTTAGCATCGAAGCAAGCAAGTATACAATCTATTGAACGCAGATGTTTGATGCTCGATCAGAAAATAGCTGCACAAAACCTCAAGATCACAGTTCTCAGATCTACCATCGAAGATCTCGATTCCAAACACAACGGCTCTATACAGCTATTGAGGTTTTTGAATACTCTCGATTCTTGGTTTGTTGATGATTATGGTATCAATTAATGCGTTGATTGGAGTATAGGACGCTAAAGAGTGAGGTTGAAGAGCTGAAAGAGTTAGATGAAGAGAGGGAGAAGTATTACAAGCTGAAATGCTCAGAGATGAATGAGTTCATGCAAAATGTCGAGAGGTTCAGATCAGAGAAACGGTTACAAATCGAGAACCTGAGAATCCGAATCAAAGAGGTAAGTATGAACATTTTTAAGTAATGATTTGTAGCATTGTAAAGTTTAGTTATATATTATCAATCTTTGGGGGTTTCTCAGCTTAGTTCGATGTTCGATACCATTCAGGAGAAGAACAATTATCTGCAGAACTCATATTAAGGTATGATTACTAAAACTTAATCATCCTGAAGAGAGTTCGAGGAAAGATTTATATGAGCTAACCATATCTTGACATGATCCAACGAATTCTTCCAGGCTTCTGCAAACACCAATTCAAATTAACATTGCTCAAGCACGTGACATTACATGGACTCTGACTCGTAAATCGTAATGAACGTTGAAGATCTTATAAAAGGCTCGGTTTAACTTCATTTTCGTGTTGAATAAGAAAGACGTTCTTAGTATTCCTATCTCTGTTTTTGAACTCTCTTTTTTGAGCTTTGTTTGCTGAAGCATATGATTTTTACTTTCCTAGATATTGGTTTATTTCTTTTATTATCTCAGAGACTCAGAAGACAATATATAATCAAGATTTTTGATTTTTTTTGTTAGATTCTAAATTTAAGGTGCTGTTAATTGAGTTGGCGAAAAAAAATAATAAGAAGGTTAAATTGAGTAAAAATATTTATTTTGCAAACAAATTATTTTTTTGGCCAAATAAAAACAATTCTTTCTCCTTTTTCAATTTTCCTGTAAATTTTTAAAACCAATAAATAAAACCGAAATTTCTAAACTGAACCAACAAATAAGTTTTCTTTTCACTCCCCCAAATCGGCGTTTAACTTTCACCGAACAAAGAAACCTCTAAAACCCTAATTTTAGCGACTCCGCCTCCTGAAAATAACCATCTAGAGAGAAGATGAGAGTGAAGAGGCAGAAGAAAAACAGGAGAACGGTGAGATTCTTCACGGTTTGTTTTGGATTCCGTCAGCCTTACAAAGTCCTTTGCGACGGCACCTTCATCCACCATCTTGTTGCTAATGAGATCACTCCCGCCGATACAGCTATCTCCGAGCTCCTCGGAGGTCCCGTCAAGCTCTTCACCACCAGGTTTCTATCTATTTTCCCTCTATCTTCTCTATTGAGCTCAAATCAATTTACTTAAATCAATCATACTTTCGTTGGAGCTGTTTTGTAGATGTGTTGTTGCGGAGCTGGAGAAACTGGGTAAAGATTTTGCTGAATCTCTTGAAGCTGCTCAGATGCTTAGTACAGCAACGTAAGCTTCTCTTTTTCTCATTATCTGACTTGATTGTAGAAATTTTGGATTTGATTCATTGGAATATGAAATTGATTTGCTTTCACTTATAGATGTGAGCACGAAGAGGCAAAAACAGCAGATGAGTGTTTATCAGAGGTGATAGGGATTAAAAATACTGAGCATTTCTTTCTCGGTACTCAGGACGCCGAGTTTAGGAGAAGGCTTGAGCAGGTTAGTTTTTCTGATGAGCAGAGTTTTTGTTTCAATAGGGTTTAGAGTTTTTGATACAATGATCGTCCCGTTTGTAAATCTCCTCTGGTTCTTTTCAGGAAGCTATTGTCCCTCTTGTGTTTGGTTTAAGGAACATATTGCTGATTGATCAACCTTCTGATTTCCAACGTCAGACTGCAAAATACTCTGAAAACAAGCGTTTAAATATGACTGAGACAGAAAAAAGAATGTTGGCGAAACGGACTGCAAGAGTCTTAGCTTCTAGTAATGAAGAAGGATCAGTTGAAAATGAACAGTGGGAAACGCCTAGAGTAGTTTCTACAAGAAATGGACTTGGTGTGAAAGATAGACCTCAATTCAAGCGAAACAGAGCAAAGGTCATAAACAGTCATAGTATCATTCTTAGGATTTGTTGTTATTCCATGAGTAGCAGTGGAGAAACTAACATTGTTGTCTTATAACTTTGTTAGGGTCCAAACCCGCTTTCGTGCATGAAGAAAAAGAAGGATAACTATTCCGAGAAACCTCAATACAAACCCAAAGCCGATTCAAACTCTGCTGCACAAAAGGTAACATAGAGATTTTGGCAGCTTTATGTTTACTAAAATGTTCCAAATGTTTACAATTCGAATTTTTTGTTTCGGGTTACCAGGAAAAGAAAGAAGACGAGAGCGGTACAATGAAGCGGACAAGAAAACGGTCGAAGAAAGGAAAATCTGGTCCGGAGAGTACCGAGTGAAAACTGCTGTTTCATATTCAACAATTGTTTAATCTTTCTGCATACTAAAATTTTGATCACAAAATCAACTTTATAGCTTTTTAGTCGCATTGCTTTTTACATTCTCATCGCTTTAGACATTTCACAGCAAGACTACCACTGAAACAGAGACTCTGTTATTCAGTAGACTAAAAAGCCAAAAAGCCAAAAAGCCAAAACGCAATTTTTTAGTGAAGAAAACAAATTGGCCCAAAAATATGATTGATAATCCTGAAATTAACCAAGAGCTCTTATTCTTAATATAAAGACAAAACAAAGTTCTTTAGAGGTGGATGGTTCCATACAAATAATGATCAAGTTCTGAGACATATGTATATATATCTCATAGATTTTACTTAACAATTTGGCTACCATAATCATCATTGAACTTGTCATAGAGATGAGCATGCAGATGAGCCGATGGTCGAGTATTACTCAGAGCTCGATCTATGTCTTCAGGTAGTATAGGTCCCACTTTTGGCAACTCTGCAACCAAAACAACAGATAATGTCAAAAGATTCTGCAGTTTCTTCTATAAGCCAATGATAGATTCTTTTCAAAAAGAGATTTTTTACCGTCTTCAGGCACAATGTCTTCTCTGTCTTCCAAAGCAACCAATGTACGTCTCAATGGTTGCATCGCAGCTTCCTTGCAAAGTATTCGAATGTCCGAACCAGAGTAACCCTCGGATTTCTCAACAAGCACATCATGAGGCAATGGCTCATCACCTGGCTGTGACGGTATTAGCATCTCAAACATTCCTCTTCTTGCTTCAGGATCAGGTAAAGGTACAAGAATCTAAAGATTTTCACTAGTTAAGTCCAAAACAAAGACAAATCAACAAAAGAAGCGTTCTTTGTTCAATAAGAAAAAAAAAAGATACTCTTTTCTCAAGACGCCTAAGCATAGCTGCATCTAATTCCCATGGGAGGTTTGTTGCTGCTAAAACAAATACAAGCTCATTCGTTTTTTGTAACCCATCCATCTACAAATTTTTTGAACCATTGGTTAAGTAAGATAATGAACTTTGTGAAACAGATAAAGGGTTCTTGAGAAATTTATTACCTGAATGAGCAGTTCGGTTTTGAGACGCCTGCTTGCTTCATGTTCACTGCGGCCTTCACCACCACGTTGGCTTATGATAGCGTCGATTTCATCAAGAAATATCGTCGAAGGTGCATGGTGTCTAGCTAGATCGAACAGAACTCTGATCAACTTCTCAGAATCACCTGAAAAACATCAAAACACATATATAGAAATGGCCAAATTTTACTACTCATAAAGGCTGAAACTTGTGTCATGGTTGGAGTAAATAAAAGTGAAGAAGATCTCACCTCTCCATTTGCTAACAACAGATGAGGCTGAGATATTGAAGAAAGTTGTATTGCACTCTGTAGCAACAGCCTTCGCTAGCATAGTCTGCAGAAGAACGAATAAGTCTTGTTTATGCATCAATAAGATTCTCAAGAGTACTAACACATTTTGAGATAGAATCATTGTACCTTTCCAGTACCAGGTGGACCAAAAAGAAGAATTCCTTTCCATGGAGATAGTAGACCATTAAAGTAGCTGAAATCACAAGTTTAGACTCAAGCACCAAAAAAAAAAACATTGGCAAATATGGAAAAGATAGCATTAAAGGACATACGTGGGGTATTTTATAGGCATGACCACAGCTTCTTTGAGCAACCTTTTCGCATTCTCCAAACCTTTGATACTTTCCCACTTGATATTTGGATTCCCACGGATGATATCCCTAAAAACACACAAGTTCATCAATAAAAAAACATAATGCCAAGAGCAAAACATGTATCAGTAACAGTAAGTACCCAAAAGGACTTACCTGCTTAAACTCTCTGCAAGAGTACGAGTTTCCGCAGATTCAAAAGGTGGAAACATCGACTTTTTCCTGCACAAGAACAATAAAGAAACAGTTTAGTGTTTGCTTATGCTAACTATTCCTCAGATCCAATAAAATAAACAAAACCTCACTACACAAATCAAAAAGCAAAAAAGGAAAAACTTAGAGATCTTACGGCTTCTCGCGAATCACATTGCCATTGACCAAGCCAGTGTTACCCTCCTGCAATAATCATAAATCACAAAACTTTGATCATTTTAGGATAAAGAACACACGTCATTACTGTTCTAAGCGCTTGACAGATTCCAAGAAGCAAGGAACATGAAAATGAAATGGATCGTTAGAGCTTACCTGAACTGGATCGGTGACTTGGGAAGAGTCGTTGTTGACATGACCATTGGATGATCCATCTTCTGATTGGTCCTTGTTCGAATCTTCTTCTGGCGCCTTCTTCCTCCCAAACTTGGCATCATAAAAGGTTTTAAATTCCTAATAAATACCATAGATTTTCTTGAACAAATCGATCAATTCTCCAAGTTCATTGCTTTGAATTCAGAGAAATCGAAACGGGTTCGTCAATCATTTTCAAATCTAATCTAAATTCGGAAATTAAACAAGTCTAAGCAAATTCCTCGGTTTCTCCGGTGCTTTAAGATTTTTTTTTTTTATTTTAAGCGAAGCAAAATCGAAGAGTTTGACTTGGATTTGGATAATTGAATTCAACAGTTCAAAAGCCAAGTTTTGTTTGTAGCTGCATTTAAAGCAATTGTATTTGTAAAAGTATACAAAAGCTAATGAGTCCGTAGATAAGAAAGTGAGAAAACAGAGGTGGGTTTACCAGAAAGCTCCAGCGAGTGAGTGAGGGCTCATCAGTCGCCATAGTAGATGGATCTTAAGCTCGAGAGAAGAGAAAGAGAGACGAGAAGACAACAACAAAAATATCTGTTTGTCTGATGGATGGTGAGAGTTGAACGACAGCTCTCGCTTACATACATATACATCAGCAAATAAGCACGTGCTGCTCTGTTGGACAATAGTTGTCAATTGGAAAATAAATCTGTAGTCATAATTTATTAAAGGTAGAAATAACATTTTCCAAATTATAATACTTGAAGATTCTTGTTTTTCTATAGCTTCATAAAAATTGTTGTATTTTAGTATTTTTTGATGCAGAATATTAAGCAATTTTTATTTATTTCTATCTTTATAGTTTAAAAAAATATATTTGCTATTTTTGTTTTGAAGTTTATATACATGATCACTAAAGGAAATACAACAACATTGTTTACAATAAACGTTACAAACATAAACTGATTTTTCTTCTTCTTCTTCTTTGTATTTTTTTTAAACTAGATATTCATTTTTAGTTGTCATATATTTGATGAGCCTCCAAGATCCTTACTCTAGTCGGTGGCCCTTAAATCAAATGTATTTTCTTGATACGCATAAGTAGAAGAACTTAACACAAAAAAAAAAACAAATCATGATAAGAACACACAAAAATGCTAAGCTGTCAATTTTTTATTTTTATTTTAATAAACACAAAGATTACATGCTTGCTTTTATTAACACGACCGGTTTGTAATAAGAAGATTCAGTTAGGCCATAACCCATAGAACTCGGGCATACGTTAGACGTGCTTGCTACAACCGCTACTTGTTCTCTCTTTTTTCTTTTTCTTTTTTTTGTTTGTTTGGTGCCAACACGAAAAAATGTTTACTTATTTGACGGGAATGAAAACAAGAACGCAAAAATCAAAATCCAGATATTTTACCAATCTGATCTGAATTCTCTGATTACGACGTGTTCGTCTTCGGTAATGGACTTAGCTTTTGAGAAGATTTTGACCCCATAAACCCCTAAGATATGTCCATCTAATGAGGCCTATATGGGCCTCAATAGAAGAAACAATTAAACAAGTTCGATATTTTTTTTGTTATCTTATTAGGCCTATACGATAAAATAAAAGTCACTTACAAAACTTTTAATTTCATAATTTTAATTTTAAACTTTAAATCTTTTCTAAAAATTGAAATCTATTTTTTTCAATCACTCTTTAGCATTTTACTACCCTTTAAAACTCCCATAAAT
Source organism: Cardamine flexuosa (assembly GCA_963555745.1). NCBI lineage: Eukaryota > Viridiplantae > Streptophyta > Magnoliopsida > Brassicales > Brassicaceae > Cardamine > Cardamine flexuosa. The sequence goes on from OY743217.1 coordinate 5,839,799, forward strand.
TTCATATTTCGAGGTCTCTTATTCTTTTTAAATTAAACCCAACCCTACTTATTTATCTATAAATTAAATCATCTATGACTTCATTTTTTTTCAGTCAACAACCTCTACTATACGATAAAAACGATTTAAAATTTATTAAAATGATACAAGAGATAAACACTACTTATTTATTTTCTGTATCGTTTTTCTCGTTGGGACTTATAAACTAAATTACTGAAACGAGAGAAAAAACAAACTTAAAAAGTATTATAACAGATCAAACATTGGAAAGAGAAAATGGAAGTTGTTTTTCAAAGAGACCAAGCCTATAATCGCCAAGCTTAGTCTTGTAAGCAGAAGACTTGTATTGAGACCAAGTAAACTCATTATAAAGCCAATCATCTTGTTTTGGGACAAGCGATGACAATGGTGCAATTCTCTCGCTTAACGGTGGACCTGCGAAATAGATCATCGATATTCTTGACCACTTTGTATTGGTGACCACTCTGTGTTTTACACTCTTGAATTTTCCATTAGTCATCACCTGTAAATAGTCAATACCCATCAACAAAATATTAGAAATGTATAAAAAAGGAAAATGAAATTTATGTTGTAAACATAACCAATATAATATGTTGGTAAATTGGTAAATGATTCAAAAGGTGAGGACAAAAGAAAATAGTAGATTTATATATGCTCAATGCTCATCATGCATGTTAACAATATTTGACTAGTTGTCACGTGAGAGTAATAGTACTATATCAGTATATGGTATATTTGAACTTTAATTCACGATGATGCATGTCGCATAAGTTAATGAAAATCCAAACCCTGAAACTAAAATTTGCAATGAATCTTTAAAAGTTTTAAAAGTATTTTGAAAAAAATAAATAAAAAATTTCATAAATTTTAAAATATTACTTGAAATCATAATTTTATAACATGAATAATAGTTTTATTTTATTTTATTAAAACCATATATATTAATTAAAAAAACATAGAAGAAGAAGAAGAACAAATGATTTGCAATTCCCCAATATAGTAAAAAAATATAAACAAAATAAATTAAAATCTTCCATATATTGAAATAAATTTTTATAAAAAGAAGTTGCAAGATATGAGGGTACCTGAAGAGTATCTCCAACAAGAATGAAGAAAGAAGAGTGATCAGGAGGAACACCGACCCAAGTTCCATCTTTCACACAAATCTGTAGACCTTCCGAGTCGTTTGATCTAAGCACTGATATCAACTGTGGATCCGTGTGCTCACCAAAACCAATCTGTTCCTTGGCCGGAGTCTCTTCTTTCTCCGGGTAATGGTTCATCCTCAAACATGAATCACTTTCCTTAACCTTCACCAGTTTGCTCAGCATCTCCTTTGGCTCTATCCTTAACTCTTCTCCTACCATTTCAAGAACTTTGCTCGCCATTCCCTTCATCTCCTTCATATACTCTTCAACCACCTCTCTGTTACATTTAAACATTTTTTTAGTGTTTTAAAGAACAGAACCAACTTATGGTGATGCATGTTTTGGTTTACCTGAAAATTGAAGGGGTTTGCTGGAAAATAGCGGTTGTTTTGTAAGACTCAAGGTGAAGATTAGCATTAAGGAGAATATATTCAACCCAGCCCATGTCACCATTGGGCCCGATCTGTTTACTACCGTACCCAAACGGGTCGGCTGGACCAGCTTTGTCTTTGAGAGAATGAGGCAAAGCAAAGAACTTGATGGCTTCTTGCTCCAACTGGGTCAAAAGATCGGGTCGGATCCCATGGCTGACGAGTTTGAAGAACCCAAACTCCTCGCATGCCTTGACGATTTGGGTTTTGGCATCTGAGTCGGTTAAGTCCACAACCGGGATTAAAACCCGACTCGGTTTGCATTGTGGTTTAACATTGACGTTGCTATCAAAAGTGGCTGGCTGTAACAAAACAACCATAGTTTACTCTTTGATTTCTTTTTACAAAAACCTTTTTTTTCTGAAGAATAAAGATTGTTGCTAAAGAGACTGAGTTGGTGAAAAGGGTGTTTGCTTAGCACTAATTTATAGTCGCTTGTGTGTTGGGAGGGATTTTTTTAGTTCGCATTTTTGTTGTTTTAAATGCTATTTCTTTAATTATCTTAAAATTTGGTTAATGCTACTATTTTATTAGTTCTTCTTTTTCGGGCCGATTCTATACTGAAAATATAATATAATGGGATTACTTTACTTTCGTATATCTTGTTTAATTCCTTTAAAAATTTTAAAAATCAATAGTCTGTTGAAAATGAATCTATATTCTTTGATTAGTTAAGATTTTATTATTAATTTATATTTTTATATATTGTATTTAGTATGAGTATTTTCTATCATCATAAATAATGTATTTATTCTGGTCTGAGTCGTCTGACTAATTAGATATTTATATATTTTACATAGATATTAAATCTATGGGCTGATCTACTAACATGATGAACATAATGAAGCGGTTCGGACATGGTTACATATAGTGGACTCGCTAAAATTAATATACTACGGTTCAAAAAAGTAGTAAACTGTATAACTCGGTAAGACATGCTAGATGAACTTGTGTAACATCTCTACCTAGCGTAGCTCTCTCACGAATAGAAGACTTTATGCTTCATCAGATGCGGGGGTTGATAGATGATTGGCAACCTCGTACTAGTCTCTCATGCATGGTACGTGATGATAATATACCACTTTGACCAATACCAGTGACAAAATTGTTATTCAAAACGTTAGAAAAATGTCAAAATAAAATATATTAAAAGTGGTGTATTGGACTGAGCAAAATTAAGTGATTTAAAGAAAATTATTATAATTTGATCGTAAAATTATTTGCAGTCACAACTAAAATCATGAGATTTGCATATTTGTAATTTAACTAAAAATCTCTTATAAAATATCTGAAATTATTAAGATATCAATATATATTTAAAACATTCTCAATAACTATGGATTTGAATTTTTTATAAAAAAATTTTATATTCAATAACACATAATTTTAAAGAGATATCTATACATTTTATATTCAATAACACTAGATTTTAACTTAAAAAAACAATCAATAACATAAAATTTATTATTTAATTCAACCTTCCTTATTTTTTCACATATATGGATTTGTACATTGATCTTTTCTTCTAATCATATAGTATAATATTTTTGGACAAATCACTTTTTAATATCATAGGATTTACATACAAACTAATTATATCTATACAGTAAATCTAATAACAACGATATAAATTAAATGTTTCAATAATAATAAATTACACCACTGTGGTACAATTAGGGATGTTGCGATGGGCTTTTTTATCTGACCCGATCCGAGCCCGTTTTAGATCTGTTTATGTTAAGTTTGTTTTTAAAAAAACCCACCTAACCCGATATCCGAACGGGCTTACCCAAAATAAACCTATAAGTTTTGGATAAACCCGCGAGTACCCGGTTTTTTTTTTGTGTTTTAAGTTTAATTTAGTTTTAAAAATTAAAAAATTAGAAATTAAATCTATAAAATGAATCAAATTTAATTCATGTTTCGTTTTAAAATTTATGAAAACTAAAGAATTACAAAATGAATAAATTTTGTCGCTCATTATAATTTATTAAAATACATATATATAATTATAAAATTTATTTTGTATGATAATAATACGATATTTGAAGTTTAATTATTAAATCCTGACAAAGATAATATAATACTAAATTTCATACAAGAAATCTAGTGAACAGAAAAAAACACATGAATGAAAAAATATAATAAAAATTGGACTTAAGATAAAAACCAAAGATATTATAACGCCACCATTAGACCTACAATAAATCAAGACAAAACACACACAAAAATCAGACATAAGAAACACAAGAATATGTATACCAATGAAAAAACACTTGTTGAATCAGATAATTACCATCTTATACTCATGAACTACTTCCCATTATTGTAGAATCCACATTTTCATCATCAAAATTATCTTCAATATTACCTAAATTTTTTAAGATATGATTAATATGAAGTCTAACAAATAACTTAAATACAAGACAAAAAAAGAAGTAGTTTTATACCTTCATAATCTGCAAAACCTCTCAACCAATTTCGAGTGCAAAGCAAAGCCTGAACATTTTTTGGAAGAAGACGATTTCTATATGGAGTAAACGCTGACTCTGATGCCAATGTAGTTATTGGAATGCTAAACACATCACAAGCTAGAGAAGCTAAATCGCCAAAGCGCTGTCCTTGAGTTTTCCAGCAATTTAGAACCTCAATTTCCTTAAATGCTTTCAACTCAAGCCTGGATTCCTCCAAATACATTTTCAAATTTGATTTTGTATTGTCTGAACCAGGTTGGATGCTTTTCTCAAGCTCATAAAGATCCTGCACAAAAAAAATATTGAATATCAGTAATACACTAATACTTCTACATCAAAAACGCTTGAAAACACATGCAAAATACTCACATAGTTCGGATCATCATCTAGTGGAGATTCATTAAAAAGTTCATTTGGCGTTGGTTTTGTTGAAAACTTGGAAGAGTTCCAAATCTTGATCCTATACTCTTCATAAAGATCACTCATATTTTTCTTAATAAGTTCTACATTTTCTTGAGCACTACTCGGGTCTACTTTCTGATATGCTGATCTAAGTATTTACGTCTTTATTCTTGGATCTAAAACCGCACCCATAGCTAAAATGATACTATACTCATCCCAATACTTATCAAACTTGGACTGCATTCTCTTGACCATGTATTCTACTCCATCATCACCACAATTCGCATAATCTCTCAATATACACTAAATTTTCCACACTTGTAGAAAATAAATATTAGCTGTGGGATACTTGACGCCTGAGAAGTAAGTGGTAATGATGCTAAAAGATTTCAACAACTCACTAATTTTCTCTCCACAATCCCACTCATCTTCTGAAGGCAATGATTTGTAACTTCGGTCACACAACTTAAAGCTCACAAAGGCTTTACGAAACTTCAGCGCTCTTACAAGCATATCATAAGTAGAATTCCAATGTGTAGAGACATCTAAAGATAATCCAGCTTCACCTGTGATCCCAACACTCTCAACACATGCTGCAAATGCCAATTTCCTTGAATCAGATGCTTTTACATACTTAACACTATCTCTAATTTTTTCCAACAGAGAATTTGCCAACTCTAATCCTTCTTGCACAATGAGATTTAAAATGTGAGCACAGCACCTGACATGAAAAAACTTTCTGCCACAGAGCAAACCATTACCACTAATCATTTGTAGTCGGTGTTGGAGAATCTTCTGCATACTATCATTACTTTTAGCATTATCCAAAGTCAGAGAGAAAACCTTTTTCTCTAGACCATACTCAATCAAGCAACTAAAAACTTTGCAAGCTAATTCTTCTCTAGTGTGAGAAGGATTCATATCACAGAAAGCTAATATCTTATTGCATAAGATCCAATTTTCATCTACATAATGGGCAGTTATGCAGATATATCCCTTCATAGTGCTTCCAGCTATCCACATATCCGCTGTAAAACAAACCGTCCCTTTGAATTCTGCAAATACTTTTTTCAGCTTTTCCATTTCTATTTTATACCTCCTAAACATGTCACTTCCTGCAGTTTGTCTACAAATAGGCTGGCAGTTCGGATTCAAGTATTTGTCTCTCGCTCTAACTTTAGGATACTCTACATACCGGAAAGACAAATCATGGAATATGATTATCTCACTCACCATTTCACGGTCTACTTTGTGATCATACTCACTATCTTTACTCTGTCCTAGATGCCTCTTTGAACAACTCTCTATAAGACGCTTTAGAGCAGAAGTTCCCTGACTAGGTTCTATGATTAATTTCTTACTACAATGAACACAACGACCTCTTCTTTTCCCATCAGCTTCTACTCCAACAACATGTATAAACTCTTTCCAAACTTTAGACTTTAAATTTTATTAGTAGTAAATACCGTTTGAATCGCTTGAGTAGGTTGTGTTTGGCTTTGTGTTTCTCCTTGACCTTGAGTTTCTGCTCCATGCTCCTCATTCACTGACATGTATTTCATCCTCGGCATCCAGAGCTGCCATTGTTTCTACTGTCTTTGAATCCAATACAATATCCCTGAAACCAAAGATCAATCACCAACTAAGTTAATAAAAGAAACTCAAACACAATATCTGACTCAAAGTTCAATGCAAGTTTGTGCAGTCAAGAACAGCTGTACAAACACAGACCCACCAATATTAATTAAACACGTTCATATTAAACAGCTGTACAAACTCAGACTCTATTGACAAAGTTTATAGACTAATAATTAATAAGTCACGAAAACCTTGTTACACTAAAATATAGGCATAAGCTTTCAAAAAATCAATTAAGGATGCTTCTATTAATAAATCCATTAACATCTTCTATATCTCAACGTCACGAGCATTCTACAGCATGTATACAAGCTCCTAGTAAGTTTTTAAACACAAACTTTCTAGAACAGGAGCCTCGTACAACAGCAAAATTCTGGAATAGGCGAAACATCAAGAGAAAAGGTAGCAAAACACTTTATAGCATATTTGTACAGTTCAACATGACCAAGTTCGTGAATCAGACAACTTAATGAACTGAAATTTTGAAATGTCCACTTCTAAGAAACAGAAAAAGAAGACAAATGCAGAGAATGTGAAACATGAAACCAAATATTTAGTCAAATACGAACAAACTCTTTAACCACACAATGACCATCTTGAAACTTGACAACTTTACTAGACTAAACCCGGAATTAAAACTCTAAACTTCAATCAGGAAATGTAATGAAACTCTTAATACAGACCTGTGTCAAAAACCTCAGAAACCTCAGACTATAGTTCACAGCAAATCTATCTTAATTTTCTATAAATTTCTCAATCTCTTTCTTTTGAGATCGGATAACAAGTTTTAAAAAAGCTCTACTTCAGCGCTGTAATATCTGGGCTGCACACACCATAGATACACCAAAAACCAACATTTACAAAGCTGAAAGCTCTGGTTCTAGTTTACTACACACATTATCTCAAAATATTAACATATACAACTTCATACAACAAAACATTTTTTGTATAAAGTGATAGAATACAGAGATTAATAAAAGATCAGAGATACCAAAACTACATACAACACTAAACAACTACAACATAAAGGAGACTACACTCACAAAGATCCCTAATTCAACATATACAATTCACTTTCACATTAATTTTCTATTACAACATTCTCTTGTAGACCCTTAAGAGAACAACCCACAAATTTTAGAAGAAGACGGAATCAAAATTGAGGAAACAGAGAGAGATTGAATCAATAAAATTGAATTTTAGAAAAAACCTAAAAAGAGTTACCTTCTTGACATCCCGATGATGAACCAAAGCTTAAACTTTGAAGTCTCAACTCAACAATCGCTTCTTCTTCCTCAGCTTCCTCTCTACCCCTTCTTCTACCACAGCGTGGAGTTAAAGACAAAAGAGATTCGAAACTTCAGAAAAACTTCAGGGAAACAGATCGGAATAGTCGCGAAACAGTTCAAAAAACAACGAGAAGAGATGGAATCAATTTTTGGGTGCGAATCGGAATCGCTCTTGTTGGGAAAAATAATTAGGGTTCTTTAGGTGAAAGAAAAAAAAACGACGGGTATCCGTTACTCTATTGAGTAAACCCGAATAAAACCCGAGATATATAAACCCGTCCAGTTTATACCTAATATTGTTTTAACAAAAAACATACAAGTCACAAGTTCATTATTATTAACGGGTTTTGAGTACTCGATGGACTAAAATCCATTATTAACATCCCTAGATACAATTATTATTTCTGTCAACACAGATTACTAAGAAACACAGTCAAATTACAGTCAAATTACGACTAAAACATATTACACTGAAGACATATATAGTCTAGATGAAGATTTTGAAACGAATTAGTATTTGATTGGTACATAAAATAATAAGTTTATCAAAGATTCAAAATAAATGAACAAATTAAAGAAAGATTCCTTAGAAAAACTATTTTTCAGAAAAAAATAAGATTCCTTAGAAGATGTGATGTTATTTTGACACGTGGAGGTCTAGGGCTTGTCTAATACATGAGGCTCTCCATTCTCCACATATCTCATCTCCTTTTCTTTTTCGTGTATAGTTTTCCCATGAGTATTCAGTACATGATGATGTACTATACAGTTCAATCTCCAGTTGTACGTCATATATACATTTATATGTCAGACTCTTACTTAGGGTCCGAGGTAAGCTAAGTATTAAAGTATATAGTCAGATTCATTTTTTGGTTTTCTAAGATTCGGTTGACGATTTGTTTTTGATTTTTTGCAGTGATCACGTGTCGACACGAGTCAAAATGGTCATTGAAGTGTGTACCACGCTGAGTCGTCGACAACTGAATATTACACAACTACAACTTTACTTAGTACGTACGAATGCGTGTTACTATTAATAGCATGATTTGTCTTTTATATATGCATTTACACTATATTTCTGTCGGATTATTGGAGGAACCCATTTTAATCGATCAAAAACTATTTTATTCTTTATAGTTTATATAAAGAAATAGTATTATCTGCTATATTTTTTTTAGCGGTGACACTTAAAGTCTTATACCTCGGAAATGGATATATATCTTCTGATGTGTGTAAGTAGTTTGCTTTATACAATGGATCTGTAAACATGGTCTCAAATATATTTTGGATATTTGTACGTAGTTTGCTTTATACAATGGATCTGTAAACATGGTCTAAAAGATATTTTGGATATGCAAAGAGATTCGTGTCTATATACATGTATTTCGCCCAACTAAGTCTAGCTGTCTCGGTGGTGATTGAGGGCACACCATTTTCAAGGATCTTCACCGATTCAAGCCCAAACTTTGTGAAACATTTTTAATTCAAATTTTTAATTTTGTTGGATATATATAGTATTTCTATAGATTTCCCTTTATTGTAAAAAATATATATATATATATATAATTATAAAATGTTAAATGTTGTTGGATATATAATATATATAGTATTTCTGTAGATTTCCCTTTATTGTAAAAAAAAACATATATATATATATATATTTTATTTATATATATATATATATATACAAAGTTACAAACTATATACTGCATGGGTAGCCTATAATCAATCTTCGAAACTGAAAGGGTCAAATCCCTCACCAATAGATTTTCTGAACTCTTTCCAACACTGTTTGGCTTCCGTATCCTTGTCTAGCATCGTGTATATAATTGCCTGTACTTAAACAAACGACATTAATTTCAACAACAAAAAACAATGATAAAATTTCGATTAAGAAATAAATATATAGAGATTTATTGTGCTAACGAACCTTATAAAAAGGGATCCGAACATCAGAAATCTGGGCATTCTCATCATTTAGACAACTATACTCAGCAGCTTCTTGATACCTTTCCTGGAATATCCTCAAAATAAATAAACCATTAATCATATATAGTAATATAGACAATATTTTTTTTAATATGAACAAAAGTTACTATGAAGAAGAACAGTTGCATGCGAATTACATTATATGAAAATATTACCAATAATATTAAAATCTCGACAAGAGCCATCTGCACGTTAAAGTCTGCCTCAAGCTCATTTTTGTATCGCATGTTTGCGTCGCGAAGAAGCTGCACCGCCTCCTCGCATTTTCCTTCTTTCATCCTCCGCACCGCCTCCATCTATTTCAAATCATTTTTTTAATTATTGATTGATGTTATGGGTAATAAATATATTATATATCACACTTAATTCCCATCCAATGAGATATTGATTTGGAAGCAAATAACTCCAATATATAACTTTTTGAGTTTTTTGTTTGTTTGTTTGTTTGCAAACTTCTTACTGTAAAAGAGGTAAATATTATTGCCCTACCATTTGAAATCAGATACAGATACGTAGAAATTGTAAAGCAATTATGAAGATAAAGACCAAACTGAAATTAGATGAATTAAAAAAAAATATATATGAACGATATATTTTATATGATTTTTTTTGGGGTAATAGAATAATAAATCCGGTTGTATTGGTTCAGCACTCCTAGTTCTAGATAGTCTAAAAGGGTGAATAATTCAATGTCACTATAAAAATTGGGAAACATATTAATATATTTGTAAATTGTACCTTAATGGAATCAATATCTTCCTTTGAAGGCATAGAAGGGAGCTTGTGAAGATTGAATGGTACTCTCTGAGAAGGAATAGGTTTAGCCGAAGCAAGCATTGAGCTCACTTCAAAGAGGGACTGTAATGCGTACTTAGCCGGCAAAGGATACATCCCGGAGGCAGTGGATACGGCTGACGTTGGCTTCCCGGATATGATCATGTCGGCGGCACTTGGATGGGCAGCTGCGACAGCAGTGTAGCTCATATTCCTTATATTGAAGCCGAAGATAGTTAAGGCGCAAGCAAGTGCTAGGGATGCTCCTGCCGCAATTTTTAATGGCGTTAAGAGCTTTTCATCATCGTAATTATCACTGTTGCTCTTTGATTTGGCTAGCGTGATTGGTGATCTGATGAACAAAAGGCCGCTTCGACAACCATTGGAGGGGAAACCAAGAAAAGGGTTTTGAGATCTGAGAGTTAGTTTATGATTGGAGGTGAAATTAGAGAAAGGAAGGGTGAGAGTGTGAGTATGGCCTACAAGAAATGTAGAAGCCATTTTTCTTCTTATGATAAAAACTAAGTTATTGATTATTGCATTGGTTGATCTTTGTGTTGGGATTGGTTCTTAAATTTTTGTTTGTGCTAATTTCTCTACATGATTGGAACATTTGAGATTTTTAGGGCTTGTGAAGGAAAGCATCAATGTGTTGCTTCAGACATAAGTAACTTCAGTCAGACAGAAAGGTATAAATCTTTTTGCTTAAACAAGCAAGTATGTATCTATTTGATTTATTGTTTTAGTATTCTTTCTTTCTTAAAATTACAAGATAAATGCTTTCCTTTTTTCTTTTTTTTCTTTTTCTTTTTTTTTAGTTATTCCAGAGACTTTTAATCTACCGGTAGCAAATTCCAAGATTAGTGTAAGTTTTAGTTAGAAAAATATTATCCTTTTCCTAAGTTTTGGGAACTTGGAAATACCCATGTCGATATATTCTTTGTTCTTGTGTCTGACTACTCGGTTAAAGTATAATAACTTCTTTACCTATTATACAAGACTAACATTAGAATAACTTGAATGCTTTCGACTTGCATCTTTGCAATCCAATTTTTCCATGTGTATATAAAAGAAACGTTCAAGAAGAGAAAATATTAATATTTGACATTCGAAAACAATTAAGAATCAGGCAAACAAACCATTTAGGCAAGTATATGGTGAATCAGTCCAAGAGCAAGTTCATAATGAAGACCAAGTATGGAGCAGCAGTTGCACCCGTATTCGTCCTTGCTGGTGCCTATGTTGCTTGGAGCTACATAAATCGTGGTTTATGGAGAAAGAAAGACGATAAAAATGGTCGAGATGTCAAGAAAAACAACGGTAAAAGTGTTGTAGAAGAAAAAAGAGATGATAATGTTAAAAAAATGGGTAAGGAGGCTTCTTCAGAAAGAGATAAGAGAAGCTTCTCAAGATCAGTTTCAATGGGAGCTATTCGAGGAGGAAAATTAGCATTGCAGAGATTGCTTGATTTGCACTCTTATCGCGCTGATACTTCCTCTCTTGTGAATGCTGAGATCGAATTTGAAGCATTGCTTTCCAAGGAAAAACCGGACTTTGGGTCGCTTCAGGTTCTTTATAAACAAACTAAATGTTTTCTTGTTCCTCTTTCTGTTCATAAATTATAATAAACACAATTTCTTTTACCCCTTCCAGAGAGACATTGTGAAGATGGAGATGAGTGGGAAAGAAGCAAAAGGAGTTGAGATATTGAAGAAAGCATTGGAGAAAGCAAGAAGAGAAGAGAAAGGTCAAGAAGCTTATGAGATTGAGATGTTGCTTGTGGAGATGTTGATCTACTTGGTTTGCTTTATAATCTCATGTCTCATGGACAATATTTTTTTCATTATCTTTATAATGATTGTTCTTTTTTTTTTTAATAGGGAAACATGGAAGAGGCTTCAAAATGTAAGTGTTTAGAGGATGAAGTTATAACAGATGCAAGACGTCCTCTTTATCAGGCAAGTCATATATAGTAATCCTTAACATTCCATTTATATTTCTATTTTCTCTTATTGTCAATGTTTTTTTAATCTCTCAGACTATAATCCATTACCTTCGGGGAGATCCTGATAAGCAAGTGGAGGAGACATTCAATAAGTTTAGAGAGATTCAAATTGGTCTACAATGGCCTGGAAGCTCAGAAGAATGTGAGATTCATGAAATCACGTTAGATGAGTTTAAGAAAGTGATGGAGTCTCTCAAGCAAGAAATCGAAGACGGCAACAAAAGAAAATTGAAGTCAGTCAAAGATAAAAAAACGTCAGAAGATAGACTACAATATTATAATTAATTTCAAGAAATGTTGTTATTTTTCAAGAAAATGATCAAAACAATTTGGTACATGAATAATGACACATCAAAATAGAACCCCAAAAAAAAAAAACGATGTATAAATTTCATGCTAAAATATCGTTTCCAGCATAAAAGAGTTCATCTAAGATAAAAGTTATAGCTTCAACAGTGGTTTTAGTATCATCCATGCCTTTAAAATATATATATATCGTCAACACAACTCACATGCATTTTGACGACAAGACGTGAACACTAATAAAACAATTAGACCACATATCCCGGTTGAAAAAAATTGAATTATATATGCTTTTAAATGTCTTGAATTAAGGAGATAACGTATCGGATGATTCTAAACTGAATTGTTACTTTATGTTTTAGAAAAGTTAAAGTCCTTAAAATAATATAGATGTTGTCATGTTGACGAATGAAAACTAAATTTTTTTTCTTTCTATTTTCTAAGTTCGGTTACGTCAGGTGGATTAAAATGGCCAGAGTATAAGCCCAAAATCATAAATGGACCGAATAGAATTAAAATAGGCCCAATAACCATTGTAGCGAGTTGAAGTAATTTTGAATCTGGATTTGATCCGTCTCTCTCACAGAGAAGAACCCTAACCATTTCTGTGGCGGCGTTTCTCCAGTCTCAACGAATCAATGGCGAATCTCCGAGGAGTCCTGCTCAACGTATCGTCCTATTGCCAACGTCACCTCGCTCAATCGCATTCCGCGTCGTCGGGGCTGTTATGTCGATCTATGGCTAAGAATCCAACCAATCTCGGTCAAATTCAATCTAGACTTTTCACAACAACAAATGTGAAATCTGGACCCAAGCATAGTGGTAACGAGCAAGGCGTGAAGCGAAACAGTGCAGATCACAGACGTAGATTGCTCGCGGCTAGATTTGAACTGAGGAGGAAGCTATACAAAGCGTTTTGCAAAGATCCAGAACTTCCCAGCGAGATGCGAGACAAGAATCGTTATAAGCTATCGAAATTGCCGAGAAACAGTGCCTTTGCGAGGATTAGAAACCGATGTGTGTTCACTGGCCGATCTCGTTCTGTGCATGAGCTGTTTCGTGTTTCTCGAATCGTTTTTCGTGGATTAGCAAATAAAGGTGCTTTGATTGGAGTAAAGAAATCGTCTTGGTAGTCAAATTTGTGACTCCGATTCAAGTAAGTGTTTGATTCTCGTTATTGTTTCTGTATATATATATGTCTTACTTTAGATTGATGATGATGATACTGTATGATGTTTTTGTTTCAGTGAAGAAGATGATTCTGAAGAAATGGCAGCGAGAAATCTAAGAACTTTTGTGGTAAATACAAATTACCAAAGTAGCTGTTGTTGTATGACAAAACTTAAGTTTGCTTATCACAAGTGCTGCTCTTTCAGGATTACTAAGTGTTATTCTCGTTGAAATAAGTTAAATACATCAATGGCATATGTTATTTTGTTTAGCACAAGTGTCTGCTTTTTTCTCTGTGATCTTACTATGTAGTTGTTTGAGCAATTATCTATGAAATCATAGGGTCATGGACTGAAGTCTGATGCGTTGTCAAGTAAAAGGTCATAACTTTAGATGCAATTTACATGGGAAGTAGGTGGTAACTGTGAGTTAGTTTCCTTATGCTTTGGAGTTTGTTTAGTCGAAATTGCTGAATAGAAGAGAGAGCTCATTAAGCTAAAACAACAAAACAGAATAGAGATATGTTTAGTTAAACCCTTTGGGATACTCTATGCTTAATCCTTTGGGATTCTCAAACAAAATCAGACTAGAGGTAAACGACACATGTATTGTTTAGTAAGGTGGAAGAGTACATCGTCTAAGCTGCTCAAGTCAGCAGCGAAAGAGTTGTGATAAATATCTTAAACAGACAACATCATTCATCTATCAACAATCTGGTTTAAGGTTTTGGGAGAATCATCTAACTCTTCATATGCATCCATGCATTGCCAGGGTTTACGGTTTTGCCTGAGCCACATTTCTGATGAGAAACATTCATTCTCTTCACCATTACAGTGAGTGACTCTAAATCTATATCTAAAAGATGTCATTTTCTTCAATCTATATCTAAAAGATGATGCAACAACTTGTTCTTCTTTTTTTTGTCTACACAGCATTTTATCGAAGTTGTTTTCATCTTCCAATTTTCTTTTTTTTTCCACCTAAAGAAAACAAGATGATTGGTGCATATTAAATGAATGAATAGAGAACCTAAGTTAGCCACTGTCGTGTAGACTAATGACTACGACCACCACGCGGTTTGTCATGAAAAGCTCCCTAAAATGTCTAAATTTCTCTATTTTTTACATGTCCATCAAAATCTCAAAGATTTATGCCAAATGTAAATTTTAAAAAGTAATGGAACAAAAAAGAACAGCTGGAAGGGATTTTGGATAAAAGGACACTACATTTCCCTACTTTTTGCTCACTGCCCAAAAAGAAGACGCAAAAACAATTTCTACTGTTCACCAAGAGATGGAGCTTTGCAAAAACAATAGTGGCAGATCGATTTCAATTTTAATTCTTCTGCTTGGTCTCTCCGTCTTCGCCGCTGCAGACACCGGCGGAAAAACTTCGCCGGTCGAAGATGGTAAGTTTTTCACTCACTCAATTTCATCAAATTTCTTGGTTTTCGTTCGGTTTAGTGGTTACTTTGAGTCTAGTTTTCTCATAGTGTTAATGGGTTTGATGAAGAGCATGATTCTTTTTTCATCTGTGGTTGTTTGATTTAGGAAACCTAGCTCATTCTCTCTGTTCCAGGAACAGATGATATACCTAGCCCATGATACTTGGTTCTCTTCTCTGAAATTGGTTACTAACAGATCTGGATAAGGAATTAAAAGTTATAATCTTCAATTGTATAATTTGAGAGTTAGCATTCATGATTCATGACTGGTCTCAGCTGAGCAATAAGTAAAAGCTTAGCTCATTAATCTTGGGTGAAAAAATCTGTTAATTCCAATTAGGATATGAAACAAAAATTTGTGGGTCAATTTGTTAATTTAAAATAGTTGTAGGTCATCCTGGGTAAAAGAATAGAAATCCCTCTTCCACATTGGCTTTAATTCAAGTTTTCAACTCTCAAAACAATTTTTATTTGTCTTTTACTTTTTAGTAAACTAAATTAGAGTAGCATTAACCCCCAATTTAAATTGTAGTTAGTTTCTCCTTTTTGTCATATATAGAAAGTAGCTGGTTCCCGCCATGTGCCCTCTTTTGTTGTTAGTGGGTTTAGTATATTTTTTTAATACATACTAAACCTTAATTGTCTCTTATCTTTGATAAGAAACCAAACTCAGTCAAAACCAACAATTAATTACGTTCCTTAAGGCAAAGGGCACTTATAAATGTAGACACATGACTACAACTAGTAGTCCTCATAAGAATGTCGAGAAGCAGGAAAGTTAATGCATGGCATGGGCCCGAGAGATGAAATGGTTCAATTCTCGTGTCTTGCCTCTATTGCTTTCCCCTTTTTATCAGTTTCATCGTATTTTTTCTCCTTTTATCTACGGAATTAATAACACCATACCTAATTCTTGTGAACCTCACGAGAAACGCTAGAGTTTAAGATGAAATTATTTGTCTACATTACATATTCTTGAAATAAAAGAAATGTATGGCTCAAAATTTGGATATAGAAGATATTTAATTAAGGGACCAACGCATTGTTATACGTCTCCATCACTAAGATATATTTACTGACACCAATTTTAAATTCTGTATTTATTCCCTTTTATCTCAATCAATTATAACTAATTTCTTGTTTTACCCGAATTTTTGTTTTCCAGGCTTAGTGGTCAACGGCGACTTCGAGACTCCTCCGTTGAACGGCTTCCCAGATGACGCCATTGTAGAGGACTCCTCCGAGATCCCAAGCTGGCGATCCGATGGCACGGTGGAGCTTATAAAGTCCGGTCAAAAACAAGGTGGAATGATCCTGATCGTGCCTGAGGGCCGTCACGCCGTTAGATTAGGAAATGATGCAGAGATCAGCCAGGAACTGACGGTGGAGAAAGGCTCAGTCTACTCCGTCACGTTCAGTGCTGCTCGCACGTGTGCACAGCTCGAGTCGCTGAACGTTTCAGTGGCTTCGGATGAGCCGATCGCGTCGCAGACCATTGACTTGCAAACGCTTTACAGCGTTCAAGGGTGGGACCCATATGCTTGGGCGTTTGAAGCGGTTGTGGATCGCGTCCGGTTAGTTTTTAAGAATCCTGGTATGGAGGACGATCCTACTTGTGGGCCCATCATTGACGACATCGCCGTTAAAAATCTCTTCCCTCCTGATAAACCCAAAGGTAAACGTTTCGTTTTTTTCCAAAACTACCTCCTTAATTTCTCTTCTTTTTCTGTTTTCGGTACCAAGTTTTGTAATTCTTCAAATTTACCCCAACAAAAACATAAAACTGTTAGTGCTTTTTCACAGGCAATGCAGTGATTAATGGAGACTTCGAAGAAGGTCCATGGATGTTCAGGAACACGAGTTTAGGTGTTCTGCTTCCGACAAGTCTCGACGAAGAAATATCGTCTCTTCCTGGATGGACCGTAGAATCGAACCGAGCAGTCCGGTTTATTGACTCAGACCATTTTTCAGTCCCTGAAGGAAAGCGAGCTATCGAGCTTTTATCAGGCAAAGAAGGCATAATTTCTCAAATGGTTGAGACAAAGGCGAAGATTCCGTACAAGCTGTCTTTCTCAATAGGTCACGCAGGAGACAAGTGCAAGGAACCTTTGGCCGTTATGGCATTTGCCGGCGATCAAGCTCAGAACTTTCATTATGTAGCGCAAGCGAACTCAAGTTTCGAAATATCGGAATTGAATTTCACGGCGAAAGCAGAACGTACGAGGATAGCTTTCTACAGCATTTATTACAATACGAGGACGGACGATATGAGTTCCTTGTGTGGGCCTGTGATTGATGACGTGAAGGTTTGGTTCTCCGGGTCTAGTAGAACTGGATTTGGGTTTCCGGCTTTCATTCTTCTCGCATTGGTTTTCATCTAGATTGCTCCGGTTTAGAAACTGTATTAGCGGTCCGGGAATTTATTCGGGGTCCCAATAACAGGATGTATATGTATCGGTTCAAGCTACTAGAAATGAGGAAGTGTCTCTATCTTTTATGCAATTTGTGGTCGTTTAGTGTCCATCAGACTTAAACAATGGCCATACATTTTAGTACTTCTAATGCAATTTGAGTTCACGAAAATCTTAAATTAAATGTTTTATATATTGTTTTCCAATATTTGATTTTTCTAAAAACAAAAAAATTCGTAAAACATTACACATGATTATATTTGGTTGGTTGGGTTCTTAACAGGCCAGGCCATAGAAGGCTTGCAAAGAGGCCCAGATCTTGAAGAAGAAAAGAGAAATAAGTATATTAAAATTTGTCCTGGGGTTTTAAATATTAAAATAAATTAAATTTTAAAAAAATTAAATTAAAATTTATTATAAGGAATATATCTTAGTATGTATTTTTATGCATACCTTGAACTATATACATGAAAATAACTGATTTGATTTCCACAATTGTTTTTATTTTTTATTAGTTGATTCTTATCCACCACATCATTTTTAATATCCAATAAAATTTTCATCATTTTTCTCACTCTTTCATATTCATATATATTAAGATACATCAAAGTGGATCTATGTTTCGATATCCTTTATTTGAAATATCAATTATGATGTATTCCCTTTGGTTCTCTATTCTTTTAAATTTTCTAAATCTAAAAAGTTATGCAATTTTTGAATATAGTCTATCAACCGACATGTGTTATCATTCTGTTATTTTTAATTTTAAGAGGATATCTATTGATTATTGAATTTCTTTTTACTAATAAGAAAATGAACTTTTAATTTATTTTTATAAAATTATATTATTAGTTTTTATGATTGTATTCTTTTTTGAAATTTCTTTTTTTTAAGGATTGTGTTTCCAGGATGTATTTGCAATTTCCTTATATGTATTTGCAATTTATTTATTACATAACACACTGGTTACCAATGACACTATTTAATGTTAAACTTATACTTTGCATATTTCAACTTAATTATGTTTTTTTTTTTTTAATTTTTGTCTTTTCTTACAACTAGGGATGTTAATTATGAGTTTTTACCCGGCGGATACCCAAAAACCGGGTATAATATCAAGCCCGTAAGCCTGCCCGTTTATGTTAGAAAAAACGGGTTTAAAACGGGCGGGTTTTATTTACTTCGAGTTTCATTCGCCATTACCCTATCGGGTAATGGGTACCCGTCGGGCTTTTTTTATGTTGTCACCAAAAAAAATTATGATTGTTTTTTCCAACTTCTTTTTTTTGAAAAAAAAAATTATAATTATAGCTGGAAATCTTGAAATGGCATTTTCCGCGAAAACCATAAAATCACAATTTTTTTTCCCAATTTGTTTTTTCAAAAAAAATTACAGTTATGGCGAGAAAATCATGAAATAACATTTTTCACCAAAAACACAAAATTTCGGTATAACATATTTGTGCCAAAATAATAAAATTTCAGAAGTGATAATTTTCCCCCAAAACCGTAAAATCACAATTTTTCCAACATTTTTTCGAGAAAAAAATTACAATTATGGCGAAAAAATCGTAAAATGATATTTTTTCGCCAAAAACACAAAATTGCGGAATAACGTTTTTTGTGTCAAAACAATAAAATTGTGATTTTGGATTTCGGATTTTTTTTGGATTTAAAAAAAAACATACTTAAATTGGGCGGGCTCAAAACGGTTTCAGGTCGGGCAGGATTTTTGTCTGATTTTTTTGTGTGTTTTGTCTTGATTTATTGTAGGTCTAATGGTGGCGTTATAACATCTTCGGTTTTTTATCTTGAGTCCAATTTTTATTATATTTTTTTTATTCATGTGTTTTTTTTCTGTTCACTGGATTTTTTGTATAAAATTTAGTATTATATTATTTCTGTCAGGATTTAATAACTAAACTTCAAATATCGTATTATTATCCTATTAAGTAAATTTTATAATAATCAATATATATGTATTATAATGAGTGACAAAATTTATTCATTTTGTAATTTTTTTGTTTTCATAAATTGTAAAATGAAACATGAATTAAATTTGATTCATTTTATAAATTTAGTTTCAAATCTTTTAATTTTTAAAACTAAATTAAGCATAAAACACACAAAAAAAACAAATCGAGTACCCGCGGGTTTACCCAAAACTTACAGGCTTGTTTCGGGTAAGCCCGTTCGAGGATCAGATTAAACGAACTTTTTTGAAAACGGACTCAACATAGACAGGCCTAAAACGGGCTCGGGTCGGATCAGGTAAAAAAGTCCGTCGCAACATCCTTACTTACAACGCTAATAAAAGGATTACCTAGTACATATTTGTTTAATTGATAAGAATGTTACTAAAACAATGTATACCGAATACAACGTTACAACTTTCCTGAGTATTGGCCTATCTATAAAAATTTCATTATCATGTTAACATTTTCCAAGTAATTACTAATTTCATAACTACAGTATTTTACGAGGTAACACAAAATTCATTCTCATGTTAACAACATGGTCAATGAGGGTAAAATATATAGATAACTAAAAAATTGTAAATATGATAGCCATTTTTTTGGCAACCAATTCTTTAATTCCAGATTTACCTTTAACATCACCTCATGCCATTTAGGCTAGCACTTAGATGGTTAAACTTTTTATTTACCTTTCTATATATTATTATATAATATATATGTCGATACAAAGCTTAAACATTTTAAACAATTTGTTATCGTAGTTATTAATTACTCTACACAAAAGGAATTGCAGTACACAACTAAACATGTTAAATAGATTTTTATCATGTAAATAAGTTATTAGTCTACACGAAACATGAATATTCAAAATAAATATAATTATATGTTTTATTATTTATGAATTATATTATGCTAACAAAATAATTAACATGTTATTTATTTGTTTAACACTATACAAATTATAATAATAATTTCATTAGTTATCATGTTAACCTAATTATAAAAATGTTTTTTACGACATAACTAGCTAACAAAAAATCGCCTTTACAAAAAAGTTGCTCTATATATTTATAGCATTAAATGCTCTTCCTATCTCTCTAATCATACATCTCTTTGTATAGGAGTATAACCGATATTCTACCATTGCCTCAATTTCTACTACCTAAATAAAAAGAAACCAAAATCCTAAAATTAATTATTTAATAATGTTATGATTTACATCTAAATAATCCTATAATTTATAATATTTGTAGTATGTAACTGGGGAAGCACATGGATTCAGCACGGCTTTTCGACCTTTGGTGTTCCAACCTGGGGATGAGCCATACTTGTAAGTCAACAATTACAATTTTGTTTACTGTCATCTTCTATATTGTCTTTTTAACGTTTATTAATATTTTTAATTTAACAGTGTTTTAGGTTATCCTTGGCTTCGACGATACCACACTGTCTTTGATTTTGGGCAAATTAAAGAAGGATTGGATTTGCTCTAGCTGTCCAGTAAGCTTACTCTCATGCAACGAATGCTATCTTATTTTCCATGGCGTTTTATTGTTAAAAACTCTATTGTTAAGCTTATCTCTTGTTTTGTTTGATGGTTGAAGTTTATGGTTATGTAATATTACCTCTTTTTTTCTTTTTTGAACTTTATGCAATATTGCTTTTTACTTTGTTTTATGGTTAAACTCTATGCTTATGTAATATTACCTTTTGGTTTGTTTTATGGTTATGTAATATTACCCCTTCTTCTTCGTTTTGTGATTAAACTCTTACGACATGTGCTATTATAATATATTTTATGGTTATATTTTATTCATGCAAAAAATGGATTTTCAAAGATGCATGGTTTAAAACAAGAAGAAAAAGGACTTACAAAGACTTTTAAACTTTGAATTTATATATACGGTATCCCTAATAACAGTATGACTATGTATCGGTTCAAGCTATTAGAAATGAGGAAGTGTCAATTTTATGCAATTTGTGGTCGTTTAGTGTCAATCAGACTTAAAGCTATACTGCAAACTGAGGTAAACTAGTTCAAGAAAATCATTCCACAATGAGTTTTTTTTTTCTGGGTGGTGTTATGCCTTACGCTTGTTATTTATAATGGGTTCTTTATTGAAACCTGTTGGAATTCCGACATCACTCTCACTTGGATGTCAGTTTCCTCTCACGTCTCTAGTTCTCTTTGTTTAATTTCTCACTACTTACTACTTATCTAACACACAACACGTTTAACAAAAAAAAAGGAGAAATTGTAGTACGATTTTTTTTGCCTGGGTCAAAATTGTAATGTTTTCAACTGTAGTGAAAAGAAAGATTAAAAAGTACGTCCTGCAGTTATTATTTTAATAGAAATGATATGACTTTGTAATCAAAACGTTATCGAAAACTATCAACTATAACGTATGCAACATACTACACATAATGAAAATGATTTCCAAAAATGGTCAACGACGTTAATTCTTTCTAGAATAATATAAACGGACGAAGGCAGAATCTGCGAAGACAAAAACACGAAGAATATTCAATAATGTAGGTTTTTAGTTTTTTTACACCAAGAACTTTCTAGGCCTTTCCCATCTCTAAACTCCAAAGGTATATAGTGTATGTCAAAAATTGGCTATTTGAAATTTTTTCATGTGTTAAATTCAAACCAAAACTATATTCAAATGCAAAAACATATATTTATTATAAAAATTTGAATTCTATACCTAAACTTAAAAAAATCATGCGAATATATATATTTTGCAAAACACCGCTAATCTGACGTTAACTCTCGATGATGTGAAAATAACATAGATAAACAAAATAAAGTCAGCCCGTTCATGCCCGAACCTTTTCCATATGTTAAATTCATATTCGAAACTATACTTTACTGCGGAAACATATATGACCTGGATAAAGATAAAAAAAAAATGATTAAATTAACATTCAAATTCATGATCTTTAACTCTCAAATCGTAGACTCAATACCATTTATATTATGACATTCATTGTTGTATAATGTCAATACACAAATATATATAATTAGGTATATTGGCTCATCAAAATAATAATTGCGAGAGTGCAAAACTAAAAACTAAGATATTTTATTTTAACCACGTATCCGTTAGGGTTTAATCCTCAGAAAAGTAAAAAATAAATAAACAAATTAAATTTGTTTCTATTAATTAATTAATATATTCTTATAATTTACCTCATTCATAAGAGACCCAATCTGAATTAATCGGATTTTGAAGAGATTCATTCCAATTCTCACCAGACCTATTAAGGAAAAATAATTCTTCTTTTAAATGGAAATTAACAAATCAAAACGGTAAATGAAGGAGAAAGATATCAATGCAGATTTTAACCAATTTGATACATAAGTTAGAAAATCAACGAGATCTCTGAAACTAATTAAATTACTATTTCGATGAACCAATATATCAAGCTATATATATATATATTTACTAGGAAAAGTCCCGCGTGGTGCGCATATTAGTATATATGTATTTGTTTAATATATAATTGATAAAAATATGATATACATTTTACTTTCCTTTCTATTAGAAATAATATTTAATTACTGAAAATACATTGCAAAATAGTTAAATAATAAAATCATGTGAATTTTTAGAAAAAAATATATAGAAAATATGCTACATATAGCCAGAAAATAGATATTAGACTACATAATACATATTTTAATTAAATTAGTATATATTCGTTTGATTATAATTTTTTTCTTTTAATTTAGGTTATTTTTCCTAGGTTTTTGCTTATTTTACCCTTATTTTAAAATAACTAACTAACAAATAACTGAAACATCTAAATATATTTATTCAAGTTATAGTCATATACACAAATATGTAAATGAACACTATTTGAGAAATTTAAGGAAAAACAATATATTTTTAACCAAAATAACATTTTAAATAATATGATTAATAGTGTCATGTGAATTATTTTTATTTAAACAAAGAGAATTACATAATTAGGTTATAGGAAAATATGCCATATGTTACAAGTACCATAATTTATAAAAGTTTATGAACCATTTTAATCACAATTTAAAATTTTAGAATTTCAGTGGTATTTAAAAAAACAAATGGATGTATATGAATTTCTCAATATAATTTAATGTATTAGAGAAATGGATATTGAAATTATAATAATTATGTTGAACCAGTTGCAATATTAATAAAAAAAACAATTAAAAAATATATTATAGAAAAAACATAAAATAAACCACTTATAGTACTTATAAACTCATGTGAGTGTGGCATTAGTTATTCTTGAATATATAAAATTACTTTGATATGATTAAAGCTTTTTTGGTAATTTTCTTTTCAGATGATATCAATTCTAAATCTTTTTGTTATTTACTAATATAAGATAATCTCATAAAGAATTTGATGTGAATATTCTAAAATTTTATGTGAACCTAAATAAAAATAAAATACTGAACATGCTATTGTAAATTGAGAAACTAACTTTTAGATACTAACCTTTTGATGACAAAGAAAAATTGAAAATAAAAATAAATATCATGATGTTCTCTACCATAACGGGATTGACATTGGTTCTAAATATTATTTTCAAAATATAGTAAACAAATAGAAAATAGAAAAATAATTATATGATATATATTTTAAAATAAAAATATATATCAGATATTATTGGTACATATCATATGAATCATTTGCACTTCATATAAATAAAATAGCATATGATACATACATATTAAAATTTACGTTTGTTTTAAACCTACAAAAATTACATAAGATATACATTAAGATTAGTTGAATATATGAAAAAAGGAGAATTTCTAAAATTATATGAGATTTGAGATATGAGGATTAGTGAGATGGTATCTTGCTATTTATATGATTTGTTTTGGTTAAGAGCATATTATAAATTTATTTATTTAATGTGGTAGTTAATGCACTAATCTTTATTTTAATTTATATCTATAAGGTCAATGTAATTCATTGGTATAGGAATTACATAAACAATACACAGTTACAAAAATATGCAATAAGTACATACAGTAGTAATAGATTATAATGATTGTGATACTATAAATACAATGGAAGTTACAAAAATGTCAAACTTAAGAAAAATAAATAATTCAAATTAAATTAAATTGATTTCCTTAAAACATGGATATGATTATTAATATGAAAGTTACAAAATATGAAAGTTAATAAAATATGTGAGAAGAAAAAAAAACTAAAATCAACATCTACTTTCTTTTTTATTTTAAAAGGAGAAAATGTATGTTATGTTTCGTTGAACAAAAAGTTTGTTGATTTTTTAAAAAGTATATTTTATGGTTTTTTAAAATTTGGAGTTGTCTTTTGTATTTTTAAAATTAAATATAATGGGTTAAATAATTGATTGTAAATAGTTGGTTATAAAGAAATAAAAAGAAAATTATAAGAATTAGAAGGAGGAAAAAGGTGTAACTCAAAATAATAAATTGAAGAAATTAGGTGTTATAAAAGAAATAGAATGTTGTAAATAACTAATAAATGGATAAATAAAATATTGTTTATGAAATTGGTTAAAAAGTAAAAGAAAAAGAAAAGAAAATTAGAAATGAGTAAATATGTCATTTTGGAAATGGACACATGGCAGCATCTCAGACCTTCAGATAAAAGATAACCTTACTTTATTATATAGGATGTGTTAGACTATTTGCAACAATAAATATCATATCAGAAATGGTATTGAGTCTAAGTTTCGATACTAAATGTCATAATTGTGAATGTTAGTTTTAGCATATTTTTCATCTTTATCCACGTTATAGGCACGTTATCGAGAGTTACATCAGACTAACAAAAAATGTATATATTCGCACTATTTTGTAAGTTTATATATTAAATTTTAAAAAATTAATAATTCAAATATATTTTCGCATTGAGGTATAGTTTGGATATAAATTTAATACATGAGAAAAATTCAAATATAAAGTAGCCGACTTGTTTTTCCATCTTTATCCACGTGATCGAGAGTTAACATCAGATTTATGCAAAATATATGTATTCGCATAATTTTGTAAGTTTAGATATCAAATTCAAAATTTTAAAAATTTTAAGCATATTTTCACATTAAAATATAATTCAGATATAAATTTAACACATGAGACAAATTCAAACATGAATTAGCCAACGAGGATTCGTCGTGTATGCATATGTCAGCAAAAGTTAACATCATATGGTTTTAAAAATTAGACTAAGAGGTATTTTATTCTGGTCAATGATTCAAATCAACCTTTAGCTCGAGAAAGGAATTTGATTATAATCCATGGTGCTTAGATTCGAATCCATAAAACTACTGTTCTTTTTTTTTCATTGTTAACCAACCATGCATGAGACTTTGTGTAGATTTTCTATTATAATACTGGTATCAGATGATCAGAAGCTCATGAGAATGTTTGAGACTTTGAGGTTAACTTCACCAACTCATACATGGTTATCTTATTATTTATATTTTTCCGATGGCTTTCTTATCTGCTGCCTGCTAGGCAACTAAATTTCATAACTGAGTCATCCAACTTCTCACTCTTTAATTTGGCAAATTGAAATATCTCGACAAATCAAAATTCAAAACATATTGGCTATGGTAGATATATTCTTTATTCTCAGATGATATTGTTTGTGGTTATCTATTTTATTATATGACACGTAATTGTGTTTATCTCATTGTTTAGATATTGAAAATCCCTTAGCTTATTATTATTCTAGCCCTAAATCAAAACTATTATTTTAAATTTAAAGAACATGTTGTTATTTCTCATTTTTATGGTTTGAGCCTTAGAAAAACACTACACTAACGTTCCAAGATGCTACTCGAATGGTCTGGGTCTATTTTCTGAAAGCAAAATCACACTTTCAAAAAATTCAAAAACCTTGTCGAAAATCAAGCAAGCTGCAGGATCAAGAAGATCAGAACAGATAAGAAGAACAGAATACTTATCAGGTGAATTTATAAGATCGATTCTTAAAAGATAATGGTATAGAAAGACAACTGATGCATGGCAGCCTACGTACTCTCCGCAACAAAATGGTGTTTCTGAAAGAAGAAACACAAGTCTAGTAGAGATGACAAGAGCCATGATCAAACCCAAGGAGCTACCGTTGAAGTTTTGGGCTGAGGCAGTTCACAATGCAGCCTATTTTCAAAACAGAACACCAACAAGAGCTGTCATGAACAAGACCCTTTTAGAAGCTTTGAATGGAACTAGCTTCAAAGGGGTTTTGTTCAACTAATTATATTGGGTTGTTTCTTGGAACCTAATTAAATTTGTGCAACTCTCATTTATAATGTTGAGATATCATTCCAAGTGATATCTATATCTGGATTAGTCTTCATTTCTGTGGATTGGTCTCTTAGAAAAAGAAATGCTCATTTTCAAGGTAATCTAAAAAATTTAAACACTCAACCGATAAGCGTGTCGTAATATGCACTGCATTAAAAATTCCGAAAAAAAAAGATCTTGAAACTTTGGAAGTCTTCGTGACTAAAAAATAGATTCTTTTTGTTCATTGACTTCTACTGTTCTACAAATTTTATAGTCATATCAAAGGATTGGAGCTAGAAGTTATTTCAATGTGTAACTACTATTTTGCTGGTTTTTCTTTACCTTTCCAAAGTGAATTTTCAAAGTTTAAACGTAGATATATATTTTGAAGAAGCAGAAAAAAGTAGAAAAGTCAGTATTACAAATTTTGAATCACAAAAGAAATTGTAGTATGATTATTTTTTTCTTCTTTTGTCAAAATTGTAACTTTTATATGATTACCCTTTTATAAGGCCAACACTTTGACAACAAAAAAAGGGCCAACTATAGTCAAAAATAAAATAAAGATTGAAACGTCATGCAGGTATTATTTTAATAGAAAATATATGATTCTGTAATAATCAAAACATTATCCAAAACTATTTAAGTGCGCATAGACGCAGTACATACACATACATAATGAAAATGATTTACATAATTGGTCAATGAGGTTGATTCTCTCTAGAATAATATAAACGGGCAAATGATGAATCTTCTAAGACAAAAGCATGAAGAAAAATAATCTTCAATAGGCAATAGTTTTTTAGTTTTTTACTTCAAGAACTTTCTAAACGTTTCCCATCTCCAAGGGTATATGATGTTGTTTGTGCTTATCTTTTATATCTCTGACACCTAATTGTGTTTATCTCATTTGTTTAAAAATTGGAAAGTGTCTATACCCAAGTCAATTAATAATTAAAAAAAACTTAGTCAACAATTCAACAATATGACGTGTTACATAATTCTTCTCAAATATATACTTATCATTCAAAGAAAAAATTCAGTTACATATATTTTATATGCCCTAATTAATACATTAAATTACATGACATATATAGTCAAACTAATAAACATTTCATATCAACTTAACAGAACAAAATAAAATAGAATTATCAACAAGAACAAAAATATTATTGCATACATACAAATTTCCAAAATATATAAGAAACTAAATAAATAACTTGCAATTTGTGAAAATGGTATAGTGGACCTTAATTTTATATATGGTAAACAGCATAATCAAAATAGCATATCGATTAGTTTTATGGATATCGGCGTGGTATTTTCCAAAGATTACTATTTTTGGTCTGTTTCTAGTGGTATTTAGCCTTTGAATGATTGGTTGCACTTTTGCAATTAAATCATACCAATATTTTGGTATACTGAAGTGCATACTTGAGTATACAGTATACTATAGTACGCAATAAACTTGAAGTACATTTGGTATAACATTTACTATTTTTTCTTACAAGTTCAGACGAATACTAATGCGACAATCCAGCCTCAACAACATAAGTTTCTTGGGAACTATTGTTATTTAAACCCTCATCTTAACTAACCAATGGTACTTTAGCATATTTCAATATCTTAAACTCAGTAATAGTATGTTTTAAAGTATTTGAGGGATTCTTCGACACTTTCTAAAAGTTGAATTGTTCTTAAATTTATAAATCAACCAGAGTATCCACGGATGGATAAATGACAAGTTGTATTCCCAACTACAGTATTCATGGATGGGAAAAGGACAAGTTGTATCCCTAAAATATTTATTTGGATGGAATTAAATATCACTTGAACTGCGCTAAAAGTAACTTAATTAAGACGTCATGATACATCATAAACTTTAAATAAAATGTTGTCCTGGAGACGCGCACTTGTATATGAACATTTAAAGTTCGATTTAATTTGAAAAAACCGAATATTCGTAATTTTATGAAACAAAACAAATATTAATAATTAATATTTGTTAGAAACGAAATAAATATCAAATATTAAAAATTTTGGATGTGAATATTGGTTTCGCTTAAATATATATATATATATACAGATAATAATATAAATATAATGTATATTGATTATATCTATATAGAAATTATAAAATTTTATGCATCAAATTAATTATATAAATATTAAAATTTGATAAATTAAGAAGAAATATGTAGTTTTAAATAAAATATTGATATTTTGTGATAAATTTTGAATTTTTCTTTATTTTCTTTTATTTTTATATTTTTAATAATTATTACGAAACGAATCGAATATCCACGAATAATTAAGATTTTAGAGAATATTTGGTTAGGTCCAAACTAAATACGAATAATAAAATCAATTATTCGGACAAAATAAAACGAATAACAAATACTTTAAAAAATCTGAATATTCATTTTTTTATAATCAAATATTCATTTCGTGTCCAAACCTAAATCAAACCATCTAGTTTTATAATAATAGTATTACACATTTTAAACGAAGTCTAAGTACAACTTGCATTATTCTATCGAGTGTCGGCTAAGTTATAATTGGGAAATTTAATTATATTAATGATTTAGAACCAGGTTGATACGTATGAGAATAGTGCCCAAACTATGCCTTTTAAAGGTCAAAAAGCTTTATAAAACAATTCATTTGAGAGTTGAAAGTAGTCATCCGTAGAGATAATATAACCTTAAAATTTCTCCAAGGAACAGTATCTATTTGACAGCGAGGTATACCGTATTAGAAAGGTCAATATATTCACAATGTCAAAATAATGTTTATAACGTTAATATTCTATTTTCACTGTAATAATTACAGATATACACTAGTCTTATTATCTTTAATAGACAAGCAAGAAGAACTTAATGCTATTAATTACAACTTACCACCTAATTAGAATTTTCTATATTAGCCGATGTTCAAGAATAACTCACAAGTCAATTCAAAATATCCATCTCTTTCTCCATATATGATTAAGAAAGCATACAAAAAAAACAGAGCAGAGAAACACATGTGATTTCTTCTTGTCCCAATACCATTGCTATTTGCGAACAGCTTCAATCCATTTCCCCAAAACCTCTTAGAAAATTCTGCAAAACCCACCAAACAAAGAACACCAAGAAAGAAAAAAACTAGGCAAGACAACAAAGCAAAACCCTCTTCTTCTTGTTTACCATAAGAATCAATCATTTCACAGCATAAACCTATTAAGAGAAGCTTTAATAAAACAGAACTAGAAACATGTTTTTCTCTGTTTCTATATTTGCTTCTCTAACTCCATACTTAGTCTCAGCATTACTTCTCTTCCTTTTGCTTGAGCAACTCTCTTACCTTTTCAAGAAACGTAACCTCCCTGGCCCACTCTTCGTCCCTCCGATCATCGGAAACGCCGTTTCACTCGTCCGTGACCCCACTTCCTTCTGGGAAAAGCAATCCAAGACTGCAGGCTTCTCAGGCCTCTCCGCCAACTACCTCATCGGAAAATTCATCGTCTACATAAGAGACACAGAGCTTTCTCATCAAATCTTCTCCAACGTTCGTCCTGATGCCTTCCACCTCATCGGACATCCCTTCGGAAAGAAGCTCTTCGGTGATCACAACCTCATCTACATGTTCGGTGAAGATCACAAGTCCGTTCGCCGTCAGCTCGCTCCTAACTTCACTCCCAAGGCACTCTCAACCTACTCTAATCTCCAGCAATTAGTTATCCTCCGTCATCTAAAACAGTGGGAGGAGAATACCTCCAACGGTTCTCGTCCGGTGTCTATGCGAGATCTCGTCCGTGAACTTAACCTAGAGACTTCTCAGACGGTTTTCGTTGGACCCTACCTTGACAAGGAAGCTAGGAATAGGTTTCGTACTGATTACAATAATTTCAATCGTGGATCCATGGCTCTCCCTATCGACCTCCCTGGCTTCGCCTTCGGCGAGGCTCGCCGGGCGGTGAAGAGGCTAGCGGAGACACTCGCCGTTTGCGCGGGTAAATCGAAAGCGAGGATGGGAACAGGGGAGGAGCCGACGTGCCTAATCGATTTCTGGATGCAAGCGATCGTCGCAGAGAATCCGCCGCCGCCTCACTCCGGAGACGAAGAGATCGGCGGTTTGCTTTTTGATTTTCTGTTTGCCGCGCAGGACGCGTCCACGTCATCACTCCTCTGGGCGGTGACGTTGCTTGATTCTAATCCGGAAGTGTTGAGCAAAGTGAGGGAAGAAGTGGCTAAGATCTGGTCGCCGGAGTCCAACGCCTTGATCACCATTGATCAGCTCGCGGTGATGAAGTATACGCGCTCGGTGGCGCGTGAAGTCGTGAGATATCGGCCACCAGCAACTATGGTCCCACACGTCGCTGCTAGAGACTTCCCACTAACGGAATCGTACACTATCCCGAAAGGTACAATTGTATTTCCCTCCGTTTTTGACTCCTCGTTTCAAGGGTTTACTGAACCGGACCGGTTTGATCCGGATCGGTTTAGCGAGACCAGGCAAGAGGATCAGGTGTTCAAACGCAATTTCTTGGCTTTTGGATGGGGTCCGCACCAGTGCGTGGGCCAGCGTTACGCGCTCAACCACCTTGTGCTCTTCATCGCAATGTTCTCGTCGCTGTTGGATTTCAAGAGGCTTCCATCGGACGGCTGCGATGATATCATCTATTGCCCCACGATATCGCCCAAAGACGGCTGCACTGTGTTCTTGTCTTGGCGCGTGGCGACGTACCCCAACCTATTCTTGAACTGATTTGGATTTTCTCCATTTATTGGTGATCAAAGTCAAGACTCAAGTTGTGATTGTGATCGTGATGTGTCACTCGAAGTGAGTGACCCTGAGCGTTATTGTCTTATTGAATTTGAGAGGAGATGTCATTGTTTTTGCCATCTCTTCACCAGATCTGTCATTGTCTCTTTTTTTTTGCCCAAGTGAAGTTATAACGTGAAATCAAAAACAATAACAAAAAATGTTATAACGTGTTTTCAAATGTTTAATTTAATATTTTATATTCTTCCTCCAAAATACAATTTTAAATCCCCTAACGCCCATCAACTCGACGACACAAAGCCAAAACCATACAATTAAACACAATTAACATTTTTATACATCTAGATTCTAGACCGTTAAGATTTTGACATTCCTTTTATAAAACTAAATATTTGCAAATTAACTAACACTAAACAGTTTCAATACTAGTATTAAAGATATAATAGCATTGCCTAGAACCTGTTTATGTGGCGAATTGCGTTAAAACTGAGAAGGCGAGAAGCTATCCAAAACACACAGAAGAATATAAATAAAAATACGAAATATGAAAATCAGAAGTTATTTTCTTGTCGAACAATATCCATAATGCAATAACATGCTTATCAGGTGTTGTTGACCAGTCTTTGGTTAAACCGTATAATATATTTATGTCCCTTTTTGTCACCGACAATACTCATCAATGGCAGGTGCCAATGCTATTAAATGAAATTGTAGTTAAGTGAGCTAACCAATAAAGATGTTGAAGCAGAGAGAAACTGAAGACAATCGGTTAAGTGTGATGATAGACACATGTGACATTAAATATTGAACGTTCGGATCATGTACAGATCCATGGGCCTCTCGATTGACCTTCCAGGCTTAGCGTTGGGCCATTACTGGCGAAGAAAATGAATTAGAGTTTATTAGACAGCCATTCCGGCGAAACGAAAAATTGAGAGTTTAAACCAATGTTTTGAAAATCAGACTGCACACCGACTCGACATGGATAGTTGGTCGGACCGATTCAACTCGTCAAACCAAATTTTTAAATATTTATATTTTAATTATATATATATATATATATCTTCTAACATTAAACTTAAGAAAACATAGGATATCATTGAAAACAAATTATTTTTGTTTGATCATTTAAACTTATAAAAACAATAATAATAAGAAATCAAACATGATTGTCTCTTTAAAATTCAATATAAAATATATTTTTAGAAGAGAAAATTATGATAAAAATTATTGAAATCGAAATTTTAATCAATTTATTTCTATTTAATTTATAAAATAGAACTAAAATTAAAAAAATAAATAAGTGACTTTAAATTATGGTTTAAATTTTAACTCAAAATATCTAATTAATTAAAAATATAATTTAATTTTTGTGAACCGGATCATCGATTTTACTGATTTTTGATCGGTTTTACCGGTTTTAGTCAAATCCGGATTTTTCTTTAAATCAGATTCTGGTCGGTTCCTGGTTGAACCGTTCTGACCGGCCGGTCTGATCCAGTTTTTAAAACAATGGTTTAAACTAAATAAGATTTTGTTTGACAAAAAAATGAAGGAAAAAATGGGATATGATTCTAACTGAACAAACAAAAAATATTTAATTCTTCGGTATGGTTTGTATTCGCTCATTATCTCTACGAGTCAGGATAAATTGTATATGTTCCTTATATCAAGTTTCTATTAAGGCGTTTCAAGTCTTTGATGATAATACTGCATCTAAAAGTTTTGTCTTAGGTGTTTCTTTGATACTTTGAATTCATTATAGGAAGTCTTCGTTGTTGTTGGTTTATTTTGCACAACTTCCTCGATAATTACTTGGTGAAGTTTCTCTGGAAGTGTTACATGTTATGCATGACTTATGTGTCGGTTTTTTCTCGGGTTTATCATTCTTCTTATGTTTGGGTTAGGTCTCTAGGTTCTTTTTAGACTGGCGATTTTATGTTTTCTGCGGGATCAGTTTTGATAAGCTTATTTTGTTACATCATAGCTATTGTAATATACTTTCAGTTCATTGGTTATATTAGTTATATTCTAAGATGATGGAAAAATAAATTCTCTAAGATCTACGATTTCAGTGATTTCCAACAATATATAATCGGGAAATTCAGGCCCATTTTGGCCAATATCTCCCCATTATAACGGTCCATGTATAAAGATATACCGTGCTATCCAACAAACAAAAAAGAGGGAGAAAAACATTGTGATTTCAAGTCCAAATATGATTTTCAATTTATTAGAATGATTGGCTAAAAGCTTGTTATACACAGTTAATAATCAACGCAGTTATTAAATTTTGACATACTGAATAAAGATAATCGCAAAAAATTAATTTAAACACGTATGTTTGACAGACAAACTAATTTTTTTATATTATTTAATAAAATAAAAAATGTTAGGTTTAACACATAAACATCAATATTTCTTTACTGTACTAAAAGAAATATAAAAGGATGATACTGTGTATTGTGGTCATTTATTTTCGAAGCAGTTATATTATATTGATTTCTCAGCGGTCTAACTGACAAGAATTCAATTACGGTAGATCAAATGTGGCCGACAAATTAACAACAACACAAATTTCTTCTGGAACACATGTAAAGCCCCGCAGTGAGCACAGACAAATGTCATGAATCTACCAAGCACCATTGTAGACTTGTAGCGTACCAACCAACTTTTACAATCAATAGTTGCGAACTTGCCATACTCGTAGCTTGTATGAGGCTGGAATGGCAAATGCAACTTGTTCTTTATTTTCTTTCTTCGGTGCAAATCTGTTCATCATTTGTAATTTTGTTTCATATGTGTAAAACTGCTAAAAGTAATATGTTTATCAAAACAGGAAAATAACAGTTAATCTCTATTAAGGGAGTTTCCACACTATTTATTTATGAACTTATGGTAAATGATTATGGAGTATTATACTTTTGAAAACTTCTAAAATATAATTTAGACTCTTATACCAGAGACAAATAAATATATGTATATCAGTATACAATGTCTGAATAAAGATAGAACAAACAAACATTTTATATAGTGGTGATTTGAAAATCTAAAACGACAAATATCATATGCTTTATACAGTATCAAAAAATAGAATGATAAATTTTGACTTTAGAGTCAGAGTCAGCCCAAAGATATTCGGGACTTATACAAAATAATTTTTAATCATAAAAATAATATTTTGATAATTTTAAATATAATAAAAATGTAATAAAATATAATTATTGAAACTTAACAATAATTAAAGAAAATAAAACTACAATTTCTATAATAATTTTAAAATAAATATTAATATACTTTTATTTTTCTTAATATTTATATGTTCTTTTTTGTAAAATTATTAGTATAAAAATATTAATATATATTAAAAATTTTAAAATGGACTCCATTAAAATTAGAAACCCTATTTAAATATATTGTGGAAATGTTTTAAGGCCCAGCTCTGCTTGGAGTGTTACAATTAATGGTTTGATTAAAATAAGTTTAATATAGTTCTTTTGATTCCTGCAGAAACTCAGTTGAAAAGTAAGGATTTACAAATTGATGTACATGTACATGTTATTACTCATATACCTATTTTTATGTAAATTTCATGCGCAGTAAGATGTGAGTAATAATGTCGTGTTACGTAATATAATAACATCGATTTCATGGACGGAAACCAAAAATTTGGATCTGACACAATTCATGCATGCATATTGACACGAAAGCAATATATAGTTTTGTTTGTTGTTAAAAAAGAAAGTTGTTTGCTAAAATAATATGTTAGTTTCGTTGCATTTGCTAAAAACATGTAAGTGAATACATTTTTAATTTATTTACATAGTACACTGAGTAAATATATAACAATTATTTTGTCTAGCTTGAACTAAAATTTTGCGATTTACCTCTACTATTTCCTTAATTATTTAGTACACAATATCATAATGATTAATTGTCTTATGTCATATGACCAACCATATACTGTATACTTTTCACGTATCAGTTGTAACAATCATAGCCTATATATATAATACACTAAACTCAATCAACTACAGAGCAAAAAAACCCATTAATTGAAGAAACAACGAAAGATGGATTTCCTAGCTTCCATATTCGCCTCTCTTGCACCATACTTAGTCTCAGTGTTACTTCTCTTCCTTCTCCTCGAGCAAGTCTCGTACCTTCTCAAGAAACGTAACCTCCCTGGTCCACTCTTAGTCCCTCCGATAATCGGAAACGCCATTCCACTAGTCCGTGACCCCACTTCCTTCTGGGACAAGCAATCCGCCACAGCGGGAACTACCCGTGGCCTCTCCGCTAACTACCTCATCGGAAAATTCATCATCTACATAAGAGACACAGAGCTTTCACATCAAATCTTCTCCAACGTTCGTGCCGATGCCTTTCACCCTCTTGGACACCCTTTTGGTAAGCAGCTCTTTGGTGATCACAGCCTCATTTACTTGTTCGGTGAAGATCACAAAGCCGTTCGCCGTCATCTTGCTCCTAACTTCACTCCCAAGGCACTCTCCACTTACTCTGACCTCCAGCAAATACTTATCCTCCGTCATCTACGACGGTGGGAGGAAAGTTTCTCCGGCAGACCGGTGTCTATGCGAGATCTCGTCCGTGAACTTAACCTAGAAACTTCTCAGACTGTTTTCGTTGGACCCTACCTTGACAAGGAAGCTAGGGATAGGTTTTGTACTGATTACAATGATTTCAACCGTGGATCCATGGCGCTTCCGATCAACCTCCGTGGCTTCAAGTTCAGAAAGGCTCGCGAGGCGGTGATGAACCTGGAGGAGACACTCTCCGCCTGCGCCGGAAAATCTAAAGCGAGGATGTCGGTAGGGGAGGAGCCGACATGCTTAATCGATTTCTGGATGCATGCAATCGTGGCGGAGATCAAATCCAGGAATCCGCCGCCGGTTCACTCTGGAGACGAATCGATCGGTGGTTTGCTTTTTGATTTTCTGTTTGCCGCGCAGGATGCGTCCACGTCATCACTCTTATGGGCGGTGTCGCTTCTTGATTCTCATCCGGAAGTTCTGAGGAAAGTGAGGGAAGAAGTGGCTAAGATCTGGTCGCCGGAGTCCAACGCGTTGATCACCGCCGATCAGCTCGCGGAGATGAAGTACACGCGCTCTGTGGCGCGTGAGGTTGTGAGATATCGTCCGCCGGCTACTATGGTCCCACATATAGCTACGACGGCATTCCCACTAACGGAATCGTACACTATCCCGAAAGGTACAATTGTGTTTCCTTCGGTTTTCGACTCCTCGTTTCAAGGGTTTACTGAACCGGACCGGTTCGATCCTGACCGGTTTAGCGAGACTAGGCAAGAGGATCAGGTGTTCAAACGCAACTTTTTAGCTTTTGGATGGGGTGCACACCAGTGCGTGGGCCAGCGTTACGCGTTGAACCACTTAGTGCTGTTCATCGCAATGTTTTCATCGTTGTTGGATTTCAAGAGGGTTAGATCGGACGGTTGTGATGATATCATCTATTGCCCCACGATATCCCCAAAGGACGGGTGCATGGTGTTCTTGTCTAGGCGCGTCGCAACGTATCCCAATCTCTCCTTGAACTGATTTGGGTTTTTTTCAAATCAAAATTATTGGTAATTAATGAAGTGTGTAATTCGTGATAAGTGTCTCTCGAAATGAGTTACCATGGAGCGTTACTGTCTTATTGAATTCCAAGAGGGATATCATATCTTTGTGTTGTCTTTTTCTTTTGTGTCCCAGTGAAGTTATGGAGTGGGTTACATATGTTGAAATCAATTTACATGTATTTTGTATTCTTCTTATAAAATAAAAAACCATAACGCTCCATGGACCCATATCTTATTAGGTCCTTTCACATCTTATTCGGTCCTTCTTTGGTGATAAAAAAATCTTCATCAATAATTGCATGTCTCAAGTGTAATGTGAAATTGTGGTTTTAAGAGCTACAGTGTGTCTAACGAGCTTGATTCCCTTTTATTTCTCCCGCGTTCGTGTTTTCGTGTTCTCACACACTTCTTTGGAATTCAAAATGCTTCTAGAGTGGATTAGATTTGTGTTTGGGCTTTTATTGTAGTTTTGACTAGTAGTAACATAAAAAGGATAGGCGTGGTCTCACTTTGATTCCTCTCCCAATGGTGCTTGAGTGCAAAACTAACACCAAGTTGGGTACGAAGATGGTAGAGAAAAATGTCGCGGAGATGTCAGCAACTTGGTGCTCAATAGGAATATGCTTAATATGCTCAACTGAATTTTTTTTTTTTTTTGTATTGGAATAAAATGGTTATTAACTTCAATTGGGTATGGAAACCTAGAATTAGTGGAGAGAGGATGACAAAAAACAGCAGATTAAAACTTCAAAAGCATATTAAGACTTCAAAAGAATGTGGGCTTAGATAGTTATTTGGGTCCAGTGTCAACAATTTGTGTGTATTTTAAAATCTTAACTTTAGAAAAAATGAAATAACCAGATTTTGGTGGACACAATGATCAGCCAGCCCATTGGGCTTTATGACTTTCAATTAAGAATTAGGGTTTTTTATGCGTATGCTCATTTATAAACAACAAGAACCCTAGCCGCATATATTTGGTTGGATTTCTACCGCACTGTCCCCCTCGAAACGAAAATGAGTCCTTTCAGGGTAAGCTCGAATTCGTTCCCTTGTTGATTTCAATGTCTCCAACGCTCTGATGTTTCAAGTTTTTCCCTCGATGAATCTGATCTCCTGATTTTTTGTTTTCTTCTCATTCGCAGTTTCATCAGTACCAAGTTGTCGGAAGAGCTCTCCCAACAGAGAAAGATGAGCACCCTAAGATTTACAGGATGAAGCTTTGGGCCACGAACGAGGTCCGTGCCAAGTCCAAGTTCTGGTTAGTCAAAATTGTTTTTTCTTTTTGGGATTTTTTCATTTTTATTGATTTCTGTATTATTGTTCCTTGATCTTTAGCTAAAGTTTCTAAATTTTGGATTAGGTATTTCTTGAGGAGCCAGAAGAAGATCAAGAAGAGTAATGGACAGATGCTGGCCATCAACGAGGTACTTTACTCATTGATGAAATGATAAATCTCAAGCTTTTATTATACCTCACTGACTTAGAAACATAGTGATTTAGATTGATTTATCCGGTAAGCTAATGTAAATACTGAATCAGAACAGTAGCGTTTTCATTGATCAAGTCGTTTAGATTTCGTATAAATTCTCACATTTGTGTCTTTGTTTCACCTATGATTCTGGTAAAGTTCATAACTTTGATGCTCTAGTCCTTTGTTTCCGGATAATTTTTGTAACTAGAAAGCTTAGGTTCTCCATATTCGTCTCATGAGTTTAAGTATAGTGTTATTGCTTTACTAATGTAACCATAATAACCAAATTGTTTGGCACAGATCTATGAGAAGAACCCAACAACGATCAAGAGCTTTGGAATCTGGTTGAGGTACCAAAGCAGAACAGGATACCACAACATGTACAAGGAGTACCGTGACACGACTCTTAACGGAGGTGTGGAACAAATGTACACTGAGATGGCATCTCGACACCGTGTTAGATTCCCTTGCATCCAGATCATTAAGACAGCCACTGTCCCAGCTAAGCTTTGCAAGAGAGAGAGCACCAAACAGTTCCATAACAGTAAGATCAAGTTCCCATTGGTGTTCCGCAAGGTGAGACCACCAACCAGGAAGCTGAAGACGACTTACAAGGCTTCCAAACCCAACTTGTTCATGTAAAAGGTCTCTGATTGACTCTTTTTTTTGGACTAGAAGAAACGATGATGAAGTTGTATGCTCTCTTCTGCTGTTTTTTTAATTTCTCGGATATTTTTGTTTATCAATATTTTAGGCGTATTCATGAAACTCAACTCCACTTTTCTGGATTTTATGCTATTTGTTTACTTCTTATTATAAATCCTTTTTCCTTAATTCATAATTCCCACTACGTTCTTAATGTAAACAACAAGTTCATATAATACGAAAAATGTTGAATCTTGTACTGTGAGACATACTTCATGTCAAAATACGTATAAGATTCTCAAGTCTAAACATAAGGACTGGGGCATTTCAGTCATTTTCTGTACCGAGAGGACAATGATCTGATCTTCTTTCAGTATGGATAGAAAGAGAAAAGATTCTTACTTTAGAAACTGAGTTTAAGATCGGTTGAAGAGTATCTTCAGTGAAAGTCAACGCATACTCCACAAGAAGATTCTAAGTATCTCGGCAATGGCATCACACGACGACGACGACCACCATCATCATCACGACCATGAGCACAAGTTCGTGATTCCTTGATTATTCTCATTGTAAAGTTATGATCTTTCACCATCCAACCATCACTAATTATAATCTATCTAATTCTGTTAAATAGGAAATCTGACGGCACCGATGCGGATTCGTCGTGGGTGGGGCAGGACGGGAAGGTGTACCATAGCCACGATGGACTGGCACCGCACTCACACGAACCCATCTACTCTCCTGGCTACTTCAGCCGCCGAGCTCCTCCACTTAACGACCGTAACTTCTCTGAGAGAGCTTTCACCGTCGGTATTGGCGGTCCCGTTGGCACTGGGTAATCTTTTTTCATCAAATTGACTTCTTGACTTTAGATTTGGTAACGTTTTAGATGGATCCATGTTATTAATCACAAAGTGTCAACTTTTATGGTCTAATCCCCATTGGATTTTGTATTTGTTCACTTAGGAAAACAGCATTGATGCTTGCTCTTTGTAGATTCTTGAGGGACAAATATAGTCTTGCTGCTGTGAGTATTCTTATTATCTTTCCATTTCTGTACTTTATTTTTTGTTCCCAACACTAGACTGTTTCATTGATCACACTGCACTACTACACACATGTAAATGTTGTAGGTGACAAATGATATATTCACGAAAGAGGACGGTGAGTTTCTGGTGAAGAATGGGGCTCTTCCTGAGGAAAGGATTAGAGCTGTTGAAACTGGTGGATGTCCACACGCTGCAATCCGTGAAGATATCAGTATCAATTTGGGTCCTCTCGAGGAGTTATCAAACTTATTCAAGGCTGATTTGCTTCTTTGTGAATCCGGTGGAGGTGAGGTTTCTTTTCTTTTACCTGCACCATAGTTTCTCAAGGATCCAATGAGATTTTAATAGGATTAGTGTTGTGTTTGCAGATAATTTAGCTGCTAATTTCAGTAGAGAACTAGCTGACTATATCATCTACATCATCGATGTATCGGCTGGTGATAAAATACCCCGTAAAGGCGGCCCTGGAATCACTCAAGCTGATCTTTTGGTGCGCTTTATGTTGCTTAAAAGTCTTAACTTACCTCTTTTTGATCAAAGCTATAATCTTTGTGGATTTTTCCAACTGCAGGTGATAAATAAGACAGACCTTGCAGCAGCTGTTGGAGCCGACTTATCTGTCATGGAAAGGGATTCACTACGCATGCGTGATGGAGGGCCATTCGTCTTTGCTCAGGTCTGCAATCTTCAGAAATATGAATTCATCATTTATATAACCAATGACCTTAGCTCTTAGTTTCTTACAAAGGATTCTTCTTTGCTCAGGTGAAGCATGGGCTTGGGGTCGAGGAAATCGTCAACCATGTCTTGCACTCATGGGAACATGCTACTGGGAACAAGCGCCATTAATGGGTCTAAGACTGAATGAAACTCTCTCAATGCTACTTACCTTGAACTCAGTTTATGTATTTGTTTGTTGTACTCAACACATAAGAGACATAATGGTTTTTGAATAAAGCATGAGACTCATTACATAGTGATTGATTTGGTATTACTAGTTAATGTCCTTTAACAGAAGCAAAGAGGTCTTTGTAGGAACGTTTTGGAGCATCAGCACGAGCAACTATCTCCACAACCTTGAAAGATGATTCTTCATTAAGTAAAGCTTCCACTGCAACTTCTGCGACCTGGTCTCTCGATATGCTTCCTTCAGATAGAGTATCCTACAAAGATCCAAAGGTCAGATCTTTACCAGTTTCTAGCTCAAAACAGATGAAACAAAGATCACTTATTCACTAGGCCTGTTTTACCTCTGGCTCCATGACTACGTTTCCTGTTGGAGGATCGTTTTTAAGACCACCAGGCCTTACAATAGTATAGTTGATACCGGATTTTTTGATATACTTCTCCGCTTGAAGCTTAGCGATAAGAGTTAGTCCAAAGATGTTGAGGAAGATGTAAGCAGGGTTCAGAATCTGTCCCATTGCAGCTCCATTCACCAAGATTGAGCTTATGAGAACAAACCTTTCCACTCCTTGTTTACGGCAAGCATCAACAAGATTCACTGTACCGAAATTATCAACCTTCCAAGGAGCGAATAAATCAAAACCAGGACGAAATCCAGAAGCACAAATCACAGCTTGAGAATCATCTCCTATAGCTTCAGCTAGCTTTTCAGGACCTTCTGTTACATCTGCTCTAACCTAATAGAAGACATCACAGAGTAAGTTTTGAGAATTGACAGTGAAAAACAACGGAATTTAAGACCAAGAACATACGATCTGAAGTAAAGGGTCGTCTTTGAAAGATGGTTTTGCTTTGTCTACGTCACGAACACCAGCTTTAACGGAAAAGCCACGAGACAACAACTGCTCCACAATTCTCTTCCCGGTTTTTCCAGTTGCTCCGGCGACAAACACTTTCTTCGTCTTCACTGCGTTAACTTCTTCACTTGCTTCACCTTTTTCCATCTGATACACAAACAAGCAAAAGTCAATTTCAGAACTTTGGGAAATCTAAATTGAAGTTTTCTCATCAACCAAACAAAATCATATAAAGCAAATATCCAGAGAATCAAACGGAATCGAAACAGAGAAAAACTTACTTTGATGGAAGTAAAGGAACGAAAAGAGTTGTTCTTGGTGAAGAAAAGAGAAGACTGGGAGAAGAAGACAGCTGACGAATGTCTGAGAAGCAGAGATGTTGCCATCGATGTGTAATCAATCTTTTCCCACAAACGTCAACTTGTTAAATTTTCTATATTTTTTTTATTGTTTGCTTATTTTGTAGATTATATTACTCCATGTGGCAGATTTGTCCCTCTCTGTTTCACCTCACGCAATAACACAATTACGGAAAAAACCCCAGGCAGCAGCTAAAGTTCGATTCCGAGAAAGTGAGAGAGAAAATGACGAAGAGAGTTCCCAATTCAGTGTTATCGCAGCCTTCGTCTTCGTCTCCGTCAGGAGGCAGCTCTGTTCGGTATGTTTTGTGTATGGTTTACAGAACAAGTTTGGCTTTTTGCTTTGATTTCTCTGTTTAGGGTTTAAGGGTTTTGTTAGTCTCTCTAGTGATTACTGATTAGTTAGGTAAGGATTTGAATCACACTGATATGAACTTTTAGGCTATTCAATGGCAGTGGGTGGGAAGAAGTAGGAAAGTGGATGTTAGACTTTTGTTAATTGGATTCTGAAATTATGCAGGAACTTAGAGTTGGCTGTGAATATGCAAGGAGATGCAAGGAGGTCTACAAGACTGAGACTTCAGCCTTTGAGAAAGCCAAAGACAAGCCAGAGGAAGAAGAAACCTGCTAAACTCCATTCGAAGATGCCTAAAAAACCTCCCACTGCTTTCTTCTATTTCTTGTATGTACTCTTCTGTCATATGATTGCTAATTGTTTTCTATATTATTTAGACTTCCTTGCAGTCCTCTCTTATAGGGAAATTTTGTCTGCATTTTGTCATTGGTTGTTAGGATGAAATTAGTTATGTTGTTATGTGTTCTTTAGATGACACATGTTATGTTTTGGTTTCTAAAGGGAGCATTTCCGGAAGCAATATAAAGAGCAGAATCCAGAGGTTAAGTCCATGCGTGAGGTTGTAGATGATTGCTTTGTGGTAGTTTAAATAAAACATGGTGACTATTCTATTTCTGAATTTGTTTTGTTCTTCATTCTATACAGATTGGGAAGACATGTGGAGAGAAATGGAAAACAATGACATACGAGGTACCATTTGGGTTTTGCTCTTCTGTCTCAGTTACAACTTTATTGTCTCTTGGAGTTTGTTGACAGACTTGTTGCTCTATCATCTTCCAAGAGTTTCCTCAGTAACGTTGTTTGAATAATAGAATGCTTGGAATTCGAAATTGTGATGATAAGTTATGATCAGTTGGATAGATTCGTATGAAATGGTTTCATGTTTTATGTTAGCGTGTATAGTTGTTGGATAGATATGTTTCTGATCTGAGTCAGCTGTTGCTAGATTGCAATTTACACTTGGTAGTTTTGTTGTTCTGTTTAACCAAGGTTATCTCATTCTTCTTCTTAGATTGGTTGGTGTATCATATCCTCTAGAAAGATAAGATATTTCAGGTTGAGAGTCTTGAGACTTCGATGAAAGTTTTCTTACTCCTAGATTGTTTGTTCCGCTACTGTTTTGTAGGAAAAGGTAATGTATTATGATATAGCCACTGAGAAGAGGGAAGAGTTTCACCGAACAATGACAGAATACACCAAGAGAATGGTACATTTTTGTTTTCATTTTTCTTATGTGTTTGCTTAATATTCATTCACCTCAGTGTCCCGTTGATGATGTGGTAGAACATTAGTCTAAGCTTTTCTGTTATGCTATTTATTTATGCAGGAATCTGGTGAATATGATGAATCAGAGACCGACTCAGATTTTTCTGAATAGATTATATTCTTTGTTTTTTCCACTTTAGAAAACATTGTTCTAAGCCTTCTAGAATGTGTTTGTATATTGTTGACATTTTACAAGTTTCTATTTCGTTGAGACCATTCTTGTTTGGATTGCACTTGGAGATCAATATTGAATACTACTAACCAGTTTCTCAAGTGTTGGCCAAATGTTTAATGGATTCTTGTTATTGTGTCAATTCTATTTGGGAAAGAAATTTCCAGACTGCAGACTGCCGAAAAAGATGATCAAGTTTTAGTAAGTCCACTTGAGAGTTGAGACTAAGACACACAAATTCTGAGGTACATTTTCGATTTCTAAGTTACATTCCATTTGATATGAAATTGAAAGTCACAACCATACAGATGAATACAATACCACAACAATATTATCTTTACTGTGTTAGAAAACTACTAAATTCTGTAGGCTGATACAAAAATAGAATGAAACTTGAACAAACTCGGTCT
This sequence comes from Cardamine flexuosa, assembly GCA_963555745.1. Classification (NCBI taxonomy): domain Eukaryota; kingdom Viridiplantae; phylum Streptophyta; class Magnoliopsida; order Brassicales; family Brassicaceae; genus Cardamine; species Cardamine flexuosa. The sequence goes on from OY743217.1 coordinate 5,884,424, forward strand.
AGTTCTTCCCGGAGAGAAGCAAGAGATAAGATGAAACCTCGAACTGATTGGCTTGAGTTTGGATCCTATCACGGACTGTCTCCAACTTAGCCATGTATTCATTGAGTTCATCAAGGGTAAGCTCCTCAATAGGCTTCTCGAACCTCTCATCCCCAGCAGATTCAAGCTTCCTCTGAGCCTTGTCTGCTAGTTCCTTCTCGGCTTCAATCTTTTTGTTGAGTGAATCGAGACGTTTACTCATCCTCTTATTACACCTTTCTTCTTCTTCTTCTTCTTCTTCTTCTTCTTCTTCACCGCTCTCTGAATCATCAGATTCATTCATGAATCGCTCTGCAACAGTATCAAGACTTGGTTTGCCGTAGGAGAAAGGCTTGCCTCCTGGTGAAAAGACAACAATACCTAACTCAGCGTTGCAGAGGGTGGCTAACTCGCTAGCCTTCTTGAACAGACCAGTCCTCCGTTTTGAAAAGGTCACCTGTCTTGTGTTCATGTCCTGAACCATCTCCATCTTGATCTTTCTCCGACCCATTTTTTTTTTTGCTGTGAAAGTGAATGTATTGGTGAACCTAACCAGAGTATCATATATATATATACACACATCATACATGAATGCAGATTTTTAGCAAGTTTTTAATTGAAAATCTGGAATTGCCTGTTGTCAAAAAATCAAATCTTGAATTGCCAGATTTGAGCGTTGAATAGTTTCTAATTGTGTAGTCAACCATGCATGAATATATAATTTAGATTATTTTCCTACTTGTCCTTCAACCATTGCTCTTAAAAAAAGAATGAAATCTCATTCATTGTTGGATAAAAAAATTGACGGAGTTAACACTTCCGTTAACAGAGCTTACTGTTCCATGATCTCAATTGTCGACACCAACCGAAATGCCACATTGAAGGTTTAAAAACTTTGGAGGTTTATACTAGAGTTCTAAACTGGGCCGGTCCAGCAATTTAGAAGGCCCTAAGCGAGATTAAATTTTTTTCCGACCCAATACTAATCTTAAGAACTGAGGTTTTAACCGAAACAGAAATATCAATCATGAGCTACAAAACTTAAAACTAAATACTACTTAGTAAATATAATTCTTCTTGCATTCTTCCCCCCAAAATCATTTATTAAAGTCTTATAATCAATTTTCTCAAGCATGGCTCTCTCAATTGATAATATGGTTAATCCATTCAACATGTCTTGTGTCATGGTGGATCGCATATAATTATTGATCAACTTCAGCTTAGAAAAACTTCTTCCAGCAGAAGCAACATATACTAGATTGGTCAACAATATCATGTAAGAAACCCATGTGTTTGGATAACAATCCTCCATTCTTTAAAAAAAATTCAACACTTCAATAGGTTTTCTAATCTCATTTGGTAATACTTATTGTAGAACTTTAATTCCATAAAATAATCAGCCCCATCTATATTAGAATGCAAACCATGCTTAAGGGAAGCTTCAAGGTTCAAGCATGATGCTCTTAGATTTTCATCACTTGCCGATGTGAGTATCTTTAAATCAAACAAAAATCCAAAAGTTTGTTCGTACCTTTGGAATTGTTCAAACCTGGACTGAAGAGAAACAAGTGTTTGATCTATGAGTATGAAGAAGTAATTAATTCTGAAATCCTCTTCTGGTGACAAGTCCATATTTTCATCCAATTTTTCCGGACCATCATCAAAATGTTTCTTTCTTCTAATGATCTTCTTATTTTTTGCAGGAAATTCAGCTTGTATCTCCATATCCTCTGCAATTCGGACAGCCTCAGACTTTCCTTTTTCAAATCCCGTCTCTCTGTATTTTTGAAAATATGAAACAAGTCATTTAAGTTCAGTAATAGCAGCATAAATATCAATGTCATATGCTTGTGAAGTCTTGCTCACTCTGTTGACAACAGCTAGAAGATCATACCAAATAATCATACCAAAAATAAACTCAAACCCTCCAATTCCATGTGTTGCACTCAGCCACTCACCGCAAGTGATTCAGTATCACTAGGTGTTTTTGGATCCTCAGTATTTTCAGCCAAGTAAAGTAAAGCCTCTCTGATTTCGGGAGACTGAAACCGTATTGCTTTGACACTTTCAAGGTGACTTTCCCAGCGAGTTTGAGATAAAGATTTATCCATGACTCGATGGTATCAAACACATAGTTCTTATCCAACTTAGAAAACTGGCTGGCTAACGATGAAAGGAAAACAACTCAAGTGTTAGACCTTTTACCATTTCTTTGAATATATCCCACCTGTTTGTTGAAGATGAAAACAAACAGCATATTCGCTAAATAATTCCAAAAAATGGCACTGCTTTTGCGGAAGAAGATGTTATATCACAAAGCACAAAGTTGAGGCTATGACAACCACATGCTGTGTAGAATGTTCTTGGATTAATTTCTAGAAACCTTCTTTGTACTCCTATTTTTTTCTTTCATAATAGACTCGTTGTCATAACCTTGTCCTCTCACATCATCAATCTCTAACTCCATATCAACCAATGCTTCTTGAATCGTCGAGAATAACCCTTTTCCAGATTTATCCTCCACTTTCAAAAATGTCAAAAAAAATCTTCAATCTTAGTTGACATTGAAGAATTATCCACAGATCGAATTATCAGATTCATTTGTTCTTGATGACTAATATCTGGAGTACAATCAAGAATTACAAAGAAGTACTTTGAAGCACGAATCGTCTCTAGGATCATAAGTCTAATCTCACCAGCCAACATATTTATCAACAAATTTTGAATCTTGTGGCTTAGATAATGAGAATATATCTCACCTACACCAATTCTTCTTACATGCTCCCTCATTACTGCATCAAACTCTGCAATCATTTCAACAAAACTCAAAAAAATTCTCATTTCTGTCTAGACAAATTTTCTCATTTTCTCCTCGAAATGCTAAATTATTTTTAGCAAGAGTCTTCACCAATGCAATTATCCTCACAATGACTTCCCTTTAATGAATCTTCTCTTTATTTATTTCTTCCTGAACATTCTTATCAATCGTTTTACTTTTCTGTAGTCTAGACTCTAACTCCATCCAGTGTGTCATCCAAATAATGTGATCATGACTGCCTTCATGCTCTTTGAGTCGCTTCGAAAGATTTCTCCAATCAATATACCCGCTAGTTGCCAAGTAGCCAACACCTTTGCCATGACTTCTAAATTAGTAGTGCTAGTCACCTTGGAGGTTTTTTTTATGGGATTTTCTATTATTATTTTTATATAAAATAAATGTAATTGAAAGAAATTCAAATTTAGACATGTTTTATACTGTGTCATGCTGACCAAAACCAACATCTGAATTGAGTCAACTTTGTTGATCCATATTACCAAAACTCCCAATAATAATTCCAAATAGACTGAAGAATTCACATCAAAAGTGGAAAATGGGAAGAAGGTTAATAACAAACCACAATGGTTTGATTTCTTAGGACCGACCAATCACAAAGGTTATATGACCTTGTCCAAAAACTCTGAAATCTATCATCTCTATATAGATGCGGTGTGTATATTTATTTAACTATCAGGAAAAAAAGTAAAAATTGTTGGACTGAACTGTTTTGGATGAAGACCGAATCAGGATTAAGTAGTTTTCTTCCATATTAGTGACTGATCCATAAGTATCACAAAGCTTTTCTTAAACATTTTCAAACACTTACAAAGTAATTTACAATAGATAAAGTTTGCATCGTCATATTTCCAAGATTCAACAAACCGAATACACACAACTCGACCACATACTAAAATCACTTTCCGGGGACGAAGTTGGTGGCGAAGGCCCATGCATTGTTGTTGACTGGATCAGCCAAATGGTCAGCAAGGTTCTCCAATGGTCCCTTACCGGTGACAATGGCCTGGACGAAGAATCCAAACATAGAGAACATAGCCAACCTTCCGTTCTTGAGCTCCTTTACCTTCAACTCGGCGAACGCCTCAGGGTCGGAAGCAAGGCCCAATGGGTCAAAACTTCCACCGGGGTAAAGCAAGTCTTCGGCTTCTCCCAATGGCCCGTTGCCAGCAACTCTGTAGCCTTCAACAGCTCCCATGAGGATCACTTGAGTAGCCCAAATGGCTAAGATGCTCTGAGCATGGACCAAGCTGGGGTTACCCAAATAGTCCAATCCTCCGTCGCTGAAGATCTGTGAACCGGCCTTGAACCAAACCGCTTCTCCGAACTTAACTCCGTTTCTAGCCAATAGCTCAGGGAAAACGCAGCCTAGGGCTCCAAGCATGGCCCATCTGCTGTGGATAACTTCTAGCTCACGGTTTCTAGCGAAGGTCTCTGGATCAGCGGATAGACCGGCGGTATCCCATCCGTAGTCACCAGGGAACTCACCAGTGAGGTAGCTCGGGGGCTCACCGGAGAATGGACCCAAGTACTTGACTCGGTCAGATCCATACCATGGGCTACCTGATGGACCGGCGGGTTTGGTGGTTTTGCGCATGGTGACTCGGCCGGTTCCAAAAACTTCGGAGGCCGCCGGAGATAGCTTCACGGCCTTTCCGGCCAATGCAGGAGAGGAGAGAGCCATTGTCGAGGCGGCCATTGCGGTTATAGTGTGGTGCAAGTAAAAGGTTTTGAGTTAAGTTTGTGATGTATTGGATGGTTAGGGTACGGTGAAGTTTTTGAGTATTTATAATGTGAAAACGAATACTAAAAACTCGAGGATTTAATTTGCTTATCTTTGAATATCAATGTCTTGATTTCTATTGGTTGTTGACATTTTTGCGTTTAGATTTTTTTTTTGTCTTGTCGAGCTGGCATAATTGGTGGCTCCCTTTTGGAGTTGGGAATTGAGTTTTGTTCGAAGATAATTCGATATCTCGTAGCGTCTCACCATATTGGGCATTACCCATTGATGGCGTGCCACATGTAAATCTTACATATTTCTATCCGTCTGAATCGTAACAGCCCCAAAGTACACGTCATTTATGATTTTTATCGTCTTTGTCTTTGGTGTTTCTCAAATGGACATGTGATCAAAAAAATCAAAACAACATGATACCAAAAAATTCGATTGATGAATTCCACCCAGTCACACATTGTAAATACTCTTTTTTCACCAACAATTGATATATGACAATGAAAATTGAACATCTCAATTTCATAACTTTACTTTGTTATAAGAAATATAGAAGATCTAATTCTGCATAATAAAGTATAAGAGAATGGCAAGAAAGTATAAAACTCATCTTCAAAACAGGCTTCTAATTCGTTTTAAAACATTGGCAAGATTAACTTACTATTCCTTTTTGTTGCCGAAAAACGTTCACCAAAAACTTATAAAAGTATCATTCTTTGTATCTTCTAATATGCATTGTTCACTTAAAATATATTTTTCTAATTTGTTGTAGCAATATTGACACACAAAAAAAAGAAAAAGAAAATTTGACATCACAAAAAAAAAAGAAAAAAAAGAAGAAGCTAGTGTAACACGCTTGAACAATTTTGTAGTTTTGCGCTCGAATTTGAGAATTTGAAATAGATAGGAATTATTTTAAGATATTTCCTTTTGATAATTCAAATAAAATAGCATTTATTTGTGGTCATTTACTCAAAGTTGCCTCTTTACAAATCACAAGTGTCATCATTTCGCAGGTAAAAAATCAAGCAAAAGCTGGTGGACTAGAGATGGACACGTAAGATAAGAGATGACAAACCCAAAATCTCGAAAGCCAATCAGCAAACAGATACAGATACTTCATAGATAACAAACCTTACTCTAATATTGCTATAAAATCGATCTATACCCCAACCAGTTTCAATCACTCTCACCAGTCACAACAAAAAAAAAACAGAAAAAAGAAAAAAAAGAAAAGAAAAAAAGATTCTAATGGCTGCTTCAACCATGGCTTTGTCCTCCCCTGCCTTCGCCGGAAAGGCTGTGAAGCTTTCTCCAGCGTCATCAGAAGTCCTCGGAAGTGGCCGTGTAACAATGAGGAAGACTGTCGCCAAGCCAAAGGGTCCATCAGGCAGCCCATGGTACGGATCTGACCGAGTCAAGTACCTTGGTCCATTCTCCGGTGAGCCACCGAGTTACCTTACCGGAGAGTTCCCCGGTGACTACGGATGGGACACCGCCGGTTTATCCGCTGACCCAGAGACCTTCGCCAGGAACCGTGAGCTAGAAGTTATCCACAGCAGATGGGCCATGCTTGGAGCCCTAGGTTGTGTTTTCCCTGAGCTATTGGCTAGGAACGGAGTGAAGTTCGGAGAAGCGGTTTGGTTCAAGGCCGGTTCACAGATCTTCAGCGACGGAGGATTGGACTACTTGGGCAACCCCAGCTTGGTCCACGCTCAGAGCATCTTAGCCATTTGGGCTACTCAAGTGATCCTCATGGGAGCTGTTGAAGGCTACAGAGTTGCTGGCAACGGGCCGTTGGGAGAAGCCGAAGACTTGCTTTACCCTGGTGGAAGTTTCGACCCATTGGGCCTCGCTACCGACCCCGAGGCGTTCGCCGAGTTGAAGGTGAAGGAGCTCAAGAACGGAAGGTTGGCTATGTTCTCTATGTTTGGATTCTTCGTTCAGGCCATTGTCACCGGTAAGGGACCATTGGAGAACCTTGCTGACCATTTGGCTGATCCAGTTAACAACAACGCATGGGCCTTCGCCACCAACTTCGTCCCCGGAAAGTGAGCGAGATAAGCTTATTATGTGAGTGAGAGCAGAGAAGGAGAGTTTGTTTTTTTTATGGTTCCATTTGTAAATTTGTGAAATTTCCTTTGTGGTATCTTTGTATGACTTTATCAGAAATCGAACCTCTTTTTCTCAACTGTGTTGGCGTTTTATCCTGAAGACTAAATTGAATTGAATAATCCATTCTAATAAATTTCGCGCAATTGCAGATGATATTTAAGTTCTGTATTTGGACATTGTACCAAATACGGACGAACGAAAGGTAAAGTGTAACTATATATTGGAAACTTAAATGGAAAAATTACAACAAGAGATAAGAAAGAAAAAAGAACAGTGGTCCTAAGATGCTGCCGTCCAAATGCCTTCACTCTAAGCCGTTTTCTGAAACTTCTCTGTTTCTAATTATCCAAAAGATGCTTCACTTGGCAAGCTTCAAAAATTACTGATCTTTGGAAACAAATGTTTATTGTCGATATGAGACGTGTATTGACATAAAAACCCCTGTGCAGATTCATGTTTATAGTCCCTCCTGTAAAGATAAAATGGTTCAAGCATGTTAATTGAGAGTTGTATAAGCGAACATTCCAATATCAACAATGGCTGGTTTTGGACCAGGAGAAGTAAAAGGACTTGCATGGTTAGTGTGGGATCTGGAGAAGAATGAGAGCGGTAAAATATAAACAGAATGAGATGGCAACTCCAGCGAGGACATTGTGGAGCAGTCTCTTGTCGTCTTTCGTTGGTATGAAAACAGTCTTTAACGTATTGGTAAGCTCGAAAAGTCGGTGAGACACCTAAAGGGAAATAAACCAAGAGAACAGATTACAATTTATGTAACGTAGAGTGGATGAAGAGTTTCTTCATGGATTCTACTATTTTGCTTTACCAAGACATAGATGGCTGTGGTGAGCATGAAGTTAAGCATTGGGTATTCTGGAATGAAGCATAATAACCACTTAGGTTGTCCATTAGGCACATTCGATCTGCAGCACATGCAATTTGTAGTTTTAAAATTTCATTCTTAATTCCATGAGACAATTAAGCTTACTTAATAAACAGTTTCTCACTGACCTTAACCAGATGTGAAACTGAGAAATGTACGTCTCCAGAGTAATCTTGCCGAGCCACCTAGGAAGATCATGACAGTTGTGTATTAGAGATGTGTTCAGAATAAACACCAAGCTTTGGTTGATATGGACTAGAGATTGATAAACATACGCAAATAGTGTCAGGGAGAAATGTCGCAGCTGTTGTGTTGAATTTCGTAGACAGATGTAGACACTGAGACAACAGAAACAAAGCTAAAGTCAGAATCCAGAAACGAAGACTATCTCAAGATTTGATGCTTTGGGTGACGAAAAGGGTTTTGATACTTACGTTATTGGAATCCATGATGTGTAGGGATGATATTTGTTGTATGTAACCTTGTCCAGCTTGTAGATGTATTCATACCATAGGTAACCAACCTGAACACATAAGGAACACAACTTTTCCCATCAGAATTATATCAAACACATAAGATCCATAAGCTAGAGAGACGCAAAACTCACAAACGAGGAAATTGCAATTATGCTTGTCTTGATTGACATCCTTCTCTTGGCATCACACTCCTCCAATTTGTCCATCCATCTCTCTACCTGAGATCAAAATGTCGAAAAAGATTTTAATGGTAGGTTCCATGAGAAGGCATGAAGAAACGAAAGCGTCAAGGGTTTAAGAGTTACAGTGGGATGGAAATAAGCATATATCATTCCAATGATCCATATGTAGCGGTCAAGTCCTGATCTGAAGTGCCATTCATGTAAAAGTGGTAGATCTGGTTTAGCTGGATCGGTGTATCCTGCAGTTGTGTAAGGAAAAAAACTAAATGTTAGTCAATATGCAAAAACACAAATCCCAATGACCAAGAGGCATTCGAACATTGGCATGTAAACTGTATTCGCACGAGACAGATATGCAGTCAACCATGCCGAAATCAGTATAAGATATGAGAGAAGTCTGATTCTAACCCAGTAAGAATGTTAAAGGACTCCAGAAAATCTCAAAAACTCCAGGAATCTCCCACATCAGGATAACCACAAGAAAGCATGAAGCAATCTTCACAGCCATTACTGATGGTATTTCGTTATACCGACTGAAGATACCAAGGGCTCCATACACCATTAGAGTGAACAGAGTGTGCATTGGACAAATGTAGTACAGCATATAATCATTATTGAGAATGATGCAACTAAACGCCACAAATAAGTTAAGACGCCACATCATCTGAAGGAAGTAAAAGTTTTTATGAGCATCTTGAGTCATCGAAAGAAACATATGCCATCGTAAACTAATTAACTCTGGCAACTGAAACTGTCGATCTTCTGACCTGAGTGAATCGTGCCAGGGAGAAATCCTTTCTGATGTAGTAATAGGAGAAGTTTCCAAAACCAGTCATCCAGACGTAGGCAGCAATGAAGACCCTGATTGCATTATATATCTCAGCCGCAGCAAAGTAATGATACATCAGAAATAGAACCTGGAAAGACGCAAAACGGTAAATTAACATGCAAAACAGTAATATCAAGAAGCTCAGATGGACTCTGTGAGGTAAAAGTGAAAAACAAATGAAAAGGTAACGGAGAGTACTGAGAAAAACAGTGAATCAGTTACCTGCATCCATCCCTTCCACTCTTCAGTCTGGTGACGATTAAGATAGAGAATGGATTTTCCTGTAACTGGTGATTTGTCATTGTGTTTCTTCAAGGAAGTCATGGCTGAAACTATGATGAGAAGACAGTAGAGAAATAGGAAAAGATCTCGATTGTAATTCTGCAAATTGAAACCATATGAAAAAGAAATGTCATCAAACGGAAAACCATTTTCAGACTCAGATGTTAGTTTTTTTGCCTCCGAGCTATACTATACAATATCTAGTACATAAATTATTATAGATCTTTAATGACCGGTTGAAACCGAGAAAGGAGTATTCATCAAAGAAATTTGAAGGAATCACCTTTTTAGACTCTCCAATCAAGCTTGTTCGGTCGCTAATGTAAAAGTAAAAAAGAATTGCCCCAAACTCAGCCCTACAGGAAGTAATATATGGTCATGAGAAAGAATGATGATCGGCATAAATCCACTCTGATAATGAAGGAACTTACATCGCTCTCAAGGTTGCTCGATTATCAATCAAGAAAGAATCTTCCAGTGTGAGAAATCTACAAGTAGACAAAGGTATATTTGTTGAGAGAAAATTCCACTATAAGAAACCAGAAACCAATACAAAAGGAGAAATCCCTAGAAGTACCTAATCAAGTTTGTTTTGACAGGTGAGCTATAGAACTTTGCAGAGATTGATCTTGGAAGACCTCCTTCAAGTAAAACTGCTGCTTCATCTTCCTTGTTTTTCACCTCACCAAGTTCAACCAAATTATTATCTGAATGACTGCAAGTAAGAGGTAAAGATATTGGAAACCAGAGAGAGAAAAAAAGCCGTAAAACAAGTCCACCAGTTAAAATAATATTCCAAATACATACACTTTAGAGTGCATTGAAGATCTCCTATACTCTAGAAACTCAGAGTATATCCATGCTATGAAGACAGGGATGACTCCGACTAGAAATGAAACCTGCATTTAGAGAAAATTATGATATCATCAACTTAGAAACTGGAAGCTAATTCTTGGAAATTAAAAACAAGTATGTTAATACTAGCATTTGAAGACAGTGTAGAGTCTATATTAAGAATGTTGATCCAAAATGTAAATCTAATCACTCTACACTCTAACAATGTAGTAGAAATGAACACATTTCAACTTCAAAAAAAAAAACTATTTATTCCAAATCTATGGATCCGAGGAAGAAACTCGCAAAAAGTAATGATGAAATTAAGAAGATACTGAAGCTTGTAAACATCGAAATCACGCGATTAAACGAACCTGGCCAGGCGTAATTGGCACCGAATCCGCCATTTTAGTGGATTCACGAAGGGATCTTCAATCAGATCAGTGGAAACCAAAGAGTGGGACGAGAAAGGGAAATTGATTTCCACTATACCGTCGTCGGATCTAAAAGTATTCGAATTCGAGCTATTAGAAAATATAGACTAAGGCACAGGATCCGAAACCCTAGGAAGACGCCAGAGCATGGAAGACGCGAAGAGATAAGATGGAGAAGAAGAAGAAGAAGAGATCTGAAGTGAATAAGGTATTGCTTCAAGGATGGATAAAATGGCGGGTGCGACGTCTTTCTCTTCAAGCTCGCTCACCCGAACGGTTGTTGCCTGTTGGTTTGGCGATGGTTTTCGTTTTCTTTCCGTTCGGTTTATTTCCTTTCTCTACATTTAATGATTATACAAACAAAATATTTGATTATTCGAGATTAGAACCCAAAAAAACCCGACCAAGTAAAATAAAAATGCTATTTACCGAGATTCTCAAATATGATTACTAAGAACACATCACGAGGTCTAAGGTTCTAAGTCTTAGATATTATGATCTATTAACAAATTTGCAGATTAATTGAGTCAAGATTATAGAAGATCTCTAAATATACAATTAGAGCTGTTCACCATGATTTTATGCAGAAAAATTAACTGTTGTCAGGATATCCATCAAGAACATAAAAAAAAAAGTTTCATCGTCTGTCGTGAATCTAATAAGGATCAGAAAAAATATTCATGATAGAATCGCCTATATAACAATCTCATAATTTACAATAAATAATAAATTCATATAATAATAAAAAAATAAACAATAGTTATTCCTTCTTTTAATCTTAAGTTTTCACGTGCTGAAACTTAGTGATTCTTTACATGGTCTAACTTAGGTTTTATTTTAATATAAAATTATATTTTGCATTCCACATATAATGTTTGCTCATTTGGGCTTTAATGCAAATGGCCGACAAAAAAAATATCTTCACATCAGGATTTTGAGATAGTAAATAAAAACTCACAAAAAACAAAAGAAATCCCACATCGACATCCAAAAAAGTTAGGTACTGAAATCATCTTTCATAAATAATGATTGCTTTTGAGTAAAAAAAAAGTAATGAGAAATATTCTCTGTAAATTTAAGACTTATTTTATATTAGAACAAGTTAAATTAAAAGTCGGCGAACTAGATGTTAGGGTGATGATAAATCGACTAGACAGTCAAATTTTGTTAATGAATCTCTTGGTGCCTGATTAGACAGCATATGTTTAGAAGAAGGATTCCAATTGATGATTTTTATGTATGAGGTAAATTTTACCCATAAATCTCTTGTTATAATTTGAGTTTTTTTATGTTGTTAGATCACTGATTATAATATGAAATCATTTATTTTTCTAATAAACTTTCGATTGAATTTTGAAAAGGTGCATATATTTCTAATCAACGATTCATGAATCTGATGTATCAAATCTGATGTATTTTTGGGTCATGAAACAATGGTAGTTAGTTTCAATTAGTTATATTGTACAAATTTTAATGTTGATCTCAAATTGATATTTGGGCAAAAACGAGGCGGAAGGCTACCGATGACCGATTAGGCAGCATTTTTTTTGAACAAATATTCCAATCTATGATTTCTATGTCTGAGATAAAATTTTCCCATGAATCTCTCGTTATAATTAAGTATTTTTTTATATACTTTCGGATCTTTGATTTTAGTATCAAATAATATGTTTTCTAGAAATTTTTGATTGAACTTTGAAAAATGCATATATTATTCAGTTCATCCAATCGATGATACATGAATTTGATATATTTTTGGGTCATGAAACTATGGTAGTTAGTTTCAATTAGTTATATTGTAGGGATTTTCATTTTGATCTCAAATATGCAATTTTTGATGTCTCTAAAATTTGTTTAATTAAATAATATGTTTGTTTATCTCTTGCATGATAGATCCAATCTCTTTATCGACACCAAATGGTTAAGTAACATGTGCGGACCGTAAGATAAGCCAAATAAGGCAGTGTCCAACATATTTTTTAGATGGAGATTTAGCTTTCTTATTTGTTTTCTTTAAATTTTGTTTTTAGTTAATAAATAAAGTAAAAATTGTTGCTCCTTCACGTGGCTTTGCATTAGACATATTTTTCATTTATGCATGGTTCAATCTTTTGGTTTGAATATTTTATATTTTGCATGTCGTTGCTTTAAGTAGAACCTCTGTTTAATTTATTTAGGTTGAAGTTGAAAATGTTTGATATTATGTTGGAAATTGATTTTTAATCTCAGTTAAAGCTTTTGATATCATTGGACCGGCCCTAGGTACTAAATATTTGGCAAATAATCTCTGATTGATGAATATAAACTTCATTTTTTCATGTACAAGGATCATTTCAAGGTAACATTTTTTCTCCACTGGTTTCACTTATATTTTCATTAGCTATATGTTAGCATTAAGCTTCCTTGTAATATATTTATAATTGGTAAATTATCTGGTTTTAAATCTAAAAAATCAATGCAACCAGAAATATATATATATGATTTAATTACCTGATTTAAACCATAACAACCATTATAAAAAAAAACTATTTTTTCCATTTCTAAATAGATAAAATCAATATGTATATTAAATAACTCTCTTTAGTTTTAATTTCAGTCAGTCGTTGGCCATGTAAATTGAAAATCATACATGTCAATATTAAAGACAAAAATATATAGTTTAATTGCTTATACGAATAAATTCAATCTCTTGTGTAGTTTGCTTACATTTTTTTTTTAATTCTTATATATGTAGAATGTTAGGATTTTCAACCCCTGCAAAAAAGTTAACATAATAGATAAAACTGTTTCATGCCTATATTAAAAAATTATCAAATCAATTAATCTGTTTCCTGCCTACATCAAAGAAATTTCACTAAGTGGTATTTGTTAATGAGAAAATGGGAAACAAGCATAACATTCTTTGATAACCAGTTTTCTCATACCAACATTTTGAGAAAAAAAATTCATCCACCCAAGGCAATATAAGGAGATAAGACCTCACCATACTGAAGAATTCAAAATTTTATGCAACAACCTTGCAGCGAATGAGCCATGTGGATGCATATTAGCTCATGCACCGGGATCAAGAAAGACATTTCTACTCATCAGATTTATGCAGAGGTTCATGACTACATATCCACATGCTAAACCGCTGCTTATACTACCAAAGAGGATCACAGAGTCATGGAAGATAAAGTTTACTTTGTGGCCGGTCAAGAACGTTTTCATGCTAGATTTTCACATTTTGAAAGAGAATCATGGAAGCAACAAATAGAGCTTTTGACGGAATGGAATGAACAAAAGAATATTATGTTTCTTTGATACCAATAACTTGTGATGATCATTTGCGATGATAAGGTCAGTGAGGTGGCTTCCGAAAACTGTAAGTTGATATTGCTTGACAATTCACATTGATTATCCTTGGCGAGAGTCATACATCAAGCAATAAGGAGACCAGTATGCTTATTTTGCTTGCTCTTGTCAAGAATCCTGGAAATATAGCCCTCACATGTATTTTATTACTAGAACCATCTTTCAAGGAGTCTTGACACGAGCAAAGGAAATAAACATGTTAGTCTCCTTATTCCTTGATGTATTACCCTCGTCAAGGATAAGCAATGTCCACTTAAAGTCTTCATAAGCCCCCTTTATGTCTTTATGATCGCAAATAATCATGGGAAATTGTTGGTATCCAAGAACGGAATAATTATTTGATCAACCCATTGTCTCTAAACCTCCGATTGTTGCTTATGTGATTCTGCTTTCACGCTGTAAAAATCAAGCAGGGGAATGTTTTAGACCGCCCACAAAATAAACTCTCTCTTCCATGACTCTATAATCCCCCTTGGTAGTATAATCAATGGTTTAGCCTGTGGATCTATAGCCATGAAGCTCTGTATAAAACTGATGAGCAGAAATGGTTTTCCTGATCCTGGTGCATGAGCTAATATGCATCTTACATGGCTCATCCGCTGCAAAAATACTGTTGCATAAAAATTTGAATACTTCAGTCTGGTGAGGCTTCATCTCCTTATCATGCCATGGGAGGATGAACATTTTTTCTCCCAAAATGTTGGTCTGAGAAGACTAGTTATCTAATGCTCTGCTTGTTTCTCATTTATTTGCTACGTAGGAAGGATGAATTTCCCTAATCCTTTGTTGATGAAAAAAATTCTGAAGCAAATTTAAAGAAAGATAACAGGCATCACCATCAAAGTAGGATTATGGGGATTTGTTGTTCATTATCTTCCTTATTCAGATGGAAGGCAAAACGGAAAGGAAAAGTCTCAAGAGGTTATCAACTTATTAGCTTTCTCTATTTTAGGTTATCAAACCTAAAATTACAAGTGTAATACGGGTATATATATACCCATTCGTTGATCTCAAATTCCACTAAATTATGGGTGTGTAATTTATCTATTAGCCTCACATGTTTTAGATTGTTACAACTCGAACTGAAAGTAACAACTGACGAGTTATAATGTTACATCAACCACCCATCGGCCTCACGTTATAAGCATCATATACAAGTCTTTGCCCCACTTTGAAAGTCGGACAAGACGAGTTATTTTAGATTTTTCTGCTTGTCTACTTCCTTGTTTTAATTTCGTAATACATTTAACATAAAACTTAGCCAAACGTTATTTTTAACCCCCAAATTCCACCCTCAGAAAGGGCACAACACAACTCAAACTTCCCCTAGAAAATCATATCTTTCCCTCTTCATCTCCTCCACCAACAAACCAAACAGCGAACCGGAATCTTCCCTTCCACACTGTACAAAATAGCTTCCGGCAAGAAACTCCATAATCTCACCGTTGATCTCAATCCAGCTACATCCAGGTGTCTTAACTACGCCTCTGTCTTTCATCAACGCTCTCATTTTCGCACACGCATCCCACTTCTTCATATCAGCATAAACATAGGAAGATATCACATAATTTCCTGCATTCCTCGCCCCTTTCATCTCCATCAACATACTCACTGCCTTCTCTCCAATCGCCACATCTTTTCTCTTCTGACACGCTCCAAGAATCGCTCCTAACATGACCTCGTCTGGCTTCCCAGGAAATCTCTCCATGAACTCCCAAGCCTCGTTTAACAGCCCCGCACGAGACAGGAGATCGATCATGCTTGTGTAATGCTCGACTTTCGGGACTAACCCGAACAAAGAACTCATCTCATGGAAATATCGACGGCCCTGATCGACCAAACCAGCGTGTACACAAGCAGAGAGCACTCCTACGAATGTGACATCACTTGGAGGAACTGGCATTTGATCAAACAGCGAAAAAGCTTCTTGGGCGTGTCCATGAAGCCCATAAGCAGATATCATAGCGTTCCAAGTGGCTTCGTTTTTTATCGGCATGGCTTCGAATACTCTCAGAGCTTCCTCTATGCGTCCACACTTTCCATACATGTCGACCAGTCCTGTGGCCACATAGATGTTATGTTGCATGGCTATTTCCGAAGCAGCGTAGGTCTCGATCCGTTTGCCTAACTCAAGAGCTCCAACTGTACCACAAGCAGACAGAACTGTAGACAATGTCACTGCATCCGGAAAAACTCTGTTTTCTTCCATCTCAAGAAACAGTTTAATAGCTTCATTTGACTTCCCACTTTGCGAGTACCTGATATGGAAAACCAAAATAGTCTAAATTAGCTTTATCAATGGGTTAAAAATTCAGACTTTCATATGAATAAAGTTTCGAACATCGACTTACACAGTGATCATAGCATTCCAAGCAACACGATCTTTGTTATTCATTTGATTGAAAACCCTTCTGGCTGAATTCAAGTCGCCGCATTTTCCATACATACTGATCAACTTAGACCCGAGAAACGTACTTAACCCGATCTTATTCGTAATGGCTACCTCCTCCAGCAATTTACCAGTTCTCAAATCTCCCAAATGTGTACAAGCACCCAACAAACTCACCAACGTCCTCTCATCTGGTTCAACTCCTTCCTTCTCCATTTCGCTAAACAAATCCACAGCTTCTTTCTTATAACCCGCCTGAGAATACCCAGTAATTATCGAGTTCCAGGACACCATATGTTTCTCAGTAATTTCATCGAACACCTTGCGAGCATCCCCCATCTGACTACATTTAGCATACATTGTAATCAAGGAATGACTTATATGATCGTCTCTTTGCAATCCGAATTTGAACAACGACGAATGAACAGATCTACCAACGCCTAGATCCAAGTGATTCCCACACGCGATGATAACAAAATTGAATGTGAATTTGTCCGGCTTTAACCCAGAAAACTTCATCCGCCGATACAGCGAGAGAGCAGCTTCGTGGTCATGCCACGTGGTTGTCAACCCTCGGATCATGTTATTGAAAGAGTGGTGGTTTGGTTCTTCCGTTGCGGAGAAGAGAAGAGATGCATAATTGAAGTCTCCAAGACCGATGGCTTTGGGAATTAGGAAATTGGGTTTTTCGACGGAGTGCAACAACATCTGGGCTTGAATCTCTCGTAATTGGTTCACGGAGATGCATTTTTTCAATCGGCAGAGAAAGTCTCTTTCGAGGCTGCGTCGTGCTTCGTTAAGTTTGAATAAAGGAAATTGGCGGTAAATGGAGGATGCTAATTTCTCTGGTTTGAGCATTTGTGAGCTCAAAAGCCACATGTGAAGAAAAAAAAACTGAGTTTTAAAATTTGGTAATTTAAAAAGGTACGCAAGTCCGGGTGGATTCAGTTCAGGTTTAGGCTCGGATACGGGTTTAACAGTCAATAGTTTTAACTTTTAACTTTTAAATTTAGTTTATTAAAAACACATTACTGCAATTTAATAAACTAAATTTAAAAGTTAAAACTATCCGAGACTAAACCCAATTATTTTGACTAGAATACTTTTTCGTATTTTTTTAGCAGACTCATTACGTAAATTTACAATTTGTATCCATTTTTATGGTTTTTGTTTTTATTTTGAGGATTATAGATATCATTACAATGTTTTTATTATTAGTATGTCTCCTATCAAATGAAAAAAAATTATATTTCTACATGATTAAAACATTTTTTGTATTTCAATAATAAAAATTATGTAATACTATATTTCTAGAGCCTGTTTTTGTTTCGCCTAGAATGCCCACTATTTCATAACCGATCATGTTTCTACAATATGTTTTTTACTGTAATTAGATAATAATACTCACTACAACTCAATTTTAACTAGACATATTTACTGTAATCAGAGTCATATGTCGACTTGTAGCAGCCGAGCAGGTTGACTCAATATTCAGTGAGTTCTTGAAAATACTGGAAATTTCTTCTTCGCTATTGTATCATAAGAGTTGTGTCGTGTGTTTAGAATCCAAGAACGGTGACATTGCGTACCTACTATTTTTATTTCGGTTAATTGAAGGCAGTCTTCATATGAATGGTTTCATATGTCATCATATAAATGGTTTCAAATTGCGTACCTACTGTTTCTTTAGGATTTTATAATAATAAACAGAGGCTCAAGGATTTAGTGGACTAGTAATTACTGTTGCTTTGGAATGATTCGTTATTTTTTTCAGGAGATTCGACCTCATCTAATCTAACTTAAAGTAATAAGTTTGCCGACAAAAAGGAAGAAGAAAAAGTAATAAGCTCATCATTTGGATCCCAATATTGGTTTTGACTGATTTCACAAAATTTAAAACAGCAGTTAAGTAAATGACAAAATAAACTTTTTGTCCAAATAAAACAGATTTTGAACGATTTATTTATTTTTATAGTAATAACTATGAGTTGAGTAATTTTCTAAAATTAAACTGCATATGGATGTCTAATTAATTAAATAAGACTTTTATGCAGTTTACTTATTTTAAAATGTGTTAGGCAAGCTTCTATTTTATCAAATAAATTTATATTTTTGGGTCTAGCAACGTTAATTTATTATTTTAAAATTTTTAATAATTACTTGGTACGTTAAATATATTTTTATTCACGTACAAAAATACCAAATATATATACCATGTTTTTAATGATATATTTTTGCTATTTTATTTTAACAAAACTCTAGCCATTGTTATTTACTTAGATATTCTTCATTTCTTCCTTAATTGGTCATATTTTATTTTAAACATGTACACAAAACCATTCATAAACTAATTATCCAATTACAATTTTGTTTTGGGTTTGACTTTTGAGTAACCTGAACAATAAGCATCAATTTCGTTCATGTATTTCCTAAACTAACAAAACTAGATGACGTCAAAAGAAAAAAAGAAAAAAAGAAAAAAAGAAAAAAACTAGCAAACACCAAAAACCAGGAGACCTAAACCGAAAACTAAAAGTGGATTTGGCTTTCTTTAACATAAACAAATATTATCCAGGATCCAGCTACTTCGATTTGTGCCTTCTGCTCTCCAAAACCATTTGCAACTGAGCAGTATTCAACTTTTAATTTATATAAAGTAAAATACACATCCAATAAACCATGGTCCTGTTCTGTCAAGTTGGCCAGATTTATAATGTTAACACTCATTATAAACTCTCAAACACAAAATTCAAACATCAATCAAAGCTACATACTTCTCTTTCCTTCTTTCTAATTTCTCATATTGAGCATACCAAACAAACAAAAACAAATGGAAGACATATCAGTGAGCAAAAGCAACCATGGAAATTTTGTTAAACTCAACATCCAAGCTCCTCCTGTTGCAAACACTTCCAACAAACACGAGTCATCATCATCCTCACCATTGATCTCTGTCCATTTCATGCAAAAGGTTTGTTCTTTTCACTCTTTAAATCCATAACCCTTTTCCAAATTTCGTGTTAACTGATTACCTACAATGATCAATTTTTGATCTGTAGCTTATAGCGGAACTAGTGGGAACTTACTACTTGATATTCGCTGGTTGTGCCGCGATTGCTGTAAACGCTCAACACCACAATGTAGTGACTCTTGTAGGCATTGCATTTGTTTGGGGTATAGCGATTATGGTTCTTGTTTACTGTCTTGGTCACGTCTCTGCACATTTCAATCCTGCTGTCACTATTGCCTTAGCATCAGCTAAAAGATTCCCACTGAAACATGTCCCGGCCTATATAGCTGTTCAAGTCATTGGATCAACCTTGGCCTCAGCGACTCTGCGTCTTTTGTTTGACCTGAATAACGACGTGTGCAGCAAGAAACATGATGTATTCCTCGGATCATCTCCTGCTGGGTCTGATCTTCAAGCATTTGTGATGGAGTTCATCATCACTGGCTTCCTCATGATAGTCGTATGTGGCGTTACAACCACCAAGAGAACTGTAAGTGATCATCAACCAAAAACACATTTCTTGATCAGATGATATATGTTTATATTTCAATCCTAACAATGATGAATCTTGCAGAGTGTGGAACTAGAGGGGTTCATCTTCGGCGCAACAGTCACAATGAATGTTCTCTTTGCGGGGTAATTTTTGCATTTCCCCTTTCAATCTCTTCAATGGTATGGAATCTTTTTGGCTAACCAATGTGATTTTTCATTTTACAGAGAGGTGTCAGGAGCATCGATGAATCCAGCAAGAAGCATGGGACCTGCACTAGTGTGGGGATGTTACAAAGGGATTTGGATTTACTTGCTAGCTCCAACACTTGGTGCTGTCACTGTGGCCTTGATTCATAGAATGTTACCGTCTATAGAGAAAGCGGAGCCTGAGTTCTCCAAGACAGGATCTTCTCATAAACGTGTCACCGATCTTCCTGTGTGATGATGTAAATCATTATTTGATACTGAATCTTCAAATCTATTCAGTGCTCCCTCATTGTAACTAATCATTATCAACACAAAATGGTTGTAAAGTAGAGCATATATGTAACAGTGGTTCAAAAATAACTCAAGAACATAATTTAAAAGTCTATTAGCAGGCAAGTTTATTACAATTTTGGTCAAGAAACGTTCTGCAGAGGAAATTAAAGTTACAGTAAGTGTAAGTACCGTTACAACAACCACTGATTCATCTACTGTGCAGATTTGAGTTGTTGTTAATGGAATGTGTTCTATCTCTTTGTTGTGTTCTTGGGATGATCAGAGGGCTGAAGCAAACCAAGGCGAGAACCAATTCAGTAATGAACACACTCATGCTGATCCAAACGAACAAAGTTCTCCTCCAGTTCCATATGATTCTTTTGAAGAAAGGAAGTTTGGATTCAAGCAACAGAGACGCATCGTAAATCTCAGGAATACCTGCTCCAGGACCAAACTCAGCTCGTTGTTCAATCATTATCTTCAAGCAAGCAGTAGGAATAACGTCCTTATCGGCAAAGCCATTAAGCTTCAAGGTTTGGATTTCAGAGACATAGCCAGTGACTAGCGGAGCGATCTTTAAGAAAGTCTTAACAAGACGGATAGGCTCGCTTCTGAATCTTATCATACACGGCCGCCTTGAACTAGCAAGTACTTGACCACTCGCAGATAAGAACTCCACCCGAATCTGAAACATCCCGAGTTTCTTATTGTACTCAGACTCAGGTAATGTCATTGATACAGTGATCTCTGCCTTATCCTTCAACCCCCTGATCTTCTCGGAGTGGATACTTTCCTTACAACTACTAATACCAGCACATGAAGATATAGCCACATATGCTTCAGGACTATTCTTAGTGTAATCAAAATTCAAGCTTTCTTTGATAACAAGTGGTTCATGAGCGAAATGAGTTATCACAAAACTACTAATCATAAACGCAGAAACCAACAAAGCAAACATTATTATCCCAACATAAACAGCCCAAAACAAACCCCATACTAACCTACGCACAACTTCCAACATTGCCTTATCATCTTTTAACTCTAAATCACATAACTCTACAATCATCGATACTAAATAGCGTCTGCAACGCCTCATTATTCGATGGGGATCAAAAACAAAGGTTAAGCAGCTATGAATTAGCCATAAAGGAAACTTTATTAAGCTAATCATCAAACTGACTTGAAATTCGATTGACCTGATCACTAGCCCGGTCATAGCCCAATCCGTTGAAGAAGTAGGTTCCTGTTCTGCATAATCCTCACCTCGCTCATCGTTCAAGCTGCTCGCTGTAAACGGGTCATCTCGGTTTTGACCCGAATCAGTCACATCTATATCCTTTTCTGTATCCATACACGAGTCACTTACTTCAAAGTCTTCACCTTTTTCCCGAAATTGGTCGCTTTCGCTATTTCCTGAGTCAGTTATATCGATTTCTTTCTCGTCATTGTTTCCCACGGTGCTCGATTTCTCGAAAGAGTGTAATTTAGTAGAAGAGGAAGACGAATCTGAATCCATAGCCAACCTTGGGAGCTGGAGATTCGCGGCGGGAGACGAATTGAGAAACTCGGAATCGTAGAGGGTTGAGAAGCAATCGTACAAGAATTCGTCTGGTGCGTCTAGAAATTGATCGTAGCTGCTGCTAGGGTTTGATGATGAGGATTCTGATTCCATTGATTTAAAAAAAAACGTAGAAAAAGAAACGTGATGATGAAGAAAAGCTTAGCTTAAAACTCAGTCTCCCAAAAACAGCTTTGATACAGTCATGATGTCGGCTTAAACGACGGTGGTTGCCGGTTTAGTTTATGGGCTTAAAGTGGGCCTAACCCTTGTTGGACTTATTCGATTGAATTACTGACGACCATTGTGTGAAACAGAGTATCTCAGGCCCTAATGTGTACGGAGATTACTTTCAGCTCAAGCAAACGTCATATACCTCAAGGTCCTCAACGTTATCCTTCAGATTACGTCATGTATGTTTCGTGGTAAGGATCTGTATGACTGTATCAACCCACTTAAGTCCCAAGACGACGAGGATGACACATTCAACCATAAAAACAGAATTTATTTAGGAAAATAGAAAAACTCTAACACAATGAAAAAATCTCATGAGACAGTGACAATATATTTTGTGGAGTATTCGAGAATTGAAACGTTAATACTGAACTAATTTTTCAGCCGATATTTTATTATATAAATTTGGGTTACATTCACCAGAAGCCGACATGTGTCAAAATTCTAACTCACGAGATTTTTATACATGTCGATTGATCAAATAATATTATAATATGTGTAAAATAATATTTTACTAAAAAAAGGAAAACTAAAAAAATAAGGAAAATAAAAAATCTTATTATAGATAATCTTTACTTTCTATATTTGACATATTATTTTTTAGTTAAAAATAAAGGAAAAATAATTAAACAACCAAAAAGATATTTATTTTCCAGTTTTACATATATAATTTTGAACACTTTTTGTAACAAATTTAGATGATTGAAAATTAACCTCAAATAAATTTAGATGTTTGATATAATGTATATTATTTTAATATACATTTTTATACTTCAATTAATTTATCTGGAGTATACATGAGGTTAGAGTAAGATTTTAATATGACTGAAGATTGAGTTAAGTTATATAGCAAAATCAAATATGTAGGAAAAAAAACTGATGTAACAAAGAGTTAATAACCAAGAAATTTCAGATATTTTGCTAAATATTGGATATTTTAGTTATTTGATATAAAATAATTGATATTTTTTGGGTTTCTAATTGTTAAATAATTGAGTTATATTAATAATTGATATATAATTGTATTTTGAGTATTTCGGGTATCTATTAGGTTCTCCGTTTGGCTTATTTCAAGTTTTTTTGTTTTTTCTATAGAAGTTTATGACTCATTTAGATTTTTTTTGGATTCGTATCCATTTTCGGGTTGAATATGGTTTAGTTTTTCGGGTTTCAGATGTTTTGTTCACAGTTTCTAACATAGTGGTAAAAAGGAACAACAAAAGAGAATCAAAAGATTTTAGACATTATATAAATTTTTAAAACAAAAATTTAATTAATTTATTTATGTAAAAAACTAAATTTTGTAAATAATTGTTTTCTCTCTCAAAACATTATCTTATTATATAAACTTGGGTTACACTCACCAGAACCTGACACATGACAAAATTCTAACTCACGAAATTTTGACACGTGTCGGTTGATCGACAAGATTATGACACGTGTAAAAATAATATTTCACTAAAAAAAAGAAAACTAAAAAAATAAAGAAAATAAAAAATCTTATTATAGATAATCTTTACTTTCTATATTTAACATATTACTTTTTAGTTAAAATATAAAAAATAAAGAAAAAATAACTAAACAACCAAAAAGATAATATTTATTTTCCAGTTTTACATATCTAATTTTGAACACTTTTTTATAACAAATTTAGATGATTGAAAATTAACCTCAAATAAATTTAGATGTTTGATATAATGTATATTATTTTAATATACATTTTTATACTTCAATTAATTTATATGGAGTATACATGAAGTTAGAGTAAGATTTTTATATGACTGAAGATTCAGTTAAACTGTATAGCAAAATTAAATATGTAGGAAGAAAAACTGATGTAACAAAGAGTTAATAACCAAGAACTTTAAGATATTTTGGTAAATTTTGGATATTTTAGTTATTTGATATAATATAATTAATATTTTTAGGTTTCTAATTGTTAAAAATTGAGTTATATAAATAATTGATATATAATTGTATTTCGAGTATTTTGGGTATCTATTCGGTTCTCCGTTCGGCTCAGTTCAAGTTTGGTTTTTTTGGATATAGGAGTTTATGACCCATTTAGAATTTTTTTGATTAATACCCATTTTCGGGTTGAATATAGTTTAGTTTTTCGGGTTTAAGATGTTTTGTCTACAGTTTCTAACATAGGGGTAAAAAAAACAACAAAAGAAAATTAAAAGATTTTGGACATTATATAGATTTTTAAAACAAAAAGTTAATTAATTTATTCATGTAAAAAATATAATTTTGTAAATAACTGTTTTTTCTTACAAAATATTATTTATACATAATATTTTCCCTAAACAAATTTAAGATATATCATTAATAGTAAAGATATATCAATTTAATTTAATTTAAAATTTTAAACCCTATCTATAGGGCGGGTCCTAATCTAGTTATATACCAAAGTCTGGAAGAAAAACATTGTCACATTTTAGAAACTTATTAAAAGAATTGAAAAGGAAGAAAATCTCTAATAATCTGTGTAAAATAAAATCACCATTTGAGATCGAAGAGATGATAGGTCTAGATAGCTCACCAGTAATCGTTACAGGAGCAGACACCGTTTTGGTAAATGTGGAATCTTTTCCCATCTCTCTGTCTCAGTACTCTGCCGGTTATCAGCGAGAACATCTTCAAAGCATTATGGCCATGAACACAGGTACGCAGATTTTGTATAACAGTTAAGGGAGAACGAGCCGTTGAGGCAAGGATCCCGTTAGCAAACGCGAGCTTGTTGCTTCTAAGAAGAAGCTGTTCCTCTTTTTCCTCTTCTTCCACTGTTACCTGACAAACCTCAGTCGCAGGGACAAATCCCATATCTAACATTTGCACTTTCAAACTCCGCAATGCAGCAACGATTTTGTCACTCTCTGGATGTGAAGTATCTCCTGATACAAAATCAGTGAGACGACGACGGTTTTTTCCTCTGCCAATGTCTTTCATCCTCTGCTGATGTCGCATGTCCTTTAGTTTCTCATTTGCAGAGTCTGCTGATGCTTTTCCTGCTACAAAACCTGCATTTGACTCTTTGTTCATTCTAGTACCATCTAGTTTCTTAACTAACTCGGCAAACCTATCACCAAGCTCTAAATCTCCATGAACCCAACAAAGATTCATCAGTGTTTCCCACACTTCGACGCTCGGTTCCATGTCATTCTTTTAACAAACTCCAATGCCTCATCCAAATGACCAGAACCTGCCAACATCTCGGTAACGCTCACGTAATGTTCCATGGAAGGGATGATACCATAGTCTCTGTACATAGCTTCAAAATGCAATAATCCTTCGTTAATGTCTCCTAGTGAAGCGCACACAAAGAAGACTGCTTTGAATATTTCCGTGTCAGGTTTATTCCCTTCCTTTTTGAAGCGAGAAAACATATCCATTGCGAGTTCACCTTCTCCGTTCTTCGCTAAGCCCTTCATCATAATGCACCAAGTCTCTGAGTTTCTCTCAGGCATTTCGTCGAACACATTCAATGCGTCATCAGTTGATCCACAACCCAAATACATTTCTATAACAATGTGGTAAGACCTAACATCTGAAAGAGTGATGTAGTCATGAACAACCCTAGCTTCTTCCAAAGCTTCTGCTTCACCACAGTTTCGCTAGCCCTAGAAGCCTGGAAAATTCAACAACATAGCCTTCATCGTCCAAGATATCCAAAACTTGTACTGCTTCTTTTTACATTCCCTTCTTCACACAAATCATCAAATGTCTCAATCGTCACGGATTGATTGTTATCATTAGCCATGTGAGCGTGGGAAGAAAGTTATCTTCTGCATTGAACTACGCTTTGGTTCTGCTGCGTGTGTTGTTTTAAAACGTCTCGATGAGATAAAGTAATCATCTTTGTGATGAGGTTATGAGATTGGGCTTGTGAATTGAAGCAACGGCTTGAACTCTGCGTCCCTAACCAAAAGTACGGTTTTGAAGATTTGAGAATTCTGCTGCACGATATTGGCTCTGTTCTTTTCCAGGTCGCTAGCGACCACAATTTCAACAGAAAATTGTGTACTTTTTCAGTTTTTTCAGTCGCTGCATTTTTGTTTTGATAGATTTACTTCCTCAAAATATTAGTCGCTGTTGTCGCTGGGTTTTTGGGCGACCTATTTCACCGACGCGGCGACTCCCTTTTCTTCATCTCTCACTTATAAATTGGTCGCTGGTTTTCAGATCTAGATAAAAATCAATTGTTTTTCATTCATTTATTCATGTCGCTGGCGACAGGTTATTCTCATCGTTTTCGTTTAACAATAATCAGATTTGTAGACTGATTTAGGAACAGAAGAAGAACGGAGTCAGAAAATACAATTGTGAAGAAGAAGAAAAGCAGCAAAACTTTGTAAAATCCTGAACAATGGGCTAGCGAAATTTTATATTTTATATTTGTTTTTTTTAATTATACTAGGTCTCGCACGGATAATAAAAAAAATTTAATAATCTTTTTAATACTTCATAATTTCAATTATTTTAAAAACATTTGATTTTTGATATAATTTCATATTAATTTACAATTTTTCTGTCTAACAAAAAAGAAATTACGGATAAACAGTTTTATAAAATGTATTATTTAATTTAAATATATGTTATATAATTAACTTCACATATATAAACATTGTTTTATCAAGCAACAAAATCATCACTGATTATCTTCAGTCTATTTCTCTGAGGTTTTCTTAATAATGAATTTTCATCTTATGTATCATCCAGATTCTCATCTTTCAAATCTATTTATACTTTAGACGCAAAATCATCATTGATTATCTTCTTTCTATTTATTTGAGCTCATCTTAACAATAGATTTTCGTCTGATGTATCATTGAGGTTCTTAACTTCCAAATCCATTCTACTTTAAACGTGATCACTTGTTCTTTGATTCGCCTTTCTCCTGCATTCCACTCTAGTATTTGTTGTAAATTCATCATTTTATAGCTTCTCTTTTTTGGGTTTATTTATATTATGTGTTCTTTTAGGAGATGCGATAACTCTTTTCTTTTGAGTCATTTGTTTATTTGACTCATTTTCTTCAAAAATAAGTGTTTGTGAAGCATCTGTGGGTCACTCCATTCTATATACAAGAGTTTTTTTGTCTTTGAATTCCACATGATTCATGCATCATATGTTGTTCAACTAATTCATAACTTTCTGGATCAATTTGTCTATCTGGTAATTCAGCTAAAACAAACTTATCAATGTCTTAGAAAAAGCAATATCACGTCTAGCTTTTAGCCATATAAGTATATGTGCATGAGGAAATCCACGCTTTTGAAACTCTATAGTGTATACAACTGCATAAATTAAAATATTAAATATTAAATATTATTATAAAAAATTATTATAATAAATTGTATAACTATGTACTACATGTGATAGAATTTTTAAAATTGAGAATTGGAAAATAAATAGAATATGTAAAAAATAATACAAACATGCGAAACCATAACATTCCAAATTGAGTCCAGTAAAATCAAACACTAAAAAAGTGACTGCAAACAACATATATTGAGTAAAACAGATAGACATACTTATAAAATGGAATAACAAATTGTTTAATTGATGACAGAATTCTCTGGGGCTATAATGATTCACACAGAAATAATAAAAAGGAATATCACTCAGTCTAAAAGTCAGATTTATTGCCAATGATAATTTTTTTGTTTTCGACAGAAATGAATCATTTGAAAGAAGTGTTAGTTTAAATGAAAATTAAAGGATGCAAATAAGAAAAAATCAAACAATTGTATTTTTCGTAATTAATTTTTGGATACATTGAATATATAATATATTTTCTGATTCAATGAATCTTTTATTTAGAGGAAATAACAGCCATAAAATTAAAAGAAACAAATTTTAAACATTCAATTAAAAGAGATGACATCAACAAACTATTTTATAATAAATTGTATAATTATGTACTATACGTGATAAAAAATTTTAAAACTGAGACTTAAAAAATAAATAAAATATGTAAAAAAGAATACAAACCTGCGAAACCACAACATTCACAATTGAGTCCAGTAAAATCAAATACTAAAAAAGTGATTGCAAACAAAAGATATTGAGAGAAAGACATATAGATATACTTATAAAATGGAATAACAAATTTTTTAATTGATGACAGAAATCTCTGGGGCCGTAACGATTCATACACAAATAATGAAATGAATATCAACTCAGTTTAAAAGCCAGATTTACTGCCAGAGATATAATTTTTTTTGGACAGAAAGAAAATAATTTGGAAGAAGTGTTAGTTTAAATAAAAATTAAATGATGCAAATAGGAAAAAAATGGAACAGTTGTATTTTTTCGTAATTAACTTTTGGATTCAATGAATATATAATAAATTTCTTGATTCAGTGAATCTTTTACTTAGAGTAAATAACAATCATATGATTAAAATAAGCAAATTTTAACCATTAGATTAAAAAAATGACATCAACAAACGCTAAAAATGGATTTGCTATTATATATAGATTGTATAATGATGTACTATATGTGATAGAATTTTTAAAATTGAGACTTGGAAAATAAATAGAATATGTATAAAAAACAAAAAAAATATGTGAAACCACAACATTCAGAATTGAGTCCAGTAAAATATAACACTAAAAAAGTGACTGCAAACAACATATATTGAGAGAAAGACATATACACATAGTTATAAAATGGAAGAAGAAATTGTTTAACTGATGACATAATTCTCTGGGGTTATAACGGTTCAGACACAAATAATGAAATGAATATCAACTCAGTTTAAAAGTTAGATTTATTGCCAGAGAGATTTTTTTTTTTCCGACAGAAATGAAATCATTTGGAATAAGTGTTAGTTTAAATAAAAATTAAAGGATGCAAATATGATAAAGTGGAACAATTGTATCTTTTCGTAATTAAATTTTGGATTCAATGAATGTATAATAAATTTCATGATTCAATGAATCTTTTACTTAAAGTAAATAAGAGTCATAAGATTAAAAGAAACAAATTTTTTAAGTAAATAACAGCCATAAGATTAAAAAAACAAATTTTAACCATTAAATTAAAAAGATGACATCAATAAACTCTAAAAATTGGGTTTGCTATTATATATATTAAACAAAACATACAACCAAAATTTAGTATTGAATAATTCACATCAGTATCCATAGAACACATAGAAAGTATTGCATTATAAATCCTAATATTTTTCCGGAATAGAGGATCAAATAATATTTTTTTAAGGACCTTAGGCGATTCTTCAATCTTAGACAATTGTACGCGCCTTTGTTTACAACAAATAGAAAATAATGGTTGTTTTATATTACGATCCTTTTTTGTGCTTTAACAGACCACAATAAAGCATTACAATCACCACATCTTATTAATTGTAGTAGTATAACATTATCACAACCATGCTTGTTGTAGTTCATGATTGGTTTATAAAAATTAATGAAATATGCGCATGACTTACCAAAACAGTTAATTTTATTATTTTTGGTTTGTGCATTGGATATAATAAATTAAGAACATGATCTTATAAATATATCAATTTAGATAAATGGGTAAATATTATATACGTGTTTAAAAAGTATCTAGTATATAATTTTACGTACAATCTTATATAGCATTAACAAAGAGAAAATATATGATCAATAATAACATGTAATCTAAGATTACGTGCAAGTTCTATTGTTCTGACATGTAAGTACAAATATATCAATTTGTATAGCATTAACAAAAATAAAACATAAGAGCAATAATAACATATAATCTAAGATTATGTGCAAGTTCTACTGTTCTGACATGTGACATATACATTTACAAATGAAATTTTTAAATGTAAGTACGAAATCAGTTTAAATGTCAGATTTATTGTCAAAGAAAAACTTTTTTTCAAAGAATTTTTTATTGGGAAAGAAATGAAATCATTTGAAGAAGTGTTAGCTTTTATAAAAACAAAAGGATGTAAATAAGGATAAAATATAACAGTTGTATTGTTTCATAATAAATTATAAAAAAAAAATAATTCAGTGAATCTTTTATCTAGAATAAATAATAGTCATAGGATTAAAAGAAACAAATACTAACTATTAGATTAAAAGGATGACATCAGCAAACTCAAAAAATGGGTTTGCTATTTACGTGCAAGTTCTATTGTTCTGACATGTGACATATACATTTACAAATGAAAAAATCGATGAAAAACTTGTAGAGTATTATTGTTAAATTGAGAGAAGAACATATAGACATACTTAGAAAATAATAAATTGTTGTTTTGATAACAAAATACTCTGGAGTGATAACAAATCAGATACAAAATTTCAAATATAAGTACAAACTCAGTTAAAAGTCAGATTTCTTGTCAAAAAAAAAAAAAATTAAGAGAATTTTTTTTTGGGAAATAAATGAAATCATTTGAAGAAGTGTTAGCTTTTATAAAAACAAAAGGATGTAAATAAGGATAAAATAGAACAGTTGTATTGTTTCATAATAAATTTTCTGATTATATGAATTTAGAAAAAAAATTCTTATTCAGTGAATCTTTTATTTAGAATAAATAATAGTCATAAGATTAAAAGAAACAAATACTAACCATTAGATTAAAAGGATGACATCAGCAAACTCAAAAAATGTGTTTGCTATTATATATATATATATATATATTTTTTTTTATATTTGGTTTTTTTTATCAATTAGATTAGACACCTGTCAAAATTCTAATGATTTAATTAAAATTTTATATTTTATCTATATATATATATTTTTTATTTTTTTTAGTTATATTTTATATTTGGTTTTTTTTTATCAATTAGATTAGACACCTGTCAAAATTCTAATGATTTAATTAAAATTTATATTTTATATTTGTTTTTTTTTTAATTGTATGTGACCACCCTAAATTAATTTTTTCATATCGTTTATTATAAATTTTTTTCTAGTATTCATTAATTTAGTTGTAGTACTTTAAAGTTGTTTATACTTTCAGTTTTGCATCGTTTTTAATCCTTTGTGTTTGTTCTCTCTGTTATTATTGGTGTTTCTGAACTTTTGCTCATTGTTTCAGTACTCAGTTTTCATGCCATCAGAGTTTAGCACATGCACATGTAATATATACTTTTGGTTTAAGCTGAGCACAATTTATAGCTAGTCCATAATCCATTGTAAAAAAAAACACCAATGAGAGATAAAACCTTACACTCAATGCAAATATGCAATTGTATTCCTCTATATAATGAATCAAAATATGCTATTAATAATCATCCCCAAGCTTATAAGGTTTCTCAATCATTCGCGTTTTTTGAATATGCAACAAAATATACTAAAACTTAAGAGCATCAATTTCAAAATATGTCATCAGATGTAGTGCTATATAGCTATTTGAAAAATATCATTTTGTTGAGGATTCAGACTTCACCAAATACATTTTTACAAATCCACACAGATCTTATTATTTTAGCTACCTATAATTAGCCAATGTGCATACTTTTTAAGGCTTTATACACATCATATAGCTTCAGGCCGGTCTTGCCTCTCAGAATACAATAATTGACCCTTTGTCTGCTTCAAAATCCTTCACACTAGGAGAAGACGACTCGACTCTGCTTGTAGCTTTCTTGACCTAACAATTAAACAAACCAAAGAAACATTTAAATCATTATCAATAACAGTCACAGTCGCGGCCCGAAAGCATTGTAACGTATACTATAAGATATTCGTATAAATACTCTATAGTTAAATTTCAAAAAAATAATTACTATAAATACCTCTTCATCCCAATTTGTAAGAAAAGTGATGAGGGAAAGACATAGACCTTGAACGAAGAGAGCGCATATAATTCCCAGCCAAAGCCCCTTAAATTAATAATTTAATTAGTTTTAACTTTGAAATAACTTGATTTGGAAAAGTTTGAGATGAGTTAAGAGAGAATCTGAGTTAGGTTCATTAACTTACCCGACCACCAACGTGAAAGTGAAAACCAAGTAACAAACCAAAGGGAACTCCAACAAGATAATATGATCCAAGATTCACAAGAGCTCCTATCTTCTGCCATCCACATCCTCTAGCAACCCCTTTTAACCGGGAAAATAACAATAAACAACATAATCAGTGATAAACCAGTCTAAACCGAGTCCAAAACCAAAATGGTGCTTTTAGGGTTGTTTGCCTTTACTTGCAAGCAAAGAAACTTTTGCGAACATAAAATTTTTAGTGAAGATACAACCTGAAAGAACGCTTTGGAAGCTGTCTAGGGAGTGGCCTAAGGCGAGAATCGGCAACATTGAGGCTACACGCTTGACTACTTCCGGGTCACTACTGTAAGCAAATCCCCAGATTTTCCTTATCAGTATCAAAACCGATCCAACTAGTATACTCTCTACGATGGAAATACTCATGACCACGTGAACCGCAAGCTTAGCCACTTTAGCATTCCCTGCTCCTAACTCATTTGACACCCTTGTGCTGCGGATTTGGATAAAGGTAATATATATTTGAGGTTACATGATTTTGGTTATATATATATATTGGTTTGTTAGTGTTATTACTTATTACTGACCTTGCGGCACCACTGAGGCCAAACGGGATCATCCAGATTGTTCCTGATGTATTAAGGCTGCAAATATATTCTTAACAAGTTCAGTCACAAGGCAGTAACTAAATTGTGGTTCTGAATTATGAAAAAGAGATAACAAGTACTAATATTAGTTTTATTCTAACCAAATTGCGAGGACAGACGTTTCTAGAACCGGGTTTGGAAGAAGTCCTGACGAGAGAACCAAAAGCTCAAATGACCACATCTCTAAGCTGCTCAAACAACATCACCAAAAATGAAGACACTATAAAGAATATATACTAACTAAGAGATCCATATAGTTGAGAAATTAATATTAAATAATGTAGGCATTTTTTTTAAGTCTTACCAAACCATAATGGAAGAAGGAATAGCTAGCTTCATAAAAGGAATGATATCGCGTCGAGCCTCCTTAGAGAAACCAGTCCAGGTCAGTGAGCAAGAAGGCGAAAATTTGACGTAACACGACAAGAGGATGACATTAAGCCAGTACGAGATCGCATTCGCCAGAGCAGCTCCGTTAAACCCTAAACCAGATTTCATCACCAAGAACCAACAGATGATCACATGAAGAGAAGTGGTGACTCCAGAACAGAATACAACAGGTAACACATTGTTCTGCGCCTGCAAAAACCTGTTGAGACATTGAAGAAGACCGTAGGCGAAGATGCTAGGGATCATGAATTTGGCGTAGGAGCCAGAAAGGTATGCAATGGATTTGTCTTGGCCGAAGAAGATGAGGAAGTGCTCTGTGTTGGCCCAAATGATGGAAAGAGGAACAGAGAATATAGTCAGAATAAGCATTGCTCTTTGCATTTGTATCCCTAACATTCCGTACACTTTTGCTCCATACGATTGGCCACAAACTGTGTCCAAAGCACTTGCTGTTCCCATCTGTTCAAAAGGTGAATAGTTAATTTTATAAATAGTTTTCTTGCTTTACAAGTAAGCAGTAAACGTATTGATAGTTCGATTTTAAATTTGGACTGTTACCGTTCATTGTGGTCTGTGGACATGTGAGGGTAGCAAAAAAATATATATATATCAAATATGTTTGTTTGTTTATTTTTGGTGTTTTCGCTTTTCTCCTTAAAATGACAAAATGTTTTTGTTCTTGTAGTTGTA
Source organism: Cardamine flexuosa (assembly GCA_963555745.1). Lineage (NCBI taxonomy): Eukaryota > Viridiplantae > Streptophyta > Magnoliopsida > Brassicales > Brassicaceae > Cardamine > Cardamine flexuosa. The sequence continues at coordinate 5,918,245 of OY743217.1, forward strand.
GCAAGTAATGTATAGAAGAATCAAATATTCATACGCAACTTGGAAATTCAGAGAAGATGGCCTGATAGCTACATCGTAGCTGAATAATAATTATTACTAGTTGTTATTATTTTATATTTTTATTTCTCATTTCGATATATGTTAAAAGATTTAAATTTTTTAAGACGTAGAAAATAGTCACCCAATAAAGTTTTAGATTCCGACATTTTTACCATATAGCAGATTTTAAGTATTAGGGTTCTAAATTTTTTTATTATTAGATGTTTACTCTATGTAATAACTCGCGGTGTCTCATAAAAAACTTTGTTGTAAAAGAAAAGAATGATTTGATATATATAGAGAGAGGGTTCATAGAAAAGAACTGACAAGGAAGGTGAAGCCGGTGACAGAGGCGAAGGAGGTGGCAATGGAGGCAGCGGAAAGAGGAAGAGAGCCAAGATGTCCAACGAACATGACTGAGATTATTTGCAGACAGAACTGAAGAAGACTCACTGCGATTAGTGGACCCGACAGTAGTAGCTGCTTCTTAAGCTCCTCCTTTATCAATCTACTACTCTTCTCTTTCTCTCCGATCAGAGGCCATGACAACATGTCCTCTCTCTCGTCCCTCATCATCATCGTTTTGCTGCTAGAGAATGTAGAGAGTGAGAGCAAAGTAACAGTATCTCTTATCCTTTGTCTTTTGGGGCTTCTTGTTTAATTTGTTTGGTTTCTCTACTACAAATGTGTGGCCGGGGGATTAGTGTTTATATTTTCTTTTTTAAGGTTATAGAGACAATTACATGTGACCTATGTGCCTACCTGTCTCTATCACAGTGGAAACCTCCAACAAATTTTATAGGGAGATGAACCCATCTCAGCATTGGTGTGCCTTGGTGGCATCTTTTTACTACCAATTATAGTAGTTGGTTAAGTATTAGGCGATGTTAGAAATACAAGATTTCGTATACGTTGAAGACTGCAAAATAAGGTATAGCGTTTCGAAGAAAGAATTTGAGATTGATCAAATGACAAGAACAATCTAAAACTGATATATAATTTCTTTTGAGTTATAACTCTGAAAACCAAATCAAAATTCTGATTACAATACAAAATGGTCTTTAAGGTTTCAGCAGACAAAAGTGTGTTTTGAATAAGCTATTGTACCTCTGATATTTTAAAACATTAGCTTATGCCAAATTGTTTACTTGTTTTTTCTCTTCCCAGCAGATTTCTTCTGACCACTCCTCTTGAATTTTTTGAACTTGGTGGTGGCAAGTGCCTCCGCAGCACTCTTGCCTTCCATCCTCTTTGCCATCTTGACCACACTCGACATACCTCTAACTGCAACAGCCCGCTGCTCTGGTCTACGACTCATCATCTTGCGATCAAGTGGCCAATACGCATATGGTTCAAGCTTATCTTTTCTCTTAAGATCTCCACTTGCCTTTTTGCTTGCATACTCTTTGCCTGTGTAAGAGTATCCAGACTCTGATGTCTTCATCCGCTTTTGGTTCTTCTTTGATGAGTTTGCAGAGAAACGGCTACCTTTGCTGCTCTTCGCATCCAAATCTGCATCAGATATTTCCTTCCTTTTTTTAGCTCTCTCTCCTTCGTGGATGACTAGACGTCCTTCACCATCAAACTCTGCTTCTTCATCCGAGTCATCCTTCCGTTTGCGAAGTTCACTTGATCGAAGAGCTAATCTTGTTTTGAACCGATCCATTAAGTCAAGTGGTTCATCATCTGACTCATCCACTTCAAGATGACTCTGGTTCCGACTTTTCTTGGATCTGTAAAACGTCACCAACACATTTAATCCAAAAGCATGATTATTGCAAAAATATGTATATAACAACCAACCTCAAAGCGGATGCCTTAGATTTTAACAAAGAGGAAGCCTTGCTACGGCCATGAGACTCCGCATCCATGTCTTCTCCATCGCTGTCTTCGTATTCATTGTCAAAATCAGAAAATATCTTGGTATCATTCCACCGACTAACCCTGGAAGACACAAATAAAATAAAAACTATCAGTACTTGACCATCCAGAAACTTCTATGAGACCATCTGCTTAGTTGAGTTGGTAAGGTACTTGGATGAAGTATCTTTTGAATGCTGCGATTTACTCATCTCAGAGCCAGCTGCATATTTTTTCTCTTTACGTTCCTTGACCTGAAATGAAAACAAGAGAAAGTGTATGAGTGTATGACATCTAGACAACTTTGAACATTGTTAGCAAACCTTTCGGATGTTTGTCAGGAGTTTCATATGTTCCTCAGGCATCACAGACTTGACAGCCTCCGTGCCACATTTCTTGATGAGCATTTCCAACAGAAGCCTCACCTATTATACCAACATGACTCTTCAAACACGAACGAGAATCCGCAGAAACAAATCCTAATATATACATACAGTTACTAATATGCATGCTTGCTGCTAAATAACAAAGTTTATGTACAACAAGTGTAAGAAGTGTGTGTGCGTTGTGTGAGAGAAGGCAAACTTGTGGAAATGAGAAATTCAAATCGTGGGCAACAAAGATGCATCTTGGGCATAGTGTATTAATAAAAAAGGTACTAAAGACAAACCTTTGCTTTGAAAAGGTTTTTTGTTCCTTCTGGCCACTTCAGTAAGCCTTCAACCATGCTTTTCAAGTTTGCGTGTAGTCCTTCAACAGGTGATTTAGCCACCAATACCTTCAACAAACCTAAATTTGCCTGTTTCCCAAAATAGATTGGTTGTAAGTTTCAGAAAAAGAAAAACAGTTCATTATGTCTCATTTATGAACAAGCTAGGCAAATGGCTAACTTGCAGCAACATAAAGAGGCCTCTTGAAACGGAATTTAGGTAACTCACTTTTGTAATTTCTTTATTTTTCCTCTGGAGAAGAAGAAATGTTGAAGGTAACAAATTGTAAGCACTAGCAATGAGATCAGAGAACTCATATGTCAAACGAGCTACACCCTTGACAGCAGCACTAATCATTTGCGGTTTTTCTCCAGCCAAGCAACCAACCACCTGTGACGGTTATAGCAGAGGTCAATACCGCAAAAAGAAAAACAAAGATCCCCAAAAAAATGTTACAATGACTTGTTAGGATTAGATTAAACATACCATATTGAAGTACCCATGTAATTTCTCATTGTCTCCACCATTTTCCTCATCTGCGTATGCATGACCAATCTGAACAAGCACATCATAGGCTCTGCTTCTTGTTTTTTTATTTACCTGCAGAAACAGCAGCGACCTGAATAATGATTCTTACACGATCATAGTTTGACACAAACAGTTTTAAGCAATGCTTCGTACCTCCTTTAAAGCAAGTATAACTTCGGGTAGAAAAGAAGAAACAATGTCTTTTCTCTCCTTTAAATCATCCTGAACGGGAAAAGAACCATCAGCATCTAGGAGGACTATTCCCCTAACACTCAAAAGCAAAATGCAATCTAATACTAAAGCCTACATCTTTATTATCATGATACAATTGGTCAAAATACACGTAGAGCTAAAAGGTTAAGCTACTTACAGTCCTTGACGCATGAGCTAAAATGAAGTATAAACAATCAAGTTTATGGCGCTTGGCAGAGACATGGCATATATTGTGCATCAGCTCAAGCAACTCCTCAAGGTTCTTTGAAATAAATCCATCAGAACTCTGGCAAAGAAAACATTTGTACCAAAACACATTAGTCAAGAAGTATTTGTGAATGAGAGCTGAGGTTAATGGTTTTCAAGGACCTTAAGAAACTGCATCACAGTCAACTACTATTTAAAAAAATATTATCACGCATCCAACTGATGAAGATTTAGACGCTTAAGCAAGCATAAAATCAGTCGGCGATGCACAATAGGAATCAATATATCTGACCTAGTCGAAGACTGTAATCTTAAGGCAAAGAAAGCAATACCTTCAAGATGACCGAAAGAACTTTATACGCTTTCTTTTGAATTAGGCCCTTGGGATCCTGCAGTTAAGTTTCACATCAGCATAAATAATTCAAGAAAAGCTTATCTTCATGTAGGACGATAAATCACAGCCACGCCCAGAACAATAAATCATTCAACACAATAGATCAATTTACAAACCTGCATTGCAGGCTTCAGAGAACTGAATATGGTATCTACTTCTTGACCATCCAAACCAGGTAAAAGTGAAACTAAAAGATCAAACAACCTTGCCCTGAAATGAAATGCAGGTTATAAGGTCAACTTTGGCAGTAGCAACTAAGCAGGAAAAAACACAATTCAAAGTAACAGTACCTTAAGTTGGACGAAGATTTTTTGTCTGCTATGATATCCACGTCCATCCCACTAACAGAACTTTCATCTTGCGCAATGGCAGCTTTAGTAACCTCTAAAAGCTCTCGCAGTGTCTTGAAAAGTAGCTTTGAAACAGTCTTTTTCTCCGCTATGGAAGCCAAGTTGCCTATCGCAGACTGAAAGTAAAACAACATAAGTTATCAAATACTATGATAAGCTCTGATTACGTAACTTTATCTAAGTAGAGAAGGACATCAACCAATTACACAAGAATACAACAACAAAAATATGAAGTTCTGGTAACATTTAACGAACTGCTATTATATAATATATTCCAACCCATCATAATTTCTATAATGTAAGGAAATAAAATACCCTGAGGCTCTTAATTACCTGAAGAGAACCGCCATCATCTTTTCCAGATTCATGAAATATTCTTGACAAAACATCCAATAATTTAGGAGCACACAACCGCAGAACTTTCAAATTAGCTGCCGCATACTGTGAATCATAACGAGCAGTAGCTCGTAGCATAGCAGAACTAGCAACATTAGTAGATATTTCTTTCCCCTCAACAACTTCCCTATTTTGTTGAATCAGAATATTCAAACTGGCGCATATGATTCCACGGGTCTCAGCCTGTGTTTGAAGAACTCCACTTAATATTCGCCCCAGATCGGCAAAACTCTCCCCAGTATCCACGGGATAATTACAAAATGAAGGTAACAAAGCCCATAATGAATATACGAGAGAATCAACACTCCTGGATGCTACAGTAAGACCTTGTAGCTTGAGCTGCCATCACGAACAATTAGCAACATTAGCGAGAAATCGAGATATAGTATATTTAAACAGTGGGGGAAAAATAAATTTACCTGTTGAGCTTTCTGGCTCATTGTTTCGACCATTCTAAAAATAGTCTCCGTAAAGAAACTTAGGCGTCCTCCAACTGTGTACTGCTTCAAAATTGGGAAGAGCCAAACGTTTACCTCAGACAGATTACTCGCTTCAAGGTTTAAACGCACAATGTTTAAAAATGTTTCAGGTCCCATAGCACCAAGGGCTGATCCTACACAGTCATGCAACTGGAGATCGCCAACAAAAAAGAAACATCAGTCAAACAAACAGTCAGGAAATACAGAACGTGACTAACAGAAGCAAGGGCTAATACATTGACATGTTGCATCTTATATCGTAGAATCATTCATTTCTAACTAAAAATGAGAGCCGATGAAATTAGGTCCAACGATGAAGCCAAGATCATAGATTACAAGTGACAAAAATATCTCAATTTTTATACTGTAATCTAGAACCCCAGCAGATGATCATTACGCTCCAGGAATAGTATTATCTGTTACCTGTTTTCTATAAGGAAAGCCTTCATCAGGTAAATCTTGCATATCTGATAAGTCCTCGAGAGTCTTCCTCATAAAATATGCAGAATCTTCACCTGAAAATTGAGTGAAAGGATTAGCAATTGAACAACTAAGCAAACAATTGGTCCAAATGAATCCCTGAGGCACAGCGTCAGAGAGGAAAAAAACTTCAACAAGAAGAACAAATCAGAGAATGAAAAATATAATTACCTAATTTATCAAACATTGTTGAAACTACTTGAAAAGACATATCCCAGACTGCATGGTACTTGTAATCAAGCAAGCTCTCAACCGTTGCACACAGCTTTTCAATGACTGTTGGACTAGACTTCCTTAAATCCAAGTTTGAATTCCGGATTCCGTTGATACCTTCTCTGATCAAACTTTCATCAATACATGATAATATCAAATTCTTCAACGTATCAGTTGCTGCAAAGATTGCCTCCTCGTGTTCAGTTGCAATAATATCTGCCAGAAGAAGCAAGACGATCATGTCATAAACCACATTGACAAGAAAAGTAGTATCTAATAAAAAGGATACTAAAATCAAAAAACAGGAAGGATCAGATACAACGGTATACCTTTCAGACCATTAAACACACTAGGAAGTTTAACCACACAAATATCTCTGTTTAGGGAAAAACTCCTCGTCATCCCAACTTTCAGTAAACGCGCTGTGAAGGTCATGGCATCAGCAGATGTTTCAGATCCCGAGAACAGTCCAGCCGCAAGAGATAAAACTTCGACCAGCTCCTCAACTGGAACCTCGGAGGCTGGATTGAGACAAAGTGCACTTAAAGAGTCTATCACTGGCCTTGCAACGTATGGATCGCGCAGAAGAATAAGCATCTTATAACCCTCAATCAGAGCAGCAATGTGATTTTTTGACATCAAGGCCAAACAATCTTTTAGAGTGCTGAGAATGTAAAGCACTTGCTTTGCTCCCCTGGCTCCTTCGGTAGAGCCAGCTTCCGATTTATAAGCGAGGTCTAAATATTTCTGGAACAATTTTGCAATAGATCCACTCACTGATTGCCAGGTCATTGTTCCATGGGATTTCTGTAGGACATCACGGACACAAGAGTTTGCTAGCTTTCTTACCTTTCCGTCTGAATGAGTAACAAAATTCAGCAAGATGCTGGAGGATTCAGAGCCTTCATTCGCCATAATGGAATCAACAGTTGTGAGGAGATGAACCAAACACTTCAATCCTGAGATCAAGCACTCAGGAGTAGCTGATTGTAAACGCAGAACGCCGAGGATGAGACGCAGAGCCATCCCATCCTTCTTCAGTACTCCTGCCGAGACTTTAGGGAACACAAGGGAAAGGATTACAACATGTGGCTGGACGACAGCCAAACGTGGTTCAGCATCTGAAGACAAGAGACTCTCAAGCGACCTGCATGTGGCAAGAAAGTAAGCCACAGGTGTACGACAATGATTATCTTCCGCTAGAATTTTTGATAACTCCTCAATGACAGCGCATAGCTGTTCATGGTCTGGTCGCTTCGACTGCGATAAGCGATAGCGCATGAACTCCCCAAAATCTCCAGAAACAGGCAGGGCCGGTTCTGAGGGAGAGAGGCACATGCCGGATTTAATGTCAACACATAGTGATTCCATAACTAGGTTCCTTCAATTTGGCTAATCCAGGTGAAATTTTCTACAATAGAACGAAAACTATTAGATTAATCAATCAATTTACTTTGAGACTAACACGAACCTTTATAAAAAGAAACTTACTTTTCGTTAAGATTGAAGAAGCTTGCTTGGGAGAAATGATGAGAGTAAGAAGAAGCTTCTGAGATTCTGATGAAAGGGGAAACAAGAAAATAGCATTAATACAATATCATGTGAATTCAAAAAATGTAATATACCCAAAACTGATAACAATCTTCGTAATTATCATCTACATCGAAATTAATCGTCAGAACATATAATTGTGAAAACAAAATTCTTTAGGACCAAAGCAAGATTGAAGTTTTTTTCAAGAGAGAAATACAAACTTCAAAACTGAAGCTTTAGGGTTGCAGAAGAATCTCATAAACATGAAATAAAGCAATAAACAAAAGAGGGTAGAGATTATAACGCTTCACAATTTAGATTGAATCTAAACAAAGAGAAAAACAAAAACGAGTAACGGAAGTCGATTTTCTAACCTGAAAACAGCAAAGGAGAAGAATCCTTGTGGCTTGAAGATCAATTACGACTAAGAGACTGCTCAAGTTTGGTGTTGGTGGCGGTAATGAAAGGAGAAGCCTTTAGGGTTTTCTCACTCACCAAAAATCAATCAAGGGTTTAAGGTTTGATCCAGAATTTATTTTTTTTTTAAGCGACTGCCTCCGGTTTTGATAAGATGATTGGTTTTTTAAAGCTAAAGTAATCAAGATTACGGTTCATCCGGTCGAACCGACCAACACGGTATAGATTTTTGTAAACCGGGTATTTAAAACATTGATTGCAAGGATTTAGCAAATCCAATTTATAACATAAAATTATCGTTATTTTCATCTATACAACATACAAAAAGGGTGTATTGAACTGAATATTTTCAAAGATTTGAGTTTTAGTCAGTTTTAAGAGGATTTGATAAAATTTTAGTGAATTAGAAATTTTGTTATTAAATATTCTGAAATCTCACCTAAAACCATTTGGTTCTTTGTATTTTTAATTAAGAAATCCCCTTAAATCTTACATGAAATTTTTTAATCAAATTTTAATCAAGTTTTCAATAATAATTTCAAATCAAAATTTAATCAAGTTTTCAATAATAATAGATTTAAATATATAATTTAAAATTATTAATTTAATAACACTAAATTTTAAAAAATATTTTAAAATTCATGTTTTAATAACATATTATTTGTCATTGAAACTTAAATCTCACCAAATACTCATTTCAATACATCCTCGAAATTTGTAATAAATTTATATATCTTTAAATTCATAAATTATTACAAAAAAAAATACCAATTATACGTTATTTAAAACTCATAAATAACTTCTTTTTTTTCAAAAAATGGCACAATGAAATGATGTTGTAGTATTTGAATCTACCAATAGAACATTTCTTTTTTTCTATTGCAAATCACAAACAAATCTAAACGATGTACAAATTTGCAAGTTCACTTCAGGCTTCTCTTGGCTACAAGTTTTTGGTAAAACTTGTTAGTGCGGAAGAACAATACAGAAGCAACCAAAGAGCCAAAGACAGCCACAGAAGCCATAATCATAAAAGATGTCCTGAAACATTGACTTCCGAAGCAAGAATTGTCATCCTCAGAAGCTACCTTGTCATAAAAGTAACCTATCACTTTCACAGATAGAATATACGATCCGATAGGTCCCGCAATCGAAATCGTGAAGTAAATCGTTCCCATATGCCGGATCCCAAATATCTCTGATGTGATTGTCGGCATGAGCGACCATTGCGAACCGTAAGCCATACCTATCAAAACCGAACCAACATAGAGACTGCCTTGTAAACCAGAGGCTACAACGATATGACCTATAGCCATAACGCCTAGAGTTATTGCCATGAAGATCGGTCTTGGCCAGCTGTTTTTGTGTAAGAATGTGTCTGATACATAACCAGCCCCAAACCGGCCAAGAAAGTTCCATATGCTCCAAAGAGAGACCAGAGAATTGAGTTGAACCGTAGAGTAGCGAAGAGACTCGCCTATTTGTCTAATGTTGTTTATAGTAGCGAATCCAGAACCCATCCCACATAGCATTGCCAAGAAAAGTAGCCAGAAGTTAACTGTGCTCATTGCTTCAAATATGTTTGAGTCTTCTATAACCACATGATCTTCATCTGCATAAATTTTATGAAACAGTCAGTGTTCTGTTCTCACTCTGTTTAGAGGGTTGCATAATTCAGTGTTTGGTAAGCATATCTACCAGGAAAAGTGATTGAACCAGCAGAGTCCAGCAGCAACGTAGAAGTATCGAGAACAGGACGGTCCAAAGACGAAAGTATCTTCTCTTCTTCACGTAAGGCTCTTACAGCAACCAAGAGAGGAGAAGCAAGCAGTAAAAGAACAAGGATGAAGGATAAAATCTGCATGAACCGCGATAAACCCAAAACGTTTTCAACCGTAATAACGACCATAAGATAGGCGGCGATGATCAAAGAGATCACCGAGAGACCATTCAAGTGTTTCTTGTCAGTGGTAGTAACCGTTTCATAAACTCTTACAAAAGGCATAGTCAGGAACATGACAAACGTTGGTACTATGGCCAGGAGAAGAATGAATGTAGCAGGGTTACCTTCACCGCCACAGACCGCATGGTACAACTGAATCAAAATTGCTCCACTTAAACCTAAAAATCCCTAAGTCACATTAATTAGATTAAAATGAGTCAGTTTTTGGATATGTAAACCAAACTAAGAGTATACAAACAATGAAACAGAGGTAAGCTCCAAATGATAAATGGGATGTCATGTAAACAGAAAACATTTCTATTTCAATTCAAAAATGTGTTTGCTCATGTAAACGCAAACGCAGAAAAAGCGTTTCATACCATTCAGGCTGCAATGAATCGTGAAAAATACTACTAAACACAACATCAATCAAATCAAACGCGTGATTGTGTTTCAATTTCACCAAATTTGTTTCCTAAATAATCTTTTTTACCTGCATAATGCCGACGGCGGTCCCACCGTAATGAGAAAAATTCCGAGCGGCGGTGACAACATTGGCCGTGTTGAAAAACGGCAACGAGTGACCAGCCAAGAAGACGAACAAACACATCAACGGCACAGGCGGCGGAGCAATAAGCCCAACAACGGAAGCCCAAATGAAAAAGAAACCAACAAACCACTGAACCAACCCAACAAAAACAACAACCCAGGGCCCACCACGACCATGTAGCTTAGAAGTCATGGCCGTGTAAAGGTAACCGGAGATAATACCGAAAGTACCACCGATGTCTTTGAAGACGGAAACGAAATCGAGGGTAGATTGGTCATAAGATTGAGATGATTTGAGGATGGAAGAGTAGATCGCAAATGTGTAAGTAGCTCCACTAAAGCTTTGAATCCATATGCTAGCTGCTGCAGCTACCCATTTCGTGTTGATTCTCTCCATTATCAAAAAATTGAAGATTTACTACTACACGACTGAATAAGCAAATCTCAGTTTTGAATCTGATGGTGTGAAAGTGAAATGAAGAGAAGAAGAAGTATTCAATCGCTCTCTGGACATCGTGAATCTATCGAGACTGAGTAAAGAATTGATTTGGGGTTAATCTTAGTTTATAAATATCTATTTATGATTTGCAATCCCTTTTTTATTTTAAACAGAAGAAAGCGTATTAAGCGTTGTGTCGTTGACTCTAAAACACGTTACCAAATAAAAGGTGAGTTGTATCGCCCGCATGACACGCTAACACACAATACATTAATTCGCATGTCTAAATTTCAGTTTTGTTCGAAAAAGTTAAATCAGATTTATACAAATTTTATTCGAGTTCATATATCAAATATTAAATTATTTTTAGCTATACAAAAAAAAAAAATTCTTTTTTATTTATTTGAAAACTATTTATGAATTATTAAAAAGACAAATTAATTCATACAAAATTCTTGGTCCCCTCCACAATTGGGAACTCTTAAATGCAATATGGGCTATAAGTGGGTCAAAAAAAGAATCAAACAGCTGGGGCTTAGTGAGTACGTCTAAATGATTTGGGTGTTGTCTTGATGCATTGTCGAAGAGCTTTCGCTCAAGCATTCTCAACGCTTGATGCCAAAGTCTCTAGTTGGAATTGGACTTTAGAGAGTATGAGCAGCCAGAGATTTGAAAAGGTGATTTTCACGTGTTTGGTGTGGATGAACAAATAGTCTTTTACAGTGAAAAGACCAAAATCAAATGATTGGCCAAATAATCATACAACCCTATTTGTATTAATCTTATGATCATTTTGTGTTATTTTCCACCTTTTGTTCCGGCCTCCGGGTGCATAGGATTGTCAGTTGCTGTTTAGACACCCATCTATTTTTAAATCAATGTAATGTTTCATTTTAATAAAAACAGAAGTTATAACCGAAACGAAAAATATTTCACAAACCACTCTTTCTACAAACAATTTTTTTTTTTCTGAAGTATGAGTTAAGAAAATCAAAAAAAAAAATGAATATGGAGCCACGAGTAAGACCCTTGGTTTAGAGATTACTTCAAGGTCCTCTTGGCCACAAGCGTCGCATAAAACTTCTTTGTTCGAAGGAACAAAACAAGAGCGACAAGAGATCCAAGCAAAGCCATGGCCGCCATTATCATAAACGAAGTCCTAAAACAATGATTCCCATAACAAGAATGATCAACTTCAGAAGCTACCTTGTCGTACAAGTAGCCTATTACCTTCACTGAGAAAAAGTACGAACCAACCGGACTAGCTATCGAAATTGTATAGAATATAGTTCCCATATGAAGAATCCCAAATATTTCAGAGGTTATTGTCGGCATGAGTGACCATTGTGAGCCGTACGCTAAACCAACCAACAAGGACCCGATATATAGGCTTCCTCGTAAACCGGAGGCCATGACAATGTGACCTATAGCCATAAGGGCTAGAGTTATGGCCATGAATACCGGTCTTGGCCAGCCATGACTATGTAAATATGCGTCTGAGATGTAACCGAACCCAAACCGGCCTAGAAAATTCCATATGCTCCAAAGAGACACCAGAGAATTGAGTTGAACAGTAGAGTAGCTAAGTGACTCGCCCATCTGTCTGATGTTGTTTATTGTCGCGAGTCCTGAACCCATTCCACATATCATTGCCACAAATAGAAGCCAGAAGTTGATTGTGCAGATTGCTTCGAGGACGTTCATGTCATTGGTCATGACAACTTTAACATCTGCCGATTTATTGCAAATGTGTTAGGAATCTCACTTAGATGATTATAACTAATGGACCTAAAATATCATTAAAAGAGATATAATTCACTCCATGACCAAAAATATCATTAGTCAATAAATAAGAACCGAAACCAAACCTTACCGGAAGAATCAAGCAAAGTGGTTTTCTGGGTAACCGGATCATCCAAAGACAAGAATCTATCTTTCTCTTCACGTTGTGCTCTAACCGCCACCAAGAGAGGAGAGGCGAGCAAGATTAGTAGAATGGTAAATGAGAATATCTGCATAGACTTTGACATTCCAATCACATTTTCAACCAGTATGACGACCATAAGATATGTGACGATGATCAAGGAGATGGCGGAGAGACCATTCAAGTGTTTCTTGTCGCCTTTGATTACTGTATCATATGTTCTAACAAAAGGCATCGTCGTCAAGATGAGGAGCGATGGTACTAGGGCCAATAGAAGAATGTAATTCGTTGGGTCACCTCCACAGAAGATGTGGTACATTTGAACTAGAATTGCTCCACTTAGCCCAAGATAACCCTAAATTTAAATTAAAAATACAAAATCGTTAATGATTATTTGATTGATTTTGCTTGAGAGACAAAAAAAATTTTAATCAAATTTATGTTCTTCTCATATTATTAAATATAATTTTTTTCTAATTGGAGTATTAGTATCCACTAGTTTATCTCAGTCAATTGATAATGAGATTAATAAACATGTTAAGAAGTATCTATGTTTGTAATGTACCAATTTATATATCTTAATTACTTGTTCAGAAGATGTCTTAGACATAAACATTTTAATGTATATCTACTAGTTCTAAAATATATGAACTTAACAAACCAATACCAATTTATACTAATTTATTTCTTTAATATCAATATCTTATTCCACAAGTCTCAGTACCTTCATAATGCCAACAGCGGTTCCACCATAGTCGGAGAAGTTACGGACGGCGGTGACCACAATAGCCGTATTAAAGAATGTCTGACAATGACCGGCCAAGAACATGAAAAAACACATCACAGCCACGGGAGGCCTTTCGATCACTCCGGACGCAGCCATCCATATGAAACCATACCCCAAGAACCATTGGAGCAGCCCCACAAATATTACCAACCATGGCCCACTAAAGAAGCCACCGCTACCGCTTTTGCGGCTTGCAACCGCTGTGTAGAAGAGGCCAGGGAGGATGCCTACGTTTGCTCCGATGTCTTTGTAGACGGAGACGGTGTCAAGGGTTGATTGGTCATAAGATTGAGATGATTTGAGAAGAGAAGAATAGATTCCAAAGGTGTAGCTTGCTCCACTAAAGCTTTGTATCCATATGCTCGCTGCTGCAGCTACCCATTTCGAGTTTGCGATCTCCATCTTTCAATCTCTCTATAGCTATTTGCATCGATCAAAATTAGCTTATTATGCTGTCTTAATTTGAAACTAAAGTCAACTTTAAATTTCCAAGTTTTTTCAATCGTGTAGGCATTCTTGGTTTGGTTAGACCAAATCTAACCTCCAGATTACACAAATCCATTAAAAAAACGAGTTATACATTAGTTGCACTCGAACTGAACCACATTTAACCGATAACCCAAACCGATAAAAAGAATCATTGGTTTTTGCTTTTCTAAACCGATAAATATGAAATGTCCACCATGTGAAACGAGGAAGTCCATTAATCAATTTTCTATAGAACAGCTGTATAAATAAGAGATTAGTTAATAAAGGATGATGTATGCAAAATCAATTTATATACTAAACGTGACATTTGTTGTAAAAATACTATTATATCTTTTTATAAAAAAAAAGACTATTACATTTTGTCATAGCCGTATATGACTAGTCTGTCTTCCGTTTATATTTTAGTGTACGTGAAGAGTTACGTAGCTGGTTTTGAATAAATCTCGGCTAATCGCTGACAACAAATTAGATCGGGAAATCTTTCAACAGCAAAGCACAATCAAGTAACTTAACTATGATTAATTATAAGTAAATATATGATAAATAAATAAATAAAGAGATCCACGATTTTATGCTTCTGATTATTTTATTTTTAATTACTTCCTCTGTTCTAAATTATAAGAACTTTTGGCTAAAAAACATATTTATTAAGAAAATTATTTTTTCTAAACCAAAATCATTATTAGTTACTTTTATCACATTAAAAGCAATATAAATGACTATTTAAAAAAAAAATAGTTATATTAAATTAAAATTTATTAGAAAAATATATAAATATTTAAAAATCTTCTTATAAAATGGAACAAACAAATTTGGTTAATAATACTTATAGTTTGAAATGGAGAGAGTAATATGTTTACGTGGTGTTATACGATTATTCAGCACTGATCACCCCTATTTCTTGCAGATTTAATTTGGTGCGACTTCTCCACAAAACTAACATTTCTATTTCTTGTCTTTCCTTGTAAAAGGAAACGTCAGCGCCAGATCTTCTTCTAGACCGCATTGCATTATTGGAGACTCTGTTTTCTCGAGTCAGGATTGTTCATATGAGCTTAGGATGGTTTATACTTATATATTTTTGGGTTAGAATTGTTCTAAGCTCAGATTTATCACGCGAAAAGAGACACTACATGTCACGTATCAAGAATGGTTTATATAGTCTCAGAGTGAACCATCGAAATTCTACAAAGAAATTTGAACTCAAACTCATTAACAAGTAATCAACACATCAGATTTTTTATAGATTTTGGTATTGACATGTCAATGAAAAAGTTTAAGCTTTCAATTAAATTATTTTATTTATACACATAAGTAAACATATCAGATTTTTTATTCCACATTAATTAATAAAAAAATAGCTGTATAAACCAGTCAAATCATTTTAATTATACACATAATATATTTTTACCATGAATAAATAATATAAAAAAATTTTAAACTAATCATATCATTTTACTATACACATCTTATAATATATTTTTTTTACCATGAATAACTCAATGAAAAAACTTTATAAACAAATTCAAATCATTTTTTATACATACTCTATAATATATTCTTTTACCATGAATAAAAATACATATGTTGATTACCTGATTTTTTAACCAACATGATCGAGCCTCATGTCGTTGATTAGTATTAGTTTAGGTTTTCTTAAGCTAATTTGTTTTTATTGGATTGAAAGTGCAGAGCTTCAATTTCTTTCAATCTGAGTTTAAAAATAAAACAAAGTTGTGGAATTCTGAGACAGGGATTTGAGAATTAGGATTTTTAGATTAGGGAAAGAGGTTTTTGATTATGGTACCCTCAAATTATTTTGAAAATTTAGAGTTTTTAATATTTTACATCTATGGTTATCAACTCTAAGAATATTTTTTCATAAATGATTATTTTAGGAATTGTTAATGAATATTTTCTAGTGAATGAAAACTAAATTAAAAAATATGGAAAAAATTGTTTGATATGTTAGATACAAATAAGGAAGCATGAGTAATGGAGATTGTTGAAACAACAATGAGTGAAGAAGAGAATTATCGGGTAAGAATTACACTTTATATGGAATGTAAATAAAAAATATGGATGTAAAACTTATTTTGTGGTCCAAAATTTTCTAATATGTTTCACTTTTATGTCATTGATACAAAATAGGAGATGAGTTTTTTTCATAAAACATCCACTAGGGTTTGTTTGTTATTTCTTGAATGTTTTTAAACTTTCTTATAGCGTTGAAAATATATTTGTACACATAATATAAAAACTTTTTTGATAAAGAAAAAGAGTTTTTAATAAAATATAAATCATTAACTGTTTTCTAATAGTTTTGCAAGATAAACCATTAACTATTTTCCTAATAGTTTTATTTTGCTATATTAAAAAAAGATCACATAATATCTAATATACTAATTTGTCATTAAAATAAAGAAAATAAAAAAAAAACTGGGAAAAACATTGATACTATGGAAGGAAACATTAGCATTAAGGAGAAAAACTAATGATATCTTATATATTATGCTAGATATTCAAATTAAATGAATTAATAATAACATTACTTTCTTTAATATGTGTTTTTTTTACCAAAACATATCGCACATTCACACGGAGAATATTAGACTATAAAATCAAATCAAATACAGTTTTAGCAAATTACTCATTAATCTAAACAAATAATAAAATAATTTATGATAGTTAAATACAATTTAGTTTATTTTAAAATACTCAATTGTTCATAAAAAACATTTCAGTAAAACTAAAAATAAACAATTTATTTAAAACAACCGCAGCGTAGCGTGGGTATTTATCTAGTACGATTAAACAAGAAATCGAAATGAGTAATACGATTATCACATTTGCAAGGTACATACATTGCTTAAAACACAAGGTTCTAGAACCCTAAGAAAAGAAAAAAACATCAATCATTGGCCAATGCCATTTACTTACGAATCTGAATCTATACATTCGTCTTAATTAAGTTAATTATTAGATTTCCATGTGATATACATTTGTTTTTGAATAGATTTCCATGTGATATTTACGTAAGTGGTAAATCAAGCCAAACTATAAGCAACGAATAATCAGGATAAACCCATTTGTTGTTCGTTCCGTAGCATGGTGTTAAAACCTAAAATATTATTTTTGAAGCCCTTGCTCATTTTAGTCGACCTTGCCACATATTTATCACGGACAGACTAATTTAGACCTAACGACATATATGCATCTTGGTAGAAATAACAAACGATTGTGTTATACTAAGGAACTAATTGACTTTTCCAACTGCCTCGATCAGATTAATTAAAGGGAATAGCAATATGCCAATGTCATTTTTCAAGTTCAACTAAAAATTAAGAACATGCACATGAAAGAGAAATACAATTTAGTGTCGAATATGTTACCCAACCTCGGATTTATGAGCTTAAAACCAAAACAAACGATAAATAAAGGTTGAACAACAGTACATGTCACAGATGGCCTAACCGTGAAGAGTAAGATCATGGTTTTTTTTTTTTGACAATTTTTTGCATTAATTTAAATGAGGCAAAAGTGCTCACAATGTTTTTACACCATAATAAGCCAACTTTATTAAATTATCCCAATACCCATATTGAAGAGTAAGATCATGTTGAAGTCATTTTCACCATAACAAGTAAAGAAAGAGGAAGAGAACAGAAAAAGGCAATATGGTAGATGTCAAAATGAATTTTGGGAAATTTGGAAAAGAAAGAGTATGGTTTTATTTTTGAAGTATGACTTAAGAAAAGCAAAAAAAAAAGATTGAATATGGAGCCACGAGTAAGACCCTTGGTTTGAGAGATTACTTCAAGATCCTCTTGGCCACAAGCGTCGCATAAAACTTCTTTGTGCGGAGGAACAAAACAAGAGCGACAAGAGATCCAAGCAAAGCCATAGCCGCCATTATCATAAACGAAGTCCTAAAACAATGATTCCCATAACAAGAATGATCAACTTCAGAAGCTACCTGGTCGTACAAGTAGCCTATTACCTTCACTGAGAAAAAGTACGAACCAATCGGACTAGCTATCGAAATTGTATAGAATATAGTTCCCATATGAAGAATCCCAAATATTTCAGAGGTTATTGTCGGCATGAGTGACCATTGTGAGCCGTACGCTAAACCAACCAACAAGGACCCGATATATAGGCTTCCTCGTAAACCAGAGGCCATGACAATGTGACCTATCGCCATAATGGCTAGAGTTATGGCCATGAATACCGGTCTTGGCCAGCCATGACTATGTAAATATGCGTCTGAGATGTAACCCGACCCAAACCGGCCGAAAAAGTTCCATATGCTCCAGAGAGACACCAGAGAATTGAGTTGAGCAGAAGAGTAGCTAAGTGACTCGCCAATCTGTCTGATATTGTTTATTGTCGCTAGTCCTGAACCCATTCCACATAGCATCGCCACAAATAGAAGCCAGAAGTTGGTTGTGCATATTGCTTCGAGGACGTTCATGTCATTGGTCACGACAACTCTAACATCTGTGTATTGATTGAAAACATGTTAGGAATTTCACATCGATAACTATAACTATAAGGGATATATAACTCACTCTATGGCCAAAAGTATCATTAGTCATAACTTAGAACCGAAACTAAACCTTACCGGAAGAAGTATTGAATACAGGAGAATCAAGCAAGGTGGTTTTCTCGGTAACCGGAAAATCCAAAGACAAGAATCTCTCTTCCTCTTCACGTTGTGCTCTAACCGCCACTAAGAGAGGAGAGGCGAGCAAGAGAAGTAGAAGGGTGAAGGAGCATATCTTCATAGACTTTGACATTCCGATAATATTTTCAACCAATATGACAACCATAAGATAGGTGACGATGATCAAGGAGATGGCTGAGAGACCGTTCAAGTGTTTTTTGTCGCTTTTGATGACTGTGTCGAACGTTCTAACAAAGGGCATCGTCACTAAGATGAGGAGTGATGGTACTACGGTCAAGAAAAGAATGTAATTCGCTGGGTCGTCTCCACAGAAAATGTGGTACATTTGAACAAGAATTGCTCCACTTAACCCAAGATATCCCTAAATTTAAATTTAAAACACACATGATTATTTGATTGTTTTTGCTTGAGAGCCACCACACAAGTTACGCAACTTATCAAGATTTATGTTCATATACTAATATATATATATATATATATATATATATATATATATATATATATATATATATATATATATATATTCTAATTGGAGTATTAGTAAATTAATTATAAACATGTCAGGAAGTGTATATATTGTTTGTAATCTATCGATTTATCTTAATATGTCCAGAAGACTACATCAAAAACCGACTTTCACAATCTCTTTTTTTTTTTAATTAACGTTGTCAACCAGTTTTCAGTATTATGAAAAGAACTATATAAAAATAAGGAAAAGAAGATGTCTTAGACATAATCATTTTTATGTATATCTGCTAATTATTTTTCTAACATATCTGTACTATTTCCTTTATCCGGCCCTTACAGGCTTTTCGGTTCATTTATATGGCCTTTTCATAAAAGCAGAAACTGTCCAATATCATGAACAAATAAACCAAAATAACAATTGATACTATATTTTACTTTGTCTATATCAATATCTTATTCCTCAAGTCTCAAATACCTTCATAATGCCAATGGCCGTTCCACCATAGTCGGAGAAGTTACGGACGGCGGTAACCACAATAGCCGTATTAAAGAATGTCTGACAATGACCGGCCAAGAACATGAAAAAACACATCACAGCCACGGGAGGCCTTTCGATCACTCCCGACGCAGCCATCCATATGAAACCATACCCTACA
Source organism: Cardamine flexuosa (assembly GCA_963555745.1). Lineage (NCBI taxonomy): Eukaryota > Viridiplantae > Streptophyta > Magnoliopsida > Brassicales > Brassicaceae > Cardamine > Cardamine flexuosa. Next base: position 5,938,005 of record OY743217.1, read on the forward strand.
AACCATTGTAGCAGCCCCACGAATATAACCAACCATGGCCCATTAAAGAAGCGACGGCCACCGCTTTTGCGTCCTGCAACCGCTGTGTAGAAGAGACCGGAGAAAATCCCTACGTTTGCTCCAATGTCTCTGCAAACCGAGACGGTGTCAAGGGTTGATTGGTCATAAGACTGAGATGATTTGAGAAGAGAAGAATAGATTCCAAAGGTGTAACTTGCTCCGGTGAAGCTTTGAATCCATATGCTCGCCGTTGCAGCTACCCATTTCGAGTTTGTGATCTTCATCTTTCAACCTCTCTTGCTTTCTCTATAGCTATTTGAATCCATCAAAATGAGCTTATGCTGTCTTATAATGAAACTAAAGTCAACTTTAAATTTGAAAGTTATTTAGTCGTGGGCATTCTTGGTTTGGTTAGACCAAATCAGACCATATTGACACAAACGGTAAAAAAATAAAAACCGAGGTCTAAATGGAGTTATTTTAGTCTTTAGATGCACTGGAACTAAACCAAATTTAACCGATGACACAAACTTAGAAACAAAAAAAAACAGTGCTTTTGCATTTACAAACCGAGAAACCTGAATCAATCTGGGATAAACTAAAAATTAAATCTACAATGTCCAGCATGTGAAACGAGGAAGTCCAATAATCAATTTTCTATAGAAAAGCTGTTTTGTATAAAGGAGAGATTAATTAATGGAGGATGATGTATGCATAATCAATTTAAATCTTAAACGTGACATTTATTCGTAAAAATATAATTACATTTTGGCATATGACTTAGTCTGTCTTCCGTTTATGTTTTAGCCTTTTAGGCTTTTAGTGTTCGTGAAGAGTTGCGTAGCGGACTCCTCAGCAATTCTGGCTATACGGAGGAGACTCAGCTTTCTCGGGTTAGCTAGGTTGTCCTAAGCTCAGATTTACCACGCGAAAAGAGACATTATGTCACGTGCCAAGGATGGTTTTTATATAGTCTCAAAGAGAACCATCGAAATTCTACAAAGAATTTTGAACTCAAACTCATTAACAAGTTATACGATTAAACAAGAAATCGAAATAAGTTTTACGATTATCATATTTGCAAGATGCATACATTGCTTAAAGCACAAGGTTCTAGAACCCTAAGAGAGAAAAAAACATCAATCATTGGCCAATGCCATTTACTTACGAAACTGAATCTATACATTCGTCTTAAGTAATTAGATTTCCATGTGATATTTACGTAGGTGATAAATCAAGCCAAAGCTGTAAGCAAGGAATAATCAGGATAAACCCATTAATTTGTAGTTCGTTCCGTAGCCGGCACAACACCATATGACTTCACAATTACTTAAAAAAAATATAGATGTTAAAAAGAACACAATTGAATTATAGTATGGAGCTAATCGACTTTTCCAACTGCCTCGATCGATCGGTTTTCAATATTTAACCTAATTAACCCCACGGAAACCACTCATATTAAAGGGAATAGCAATAGCATTTTTCAAGTTCGACTAAAAAATAAGAACATGTACATGAAAGAGAAAACAATTTAGTATCGAATATATTATCCACCCTCGGATTTTATGAGCTTAAAACCAAAACAAACGATAAATAAAGGTTGCATGTACATGTCACAGATGGCCTAATCGTGAAGAGTAAGATTACGTGACTCAACATGGCAAACCCGAGTCTTAGTAAGCCCTTTCAGTTTTTATTTTTTAACACTTTGGAAAGCATTTTTGGCTTTGATATCAGAATTTTGTTTTTATCAAGATAATGTTGAAGTCATTTTCACCATATGTATGATGAACAAGTAATAAAAGAGGAAGAGAACAAAAAAGGGAAATTAGGTAGATGCCATCATGCGAAAGTGAATTTTGGAAAATAAAAAGTATGACTGTTCTGTGCAAAAATAATAATTTATTGGACGATTTTGACCTTCCCATAGCCATTATAATTCATAGGAAAAATCTTCGACGCTCAGCATTTAGAAGAGAGATGTATTTTTACATGGGGGTAGCCGGATATAGTAGCATGGCACATGTAGTGAATGGCGAGGTGGATTATCAAGTTAGTGCGCCGTGTTATGTTAGACTTTTCGTTATGTGATGTGATGTGATATTATTGTAACTTTGTGAGCATGTCTTTTCGTTATTAGCATGTAATATATAGAAGCGAAAGACCCGTTTTTATATCTTATTGATATGTGAATGCAATATTATATATATGATGCCAGATTATTTAACGCAATTCATTCGTTAGTACTAAAATTTTCTTGGATGCTAAGTACAGTTTTAGGATTCAGCTAGCTCGTGCCAATTCCACCATGGTAAGAACTGACTGGTGATCGTAGAAACTCTCATGCCAGAATAAATCAGCAACGTCCGTCAGAAACTATTCTCATGTGACATGCATGGCTTCAAATTTTGATGCATGGTCCTGCCTGGAGTCACACAAAAAATCCACAGCGACCATCAAAAACCCAAATTCTAAGATTCAGTTGTAATAGAAAATAGAAAATGATGTCATTTAGTGAGTATGTTTTGTCTTCTTTTTTTCTATACGTAATTATTTTCAGGTTCATCCTCAATGTCTCATGATCTATTTCCCAAAATCGAGCTCTTATCAGTTACCACATGATTTATTCATAAACTTACCCATTAACACACAGAGAACAAAACAAAACAAAAACTATAAAGCTTACATCTACCACAAATTCCCATGAAATTTCAGATACATAGTATTTACTAACCCTCGTTGAAATGATTACTCCACCAGATAATTAAAATTTTCATAGTAGAATATTCGCATTTCAAGATAGATCTGTAATGGAGGGCCAACGTGGGCTCCGTCGATTTTCAGATCCTACAGTCTTTTGCCAAAAAATAATTTGTCTGTTGTTGTTTTCTTCTTATTTTACAAAAACTTATTAAAGGAGGAACCTTAAGAGGTATACTAGCTAGTGTATGTTTGAAAAAATAAAAGCTAGTGTTGGAAAAAATGAAAGAAAGAGATACTAGTGTTAATCGGTTCATTCAACACAGTAATAGTCGTGATGTTATTATTCTGCTACTGTATTTAGAATAGTGCCCGCATTTTCAAGTGCTTTCTAATAGTTGGATCTAATTAGAATGATTATGATATCGATTTAGATGAACTGTTGTGTTTGGATGGTGAACCTTTCATGGCTCCTTCATGATTAGGTGTTCTTAATTAATATCTTTATTAGACGATTAAACCGGAGTTATCCGAAATAGTTCAAAGGATTTAGAACAAAATATTATTTTTGTTTGTGTGTTAGTAAATGAGTTTATATTATACAAAATACCACTAACGTTAAAATAGAATACCAAAAATATAAAAAAGTACGCGTGGGCCGAAAGCAACGGAGCCGGATGTGTCTGTACACGCAGACGTCTAGATTCCTTTTCCAGTAAAACACACAAAAAGTGTTGTTTCAAACTTGCCATTTTATTAATTCCTCTTAGCTTACTTCTATTAAATTTAACCAAGTTATCAAAATTGTAATAGTGTAGAAGATTCAAACTTATCACAGTGACCATCTGAATGATAAAAAAAGAAAAGAAAAGTAAACTAGAAATTATACTTGTTTTTCTTTTCTTCCTTTTCACTATTTCAAATTGTGATCGATCTTAACAAAGTGATTTTATAACATATCTGAATAAATATACATTTCAGTTTTTCGAAATTGGAACTGGTTCGATCATGTAGTTTTGTGTGCCAATCTGCAGTTACTTGTCACATACAAAACAAAAGTAACATTCATGATTTGACAAGTCTGTCCCCATCTAGTCCAATTATGAGTGTTAGTACTCTATCGACTAAGCGAAATTCGATTCTTATCTTTTTCTAAAATCTTAAAATCTGAAAAATCTGAAATCATACATACTTTCTCTGCATTCATCGAATTTTCAGAAAATTAGATAAGAGCTTATCATGTTTTGTATACAATGCATGAGAAAAGTCATGGGACACAAGTTACGAAATATGACATTTCACGTGTTTTCTCATTTCATATTTATCTAATTAAAATTTTAATTTATTCCATTAATTTCTTTTAAATATAACAAATGAATGAATTAAGACTATAATTTTTATAGCAAAATTCATCAATTTTTACAGAAAGCAGAGGCTATCTTGCTATCTTTTGAATAGTGATATAATTGCCTTAAAATATAACTAAAAGTAATAAATTTGTAATTGGAGTACACCTATATATTTTACTAGAGCTGAGCATGATTTATGTAAGTTACATATAACTGATTTTTAAAAATTTTACAAACAGATAATCAAATTTGTTTATAGACTCCAAAGCATATTCACGGCTTAAACAGTTTCAAATTTATAAACAAAGGAAGACAAAAAAAGAGTTGTAAACGAAAACAAAGAAAATCTGATGAGACATATATTTAATGGTCACCAAAAAGGACGATCTAATCGGAGTAGTCCCAATCTGCATAACAAAGAGAGACACATATAGTGATATAGATAAGATATGTCTATAATTATGTAATATCATAAAGTAATTTGCTTTAGAAAAAATAATTAAAATTTATTAATACACCCAAGTGTCAAAAAAGTGTACAGATATAGAAGTAAGCGGGGTCCGCACTCAATGCCATGATAATGACATCATCCTATATTTTTTCATAGAAACACATTAACACACAAAAACCCAAAAAACACACAACTTCTTGTGACTCTCTACGTCTCCTTCGTCGTCTTCTCTCTTTCCCTATATAAAACCCTCAATTCGTCTACGTCGTTTAAGATCATTTCGAGTCTCTCAAAGTTTTCATCTCTTAACCAACAAAAACCTCAATTTCTCATATCTATAAATGGCTGAGGAATTCGATGAATCTGAGGTAGTATTCTCCGACGAGTTCAGCTCCGTTCTACAGCTAGAGAACGAGAATGAGAATTGTTTGTTCGGTTCTAATGGGGAGAGCAACAAGAAGAGGTTGATAAAGAAGACGACGACGGAGAAGATGTTATCAAGCTCGCTTCCGGTGAACATTCCAGAGAACATGTTCCGGAGATACGTCGGGAAAGAGGAGGAGGATGATTACTCCGAAGGAGAAGGAGAGATCGTTCCGCCGCATATTATCGTCGGACGGAGAATCCAAGGAGGACAAATGGCGTTTTCTGTTTGTTCAGGTAGTGGAAGGACTCTTAAGGGGAGAGATCTGAGCCGGGTTCGTAATTCGGTTCTTAAGTTAACCGGTTTTTTGGAGGCTTGAACCGTTACCGGTTTTCTATTTTATCATTATCTTCCTCAAATATTTTTTTTTGCATGCTACGGAAAATTTCTATTGGTCCCGTGTTGTGTTTATTTTGAGAAAAGGTGGGGAACATGTGAAGCAAAGATGTATCCCTTGGCCCTTTTATTTTTTTCTTCAAATTCTTTTATTTTTCCTCAATTGTAATGGAAAACATAAGAAAATTCCGTGTTGATTATGAGAAAAATATCAATAATTGTTTTTTTGTGTGTTAGGAACTAAAATCCAATGTTGATCAAGTGCTTATTTGTATTTAATTAATTGGAATTATGGTAGTGTAATTAATCAATGTCTGCGTTGGAGTTATGTTAAGTGCAGATGTGGACAAAAGCCGAACAGAAACAGCTGTTCTGTTGTCATTGATTGTGAAAGAAAGAAAGATTCGTTCCCTGTGATATCAAGATGAGAAATGTACTTTATCAACAACAAAAAACAGATGAGAAATGTACACTAGAGTTCAATAAATTTTTGAAAGTGTGATGAGTTTGATTCTTACTGATAATATAGTATGTGAAAATTGTAAATACCAAACACGAAAGAATTCATCTTCTAGTTTGAATAAAAGTTTAAACAAATACTCCTTACATATTGTATTTGCATGATGGCTATATATATGCTACAAAACATTATCTGAGACATAAAAGAACACATTACATCGGCTTTGTCCTTTGGTTTTATATTCGGCCCAATAAAAGCTACTTAGCCTTATTTTATGGCCCACTAAGTACCCATACCCGTTGGACACATTGAAGCGGGCGAATTTTCTCTTTGTTATTCTGAGAAGAAATGGGGACCTTCGAATTCGAAATCAAGAAACATCAAAACCAAAAAACAAAAAAGGTCTATCTCTGTCTCTCTCATTCATTGAGAAATGTGCTCTGAGCAGAACTGTAAGCACGCGCTCACCAAAGATCATTACTTTACTTAAATACACTCTAATTCTCTCTCTTAGGGTTTAACCTTACCCTTTCCCTACTCCTAATACTCCTCTCTGCAAAGACGGCAATGAAGCCTTCCTTTCTTTTGAGCTTCGTTCCAGATTTATCTTCTCCAACGAGTAAGATTTGCTCCCCTAATTTTCATTATTCAGATTCTTCTTCCCGCAATGTGGGTCTTGAACTTCAGTTATTTAAAAGTTTCGACATTAAATTTCTGGAATTTTGTAATAAATTGCTTCAAATTTTGGTTTTGTTTGAGATTCCAATTCCTTGAGTTGTTTCTGTATGTGGGGTTTAGCCAAAAACAGTTATTTCAGCTTTCTCTGTTTCTGGAGAATCCATATCTGTAATGTTAGATTTCAAAGTCTGTTTTTTTACAGAGTATATTGAAAAAATCAATTTGTTAATTTTTATTTCTAATTTGTTCGTTTTTTATGTCTCTGTTTTAAGGTCCTAATACAATGGAGATGGTGCCAAGAACTGGTTGGAGAATAGTGACATGGCTTCTTACTCCAAATTTGTATGAGCCCTATCGGTGAGTTTGATCTGCCTAAGATTGGGGGATAGGGAATGAAGCAAATTGGTCCGTGCTTGTAGGATAGATGTATAAATTTCAATGTCTATCTATCTTCTTCTGTTCTGTTTTCGAATATTATATGGATTGATTCTTGAAATTCGCAATCTGTTTTGTTGATTTCTAATTTTTAACTCCATTACAAAATTCATTTGCATCATCAATCTTGTTTAGTATTTTTTTTTATCACCACAATGCAAACAAAAGATTGATCTTAGAAAATATGCACATAATTAATTGAAATAAAATTCAAGGAATGAATGCGCTTGTGCTGTCTCTACGAGCATCGTGATCTTGTGGGACTTCTTGTGTGTTGTTGTTGTTGTTATTATTACCCTTTCCTTGACCAAGCCAAGACATTGTAAGTCTTGATGGGAAAACTTTCTTGCTTGATTCTTGGTTTGGGGGCTTCTTCTGGTCACTCACTGCGTGCGAGAAGCTTCTGAGTTCGTTGAGCCGTTTCATCTTCTCTTTCTTTTGCTTCTTCTTATGGAAGGAGAGGAAGAACAAAGCCACCACTTTGGTGACTTTGTTCCCTGAAGCATTGTTATTAGTAGAAGAAGAAGGAGACGAGGCTTTCTTGAGTTTCAAATGCCGGTTATGGCGTCTGGGACAGCTCTTGCTGATTCTGAACATGAGTTTTCTACATGGCCGGAGAATCTTGTGGTTCAAGGTAACTAACGACGCAACCCCTCGCATGATCTCGTTTGGGTAATTTGATCTCGCTGTTGCAAAAGCAGAAAGAATTTAACAAGAAGAAAAAGAAAAGAGACAGAGACCAGGTCTGGATTAATGTATGTGTCTCTGTGATTGTTGCTTCTCTTTTGTAACCATAAGCCTAAGTATATTTGCAGGTGGGTTTCACGTTTTGTTAACTTAGTTTGTGGTACACCATGATTTTGAATTTGACTTCTCTAACCTGACTAAGTCTTCTCTTAGATTTGTTTGGCTATTTTTTTTCTCAAGAAGCCTAGTCTCATAAGTAGGTCAAACTCCAAATGCATATTACCCTAGCTTGCATTTGAAGATGATATTAGCTTTAGATCTCCCATAGATCCTTTTGTATTGAACAAAGAAATAAAAATCATCTACTGTTTTTTTTGGGGTTTCTTTAAGCTGTCCAAATGCGTTTCTTAAAAGGACGGTCGAGATCATGCCACGTCACATAAAAGCATCTATATGTGTCTCTGCCATGTTATACAACACATCGCATCAGCCTGCTGAAATGTCAATCTGGGTGCATATCCTAGGTTCGTTTCAGTCCTACTCGGCCGATCCTAGATTTATTAGGTCTCTGATGGAAGAGTTTGGGTTTCTTTAGGCCGGACTAGTCTAGAACACTCTACACAGTCTTCACCTATTTTATTTTTGGTTTTTTTTAGTGAAACTAACACTTTATATTTTTAAGTTTAAGACTCACAGTTTTATAACTGTAGCCTCCCTTGGAGTATCATTCCAAGGTTTTAATACTAAACCAGAGTACTCTTAAGAAAAATAATGAAAGAAGAATGTTTAATACATCAATTTAACTTAAGAATTCCAATGTAGATAAAAATGAGACTATCATCTAAAAAGAGCTTACAACTTTCACAAACAGCCTCCTTGTATAACTTTTGTGTGATCCATATGATAAAAGACACAAAAAAATACCAACTATATATTATTAAAGACCAAACTAGCATTGCTAATCACAAGAGATAACAAACAAATTAGCATGCTCCTTATATGTTCACGTTGTCATTACTGCCAACTATATATTAAAGATCAATTGCTATCGTATACAAAAGATATTTAATTGTTTCTCAGGAAGAAAATGATAAGCTCAGGTAAAAAAGAAAGTGAGAATGAATCTAAGAACCTCACGGAAGCAGAATTAATAGCGACGGAAGAGAAGTCACGTATCAAGCATGAGCATACGATGAATATGATATTCATAAACTTTATAGGTTTATTAATAATACTTGCTCTTCACAACATGTGGTTGATTTTACAAAAAAAGTATATGGTTGATTTAATACCATCTGGTTATTTATTCAGTTGGAGCATCATGTGATTGATGTCTCCAACTCTGCTGCTGATAAAGTTGTGAAAAAAAGATCAACCAAATAGGTTTGATGTGATCGTTGCACAACTTTCAAATTTCCATCTAGTTTTATTTTGTGTGTTTCTATTGTTTTTTTTCTTTTTCTACTTTTGCATTTCCCCAATTTTATTGTAATGTCCTCTCCAGTCATGTAGAAAGCTTGTTTGCCAATAAAACGTGTCTATTGGAACAACACCAAATCTGAACAAACTTTGTTTGCGAAGTAAAAAAATGATCATGGTGAAAATTTTCATAAATTTTGTTAGCATTTGTGGACATATATCCCAATCACAAAGTCAAAGCTATTTGAACTTGTTAAACTTAAATCATTCGAGTTTCGAACTATAGGATAAAAGAAGTAATTAAAAAATAAAAGAGTAGATTTGGAGGCAGACCGACATATTTGAGAAAGAAGATTATTCACCTTATCTCTAGCCTTTGAATGTTAGTGTGATATTTGAGTTTCCCCAAACATAGAGACAAAACAGGTGAATTCAACTCCACACACATCACACTAACTGACAAACCAACCCCGAAAGCTCGAGAAATCTTTGGACTTAACGAACCAATACCATACCCTCCTTCGATTTCCCGTCTTCTGTTGTTGTAAAATCCATTTGATCATGCCTCCTGGTTCGAAGAAGAGAAAGGCCTTGAAGAAGAAACAGCAGCTGGAGGCCATTGGAGCTACTTCTAACAACACTGGCTTAAATGGTAATTGAACTGTCTTCTTACTGTTTTGTTTCTTTTCTCAGGATTTGTAGTTTGCTAGATCGATGTAGTTTAAGCCTTCTCAATATATGGATTTAGTTGATTTAGTTTTATGTCTCAAATGGGTTTTTCCTGTTAGGTAAAATTTTCTTCTTTTGTGTGTTTCCAATTGAATCTGAAACTTTTGGTATTACATAAGTTGAAGTAAATGATGCTTTGGTCCTACTTTTTTATTGGGAATTTTTGTGATTAATGATGTGTTTGAGATTTAGCCAATCTCTGTTTTAATTATTGGTCACTAGTGTTTGGTTTGTCTGAGTGTTGTTTTTGGTATACTTGCAACCATCTCAGGACATGATGAACAAGGAAGTCAAGATGAGAGAGATAGTGATGGCAATTTGAGTTCCTCTGGCTCTCAAGGAAATGAAGAATCTTGGACAAGAGACTCATCACCTTCTCCATTATCTGGTCTAAGGAAGCTCACTGTTAAAGTTGAAACAGAAGATACAGAAGTTACTGGGGGACAAGGAGCTAATAAAGGTGAAGACTTTATTGCAGTTGGAAGAGGAATTGATCATGAAGAGAATGGTGTTGAAAAACCACCAAATTTCTTCCCTGAATCTTTGACTCATAATATCAGAAAAGTAGCTTCTCAAGAAGAGAATGGTGGTACTTCAGCTTTGGAAATTGCACCTGTTGTTGATTCTGTCTCAAAGGTTGTGATTTGTGACAAAAATGAGCAAGCTGAGAGCTCGACAGACTCGGATAAAATTCCACTTTCTCCTCTTGCAGAAACAAGGAAAGATGTCAAGAGTGTGAAAGAATCTGAAGTGGCAGAATGTTCTGAAGAAAAGGTACTGTTTTGCTTTACTTCTTTCATCCTGTTGTACTTGAGAGCTCATTTTGTTCAGTTTCTTGAATCTTCTCAACATACATGTGCAGAGTGTATTGCCTTGCGGTCCACCAGTTGTTCGAACCTCGTGGTTGAGTTGCTGTGGTTTGTTTGATGTGATGGCAGGATCTGAAAGATAAACGCAGGTTAGTCTTAGTTTAAGAATCTGGGAGAAGCTGTAATGCAGTGTTTCTTTTATAAACTACTTTCACTAAAACTGCTTTACTTATTAAGACTTGAGCAAGAATTTAGGATAATGCTTAGCTTAAGAGGTTAAATCAGTTTCTCTATACACATTCAAACCCTTCTTCAGAAGTATTTTCCTAGATCATATAAGTTCTAGCTTTAAAGAGTTTGAAACTGGTAAGCACACCAATGCGATTTCCAAGTCATCTAAAAACAACACTAACTAGACTAGCGTTGATTCCTAGCAGTAGCACTGTAGGATCTTGTTTGGCACCAATAACTTTTACTCACCAGTCCAAGGACCAGATTCTTATCTAGGGACCAAAATCTATGCTATTTATGATTCATAAAATGTAGTCCATGACTATTTGTATAATTGTATATGTATTATCCTTTTGACTCATCAATGTCTTTGTGTGATGGTGATTGGTGAAGAAGAAGAGGAGGATAAAATAGCAAACAGTGGACAGCAGAAGCTCAAAGAACATCCGACAAAAGAGGATTCATGGTCCATAGATTCTTCTATGTACATTAAAAAACCATTAATATCTTTGCTAGAATAATAAATGTGAGTGGTTTTTTCAGCAACATACGAACAAAAACATAAAATTTATTCTGTTCACGTTTTGGAAATGTAGTAGATTCATGAGATATGAACACCGTTCCTTGTATCAATTTTTTTTTTCCCCGTATGTGTATCATAAAATGCAGTTCCGTGAGCACAAACGCACACAAAAAATGATATTTGAAACGTATACATGGATTCATCTGAAAGCTACCAAACCAAATCACACATTATTTAGTGAAACTAAAATCACTGAAACGATATACAAAGTTGTAGGAGTGATATAGTTTGATCAAGAACGCATAAACGGCGACGTTTGGAAAAGAAGTTGATATAGTTTGTTCTTCAGATCTGTGTCGGTGATCAACGCGGCATGGAGCATAAATAAATCTTCAAAAATACGAAAATTAAAGTATTTTTTTTAAAAAGAGTACTTTTGCCACCGTATATTTGGCGTTTAAAGGCTCACTGGAACTAACCCATAAGTTCGTTCAACTAGATCCGATCCGAAATATCCTACTTCCTTCCTTGTTCACAAATTTGCAATCTTTGAGAATCTTAGGCGCAACCAATTATATCTTGAGGTAATATTTCCCTCAAATCAGCTAGAGCCTCTCTTTCTCATTTCTTCTGGATCTCCCTTTCATGTATGATTCGAGGCTGTTCATTGATCTTTTAGTCAAGTTCCTACTTATTATTAGATGATTTAGTAAGATCCTATTTAAAATTTAAACTCTTGTTTGACTCTGTTTAGTAAGATCAGAGGTAAATCTGTTTAGATCTGTTACTTGCTCTGTTTTTCCATATCTGCAGAGTCATTTTGTTATATGTTTAAAGTTTATAAAAAATTAGTCCTTAAAGCTAACGAACATAAAAAGTATGAATGAATGAATTTACTCTGTTTTACTTATTTGTTATATATTCTTTGTAATTGGTTTTTCAGGTGAATGTGAATAAAAGGTTGGTATTGATTCCACGAACATGGCGATGGGGAAGTACTCTCGTGTAGACGGGAAGAAATCATCATCAAGCTATGGATTAACTTTCACCATTGTTGTCCTTGTTTCCCTCTGTTTAGTTGGGGCATGGATGTTCATGTCTTCATGGTCTGCTCCATCTGATTCCGTTACCAATTCCTCAAGTGATCATACTCCTAAAGATGTCGAACCTCTTACTAAGAATGACTCTAGTAAACAACAAGAAGGGAAGAACTTTCCTGATGATAAGAACGAGCAAGTAGTGACTGAGAACAACGAAGTGAAGAATGATGCTGAGAAAACTGAGGCGGTGGAGGAAAGAAAGGAGTCTGATCAAAGTAATGGTGATGGAGATGGGGAGAAAGAAGTAGAATCAGAAAAAGAGATAACTCAACTAGAAGAGAGCACAGAAGAAAACAAATCTGAGGATGAAAAGTCTGAAGAAAAGTCGGAAGAGAATGCTACTGAAACTGAAGAAACAACGGAGAAGAGTAACAAGGAAGTGTTTCCAGCTGGTGACCAAGCTGAAATTACGAAAGAGTCAAGCACTGGAGATGGAGCTTGGTCTACTCAATTGGTTGAGTCACAGAACGAGAAGAATTCACAACAGTCTAAGGACCAAAGTAGCTATGAATGGAAAACGTGTAATGTGACTGCTGGACCAGACTACATTCCTTGTCTTGACAACTGGCAAGTTATCAAGAAGCTTCATAGTACAATGCATTATGAACACCGTGAGCGCCATTGTCCTGAGGAATCTCCTCGTTGTCTTGTGTCTCTGCCTGATGGTTATAAACGGTCCATCAAGTGGCCAAATAGCAGGGAAAAGGTGAGTTTAGTGTGACTAAACAAGAACACCTTTTAAATGATCTGTCGTGACATATATTCTTCTGTTGTTGTGTAACTGCAGATCTGGTACAACAATGTCCCCCACACCAAGCTTGCAGAGATAAAAGGACATCAAAACTGGGTGAAGATGAGTGGTGAACATCTCACATTCCCTGGTGGTGGTACTCAGTTTAAAAACGGTGCTCTTCATTACATTGATTTCATCCAACAGGTACAATGTTTTTACAATGGCTACATATTTATCTCATTATTACTAGGTATGGTAAGTATTGAAGTGTTTTCTATTCATTGCAGTCTCATCCTGCTATTGCATGGGGGAATAGAACCCGTGTTATATTAGATGTGGGATGTGGAGTTGCTAGCTTTGGAGGTTACCTTTTCGAAAGAGACGTGATTGCTTTGTCATTTGCTCCCAAAGATGAGCACGAGGCGCAAGTTCAATTCGCTCTTGAACGTGGTATTCCTGCAATGTTAAATGTTATGGGAACCAAAAGATTACCTTTTCCCGGTTCTGTTTTTGACCTTATCCATTGTGCTCGTTGTAGAGTCCCTTGGCATATTGAAGGTAAAAAAAAGTGTGTCCCATTATGTTCTTTAGGCCTTACTTCTGTTTCCATAGAGTGACGATTTTGTTGTTGTTTGAAATGAAAGGTGGTAAGCTTCTTTTGGAGTTGAATCGTGCTTTGAGGCCGGGTGGTTTCTTTGTCTGGTCAGCTACTCCAGTCTATAGGAAGAACACAGAAGATTCTGGTATATGGAAAGGTGTGGGATTTTTCTTTTTCTTCTTCTTTGTTTTGCTATTTTTTACGTCGAAATAGTCTTTTGAAATAGACTTGTTTGGGTTTGTAGCAATGTCGGAGCTAACAAAAGCAATGTGTTGGAAGCTGGTGACAATTAAGAAAGACAAACTGAATGAAGTTGGTGCTGCCATATACCAAAAGCCAACTTCAAATAAATGTTACAACAAAAGACCTCAAAATGATCCACCTCTCTGCAAGGATTCAGATGATCAAAACGCAGCCTGGTATAGTGACCTTAAACCCTCCATTAAAACCAATGCAATCTGACGTGATGCTCATATGTTTGATTTTTACGGTTTAGGAATGTTCCACTTGAGGCATGTATGCATAAAGTGACAGAAGATTCATCAAAGCGAGGAGCAGTATGGCCAAACATGTGGCCAGAAAGGCTTGAGACTGCGCCAGAGTGGTTGGATTCAAAGGAAGGTGTTTATGGGAAACCTGCACAAGAGGATTTCACAGCGGACCAAGACAAGTGGAAGACTGTTGTCTCAAAGTCATACCTTAATGACATGGGAATAGATTGGTCTAATGTGAGGAATGTGATGGATATGAGAGCAGTCTATGGAGGATTTGCTGCTGCGTTGAAAGATCTCAAGTTATGGGTGATGAACGTTGTTCCTGTGGATGCACCAGACACACTTCCCATCATATATGAACGTGGTTTGTTTGGAATCTATCATGACTGGTGTGAATCATTCAACACTTATCCAAGAACTTATGATCTTCTTCATGCTGATCATCTTTTCTCTACCTTGAGGAAGAGGTAGATAACATCACCTGTTCTCCTCATTCTCCAATGCAGAGCTTGATAAGCTTCATCATAACCCTTTTCTTCTTTTGCATATATTACAGGTGCAGTTTGGTATCTGTAATGGCTGAAGTTGATCGAGTTCTTAGGCCACAGGGAACTTTCATCATAAGGGACGACATGGAAACAATTGGTGAAGTTGAGAAAATGGCGAAATCCATGAAATGGAACGTAAAAATCACGCAGTCTAAAGACAGTGAAGGCTTGCTATCGATTCAGAAGTCATGGTGGCGTCCTACCGAAACTGAGACGATCAAATCAGCAATTGCTTAAACAAGTCAGGAATATAGAAAAGCATCACTTGAATATAGTTTTTCAGTAAAGTTGGTTCTTTCAGGTTTATCAAATTAATTGTTCCATTATTGGTCTGGCATTGAGAAAAGTTGTATACATAAATTCTACAACATAAAATTGCTTATATATTATATTAGCTCTAAAAATGTTATCAAGATGAGTTTTGTTTTGTCCTTATGAAAGAAAATAATCGTAATGGTAAAGAGAGCATTGTGAAAAGATGAAGTCGGTTAACAAAACTGTCAAGAGTCAAAGTAGACTACAATTCAAGTATGAAACTACAAGTCTGCAAAAAAATTGTCTGTAGAAGCCGGAAGATTCGATCTACTTTTTGTTTTCTTCTTGTTGCCTGTACAAAGCCAACAACAAAAAGTACTCGGGATCAGATCATATTGTAGTTATGCGATCACAAAAGTTTTTGCAGGTTTCTCTTTACCTTTGGAAGACTTGGAAGGACCATCGTCAAGGTCCATCTCCTCATTGTCGCTGTCACTGTCTTCTGCAGCTCCAGATGTGTTCTCTGGTTTACCATTAGACCCTTGTAGAATCTCTTCTAGGTCCCACAACTTCAATCACCCAAAAGAACACAAACATGTAAATCATAACCGTAAGTGCTTGTGTTTAGAGAGATCAATTAGATGATACCTTCAGCATATTGTCATGAGCTGTGCTTCCAAGAAACTTTTTATCATGCGAGAGAGCTACAAGAGAAATTTGAAACAGATGAAAAGTTACAACAAAGATCAGTAAAATGTTATTAGATAGAGAAGAGGGGAGTTCTAAAATACCAAGATCTTCGATAGGGAAGTCGTGAGACCCAATCGGCTGTATGATTCTGTTGGGCAGTATTCCAACGAGGCTGGAGAGAAAAATGTAAAATAAAATATTGTTTGAATTAAGTGAAAATATAATAGAGAAGAAGAGTTTGTTTGTTTAGTTACCTAAGTATTCCATTATCACATCCAGTGATAACTCTGTCCTCGTCAAGCTACAACATAAATTCACAAGACTTTCATTAGCCAAATGTCCTCTATAGTTATACAGTAACCATATGCTAAAAAATGTACTTCACCTTTAATAGAGTATCCACTGAATTTGGAGCTAGATCAACAAACCGATCGCTGTAAATAGGCAAACCGTTTTAGTGAGTTAGGTGCCAAATACATAACAAATTCTTAAACCATTCACATATGACTTACCTGCAATCTTTGAAAAATCCCCATGAATACAACAAGAGATTACCATTCTGAGTTCCACAGATAACTTTACGGCCATTCTGAAATCAATCAGGTAAAAGCAGACAAATAATACACACGTTAGATAAGTAGAAACGATGTGGAGACAGAGGAGCTTGAGATGACACATTCACGCAGGAACATAATGGACTTGCCTTCATTATAACAACCGAAAGTAGTTCGTCTTCGGAAAACTCAGACTGAGATTGGACCCTGTTCGTTCTGATGTTACAGACAGAGAGAGTCCCATCTCCACTAAACAGTGTCAAAGAAACAAAAGTAAAAGAAATAAGCGGAAAAGTCTTAAGAAAACTCAAAAGGCACTAAATCAGATGACTACAAAAATCCAAAACCTTGTTGCCACTAGCTTCATTGAATCAGATGCAAAGGTCATGCCAGAAATGTAATCTTCGTGTGCATTAAACTCGTGAGAGCAAGATTGCTGTCTTGTATCCCAAATCTAAGGAGATGAACATACATTATCATAAACACAAGCACATCATCTCACTCCAATGCCCCATAAGAAAATTGGGCAAGAAACTTTATACAGAGAATACTAAGTTGTTGAGGCAAAACAACAGAGGAAGTTGCGTTATAGTTGCTTTACAATATCTCAATGATTATAGACAAAAGAGAAAATCTTTGTACAGACCTTAACACAGCCTTTATCATCTCCTGATGCGATTGTTGTCTCGGTAACATTTATCAAAGTATTAACAGCTTCCCTAGAAGACCAATGCGAAATATACTCAAAATCAATATAGAAAAACTACCAGGCAACTAAATATGTATCCAATTTTTTAAAAAATGGAGAATTGAATACTCGTGAGCATTCTCAAGACGTGCAACAATAGCACCAGTCTCTACATCAGTCGCTAGAATGGAGCAATCAGCTGAAGCTGTAACGATTCCTAAAAAAAAAACAAAATTTGAAACAGAACAAGAAATTGATCGAAAACGAGCTCAAAAACTGTTTCCAAGTTTAAAAAAGCAACAAACTTTGGCCATCATCAATGAACCGAACAGCTCTGCAAGACTCCTTATGAGCACGAACTTTACGTTCCCTACACAAATTTAAGCGATTCTATTAGACAACACACAACAAAAGACACAAAGTTTGAATATGAAAAAGAGCGTTTTTAATACCTGACAAGTGAAGATTCTGAGTCGTATCGATAACTGCAAAAAAAGTTGGAGATTACATGATTGTTTAGCTGATTCTTGTGAAATTGGAAATCAAGGAGGAAGAGAAAAAGACAAGGGCTTATTGAATTACAGATGCAAGTGACCATTGATGAGACCAGCAGCTACTAGATTGGTTGATGGATGGAAGTCGATACCGAACGCGTTTGCTCCCAAATCGATCTCCATCACTACTACTACGAGAGATTCTTAATTACAAAGAAACAAAACAAAACACGAAGCTTTTTAACTGCTGAGTCGATTTCAGTAGGGTTTAGGGTTTTCCAAAAGATCCTCTGTTTTCTAATTTTGCATTTTGGACCCCAATTTATTTTTAACGAAAATGAAATTATTGATTTCGGCTTCGAAATATATATTTTTTTAATTTGAAAGGCTTTAATCGAATCTATTTCATAGGATCTCTAAGTAAAAAATCAGTTATTTTATATTATGTACCAATTTAATTGTGCTTATGTCTTTATATGAATTGAAGTTATTTTGGAGCCTTGCTCATCCTCACTTTGTTGAGATATATACACTATTTACTAAGTGAAATGAGGTAATAGAAGGAAGGTTTGAAACAGATGTGGTTGGCACTAGAACATTAAGCATAACTCTCTTCTCTATCGCAGTGTTTTCGTAACCCCTTAAAGAACCAGAGCCAGTGCAGTCGCTTTCCGCCTAGCTCGATCCGTACCCGTACGCATAAGCTTCTGTGTCAAATCAGCAAGAGCCGGTGCTCTCACCACCTTCTCCACCACATCCGCTTCACCACTTGTGCATAGTTGCAACAACGTAGCAACCGCTTTTTCTTTCCCTGAAGGTGTTCCACATCTCATCAATTCAATAAGCCCAACTACAGCTGATTCCTCTCTCCCTATAGCCTCTGCTCCTAAAGATTGACTCGCTACTGCACCCAACACACCCGTAGCTCTCTCTGCCACAGCCTCGTCCGCCAAAGCTCCCACGAGAGCAGAAACTCCTCCCAAGTTTACTATCCGGCTGCAATTATCTGGATGTAACCATATGCTATACAAAGCATTAGTCGCATCTTTTCTCCCTCTCGGCAATCCGTTTTTCACTAGCAACGCAAGCGACTCGATGCATCCATCTGCGTTTGCGATCTTTGTCTTATATCCATGAACTATTGAAAGACTGTACAATGTAGCTGCTGCGTTTCCTCGAGCTTCCATGGTAAGACCTGAGGCGAGAACGCTCACTATCGACTTAAGGCAATCTTTTTCCTCCATGATCCGGCTTTTGTTTTCGTCTTGTGTAGATAAATTAAGCATCGCTGTAATAGCATTCTCTTGCGCAATAGCGTTTTTGGAGTTGAGAAGCTTACACAAATGCGGGATCGCACCAGCTTCTGCGATGAATCTACGCCTTATCTTCACTGTTTTGGTTAGAAGACGGATTTCTCGTGCTGCCATTGTTTGAGCTAACTCTGATCCATCTGCTAATTTTTTTATGAGAATCAATACATTTGCTTTGTTTAATTCTATTGAAGCTCTTGTTTGGAGAATCAAAGAAGGAGACTCGATTGGTGAATCTGGAAACTCCGAATCCGTTGATGCACACCAAAACGTTATCAAGTTTCTCAAAGCTTGATTAGGAACTATACACGACGACGGGATCACAAGTTTTTTGCCCTGTTTTAGGACAAGTAGAGTGACCTTCTTCAATCTATCTAACTATGGAGCTTCGATCATAAGTTTGTCCAGTGGAAACAATTACAGGATCGTTCATCAAATTCAAAGAGATGGAGCAAATCAAATCCTTTGGTAGTGTTGTAAACGTATCCCTAATCTCCTGCGCTATTAAGTATTTCCTATGTTTCTTCGTGTTATCTATTTTCCACTCGAATCCATCATCTTCTCCAAACTCAAATAACGAAAACATACAGTACCTTGCGACATCTACAAATCCGTTAATCACTGACCTTGTAGGCTCCAAATCATCAGAACTATGATTCGTCATTTGCTCTTCGAGAAATTCGATTTCAGCTCTGCAGCTATTCGGATTTTTAATCTCTAATTTGTCGACGAAGAAGGATCTCAATTCTCTCGAATTAGGTATCTCGCCATTCTCAAATCCGTCGAGGAAAGAGTAGAATCTGCGCCGTAGCATTTCGTCGTTGTGATCAATGAAGAACAGTGTCGATTTACTGGATTGGTGATGTAAGAGCTTGATTAGCTCTTTAATGTCGTCGCTTTGATTGAGACTGTTGATTGGGAAAACATCCAAAATAGTCAAAATATCTCGATTCAAATCATGAAAAAACTCTGAAAGTGACGGGGTTTGTAGCAAGAGCCATAGTTTACTGGATTGAGCACAGTAGTGAAGAATGAATTTGGAACGGTGGAGGAAGAGATAGAGCTCCTTAAAGCACAGTACCGCCGCAGAAGAAACTGAACTGTGTACCGAGTTTGAATCATAACCTGAATCGGTGAGATATTGGAACAAGACGAGCAAGACCTCAATCTTACGAATCAGTGAGCGAGCGTTTCTGCGTTGGAAGAAGAAACGTACGCCGCGGTAACACGAGAGAGTTTCTGCTGAAATTGAAGCTAGGGTTCGAGTGAGTGGTACGCCGGAGAGATCAACGGTTGTTGGCAAAAACGCTTCCAGCGATGGCGATCTCCTCCGCCGTGAGAATGCGATTATCGCTGCATATATCGCCTCGGTGGCCATGTTGACGATGACTACAAAAACCAGTGTGGATCGTCGTCTTTTTTGCTCAAATCGAAGTAAATCAAAGAAGCCTACTTAGTGTAGAACAACGACAACAACTTTTTTGCGATTGAGGAGAAGAAAAACGGTTATAAAACGCGTTTGGTAGTGTGGTGAAAACAAAAAAGGAAGGGAAAGTTCATAAATTTCTTCTTTGTTGTTAGAATGGAGGACAGAAGTGCTATAAACGCTGAAATTAAAGTGTAAAGCATGTAACATTGTAACGGATGATAATGATTTATCACACTTACCATTCTTTGAGGTTGCTGTTTGTTGAGAATTGAGATCAAATTATTTTATCTGATTGGTGTCAAAATCATGGACGTTGGTCTGCTTTTCATCATTTGAAACCGCACTTACTTTTCGGGTGCAAAGTAAAGCTTCGACAAAACATTTCACATTGGCTGTAAATTGCTTTGAATTCAAAAATGTAAATTGTTTATTTGGTCAAGACTCAAGAGAGAAGTTCCTAGAAACATACATTAGAAAGCGTCTATCACATAAGTTTTTAACTTTTAAAAGAAACAAAAAAACATAAACAACTAAAGCGAAAATTTCGTTTAAACAACAAAAAAAAGGTAAGTCTACCCCCAAATGCCCACTCAGATTATCTGTTTGAGGTGGGCACAGAAGCTTAAAGCTTCTTCTCTGCTTTTGCCTCAGGCAAAGTTTTACACCTTTAAACTGCTAACTTAGAACCCGAAGAAGCCGAGCTCACTGGCTTTTTCCTTCTCAAAGGTCTCGAAATATTGGTATATGATTGTGACCGCCAAGAGAATTCCAGTCCCTGACCCAATGGCTCCCATGAAATCAGCCAGAACGGTGAGTGCTCCGATACACACTCCTCCGAAAGCAGCTGCTGTTGGGATATACCTGTTCAGTTCCTTCTGTAAGTTTGACTCTCTGTGTCCAGGCATCACCATTTGTTGTTCCTGCAGGCATTAAAATACACATGGCGTTTTCATTGTCAAAGATCAACACATGTAAGAACTCAGGTTGGTTATATATCAAGCTGTTATGATTTAATTACCTTGAGCTGCTTAGCTACGTCCCTGGCAGAAGATCCAGAGACTTCAATCCATGTCTTTGAGAAAAGAGCACATGCGGTAAGCATGAAGACAATGTAGAACAATGCATGGAATGGGTGAGCTGCCATATCCGAGAAGCTGTAACCATGTAACAACATAAATTTTAGTACACCAGTTGATGCATATCAATTTGATCGATTCACACATAACATTAAAAGACAATGCATTACCTTGCTGGAGCTGTGATGAGGTAAGCCAGACCACTAACTGGAATAGATTGCCCACTGTACTCAGACTCTTTCCACTGTCCCAAAAGGTTTACAAAGAAATTTCCACTAAACTTCCTGTAGAGAAGCTGTTGACCACGAGGAGATCCAATGTCAACACTATGTTATTGCAGAGATAAGTATTGTATAGTGCAGTGGAACAAATTTCTGTACCTGAGAAATGAAGTAAAGATTTGAGACGAGAGCAGATTGGAGAATGATGGGCATGTTAGAGGTGTAGAACAGCTTGATTGGGTAAGAACCCTGTTGCCCACGGGCATTCTTAGATCTCACAGGCAAAACCACACGGAAACCTTGGAAGTAGATCACAATAAGGAAGATCAAGACTGTGGCAAGCAAGTTGGTAACATTTGGAAGGTTTTGCCGGTAGAAAGCTTGCCGAAGAGCAGCAACTTTGTTGGACTTAGTTATCAGCATGTGGAACAATGCAATAACAGCACCTTCAAACTCAGCTCCACGCCCAGTGTTGATGGTAGTTGGGCTGAATGCCTTCCAGATAATGCTTTCACTGCATATCATCAATTTAAAACTCATAAGAATCCCATCAAACCAAAAGCAAATGGTATTATTATAAAGTGAGGAAGAACTTATCCTACCAGATGTTGGTGGCAATGAAAAGGGAAATCCCTGAGCCGAGACCATATCCCTTCTGAAGAAGCTCGTCAAGGCAGATAACAATGATTCCGGCAAAGAAAAGCTGAAGGATGATAAGAATGGCATTTCCAACGCCAAGCTGTCCAACGGGACCATACATTCCAGAAAGAACATATGCCACAGCCTCACCGATGGCAATCAGAATACCAAGAAGCTTCTGAGCACCATTCCTACAAAATAAGAACAAACTCATCATAAGAACTCGCAAGACCACAGCTTTAGGGTTTTCCAAAAACAGCTCAATCAAACAATACTTACAAGAGGGCACGATCCTCACGAACATTGTTGTCAACCTCAATAATCTTGGAACCAGCCAAGAGTTGCATCACAAGCCCAGAAGTGACAATAGGAGTAATACCAAGCTCCATCACAGTACCACGGTTCGACGCAAGGATGACACGCATCCAATAGAAAGGATCAGCACCGGTCGTAGAATGGATTCCATAGAGAGGAAGCTGACTGCAGACAAGGAAGATGAAGAGGGAGATCACAGTGTAGATAACCTTCTCTCTGAATGGCACCTTCCTATCAGCACTCTGAACCTCAGGCAGAAACGCAAGGAATGGCCTCACCAAATGCAATACTCTAAATCCTCCTCCCATTTTAGTATCCGATTAGCTCAATCAAGCTCTTATCTGCTTCTGTATAAATCAGAAAATTTACTTTCAGAGTAAGCTTCTAAAACACATAGAAAAGAATCATGAAAAACTATACAATTCCACACGCATGCAAACAAATTCTTAATCTAGAAGGATAATTCAAAGAACAAATCATGAAATCAATGAATCTGAACAATTTCGTAAACTTCATTTGACTAGATCGTTATCTAAAAACCAGATCTATAAGAATGACTCCGGTATACACA
The DNA here is from genome assembly GCA_963555745.1 of Cardamine flexuosa. Lineage (NCBI taxonomy): Eukaryota > Viridiplantae > Streptophyta > Magnoliopsida > Brassicales > Brassicaceae > Cardamine > Cardamine flexuosa. Next base: position 5,960,951 of record OY743217.1, read on the forward strand.
CAGATCGGTAACTAGAACACGCGAATCAGATCTGAAAACACAGATCAACAATTACACAGATCTGGAAAAGAAACGAGATGATTTGAAACACTCACAAATTACGATTGGAGAAACGAAAACAATAAAGGAGAAGCAATAAGGAAGAGATAAAAAGGAGCTCTTACGATGGTGAATGTATGAAGAGAGAAATAGGACCGATCAGCTCCGAAACCGATGGCTTCGATATTTATTTTTCCCACTACCTACGGAGAAAGAGCGTTGTAGTTTTGATGGTCAACCAAAGACGAAGGTCACCTTATAATGATTTTTATTTTTTGTTTTTATTTTTATTAATTTTCTTGATTATTGCCAAATCGTGGCGACGCGAGAAAAAAAATGCTATACACGATAGCTTAACGAATCATTGTTTGCCACGTTAGCTTTAAGTTTTTGACAGAGATTGGGCCGACGTATTGGGCCTAATTGGTTATGGCTATATTTTTGCTGTACAAGATTTTGGCTGTCGCTTTTTTTTTTTTGTTATAAATGAATTTGGCTATCGTTTTTTTTTTTATAAATGAAAACATGATGATTGGTAAATGTTAGTATTACGATTTGTGACAAAAAAACAAAAAATGTTAGTATTAATTTACGACGCTCTAGATTAATATATTATTGTTTATACTACAAAATTAAAATAATATCAATAAAGAGAAAATAAGTTTTATAAAAATTTCCATATTTTTAATTTTTACTATATTATATATGTAATAATAATAACTATATAATGAATGTAATTGTAAAAAGTAAATTGTATTTGATAATGATTTAGAAATGAAAACATATATGAAATTACAGAAAAAATAATATGTCATATATACATATAGATTTCGATAAACATCTGATTATAGTTATGTAATTTTCATTGTTTTTTGTCAAGAGACTATATAATCATATACAGTATATGGTTCAAATGAGAAGCTTGGATATGCAAAATAAAAGATATTCATATTTTCATCTCAAAATATGTTATTTATGTATTGATATATCATAAATATATATATATATATATATCATATATATTATACATACAATATATGAAGAGAATAAAAATAAAAGCTTGTAAATGTTAAATCATTAAGTTGGTTATTATTGTGGAGAAATGGTTTGTCTTTTATCCAAGCTTATTGGATCGACGCATCAGTTGGACCAAAATTTATTAGGCCGGATCAACTTAAGAAATCAGAAGGTTAAGGTTAATGGATCCATGATACATTAAGATGTGAGGAGGTTACTTGAAGAAAAAAGAAAAAACCATGAGCTAGGTTAAAGCTTAAATCGGTTGATCGAATAAGTATATATACACGATTAGGTTTCTCAAGTTCAATCATCACCAATATACAAGAAGCAAAAGAGGAACAAGCATAGAGTTTTTTTTTTAAAAAAGAGTTCTAGGTCAAGCTTGTTTCTAAGGCGCTTCGGCTAATGAGTTTTGGGTTTCTTGCTCTTGGGTTCATCGTCTTCGTCGTCGTCCTCCACATGCGTGAAGACCTTGAGTTCTTTGTCGATCTCTTCATAGTACCTGAAAAGAGAGATAGAGAGTTAGGTCATTGAGACTTAGAGAGAGAGAGAGAGCTTGTAAACATATTAAACTTTTTGATTTAGTGGAAGTTTGTGGGACAAGAGTTCCCACACGAGACGTACTCTCAAGTTTGAGAGGAACTCGTTAATTTGTTGGTGTCGTTAGTTTTAGTACTTGTGATTGCTTAAACTATCTAAACGGATTAAGGTTAAAATCTTCACAAGTGGTATCAGAGCACTCAGGTTAAGCAGAAGGTGATCAAGTATCAGGTTCTACTATCAGATACTAAAGAAATCAAGCAAGGGGAAATCAAGGCTGCGTGTAGTTTCATTCTTGAAACAGGATAAACATGGAGCAGAACATTGGCAAGTTCAGTGTGGCAAAATTCGGCGGTAAAGGGAACTTTGGATATGGAAGTACAAGATGATCTGTCAACTAGAGTTACTGGGTCTAGACTCTTATGTGCAGGAGAGCACATCAACTTCTACTTTAGGAAAAGTTGATTCCACGGACGATGAAAAGGAATCAACATAAGTAAAGATTGAGAAAGATGAAGCTAAGGCAAAAGAAAACCGGGTTGCTAAGGATAAAATAACAAGTAACCTGATTTGCATGAGCTTGGAGGATCCAGTCTTTCGGAAAGTAATAAAAAGAAAAACGGCTCTAGAGGTATGGCAGGGGTTGGAAAAGGAGTATCAAACTAAATACTTATCAAACATAAAAGATAAGTACTCTTGTTTCAAGTTTGAAGAAAGTAAAAGTATAGATGAAAATCTAGACGTCTTTCTCAAACTGATCTTATACTTGGGCAGTTTAAATATCCACTTCACAGATGAAGATCAAGCAATTCAGATCTTATCTGCACTTCCAGAAGTGTACGATTCACTAAGGGACACTCTTAAGTATGGGGTTGGAAAAACTGTGACTTTAACTGTTGAGGACGTGACAAGTTCTGATTATTCTAAGAAAATAGAATTACGAGAGAAGGGGTTATTGAGAAAAACAAAACCAAACTCCGAATGACTGTTTGTGGGCAGAGGTAGAACAGAAAACAAAAATAGTGGTCAAGGAAGGAACAAGTTTAAGGGCAATGACAAGAGATCCAAGTCTGGTTCTACATTATGTGATCATAAACTAGTTGGATCTCTCCAACTCTGGTTCTTCTCAAGAAGCTCTTGAGTTTCTATTTTTTTGTGTGTTTTTTATTCTAATTCACTCAAAATTATGATGCACTTGATGTATTTTTGGTTTTGAATATAATTTTACATTCACTTCAAAAAAAAAAAAAAAGGAATCATGATTTATCGAAAGTGAACAAAGCTTGTGAAAGCCTTTGAAGATCCACAAGAACATTTCATTGTGTCAATCTCCCTTTCACTCACACAACCATGTACGCATCTGATCCTAAAAAACTGTTTCTAAACAAAATCTACTCAAATGCAAGAATGATCCTCCAAAATTGTAGCCCTGCATCAAAAATATAACTCATTAAAACTCATATAGAACAACAAAACAACAACTATTGACAATATTCATTATGTCTATAACCTCGTCTAAAAATGTCTCTTCTTAGGTTCTCGTTCATCAGAAGTTTCTTCTGCAGCAACTGAAGTGGGTCTGATATTTGTGTTCATTATTTTCATCAGATTATCCTGCAAGAGAACACATGTATTATGTTGGAAGTAATGTAGTGTAACTCCAAGTGAGTGGTTTTTGAGTAAAACCAAAAAGTTGACAAACCCGTAAAAAAATCTTCACGAACGGAAGAACCACCAAGCGATACTCAATTGCTGATAGCTTTGGGAATCCATCTATTAGCTTTTCGTACATATATTCATTCACCAAAATCTTTGAATCAATCACACTTAACTGAAAAAATACCAGAGATTTTTTTTGTCAGCCATCACAGATCAAAACTTGTTGAAATGAATAGAAAGAAAAGAAGAGGAAGAAGAATACCTTATCTTTCAGCGAATTCCTAACCCTTGACAGACTTTCTTGAACAACATCATTTTGGACAGTAGTAGAGAGTCTGGATATACATTCCATATCTTGTAATTCTTCAAATCTTGGAGAGATTTGTAACTCAAAAACATCTCTTACAACATTCAAGAAACATTTGGTATCATCATCTTGCTTTAATACTTTCTCCTCACACTTCACTCGAAGTGTCAACGCATATGTGCTCTTCTGATTAGCATTCTTCCTTCTGTCTTCTCGATCACAAATGGCCTTACACTCATCCAACATCTTCTCATAGGTTACCATCTTCAGTTTCTTATCATAATAGCTTACCTTTTTCCTAACCATACACCGTACTATGCTCAAAGCTGCTAACCATATCTCATGATTGATTATGCCCTCTGCCATTTGAGACACAAATTTTTTATTGATTTCTGGGCAGTCAAGTACCCAAGAGACGATCTTATCACCATGAGGTTTCACATCCTCATAATTTCCAGTGGATTTAAAATTCTCTACTGTCCCTACCTTATCCAATTGATCTCCATCATACAGCAGTTTCTCATCCAGAAGCAGATTATAAGTAGTTACTCCCTCAAGATTGATCTTTTCCGTGACCATGGAATTTCCCCAGAACTCATTCACTACGTTTAAAACTAAACTTACGTGAACATCATCTGCAAGGAGCTGTGTAAAATATTTGAGAATGTGTTTAAGGTGCTTAAGACCTAAGAAGCAGATGCACTGAGGGTTCTCAAAGAAGCTCCATTTATCAAGATAGCTCCCAGCAACTTGAGGTAGTTCCAGATTCTTTTCCGTGTAACCAATCAACCAGTTCCAAAGCGTACATGAAAGAGTATTATTTTCATTGGGGCAAGAAGATTTAAGAACCTCAGCAAACTGTTTGAGTATGTCTTCCCGCTCTTTATCCTTTGCTACAGGCCAATCACTACACCACCCATTAACATAAACAAACTCTTCCTCACGCTCAATTCTAACCTTGAGCAGATCTGCTGCAGCTGCTGTATCTACAGGCTCCCAGTTCCCACAACATATCATGTCAGTCAAAACCATATCCACACACTTAGGACGAGCACTCGATTTGGGTTTAAACTTGAGCACATGGTTATCTAAGATGTGCATCTTGCAATCTGTAAGACAGTAGCTACCCTGAGAACAAATATGGCACTTCCAGCATCTCCATGGAAGATTATTGGTGATGGGTACACATTTCTGAAAATGTTCTTTTACTTCCGTCCCATACTTTCTCTGTATATACTCTGTAAGCTTTCCAAAGTCTACTACCAAAAATTCCCTTTTGGTCTTGTCATCCAAATTAACCCAAAAGTTCTTCAGTCGATGAAAAGAAGGATTTTCTTTTATCAATACCATCTGAAGAGCCTCATTCTGATCTTTCTGTATCGATACCATCTGATGATCTTCAGAATCAGTCACAACCGCATCACTCGCATATTTTGACCACACCACAAGTTCATTTCTTACATTGGCAAAACTGTTTAAGATTTGAGAAGTTCCTTGAGGTTCTTTTACGGACAACCCCTGGTTTGCTTTAGACACAGCTTTCTCATAAAACTTGTTGATCCCAAGCTGATGACCCAACTGGATAAGCGAATGAACACATCCAAGAAAGGATCTCACAGCGTCAGGACACAGAAGAGTAGACATTGAAAACGCATCGAGAGAAGCAAACAAGTATACGCATTTGAGGTCGGTGATATCAGTTTCTCCCGCTAGCTCAAAGAAGATATCACCTTGCAGTTCGTAGTGAAGATGGCAGAATTCGATCATCCCATGATCTGAAATCGTTTTCTCTGTTAACTTTAAAGCCTTAATGAAGTTACCTTCGTCGAAGAAGTCTTTTGCAATAATGTATGCATCGTCGATCATGTTTTTTGTTTCTTCGTCCTTATTTTCCTCTGATTTCTTCGTCATCTGAAACGGAACCAAAAAAGAAAAAAAGTTGGCTTTTTTCCTTGGAGTTTGTTTTTGTTTGCGAGAGAAAACAGAGCAGAGGCGTTTTCAATAATCAATGTATAGAATTCGTATTGATAATAGAGAAGAAGTTAAATTAAGGGTTTTCTTCTCGTCTCTCACCGTTAACAAGTTTCTTCGACGAAGAAGCTGAGAAGACGGAAGCGGAGTTGAGGACTAGAAAGAATCAAATTATCATTAGACGAGCCCTTTAGTTAACAAGTTTCGAATTATTCGGTCAAGAGATTTGATCTTTTAGGTGAGAAAATATTCCCTTGAATTTTGGAATTATCTGTTGAGATTTTTTCTTTTGACAAAGAATATTATGAGATTACTATGTAAATCTTTTGGTTAGTCAAGTAAAAAATAAAATTGGTATAAATTGCGTTTTCAAATCATCAAGTCCACTTCGAATTTTAATATGACTGCATGTTTGAACAAGTTTTAAGTCTTTTAATGCAGAACAACACAGTCTAAACATGAAGACTTTATTATTATGCACATCTATCTAAGAAAAAAATGTTAATTTCTTCAACTACTAGTCAAATTTTTCTCCATCTGCAAGAATAATCCTCCGTATTAGTTTCCCTGCATCATGTCTAAAGACCTCTTCTTAGATTCTGGTTCATCTGCAGCAACTGAAGTCAGTCTTACATGTGTGTTCATCATTGTCCTAAGTTTATCCTGCGAGACAGCAAATATGTTAGGTTGAAATTACACAACAATGCAACTACCAAATGACTGGTCTTTGATTGATAAAATACACAAGTTGACAAACCTGTAAAAACTTCTTCACCAACGGAATGACGACCAGACGATAATCAATTGTTGACAGCTTTGTAAATCCATGTAGCTCTTTGCAGAAAAATTCATTCACCAAAATCCTTGAATCAATCAAATGGAACTGCAAAAAACTCCCCAAGGTCAAAACATGTTGAGATGAATAGAAAGAAACGAAGAGGAAGAAATACCTTCTCTTTCAGTGATTTCCTTAGCGTTGACAGACTTCTTTTAACACTATCATTAGAGACGGTAGTGAAAAGTCTACGTATATCCTTCATATCTCTTTTGTCGTCTAAGATTACAAATGTTGGAGATTTCGCTTTTTCAAGAACATCTATTACAACATTCAAGAACCACTTGGTATCATCAACTTGCTTTAATGCTTTCTCCTCATACTTCACTCCAAGTGTCAACGCATATGTGCTCTTCTGATTAGCATTCTTCCTTTTGTCTTCTCGATCACAAATAGTCTCAATCTCACCCAGCATTTGCTCATATGTTACCATCTTAAGTTTCTCATCGATGTAACTTACCATTTTTCTAACAACCCCCCTTACAATCCTTAATGCTGCAAACCATATCTCAAAATTGTGTACACCCTCTGCCATTTGAGACACAAATGTCTGGTCGATTTCTTGGCAGTCGAGAACCCAAGAGACGAACTTATCACCCTTAGGTATCACATTCTCATAAGTTCCACTGGATTTAAGAATTCTTACTATCCCTGTCTCATCGAAATCATGCTCTCCATCATACAACAGTTTCTCATCCAAAAGCAGATTATAAGTACTTACTCCCTCAAGATTGATTCTTTCCTTTACCATGGATTTTCCCAAGAACTCATTCACTACCTTTAAAACCAAGCTTACGTGAACATCATCTGCAAGGAGCTGTGTAAAATATTCGAGAATGTGTTTAAGGTGCTTAAGACCTAAGAAGCAGATGCACTGAGGGTTCTCAAAGAAGCTCCATTTATCAAGATATCTCCCAGCAATTTGAGGTAGTTCCAGATTCTCTTCTGTGTAACCAATCAACCAGTTCCAAACTGTACATGAAAGAGTGTTATTTTCATTGGGGCAAGAAGATTTAAGAACCTCAGCAAACTGTTTGAGTATGTCTTCCCGCTCTTTATCCTTTGCTACAGGCCAATCATTACACCACCCATTAATATAAACAAACTCTTCTTCACGCTCAATTCTATCCTTGATCAGATTTGCTGCAGCTGCTGTATCTACAGGCTCCCAATTCCCACAACATATCATGTCAGCCAAAACCATATCCACACACTTAGGACCAACACTAGATTTGGGTTCAAACTTGAGCACATGGTTATCTAAAATGTGCATCTTGCAATCTGTAAAACAGTAGCTAACCTGAGAACAAATATGGCACTTCCAGCATCTCCATCGAAAATTATTCTTGGCAGGTAAACATTTCTGAAAATGTTCTTTTACTTCCGTCCCATACTTTCTCTGTATATACTCTGTAAGCTTTTCAACGTCTATTATCATAAGCTCCCTTTTGGTCTTGTCATCCAATTCAACCCAAAAGTTTTTCAATCGATCAAAAGAAGAATATGCCTTACTATGTTCTTTCTTTATCACTACCATCTGATTAGCCTTAGTACTTGTACTAGAACAAGTCACAACTGCATTCATCTTCCTTTCTGCAAGATTCATCAACGTCTGAAGTTCCTTCTTCAATCTGTCAAAAGAGTCAGATTCATATTGTCCTCGAGGTTGCGTTACTGCTAATCCCCGCTTTGCTTTGAGCAAAGCTTTCTCATAAATCTTGTTTACCCGAAGCTGATCACCCAACAGGATTGCCGAACGAGCATAGCCACGAAAGGACCTTACAGCCGTAGGACACAGAAGAGTAGACGTTGAAAACGCATCGAGAGAAGCCAACAAGTATACGCATTTGATGTCGGTGATATCAGTTTCTTTCGCTAGCTTGAAGAAGATATCACCTTGCAGTTCATGGAGAGAAAAAACCCTTTCTTGATTCCCATGAACTGAAATTGGTTTCTCCATTGATTTCAATGCTTCAATGCATCTTTCTTTCTCCCAGAAATCTTTGGCATGATGGTATGCAACATCGATCCTCCTTTCAGTTTCTTTGTCGTTAATTTTCTCAGAATTCGGATCCCAAACAGTCAGCATTTTCCCGAGTTCTTCAAGAGAATGAGAGAAAGAGAGAGAATGAGAGAAAAAAAGTGGTTATTTTTTTTTTGTCAGAGGCAGAGGAGATATATATAGTCTCTGAGACATTTCGTCGAGCACCTAGCGTGCGCTCCATGGTTCGTAGACTAATCTGACTTTAATCACTACTCTCTTCTCCACGGATCTCTTGCGGCAAACACACATAATTGGATTTTTCATGAATAAATGAAAGTGTTGTTGGTTTTTAATTTTTTATGGTGTGATCATGATTTGATTTTTTTTTTTGGAAGATGTATAGGACATGTGGTAGAGAGATTAAAGAAATGGAGATAATTAAATAAGTCTCTAATTTTTAATCTTCAATATGGTATTGGTAAATAAAAGAAAAATTGCAAAGTCATAAAGAATGATATAAAATCTGAAGAAGTTGTTATGTAAGATACATAGAACAATTAACTGGCAAATTTAGACTATCCTACGGATTTCATGATTCATGAAAACATAAGAAATGGGTCACTCATGAGCTAACTTGGCTAACATAGCCGTCTTCATAATCTTGATTTCAAGATTGTCATCTAGCCTAACTAAACCGTCCGATCCATCGAGACCAATGAACGTAGCTGTTGAACCACGATACTTGCCTCCAACTATTTTCACATGATCGTTCTTCCTCGGACAAACTAGCCTCACTTCCCTTTGTGTCGCCATAACAGTGTCGCCTTCACCTCTGTCTCCAATAGCGACTACACAGGAGCCATCCTGATGACCAAAATTCACAAAGGAAGAAAAGTCTTAGATAAGTAGTACAAGGAAATGTAAACTCCAATATAACATTCTTCTGTGTATTAAAGAGGACAAACCGGAAGAACATCTCGGATGACCCCTTCCTTTCTATCCTCTCCAGCCTTGTGTACATTGACCAAAATACCAGGCGTCAACCATATTTCTCCTTCCTCATCTGGTCGAGTTAAGAATATGACAACCAAAAGCTCTTCTTATTAAACATGAAACATAATATGAGAATCAAAACACCATTGGTGTAAAATAAGAGACATGCACCTATATCAGGAGACATGACATTGAGATCAGCTCCAGGAGTCATTGGTTGTCCTCCGGGAGTGGTTGGTAGGTAGGAACCCGAGCTTGCTGTCATAGGACTAGGGGCATTAGCTGCATGAGAAAAGTGTGTGAGAAGAAGATTCGTCAAAGAGAGTAACCGAGAAGGCAATAAAGGTAGAACGAACCATTACCTATTGGTGTTCTAACATCACTGTAACTACGACCAGGAGTAGTATTATCCCATCCTGATCCAGGTGTAGCTGGATCATATGAATTTTCCTGCTGGTAAACAACGGATTGAATGAATTTGAGTTAGTAATCAATCACCACAAAGCTATATCCATGTCAGAGATGGATTCTTACCTGATACTGTGAACTTGTTCCCCAAGATCCCGGGTTCCCAATTTCCCAGTTATCCCTGAGACATAACAACCACAGTTTGGGACACTTGTTCAAAATATTGAATATTTCTGGGAATAATTGAACAGTATTCAATGTTATCTATATAACAAAAACGTACCTAGCAGGAGTCATAGGCGTGTAAGGATTCCATGCTCTATTACGCATAGGTGTCCTCATCCCATCATGGATAGGTGTAGCTGAAGTTTAACATAAACTTATGAGACAGCTTAATATGTAAAATAAAGAAAAAACAAATAATTGGATCTCAAAGCTGCGAATTACATACCTCCAGAAACTCGCATCGGAGTCATACAAGGATGAAGTGGAGTCCGGGAAGGATGCATTGGAGTTTGGCTTCCCATATTATTCTGAGAGGGTGTGGTTGCGTTATCAGTCATATCTGATATTGCATTCCGGTCAACTGTACATACAAGGAGAGTTAGAATTCATTCAACATGCAGCTACCAAGTGAGTAGAGAAGAGAAAAAAAACAGAGGAGCTTGCCAGTCACAATCTTTGCTTCGAGTTCCACACGCACTGACTTCTCTTTGACTTCAACTAAACGCCCCATATATCCCTTGAAAGGCCCCAGACGTATTTTCACACAAGTACCCACCAAAAGATCGTCACCCCTTCTTCCACCCCATTGACTCCTTCCAGCTCCAGATCCAACTGTAGTTGCACAAATGCACACGATTGTAACTTGAAAAACTTAGTTAACATTTTTAAACCAAATCCATTTCCAAACTAGATCTCTAAATCACTGAACTACCCAGAGCTGTAGTGTAAGTCATATATAGAAGAAACATTGCTCCATTTAACATCTAAAATGCAGTGGACCAGTCAAGAATAAAGATATTAGCCAAAAATTAATATGAAGAAAACAGAACATACAGTTAGATCCCATGCCTGTCCGTTGAAATCTTCTTGGAGATGGAGGTACCGGGGCTGGTGTCTTGAAATTGCCAAACCTTGAGAAGGAATCAACCTAGAGTAGAAAAGTAACCAAGAAAAATGAAGCTTTCCTTACACGAAATAGAAAAAAGATAGCCAAAACTGCTAAAAGAAGGGCATACATTTCTGTTGGCGCCAGAATTTGATCCACCAACAAGAACACAAGATGAGCTTTTAGCGCAGATAAATCCAGCGTGTTCTAGGTTATGCCGGTCATGCATAAATATTATCCCTTTGTGGATTTGCAGCACTGGACCTTGTTTACCCTATCACAAAAAAATGAATTGGTATAAGACTATTAAATGGTAACTAAAGAGTTTGTTAACCCCAAAACGACCAGACAGAAAAAAAAAAAACTCACTTTGTTATAACCCTCAATAACCCTGACAACATCTTTCACCGTGATGACATTTTTGTTACGGTCTTGCGCATTGGTTCTCCACTCAATTTTGTGCTTTATTTCTCTGGCTTTGACAGTAGAAACCGTCGGCCTGTCAGGAACCCCTTTAAGAATCTGAATAAGTTAAAACAGAGTTAGTGAAAACCGTGAAATAAAATAGAATATTGCATTGACATTTTGACTAATGACCGTTGTATGATTGTATCCACATGTAAATAGTAAGTTACCTGGATAGCTTCACTATCAAGTTTTATGATTACTCCAAAGCTCAAGTCACTGCATCGAGTAATATAAAGCTCTCAATACAAATGAAAAATATATCACTTAGAGCTGGTTGGACATTCAAGTTACCTTAGAAGCACAAGATCATGAAGTTCATAGTCTCCAATTTTGGTGACACCATTAGTCACTTCTGTACTCTTGACGACATGATCAGCAAAGATGCGAATCTACATATATATAAACATATAATCCTCATGTGTTTTGTTACCCTTTGTCAGAAATTAACGCAAAACATAAACAAAAGTTGCCTTACATGTTCTTTGGTTGTATCAGACAGAACTATAAGAACATGCTGATCAACTTTGACAACCATGCCGGTTGCTCCTTGATGGCTTCCAGAAACAACCTTCACAAAATTCCCAGGTTCAAAGTATTTGCAAAGGTCTCTCTCATATACAGCAAGAGGATTCTGCAACAGTAAATACAGTAGTCTTTTACTAACTGCAACATTATAGCAACAAATATGTTTATTAATGAAAAAGATGTAGATTTTGGGATACTTACAGGAAGACCTTTCATATTTGATCTGATAAGAACATTCTCTTCATCAACTTTCTCAATCCAACCCTTCATATTTTTCAGATCACCTCTGATAACAATAACTGCATCACCTTTCATGAAATGACCCTTCTTTCTATTTGCAAATAAACTTGACAGATCATCAAAGTCGATCTCCCCATTTTCATTTGGTCTCTTGAATCTTTCAAGTTCATCGAAGGTTGGTGTAATATTCTGAGCAGCAATCGACTTCGTTGATACTTTCTTGTAAAGAAAACCATTTTTGAAAAGCATATTATCGATACTCTCAAAGTAGTCACCCGTCGATTGATCACGCCGCTTCTCGACACGTATGTGAAGTTCCCTAAAAAGATGTTACAAATATTGAAAAATCACAACCAAAAAAAAACCAACTTAAAAAAAAAAAAAGAGATTAGTTTCCCCAGAACGCTACCTTGCCTCATCAACGTTCATGAAACGTGGAGGTGGAGCAAAAGCTTTTTTCTTGACAGTCTCTCTCCCTTCCTGCAAGTACCAAAGTAAAATATACCCAAACATCTTAAAGTTAAGAAGCAGGACAATCATATTAACAAGCTGAGTTTAGATGTAACAGATTCCATACCAACTTATTAGCTAGAACCTGCAGATCAATTCTTGGGATTAACTTGACTGTGACTCTCCTACGCACATCATCAACATCAACCACCTGTAAAGAGCTTACATTTCAGCGAGGTTCAAACAAGTGATAAAATCATTTAAAAGCACATGAAATTTGAATCTTACCTGAGCTAGATCACCCTTATATATCCCAAGTTTCATTCTAACCCACATATCCCGAGATAAATCGATTGCTTTACTTCCAACAGAAAGAACATCAGTCATTTCTTTTATAGGGACAAGCAAAATCTTGTTATTAGCATAAATATGCCGCATGCCCTTGATAGCCTAAAAACCACATAGATATCAAACTGTAGTCAGAACATCAATATAATTTATGTATGCAACAGAGCAACCATAAAAATATACCTCTTTCACATGAGCTTCCATATCCGCTTCAATATATATATAGTTTTGAAGATGGTCAAGTGCAATAGCAGATCTGATCTTGAATTCAAATCCTCTATCAATGATTTTTTGCATAAGACAAACAGCAACTTCTCTTTCACGGCCAATCTGTAATTATTTGCATTGTAAGAACACAGAAAGAAAAGAGAATTAAAACTTCCAAGTGAAAGAGAAAAGCAAGAAATCTTACCACACATTTAACCATCCACAGTTTTGGGTCACGGACTGATGGCAAAAGCGCTTGTTGATCAACTTCGTTAAGCTCTTCAAGCTCATAATCGTCATCTTTTGCATACCTAGACAATCTTTCCTTTATCTTCTCCAAATTAACGAAATCATCTTCATCTTCCTGATGAGGATTAAACCTCGGTTGGTAATATTGCCTCTGATCATCCTCAGCAGGAAGATCAGTACCATTTACAAAGAAATCTGCAATTAAAATTAGCATTTAGATATATATATATATATATATAATCACTAATTTACAGTCGAACAAGACAAGTTTTTTTTATCAAAACTCAATAGTGAAAAGAAACGATTTTTGAGTTTCTTCTAGATCAAATTTCATAAAATAAGCCAAAGCAGGATAGTCGTAATTCAATTAAGATATCAATTTCGTAATTGCAGAAAAAAAGAAAAAAAAAATCCCTAAATTCAATTTCGTTGCTTACCGTCTTCTTCATCTTCATCTTCGTCCTCTTCCTCGGCGTCGCTTACCTCGGCCTCCCAGACTATGTACTTGGACTCTGAAGACTTCTTTTTACTTCCTCTGCGACCACCGGAATCTGATTTTGATCTTCCCCTTTTCTTCCCTGAGCCTCCTTTGTCGTTCCATTCTGGCTCCTCTTCTTCTTCTTCCTCCTCCTCCTCCATCTCAGAACCATCGTCGGAGTAATCATCGTCGTCGTCTGAGTACTGAGACATGGTTTGATTACAGAAACTAGGGGTCCGATTAGGAAGAAAAGACCTAGAAATCGCGATAACTCTGTGCTCTCAATTGCTTGAAGAAAACCCCTAAAAACCTGAGGAATCGAAAGAGGGGAACTATTTTCGCTAAATTGCGATTCGTAACGCATGAAATTATATCAAACTTGCCGCTTTTCCATGCAGTGTCCTTTTTATATATTCCCAATTTACCGTTTCTTCTATTTAACCGATCCAATTTCTCTTTGGTTCACTAACCATGCATTCCGGTTTACCAAATTCATACCTACATCTTAAGACCATCTCCAACAAAAGGAATCTAAGTTGGAGTTTTAAAAATATTAATAAATAATTGAATAATGTAAGAAATTCTTGTTAGAACCTTCATCAAATTCTTAATTAAGAATTTTTAGAAATAATTTAGTGAATAATATAAGAATCTCATATTAGTATATTAATATTTTTATTTTAAAATAGTGTAAGAACCCCATCATCTTTCCATTGGAGATGACCTTAATTCATATGTATCGTCTTATTTGAACACAATCAATTTAGTTTTGACTTTTGACTAGTGTTTTGATCAAATAACGGACCAAACGCAAACCTTGCCAAGCACATAATATCTGATTAACAATGCTCTAAATTGTCAGTTATATATGTATAGCTAAACAAGAATAGCAACAGAATAGAGATATGCTTTAAAAAGTTGTTAATAGTACATGTAGCTAAAAAATTTATGATGGTGATACATTAGTAATTAGCTATTGCCATATCTCCGATTTCACATGTGACAGACTAGTGTATTAACTACTACAAGAATCACCTGAAATCAATTAACTACTCGCAGCCATTATCTCAAATTAATTTAAACAATTTTCTTTTTGTTAGACTATAAATTCTTTAACCGTCTATCCCAGCCATATAAGTCATAACTATTGTTCGTTAACAATTAAAATATTGATTGGCACCATGCGTTACATCTAATCTTAACTGATTACAAATACTTAGGAGTATATATATAGTCCCAATTAAGTATGTAATTTTCTTCTCTTTAACACGGAAAATCCTAAAATATATGAACTTACTCAACAACAGAAAATAATTCAGAAGTGAGAGTACTACTGAAGATTTTAAAGTAAAATTTTAAATTGTTGTTTCAAATGCGAATAAGTTTCGGAACTTGATGATATATGGAGCCTAGGAACAAATTAACTAATATTGGCTAGCGGTCACATATGTAATCATTACGAAAAGCGTGTGAAACCTAACTAATATATATAAACGTATGGACAACAACATAGTATTAACAGTTCTAAAACTCGTGTAAACAAAACTGATCTAGTTTAGATTTTCTAATGATATTCATGCAGAGAGCCACTAAAAAGATAATTATATCCTAAAAAAACGTCCATCTTATTAGCATTAGCCATTAATTACCATTAATCATTTCTACCTCTCTCGTAACTCCAAATTTTACAGGGCAATCAATTAGCCGTCAATACCCACTTTCCCTTATCTTTTTCATAGCTACAACTATATATAGACACACTTCTCTTTCTCTCTTTCTCCAGTTGATTAGTGTTCATAAACCCAATAATAATGATGAAATCGTTTTGCAAGTTGGAGTATGATCAAGTATTTGGCAAACAAGATCATTCATTCTTATTTCTAGACCACTCGTCAGTACTTTCCTCTCATCAAAGGTAAATTAACTGATCATGCATTTGCTTTTTTTTTTAAGGTAAATCATTCCTTTGTTTTGCATGTTTCTAAAAGTTGTTGATCGATTTTTTTAATTGTTGCGTGTTCTTAATGCAGCGAGTTAATGAATCCTTTCTTTGACTTGGAAAATTGGATTCTTTCTTCTGAAAACTCAAATAATTTATCTTCCTTGGACGTCAAGCTTTCTGGCTTTACCTGATCTTGAACCCATCTCTATCGTCTCTCATGAAGGTATTCGCATGTATTCATGTGCGCAATTCTCACTCTTATCGCTCTGTTTTGCAGATTTATTAAGTGGGTATGATTCTGTTTCATGGACTGAAGAACAGTCAATGTTTGATGAACATAACAGAGAAGATTCTGATTTGTTGAGAAAGTTTGAATCCACAACAACTACCAAGAAGAAGAGATGCAGAGAAGATTGTGTTTTGAGGACATTGTCCAAGGAAACCATCTCCTTGTACTTTTACATGACGATAACTCAAGCGGCAAAAGAGCTTAACATTGGTTTAACTCCTTTGAAGAAGAGATGTCGAGAATTGGGTATTCAACGTTGGCCTCATCGTAAGCTCATAAGCTCACGAGCCTTAATAAGCTCATCAATAATGTCAAGGTATGAACAATAATACACATAATACAATTAGGTCATAACATATGATATTTCTCCTCTTATCTTCTGTTGTCTCATTAGAAAATAGGGTTTTTTTTTGGTATCTTTTGTGGATTTTTTTTTAGTTTTGCGGTTTCTTCATTAAAAAAAGTTTTATACATTTGCCATGTATGTTTTGAAATTGACGGAAAATTTTACTTCGGCAAATATAAAACGTTAGGTAAAAAAGTCTTAACGTTTTGGGAATTGTTTTTTTTTTGATAAATTTTCTGGTTGTATTTATATTACTTGGTAACCGAGTACAGACTTATAAATATAAGAAAAGAAGAAAAAAGCCTTAACAATTGAGGCCAATCGGGTTAAAGCTCCCCGAAAGTTAGATGGAAAAGGATTACAAAACAATCAATCACAATGAGAGTGTTCCTTGGAATCATAAGGAGAAAGTACCTTCAAATCTTGGATGGTCTTTTCGTGCATAACAAGTATTACGAATGCCTTTGTCAATAGAATTAAACAGAGCATGAGCTGGCGTTTTGGGAATTGTTAAGAACAATTTTATTTTTGTATAATTGTAACAGGAGCAACAGAATATGGAAGGGGGAGAGAATGAAGAAAAGTTAAGAACCGCTTTGGGAAAGCTGGAGAAGGAGGAGAAAACGATTGAGAAGTTACCAGATTCGGAGTTTGAGGATAAGACAAAGAGATTGAGACAAGCTTGTTTCAAGGCTAACCATAAGAGGAAGAGAAAACGTGTCATGTCTACGCCCATGATCACATCTTCTTCTTCTTCTTACTCTTCTGCTTCGGGTTTGAGTGATAATAGTTGTTCGATGGTCATCGATGAAGAGGTAGGAGAAGATGATGAAGAGGTGAAGTATCTATTGTATGGTTTCTCTCACGTGGCTTTTGTTGGTTTGTGAGTGTGTTGTGTAATATGAATTTGTATTGGACTCTAACCAGTAATCACATAATACGAAGATGTTGACACAATCAAAATCAGTGTTTGTATAACCAAAATCTATCAAAGTATCGAACTTTTGGACCTCTATGGAAAACTAATATTAGAATCCTCTAGTGTTCCGGTTTCTACACGAGGTGACGTGGAAATCTTTATGTAGAGCTAACTGAATTCTTGACGGAATCAGGAGCCATCACTTCCATAGATGGTCTGCTCCTTGAGTAGGAAAATATACAACAAGAGTATAAGACTAATAATGTTGTCGGTGAGATTGACATGTGCACTATTTGTTTGGAAGAGTTTAACAACGGAAGAAGAATTGTGACTTTATCTTGTGGACACGATCTTGACGATACGTTCATTTTGAGTGGTTTGTAGTCATGTTTGTCTAATGTGGCGTTTCGAGTAAGTGAATTCACGATTCTATTGTAATCCTCTTCTTTTTTTTATTTCTTTTTTTTTTAATATTAACTTATTATGAGATTCCATAAAGTTAATACCAAATATAATAGATGCTTTTTGTGAGATTGACAAAAAAAAAAAGCCTTTTGTGATATTTTAATTGAGTTCAGATTTTTTCTTGCTTAATCATTATGTTATTCCATTTCGTTTTATTTTTAATGCTTTGAAATATAGCAGTTTTACTGACTTACGTACCGATGATTGTAGGGAAATCTCTTCTTTTTTATTGGTCAAAAGGGAAACCTCTTATCTAAATAGATTATAAGTATTACCTTTTTATTTTTGATTTCTTCCCATGTAAGCTCAAAATGGATTGACTTTCTTTTGAGGAAAACCTCTTCCTGGTGCTTAATGGATTATGGAATATGGTGGCTTAACAAAAGTCTTGTTCATTTAGATTTGCATAAAGATTAAAATCCAAGTCTATATTGTTGCTTTTAGCAATATAAATTTGAAACGAATAAGAGGGTCTCCCACTGTTAAAAATAATTTTAAATAAATTTTAAAGGAAATTGGGTAAGAACCATCTCTCAAATGAGAGATTATGAGAACCTCTTATCTGAGATACATGTAAGTTAATCAATGGTTCAAATAATATTATGATCAATCAAACTTACAATAGTTTCAAAACCTAATTAAATAGTTTATATGTTATTTTTTCTATAAATCATAAAATAAAATTATCTATTTAACAAGTTCTATTATGCATAAATTTAAATTATATTAATATTATTTTAATTAATATTAGTTAAACTGCAATAATATTTAATTAAAACTATTTTAGGTAATAGACAAAAATTCCGAAATTTGGAAAAATAAAAAAATAAAAAAATATGTATATTATTAAAATGATGTATAATAATCATTTTATTAAAAAAACACTATATCATATAAACAAATATAACTAATGAATGAAACTGAATATATTTAAAATAAAATTTAAACTATTAATTACAGATCTTTTAACTTAGGATAACATTTAAATCAATATTCAAGTTAAACTATTATAAATATATCTCTCAGCAATGGAGACTAAATATGTCTCTCAACAATGGAGTAAAAAATCATGACAAAATATCCTAATAAAAAAGTGCAATAAAAACAATAATATTATTAATGAAAGACTTATTTGTTGCCCTAATATAGAGTTGACTTATGAATTAACTTCTATTGGATTGGATACATGCAACTTGTAGATCCTCCAAGGGTTTTGTCTTTTTCCATCTCATTTAAAAAGTTAACCAAATTTATAGTATTTTAATGATGAAAAAATGAATAAGACAAAAACAGAAGGAAACCTTGCAAAAAAAAATGCAATCAACGCAAATTTATAACATATCTTCGAAAAAAGAAAATAATATTTGTGTTCTAAATACCACCAGAAAAACAAAAAAAGGTATGGAGCGTCCTCTACATTCTATAAATTGCGACTACAACATAAGGATTTTGAAACACACAGATTTTTATTTCTTTTCTTCTTCTTCTTTTTCTTTTCATCATGAGGATGATGGCCGATCTTTACATCAGAATCATACGCAATCCTAAACCAGAAGAAGCCGACACAATCACAACATTTACGACTACGTCGTCTGTGGAAGAATTCACCGACGAGTCCTAACCCTGTCAAAGCAAAGGAGAATTGTATGATTTCTTGAGCGGAGATGCAGGATTAGACGAGAACGATGCTGAACATGGGATTTTGGAGGTAATATTCGAAGTTTCTGATGCTACTTGTCCCGAAAGTAATGACTACTCTCCGGGGTGTGCTTTGCAAGTGTCGCTGTTTTTTCTTCGTCTCCAAAAAACGGGTCCAGCCTCGGCCGCAAGCAACTTCGTGGTCAAGTCTTTCCCGAGGAAAATGTACGAGAAGGTTAGCTCTACTGATGCTGAAGAGTGCACAGTTTGTTTGGAAGAGTTTAACAACGGAGCAAGAGTTGTAACTTTACCTTGTGACCATTACTTTCACGATGAGTGTGCTGTCAAGTGGTTTAAGACCGATCACGTTTGTCCATTGTGCCGTTTCGAGTTGCCATGTCAAGTTACGTATGAAGAAGAATGAAGATGAAGATTGGATCATCAACGAAGCTTTTGTCTTCCAGAGTCTAAAATAAATCCATTGTTTTTGAACTCTATCCTTTGTTTAAGTATTAATAAAAAGACTTTTGGGAAAAGAAAAATATATATTTTCTTATGCTTTCCAATGATTTTCAGTAGGGATTTTTTAATTTAGATCTGAAGAACAAAGCAAGATAACTTTTATTTGGAAGCAGGGATCTGAAGACGTCGCACGGAAATTGATTGGTTTCGATCTACTGCAAAGCTTTTTTTTATGGTTGAATTTCAAAAATATACTATGAATGGTTGTATGCCTTGTCATTGAGAATGAAGTACTTTTAGGGTTTTATAAAAAAAATTTACATCTCTTAAACACAAAATGAGGGTATGTAAGAAGTCTGACTAACACATTACTGAATCTGGAACTCAATTCTGATGATGTTACTATAAAAAATATGACGCACTTTTTAATTCTACAAAACTAATTATAACTTCTTCCTTTCTTTTTTGTCTCAGTTTATATAGGTTTTCAAGCTTAAAAAAAACTGAGATATTTTCACCAAAGAAAAAAACTGAGAGAAACCTCTATAACAGATTATTGTGAAAGACCACAAGTTTGTTACTAAGGTAAGAACTTCTACTGGAAATAACGAAAAATAAAAAAGGAAAGTCGTATAGCTTAGGAAAAAGACAACGTTATGTAAAACTGAAAACTAAATCATAAATGGAAAACTATGCCAATAGATTTTTTTTGTAGACAGAATCCCAATTGAAGAATTATAAGATCATCTACTAAAGATATTATATATACACAATTAGTGCCTCTATTATAAAACTCATACATCAATTAGTTCAAGAAAGCCCTAAGATCGATCATCCATTTAATTTCTTTTCCAATCTTCTTTTTTGATCGTTTTCGCTCTTATGATATGACATCGTCCTTCACCTACGAAATAGTTCACAATCCTTGACCTGAAGATGTTGACACAGTCAAAATCAGTGTTTATTTTAACCAAAATCTATCAAAGTGTCGTTGAATCTTACTATTGTTTATGAATCTTAAGGCCATTATCTTGACCTGGTTTCATTACGTCCAAGAGTAACACCAACTTCATCAAGCTCTTGCTTCTCTCAAGTTTCACTCCTTTGTTAGATCTTGTCTCTCTTCATCATTTAAATTACAGCTCAGATGTAAGCTCAAAACAGTATTCTCTTTGAGGGAGAAAAGAAAAGGAATAAAATGTTACTTATAAATATATAAAAAAAGATGAATAAAACATAAAAACATTATTGGTGCAAGAGAATTACCGGGCAAATCTCCTTTGGCAGAGAGTTCACCACAACATATATGCATATGTATGCAAGAATGAAGTAATAAATTCCTGCCAAGAGAGATCTTGCCCTGTAATGCATTTGCACCTTCTCTTTATATATGTATCTTTCATCTCACTCTACTAAAATGTTTGTTTGTATTGTGTTTATATATAAACATTGCAATAAGCATATTCAGTGGCACTATCCTTGCGATCTAGAATAAAATCTAACATACGTACGTATATAAATATACTTTAGTCTCCTAAGGAATAATCCTCTATGCCCCGAGATTTTACGGTCATCTTGAGTATTTTTTATTCGAGTCTCACAGAGTTTTGTTCTACTTTACTTGATTATTGTAAGTTATAATATTAAACAGTCCAATTAATGGTTAAGATGATTAATTCTAGAAATAATCTTTTGACTTGCCAAAAAGCTTGACAAGGACAACTTGTAAAGGTTATACTTTTAAAATGGAAGATCCATGGTATTGTACTCTCCAGGTTTTTATTTTGAGAAAAAAAACTCACAAACTTTTGTTTCTTCTCTCTTTTGCAATGTTAAGTTAATTTAACTTTGTATTTTGGTAGATAGGATCGCACAATAACGAATTTAAGAAGAAAAAATTTCCAGCTCTTTTAATAGATATGACTGAGAAATGTTTATTTCTCCCATATGTTTTGGGATGAGGACAAACTTTCTCTCGTCTTCTTATTTGGATTTTCCTTCTTTTTTGGTTCTTTTCCACCTCTTCTGCTAATTGCTTTAGATTTTTCTAACTTACAAGTTGTATTTTGTTGGACATACATAGGTTTCAGACTTTCAGTTAATCTTGTCACCATCAGGCATCAGCCAGCCACTACGAACGCTTGAATAAATCAACTTTTGTTTTAGAGAGATTTAAATGTTTGAGCACCTGCCCACAAACAAATAAAGTTTAGAACTTACTTTTAAGAAAAGAAAAAAAAGAGAAGAAGAGTAAGTTAGCATTCGAAGTTGTATGACTTAATTATCATTGTGGTATATAAGTCTGTAGAATATATTTTCAAAAACTTATTAAAAAAAATCCATGCTTGTAGGATCTATATATTCCATTCTTGTGCACCTTTTGTGATTTTATGATTTAGATTTGAAAAGGCAAGATATCAAAGTTAAATGCTTCAGGTACGGACAGCATCTTTAGTAAGTATATCCAACTACAACAAACATTAGCTTGTATTGTACTTGATCATAAGGTGTTTGACAATGCACATCAGCACATAAGATAATATTGGCTTTAGGTAGTATATAACCATTTGTTGTTTTTTCTTTGCTTGGGAACGGAGATCTATACTAAGAGACTCCTATGCTAATCACGAGAATGTTGCCAACGAGGAAATATATAGCTAAATGTATAGTAGTGGCAATCATTTGTTGGTTATCACAATGTATAGATCGAACATAAATATCCTTAAAAACATTTAGCTACAAAAAATCTGTTGTAGAAACATGTTAGATCTAAGTATTTTATGATGAAAAATTGTAAACCATTTATATCGTTCTAATTAACTTGGTGCTCGGTTTCTCATCAGTTTTTAAGCATTCTTTGTCTAAGTGGTGTGAAAGCCTCTATATCGAAGAAATCATAAGGCTCGAACCAAAATAAAGGAGTTGATTCATAAAAAAAACCTCTAAGTCGAGTAGATCTTAGACAGTTATCAAATCATAAAAATATATGAGCTACCTCAAATTAATAATACTATTAAATGAAAATATTATAAAGTAGATTGGAGAAATGAATAACGGTAGGGAAGAATTGCGAGGCAAATCTCCTTTGGCAGAGGAAAATGATGAGAAAATATATTAATTAGACATCATCAACCTCCCCTGCCAATAGAGGATTCGCCCTGTAATACATTCTACCAAACAATAAATCTCTTTTCTTACTCTCTCACTTGGTTGCTTCAAATGAAAAAAACACTCAATGTAATGTATATATAAACCTCGATGTAAAGAGCATATACTACGGAACCATTCCTATCAAAACATGAAACAACAAGCATGAGGACCGCATGAATGAAAAAAAAACCGGTAAATCAAGAAAAAATAAAAGATGTTATAAATCTCGAAATTAGAAGCATGAGGACCGCATGAAGAGGGTCTTTAGGATTATACTAGACACATATGCTCTATGAAACATGGGATGTGCCATAGAATATGCTTTTCTATATCCATCTTCTCTATAGAAGAAACACGTTCATCAACTATATATATATATATACACTTTGCTAGTCCAAGTTACAACAACTCAAGATACAATGTGAAAAAAAAATAAAGAATATATATCTTTGTGAAAAGAGAAAGTGAGAGAGAATGCAAATAATGATGCATGGTTGGATTACTGGGCGAATACTCCTATGGCAGAAAGTTTTGGCATTGGTTGAGATGCAAGCAAAATGCTTCTCTGCCAAAGGAGATTTGCCCCGCAATTCATTCCATGCAAAAACAATTTATCTTTCTTTAACCAAAATATATATTACTAATTTACCATTCATCTCCATGCAGGCTATGTTTATTTTCTTGGTTTATCAGGTTTTATGGATCGAATCTTAGATCAATCTTGGTATCTAAAACACTAAACCATGGTGAGTATCTCTCAAAATTAAGGCATCATCAATCTTGGATGTATAAAAGTGGGTCAATTTGGGCCTACAATTCAATTAAATATTACGGCCCATATACAAGGTGAGGAGATTATTGCTCTTGCTCATTGTAGTTGCAAAACAGGTCTCACAAAATGCTTTTGATCTGTTAGTTGTTAAATTCTGAATCAGAGTTTGGATTCTATCTTCTCTTTTTTCAATATATTATTAGAGTCAGAATCAAATAATGAAAATGACCAACAGATATACACTTATTCAAGTGTTTTGGTAGTAACCATTAATCTTTCTGAAAAACCAATGAAGGAAAAGGATAGTGAGGAGAAAAACAATGAAGATGCAGCAAGATTGTCCTCTTCCTCTTCTTCTTCTCTCTTCCAATGTATTGTCCCTTTCGCCATTCCACTCCTCCATCAACCTTACTGTTACATTCTTCGCTGTGCAACCGCAGATTTCACATACACTGCCAAGAAACACAACAAAAACACTGAATAATCTAGACTAGTCATGTTAATGCATCAAACATACCAAATAATTCATTACCTGTTTCCTCTTAGCTTAAACCAAGCTTCAGCGCAATGAAAATGTGCAAGGCCAAGCTCGTTTTTGCATTTGCAACCAATTTCGATCAAGTCAGGACTTACTGACTTATCATCACCAGCAGTTTCCAGTGGTTGATCAGAACCAAAATGACAAATCCTACAGATTCTTTCTCCTTCACCACTCAAATCAACCGTGTGAAACTCCTTGGCCTTTGCTTTTAAAGTATCACTCTCCGCCTTGTGGCAACTCACCACAACCTCTTCCTGAACAACGTGAGCTGAAATGTTACTACTGCAGCTAACACCATCTTTGGCCATTCTTGAATCATTTTCTTGTCCCTGTAGTGGTTTAGTCACATCTTGTTCTTCAATCAACACCTTATTCAAGACAGTGTCACTTGTCTGACCCTTAACAATCACAGCCTCACTCGAATCCTCACTAACACTGATCGATTTCGAACAACTTTTCAAGTCCATTTCAATTCATATATACCAAGAAAAAAGGAAAGTTTTTGTTCAAGTTCCTACAAAATCCAAGATCCATATAACCTCTTAGTATGATTGTTTCAGACAGAGAATGAACATAAACAACAACATTCTGATAAACTGAATCCCCTTGTAAAAAGCTCAAACACATGATTCGATTTCACCAAAACTTCATGAAACCCTAAAACTCCAATTACTAGTGAACAAAGTCTTAAGAATATAAAATCGAAACCTTACCCAAAACCCAGATCCACTTCAAATGGGCTCTTGTAAGAAAAAGCGACGAACTTTAAGAAGCATCAGAGAATCTGGGGAACAAGAACGTCTCTTTGTCAGCTTTATGCGTCAGATTTTTCAGGAACTGAAGAAAATAATTAGTTTTATGAGTCCGGGAAACGGATGCTAAATCGCTACAGTTACCTGCGAATCAGCTCTATCGATTGGAATCTCTTTTATCTTTTCTCTTTTTCATTAACTAAAAATTCACTTTCCGTTTCAATATTGTGTTTCTAAAAAAATCTGAGTTCCACTTTTGGCAGTAAAACTATATAAGACACTAGGCTGTGTAGAGATATTTATTTAGTTAAATGAAAATCTCAACCAAAAGAAAGACCTAACTGAAGAAAATGTTTGGTGAAGATGAGAACAACTTTTATCAACTAATTAAAGAAGAAAAAATTCACTATTTATGTTAGTTAGATATTGTTCAAAGAATCCAAAATTAAATAATGAGCTAGTATATTATGTTAAAACAAATTAAGTTTGTTGAACATATAAGAATTTAAAAATCAGAAATTTAGTTCTTAATTTGTTTTTTTTTCTTTCTATTTTTTTTATAAATGTAAAAAATAACTAATATTGACATGTGTTTGCATTAATAAGTCTAAATATCTATATGATGAAAACATAAACCAAACAACATCTTAAATTTATTTAGGAGTAAATTTAAGACAGTTTAATTGAAAAATACTAGATTTAGTTCAAGTAAATAATATATGTATCTATTAAATAGTTTTAATAAGATTAATACATTTAAACATCATCTTAATTATTACACTTTCTTTTTGGCAGCTCTTGATTATTTTAATCTTAGACTTATACATAGTTAAGAAAAAAAAACAAAAATAAAGCCTTAATATAGAAATTCGAAATTAAACTATTAGTGGCTGTTATGAAAAGAAAACTAAAATTGGGGGGGGGGGGGGGGGGGGGGGGGGTAGATAAAGGTAAACTTTTTGTTTTGTTTTGTTAATGGGTAAAGATAAAGGTAAACTTACTATACCGCTAAAACCTATTAAATCTATAAAGTTTTAAAAGTAAAAACTAGTTCTAGATGAACCAGAAAATACATGGTCTATATTAATTAAAAACTCGTTTTGGCAGCAAGCTCTAAAATCTAAATAACATGTTATGCCACCCAACCTAAATTAGAATTTTAGAATAACATGTTATGCCACCAAACATCCTGAAATGATCCAAAATGGGTGATAAAAACAAAAGAATAATTATGATATAAATTATAAAAATTGGGTGATAATACGTCACACACAAACACAAGCATTCTGATTCAAAGAAAGTAAAAAAAAATAAAAACTTTATGAAGGAGGGAAGAAACGGTTGAGGTTGAAAGGAAGAGTGTAGAATTCCTCATTTCTGCTATCTCCTTTGAAAGTTCTAAACTTAGCCCACCAAGGCAATCCTCTGTCTCTAGCAGTATCTTTATAATCCAAAGTATTGTCCAAGAACACTCCCACCATCAATGCAACCATCGGTGAAGACAAGAAGATTGTGTTCAAGAAATCATTGAACCAACCAGCATTGGTATGAGCTGGACCATGCAATGCTTTAACACTGAATTCTCTGAAGTATTCAGGAATCGACAATCCTAAGAAGAGAGACACACCGGTGATGAAGAGATTCCTCAGGGAGTTCATGTTAGTGAACTGTAGAAACGAGAGACCAACGGAAGCAACAAGACCAAACAAGACGCAGTACACAGCTGCGAATATGGTGAAAGGTATTGAAGCAAACAATGCACCGAATTTGCCTAACATTGAGAAGAATATCATAAATCCTGCTGAGATTTGAATAACTCTTCGGCTTCCAACTCTAGTGCTTCCTAGTAATCCAATGTTCTCTCTGCATAGTTTTTGTAAGAATGAATTAGATACTAATTTGGTACCAACCCAATGGAGAAAGAAAACAGTTTGAAATCATCTGAACACTTACACAGAGACACTTGAACCACTTAGTGTTCCAAATAAACCACTTAAGAGGATCCCAATCCCTTGCCAGCCAATTCCACGGCTAAGTACATGAGGTGGAGGAGGCGTGGCGCTCGCTAGTCTCGCAGCTGCTTTGAATGCTCCAGTTGACTAATCACATTCAAAAGATTCATCCTTTAAGACATTGGCAATCAAAAGATTCTTCTTTTAAGATTTTGAGTGACATTACCTCAATCAAAGAGACGAAAACAGAGGCCATCATAGCAAACGCATGACCAGCATCAAAGCTAGGTGCTCCCCATTGAAGTGGATAAGGAATCTTTATCCTAAAACAAGAAGCATATATATGAAACACTATCACAACTATTGAATGTTTTTTTATTGTATAGAAAATTAACTAACCAAGGAGCAGAAGAAATGAGATTAGACATATCAGTTCTGCAGTTTAACTGTGTCTGTTCCGGTCGATGTTTGTAAGCACCACTCGCTGTCAAGATATGTGCGTAAGCCCACACCACAACTAACGCTATAATAAGAGCAAATCTCTCTATTACTGGGAATTGCCTGAACTCAAAGTTCTTGAGATACTGCAGAAATATTCATATCAGTTAATGAAAGAAACATATTTGGAATATATTAGAATTGGGATTCCTATAGGAAAAACTAACCTGAGAGAAGATGACAAAGAGGATAAGCATGGGGATTCCAATCTCAACACAATTACCAACCTACAAACAAAAAAACACTATCAAATAAGAACCAAAGTGATGATTTTTTTGGATCTTTAGAAAGAGAGAAATTTGTAGTAATGTACCAATGGGAATCCTCTGTTGAAGAGTCCAAAACCCGTTAATGCAATAACAGGAACCATACCAACAGGACTAAAGAATCTGAAATATATGTAAACAAGTCATATAAAGTCTATACCTTTATATGATAACAAGTCAGTGATATGTGATTGTGTATATATACCTTGAACATATAGCCCACATCTGGCTGAAACCAAGGATGATTTGAACACTTGATGCAACGATGATTGCGCCTTGTACAGCTCTCATTGTACTTAAAAATCTCTACTTGATTTTAAGATTCAAATTAGAAATAGATCTTCAGAATACTATACACAAAAGAGAAGATAGCACAAACATACCAAGTGTGGATCTTCAATACGGGTCAAAGAAGAGTCATGGATGATTGAAATGATTGGAACCATGAATGCGTAAGAGCCACCGATCACAGTTGGAAGACGAGTTCCAAATAATGTTTGAAGAAGAGTGTTAACTCCTTGAATAAACAGTAGTGTCTGAACAACTCTCACTTTATCACCCTAATCAAGAGAACATCAATCTCAATTAGTCTAAAGCAAAAAAAACACAGAGATTCTTTGGATTATGAAAGAACATTAAAAAAGTAATGACTCACATTATCTCCACCCATCATAGGAACAAGAAGTGAAGGAATCATCACTGCAGTTCCTAAAGCAAGTATGTAATGCTCGAAACCTAAAGCTATAGCTTCTCCTGCAATAACATCATCATCATCAACAAACAGAGCCAAGGAAAGTGAAAAGACAATCAATTTATTACAGAGAATGGTTTTAAGGCTAAATACCCCATGGAGGATTTGAGTCAATACAGTACTCTAAACCCTGAAGCTGATCCATTGGTGGGTGACTCATCTCCTCTGGTTTTACAGGATCCATGATTTTAGAGTATGTGTTTGTTCAAAAGTCTTCTTCTTATGAGCTCATGAATCAGCTAAAGAATCAGGAAAAAATTAAAGAGAAAAAAAGGATCTGTGATTGAATCAGAGGAATGACTGAGAAAACAAGAACTAAGAGTTTTTTATAAATAATAAATTTAAAAAAGTGTGTGAAAGAGGGGAAAAAAAAAGAGAACTAGGGACAAAGTGAAAAAAGGTTCTCTTTTTCGAAGTTTGTTGCTGAGTTAGAAGAGAGCTTTTTGGTAGTGGTGGAAATGGTGATGGCTAAGGAATTTTATATATGAATGGGATAGTGAAAGGTTAGGAAAAAGGACCGTTAGAATTTTAGTTAGTTACCGAAAATGCCCCTTAAGAAACAGGAAGTGCCAAAACCCGAAATACTACCGTTACACTGTTTGTATCGGTAAATAATGCTTTTCTCGACTTTACACATCAGAGAGTCACAGATTCTTTTAATGCATTAATTACGTTTCTGCACTGCATGTCTTCTCTTATTTCAAGCGTCTTTGAATTTAGTTACTCTTTCATTAAATAAAAAGGAAAGAATTGCACTAACATAACATAAGAATCTAGTAGCCAAGTGTTTGATTTGTATTAGTTAACAAAAAAAATGTTTGACTCGTATTAAGTTGTACTTCCTAGTTCCTATACTGTATTTCGTTTTTTTTTTCTTTTCTTTTCTGTATTTCGTATTTAGTATACACTAGAACCGTTATAACTTATAACGTTTACAAATTAATAAAATTTTCTGGTTTTAAATTGAGTTAGTATAATAATTAATATAATTAAATAATATAATAAGAGAATTTTTTTTTAATTATGTAAATATATGGCCTCAATAATATTATTAATTAATAATCATATAAACTTATAAAATATAAATATTTGATCTAACTTAGTGAAATATGACTCTAATGTTGTTTGTTTATTCATAAATTTAGATTTTTGATGAAACTCATATATAAAATTATCTTAATTCATCAAAATTTGCTTATATTATCTTTTAAAATTACATCCAAAAACTATAAATCATTTTAGATGTCATGATTGTTTCTTAACATGTAACTACATCTCAAAGTATTGCAATATTGTTTTTTCTTTCTTACTTTAGATAGATTTTTAATTAAGCAAATCTCTCTATACATTAACAATTATTAATTCATCGATAAATTAATACCTTTTATAAATTAATAAAATATTTTGTTCCCAATATTAGAAATTTATGGAGGTATGTCATGTTATTTGTATTTATTTTTTTAATCATGATCCACATATAGATATATATGTACTTCACGTTAATGAAATTCTACACCTTCAACGTTCAGTAAAACAAACTACCTTATAAACATATGTATTAACCATTTACCTACCATGTAACTATTTTTTTCCTCCAACCATTTACAAAGTAAATTTGTATGACTCACAAGTAAAAAAAAAAAAAAAAGGTTAGGATATACTTGATGATCGATTAATAAGATTTGACCATGATGAAAGTTTACCGAAGAAAAAAAGGTAAAAGGAAAACGTTATGATTGTGTGAAATTGAAGTGTTTTCGAAAAAGAAAAAAAATGAATCAATCACTTAACATCATCTCCTTTGCTTTATTTTCTTTAATTATCACTTTGAACCTTTTTCTGATAAAAACAAAATTATCTTGGGTTCTGAATAATAATAACGTGGAGACAAGAGATGGGTCCAAAACAGAGCAGATGTAAAAAAGAGTATCTGACTGAGACACTCACGTGCGACCCAAGAAGGACCAAAATGGGTCATTTGGATTAATTTAGGAACATAAACAATACAAAACTCACACACATACCTATTATGAAGAACCTCTCTGGTCCCTTTCATCTGCTGACTTCTACATAACCCAAAACGGTACCATTTCATGATTGGTCGACTGAGTAAAAGGAATTGACTCGCTCATATATATATATGTCTTGCTCTCTGTCGATATTATTTCCTCTGCCTCTGGGATATCTGTGATTCAAAGGTAACACATGCTTGTTATATAACTTATAAGATCCACAATGGAAGAAAAGTGTCTAATATATATCACATTAGAAAAGGGGAATGAATAGTAGACTAGATATGCTAGCTAGTTAACTATTACAGATTGGTAACATAACGAGCAAGAAGACATAGAAAGAGAGATCTTACTTGAGAAATCGTTCATGGTTTGACAGAGATCGCCAGAGAATTCGAGACTTTTTTTTTTGGGAGAGAAAAAAGAAAGAAAGTGAAAATTAGGGTTTTTAGGTTAGAATAACCAAATATATATTTGCTAGAGACTTAAGTCGCTAATTTGTGATTAGTGTTTTGATTTTGAACGAATGATGTTTTAACCGGTTTGATGATATTCCATTTGAAATCTAGAGTTTTAGGTTACAATAACCAAATATGTATATATTTTCTTCTATTTTTACCATTATAAAAATATTGATATCAATTGCAATTGTCCCCTCTTATGAAACTAAAAATTCTCCGAGAAACTGAAGAATGCATTAGTAGGACGAGCAGAGCTTAAGAAACCTCTCAAAGATAAAACTGCAAATCATTTGAAGCCAAAACAAGTGAGGTTAACGAAAGAACAAAGATGAAATTAAACGTCAATGTTTTTCACTTTTCATACACAAACCCCGGAAAGAGACTTTTGACAGAAGAAAAGAAATACCTAATCATCATAAACACTAATCTCAACGTCAGAGCTTTCCAATTTTATTTTGAGCATATTGGGTTACTTCCATCTAACAGTTTTGTACAATCTATTATTGACTCTGCAGTCTCAAACATATTTTCTGATACGGAATCATCAGGAGGCTCTACTAAGAGAACATTGAAACCTCTCAACCTGAACGCGCGAAGAACCCTAAAAAACTCCGAGGCTTCCGATATTTTTTTTGAGATTACCACCAGATTTGCTGGTTTGTCAGGAAAAAAAGACGTTGCAAAGTCAATAATATCAATTATTAGTTCATGAACATCCACATCTTCACCATGTTTCCCTACATGCATATATAACAAAAGAGAAGAGTGTTGTTAATTAAGAGGGTTTTTTTAAGTTAAGGATTTCACTTCCTGCAGTAAAAAAATCAATTTACTGACGGCATCTTCTCACCATGACACCGGGTTTCCACAATACCATCATAACCTAAATCATAAAGAGCGTCTCTGATATTATTTTCAACCGAAACAAGATCGAGATCACTAGGGATTGGGCAATCCTTGAGAGACCAGAAGAGACATGTGTAAGCTCCTTCACAAAACGAAAAAGAAAAAAAAAATTTATAACTACGAAAGGTGAAATAAAGGATACAATAGAATTAGATCCATTCATCTACGCTAGTGAAATATTATAGCTAGATCCATCCGATTAAATCAAAACAAACAATTTCAAGCAAGAAGACTTAGAAAGAAAAATCTTACTAGAGAAATTGGTATCGTTGTTCATGGTTTCGTCCGAGATGGCCAAAGAATTAGGGTTTCATTTTATCCCTGCGAAGGAGAGAGTACTGTGTCATTTTTGGCCATTAGATCTCAAATTAATTAATGGGTGAGATTTATGCCATGTTTTTTTTATTTTCTTTCTCTTTTGTCATCTAAGAATTTTATTGGTCAAGTAAAAATATAACACAAAGCTGATAAGGATTAATATATATGTGTAAATATCCCACCCAAAAACATATAATTCACAGGAGACAAAAGTCCTAGACCAGGGAGACAAACAAAAGGAAACAAAAAGTTATATAAATTGTTTAAAAGGGGTAACATAACATGGGGATGTAGCTCAGATGGTAGAGCGCTCGCTTAGCATGCGAGAGGCACGGGGATCGATACCCCGCATCTCCATTTCTAATCATTTTGTTCCTCTAAACAATGTATTAGAGTTTATTGTTTCTTATGTAGGGTTTTAGCAAGTCTATCTGGTCATTGTAATTCGATTATTTTACAAATAAAAAAATGGCTTTGAAAAGAAGGAAAGAAGAGTAATGTTTCATCACGAAAATATTGTAATTAAAATGTCTAAAATACTATTATCCAATGGCTGAACCCGGTTGCTTAGGGGTCCTAGGTAATCAATCATCTCCTGTTTTAGTTTTTTTGGACCGGGTCCTAACGATTCCAGGCTATTGGATCAACATCCTCCATATTCTGTTTTTTATGGTAACGGCTATCATCATATACTTCAATTCAGAAAATATATATCTCAGTAGGTTTTATGATTCGATTGTTACTCCCTTTCTTTATGTATGATAAACAAAATTTTGGTTTTAAGTATGATATGTTAGAGTCAACACAATGGATTTTTATGCATATGGCATGTTATGTAAATGTAATTTGGTACTCAACTCACATGGCATGCTCAATGTATTGTAATCTTTAATCAGACTCGGATACAGATCATTTCTGTTTGTGCAGTGACTCAAACAACTCGTTGACATGCTCTCTAAAGGATATAATTTCAGATTTCTTGACCAAAAATCAAGGAACTTGCTTAATTTCTTCATTACGCATTTTTCTTAATTTTGGCTGATCTCAGTTCTCACTATTCATTTATTATGAATTTTGAATATTTCTTTTTAGATTGTTTTATTTATCAACGTAATACACAACGATAAGCATTATCCAAACAAATGACAATATCTTAACGTGGTATTCACATCTATACTATACTTATGTCCCATTAGGGTTTTTTTCATCAGACTTTTCTTACAGCGGTATTTTCATTAAATCATTTCTTATTACAATACTATAAAGAAATAGACGAAACATGATACATCTTCGTCGTGCTTGCATTTTAGCATCAGCTTCCCCTTACAAATTTCGATTTTTTTAAAATGAGAATACATTAAAAAGATAAATAATCTAATTCGTAATATATACCGAAGTTCAACAAATTGAGTTTTTTTTTTCCTTATATAATATTAGAAACTGAATATGTGACATGAGAGATCCTTCTAGTAAGTCATTGAAAAGATCAATCATTTGGTCAAGTTTGTAACTTAATCGGTTTATATAATATTGCTTTTACACAATCGGTCCAAATTTAAACTCCGCTTAAACATCAACAGTTAGATGATTTGTACCGTGGACTGAACATGACTATAGTTACCAAATTTAACTACACTCAACACGCTGAATTGGACATTTTCTATCAAGACGATCTTAAGTTCTTAATTCGAATAAATTGGATTTAATTAATGGTACACTTTTACTGTAAAAAAAATACGGATGGGGCAGTTCGGGTATCGATCGCATTCACGTCGGATATTTCAGATTTTTCGGATATTCAGATATAGAATTATATATCCAATTGAGTATTTTTATATTTCGGGTCGAGTTCGGGTAAACACCAACTCATCGGATTTAAGTGTTTTTGGATGATACCCAAAATTTAAAATAGATATCAAGTTCGTATCGGATATAGATGTTTTCATCCGAAATTAAGTATTAAACCCAAAATGTATTTTGAGTATGGATCTGGTATGGATGTTTTCATCCAAAACAAAGTAAAAATAACCAAAATTAATCCAAATTCAGTAAAAAAATCTAAAATCTGAAATAGTTAGGGTAAATAAAATTTTTTGGAAAAATCAATATTTTTTTAAGAAAGGAAAAGAAGAAGAATAGAGATATAGAGTTAGGAGTATTTTATGTGTTTTTATGTATTATCAAATTTTTCATATCAATTTGAGTCACTTTAGATATATTTGATCGGTATGGGTATCCGAACTCTGAAAAATCAATACCCAATCAGATATTATGAGTCATTTGAATCCAAAATGAACTGCTTACTTTAAATTGAGTATGAATTCGGATATCGGATGCGGGTATTTTGCTCAAAAAAATCACCATTCACATGATTTATGTATTAATACCCTGCGTTCATGACGTCCAAATTCAAATCAACGCTAATTTGTGTTGCTTTTTTGGTTTCTGACTTCTGAACAATTGATTATTTCCATTCTTCCTCGCAATTTCAGAATAAAGTTGCGGATGATAATTTATTCGAATTAAAATGCATATTAATTGTGTATGATCGCTACGTGAAGTCCACAACTTACAACAGTAAGCACCGACTCAGCATTAACACGTGGTTCCCACAAATACCATTCCACATCTATTTCAAGACTATTATACTCACTTATCCCAAAAAATCTAAATTTTCCAAATGAAAATAAAATAAATGTGTGACATCATCTTAACGAACCATGATCTGCGTATCGATCAACCTCACTGTTGGTTGATAATTCAAACATATTATCTGTCCCTTAAGAAAATCAGATATTCAGGTGTATTCGAAAGTTGACTTTGCGTTTTGGATAAAACATATAACTTTCCCTAAAACAATTGAAAATCCGTCCAACGTGTTAATCTGCTGGCAGATAAAATGGATTAGGATAAAACTTCAACATCAAATAGCAATATTTTAAAAAACAATATATAAGATGACTTTTCAGCTTATCGAAGATTAAAGAAACATTAAACATTCTCAACTTGAAAACTGTTATAAAACGTATACGAAAGGGCACAAGTTAAGACAACATTACAACCGAAACAACAACCCATCCATTTTTTATTTTCGTTCGTTTCTTTCAGTTCATTCTCTTGTTTCGGTTTGTTTTGTCGGAATCAAGTCTTAGCCCATCGATGGCTCAAGTCTTATCTCCACCACTGGCTATCTCCGGTCCCACACCGCTACAATTCATGGCGGCTCTTCTGAGCCGAATCATTACTAAAGACACGAAGAAAGAGATGACCAGTCCAGAGAGCCCGAAGAGTCCACGGACCCCACAAGGCTCTATTCTCATGGACAAGTACGAAATAGGAAAGCTTCTTGGCCACGGAAGCTTTGCTAAAGTCTATTTAGCCGAAAACATAAATTCCGGCGAGAATGTCGCCATCAAAGTCATCGACAAGGAGAAGATCGTGAAGAGTGGAATGGCCGGTCATATAAAACGCGAGATCTCGATCCTCCGCCGTGTCCGCCACCCTAACATTGTCCACCTTCTTGAAGTCATGGCTACAAAGACAAAGATTTACATTGTGATGGAATACGTACGAGGCGGAGAGCTTTACAACACGGTGGCTAAAGGCCGGCTTCAAGAAAGAACCGCCCGGAGATATTTCCAGCAGTTGATCTCCTCCGTTGCTTTTTGCCACAGCCGTGGAGTTTACCACCGTGATCTCAAGCTTGAGAATCTGCTTTTAGACGATGAAGGGAACGTCAAAGTCTCTGACTTTGGCCTCAGCGTTGTCTCTGAACAGCTAAAGCAAGACGGAATATGCCAAACGTTTTGTGGGACGCCGGCTTATTTAGCGCCGGAGGTTCTGACAAGGAGAGGCTATGACGGTGCTAAAGCTGATGTTTGGTCTTGTGGAGTGATCTTGTTTGTGTTGATGGCTGGATATCTTCCGTTTGATGACAAGAACGTGATGGTTATGTATAAGAAGATATACAAAGGCCAGTTTCGTTGTCCTAAATGGTTTTCACCTGAGCTTACAAGGCTTATGCTTAGGCTTCTTGACACTAATCCGGAAACAAGAATCACAATACCGGAGATCATGAAACATAGATGGTTCAAGAAAGGTTTTAAAGATGTCAAGTTCTATATAGAAAACGATAAGTTATGTAGAGAGGATGATGATAACAATGATGAAGACGATTCGTCTTCATCATTGTCATCAGGAAGATCATCGAGTGCTTCAGAAGGAGACGCAGATTTCGAGGTTAAAAGAGTTGATTCAATGCCAAGACCAGCGAGTCTAAACGCGTTTGACATCATATCGTTCTCTTCGAGTTTAGATCTTTCTGGATTGTTTGAAGAAGGAGGACAAGGTGCTAGGTTTGTATCTGCTGCTCCTGTGACAAAGATAATATCGAAGTTGGAAGATATTGCGAAGCTTGTGAGGTTTACAGTAAGGAAAAAAGATTGGAGAGTGAGGCTAGAAGGTAGTAGAGAAGGTGCTAAAGGACCTTTAACTATTATGGTTGAGATATTTGAGCTGACACCATCTCTTGTGGTGGTTGAAGTGAAGAAGAAAGGAGGGAATATAGAAGAGTATGAAGAGTTTTGCAATAAAGAACTTAGACCACAGCTGGAGAAACTGATGCATTACCAAGCAGATGAAGTTGATGAAGTAATGTGCCAACAAAGTTAAAGAAAACAAGGAAGGTCGAGATAAGAATACATATAACAAGAGAAGGTAATTATTATTACAATAGAAGGATTATTAACATTCTTTGTTACTATATTTAATTTTAAATTGTTTTGCGATATATGATGGTGTGTATATATTAAAAATGAGAGTTGTAATGAGAGTGATAGGAAGATTCAGAGAAAAGTGAGATTCTGAGGCAGTTTTACGGTTTTTGCTGGCTAATTATAAAGCTAGTTTTTCGTTAATTGCTTATATTAATCTGTTGTACAATGTAATCTCTAGATCTTAATGAAAATTCTTTCTCGGCCTTCCCCTAAAAAACTGTCTTGTTCATTTTTATGTTTCATCAAAGACACTAAATGATAAACTGAAATGTGAAAAACGTTACCAGTAGACTTTTGCTGCCCTGTAGTAGTCTTGGTGACCTTTACTAGTTGAAGCATCTGAATTGGGTTTATATAGATTGAAATATGAAGATAGTATTTACTGTGGAACAAAAGTTCTTCTTATTAGTTAAGTAGGTAACACACAGATATGGAAGTATAGCTACACATGTAAATCAATCTGAGGGATTACGAGTTAAGTGTTCTAAAGCTCACAAATGAAACTGTAGTTCTTACGCCTATGACGTTGTAACCAAGCCGAATCAAGATTCAGATGTTGGGAAGCTTTAAAACCTTCAAGTTTTGGATTGGCAAGATGAACGAGCAACCAGTTCCTGCAAAACATATAGTGAAGATCAATATTGTGTTTCTTTTATCTCCAAGAGAGGAACTTGAGATGATGCTTACTTCGGAATATCGTATATGATCTCTGTGCTTATAAGAAGTCTTGACTATAGTTTCCCACTTAGTAATAACACTTGTGGAGTTTTCTTCGAGATCCTTCTTCGAAGGGAACTTCGAGCTTACTGAAGAACGATTACGGAAAAGCCAAGAATCAGAAGGCTTTTTGGGTGGAGGCGGAGCAAGTGGAGGAGTCAGATCACAGCC
Organism: Cardamine flexuosa; assembly: GCA_963555745.1. Classification (NCBI taxonomy): domain Eukaryota; kingdom Viridiplantae; phylum Streptophyta; class Magnoliopsida; order Brassicales; family Brassicaceae; genus Cardamine; species Cardamine flexuosa. The sequence continues at coordinate 5,998,886 of OY743217.1, forward strand.
ACTGCTAACACTAAGAGTTTCTACAGCCTGAAGCTTGACAATGGCTTTCGGTTTCTTTCCCGCCATTTCTGGTTCCTCTGAAACTGTTTCCACGGTTTCTGGCAAGTTCTTGACCTTCTGTGTGTCAACATATAATGTCTTCTCCATAAGAGAGCTGGTAGAACAGACTTGTCTTGTACTTTTTGGATAGAGTAATTCTTGAGACTTGCCTTGTATGTTTCTGATATGTTTGTTCAACCTGTTAGCTCTCATTATCTCTGCTTCTTTACGAGTCCCGGGGAAACCCGCAGGGTGAAGAGGAGAACTATTTCCTACACTTCGATACGGTGATGACATACATCCACTTTGTCTGTAAGGAGATGATGGCCTACTTGCAGAAGTACTCATCTTTGACTCAAGTACTTGTTCAGATCCTAAGTTAAACTTCTTCCCAACACTTCCCAACTTTTGCTTGTAAATCGAATCAAGAGCGAGCTGAAAAACGTATAAGAAGGCTCTGATCAGATCTATTACTATGATACAAGAAAGGTAGAAAGTAAAGGCTTGAGAAGAAAGAAACCTGTTTGACAGATTGGAACCGAGATTTGAGCTGAGCAACTTTGCTTAACTTAACTTGATCATGATGGCTTGAGGTTCTCACTGAGCTCAGCATACCAAGTGAGTTTTTAAAGCATATTTGTGGTGACATCATCCCACATCCTCTTTTAGAAAGATACTCAGAAGCTTCATCATCATCATCATCTGAAGAATCCTCCTCGCTTTCTTCACCATCTATGCCATGACGATAATAAGATGGAGTAATAATACAAGACTCATACCTCTTAGGAGTTGCACGATTCTCCACTGGTACTATATCTCTAATATGTCTCATTGGCTTCAAACCATATTGAGTTTGTTGTTGTTGCTGCTCCACAGTCATGGATTTGGCGGCAGGTAAGAACCGATTCATCATGTAATCTCTAGGTTGAGAATCCTCAGATGGCATTGCTTCAACAACACTACTTACGCTATGCTTAAGAGACAATGTATCAAGAGCATCAGTGAATACATCATCATCATCATCATCATCATCATCACACAAGTCTTGGACAAGAACAGAACCAGAAAGAGATTCACTAGTCTTTATGTAATCATCAGTGAGCTTCTTTGGAATGTTTCTGCGTACAGAAATTGATGTTTTCTCCATCTTCCTTGTGGAAAGAAGAGGAGCATCGAAGTTAAGTTTACTCTCCGCCATAGAACTAACTAGCCAAAGTCGTTAGAATAATAGCTCAGAGATGGATTGACACAACTTTAAGAAGTTACACACTTCTCCAAAACAGATCTGAAAAACAGAACATTAAATTAATATAAGTCGGAGCTACCTAGAAACCATAGTAGTTGACTAATGTATGTAAAATTTAATTTATACACACTGACACACATGAAACCAACGACAAAATCTGAAAGAAAAAAAAGATGGAAACATACAAAAAGAAACTTTTTTAATTAATAGATAGGTGCGCCGCTTTAACTTTCAAACCCGTGATTCAAATCATTGGAAGATTATGTGAAACATTTGCATGGTTGAATCAAGAAATCAACTAACCTCAGAGATATTGAGGAAGAAGCTTCGGAGCTGTTTGTGTGTGTGTGTGTAAGAGAGGAGAAAGGGGGAGAGACTTGAGGTCTGAGAATGAGTAAGACGAAAGGCATGTGAAAGAGAGAGAAATAAAGATAGAGTAAGCTTTTGGTTTTGTATACATTTTTGTGCCGTGAAGAAGACGGAGACGAAAAATGGAATTTAAGATAAGAAAAAGAAAAGAGACAATAAATGTCACGAGAGGCTTGTGTTAATGTGTTGTTGTGTTCTAGCTAGCCCCAAAACTGAGTCACAAATTATACTTTTAACTTTCTGTTAATTCATAGCTAACGTCTCAACCAATTCAAGAAATATAGAGTGTGACAAGTATCAATCCTAGAGAAATAATGTGATTTCACCTAATTAGTGATCTGCCACATTTTGTCAAGTTGGTGAGGAAACAAACAAAATTACAGTAAATGTAATCCTTAGATTTCACTCAAAGACATTTTTTCATAATCTTGCTTCTACTTTGGCAAAACACAAGAAATTTTGGTTTAACAAACAGTGATATAAAATTTGGGAAAAGTAACTTTTTACTAATATCTTACAAATCAGGATTGTAGTTTAGATTCATATCACACTATAAAATTAAATTTTACTGTCAAAGAGAATGAACAAATATATGGTTAAAGATGTTTTATGTGAAGAAACCATAGTGTTTTGCTATCATCTTTGTATCAAATACAAACATGTATCCAAAGATAACAACTCGAATTCAGCCAAAAATTAATGAAATAAAACAAATAAAGCACTTTTTTAGAATAAGCATCAAGACAAGACCATGAAACAAGATATTAAGAAAAGCTAGTTTCAGCTCTGCACCTGAGCTTCTGCAGCTTCTTTTTCTTCATTGGCTGCAGCCATTAGTTCATCAAACTTCTCTGACTTCACAAGCGTAATTTCAATCTGCAAGACCAAAACCAAATTGATATATCAAGAAAGAGGTCGTTGACAATCATAATTTCTTAAAAGACTGCACTAGACTGCACTCGAAAAACTACCTTAGCTTTCTGCACAGGACGTCCCCTTGAGTCATCCTTAATATCCACAGTTGTAGTCATAATCTCTATATAAGAAGAAACCAATTTTTCCAAGCTTTAGTCTAGTAACCTCCAATACTATGATAGGCTAATTCAGAGTATAAGAATAGACTTACTCTTCTCAACAGCAAAACCATTGTTCTTCAGTATTTCAGCAACAGTGACAACAGTTGCAATGGCTGAAATTTTCATGTTGAAGAGAATCTTAATAAGTACGAGGCATACGAACAAAACCCATTATTCTGAAAATCTTAACTTAACAAAGCATCTTCTCAAGAATCAGAAATTACTTAGAATACACATTAGAGTCAAGAGACATACCCATTCCAAGGGCAGATAATTCAACATCATTGTACTGCTGCATATACCTCTGAAAACAAATCAAAACAAACAAAAATCAGTTAAATCAATCTGTGGAATAACTATTTACAGATCCTAGAAAAAAGTAACAACCACAAGAACACACACAAACCAAAACTAAAAATCTCATCTTTAAAGCTAAATTCAAAAAGTTTAGAGATTTCCAGAAATCTGAAGAATTTGGGACTAGATTCTCACATAATAATATCGTCGATCGAAAGAGATCGTAGATGACATTAGACGACGAGGTCAATATGAATCGAAATAAAAGTGTGTACCTTGGCGAGATTGACGTAGAAGAACAATGGTTTCTTGGTGTTGGAAACCTGAATCCGATTTTTCTTCTGGGTGTCAATGGCCAAGTTCATGTTGTTCACTCCGTCTGTGATCTCTTCCATGGAAGTTAATTTGGAATTTGTAACCCTAATTTTGGTTTCGAGGTAAGAGGGGAGAGGAGTAATGAAATTAACAGAACAAGATAGGCTTCTTTCTGAGTTGTGACCAAAAGGCAAAACAAAAACTCCTTACTCACAATTCGGGTCAACCCGGTTGGATAAATCGGGTTGTTGGCTTGAGGAATTTGTCTTTTCTCAAGGAATGGCAATAAATATTAGGAAATTTTTATTTTAACTTTTACAGGATTAAGAGGTTTCCTTTCATGTAAATTTTTATTTAATTTAGATAGATTTTTTCAGAGGCTAATTTGTTATCACAAATAGGTACCTAAATTTTTTTAGAGAAAATCTTTATCAAAAAAAAAAAAATTAAGAGAAATTAAGTAGGTAGCATCAGTGAAACAAACAAAAAGCAAAGATAATTGTCTGGTTTTTGTGTCTAAAACATACAAAAAGTTTTTGTTTTGTGGGTCTGATCAAATTGGGTTTTGTGTGGGTTCTTTTGAGCCTAGAGATTTCCCAACATGTGTGTGTGTTATTATCTAAAACGGAAAGATTGATTCTGCTTATGTACTTGGATTTGTTGTTAGGTCTTGATTCTTGAATGTAGCAAACATATCTCTTCTCTTCCTCAGTATTATGTATTGCTGGTGTTGGAATTTGGAAAGATCTCGTGTAAGATAAACGACATTATATTTCAATAATAAGATCTATCTAAATACAATTTTAATAGGAAAATGGTTGAGTACACATTAAATGTTGAATAAATCCTGATCTTAGTGCTCAACCTTTACTGTATTGAAAATAAATTATACAGACTAATCTTATATCTCAAGCATCATGGTAGTTTGTATAATCTGTTTATCCATGACTTGAAACCTTCGGTATATATACCTAGGATGTATTTAGTTATTATTATCTATATGGGCTCAGATATAAATTGGATTTTGGAATCTTTGGTTTAAAAAGTGTTTGGTGGTGTTAAATGAGGGATGGACTAGTATAACTAGAATTATCCAAAACTATGCTAAGAATGTGGTCCGTCCATCAACATGAAGGGCTTGAAAATAAATTACAAGACTGTGATGGATCATGGATGGGTGATGGGTCCTATATACTTCTATACCTTAGTTTCAAATAACTTGCGATCTGGTTAATTTTAGAATGATTTAGTATATGGCAATATACAAAAAATAATGACTCTTCTGATATATGATTGATTCAGTTAAGAACTTCAGATCAATACTCTTTTATCGTGAATATATTATCAGCCAATTGCTAAGTCAATGAGTTGGATTCTGATTAACTAAAAAAATAAAACTGATCGAAATAACCTGCCACAGATCTAATAAAAACTATATTCTGTAGACGTTTTCGAAAAATAATAAAATTTAATATCATATGATATACTAATATAATGCGATATCTAGCTAGAATATGATTACATGTCTTAATCCGGCACCGTACTGTCTATGCCACGTTTCATCTATAAACAAACGCATTGATGCCATCAATGGCATTGAAACCAATTAATTCTTGATTTATTTTGACGCATAGAATATTAGAATCAATATACTTTATCGTAACGTAAATATATGTAATTGTACGTCATAAATTTTCCCCTGAGGATAGAAGAGAATACTACTGTATGTATTAGAAAACCCATGAGATAGTAGTAGTACGTAAAAAAAATAGAAATTGTAGAAGGTCAAATGTATCTGAAGTTTCAAAGTTTTTTCCATTATTAAAAAAAAGTCTTACATTATAAAAAAAAATATGAATAACTAAGTACTTTTAGAACTTATAAAGTCAACCTGAAAGCAAATCTGATGCTAGGATATATATCTCATTGATAAAAGCATTTAGTTTGATTATACCAATATGTTCGTTTGATTTAATTTATTCTCATAGTTTTGTTATTAATGATGATAAGATGTACAATGATGATTAGAACAATCGATGAATTATCCTCTATTCAAATTCAATGATGAAATTAGTTTTGATATCCAATTCAACATCATAATTCATGTCTTTACAGTTCAAATCCAGTCTCATATTCCAGATATTTAAAGTTTGTTTTAGCTCTTCTCTAGTTTATTATTTTAAAACCATTGAGGTTTTTCATTAGTAATTGACCGTCAAAAATTATGCAACCATACAATTCCGATATGGCTAGTATATAGAGTTTTAGATGTTAAAAAAGTACTTAGAAAACTTAAAATGTGGTAAATAAACTAAAAATACTATTGATGAACAGAACAAACTGAAAAAAATTATACATGATAAATGAGATGGGACTAAATTTATGATTAGGTAGCATCCATAAATAAACGATTAGAACTATAAAAGTCATCCATGGATCTAATCGCATCACTTATTTAATAATACTATACCTACCATCGGACCATATAATTAATTACTTCTAATAGTGTGGTGACGATATAATTGATTATATAATTTATAAGTATAATTGAAAACATTATAAATAGTGAATGTTTGGGAAAACGATAAAAGAGCTCGAGTTAGTGAGTTGCTTTGGTTAATAATAATTAATAAGTACTACTTATATTCTAGAAGCTCGGATCTAAATATGTGTGTGCACGATTTATCGTGTATTTATAAACGTGGAGTGGGTCACACATGACACATCCACATGCATGTGTGCAAGTCCCTTAAGTGTAAGATATAGATCGATGTATACTATGTTCACTCACACGCACACACATGCGTATATGGAAGATATGATCCAAATTCTGATACATAAGACCATTGTCATTAGTCGAAGTATCGATTTGTTATGCAAGAGGCTAACTTTGTAATATTGAATAAGAAGTAAATTGTATAAAAATTAGAATCGAACAAGACCGAACAAAAAATGAATGCCATATTTTATCGTGTTTTAGAATCATTATTTTGAATCACAAATACAGTATTTAGTATGAGTACGTGTGTATATAGGTGCCCAATTTATGGGAGTTTTGTTCTTCAATAAATATGAAGCCAACTCAACAAGTTCATTTCCTCACAAACGACCAAATCCTCATTCAATGATCCATACTCTTAACGCGTTCTAAACTGTAACACCCTTCTATTTTATAGAAGCCTTCAAATTCTCAATCAATGATCTATCCAAACTTTTACACCATTTCTACGTAGCATATGTCGCATTAATACACACAGACATGTACAGTAAAGTGATTTTGGTAAGGTAAAGCCAATTTTAGTAAGGCGAAAGCAGAGACATATTAGTATAATTTCCCAAAAAAATCTTTGAAATTTCATTCCCTCTATTTCTTTTATACACGCATAGCAAGAAAATATAAAACACTATAAATATTTGATTTTTTTCTAAACAAAAAATATCGTAAAATATAAAAGTTTATGAAATATGTCTAAAACATTTCACAAACTAGAACGAAAGTAGTATTGACTATTAGAATCAGCATAATTAAATAGACAAGTTTAAAAGAAAAAAGGATTAAATTTACGCTAATACAGCTCATAAGTCGTAACTTTTTGTGCGCGTTACGACGTTTAGGGTCCATCGCAGACGCATACTAGTCATTCGGATGAAAGTGATTCCGATGAAATATTATCTACGTGTCATGGTATTATTGGTGACTCATAAATCAACCCCAACATAAACAAGTTTCTTCACACACGTGGCAAATTTATGAGTTCTAAAATGACACATGTCACAATATGGTAGGTGATAAGCACCTTTCTTTCTTCAAGTCCCTTTTCGTAATACTCGATTAACTTGAGGGTGATTTTGTCTATACTTCCTTGTTGAAAAATGAAACTATTGAAAAGGAATGGCTTGCGGTGTTGGCAATGTCTTTCCCAAAAAGCTTTTTGTTAACCTCCAAAAAAATTTCCCTCTCTCTTTTCGGCGGTTAAGCTGCCTCAATCTCTCACCCACTAGAAAAAAAACAGAAGCAAAATTCAATCTTTGTCTCTCTTTTCGGCGGTTGATCTTAACTTTTTTTTCTTGAATTTTCAAGAACAGAGCAAATGCCGCTTGTTAGGCTCCAAGTAAGGAATGTTTACGGTTTAGGACAACCGGAGCTTCACAGTAAAGTTAACCGTGAAGACCCTAAAGAGATTCTCGACGGCGTCGCCGTTTCTGGACTCATCGGGATCTTACGTCAACTCGGTGATCTCACCGAGTAAGTACTTTAAGTCAACTCTGTTTCCTTTATTTCTTTTTTAGTTTCCTTAATAAATGTATTTTCTTTTCTTGATTTGAGCTAAGTGAAAATCCTCAATTTTACTGTGTCTGTTCTTTTTTTTTTTTTTTTTTTTCTTACATAGTTTAAGGTTCTAAGCAAATCATCAACTCTGTTTGTTCTAAAAATGAAACATTTAATTTCATATACTTCAGGTTTGCATCAGAGATATTCCATGGGATACAAGAGGAAGTTATGATTACATCTTCAAGAAGTAATAAACTGAAGATGAGACTAAAGCAAATAGAAGCTACAGTTCCTTTAATCCAGAAGACAGTGCTTGAACAAACGAATCACATTCATTTTGCATATACTGGAGGTTTGTTTTTTGTCCTGTTTCTCTTGTCAATCTTCTTTATTGTCTAGTTTCATTTGTGTTCTTTTAACAAAATTATATCCTCTTTGAGTTTATTGTAGGACCAAAGCTCACATGCCTTTTTCACTAACATCTTAGTCTAAAATACTCTTTTTTTGAGTTTAGAATTTGGTTATGATGATTATAGTCTTAGTCAATCACATGGTGTAAACTCTCTTCCTTTTGGATCTAATATTTTTAAAATAGTAATGAATATTTGTGTTATTTTAGTAGGAGAACCGTTTTAAGTATTGGTTTGTTGATTTGCATAGTCTATGTAAGGCATACATAATTACTAGTAAGTATAGTGAACCAATTGATTTTTCACATGCATTTTTAGGTTTGGAGTGGCATCCTCGTATACCGAATGTGCAAAATCATTTTATTTACGACGACTTGCCACAGTTTGTTATGGCTCCATATGAAGATTCCCGGGAGCCTCCGCGGTTGCACTTGCTGGACAAGTAATTTATAATACACTTTAACACATTTTGGTTTTGGTATAGTTTCATTTTATGTTATGTTTTAGACTGATTGAAAATGTGATGTTGATTCTTTGTGTTTGTTTTTCCTCAGATTTGATATAAATGGTCCAGGGTCTTGTTTAAAACGTTACTCCGATCCAACTCATTTCAGAAGAGCATCAAGAACTTCTAAAACTCCACAAATTAAGGTTTATTTTTTTGGAGATTAAATCAGTTAAAACCATATTTTATAGAGTTGCTTCTTCTTCTTAATGATTATTATAATGCTTCCTAAATTTGTATGCATGAAGCAGAAGAAAAAGTCTTTACAAAGGAATCGAGATATATCAAGTATTGCCTCTATGGCTAACCATAGTGACAGGTAAAATACATTTTGACTTAACATTGTTGAGATTTGTTTTTCATATATGACTCAGAACATGAAAATTTAATATGGTTTTTTCAGGAAGACATTTACTTCATTAAGTTTCAGTGGACGAACTTCTTGCTCTAAAACCGCTTCAACGGTTGAAATAGAATCTAAATCCGACTTGCAAGATCATCATCATTCTTGCTCTTTTGATTCCAGAAGTGGTGGAGAGAAAACGAAAGGAGTATTTACTTCGTCAAAGGGTTCTCGGACCATTGCTTCAGTTCTTTCTGAAACTGAAAGCGAAGATACAAATGATACTCCTTCTCAAGATCTAACAGCTCGTGGTTCTTCTTGCGTTAGTTGGCACGAGAAAGCTGAGATCGTTGACTCCAAAGTTCTGCAATGTGCTACAAATGAAGCTCCTGAAGTAATAGAGACTAACTTTGTTGTTGAACCGGTTCAAGATATTAAACCGAGGGAAACAGAAATGGAGAGTGAAGATGAAACTGAAAGCGAAGGAGACGATTTTGTTGATGCACTTTACACCATTGATTCAGAATCTGAAAATGAACAAGGGCTCAAAACCACTGAAGACGTGCAGAAGAAGGTTTCTAATGAGATTACAGAAGAAAAGTTGGAAACAGAGAAGATCTCTAACAACTTTAATGATGATGAGACTATATTATGTTCAGCTACAGATGATATACGCAATGGCACTCATAGTTATTCCAATGGCTTCTCAAATCCTTTGTATGAGATTAGTGGAATTCAAGAACATCAAGAATCAGATGAAGCTGAGACTTCTTGTGAAACTGAATCCATCAAAACATGGACTAATGGCAATCTTCTTGGATTAGAGCCATCGAAACCGAAGATTATAGCAGCAACTATTCCAGAGATTGATGAAGACTTTGATGGAGAGACCTTCCAAGAAGAGCCCTTGAGAGAAGATTATAAGGCTCATTTTGATTGGTTTACTTCATCTCCTCCACTTGATCACATGAAGATATCTTTCAAATCCTCAGAAACCTTATTACCGAGTTCTGAACTTGACCTGAAACTTCCAGTTGAATATACATTTTCTTCGTTTCAGTTGGTTCCACAGACTAATGCTACTTCATCACTTCCAGATTCTGATTCAGACAAGGACACTTTCTGTAGATCATCTTCTTACATTTCAGACAACAGTGAGAATCGCTCTGTGTCAATGTCTGAGCAGCAATGGGAAGAAGAGTCAGACGAAATCAGTCAAAGCAAGAACCAACAAGAACTCAATGATTCTTTTCACAGAATCAATCTTGAAGATTCTTCTCTATCAGCTCCATTTCCAAAGATTGAAACACCTTTACATGAAAATCTCTCTTACCTTCAAAATCCAGCTGAGCCTTTACCACCTCCACTTCCACCGTTACAGTGGATGGTTTCAAAGATACCATCGGAGAGATTCGAAGATAACAACAACAAGTCTCTAAAGGAAACTCTCATACGCGCCTTCGAGCAAAACAAATCTTTATCCTCAGTCAAGAAAACAGAACCAAACATTGTCACAGCTTCTGATCATCCTAAACAAGAAAACAAGGTATGGAGAATTAAGTACTTTTATACTCTCTTTTTCTGTATTTTCGAGCTTAAGGAGTTTTATGTGGTGATTTGATAGGTATATGAGAAGAACAATGTTAGGGCTGATTATAAGAAAAGTCGTAGTAACGTAAAAGACACGGAAGCTGGTGACTTCTTGCATCAAATCCGAACAAAAGTGAGTCTTTCCACAAAATTTCCAAATGTATTCTTGACGTATACCAACAACATTCTTTTTATATCATAACAGCAATTTAACCTGAGACGTGTGGTCACAACAAAGACAGTATCATCGGAAGCTACGATGAACAACAATTTCAGTGTGATTCTAGAGAAAGCAAACTCCATCAGACAGGTTTCATTATTTTCATAATTAATAATGATCTTCTGTTTCAATTTTCTAGTAACATTTTTGTTCTTATAATATTTTAGCACTTGTTGTCTCAGGCTGTAGCAAGTGACGATGGAGATGGCGAAAGCGATACATGGAGCGATAGCGACACGTGACTATATACGCGAGTGACTCACGTAAACACCACATTTATTCCGTTTCTTAATTATATGTTTCTTGCGTAGTAGAGATATATAGGTTAATTTTGTCGTTCGCTTTATATACTGTATGTGTTATCTTTAACAACAAACAAGTAGGTTCTGAAAAATAAAATAACTACAGAGTATGTTTCTATGTTATGTATGATATGATTATCTCGAGAAAATATTTTCAACTAATTTTCAAAAAAAATATATATATATATATATAATTACTCGGAACCCCGAACCCTAAGCCGTGAAGTTCGCTTTGTGTTCTTTAACTTGAGTTTTTAAGTTTGGCGCTTGATTCGATACACTAAAGAATAAAGATTCTGTCTCTTGTTTATTAGTACTTTTAAAAAGTTTCACTTTTAAGAATATAAACATTTGATATTTTTCTTACAAGCTGGCTCACTAGACATTTGATATCTTCCATTGGTAAAAGCTAAAAACTAAAAAGTAACGGTATATATAGATAGTTAGATACTGCATGTGAAACTGATGATAAAAATCTCATGCGAGTAAAAACATATGTACATGTAAAGGAACTGCATCAACTCAGATTGTTAATTAGTTTAAAAAATATATCAAATATATTAGCAGGTTCACATATGTACATATGACGTATAACCCCGATAAGTTCGGATATAAATGGAGAATTTGTTCTATAAGATCAATAAAATATGTCAGATTTATAAACTACAAACTAAGTAAACAGTAAACATATCGCACAAAATGTAATTCTCTTTTTCTTTTATCGCTCATTTTTCTTTCCACTCTTATCGCTCTTTTTATTCTTCAGTCAAGTCTAAAGTTTACTTTATCAAAGAGAGGATTAGAAACAAAACCTCAACAAATAATGTTGTTAGCCTTTTAACAAAAACAAAACAAATGATGTTTATCTTTTATTTTTGATAAGCTATTATGGTTTCTCTACATAATGAATTTTACTTTATAAAATTTAATTTTATTAAAGTTCTTTTTCTAAACGAAAAGAGAATCAAATAATTTTTGTTATAGATATTTGAAAAAAAAATGGAGAGGCCACAAAAACTTAGTTCGTTGATAGTTTAGTTCACCCTATCCACAACAACAATTCACCGAATCCAAATGTGGGTATACAAACTCTGTAGTAAATATTATTTACAATTTATTTGGTTTATAGATAATTATATATATGTATATATATTCTTATGTCTATATTTATCTTTTGGCAAATGTATATTAATATTTTTGTTAATTTTTAAAAAAGTTTTCATTCTATTCAAAAGTACAACTTTTATGACAAAAAAAGATACCAACGGAAAATCATACAATTTAAAGGTAATATGAATATTAAATTAAACTCAAAGAGAGAAAAAGAGAGGTGTACGTCGATCGATGCTCCCTTTTCTCTTTTCCTTTTCATACTTCTTTCCTTTTCATACTTCTTTCCTTTTCCTTTAGATTTCATTATTTTGTATCAACCGAATCGGATTAATAGGTTGATTAAAAGTGGCATACAAAAAAAAAGTGATTTGCCTAGCTTTATCTTTTTTTTAACTCCCTTTTTCAATCAAATATTTATATCAATGCACTATAAAATATGATACCAATTTGTATTATAGAGATGAATGAAATAAATGATGAACAATGGTTTAAATATTAATTTTATTTGGTAAAAAAATCAAAACTTATTGCAGTAATCTTTATTTGTAGGGATTTTTATCTTAAAGGAAAATATCAAAACAATTAACTAAATAAATATATAATTGTTAGAGATTTTATCTGAATTGAATAATGATACTTGATATGGAAACGTGCTCCGTCATGAAAAATATATGATGGTTATATAAGAAACCTGAACATTGAAATTAGACCATAGAAAAAGAATAAATTAGTGTATAAGATAAAGAATTTAAATTATCTATAGATAATTTTTGGTGAGTCCAATTCGGAAATCAGCTAAATACGTAATTAGTACATAATGTGATAATTGGGTATGAAAACAATCGTTTGAACATTACAATCTGGCGACAGTAAAATTGTATACAATACTAAAATTAAAATTAACTAAATTTTGTTTATCAAAACTGAAATAAAACATATGAATGAAATTAAATTAAAATTTAAAACAAAAATACTTATGATGAGGTTACCTTAGATGGGACCCATAAAAAGTTGAGAACTGACAAGAGAGAGATGAAATATGAGTAAAGATGTCTGACTCTCAAAAGCTTATACTCCTTTTTTGTTTTTCTCTTTTTCCTACGCAACACTGACTTATTTTACCAAGCTTTTTCTTTTTCGACGGCTTTGTCTTAGTCTCTTAGATCATACTCATAAATAAATTAGTTCTTTCATTTATCATCGAATCCAATCCTGTGATAATGAATTCAATCCTAGTAATATTATTGGTTGTTAAAATATGATATTAGCCTATTAGGGTAGATATATACACACATAACCCCAAGAAAAAAGAATTATAATATCCAATTTTTGAAAAGAAAAGATGTATGGGCCAAGACGCCAAGGTATATTGAGACTTGAGAGTTGGGTTTGTTCAAACCTAATGATAATAGCAGGAGTATTTCAAGTTTTAGAAAAGTGGAACTCGTAACTCGTGCACTGTGAAATCATAATCAAATTCAAAACCGTAAAATTTTAGACCGTAACAAGTCTTACCATTGGGAAAAAAGAAAGTCGCGCCATCAAAATTTTCCGTTTCATTGGAACATTTTCGTTATTTGTTTGCCTTGTTCGTTTATGATATTGTTTTGACATTTACAGGTAACGGATCCATTTGACCCCAAACAAAATAAAAAAGGATATATCTATCTTTTCGATAACCCAGAAGTTCATAATATATATGAACATAGCACACTCAAATTCGAATATGCTATGTTCATGATTATACGATCTCTATCAAATAAATTGAGCTTACTTTAGTTGGATCGCGTTCAAGAATCCACTCATTTAAAACTTGTTACGTGATAAATGTAAATATTCCTTGTTTATTTAATACAAATTCGTTTAATAGAGTAAGTGGACCGAAAAAAGGGAAAACGTGTTGATAGGACTTGTGCGCTCTTTATACTTTACGGACTCGATGGTTTTACAGTAAACTAGTTACCAATTCCGCTTTTCAAATAAAGAACTTTTAAAATAAAGTTTTGTAGCTTGATCTGTATTCGTGTTTTTACGTGTAGATAGATATGAATTATAATCTTCTAGACCAAAAAGTTAAATAAAAATAAAGCGATAAATGCGCCTAAAATATGCTTTAAAAATTACAAAAACAATAAATATTAAATCTCCACTAGTTCAGTCGCTTTTATCTCCTTTCCTTCTCCATTCATGCTAAAAAGTTATATCATCTTTTCTATAAAAAGACGTTTTCTCTGTTTCTTACCTGCAACAGACTTTTTAACAAAGACATCTTTCTCTACTCTCTCCATATATTTTTCATGGCGACTCAAGATTCTCAATTAGGGATTAAACTCTTTGGCAAAACCATTGCATTCAACACTCAGACAATTAAAAAGGAAGAAGAGAAACAACCGCAAGAGCAGGAAGCAACAACAGCCGTTAGATCATCATCACCGGATCTAACGGCGGAGAAGCGTCCAGACAAGATCATAGCATGTCCAAGATGCAAGAGCATGGAGACCAAGTTCTGTTACTTCAACAACTACAACGTTAACCAACCTCGACACTTTTGCAAAAGCTGCCACCGTTACTGGACCGCCGGTGGTGCGCTCCGGAACGTTCCCGTCGGTGCCGGTCGTCGGAAGTCTAAACCACCAGGCCGTGTCCTTGTCGGTATGCTTGGGGAAGGAAATGGAGTCCACCAGGTCGAGCTTATCAATGGCTTTCTTGTTGAGGAGTGGCAGCATGCAGCAGCCGCAGCTCACGGTGGTTTCCGGCATGATTTCCCCATGAAACGGCTCCGGTGTTACTCTGACGGTCAATATTGCTGATGAATATTTTAAAATTTAAAATTTTGGTTTTTGGGGTTTGAGTGGTGTTCCTTTAAACCCGTTAAAGAACGTGGTGAAATTTGGTTGCTATTGGGTATATACAGGCTGGCAAGATAAGTTAATTTTGTCATTTGTCAATTAATCGAATCTAACTAGTACTTTATTTTACTACTACTCTCTTTGCAAGAAGAGCTTTCTTATGAAACGGCTCTCTGTATTAATTAGCTAATGTTATCAACCTAGAATTTGTATGCTTTGCTGTCGATTATATTACTACTGGCGCTTATAATATTTGTTTTAATATATTTGTGCTAGAATACCATATAGTTAATATGATTATATATGACATGATACGTGTACCTCTTTAAAATGTTATCAAAACTTTGTTGACCAGATAAGCCATTTGAAACACCTTAAATCGTATCGGTTGTTTCCGCATTTATCTTAAAGGGGCTTGTTAAAATCTTACATCACTAATGAGATATGATTTTATATGTATAAAGCAATTTTTTTTTGTTCTAACTTTTTCGGAAAAACTAATTAAATAGAACAAAATTTCGTTAGCTTTTGATATAAGAATCTCATACGGATGGATGATATAATAGTAGGTTTTAGAATTAACTAGACAGCTTAATCAAGAAACCTCATACTATATAGTTCTGCTTGACCGATTACATTTCATACTAATACATGTATCTTCCTCTTTATTTTATTTTTGCACCATACACGTATTGTAAAGTATTTGAAGTGATTTCTCTATCAAATGAAAAATCTAATTTCAACCATAATTCGGCCACGATGCTCATATCTTATTGGTATAACACCATTTTTTACTGTTAAATAATAAACCGTTTTTTTTTTCTCTTAGACTTTTGTCACGATATCGTCATTTTCATGTCATTTATCAGACCTAATCGGATACTAAAACAATAATTTGATTTTTTTTATTTTAAAATTCAGTCTAGAAAAAAGTGACTCTTGAAAACAATTAAACAAACGTAACATATGACAAAGCATGAGAAAGTTAAAAAAAAAAAGGATAGCGAGTAAAAGGCATCATTAAATTATCATCAAACCACATTGTTACTCATCGAGCATCATTGCCGCAGGCCATCGTCGTGACCGTACATACATCCATAAGAAAGAAAATACAAACATGATTTCCTTCAAAAATCAAAGTAGTTATAAGAATATAAGATCATGCATGATAATAGCTCAAAAGATGACGTCAGGGACAATGTCTAGCTCCTTGAAGGCTTGAGGACAGTCAACTAGAGGAGTTTTCCTCATGAACCCAAGCGGGTTAACGGTTCGAACCTCGTTAGAGACGATACCGTCGTTGGCCGTGAGGCTGATTTTGGCTGCGTTCCTGAGAAACTCTTCTTTGTTGACCTCATTGCATTCAGCATCTGGTGATTCGACGAGCACGATCTCGCAAACCTCTTCCTCGTGGTCTCCGGTCACAACCATCTCGTAGTTCCCAGCTTTGTCTGTCACTGCCTCCTTTGTCAATGTCACTGTCTGGTTCTCCCTTCCTTTGCATTCTAACTTCACCTTCGCACCTGCATGCACCACACACACACACATGACATTACTTATTAGTCTTATTTATTTGTTGATGTGACTAATGCCTCAGTTGGTTGCTTGTATAGTTTAATGGATGGTTAAGACCGTTTAGAGAAATAATAAGTATGGTTAAGGTAGCATAAAGTTGTTTTCAAAAATAATGTTTGAAACAAAAGTTTAGTACTGGTAACAAGTAGCTTGAACTTCATATATATACCATGAAATAATAATTTGATTAAGTGCAAATAGTATTTTTATAAAGAAAATTTAAGTTTTGATGAAATGTAGTTTTAGATAATACATCTCATCAAAACTTCTTTTTTATTAAACAAAACAATTAGTATAATTTTTCCATTTTTAAAGTCTAAAAACAGAACAGAAATCGTATAAAACTGAATTGGGAAAACTCATTTTGTAAGCTGTATTTTACCGATTCGAGATGCAAGAATATGCAAAAAAGAAAGAAAGAGAGAAATAATGAGAGATGGACCTTCGAGGAATTTGCTGAGGCGGGTGATGAACTGGACACGGCACGTGTCGCAATAAACTGAGCCCTTGACGTTGAAACGGTCGAAGTCATCAGCATCACCGGCCACGAAGTTGACGATGGTGGTGAAGCATAGGGCAGATGCAATGAAGACGATCAAGAATTTAGCCATTTTGGCTCTACTTCTTGTAGTTGGATCTCTTCTTGATTTGGAGGTTTATTTTTCAGGGGTTATAAATGTATTAAAATCGTCGAGTTTTGGTTGAGAGGAGACAGTATGATAGGTATACCAAAATATCTCAATATATAGAGAGAACAAAAGACAATAAAAGGGGAAAATAAGGTTTAAGTTCTATAATTGGACGTTTGTTTTGTCTGTTTATTTTTGGTTGTGTGTTCTTCTGTTCGTGTGTTGTATGGAGATGTATTCGTTGACCCGATTTTTTCTCACTACCATCTATTTTGGGTGGATTATATTGTTTTTATTTAGTAGAGATCGCAAACATAGTTTGCTCGCTGCTAAATTTTTAATTGAGCTGTAACTATTAATTTATTTGATTACTTCCGATGCGTTTACATGCACAAATTTAAGAATGTTTAAACAGAACAATTTTTTGAAAATTACGGATGCCAATTTTGAGCCAACAGTTGAACCGAATTTATGAGATGTGAAATAGTGAAAACTAAAAAAGAGATTGGGGGGGGGGGGGGTTTCTTTACGGTCAACGTATTCCGTTAATTTATGAGATTTTTGGTTTTAAACTTTTGAGTTATGAAAATAAAAAAAACTTTATGAGACTTAGCAATTCAAAGCAATTTCCCGCAACATATTGTATGTATAATGTTTAAAAAGATATATTGTAGGTATATTATTCGGTATTATTTTTGGTGATCAATGATATACTAATTTTGGGCAAAACATATATTTAACTTGATTTATTTATTTTTAGTAATAAAATACTTCAAATATTATTTGAAAATGAAAAAAAATTATCACCAATATTTTTGAATCTTGTCGGTCATAAATTATTCCGAGAAAGATGAAATAACCAAACGTTTGTTTTCTTTAATTTCTATCATAGAATTTTTTTTAAATCATTGTAAAATTTATCATGATTATTTGTTAGCTTGTTACTAAATTAAAACAAAATAATATATCTGAGGTAGTTGTAGATATCAAAAGTAAATCGGAATTCTATTTGTTATAGGAATAAAAACGCTTAAGAAAATAGAAAAGGGAAACAAGTTATATAAACTTGCGACCTATGTTCACTGTCGTCTCTTCAGTTCCTCCCAAGTCCCAAGCAAAGCTTCGTACAACTTTCTCTCATACGTGGAAGGGTTTCGTTTTTTCAATCGTACGTTTTTTATTAGCGATTGAACGAACATTTAATTAGAGACTCGATCGTCGATCGTTCTCGTTCTAATTAGGGTTTCCTCAACTCTCTTTTTTCGGACGACTAGGATAAACCTTTTTTTTTATTATTGTGGGGATTCACTCACTGATCTCATGAACAAATAGCTGAAAATTGTATTGCTAACTAAAATTAAGAATTAGAGAACTTATATCCGGATTTTAAATTTAACCTTGTTTTTATACGGTACTAATCAAATTCAAGTTCAATTGAAGAATATGGGAGGCGTAGAAGATAGCCACTGGGTTGATATGATTATTGATGAAATCGGATCTGCATTAAGCAAGGTTGATGAATCTATACAAAAGGTATATATGGACCCTTCTTCTTCTGATTTTATGCATTAAAATTAAAGAGCTTATGGTTCTGTCTACATCGTGAGCTAGTACATAGCTAAACGCCTAAACCCATGTTTTATTTTATCATCATCATCATCATCATTGTCAACACAAAGTTTATGCAAGGAGTTAAGTAGGATTAGGGTTTTTCTTATTTTTTAAGTTTTTTTTTCCCTTTAGTAAAAAGTATGAAGAGGTAAAAACAAGAAAAGGAAATAGAACGAAAGCAGAGATAAACTGTGTTAAAAATTGGACATAAGTTAAAAGACTTTTATTTCATTTGGTCTTTAATTTTCTTTTCTATTTTTGCAGAGTATTAAATTCTGGACAGAGTTAACCAAAGATATATATGAAGACGAGCCTACCCAAGACTTGACTGGACAACCAAATAATGGTGAAGAACATTCCTTTCAAGAACCTCCCGTTCAGGTCGAAGAAAGACCGCTTCAACACTGGTCTATGCCCATTGATCCGCTGATAGAAAAACCAACCGGACACTGGGCTATGCGTGGTATGTGTTATATAGTATATATTGGCATAGTCTTATTGTAAAATTCCAATAAAATTTGCTGTAACATCTTCGCTTTTCTAGTTTCCCTAACTTCCCACTTGGTTTCTTGACTGACAAGTATCATATTTATTTCTTTGGCAGTTTCTAAAATTCCAGATTGTCTGATTCAAGAACAAGGGGATGGTGATGGCGATAGTGATAGTGATACTGATGGTGATGATGATGATTACTATTATGATGATGAAGAAGAAGACGAGACTACAGCTTCTGAAGAAGATAGTGTAAGTTTGAAGTAGTATTTCACATCTTCATATCCATGTTCACAAAAAGTAGAATAATAGATCACCGTTTCATATTTTTTAATTCAGTTGCTAGTTTTGTTATTATCTTTGACAATTCTTTATGATTATAGGGTTCGAGTTTGAAGTGGAAAGGTGGCTATGATGATGATGATTACGAGGAAGACGGAATTATAGTTACTGAATCTTCTGAAAACATGTGGGAGCAGAATTTGGAAGCCTGGGGGACGAGCTATAGTAGTGAAGAAGATAGTGTAAGTTTTCACATCTTCATATCCACCCTTACAAAAGTTTATCACAGAATCCAGTTAGCTAATTTGGTGTCTTTTGATTGAATCTTTATGATTAGGGTTCGAGTTTGAAGTGGAATGGTGGATATCAGGTGTTGAAGAATGTTGACACGCCTTCTGAAGAAGAAGATGAAGTTGAGGAGTGTTACTTAGAATCAGTAGAACAAGTAATGGAGACGTTGCGGAAGAATAGAATGAGCGATTTAAATAACGAATCGTCATTTGTGTGTCTTGATGATGAAGATGACGTGTCGGAAGAGGGACTTTTCCCTGAATGTGATTGGGTTTACGTAACGAGGGATTAGGTCTTGTGATTTTTGGCATTTTGGTGTCTGACTTTAATCTGAGTGTTATAACTTTATATCCGGCTTTTATGATACTTCTTTTCTTGTAGAGATTAGAGTTAAAACGTTTTAAGTTTGATTCAGACACTTTGTTATATAAAACTTTTATTTCAGCAAGAGAACAACATAGATAAGTTACTAAAAAACAGCAATATACATAACCTTAAACAAGCACTAAGCATCTTTTGTTAAACCAGGTTTAAAATTTTCAGTTCAATCCACACACACACATAAAAAGAGCGCAAATTTTTTACACATAAATACAAATACATGTCACATCGATCTCTTTTTAAAAAAAAATCATATCTAATCGTTAAACTTACCAAAATAAAAATTAAAAAAAAAACTTCCCAAACAACCAAAATTATAGGCACTAAGATTCCAAAAACACCAAAAGATCATTCAATTATCCACTGATCATCTACTATACAACTCTATAAGAATGTATAAGATCTTAGTTACAAAACAACTTTCCAAATTTCAATTCAATTTTTCTTTCAATAAAAGACAATAAATTTTTATTTTCACGTACCATAGTTAGTTTTAAGCCAATATTAAATACCACCGCTTTGCAAACATTAAAGAAAAATATTTGGGTTCACCCCCTAGTGGTGAACACCTTTGTTCATTTCATTTTTCTCTAACCAATCATAATATGTCATGTAATACTATTATTAATTAATTTTTCTAAATCTAATCAATAAATTATTAACTATTAGAAATATTAATTAAATCTAATCAATAAATTATTAACTATTAGAAATATTAATTAAAACTAAATAAATAAAATATATAAAATTATATATCTTAAAACATATAAAAATAAAACAAATTAAATATTTTAAAAATTTTAATCTTTGGATTCGTTGAATTATATCCCTTAAGGTATATTTTATATATTATTTATATTTAAATAATAAATAAAACAAATTAAAGTTTAAAATTTTTAACCTTTGGGTTTGCTGAGTTGTATCCCTTAAGATATAATTTTATATGTTTTATTTATTTAGTTTTATATATTACTTTTTGATAAATATAATATTACATGAATAATTTTATTACATAAACTTTTTATTTATTTTGTTAATTTAGTTGTAATTTAAATTTATTATTTTTATTTAAATATAATTTTAGTTCACATATATATATATATATATATTGATTATATTTAGAATATTTGATTAATGAATAATTGATTAGATTTAAAAAAAAATAATTAATGATAATATTACATAACATATTTTAATTAATTAAAAAAATATGAGGTGAATAAAGAAGTTCACCTTTAAGATGAACCTAAGTATTGTTCAACATTAAAACCACAATCAACCAAAATATATAAAACCACAATCAACCAAAATATATTTAACACTAATTTTGATTTATTGGACCAAACCAGGAAGCAAACCATCTAAACCACCACTTTGTCCGCGAATGTTCCTAATTTCGTTTATGCACAAAAACATTGGGTTACTGCCAAAATTGCGAAACAAAAAAATCCAACGCTTTGAAAAATCGACAAAAAAGCCGAAAAGGATCGAGAGATGTGTGATTCTGCTTCAGTTCGGTAATGGCGGAGATTTGCTATTTTGGGGGTTTGGTCCATTACAAAGCTCCATCTCCTTTGTCTCATCATTCTCTCTTCCGCAGCAAACCCCATCACTCCAATTCAACTTCTCTCATGGCTGCGTCTGTTTCAGCTGAATGCTGCTCCTCCTCCACCGTAGAGCCGCCTTCTCTCCTCGTCTTCTCAGGTTCCACTTTCTCCACCTTCTCACCTTTGTTGGGTCTCCCTAAAGTTGTGATTTTTGAGTGGCTTATTGCGAAAGATCGTCACTTTGGCTAAATCTTGACCAATTACTTAGAATTTGACGCATTGTTTTTGAGACCAGAAAATATGTTGATTCTGTTTTCTGTAAAGTAGAGACCTTTTTCGTTTTCTAACAGATTAGATTAGTACCTTACATTTGCAACACATTGAATTGGTTTTAGTTAGTTACATTTGGTTTGCTCTGATAGATAACGTTATATATGTTGTGATTAAGGCGGCACTGGATTTAACGGTGTGGTGGAAGATCTGAAGAAGTTAACAACTCGTGTAGCTCATGTTCTTCCTGTCTCTGATGATGGAGGAAGTACAGCTGAGATTGTTCGTGTTCTTGGTAAGTTTCAATGGGTACAAGAACTAGATTATATGTTGTTTTTAGCTTCTAAACTCTACTGTTTAAGGATATGATTATATTATGTATCTGCGTTGTTGTATAGGTGGGCCAGCGGTTGGAGATATACGTTCGAGGTGTTTAAGGCTGTCTGATGAAAGTACTTCAGAGGCACTTGCTGTTAGGCGTTTGCTTGGCCATCGCTTACCTATTGATGCACATAAGGCCAAGAAAGATTGGTAATTTTCATTATTCAAGACTAACCCTTTTGTAATTGGTCTTTCTCATTTTATTTGCTATGGTCTTACTAGTCACAGTGGTGAAGGGTATTGTGTAATATACAGTTGAGTGACTGAGTTGGAGTTTTGACAGGTACGATATTGTGGAAGGTAATCATTTTCTGTGGGATGGTGTATCAAGACCTTACAGTGAAACAATCCGCGCTTTCTTGATATATTTTCAGAATGAGGTAATGGTAACTGAATACAGAGAAACATTGTTTTGTGTTGCTTTCAGTTGCTTGACATGTTTCTTACGACACAGATTCTTAGACGACCTAATGAGAGATTTTGCTTCAGTAATGGAAGGTATTGAAGTTCTTTTTTTTTCTCGGCTTCAATTGTGTTTTATTTGGTTGGTCTGTTGAGTAACTTACTTTCAGTTGTGTCATTCTTGTAGCATTGGGAACTTCTTCTTTGCAGGAGCAAGGATATTCTTCCAGTCTTTAGATGCTGCGATTTTTCTGTTTTCACGTGTTTCAGAGATTCCTTGTAACAGTTTGGTCCTTCCAGTGATATCAACCAATGATAGACTTACACTCGGATGTGAATTACAGGTATGAAGCTTGATCTCTATTTGAATTCCAGCACCTAGTTTGAGACTTTTTGGTTTAAACATCAGATTCAGGTGGCAAATTTGATTGCAAACTCACTGTTTGTGACATTAATTTGTAGGATGGGACTATAATCCGCGGACAGAACGAAATCTCTCACCCGACCAATGGGACTATGCAGACCGTTGACAAGGTGTTCTGTTTTATCATCTTACACTGAACTTATACTTGTATCAATAAAAAAAATGTCGATTTTATTTTCTTATATATTATCTTTCTATGTTTCTAGTAGAGACATTGTTCGAGTTCAGCTCTTCCTTCGAAGATAAAGAGAGTTTTTTACATGTCAAGTGAAGGCAATAATCTCCTTCATGAGGTTTAACAACTCTTATCTCTTTACTTCTCTACTTCATTTCTTTGTTTTCCTCAAGTGTATTTGACATTGCAAATGTATTGTGTTATGTCCATTAAATAGGTATTTCCACCAGTTAACCCAACTGTCCTGGAGCAGTTAAGAAGCGTTGACTGTATCGTTTACGCTATGGGATCCTTATTCACTTCCATTTGCCCATCACTGGTAATAAATTTTGTGCAACAATGCTGGATTAATTAATTTTTGATAACTTTTATAGACATGTCTTCTTCTGTTTCCTCAGGTTCTGCTTGGTGTTGGAGAGATTATCTCTTCCAGATCATGTCGTAAGGTATCGTTGAAGCTCGTCAAGAATACAAATGGTTAGAAAATTTTAATCTGATTTCTTCTATTGGTCACAGGTGCTTCTGTTGAACGGTACTCAAGACCGAGAAACAAGGGGTTTCACTGCTTCTTGCTTTGTGACTGCTATTGCTGACGCTCTCAACAGAACTCATGGAGATCCTAACATACTGCTCAAGAATCCTGTGAGTGGTTCTGCTATAAATCCTTACCCTCTTGATGTCTTCTTTGTCAAACGTATATTGAGATCCAAGAACATCATGTTTGTGTGTAGCCTGGACATTACATCAACACTCTCCTAGTCCCGAAAGATGGAGAAATAGCGGTAGATCTCAAACAATTGTCTGCACAAGGAATCAATGATGTTGTTAGTATCTCCTTCACTTGTTTCCAAATTTATGTTTACAACAAACACTCATTTCGCTTCTGCTCTGTTGCAGAGAGTCGTGGAGACTGTTGGTGACACGAAGCATGGTGTCTTGTTCAATCCAAGCTCTCTGATAAACACACTAGCTGGTTTGGTGTAGTAAATAGTGATTCTTTAGGCCAGAAGCTAGTTTCTTATTTTTAACGTAATTCAAACTATGATTTGTTTGGTTACTGTTTTAAAGGTCAAATGATTATATTATTCATATTCTTATTCTTAGCGAATTAAAGACATAAGCCTCTCTTAGTCTCTGAGATCAAACAAATACCAAAAACAGAGTTGTTCGTAAAAAATGAGAATGATATAACCAAATCTTATGAATTGATTTTTTAGGATTGAATGATTTTTTCTTACGTGTTTTACATAAATCTACTAATTAATACAGTTCACTTTCTTAAAAAAAAAAGTTAATTGCAAATTTCCTTGGTAGAAAACATGGGCGGCACAGAACCTTTCATCTTTAACCTAATTTTTTCAAGTCCATTAGTATATAAATATATCTAATACACCTCTTCATCGGTAGAGCAATAGACAAAAATACAAAAGAGGAGGATGGCGACTGAGGAAGTGGAGAAGTTGGAAAAAGAGGAATCGGTTAAGAAGTTTTCCGAAAGTGAAAGGAACAAGCTCGAGTTGTCTCCATGGTTCTTCACTCGAAGAGATCAGCTAGCTTTGCTTCAAGCCATTCTTGACTTCGCCACTGTAAGAGGAGACCCTTTTAAGAATATTGATCGTTTTCGCGATTATGTGAAAAGTTTCGTCTACTTCGACACTAGCAAAAGCCAAGTAGTGAAAAACAGAGTTAGGAGGTTGAAAGAAATGTTCAAAAAGAACCTGAAATTATGTCTAGTTAAGGGTAAGAGTGAAGAAGATCCTATTTTTTTCCCGACATCTTTTGACAAGGAAGCTTTCGATCTGTCGAGAAAGATTTGGGGAAAGAATGGTGTTTTGGCTTCGAAAGCAAGTAAGAAGCTTGAAAGAAAGCTCAAGGAGATTAATTCAGCTACTCCTCTAATCTCAGGTAGAGCGATAGCATCTCTTTTCAAGGCAGGGAATTTGTTATCTGGTTGTGTTGATGAAGCCACTGTGATTGAGAGGTGGGATAGCTTGGAAGATGGACCAAAGAAGAGAGCACTTGATGCAAAATATAAGAAGATTCAGATTGATGAAATGGAAAGTTTAGTGATGAGGACTGGATTACTGATGGAAGTGGCTGAAGCGATGGCTAAGGCAACGGATCCTCATGATTGATGTCATTTTTGAGGATTTTTATGTTTGCATTTTAGCTTGTGAAAGTTGTCTTTTTATCTTTATGTGGACTTGTAATATGTTTCCCTTGTCTGGTTTCTTAGAATATAATCCGAAAATGGGATGATTTATCTTTAATAATGGTCTTAGAAATTGTTGTTTAGAGCATGTCCACACTCCACATTGTTTTGTGGTTTGCAAACTTAAAGCAAACCTAAACACCTAAAGCAAACCTAGAAATGATTACCTACAAGTACAAGGCTCCAGAGCCGGACCTCAGATTGGAGGGCCCTAAAGCCCACAAAACTTCTGTGGCCTCTTTCAGTTAAATTCATGAAAAAAGATAGAAAAGATGAAAAAAAAAAGTTTGAATAACTCATTACAAGATCCGGTTTGGTGGAGCAATAATTGACTGATTCCTTAGACCAGAGCTAGTTTCTTCTTTACTTATGACTTATGAGATGATAGTATAAGCAAATGGAAAATTGAAAATTTCGTTACTGTTTAATTTGATCCCTCAGAATTGAGTAAAACAAAAATTTTGCACTTACGTATCTTTTTTTTGTTTGTCAATATAATACGTAACTCTTATTAGTCAAGTAGAGAGACATAAATATACCAAAAACAGAAAAGAAAAAAAACTTGTAGGAAGAAGATGACGCACCCATTTGAGCCCCATGCTCCATTGCAAGGCATTTGTTTTTATTTTTTAGTGATGGCACATATATAATTATTTATTGTCTACGGCATTTGTTTTTTAGTTCTTCTTTGCGGATATGACAAATAAATCAACTTTCTAACAGAATTTATTACAAAAATATGTAAAGTACACGCCAAAAGAAAAAAGTGTAGTTCTCACATCCTTTTAAGATAACCTATATATTCTGTTAATTTGACCAAAGATTATGCGACGAGGATCCTAACCAAAACTGTTAAATAAATTGAAAAATGATTTCTATAAATGTGATCTCTGAATGATAAAAAAAAAAATATATCTTGGGTTAATAGCTTAGTTGGTGAAAAACTCTGAAATAAAATTGGACCAAGATAATAATGATTCTTGTTCCGATTGTAGAACTTTCTGTTTGTAGTATATACGTACTTTTATGTCTCTTGGTTTCGGTTGAAAGATAATATAAAATAAGTGTAGAAGTTATGGAAAGTATCTTATCTACTTGTCATTCATTAATCCAATTTATAATAGTATTGGCTTTAGTGAAAACAAAATTCATTGTTTTGTGGAATTTGCTCAGAGTAGAAGCAAAAGCGAGACCTCCAAGTGGGGGAAAGAAGATAACCGTAATTCATTTAGAAACCGGAAAACATTTACTATTTCAGTATTTCTAAAGATTTTTTCGTTACAAGGAAGTTAAGAAAATAAACAAGTTACAAATGGGGAAAGTTTTTCTTCCAAAGATCACGGCGCAAGCAATGTATATTACCATCGCCTCATCAAATGGATTCATGTCAAGTTGCATTTGCTTTCATACAATTGGACCTCGTTGTTCAGTCCTAAATCTATAAATACTCTTCGTTCTATCATCACTTCATCACAACATCACAAACACCATTAATCATAACCAAGGAAAGCAAAAACATAATTCTTTCCTCTATTTTCCCCATTTCCCAAAAATAAAATGGCATCAATCATGGTCTTGGTTACGGTTTTGAACATTCTTTTCACGAGTTTCAGAATCTCTCAAGCCACGTCTCGTACTGTCACCTTCCACGAGCCGTCGATGGTTGACAAACATGAGCAATGGATGGCCCGATTTTCCCGCGTTTACAGTGATGAACTCGAGAAACAGATGAGACGCCATGTGTTCAAGAAGAACTTGAAGTTCATTGAGAACTTCAACAAAAAAGGGAACAGAAGCTACACGCTTGGTGTCAATGAATTCGCGGATTGGACCAACGAAGAGTTTTTAGCAACACACACCGGACTAAAGGGCCTAACCAAGATTTCCCAATCCATGGTGGTGGATAAAACGCTGTCGTCTAGATCTTGGAACGTCAGTGATATGGCAGCCGATAGCAAGGACTGGAGAGCTGAAGGAGCTGTCACTCCTGTCAAATACCAAGGCCAATGCGGTAATGTTTTTTTCATTTTTCTTTCTAGAATTATATATTACCAACGTTCCTATACTTCCTACTCATATTTACGTCTGATTAATTGTTCTAAAATAAAAGATTTACATTTGCATTGATATATCTAAATCTTTTTTTCAGATTTTTAAACTCTATATTTTACCAAACATCATTTGGTAATTTTAAACATAATTGCCAAGTGCAAACATAGTATTCTTTCTTTTAGTTTGTCAATTTAATTTAAATTTTTAATTTTCAAAGTTTTCAAAAATGATTGATAAAAAACTAATTTTTTTTGTTTTCCCTTAGAAAAAGTAAACAGAATAATTTAATATGTAAAATGTAGAAACAAAATGCATGACAAAAGGCGAAAACAGTTAGGCGCAAAATATTAAACTTGATGTCCAAGTTAGTTATAGGGTTATAGTGACTTGGGTTTATAGTTTGTCTCGTTTCATGTATGAGGGCATCCAACTTATCAAATATTCATATGCACAGGATGTTGCTGGGCGTTTTCGGCTGTAGCAGCCGTGGAAGGTGTGACTAAGATCGCCGGCAACAACCTTGTATCTCTGTCAGAGCAACAGCTTCTAGATTGTGACAGAGAAGAAAAAGGCTGCAACGGTGGGATTATGTCTGATGCTTTCAATTATATAGTCCAAAACCAAGGCATCGCTTCGGAGGATGACTACTCTTACCAAGCAACAGAAGGAAGGTGCCGATCCGATGCAAGCCCCGCTGCACGGATCAGCGGATTCGAATCCGTCCCTAGCAACAACGAGCAGGCCTTGCTCGAAGCCGTATCGAGACAACCCGTCTCTGTGTCCATGGACGCGAATGGGGACGGGTTCATGCATTACTCAGGAGGAGTCTACGATGCGCCGGATTGTGGGACGCAGGCGAATCACGCGGTTACGTTCGTTGGGTATGGAACGAGCGAGGATGGAACCAAGTACTGGCTAGCTAAGAACTCTTGGGGTGAAACTTGGGGAGAAAATGGTTATGTAAGGATCCGAAGAGACGTGGCTTGGCCTCAAGGCATGTGTGGTGTAGCCCAATATGCTTTTTATCCGGTTGCGTAAATGTTTTTTTTGTTATATATATTTTATACGGAGAATACAATTCATATGAGAAGTGTATGAAAAAGAGGTGTAGTATTATATAGTTTCGTCACTATTAAATTTTGGTTGAGGTGCGGTTACATCGCAGCTTGTAAGCCACATACATTATTATGTTGTTGTAGTGTTCTGTTTACGTCTTCTTGCATGGCGTTAATGTAACACGTATTTATTTAAAGAAAATGAATATTTTAAATATTAGT
Source organism: Cardamine flexuosa (assembly GCA_963555745.1). Lineage (NCBI taxonomy): Eukaryota > Viridiplantae > Streptophyta > Magnoliopsida > Brassicales > Brassicaceae > Cardamine > Cardamine flexuosa. The sequence continues at coordinate 6,027,834 of OY743217.1, forward strand.
GATTTTTTTTTATCTTTTATATCGTGCTTGGATTGGAATGTTTAATCGTTAATTCAATATAAAGAAAGAAATATTTAAATAGTAGATGTGACTGTAAGTCTGTAACAACAACAATGGCCTCGTTTCTGGTGGTCCAACTTAAGTTCGACTCCTGCAGTAGCATGTGATGAAGATAATGACGGGCGCAAAACTGGTGATTTGGGTCATCAGGTTCTTCTGATCGACGGAAGAAATTTACGCGCATCTGAGATTCGATTAAAAAAAAAAAAGGTTTTAACAATATGTCTATTTTTACAAAATATGGAAATGTTTGTTGTTTTAGAAACCAGGCATAAAGAGCACCATAATTAAGCCAACTTTCACTATAGAAATAAAAAGCTTAATTATATATCCTGGTCATTTGTGTTTGGTTGCTTCTAGTCGTTAAGTTTTACATCGAATAATCTATAATGGAAACAGAATATCAAAAGAACTGTGACATAATTTTCCCTCATTACATGTGACTATACTCCTGTGAAAATATTCCTAAAAACACTAATCAACAAAAACACGATCAATTAAAAATGAATAGCCAAGGTTACCTGTCAAGTGCTGTCCATATGATATAAAAATAGTTTTTTCTTCAAAATTATGTAAGTTGATTAAAGAAACGAAATTAACAGATGGCGTAGAAGCATGTGGAAATTGATTGGAAATGATTTAAGATGTCCCCCGTGACAAGCATAGCAATAGAATGTCCCACTAACACCTTTGAATCATCCACGGGAACCCCACGAAAACACACCTAAAGGGATAATGGGAAAGACTTGATCAAACCTATTTTTTGCTTTCAACAGTTATTACTAAAATTAATGTGACATCAAAGGTGTGGCAATAATCACTACTTACTACATACCCAAATAAGTTCTTCTTGTCCTTTATCACGATCTATATCATTGGTAGCAGCTACAAGTCACATAAGCTGCATCTTCCCAAGATTTTTCAGTCTTCTTCTCAATATGAGAAATTGTGTATTTATGGATTATTTTATCCGATGGAAATATTATTTGTTGCTTTGTAATCGTTTACAACTTATATAGTTGCCATTTTGTTGTTGTTATTAGAGGGCTTATAATTTTATTTTATTTTTGGTAAAAATGTTAGGAAAGGGCTTATAATTTGCCATTTCCCATCCTATAAAACCATCACAAGCAGAAATGACACAAGTAACGTGCTATAGCCTATATGGGACGTCATTTTATTGGATTTCCATTTCCTATTGAATTATTGTTTTTTTTTTCTTTTCAAAATGAACCCATATATATAAGGCCAAATGAGTATCTATCTTAAGACGACAACCAAGAATCTCTTCACACTACTTTAATCTATGTATATATACGTATAAGTATATACGTGTGTGTATATAAACTCGAATCCATCACAAAGCCTATATATTAAAAAAACAAAAAAAGCCCACATCATTTCTTTCTTTGAAAGATGGGTTTCAAACTCATCTCTCTTTTCCTTCTTCTTCCCCTTCTCATACTCACAATCTTGTCCGGAGCCGACCAGGCCTTGGCTTCCGACAAGAAACCGCATGTGAACCACCGCAACAAAACGGTGTT